>CM020505.1:3538128-4835628 GCA_009823395.1 Thamnaconus septentrionalis | reverse complement strand
ACCACAAGGTTTAAAACACTCCCTCGTCATTTAAGTGTCTATCCCTCCTCACGGCAGCATGCGCATACACACACAAACGTACGCCCGCACACAATAGTGTCACACCCGCACCTGCCCGCAGTCGTGTACTGTGCCAGGATGCTAAGCCACTCAGAGCCACGCGCGCGCGCACAAAGAGTGGACAGTTGACATAAAATATATAATCCCTTCCTCCTTCCCAGATATAGATTTTCAGGCACAAGTAAAGGACAGCAATCCCTGACCTAACCGCTCAGCGCCTTGTTAACTCTTCAACACAGTGTGTGCCGTGCACACATCGCTCGGAACAGGTGGACATATAAATGAGACACTCTGCTCCGCTGTAAAGAGTGTGAGAGCATCCTAAGTGATGGAGAGGGACCCTGCGGCAACACCATTCTTTAAACAGGGACGCATCGCTTTATTCTGATGGGGATGGAGTCTAATTTCCTGCTTGTTTTACTGCTAATTTCACACAATTACTCCAGATGAAATTGACAGGGTTTTAAACAACTCTGTAAACGTGTTAGTTGTGTTGTGTTAGTTTAGGTCCTTCTGGGATTGTGACAGAATAAGGGGACTTCTGTAAATCAAGAACATAGTTTTGCTGCAGGACACAGCTTTAACACATATAACAATGAAATCCCGGGAGAATTTTACTTTTACTTGAAACCAGAATAGAAAGAGTAAAATGAATTCAGAAGCTGCAAGTGACTGATGATCATGATTGACATAAATGATTTAAAAATCAACATTTTTTTCTGATACTTGTACAAATGTTTTGTTTTTTTCGGGGGGGTATTTTCCTCAGGATCCAATTTGTGTTTTTGTCAGCTGTTTGACCCCCCCCCACCCACTCTCCCTCACACACACACACACACACACACACACACACCACCCCCCTCCAAAACCTCTATCTTCTTATTTACCTTCTAATCCTGCCCCATGTGTACCTGCGAGCAGCACACTGACCACGGAGCCCCGGGGCCAGCGGGTCGCTTGACCCTTCACCCTTGACCCCTCTCTCGCTCAGCTGGTCAAACTCTGACCCTGGAACAGATGGATAACGGACTCGATGCTTTATCTGCTCCTGGCCACACTCTCCGTCTCCCTGCCCTGGCTGCGGCCCTGCCTTTCACCTCTGCTTGCCCTCCATTTCTGCTCCTTCATCCTTCCTGCTCTGCTCCTGATTGCCTTAACACCCATAAAACACTTGAGCTCCACTTTCTCTGTTTTTTGTTTGTGTTGGTGGTTTGTTGTTTTTTTGTAATCCATTTCTATAACGCTTCGCCCCTCCCTCTCCAACTCAATTGTACATATATTTTATTCAATCACTTATTTTTCATCATTTTCATTCATTCCTTACATGACATAATTTCTTCCCTCTGTCCATCCCCACCCATGCAGGTGGATCTTCTCTGTTTTCTGTCCTCGTCCCCTGTTGGCAAGGAGCCATGATTTGGAATTAAAAAAAAAAAAAAAAACCTATGGCTATACATATGAAATACTGCTGGCGTTTAGTAGCTTTGTCATCCTAATAATGAGAGAATGACGACACCAGGTTCGTCCAAACTGATGCAAACATTTATGCTATTTATTCACAATAGGCTTATGACACTGTGATTACTGATATGATTTGAAAATCTGTGTCTGTGTGTGTTTTGTTTTTGCTTTGTGTTGGGTTTTTTGTCATTATAAAATATTGAGAAAGCCATACCTGCCCCTGTGCGCATACACATTTGCATTTGAGTCACCCAGTTTAAATAATACTTTTGGCCGCGTGTTATTTAAAACGTCAACATCTCCTCTCATCCCCGTCCGCGTTGTTAACATATGGGATCATTACAAACATTTATGCAGCACATGCAGGAGCCTTTTTCGTGCCAAAGGGGGCTGACGCTCGGGCGGATCGAACCTTTCGATTGATACTGAAACAATTTGCATACTGATTCTCTTTCTCTGCGCACACGGATCCATAACAGCAGCGGCCAGCTATTCAAATGCGCCTGCATCGGGAAAAGCTCGGAGAGGAGCCGCGGCGCCCGCAGCAGGAAAAAACACAGCGATGTTGTTTTTTAATGCGCGACGGACGATTTGTGTCTCGGAAACGACGGCGCCTGCAGCAGCTGTAAGGACATTTATCTCGGGCGGGATCTTTTTTTCTTTCCTTTTTGGAGACCGTGGCAGCTCGGAAGGAAAGCGGGGAGTCGCCGAGGAGGAGGAAGAAGAGGAGGAGGAGGAAGAGGAAGAGGGAGTGATGTTGAGAGGAGACGCGTGGGTGCGAGCGCATCAGCCGCGTCTCTTGCCGCTCGTATGTTGGAGTTAAAAATGAGTTTTTTGCGTGTATATGAATCATGTATGTTCGTCTTGGAGCTCCGAGGTGCATGGCCGCAGCCGCAGCATCACGGGAGCGCGCTGGGAGGCTGCGCTACACAGTATGCTGGCTGTGCGTTTGCGCGCAAGCATGTATATGCGCACGTTGCAGAAGGGAAAATGGAGTTTAAATGCAGACGTGGGCGTTGTGGCGCACTGTTGAGAAGATGCAGCGGCCAAATGACGCATCTTTTCGCGGACGCGCCGATGCAAGTGCGCACCGACGCACAGCTGGCAGCCGCCACCTCGACGCACTTAAACCTGTAACATCTGCATAAGTGGGCTCAGACAGGTCGACCAGAGGGACTTTTCATCTTCACGGATGATTTCTTACAGTGAAAGAGTTCCTTCGACTGCGTTTATTCATTTTGGCATCGACAAGGAGAATTGTTAAATAACAAGTGTCTGCGTTTGTGCATTCTGGTTCCATTTCTCAAGCGAATTTATACTTGTTTTGAAGCAAAGCCACAGGCCCTAAACACTCGCTAAACATGAGCACACTAAAACACGAAACACGAGAAACAGTTGATTCTGATCCATAATAAACTGATTGATAATAACTGCACCTTTTGGCTTAGGCGTGTATGTGCTGAGCAATCAAAACACTTATAAATGCACTGATTTGTATATTTTTCGGTCGATGTGTCAACATTCAGTTAATCAAATTTGAAAAGTAGTTCAGCTTTAAACACAGTGATGAGCCAATTTGACAGCAGACCCCAACTCGTGTGCTGATTTGACAGAAAAAAATGTTCTCTTTGTTAAATGAAAAAAACAAGATGTCAAACTTCAATTCACTGAGAATAATAAACAAGGAAATGTGTTTTTAAATTGTGGTTAAAAGAAAATTGTTATTCTAAATTTTAAGAGTTTAAAAATGGCATAATCTTAATAATAATTTCCAAATAATGACAAATGTGTTTCTTAATAGGTTTCTGTCAATGTTCAGGATTTTTTTCAAAGGCAAACCCATTAATCAGCAAAATGCAACAATTTATGTCTGATCATTTGGCTTCTGACATGCTATTCATTAAGTTTCATCTTTGGGAAAAATGCAATTTGTCAGAATTGATCCTGCAGATGTGGGAAAACACAGGCTCTGTAAAGACGTGCAATTTGATACATTTTGGTTTACAGGGATAAAAGAACAAAAATCTGAAATTATGTCACAACACTCAATATATATTTTTCCAGTCTCAGTCCTATAATCCCGATTCTTGTTGCTAATGAGGCGTCAGTTTGTTTGAGTGAAAAGTCGTTTGGATTTCAAGTGCACATTGAACGCACCTCGGTGGCGCTGGTTTGGCTATCGTTGACACCGTTTTGTTGCCATAATTAGAGGCAAAGTTACAGGGCGTAATTGGACGGCATATGGACACCTTAATGTAAAGTGATGCCTCGTTAATTGCACATGAGTGCACGAATCAGAGCAGGTGACGCGGAATAAACGTGAGGGCAGAGGCAGTTGATTTACCCCTGAGCAAGGCAGCAGGTCGGGCATCTGCTGCTGCTCGGCCATGATGGCATTTTACTAATTAGGAGGAAAAAATAAAGTGGGTGCAGGGGGGGAATAAAATAAATTCCTTAATGAAGTGGGAGAAAAGTTTTTTTTCTATTATTGCCACAGCTGGGGGTTTGTTTTCTTTCGTCATGTCATTCTTAGCAGTAGAAAAATACAGCAACTCGTTTAAATGCTCTAATGCGAGATTAAATAGAGGATTATCTGTCGTTAACTCCCAGTGGAGTCTTAAACTCAGTTTGTCACCTGATTGCAATAGCAAGGTTGCTTTTTTTAATCCAATATTTCATTATGCATTTTCATTTTATATTTTCAGTTGCAATAGTATATTTAAAAAAAATAATAACTCGTTGAAACGATGCCATATTTTGATTTTATGATTTTTTTTGAAAAGCAATACAATAAAAATTGTGATGATATTCTCATTGATATTGAAATGCTTTGTGAGATCCACAGGCCTTAAAAACCCCTGTTTCTAATTTTATTGGCACAAAAAGTGATATTTTAGTTTTCTTTTTCCTCCAAATCAAAGGCTTTCGCTTTAGTTCCTGCTGAATTGTAATTTTATTCAGTATTGATTGGCGAGCTGTTGTTTGTTTTCAAGGCCTGCACTTGAAAAAATGCTGTAAAGGCCAGCCACACACACGGCAAAGCGCGCTTTAAAGGGGGGCTGCGAAGAGGGAAAAACTGCCCAGGGAGGAATGATAATTTCATATATTCTGCTATATTTAACGTTGAACATATTTCCCAGTCACATTATTGATCTCCGGTGAGGATTTGCGGAAGACACCCCTTAAATAGATTTGCAGAGCAACGATAAATGGGACCTCAGAACCTAAAAAAGGTGAAACGATAAATTAGAAAACGGCTTCAAAAGGGGATAAAACAGGAGCCACGCGATTTATTTTCAAAAGGCTAATTCGGTTTCTCCCCTCGCTTCCGCTC
Source organism: Thamnaconus septentrionalis (assembly GCA_009823395.1). Classification (NCBI taxonomy): domain Eukaryota; kingdom Metazoa; phylum Chordata; class Actinopteri; order Tetraodontiformes; family Monacanthidae; genus Thamnaconus; species Thamnaconus septentrionalis. Next base: position 4,830,773 of record CM020505.1, on the reverse strand, counting down.
TTACATCACACCGGCTCATCTGTCTGGAATGAGAATCAGAGAATGAGACAATCTCTAAGCGCACCAGCCTTTACCTAAAGTCCCTTTGCAAAAATGCCTAAACAAGCCGTAATTGTCATTTCAAACATCTATAAGGCTTGCAACGACGTGTCACTTTGCAGAGCTGTTGAAATATTGATCCGCGCTGCTCCCTGCTCGCCGCTCGCATATGCTACCTGCGCGGTGGCTTTACGGGAATAAGGACGCGGCTGATTAACAATCAGCGCGCAATTCGGTGGCTACAGGTGCTCAGCCTGGTTCACAGATGAATCGCGGTGGGAAATGGAAGAAAATGACGAGCCCATATGCGCCACATCTTGGCGTTTGCCTCCTACGCACTCGAAACGATTTCTCCTCTTTCACATTGCGGTTAAAAAAAAAAAAAAACGAATCCCCCCCTTAAAAAAATGTCGCTTATGTTTTGCGCAAGGCAAAATGTCACCGGCTCTTTGGGGGGGCATGCAGGCCTATATCTCGGTATAATGACCGTAAGAGAGCCAGCCCACATAAACGCACGGCTCGGGTCGTGCAGACATGGCAGGAGACTATCGATCCGCATGAGAATGTGTAGATGAGGTTTTGCTGCCATGTCAGGCCAAACCTTGGCCTTTCAGCTTTCAGTGTCCTGCTCATCTCTGAATCTTTGCCGTGGATGTGTCGCCAAATATTATTCTTTCTTAAAAAAAAATATATACTAAGCTGACACATATTGCAAAAAAAAAAAAAAAAAAGAAATAATGTAGGAAGATTGTTTGATTTGATTTGATTTGATTCAAAAATAAACAACTTTTCTCTTCAATATTGAGTTTATCCCGATGGAAATAAAAGAAGCTGCCGCCCGATTTTCGGGGGATTTACAATAAACATATGTGTACATTATCTGTGTTTTTGTTTCCCCGATGTCAGGCCACACTTGGCCGCCTGCCTGCCTGCCGCCGGGGTCTATTATGTCCCCGGGAGGCGCACGCTTGGACAAGCACAGCTCGAGGAATTAGTGTCCCTTTGTCTCGACACACGTCACACACACGCCGTTGACATTGACTTCACATCAGAGACAGTTTAACTTCTCCCTCCGTCTCTCCTCTCCTCTTCTTTTCTTTTATTCAACTCGTTCAAGCGAGCGCTGCCTCCATTGTGGGGACCCTGACAGATGCGGGGGCCCCCGATGGCAGGTCCAGGACAGGGAAAAGTCTGAAAGGTTAATCTGTCCCCCCGCAGATGTTGGCTTTGGGAGTCTTGAAGCGTCACCTTTGACATGTCCCTCATTCGGCGGGGGGTCCAGCAGGACACTGGCCGCTGCAAGCTGTCACCTCGGCCGGCTGAGGACGCCCTGCTCTACCGCTCTATTAGGCTCAACAGCCCCCTGGCATGTTAGCGAGGGGGGACCCCGGCTATTATCAGCAGCACGTTCGGAGCAGTTTAACAACTCGTGCGCCATAATGCTGAACAATAACACACGGGTTGCCTTCAATGTTGTGTGTCAGCGTGTCATTTCCGCCTGGAATTGTGCAAACAGGGTCATGGCAGTGTGTTTCTGCTGTTTGGGAGTCCATATACACTTGTACTATTGTCTTGGAAATAATTGTAATAAATAAATGTTTTTTATTCTGACAAATAACATGTTTGTGTTTTGTTTTATTAAAAAAAAAAACATTGACATTTCTTCAGCTGATTCTTACACTTTAGAATTAAAAGTGCACAAGTAGGACAAGTATGTGCGCAAACGCACGCACGCACGCACGGTGCTGGGCTTGGTTCGTTAAGCCTAATGGCTGAACAATAGACACATCTGCTCATCTTTTTTCTATCAAAAGAAAAGGTACTGCGCTCTTCCCTGTTTGGTTAAACCGCCACACAGTTGACAGGGGCTGGGGGTGGGCCGCGGCTCCGGGGAGGGGCGGCCCGCTCAAGAGGCTTCTAATTTAGGCAATGGATCCGTGCGGTGTCCGTCCGTGAAGAGGGGCAGGGCCCGAGTTTAGTGGCAGCCAGCCCTTTGGCGGCTAATTAAATCATCGCGCTTTGTTCTAATCCCTGAAGCTTTTCCCGTGTTCTCGGGAAGAATTAAGCGCGTTTTCATTGGAGGGTTTCAGTCCCCCAGACCTCACTGGTTAAAAATCAACTCCAAATGAACCCGGAAGTTGACTTCATTTGCGCCTGATCATTTAAGGGGGACCGAGGATAAATGCTGATCACCACCGTAATGAATGTGTTACGGAACCTATCCAGATCATGGTACGCTTTAATTGAATGGAACGTATTAAGTTTTTGGAAAAACATTTTCTTCTAAATATTTAATTAAGGCATCTTATGAGGAGCGTGGCTTTAAGCGGGGTTTCATACCTCCCCTCCTTAATAAGGTGGCTGACGTCAGAGAGCACCGTGTGTGTGTGTGTGTGTGTGTGTGTGTGTGTGTGTGTGTGTGTGTGTGTGTGTGTGTGTGTGTGTGTGGGAGGGAGGGAAGGAGGGAGGGAGAGAGAGAGAAAGAGAGAGAGAGAGCATGGGAAGAGATGCGCGCTCACCGTGCGCATGCGCGGACAGTGATCTGCGCTGCGGTGGAAGAGGGGCTGGAGACACAAGCAGAGAGATGGCGCGGCACCCGACCGGAGAGCAAGGACAGCTGGTTGGCGGTGGGGGGGCTTGAATCATACAAAAAAGAAAAAGAAAAGAAACCGAAAAATAGATTTTTAAAAAAAAACGATAGAAAAACAACAAACATCAAGATTCATAGAAGGATTCGGAAAGGAGTTGCCATCCTGCAAACACAAAACAGCATCGCAGGTAGGAAGGGGTTGGTGGGTGGTGGGGGGGAGCCGGAATATAGGAGAGTAAGTGAGGGAGGCTGCTGCAAGAAAATAGCAACAAAAGACGAGAAGTGAACTTTCCCGGAACCGTGTGGACTTGTGGACGTCGGCGAGCCGCGGTACTCGGTCACATAGATGGTTCATCCGCAGCGCTGCCCGGATCATGAACGCACAGCTGTCGATGGAGAATATTGGCGACCTGCACGGAGTGAGCCATGAGTCAGTGACCGGTCACGGGGAGCTGCTGAGCGGCCACAGTCCACATTCCCGTCCGAGCCCCCGGGGTCTGAGCCACCGCACTATGGGCATGGCGACCCTGCTGGACAGCGGAGACTATCACCCAGGCCACCCCGGACACCTGCACTCTGCCATCAGCATGTGCGAAGCCCCCCCAGGCATGAGCGCGAGCAGCACTTACACGACCCTCACCCCCCTGCAGCCCTTGCCCCCCATCTCGACCGTGTCGGACAAGTTTCCTCCTCACCACCACCACCACCACCACCACCACCATCCCCACCATCCGCACCACCCGCACCCGCATCCCCACCAGAGGATCCCCGGGAACGTCAGCGGGAGCTTCACGTTGATGCGTGAGGACCGGAGCCTGGCGCCGATGAACAGTCTGTATCCCGCATATCATCACAAGGATCCGTGCATGGGCCAGAGTCTCTCCCCGCTGTCCGGTTCCGGTCTGGCCAGCATACACACGACGCAGGCTGGCATCCCTCCCTACGCCCACCCCGGCGCGGCCATGCCCGGGGAGAAGATGCTCACCCCCAGCGGGTTCGAAGCTCACCACCCGGCCATGCTGGGCAGACACACGGAGCAGCACATGAGTTCTTCGGCGGGCATGGTGCAAATCAACGGTCTCCACCACCACCCGCACGCCCACCTCGGCGCGCAGGGGCACGGCCAGGGGCTGGGGCACAGCCGGGAGCAGGCCTCCGGGCCCGGGCAGCAAGGGGGCGGCGGCGGTGGGGTGAGCGTATCTGGGGGCCAGATGGAGGAGGTGAATACCAAAGAGGTGGCCCAGAGGATCACCACGGAGCTGAAGCGCTACAGCATCCCTCAGGCCATCTTCGCCCAGCGGGTCTTGTGCAGGTCCCAGGGGACCCTGTCCGACCTGCTGAGGAACCCCAAGCCCTGGTCCAAGCTCAAGTCCGGCAGAGAGACCTTCCGCCGCATGTGGAAGTGGCTGCAGGAGCCTGAGTTCCAACGCATGAGCGCGCTCAGGCTCGCAGGTGAGCGGAGCCTCGGTAAAGCCCCTTTTTGTTTTCATTCTCTAAAAGTGTTGCTGTTGCTGTTGTGGTGGTGGTTTGGGAGGGAAATGCTCAGCAGAGAGGTACCATTAACCCTGAATGCTACCACATAGTTTTAGGTCAAGTGGGTTGGGAAACAGCGATTTACTAATGATTATTATTATGAAACCAAAATCAATAATTTAAGGCTAGTGATGATCATCGTAGCACACAGGCAGATATCCCCTCAAAGCTGAGCGTTTTCTACCTGGACAACACATGTAGGCGCACATCTTGTGTCCAAAAATGCAACTTTCCCAAAACACATCCATGCAAATGAAATTAGAAAAAAAGAAAAAAGAAAGAAAAAAAAGTTTTAAAAAGCGGCGCACATAGCAGGTTCCGGAGAAGAAAACATTGGCCCTGACACCGATACGACCCACTCTCAGTTCCTGCACTGATTTTGGAGAAGGTTGTGCGAAACAAGTGCTCATGTCATTTTACCTCAAAATATCGACCGACGGACTGTGTGCGTAAGCCGATCCTTTGCCCAGAAATCGTTAGGAATGTGTTTATTTTGGTGTCGATGCAACTGATCAGCCTTTTTGGGGGCTGTGTGCCCTTGGTGTAAACATGAGAGAGAGAGAGAGAGAGAGAGAGAGAGAGAGAGAGGACATGCACAAGCGTGTGTGTGTGTGTGTGTGTGTGTGTGTGTGTGTGTGTGTGTGTGTGTGTTCTCTGAGATATATATTATATTGAAAACGAGGCTGCTTCGGTCATAATTAGGGGCTGAAATTGAAATTTCGTTGTGAATTGTGTGTTTTTGACCCCAGAAAATTTGGCGCCAAATGTTCCTCGGAGGCGCAGAAATAGCACGTGTTGATGTTGTGAACTAACTCACCCTACTTGACTGTGGTTTCTTGTTAACAGACCTCTGTATTAATTTGTCCCTGAGGTGCACGCGAGTCAATTAGGGTGCGTAATGAGGCCCCGGTTGCACGTTCCCGTTCACACAACCCCTGTGCGTGTTCTGCGCTCACAGGCCCAATCAGTGACCTGCAGATGGGATTTTTTTTATTATTATTATTATAAAATAAATAAATAAAATGTATAGCTGCTCCGCATGTGTGCGTCTGAGTTACATTTATTTTCAGCGTTCTGATTTTTTTTAACAAAGCTGCATGCAGTACTGATTTGATCGTCCCCACGAACATAAGCAAATAGATGTTGGATTATTGTTGTTGATGATTTTAAATCACGTTTTCCTAATTTTGTACTTTTTGTACAAATAAGATAAGCATTTTAAAATGCCAAAATAAATTTAAATAATAAGACTGATGCAAAGAAACCCTTGCAGGAGTCGAAAACTAAATTAATTTTGAGCCAAATGGCCGAGCGCCATTATATTGATCTGCTCGTCCCGTGAACCAGATACGTGAGCGTGTCCAAGATGTAATATTATTGATCTTTGGTATTTGGAATTAATCTCGGGGCTTTCTCCTGTTTTCCCCCACGTATTGCCCCTCCGAATTGGCTAGAAAAGCATATCATATATATATATTTGCCAATTCAGATTTTATTTTTTATTTTTATTTTTTTAACCTAATTGATCTGCTCAGATTCATTTTCAGACGTGTTTTTTTTTTTTTTTTTCCTTTGTGTTGATGGAGACCGTGTGTGAATCCGGTAGCTGTCGCTGAGGTGAGCTGCTGTCTGCTGGTGTCTCTGCTGCAGCCTGTCAGCAGCACAGAGGTCTGTTTGTTGTTCTGCCGTGTGTGTGTTCCCTGTGAGGTTATGAAACGCACCGTGTCACTGGGCCCTCTGTGTGCAGTCTGTTTGAGTGTGTGGAGTTATCTGCGCGTTTGTAATCATTAGCCGGGAGCGGCAGCGGCGTCTGTGTGCATTTGTGTGTTTGTGTATGCGTGTGTGATTAGCGCGATAACAGCGCCGTTGTTGCGCCCTCCTCCGCCTGCCCCCGCTCCTTCCTTCTGCTGCTGGGAAAAGCTGCCTCTCTGACCGGGGCCCCTGGTGCCGGGGCCGGGCTGGGGCTGGGGCCGGGGCTGGGTCGTTGTGTGGCGGCTCCTGTTGTCTGAGTGGCCTTCACTTGTGCTGATTTATAGCAGCCTTTACACGAAGGGCTCCGGCTCTCTGTTAATATTTACCAGCACTGGAGACATCAGGCTGCTCACACTCGGCTTCACACCCAAGTTTATGATCGTGCGGATAGTTGGCAGCACTGTCCCTTATCAGCTTGATTTGAATCATTATGTTTGTTAAATGTGTGTATGGGGAGGTGGGGGTGCATACATGGGTTGAAAAGCGTGCAACACCAGAACAAAGAATACAATTTTTCGTAATTTGTAAAACTCAATGCACCCATTGGCAGTGAGATGACGTACAACTGTATCAACGTCTATGGCTTCAATTAGTATTTTAGTGTGGAAATGAAATCGGTTTCTTCCCATTTCCCTCCTTTGATGAAAAAAAGTCAAATCTTATGGGATTGTTGGCGTCTTGCTGTATTATATATTACCGCTGTGTGACTATTGCAGGTCTATTAATAACGGGCCCTGTTGTTGTTTACATACAATGCGGTAAATAATTGCCGTTGTTATTTCACCCTGTGAGTGCACGTTGGTCCTCTTTTTGGCAGCTCACTTCTGCCCCCTACTGGTCTGAGCTGAGGGCGAGCATCGAAGTAGTTGCGGACGTAAGGGTGGGAACATTTAAAAACGAATGGATGGTCTTTTATGACATCCCGTGATTTTATTTAAAACGTTCCATAAGATGTGGCCCGTTTTCCCCGAGGCTGTACTCCGGCGAGCGGCTGCTTTCAGCACCGCGGACAGTTCTGATTGTCTTCCCGTGGCTGGCAGACTTCCAGTCTGTCCGCATAGCAAGACTCACCAACACGAAGGACCCACAAAGAAAAATAGATGATTTTGCTTATATCTCTGGCAATGTTTCCCACCTACTCTGTGAACCACTTGGTTTAAGAGGGACTCATGGAGCACCAGTGCTCAAGTGTTGTAGACTGTGCAAATCTCTATACTGGCAAATACAGACGTTCAAGGTGTGGTTCTAATTAGTGAAGTTGTGCAGAACACACTGAGTACTTTGAGCTGTCAGTGATAAATCTGCTCCAGGTTCTGCCATGGTCTCTGGTGGTCCACCACCAAAACTCTCTACACCAACCTGCCATTTATTCTGATGGCAAAACAGCAGTAATATTCTATAGTCAGTCTCTCTTGGGGCAAAATAGTTCCCAAAAGTTTCTAAAAGGCACAGGAGGCAGCATTCAACAATTGTTACTAGAGTTTCTGCCCCCAAGTCTGCAGGAGCCCAGCAGAGGGCGCTGCATCTCCAACCGCTTGGTAAAATCCAAGTCAAACATAGAAGAAAAATAAATGAAATACTTATTCAAAATAAAACAGACATATGACCAAATACAAATTGAAAAAAATACAAAGAGGTCATAATGCACCATCTACGTCAACAGTGGCCTAGAATGTGGATCTGCTCAGAGTTGTTGTGAGTTCACCCTGACATCACAGTCCTTATTAGGACATGAGAAATCAGGGAATAACATGAACATTATGCTTCCTTATCAACACCATATGGTGTATCTGGCATTGGCCCCTCAAGGTACATATATGAATATGACAGAGGAGTTTGGACACAAGATATCGCCTATCTGTTTGCCCTAACGTGTGATGTTACATGCTGATAATGTGCACTTGGAGTATACGCTTGATTTTAGGTATTCTTTATATGTTTTAGCTACTTGATGCTATTAAGGATGTAAAACAGCCATACAATTGTCAGTCCAGTTCTTTTTCAGCTTATTCATGTCAGACTGTTTTAATCTCATTTGATGTCATTGTTTTTAAGATGGAATATAGTATCAGAAATATAAATATTCTATGATCTTTCTTTTGTTAACGCACAAGTACCTTTTTTGGATTTATTTATCTATTTTGTGCTCCAGATTTGAGTTAAACAAGTCTATATTAGTTCATTTTGACTGAAAAAGAATTCTTCTTTCAATCCTCATCAGTGTCAGTTGGATATAACTCAGAGAAAACTGCACCGACTTCAACAATATGTAGGTTTAGTAAATGTTTTTTAAAGAAATTTATTTTCTGGATTGAGTTACAACTCCTGTTGATGATCAAACTTTCTCCCTCTTTCCCACCCCTGTGTCTCCCCACCTCCTGAACTCCCACAGCATGTAAGCGTAAGGAACAAGACCAAGGCAGGAATGAGCGGGGGAGCATGAGCAAGAAGCCGCGGCTGGTGTTCACGGACGTGCAGCGGCGGACTCTCCACGCCATCTTCAAAGAGAACAAGCGCCCATCCAAAGAGCTACAGGTCACCATCGCCCAGCAGCTGGGCCTGGAGTTGACCACGGTTAGCAACTTCTTTATGAACGCACGTCGCAGGAGCCTGGATAAGTGGGTGGACGACGGCTCCGGTCACCCTCTCAACTCTGGCCCCAACGCCTGCACCAAAGCCTGAAGGGGGACTGACTGGACCAACTCATGGACTGACTCAACATCGGTGGAAAAGCTTTAAAACTTAAATGAGAAACAAAGAGAAACTTTAAAAAGACCTTTAAGCAACGTTTTGCCCTTAAACCTGTACTATACTGATATTTATAGTATCCAAAGATGAAAAACAAACCAAAGACTTCTTGTTTGACCTGCTTTGAAATATTTGTTTCAGCAACACGTTTGTGTGTGACGTACTGCAAAAAGACGTTTTACTGAACCCCTCTCATACACACTGACACACACCCACTGTCAATGGTCTATAGCTTTACTACACCCTCTACACCTCCCCCTCACCTAGTATCAATCTGTCATTCACCATCCTTATCTTTAATCCGTTTGGTTGGTTTTAATGATGGATTCCCTTAAACGGAGGTTTAATCAGCCTGTCGGTAGTCTGATGATCTGCAGCTGTCTACACCTTTGAGGAACAGCCACAATGAGGAGCTCCGGTGGGATTGGCCAATCATCCTTAAAGACAACTCTTGAAATAATAATAAGAATCCTGCAGGGGCCGACTGGACTGTTTTGCAACCGTGTTTGGATCAGTGACGATGGACTGTCTCTCTAACTGTCTGTCTTTTCTATCAAACATTCCGGACAGACGGGGAAGTGCCCACACATGCAGACTGCTAATCCTAAACCAAAAACAAACAAACAAAACAAAATCCAAATAATGCCCGACCTCAGCCCGCAAGGTAGTGCTTTCTTCCTTCATGCTGGAACACTGAATTATTTTAGGAGAAACAAGCTTTGAGAACCTAAACCTGAAATTGACCAAAGAAAAATCTATTTTGTCGTTGATAATCTCAAAAGAATGTTTTACCTTGGTTCCCCATGTGACTGTTATATCCCAGATGGGAATCGCTATCATCATTCACATCATCATTTGGATTAAGGTCATATATTTATATATGTCTACCTGCAAAAGGAGATATTGTAGGACACACCCTTAAAAAAATGGTGAGGATGCTTGCCTCATTGATGCCTTCTTGAGTCAAGTATACCACTTACATGATATAAGAATATTTCATTGTTCAAATGCGAGTGCGTGGTAGAAATCATTCAGGATGGATGCATCTGTTTGGCCAACAAATTTAGCCTAAACAGAGATATCAGGATAGCAAAAACTGTGTTTCCTCTGCAAACTGATCGAGCAGAAGATGTTTTTGCTCCCCCTAGTGTTGTCCTGCCACTGTGACGGAGTCACACGGCTCCTGACGGGGTTCCATTTATTTATTTTTCTCTCCGAGGAGAAGCCGTGTCATGGCTCCAATAATAAGCCGTCAACATCTCCCCACCTTTCCCGACATATTCGATTCAATCCTTCTCATCCGAAGACGTCGAGTGGAGGGTGACGATATCGGTGATCAAATCACTTTGAGACGCTTACACAGCAACGTCAGCCCGTCACCTGAATACGACAGCGGCCCCGACCTTCCCGCTCCTCGGCTTCCCGCCCATCCCCAGCTCACCCAAACCCCCGCCCCACCCGTTACACTATGCATTTCAGCACCAGGAGGAAAGCACTACACAGGGCTGGCCCAGGGCACTGCATCATTAAATATATTGAGCTGGCTCCTTGCCGTCATCCTCCTCGTGACCAGGGTTAGCAGCCCTACATTCATCAGAACAAGAGCTACAGGAGGGGTGGGGGAGGGGAGAGCTGCTTCTTCAACCAGGAGATAGAAAAATACCAAAAAAAAAAAAAATGGTGACAAGAAACCAAAATGTGTGGAGACCTGCTGATGTTTTCTAGTTTGAACCAAAGATGCTACCTCACTCAAGTTCCATTTGTGATTTCTATCACTGTTGACGATACCAAAGATAACCAAAGATTATTTCTCATTGCACGGCCTCTGTGAGTGGTTTAAAAAAAAAAGATGCTGTATCCTTCCCTTCTCCCCATCCTTCCTTACCCCCTTCCTTCCTTCTCCTCCCCCACCATGCCTCCCACACCGACCTGTGCGGCCCTGCCTGCTGGCTCCCTGTTCTCTGAGTGTAGCTCCAGAAGGTGGTCTCGCCGCTGTAGCGCTGAGCAGATAAACTTGACCGAGCCATGGATACACACACAAGTGATCAAAAACAGGTGCCTGCAGGCCACAACAATCTCACCAACTACACCATCAGCTTCCTTTTGTGCTTTTCATAGTAGAAACTTTCACGTTTTATCACCACGTAGGGAGAACATAGACATTCTTTCACCCTACGAGGTGAAAGAATTGTTTGGCTTTTTGTTTAATCTCTAGGAATTTGGTGGCATCCCCTTCCTTTTTTTTTTTTTGTTGTCGTTGTTCTTTTTTTTTTTAACCTGCCCATAAGCTTGTATCTTGAGGTTGGCAATGTAAATCGAGATAGGGCAAGACAACTGTGCACGACGACAGGCCAACAAGCTGACACAGCCATGGGCAGAATCTTTGACTCGACTCTAGGCAGACAAGTTCCTGATAGTAGCAGAAGAAGCGGAAGGTAGACGTGTTGCAATCTTTCTAAAAACTCCCAGGACGAGTGCCTTGCTTATACCAAAGTGTTAAACCGCCGTTGACCTCTCACCTTTGACTCTGTGAATACCTCAGCCTGCAAAAGGGCCGCTACTGAAAAAAAAAAAAAACAAGGAGAAAGTCTTTTTTTTGTTTCTTTTCTTTTCTTTTCTTTCAATCACACTGTGGTGCATTCGCCAGCGTAAATCATGCAATTCAAACATACCAAAGATAGTTCTGTTGTTCAGACTTACCAATTTGAAACCAAAGGTCTTTGTTCCTCCGCCCCCACCCCTCCCCTATATCCCTCCATCCCTCCTCTCCCCCCCAACCTTCCTTCTCTCTCCGCAGTGCATAGGAAGGTCCAGCACTCTGGCCGTGCATGTCTTTACCAATTTCCCTGAATACCTCATAGTGATAAAATACTTTGAGTTCTGCATTTAGACATTCTATCTGCGAGAGAAGCAGAACTCCACTAGTGTGGTTACTGTTATTGTTGCTTCAAGGAAACGCTTCATCATGATCTATTTTGAAGTGCGTTTTCTTTGTGGCAGAAGTGCTCCTTTTCAAGTCAAGAAGGAGATGTTTTCAGGATCAATGTACGACGCTTTTGAGGGATAGAGGGTGAAGCATATTTTTTATCAAACATTGGTTTATGCCAACATTACGATGGTAGATTGTTGCTTTTACAGGGTAAAAAAAAACCAACTGCTGTGATATTGTGTTTATATTTTCCATTTTTTTTCTCTACTTCTGTGTTGTGATTTTAATTTAATTGCATTCTTTTGGTAATGGTCTACCACTGTTTTAATTTATGCATTTGTAGAAACTTTAGATTTGTATATAGTAGGTTTTTTGAAAAGGAAAAACAGACAAAAAAGACGGTTTTTATGTTACAGCCTTATTTCCCACGCTTAGATATGACAGAGTAGTTTGTATTCTTCTTCAGCTAAATCCTAGATGGCATTTCAGTGTGTGTTTCGGACACTGCCTGAGCGAGACTGCTGATGCGACAATGAAGACAAAGTTATACAGGAGCTACTTTGTTGAGCAGCTGGCAAAAAAAAAACGCAGTGTGTAAGTGTGTGTGTGTTTTTTCTATTCTTTTGACTTTTTAAAGACATTTATTTTATGGATATTACTGCACATCCAAAGATTTTTAAAAGAAACCAAAAAATGGACAAAAAAATGTGTACAATGTTGAAAAGCACTGGCATTTGTGAGGTAGACTTGTTAAGTTTTGATTTGCCATTCGCACGGGTATAGAATGTAGAAGGCGTAGGGCTGTGTAGACAAGCTTACCTTACCATGTGGGAATATCTCCTGTTTAATGTACAATCTGAAGCAATTTGAAGAAACGGGGCTGCAAGTCCCTGCTCACTTTGCTGCCTCATGCACGCAGTGAGGTGGAGTGTTGGCTGGGCAGCCGGTCTGCCAGGGGCAGTGCCGCGGAGCTGTGTCTGTTTTTATTGCCGTGGCAACGCCGCCTCGCTCCACCTAGTATCTGTTCTTTTGGTACGTACTCGTGTTATGACCATGAGCAAAGTCTAATAAAACTGCAAAGAATCATACCAAGAAATCATTGTGTGTGTGTGTGTGTGCGTGCGAAGATGTCTGACCCATTACTTTGCGTTGACGTGTTCGCGCCTGCATGATTGTGCTTGGGTGATTGGTGCATATTGCAACAGTGAGTTTGCCTCCGTGATTGTTCGAGGCCTCTTGCTGTTTGCACTGCTTTTCTCTCTGTCGTGCCGTTGACACCAAATGATCCCCGCCAGACAGATTCCGCCAGTGTGCTTTTTTTTCCACTCATCACGCCACAAAATGGACAATGTCAGATTCAGGTGCTAAGGTTGCCAGTTCCAATGGCCAGTGTTACTGAAGGAGTGACATGCGATGTTGTGCGAATCTATGGTCTCCTTGCTAATGCTGTTAATATTTATTCTTTTTTTCTACAAGGGGTTCCCATGTGCTCGGTAGCTTGGCTACATGTCTCATTACAATACTGCGGCGCCGAAGACAATCATCTGGGTCTCTTACGCTGGGGAACTAGTTTCTCACCCACAGAGGGGTGTACTCCAGCTATTCATACACAAAAATTGCTTAAAGGGTTTTGATAAACAAGCTTATTTGTTGTCATAGACATTTAGGTATAGATTACAGTAGATTTTTTTTTTTAATTTGCACTGGCATTCCAAGATTAAGTCTCACTGCTCTCAGCCTTGTGCTCTTGTCCACCTTTGTTTTTTGTCGTTGATGTTTTTTGTTTTTGTTTTTTTACTTTTTATCTTCCTTTTCAACTCACAATGCTTCTTTGGTTTTCAGTATGGACGTGTTTTCGTGCATGTGTGCGTGCGTGAGTGACTCTGTGTGAGCATGTAAGTTTGTGCCAGAGAGGCAATACTGTCGGTGTTACTCTCAGATGTATAAACCCTCTGTCTCATGACCTGATTTGACATTGCTGTTTCCAAGGCTTTGCTTTCTAAGTGCCGTGCAATATCATCTGTTGTGATTGCTAAGCAAATGAAAAAAAGAGAAATTTGAGAAGCAAGTGATGATGTCATCCAGCTATTTTTTTCAGTGTTCAAATGTCAACATTTCTGTAGACACAAAAAGTAGAAAATAAATGATTGGTATTTCCAGCTTCAGAATCTTTGTGACTCCAGTTCTTGTTACTGCTTTTTGTTTGTTATTTTCAATTTTATTTTACATGCATATTAAATCAGCAAAAACAATGAAGTCCAGTAAAGAAGTGGATGACTGATTTATGGACTTTGCAATTGTTGGAAACTTTACAGCTGGGGGAATCTGATAATGTCCTCCTTAGTGTACTTTCACTTCATTCTTTGAGGCCTGTTGCATTAGTTGTCAAAGAACCAATGCACCAGTGGAGTGATTCCTATTGTGTCTTGTAATAGTGTAACTGTTAAAGCCCACATTATGCTTCAGAATCCTGACGAGCTGAACTGTTGTGTCTTTACTATGACCTAGCCTAGACCAGGCTTGGGCAAACTAAGGCCGGGGGGCCATATGCAGCCCACACAGCTTTGTAATCCAGCCCGCTGAACATGATTAAAATATATTAATAGTGAGTGAGTCATAAAATAGCTGTATTTCATCAGTGTTTTCAGAGCCATTTCAATAAAGAGCTAAATACTGTAGGGCTTCAAAGACACATTTTTGAAATACTTTTGTTAATTTTCAATAGACATTAAATCACATGTTTTCTACATATCTCATGATATATTTTTCTCCTATGAGGTGGGTCATCAAAACACTCCATCCATCTGCTCCTGGTATGGCCCCTCTGTGAATTTTGTTTTTAGAACCAATCGTGGCCCACCAGTCAAAAAGTTTACCCACCCCTGACCTAGACGTTACATAACGTAACAGTATAATTGATATCAGTCTTCTGGTCTCTTTTTATTCAGTTCTGAAACAAATCTTCGTGATGCCAGGCTGGTTAATGTGCCAACAAAACTATTTACCCCTGTAAGAGCTAGGGATGCAACCGTTTTTGCCCACAGGGGGTGCTAGAATCAACCATGACATTCCACGTCGTCACTTGAAGACCTTTTGCAATCAAAGTACACAGGAAACCAAAAGTTTCCGTTTTCTTATCACATCTGCATTTATTTGCTTTGAAAATATAAAAAAGGGAACACTATTTGACGATTTTTCAAAACAGCTCAAGTGTCACTCAACGAATATTTCCTCTTTCTCTTTTATCTTATTTGCGGCATTGTTTGTATGTAGCCACTAGATGGGGATACGACACTGCTTTTTAAAAGAAATCACACGTCAAAGAGGGATGAGGGTTAGGACAATACTTTAACTCTATCATTTCATTTAATAAAGAGAGGTTCAGGATTTTAATGCCATCAAAAACATCATCTCAATATTGGAACTCACATATCAATTTTTCAGTTGATGTTGGGCTCAATAACAAATAAAAACACAGATTTTCAAAACTTATTTATTTAAAATAGTGCAATCTAATAAGTGTTTTCCTTGAACCCTAAGTTGACGCTATGCAACAGCTAAAGTGTTGCAAATATTTGCTGTTTCTAATGCACCTCAAAGCTTTTAATAATATACCAAACAATATCCTAAATTGTACCGTATAAAAACAGTTTTCAGCTGATGCTTTGCTGTATCATCCTTCTGTTTAGAATGTGAAGAAAAATATGATGGCCATGTGGTGGTCTCACCAGGTGGAATCAACAAGTGTGTGTGTGTGTGTGTGTGTGTGTGTGTGTGTGTCTTCTGTTCTTTCAAAATGATTGGCTGATTTCCAGAACTGTTTGTTTGAGTGCACACTTTTCCAGAGTTTCTTTCTTCAACCACCATCCACCTTCAAATAACTTGAAGCAAAACCCCTTAAACAGCTCTTTGTGAGTTTAATCCTCTGACACCACAAGATTTCTTATGTAAGATAGTTTCATCATGTGTTCAACCAAGCACATGGTTGGATTTTCAGTTTAGCATCTCTCTGGTAAGGGACAGCGCCCCGCTTTCCAACTGTAACCAGTGCAACGTTTATTCATTTATGGTATTTTCTTAACTTCACACTACTCTGTATAACACAAGATCACTTCTGGACAAAAAAAAAATCAACATTGGAAAATATTTCTGACAGTCATTCACTTAATTGTTTAAGAAAAGGCCAAAACCATCAATTATAGCCATTTCCAAAGGTCTATGAAATATGTTTGACCAAATACAGCATAATGCTATATACTTTATATCCTGTCTACACTCAAAAGCTTTATTCGTGTGCAGCAAACACACAGCAGATTACAAGCTAAAGTGCAGTGAAACTGCAGCTGTCAAGCAGATTAAGCCATTCCTGTTGTCCTCATTTTGACCTTTGCCTTTGTTCAGCATGTTTGAATTAAAGAAAATATTTACACACAGTTTTTAATTCATTCCTCATTCACTGGGCACAATGTCTCAATGGGAAACTCCAGATGGGCAGAGTTCTGAGTTCTAGATACATTTTTTGGATTCATTTGTCAAAACTAACTTTTTAAGTTGCCTCATTGAGGACATGTCCACTTTGGAATGGTAAAACTGCAAAAGATGTTAGAAATGTCATTCTCGTCTAATGATGTAGGCCTACTGATTTAAAACAAATATTCTCAGACATTCTCTTCCAATACTCAAGGTATTACTATAGATATTGATCTTATATTTGATGTTATTCCCTAAACATATTGCACTTAAAGTGAAATGGTTGATTTCTACAAAATAATGGTGTAATGTTGAATGCTCAGTTGTAATGGATGTCTCATAGGCTTTGCGATACGAAAGGCCTCGTTGGCTTTGCCTTGTTTGCAGGGACTTTGAACTGCAACATGTAAGAGCATTAACTTGCACACACACGATCTTTGGGCGCACACACAAGCCAAACAAGACGGAACAAAATGTTCACGAGTGGGGAACAAAAAAAGCCCAACTCTCACGTGCGCACGTGAGCGCGCATCGAATCCCGCTGACCAATCAGCGTAAGGATGGGCAGCCCGTCCATTGTGTGTGTATGTGTGCACCTTCCTCCCTTCTTCTCCTCCTCCTCGCCGCGCGTTCTCTACAGTTGACGTGAATGGGTTTTAAAGGCGACCGCAATATCTGGCGACACCGTCCGACGCCGCGGCTTCTTCTTTGTCCCGAGTTCGGGTCGGTTGCTATAGCGGCGGGTTCAAGCAAGGCAGGCGGCGGCGGTGGGGGGGAAGTGACGACTGGAGCTGTTGTTGGGACACGTGACAGGAGCTGCGCTGATCTGTTTTGACAAGCTGTGGGGGGGTGAGTTCTAGGGAGTGAGTGAGAGAGAGAGGAGGGGAGGCAGACTGGAAGCATCACGACTAGTTTGGTGGTGGAGGTGGCGGCGGCGGTCTGGGGGGGACGACGACCCACGGACGACGACTCACGGCTCATCCGCATTTCCGTCCCACTTACGGGTTCGTGTCAACCTGCTCGTTGCCACGGCGGCATCGCCTGGACGCGTTCAACTGGAGTCGGTCGTTTTTTTTAGTTGTTGTGTTCAGGGGGGGGAAAGTTTTAATGAAGACTGCGGAGGAAGTGGACACAGGTGGCGTCTCGGCCGTTAAGTAGATGGCGACGCGTTCAGGCTCCGCAGAATATCGGGAAGCGGATAACGTTCCCAGTGATTTCGCCCGTGAAATGGAATGATGCCCTGCGAATGTTCTAGCGAGAAGTCGTGGGGGCAGAAATATTGGTCCGTCGACGGGCATTTGTGGCCGAGCTGCGTGTCTCACCTGCGCTGAATAACCGTGGTTGGTGGTTGTGGTGTTTTGCTAGCCTTCGTCGTCGCCAGCTGACGCCGTTCGAGTCACGGTAAAGTTAGAAGTTGGTCGCGTTCGTGCTTAGCTTGTGTCTCCGGGAGTGAGCAACCCCTTCCGGGGACGAGACGTGCATCGCGACGCTGCCATGGCCCGGGTTGAGGAATTCGAGACGGGTTGCCAGAGCAGTCAGCTGGGGGGATATCGCTGGTAAATCAGCTTGCTAGCAAGCAAGACACACTGACAACTCCTCCATCTGACGGTAACCTGCTACTCGTTACCAGCTGTCTTTGTGTTAGTTGGACAAAAAACACACAACAACAACAACATTGGGAGCCAATGGATGCGTACAGTAGCATGCTAACAAAGCGTCGCTTTGTCGTCGGATAGGGGTTGGTGGGGGTGGGGGGACAGGCAGCTGGCACCAATCACTGGCTTTCACAGCTGATTTTATTGCCGAGGTAACGCGGCAGGTCACCACTGGTCGCAAAGTGCCTTCTCCAAAGGTGGAGCGTCCAGACGCCGTGGTTGTTTACTGCCACAGCTGTGTGTGAGACCCAAGAGAAGAGAGTGAGAGAAAACAAACTGAGAAGAGACCTACAAGACAACCCCGATGACACTGGACAACATGAAGCCCGAGCGAGGTACGTGATTTGCAGGAGCGCCACAAAACAAAAGACATGTGGGTTTTTTGCAGCAGATAGACACAGAGTGGGCAGCGCACCCTGTGAGGGGGGTTTCATCCAGCTACAGTGGACAGTGCGTGTTCCCCCCAAGAGAAGAATCAGGACAGGGAATTATGTAACAGCAGGTCAGCCTGGCCACTGGTTATGTGAATTAAAGAAAGCCTGACCTGACTTGCACATCACACGCCTTTTGCTGCTCTAGTTTTGGTGGTTAACACTCATGTCAGCTGTTTCCTCTTCCTTCATTTCTGCATCACCACAGTGCCTAACGGAAGGACTCTCTCCTCCCCCTGGCTGTTTCCTTTTCTCCCCCCACCCCTCCTGTAGATCTTGTTTTGGTAGTTTTGCACAAGGCTGCTGCAAAATGTCTCGACTCCCACCCTGCTGGGGAACTAGGCTCCGGCCTTATGCTCGGCAACCTGTTTACACGTCTGCAGCGAGAGGTGAAACGGGGACAGAGGTTGTGTGTTTGCCTCGATTTCTTTCCAAAAACCTCAGTTCCCTGACACAATCGATATCTGATGAACGGGGACCACTGTGACCGCACAGTCTGGTTTGTACTAGATGACAGTGAAGAGCCGCTGTTCTGCGTCCTGATGAGATTAGCTGCAGTTAATCGGGGATAGCCTGTGTGTGTGTTTGCATTGGTTACGAAACTGTTTTGAGTGGGCTCTTCCTGAGAGCACAATACACACTGGTAACAAGACTCCACGGCAGACTGTAAACATGCGCTGCCCTATATGGGTTTAGAGTCTTTTCCCTCAACCTTGCAATGCCTGGCGGTGCAAGAGGCCTGCAGAAACATCTGTGGGATGTGACATGAGCAAGCAAAGGGGACAGAGTAACACCGTATAATTATAGCCTAATAATGCTGCTTAGCATACCACACCTTAGCATTCTCTTGTATTGGTTGGGATACCGAAGTGATGTTTAATCAACTGCTCAAAAATGCTCTGTGCCTGTCTGTTGGTGAGTTGCTGTTTTTGACAAAGGCACACTAGCCACGTGTTGTCACCATGTCAGCTTGGGTCAGTCACTGACTGTTAAATTATAAAAGTGTGCGCTAGCAGAAGCTTTTTTGTTGTCCTTCATTCTGGGTTTTTTTATACTCTCTCCTCCACCTGGTTTCACAGAATGTGGAATGTGTCAATGTGAGAACTGCACATTAAAGCTGAACCAAAAAAAAAAAATCTTTTTTTGGGGCTGCTATAATGTTTGGAAAGGGGCAGCAAGACAAGTCCAGGCATGCTCCTTTAACTTCAACTGGCGCAACAAGTCCTTCAGGCCGCGACTCCCTGGTCAGGAAAAGTGAGAAGAGCCGAAACCACACAATGGGTGTGATGTCACTTTGCAATGTAAATGGGATGGCACCACAGGTTCTGTTCTTAAGGGCGGGGGAAGGGGGAGAACTTACTCACATGCATTAACATGAGCATGCGACCCGCCCGGCAGATAAACAAGGAGGAGAAGGGCTCACACAAGGAGTGCTTGACGTCACTGTGTAATGTAAATGTGGTGCCGCCGCTAGTTCTGCACACAGTCTAAGACAAAGCAGAATCTTTGTTCCCCTGCAAAGCTTTTTGTCTCAAACATGTTTCCATCATAAAGGGAGCAGAGCCTGTGTTGTGCTCCGAGGCCTAACCGAGTCATCTGACCCCCTTGTTTTTCTTAGCTGAGCAACTGCCTGTGTGACTGTACACGCTCGTGGGCAGGTTACAAGCGGCGTCAATATCGGCCCTAATTAATACTGCTGACCATGGGCGTTTACCAACTAGCCAGGAGCGGCTAGTGCCAGCCGCTCACGGTACGGGACAGCTCGGTTGAGAGGCATTTCCATAAGCCTGACCAGTACCTGAGCGTGGGCGGAGTCACGGTTGCAAAGCGAACCAAAGCTTTTTTTGTGCCTCCTGTGTCCCCGAAACCATAGGATTCACTTTTTGTATGAACCATGGTTTTGTTTTGTGCAAGACATTTTCGTAGGGCGTAGAATTTTTTAGAATTTAAAAAATGGCGGTTTTGGTCTTTCGTGAAAGACCGCCTTTGGCTTTCGTCAAAACTCTTACCCAATCAGTGCCCTGCACATTGCTACGTCACCCATACGGTCTCAGCTCTGCACGCTTCGAACTCCAACGAGGCAGGTACCACAATCGTAACCCCTGGGAACGTGCTGGGGCTCGTGGAAATGCCTGATTACCGAACCGTACCATACCGAGATGTTACCTAGGGCGCCTGTTGGTTAAACGCCCCTGTGGCTCAACTGGCAGCCTTTATTGGTCCCATAAAAAGGGACATGGAAAACACAAGACCTGTTTACACCGACCTGTTTACACCAGTCAGAGGAAAACACGGTCTGTCATATCAGGTTTCACTCAGTCAGCTGAAGTGTGGCTGAGCCGCCTTTTATTTGTTTTGCCAGAGACTGCATTTTGTTTCCACTTGTGGGAATCGCAGCGCAGAAACTCAATTAGCTTACAAGACTCAGCTACGTGCAGGATTTTTTGCAGCCGTGCTTCCTGTTTGGAACCATTATTCCTTCATGGAGGCATTGAGTCTTCCCTCCCCACCCCCCGGATTACCACCTCGCGACTCCCGGCCAGCTGACACCCTAGGTGCTTCACTCCTTGCCTTGTTTTCGTCCGCTCAGCCAAATTCCAGCTGCCCTGAAACGTCACGGCCACGCGGCTGCGGATCAGATACGCTCACACTGACGAGAGGCCCAGATAACACCACAAGACACACACACACTCACACACACACACTGTCCCGGACACTGGCAACTGTCTCACCTTGTGTTGTCTTTGCCCTCTGTCCAGCAGTGATATACAGCACAGCACAACAGGTGCTCATCGCATGGTCGGTGTATTTTACTCAGGTACAGGGCGCTCAGTTAGTCCCGTCTTCTGTTTCACTCAAATTAAAGTAGACTTTTATGTTTTTGTTGCTGTTGTTGTCATATCAGATGTTAACTTTGCAGGTTTGGTCAGTAAACGGTGTCCTGTAGCTTCCCCCAAGTTACTACACATAGTATTAGCTACTTTACGTCAAAAGAAGCGCTGGAACTGTTTGTCTTTTTCATGCAATACTGCTGCCAGTTGCTGACCAAGCTGCACTGGACATGGATATTGGATCTTCCCATTGTACTGCAAGATTTAGAGCCTGTCTTTCTCTGTGGATACCAGTACTGGGCAGCCATTCAGCTGTGAGTTACTGTCGGGCCTGTGAGCATTATCAGCCTCAATCAAAGCTGTTGTGACAGGTTTGGCTGTAAGTAGCCTGGCCTTGCCTAGTGGCTTCCTGGGAATGGGCAATCAGTCCCTCCAGTCCAGTGATGCTCTTACATAATGCTGGGACGTTTAATTTAGCTCGCACAAGGGCACTGATATCCCTTACATATGTTAACCCTGCGCTTCAATTGACCAGAGTCATATTGAACTATAAACACAAGCGCACGCGGAGGCAGGTGTCAGTGTTAACGGCAGGGATGCACAAAAATAACACGGTCCGGACTTAGCACTGGACTGGCTGAAGCTGAAAGCAGCAGCATGGGTCACGCCTGTGCTGCCAGGGGCCACCGAGGGAAGGTGATGTCATTTGCTTTTGTGTTCGTCACATCCTCCGGCCCCTCTGGTTCCTCGCAGCCTACCGACCGTCCGCGCTGCAGGGACAACTAGAGAGCCATCTGGACCTGGTGGGTTTCGCCTAGTAGGGGTGGTGATATGGTAGGGAAAATTTGAGCTTATTCACCTTGTATGAGTATTTTTGCATTTTGAAAATGCAAGACGGTTAGTTTAGGAAAAGTTAGAGCTAAATTAACTTAGAATTTTCTCTGCAGTAGTTTTACCGACAGTTGACGGCATCAGTTAATGTAAATGGTAAAACATGTAACTATTAAATTAAAATTGCATAGTCTTTTGTTTTGTCATCTTTAAATCCTTGCTATAACATACTGTAGAGATATTATGAATCCAGCCTCTGCCGGGTCTTTAACCCAATCGTTACCAACCATAACAGAACTTCTTTCATTCGAACTTTCCCACCCCTCGTCTCTGTCGTTCTCCTTTCTTTCAAACACAGACCATCAGATCGTCTAGACTACATCTGCTTTAACACCTCGCACTTCACACCTCCACCATCACTATCTGCCAGCACCAAGCGCACAAAAAAGCATTTCAGTAAAAATAGATCTTCCTTAAATACTATTTAAAACAGCTAATTAAAGATGTGATTGCAAAACATAGCTCAACTAACAAACACAGGTCAATAAAGAGAGTAAGCCAAACCTAAATACAGACAGTAGTAGGGCAGGGCAGCTATTGTAGGCTGGGTATCCATCAGTATGTGTCTTTATTTTGGGACTTTGGTTCTCGCTAAACTTTGACCAAGTTGCTGAACGACTGAAAGGGTTAAAATGAAACACCAGTTGTACATGGTGTAATCCCGACTAGAGTGGTAATTCCAATACTTTCAACTCTGTTATGAGGAATTTTGATCAGTAGAGATTAGACATCCAATAATTATGTAGCACACCGTCAAGAGCCTACATGGAGCAACAGCAAAATAACATTTAAAGGAACACAGAGTGCGGTTCGTGGTCATTGATTGTCACTAATGCAGCTGCACAACTGGTTGTTGAACTTTTTGTTAAACAACTCTGCGAGTTAGTTGGAATCCTTTTTGCCCCAAGTCTGATACTAGACACCGCCCAGTGTTATGTAAGACCGCAATTTAATCAGTTTTGTACACCAGACTGGCATTCAGCAGCAGCACGCCACTTACACGTCTTATCTTTCTCGGTGTTCCTTGGCTGTGCGCTGGCATCACATAGTACCAGAATAAATAATCACAGCTGTAACTCGGGGATAGAATTAAAGTTAGAACGAGAGGCTCAACCTAAATGTGCCCACTGGCTTTATATGGGAATTGTTGTTGGGACAAATAAACATAACAAAGCTTGATTTAACCCATTCATAACATGCATATTTTTTACACTATAAAAAGGTAACAATAAAATGGTTTTTATTTGGTGTCATGAAACTAGGACATCTATATGTCCAGCACTAAAAAGACATACATGAACAAAAGTTTACACAAAATCAATTGTTTTGTTAGCATGGTTATTAGCGAATCTGGAAAATCAGTCCAATCTAATTTCACTATTTAAGTTTGGTTTACCACAATTAAAAACAACAACAATAGGATAGGGCTGGACGATATAGAAAAAAAGCATATCGATAAAAAAAATAATTATATTGATTGATATCGATAATTAGCAAAAAAAAATTTTAAACATATTTTAATTGCAGCGCTGGATGTTTTATACTATTACTTTATGACCGACTTTTAATAAAGAACAGCACTGAATTCAAATTTTTATTCAACCACCTTTTTAAATACAACTGAATTATTTTTTTTTTAAAAAAGAGGCTGAGATAGGGCTCGAACGTGCGACTCGACCAGAGGTCCGACGTTGTTGCGTAGAAAGAAACGGCGTGGCGAGAAGCGGTTTGAAGCCAAGCTTTTCAACGGTCGTTATTGGCACCATATCCTTCGCTATGAAGCATGTTACTGCATGGGTGATGTCCTTATGCCGCTTGGACGCTTTGTCGTATTTACTGCAAGAAGTCCAGTTTGGTCTGCTTTACTTGCTTGCTGCTGGCGCTGGCAGCGGATTCCTCCGACGACGTGGAGCCGCGGCGCGGGCGACAAAGCTCGTATTCCTGCGGATGCGACTAGTTTAGGTGGTAAAACAACGACCGCAGTTTGCTTTTTGTCGGACTTGAAAAAGCCAAAATATTGCCATGCTAGTGAGCTACTGAAACCTTTTTTCGGGACGATTTCCTCTGCCTATCCTTGCTGCGGCATCTTTCTACAGGTGGTCTCTGTTGTGGTTTGAGAGGGGCGGGGCTTGGTGACGGGGCATACCTGGGTCTGTATTTGCGATTGGTTGGAGGAAGAAATGACCGTAATATTAAGCTACATGATTGGCTATGATGAAAAAGGAAGTGAAACTTTTTCTATCGAACTTTTTATCGACCCCTTTTTTTCCTATCGCAGCACAAGTCTATCGATCGATATATATATATTATCGAATTATCGTCCAGCCCTAAACAACAACAAACAAAGAAACAAGATAATCCAGCTGTAAGGCTTATTAAGATGACAGTATGATTCAGATGAGCTTCAGGCACAAAAGAAAAGAAAAACATAGAGTCATAGATAAAACTGACCTTTTGTTGTTAGAGATTTTTTTCAGGTTATACGTTCTTGCCTATTATTGGATTTAGAATGAACTCCACTTAGTTGCATCTGGCATGGAGACCAAGGTGCATGGTTTGCATTTAGCCAATAGCTTGAATCCAACATTTCATTAATAGGCACCCTTTCAAGGACTTCACAATCCTTGGAGAGCCACAGAAATATTGGCTGTACAATTACATCAGGGTGAGGTCAAGTTACCTGAGGCGCATACAAAGTAGGACTTTTCTTCAGCCTCCCTAATCAATTCCAAGCTGACAATTCCTTATCAAACCCCAACCCTCACTCCATGCCGACTATAAACCAGCTTAAACTGGGTTCCACTGCCACTTTCTACTCGGGTGACTTTTTACGTGGTTAAGGTTTTTTTTTTTTTAAACCCTGATGTTCGCCCTATGAATGCTGCTATTGAATTTAATACATCAAACAGCCGTAAGTACAATTTCTAACAGACTGGAGTGCTAAAACAATTGTTACATAAAGCTGGAAACGATTTTAAAAAGGTAAGATTTTTGTTTTATTTGCCTTTTTAGTTTTCCTTTAATATTTTTTTATTTGCTTATTTGTCAAAAGCAATCTATTTCCCCCCTGACCCAGTCACCAACCAGTTGAATCTTTCTGTCACCCGACTGACACACTTCGGCCTCGCAGCCTCACGGCTCAGATTGCTCAATCCAGACCTCCTTTCGAGAAAATTGCCATCTGCGGCAGGAGGGAGGTTAAAGGCCTTCACATTTACGCTGATAGCTTGTCTCTAGTTACAGAGACGGGCTGCTGTGTCCTACTGCCCTAGTGTCCTGTAGGCACAAGCATGTCAGCTTGCTGAAATTCAAACTGTTGTAAGGAAAGATTTAGTGTCGGGTGGTGCCTGAAGAGGGCCCGGGTTCTGGCTGAGGCCGCCCCATCTGTGCACAAAGTTCACTCGAGTGGCCTATCTTTCGCAGCATGAAGAAACCTCGCCACTCTCCAGTATGCTTTTGTGTTACAAACATATATGTATGTACATACATACATACATACATACATACATACACACACTCACATATGAATGTCATCAAAGCAAAGTGGAAAATAACTGCTGGTTGCAATCATCATGTTGCACAGTGTTGATGCCAGATTAAGTCGTTTCATGTTTGTTGTTTCTGTTGAGGCTGACTAATTCTCAGTTTTGCCCAACTTATCCTGCACCGCTTCACTCACTCAACATCAGTGACATGTATTGTTTAAACAACAGGGTTAAATGACCTCCTCTTTCAACGTTGGGCTTCAAGGGTCTGACTGCAGGGGCGGCAGATGCTTTCAGATCTTGGGGGGATTGTTGCGAGCTAACGTGATATATTTCATTATCCTATTAGTTGCAGATGTCCTTACCTCACTACTTGTGAACCTTACATTAGTATTCATCCGGCTTTTTTTTCATTCCTGGGAAGTTGTCCCTACATTCACAATTTTCGACACTTTCATTCATTTAAAGCGTTCTTTGTAGCGTCAATGCAGTATGCAGGTGTTCAGGCTTTCCTTTGATTCCACCAGACCTGCTAGACAAGCTCAGCTGCCCGATACCACCTGGCATTGCACGTCACCAATTAAATCTGCACACTCTTTGGCACCGGGTCAATTCTGGTTACCTAACTGCGATCGACTATTGTTACAAATGAGTGCTGTCGTCATACTATATCAACCCCTCAGACTAGAGGAAAACCGAGCACCACAAGACATGTACAGGAGCTGCTGAAGTTGTAACATGCCAACTCTGTATTAACTCCGTAAAAAAGCATAACTGTGTTGAAGGACTTCCCGGCTGAAAGAACAGTGTGATGAAGCTGCCCTCGGAAATCCTGTGTCAGGTCAGAGAGCCCTCAGTTACTTTTTCCACATCAGCTGATTTGAGTTTTGACTGTCAAGCGTTGACGCCTCCTGGTGAAGAGTTTTTTCCAGAGTGCTTGGAGCTTGTTTACAATGTGACTTCACCAGTATGCAAGTTGTTGAGTGCCTAAACAACAAACCATTTGTTTGTGATGGATGTGAGAGAGAGAGAAGGCAAAGGTGGCTTGTCAGTCTGGGTCAACTGGTGTGTGTGTGTGTGTGTGTGTGTGCGCGTGTGTGTGTGTGTGTGTATTGTTTGACGGCTGTGGGAGAATAATAGCCACTGCGTTCACAAAACAGAAGAAGGGTTTTCCTCTGCTGGAGCTGCGACGTTGCTCCTCAGCCAATCAGAGCTTGTTGCTAGGAGGGCTGTGAGTCTGCCCCTTTGTGTCAGTGGGTGAGGGGGGCACACACAGGTTCGGAGAAATCTGAAGTAATTTGATAGTGAGGGGAGCAAAAAAAAGTTTCATCAAGTATTTAAAAATTGATTTTCTTTTTTTTTAACAGATGTTTGTTGCTGGGATTCACCAATGGCCAGCTCACAGAATTGAGTTAGCAGCACCATCCTCTCCTGAAAGTACTTAATAACTTGATGCGGATCAGTTCCTCCTTATCTGTGAGGCCAGGCCCGTTCGTCACAATGTTCTGGCAAAAACATCCCAGTGACTTGGCAGACTTTGCTATGACTTTGAGTCCCTTGGGGTTGTTGTTTTTTTTCTATTCCCTTCTCTTTTTTTTTTCTTAACTCGCAGCAGCAAAAACAGGAAAAGTGATCTGGCTTTGATGTGTGATTCACGCTGTCAAAATGCTATGGAGGCCCGGCTGACCCGTGTATTTACATACAAGTTATTTATATATTTAAAAAAAAAAAAAAAATCAAAAAATAAACCCTCACTGCTTTCTTGCTCTGCCTGGCGTGTCGGCGGTTTGGACAAAGGATTCATATAAACAGTCTTGACTGGAATAACATGCACGCCTACGTGCGCAGGGTAAGCACGATCACACAACGCGGCTCAGCAGATGGTCTCCGGGCCGAACATCGTGAAGGCAACGGAAAGCATCCCAACCATAAACAAGCACATCCTTAATGATCCGGTGCACGTCGGTCGCACTCTGAGAGGGCGACGGCATTTTTCTCCAGCCGCGACGTCCGTCGAGCTTCACCCCCACGCACTATGGGGCGCATATTGGTGCGGCTTATTCACACACGGAGATGCTCTTGGCTAACCGTGACGGGCATGTTTAACTCCAGGTCTTTGTTGCCTTGGTAACACCCCTCCCTTCCCCCGGTCAGCGGTTGTAATCACCGATGACTTTTCTCCTGCAGTTCCAGGTCAGGAAAAGATGGACACTCCTGTCTTTCCGCGAGGCTGCTTCTTTTGTTCAGGACTAAAACATCTGAAACCGTTTAAAAGGAGACCTTTGATGTTTGCAAGTGCTGAGTTGTAAGAATCGCTCAAAATGTTATTTTTTGGTTCCGGACTTAATATAGAATTTTTCCTATTCAGGAAACCTTTCAAAGCTGCTGGACTGGTGGGATCCCAAGTCTGAAATTGTGCACACTCATCTTGAAAACCTCCTACATTTTGTGTTTTCGTTGTAAGAATATAACTGAACGTTTGGGCCTCCTATGATGAAGGAAGGGGCATCTACAGGAAGCATTAAGTTGTGATAAAACCAAAAGTTGCCATTAAAACTGCTGACCCATTGGCTACGGACCTCAATGGTAATGAGCTAATTTGACCAGCTCCTGTTGAATGTGACTGGCAGACAGGCCAAGCTTATTTAAATTGACTATAATATTAAATTACATTTCTCAATCACGGTCTGTGTTTCAGAATTTTCAATGTAAATGATTGGCACTAGAGGATCTTAATCAAACTATGATGTTGGGAACACGACTCCTGTTGTGAAGTTACAAACAGAAATGTGTGTAAGGAACAACGTTTAGTCAGCAAAGGTTACTTTTCTAATAGGCTGTTGTACAAGGCGGTAGAATGAGTTTGGTTTTGCAGACCAGCTGGCCTCCAAATATAGTCAGTCAGAGTGCAGAACTGGCCATGGCTCAAAAAAGACAGCATTTCAAACAATTCCCAGAATGTTCAAGAGTTGCTGACACCCAATTTTTTTCTGCCTGCTTTGCTTTGCCATCAGTATGATGAAACTTTTTCAGACTAGACATATCTTGGATGCTTTGTACTTTTAGCCAGACCAAAGCTTAGACTTGAATTAAAAATTAATTACATTTTTGCCCATTGATCGAAAAACTAACATTGTCATTTTTCTTCTTGATCATTTTAAACCAAATTTGCCTCTATAATTTTGCTCAAGACATCAGCATCCTGTCAACAAATAATTAATGGCACATGTCTAAGACACCCTCTTACTAAATTTCCATGCTGCTGGCCAAAGAAGAGCCATTGATTAACTGTGATTCCTAACATGATTGGTAGATTAATCACTTAGATCCCTCTTCTTTTTTTTCCTTATGGCTGTTCAATCACAATTATTTTCCGTTCCAGCTCAGCAGATTCTGTGTGAGTGTTGCAGGAAAAATATATTGCCTGGTAATATAGCATGTTTATAAACTCCACTACACACTGGCAAAAATATAGCAGGAGCTGCTGCCATCTTAAGATTTTGCGTTCAAGGTTTGGTGGCGGCGATGGTTGTGCAGCCGTAAAATGTTGCTCGGGACTTCAACACTTTCCATCATCGTCGGTTGGGTTTCGCCGCCGTTAGCATGCTAATCCCTTCTTTGACCGAGCGCAGCTGTAATTTATTTTCGTACGCTGACACACATTTAAATCAGATGTGACCACGCAGATGAGGAGCGACCTCTAAACACCACAGCTCCTCTGGTTTTTGAAGCATCTCTTTCAAACCAGTGGAGGAATAGTAAACAGCAACAGACTGCTTCCAAGTTGTGTCTATATTTATCTCACTTGGGGGCTGCACTAAGCAGATTTAGAAAAGAAACTGTCCGTGTAATCTCGCACTCTGCCTCTCTATCATCATTATACAAACTCTGACGTGTGTTTTGTCTGTGTTGTCAGGCTGTGCACCTGAAATACCACTGAAAAATTAAGTGCGCTCGTGTTTCAGAATCCCACTGGAGATTTTGAAATCTGTGAAGAAATCTGGGTTGCAGCTCATTGAGCTTGCTGTGACTGAAGTGTAAGAGAGTGTGTCTGGCTTAATTTATCCAACAAAATCACACAGACAGAATGGGATTTTATTTTTAGTGCTGGAGTAAAACGGCACTGGAGTTAAATTTAGATTTTACATTCTGCCCGTGCACACTCTTAGAGGTGTGTCTCCGCCTCGTCTTCTGTGGAGAACATGAAGTGCTGTGAGATTTCTGTGTGGCAAACAACATGGTTTGTTTGATGCACTAACTAAAATTAGGTATACAAGCACGTATTGTTTAATCTGTTACACACCAATGAGTGATGACTGTCATTTAAATGAAGAACTTTTTTTTTACACAGTTAATAACAAAGGTGTCTTTTTATTTTAAGTAGTAATGGGGGTCGGTGAATCTTGGCCATTTGGATCCATCTACCAGTGTTGTGTGCTTGAGTGTCTGCTGCTTTGTTTTTCAAGAACCCTCTACATTTACTCAGCTTTTCTCATGGTTTAATTATTTATTCTTGATGATAAAATTGCCCCTGTCCCCGTGGAGCTGCTTAGGGGAGCCTCAGCTGTGACTATATTCAGTTTAGTGATGAATACACTGCGACCCACCCTTGTTAGCATTTTAAAATGTTAACGCACAGGTGAAAAACATTACCCTTGGCAATATGCAAATTAGGACAGCAGGAAAGTATGCGCAATGTTACTATGTGCCAGTATCATTCCTGATAACCACACAGCTACTGCACTGATCGCTGTTTTTGGCCTGTTCCTAATGTAGAGAAGAATCACTGTTTTCATTTCAGCAACATGGTTTCATTGAGAGAAACCCTACTCACGTTGGCTGATATACTATTAGCCAGCCTGCTAACCTCAGCCACTAGCATCTCCATGGCCGGCAGCCATCTTGAGCAGTCGGGCTCAATCTGATTTGGCAAATACAGGCCAGTTTAGACATATTGTGCTTCCAAAGTTTCGCGCTGACACAGTGAAAGCAAATGCTGCCTATTTACAAAACCTGCATTTGCGTTTGACACTGTAGAATTTGACTCTGTGTTTGTTTACTTGTTGCCCTCTACTTGTTTTTAGAGATCCTGCACAGGGTCATTTTGTTTTGAAACCAAATAAGCACTTCATGCTCCACTGAAACGTAGGCATATACACAAATCTCATCTCAGTAAATGTGCTGACTGAACAAAGGGAAATGGGAATGTTGCCTCCTGTATGGGCGCCTTCACAGTATTCAGATCTGTTTGCGCTGGCTGCCTTTGAACGTCTCTATGCCGTCAGAGAAAAAGCAAAAAATGGAACCCCAACACTTGGTAACCGTCTTGGTCTGGCGTTTGCCTTTTGCATTTAGCCACTTTCCTGGAGGCCCTGAGGTAAGGATGATTCACATGCAAGTGTGTGTGTCAACGTGCACCGCAGTGTTATTCCAAACACTGATGCTGAGTGCTCCGCTGTCATCCCAGAGGCTTTTTTTCCATCCCGCATGACTCTAATGCTGATGTGTTTGGCCGAGGTCGCGGCGATGGCTTAGAGGTGCGTTACCGAGAATGTTTGCATGTCGCCGGCCAAAGCAGCCGGCTCTGGAGGCGGCGGTTCCAGCTGCACTTGGTAGCAGGCGGTCACAGGTCTAATAATAAGACGCCTGAATCCAAATCCGACCTGTTACATAACACGCATCACACGTTATCGGGATGTAGACGGAAGGGTCACATGCACGTGTGAAAAACGGAGAAAGATCAGTGTTCTGTTGCGTATTTGGGTTCGGGTCGGTAAAGTGCTGCGTGGATCGGTAAATCCTCTTACGCGCTGAGCCCGAACCTGATTATATTTTCCCTCCGCTGAAGTCCCTTTTTGTTTGCGTTTCTCATGTCGTGCCAGCCGTTGCTGTAGCGCTCTGCTCGGTCTACGCGCAGGCTGGGAAATAGATTGGCCTGCGTAATTTCAGATAATGCACAACGCTGAAAGGTAGATAAGAGACTCCCGGTCTTCA
Organism: Thamnaconus septentrionalis; assembly: GCA_009823395.1. Taxonomy (NCBI): domain Eukaryota; kingdom Metazoa; phylum Chordata; class Actinopteri; order Tetraodontiformes; family Monacanthidae; genus Thamnaconus; species Thamnaconus septentrionalis. The sequence continues at coordinate 4,799,425 of CM020505.1, read as the reverse complement.
AGACAGAATGAAAACGAGGATGCAGGAATCAATCAGTCATGGGTGGGAGGCGTGGAGAGAGGGAGGAGGGGCATCAAAAGGCAGGACGAGGTCCAGTTGGTGTGAATAGTCGCAGTAAAAGGCTGCTTGGAAGCATTCTTGGGGGACAAAATAAACCTTTTTTGATCAAACGTTCCTGCATTCTGAGCATTTGTGTGTCTGTGTGCGTGTCTATGCGCGCGCTATTTACTCATGGTGCCGTAAAGAGCGACACCCCTCATGTATGTAAATGCCAAACGGGCCCCTTTTAGACCGAGCCACCATCACTGGTCCTTTTGTCTCCAACTGCACAGTTGTGGTTGTGGTTGTGTGCATCTGTGTGCTTCTCTGGGTGTGTTTGTCGTGTCCATGCGTCTGTGGATTTTTGTTGTATGTGTTTTAGGGGTGTGTGTGTGTGTGCGTGTACACTCCTTGGTTTGCTTTTCCTAGAAAACAGCCGTCCAGGACCCCCACTGTGCATACACAATCAGTGGCTCCTGTCTGTATGTGCCTTTGTAAATTGTGTGTGTGTGTGTCTGTGTTGGGCTGGGGGTTGTGTGTGTAGCGCACCATTCCACCAGAGGCTGCCCTCCATAATCAGTCATTCACCTCCCTTCATGCACCTATTCATGCGTCTCTGCTCTCCCTTGTCCCTTGCCCTCCTCTTCGTGTTTCATCCGTAGCCTTAAACCCCCCAGAGAATCAGGAACACTGGGAATGCTGGGAATACACCTTCACACGACGCACTGGCCAGCATTGAGTGCCGCTGCCGCCGCCGCCTCCTCACCAATGACTGTCACGCATGTTGTGACCTTGAGCCTTGACTCTTCTTGCCGTATATTTTCTCCCCCCTCCGGTCCGTCGCCCCTCTCGCTTTGTTCTGGCCCATAAAGAAAAGAGGAGACTGCGGTGGAATATGGCTTCCCTCCCCGTAGTCTCTCAACCCCCCCAACCCCACCCCCGCGTTCATTCAGCACACGGCTGGTCGACAGAAACCCCTCCCCGCTCATGTTTTCTGTCAGACTGCGCCTCTCTCCACGTGCAGCAGCAGCAGCAGCAGCTTAAAGGCACGTAGGAGGAGTTCCCTGAGAGAAACATGTGTGTCTCGCTGGCTCGGACGCGACACGCACACACACACACACACAAAAGCATGAGCAGCTAGTAGATCACGCTTCTGCAGTGCCGGGGGAGGAGGGACTCCTCGACAGGTCGTGTCCAAACGTATGCGTGCTTGTTTTGTTTTTTAACCCTGTAAGCCCCCCAAACGTCTTTAAAATGATGAGAAGAAAACAAAATCCCAGCGTAAATGACATTTATTTTTTTTGTTTGTTTCTTTTTTTTAACTTAATGTTAATGAGGCTGCTCCTTCTACGCAAAACGCATCCGCTTTCGCATATCACAAATCTGGCAAATAATAGAGATAACTTTATTTTAAAATGCAGTAAGATGCTAATGAGGGCAGAAATTTTACCTCCAATCATAGAAGCAAGTTGAGGTACCTGGGTCACTCGCAATGGTGCCACCAGAGATTGAAATACGTGTGCGTCAGTGTTTTTTCTGCTTGTTCGAACCTTCAACCGGATAAGACCCGTCGAGAGCGACGGCTCATTTCCAAAGGGCGGCCTGGCCAAGAGGTCAGCAGCGCTTTGCCTTCGTTGTCAAAGCAATGTGGGATCCTCAGAGCTGTCATGTGTCAGCTGACCTCCCGCAGGATTGTGGGACATTTCTCTGGTGGAGGCCAGTAGCAGCAAAGTGAAGATGGCCTCTGAGGCCCCCTGCTAAAAATATCCCCTTCTTTCGACCCAAGTTTCACCCAAGTTTTGTTGTCGCTAGAGCTGCAGTTTCACAGCAGTGAACTGGTCATTAAAGTTAAGGCAGTCTCTGTGTAGCCAGATGTATCCAGTGCGTCGTATCAATTTAAATAACCGCAAAAGACCCTGAATGAGTGAACGGGCTGAACAGCACGGGTCCACACTCTTCTGTGTAGTGATCAGCTTGTTTGGTGTTCAAGGTACATTTCGCCTTCTGCCAAACCCTGCGTATATTTTACAGCCACAGAGACCGTACATTAATTTATGGTGCCATTGTTTTGTCATTGCCGAGTACATTGACTGATAGGGTTGTATGAATTCAGTCTGCATGCTGCCATTAGGACGCAATAGATCAGAAAACACCCATCAGTTGATGGTGCAGAGTTTCCCTCTCGATCCAACCTCCCTCGATTTTAAACACAAACAAAAGCCTGAATAAAATTGCTAACTGTCAATGCTTGTCCCTTTTTTTTACTCCTCGGTACACATTCCCACCCGGGGCATCACAAGGTTGATGAATCTGGAAGGTAACCCGCCGAGTGATTTTAGAGATACGCTGACAAATTGTGCCTCTGCCCCCACAGATGCGACGGAGGAGTTCTTCGAGTACGATGCGGAGGAGTTCCTCGTCTTCCTGACGTTGCTCATCACAGAGGGACGGACGCCGGAGTACTCGGTGAAAGGCAGAACTGAGGGGCTGCACTGCCCACCAGCCCAGTCGGCCATGCCGCCTCTTCACAGGCACGAATGCAGCGACAAACTGCCACAGGTGCTGTTCGAACGCACTCTAGCACAACACTTCTCCGCGTGCACGACACGATGCGTCAGTTGCTGAAGTGTAGACAGAGGAGGGCTGCAGGCTCGCCTTTTCTTCCTCCCCCTTGCCGTCTTTTTTTTATTTCTGGCACCAGGCATTCACAGATGCAAGCTTATCGAATGGAATGCACCTTTGAGTTGCTTTACGCTTTACTTTCTGTAATTGTACGAGCACAGCTGGAACTGAGCCCAGGTCCGGATTGCGTCACTGATCATTTCAACTCCTAATGTTCTGTTTTCCAGTGACAGCATATTTTTAGTCCACCTGAAATTAATCCACCTATTTATGCCCACAATATGACACCCGGGCTTGAGAATCAACACAGAACCACACTTACAAATGACATCACCTTCATATAGGTGGCCTAGACCAGCAAAACTTTATTTCCAATGTAATCACATCTGAGATTAGGAAGCTAAGGCCACTGATACTGTCAGAACTTGCAAGTAAAAGGCAATTTTAAGAGATTACTGGACAAAGTTTTGATTATTCCACCAAAGGTACAGTGAGCTGTAAGTCTTGTTCAAACTTGTCCAATAAACTGGGAATTGTCACTGTTTTGGTATAAGACACAGAGACGATAGCGAAACAAACTATTGAAATATTTAACTATTAAACAATTGAGCATGTTGGCGCAGCTGCTGCGTCAATGCGCCACATCATGTTTTTTATGTTGCAGATGATTCGGCAACTAAATCTTTACCTTCTCCTTCAGCCGTCGTCGGTCCGTCGTGGTAACTAACGGGTCCCCGGGTCGAGCTTAGTCTTAGAGGCTCCCAGTTCTTACGCAATGACAGGACCACGAGGACGTGTGAAGTTCAGCATGAGGCCAACTAGCTGGCCTAAGCATTGCATATTCGCAATCTGATTGGTTATTTCAACTGACGGTGGTCCGTTCACTCACAGCGGACAGAAGCCTGCATTGTTGACTCTGCTGGCCTGAGGCAGATTTTATAGATCCTGTCAACACAAGCCAGCTGGTATATGATTGGATAAAAACTCTTACGTTAATATAACAACTTGAAGCAGTGCAACCAAGTGGATATGATTGGACGTGAAAAGAACTATGAGACTACGGAGAATTGATTTATCACATATTTTCTTTTTTTTTCTTTTTTAATTTTATCTTTCTTTGGAACGGACAGGCAAATTGTACAGTACAGCGGAATTAAAGGTAATACACATAAAGTCCTTCCATTTAACGTTTAAGTCCTGGTATCCTGCACTCCTAGGAAAACAACAAACTTCCTCCTTCTTAGGCTTGTAACAGTTAGAAGGGAAAAGGGAAAATGTACTTTTCCAAGTCTAGTCATCCAGCAGAGAAGGCCTCGCCGGCCCTGACGGCCCGCCACTGCCGGTTCCCCCCTTAAACGCTGAGGTCCTGTCGGCGGCCGCCCGCTGATGACTCCTGACCCTGCGCCTGTGTTTGTCCAGTGTCGGCAGGCGAGGCGCACCCGCTCGGAGGTGATCCTTCTGTGGAGGAACGGCATCCCCATCATGATTGAGGTCATGCTCCTGCCGGACTGTTGCTACGCCGACGAGTGCCCCCCGAGCGACCCCATCAGCGACCCGGTCATCAAGCAAGACGCTCTGTTGCTGGAGAGATGGACCCTGCAGCAAGTTCCCAGACAGTAGGCTGACACGCGCACCATCTTGCTATTTACACCTGGACAATGTCACACACGTGTGTTTGCTGTCATGTTCTACAGCCGGATTCACACAAAACAGCCACCGCCACCTCTTGCTGCTAAGGTTATCAAGTGCTCCTAACACCCAAAGCTATATTTGTCCTCTTTAACATATTATTTTTTCACCTCCCTATTTCTGATATGTGAGGACATCAAACAGAGGTGAAAAAGTATCCTCAGGCCCTTTCCACACGGGAACTTTGCCATTTTTTTTTTTTTCCCGGGTTCGAAAAAAGTTGCGTCCACACGCTGGCAGATGGAAACGGAATGGTGGGTGAAAACGATGTAATGCGTATGCCACGCCGAAACGTGGCGCTGTTAACAGACGCTGACACAGCCACCGGACCCACGATTTAGAAAGAGGGCATTTCCGCTACACACTAAACACACAGAAAACAAAAATGGCGAGTAGCGGGAAAGAAAAAGTGAGTCTGAGGTTTTGTAGTAATATTGCCAACAAATCCTGAAGCGCCTGCGATACAAAGACAACTCCGCTGGCCGCTATCGTTGTTGTTTGTGCCGCTGCATGCCTTGTTTTTTCCGGTCACATGACAGTTAGGGTGCGATGACGTCATCGTTTTACAAGGAAAAGCCGTTTTCACTGCCCACACGGCAACGGTGTGACAACGGCGAAACGGCGTTGTCAGATTTTCCCACTCTGGGACCTGTTTTCAAAAAATACCGTTTCGGGGACCCAAAACGCCATTGCCGTGTGGACGAAACGGCGTAACGGTTAAATACTTTACCGTTTCCACCAAAAAACGTTCCCGTGTGGACGGGCCCTCAGTTTCATTGTTTCCTGTCTGTGGAAGCTGTATTTATATTTAAGTAATGAAAATTCAGTGCACCTTTCAAAAGCCCTATAATAAAATAAAAAAAACTGCTGCAGACAAGATTCCAGAAATTCCCCAGCTTTGTCTTTGGCTTGGCACAAACTAATAATACAACTAGAAGAAGGTAGTTGACCTGGTACTCAAATAGTTAATGAGAGAACGCACTGACCCCATTTCCTACTTTCACGTGTACAAAGGAGCAAGTGCTGTGTTTAAATATTACACACGAGCACCCTTGAACTATTTACCCACTAACCTGACACACTGGCACATTTCACCCTCTCTGACTGTTTTTTTTTCTCTTTTTTTAATAGAAGCGGCGATCGCTTCATCGAGGAGAAGACTCTGCTGCTGGCCGTCCGCTCCTACGTCTTCTTCTCGCAGCTCAGCGCCTGGCTCAGCGCTTCCCATGGCATCGTCCCCAGGAACATCCTGTACAGGTCCGACTTCACTTTGCTTACCAGAGGCATTAAACTGCAGCTGACGTGGGCCCTGTCTACATAAACGCGGGTAGTTTTGAAAACGAACTTTGGGAGAAAAAAATCCCCTTGCACACCGACGGGGTGATAAAAACTATCTCTGTCCACACAAAGCCGCAAAATCCGCCTCAAGCAATGTAATGTGCATGCCAAAGCAGTAGGTGGCCACGTCACTCCTAATAGGAAGACCAGTTTAGCCAATCACAAGGCTGGAAAAAATCATGACCAAAATAGTTGGCAAAGCAGCAAAATGTTAAATGAAATTATTAAATACACCTTTCTGAAAAAGAGATGCTGCTGTTTGTGATTTAGAAGCAAACTTCAATTTAAAAAAGGTACTGGTCATTTTTTTCTGTTTTGTTGTTATTCTTCTTTGATATATCAAAGTTGGTCTTGTGTTGGTCTCAAACCCCAAATGTCTTGGTCCTGTCCCGATCTTGATAATCTCCATTCTTGATAATGTTTTGGTCTTGTGCGATCTTGACACTGCCGGTTACAAAAAAAACTACGATTTCTGCTGCAGTTGCGTGTGGATAAAAGGCAAAACCGTGCAGAGAAACACACGGTTTCAAACATACCCGTGTTTGAACAATCGGGGTTAAACCTGTTGCTCGTGCAATTTGAATGACCCGCTGCGTGTCTTGTCTCTCTGTCGTCTTCGCCGAGCAGGATCAGCGCCGCAGACGAGCAGCTGGCGTGGCAGTTCTCCCAGCCGCCCTCGGAGCACATCTTCCCCATCCCCAACGTGTCGCAGAGCGTCGCCCTGCAGGTCCACGTGCAGTCCCTGCCCCGCCAGCCCACCTACCCCACGCTGGCGTGCAGCATCCACACAGGGCTGCCGCCCCTCTACATCAAGACCCCCAGCCTCAACCCCAACCTCAACAGCCATGGTGGCCTGCCCACCCTCAAAGTAAGCCAGGAGCCCAGCGGGGACACCGTCCTGCAGAACTCGCACGTGTACCGGAGCAGCTCCAACAACTCCAACCCCATACCGGGCCTCTCTCTCAACGGACTGCCCATCCCCAACCTTCCCGTGGGCAACAGCCGCCCGCGCTCGGCCGCGCCCAAGAGCCAGGACCCCCGAGAGGAGCGCTCCTTTCAGAACGGGGAGCTCCCGCAGGTGGGCGGTCCCAAGTGTCCGGGCTCGCCGCTGTTCCACGCGTCCTCGCGCTCCACCACGCCCCCCCGCGCCCACTCCCCGTCCCCCTCGCTATGCCCCTCGCCCTCCCCGCTGCCCACCAGCAAAGCTGGCAAGTGGCTGTACTCGGCCCTCAACGGCACCGCCGACCCCGCCAGCGCCGACGACCGACGGCGGCGGCACCGACGGGCGGCGCCGACCGGTCCAAGGGCCCGATCCCCGACACGCTGAGGGCCTTCAAGAACCTCTCGCTGGCGGAGCCGCTCGGCGGCCGCTGCCCCTCTCCGAGGCCCAATGCGTCGGAGACCAACCCGCTGATCGGCTCGCTGCTGCAGGAGAGGCAGGAGGTCATCGCCCGCATCGCGCAGCGCCTCAACTTCTGCGACCCCACGGCGCCGCCGCTCCCACCGGGCCTCTTCGGCGCCGAGAACCCTTCCAAAGCCGGCCGCGACGACACAAGTGCCAGCAAGACCAAAGAGCCCGAGGGGGGACCCGGCGCCGGGCGCACGCCGGCGGGCGAAACCGCCGCCTTCAGCAAGCGCGAGTGGCTGTCGCCCAAACCGGCCGCCTGCAGGAAGCTGAGGATGAGCGAGGCGAGGGAGGCGAGGGAAGTGAGGGAGGAGCGGGCGGAGGAGGCCAACGGCGAGGAGGGCGGCAGGGACGGCTCGGTCATCGCCCAGGCCGTGCACGACATCGCCAGGCTCATCCAGGAGCGGCTCTCGGCGCCCTCGCTGTCCCCCAGACACGGCCGGGGGGGCGGCGGCGGCCCCCCACTGCACCACACCCACACCACCACCGTCACCCACACGGTCCGCACCTACTTGCACACGGCACACGCCTCCTCCTCCAACACTGCCGCCAACGGCTACGCCAACGGCCACGCGCCCAGCCACGAACCTCACAGGGGGGGCGGCACCCACGCCAACACGGCCGCCGCCGCCGCCGCCCCGCACGCGCCCATTTGCACAGAGAAGCCGAGTGGAGTCGACCCAGGGTCCGAGCGCCGCTCCCCCTCGACTCACAACGGTGCTCATTTTACACTTGAAGAAGCCTCGTTCAGAGGCCAGCCGCACGCCCGGCACGCTCAGCGTTTACAAACCCCGTCGCAGACAGAAAGAGTCAGGACCCCCAGCAGCCATGAAGCCCCCTCCGCCTCCCCCTCTCCCCCCCAGCCCACCTCCCCCTTCCCCTTCCCCTTCCCCTTCCCCGACAGCAGCCCCAGGAGCGCGCAGATGTTCGGTTGGACTTGTAACGGCTCCAGCGCGGCCATGAACTGCAACACAATCCACAACCACAGCAAGCCTCAGCCTCAGTACCAGTCGCAGGTGCAGAACTGTGCGACAGCCCCGGCCCCCACCGCCTCCTTCTCCTCCTCCTCGCGCGATGAAAATCAGGCACCCTGCGAGTCCGGTAGCTCCAGCAGTCCAGACTTGACTCCCCCTCCCACTGTCCTGGTAAGGGAACCTGTTCATTTGTCTGCGCACTTTTCTTCAGAAGTCCATTTTGTGGTCTAATAATCTTTTTCAACATCCTGTAACTGTTAAAAGAAGGTCCCGTTTATTATTAGGTCCCGACATCAGCTAGACATTCTTCACCATCTCTTAGTTCTTCCAAAGGATTTGAAAAGGTCCATTAGATTTACTTTCTTTGTTGAATATAAAGCCAGAAATACTGAAACACAAACATACAAGCCACTATTCTGAGTCTGTGGTAAAATGTGATCATCCTTGCCTCAGTCAGGATGTTGTTGTCATGTCAGTTTAGGCTAATATCTTTCTGAAAACGTCATTTTGAAAGACTCTAGGCCAGACCATAAATTTATATACAGGTACTACCCGAAAAATTAGAATATCAAGTAAAAGTTGTTTTATTTTGGCAATTTAACATAAAAGATGAAACCAACAAATTTTATTGAGCCATTACACGCAAATTGACATCTCAAGCAGTTCCTTGTTGTAACTTTGCTGATTAAGATTTTCAGCTTATTAAAACTACAAACCCACAAACTCTAAATTATTAAACTAAATTATTATAAAATTTGAGGGTTTTTTTAAGCTGCAAGACCTGATCAGCAAAATCCAAAGAAATAAAAACTTGAAATATATTGATTTGCATATTATTTGTTTATATGATATGTCAAATTCACCTTTTAAGTTGAATTGCAGAAATACAACAACCTTTCCAGGATATTGTAATTTTCTGGGTAGTACCTGTATGTTTTTTTTCAAAAATCCTTGAGATGCTTCAAGTCATGTACTTGAAGCATGGAAGAATGGAAGTTTTATAAAGAGGATGCTGCGATGCCTCACGTTACAATTTCTGAACGTTTGCAAAACATGACGTGGCATTAAATGATTCTCACAATCCGCCTTTATCTGTTTCCTCCCATGGCAGCGAGCCCACAGCCCCTCTCCTCTACGGCCTTGCAACAGCTGGAAGAAGCAAAACCGCCACTCATTAGACGCCACCGCGACCAAGGCCTTCCACCCGCGCACCGGCCTGCCTTTGCTCTCCAGTCCTGTAAGAAACTCACACACACACTCGGGAGTCACCGTCCTGGTCTCCTGATTTGTGCATTCATGATCATAAACAAGCTCGCGCTCGCGCTCACTGACTCAGTCAACATCCGCTCGCGTGTGTGTGTGTGTGTGTGTGTGTCACAGCGAGACACTCACCAGCCCTTTTTTTCCCAGACCATCTGAAGCATTACTCACAGATCCTCCACCAGCATTTCAGAGAGGAGTAAATGTCATATCAAGATGCTGAAATAGTCGACGGGGGTTTTCTCATCAGTGGCTGGGTTACCGAGTTTGTTTACTGCAGTTAATGTACAGATGAGAACACGCTTGATCATCACAGCTTCCCCACAGCGCTCCCACTCACGCGAGCAGTAGTGTAAACAGGAGGGGATCAAAGACGCTGTAAGACAGGGATGGGCAAACCTTTGGACTCATGGCCCACAATGGGTTCTAAAATTAGTCAGAGGGGCCGGAGCAGGAGCTGATGGATGGAGTGTCTTGCTGACCCACCTCATAGGAGGAAAAGAAATATGTCATGGCATTTGTAGAAAACATGTACTTTAATGCCAATTGAAAATGAACGAAAGCATTACAACAAAATATCTGTTTTTGAAGCCGCACCGTATTTAGCTTTTTACTGAAATGACTCTTAAAACACTGAAAACAATTGATGAAATGCAGTCTACTTTTTATTTATTCACTATTAATATAATTTTTTTTAAATTCGACAGGCCGGATTAAGAAGCGTAACGGGCCGCTTATGGTCCTCGAGCCGTAGTTTGCCGCTCTAAGACATGCGGAAAATGCATGAATCTGTCTCTATTTTGGCATTTGTGGCGTGCTGCTCCACCCAGTTCACGTCGTGTGAAGGCTCTTCCATGTGGTCTTTTAAAATGTCCAGAGTTGACCTCCGCCTGTCCTCTGAGCTCGGTCCTTTGGCCTGATTTGTCCTGTTCCTAATCGAGTCGCGTGTGTGTGTGTGTCTGCGGCAGGTCCCTCAGCGGAGAAGTCAAACAGGCTACTTTGACCTGGACACGTCTGTGGTTGGATGTAAGGGTCTCCCCTGGGCCTCTGGGAAAAGGTACACACACACACACACACACACACACACACACACACACTGCCTCACCGAGCACCTCTGCCACTGCACAGCGACTCTGTCCACGGTGATAATGTGAGCACACCGGACACTCGCTCTGGTCTTTGTGTCGTCAAATTGCCGTTACCATGGTCACAGCCTGTTTACCTCAGGTGCACAGTGTGATTCGGAGCACCTTTCAAGTGACTGTACAGACGTTAAGACGTTGCTTAGTATAGGCGACAGGCAGGCAGCAGGTCGCTTTAACTCACACGTTACACAATGAATGTGAGCAGGGTGTAGAGCAGAATTCATTTATGACACAGTGACCATGTTTTCCCTGTAAATTACAAAAGCAGTAGCCTAATTGTCAATGCATTGGGTCACAGTTCTGGCATCAATCCATAGTCTGTGCAGAGTGGCCCTCCTCCACATCAGTTGTCAATTGTCTTTCTCGGAAACATTTCCAACCTTAGACAGATCCTCAGCTCTGCAACATCTTTTCTTTTTTCCCCCCAAGTATTACCTGTGTTGTGAAAGGAGAGAATAAGTGTGCATAAATTGCTCTCTGTGGTGAGTTGAGGTGAGGGTCAGCTCTGTGCTGGCCATGACTCCCCTCATGCTGCCACCTGCTGAAGCCTCTCTGTACTGTGATTACTCTCCGATCCAGCGCTTTCTGCTCAAAATGGCAGACGGGCCTGATTCATCTGCGTGAGCGCACGCAGCCACACAGCTCTGCCCACACACAGCTGATGTGGGTGGTGGTGGTGGTGGTGGTGCAAAGCTGCTCATCATGTAGCAGCTGTTGCTAAGAGTTTAGCCGGCAGGGTAGAGAGTTCATTTTGGGCATCGGGCAACCTCTGATCAGCCTCTGTCAAGTTTCTATGGGATCATAGTCATTTGTTCTCACAAAGTCTCATTTACAATATATATTTACATTTTCATTTACAAAAAATATATATTTCTTACTAAATTCATTCATTTATTTGTTTATTTATTTGTTTGTTAATATACACTCCCGGTCAAAGGTTTGGACACAGCTTCTCATGCAATTTTTTTAACTTTACAACTTCCTACACTGCAAATAGGCTATTTTTAAGAATTTAAATATAAAACATATATATATATATATTTATATATATATATATACATTTTTTTTGTGTGTGTGTGTGTATAAATATATATATACATATATATATATCAACACACACACACACACGCACACACACAAAGATTGTCTGCTATTGTTGCAGAAGCGCACATGGAGTTTTTTTTTTTTTTTTTTCTTTTTTTTTTTTGTTCCACTGAAATGAGCATGTTTGGGTCCCGACCCAGCTGGCTATTTGTCACAAGCCAGAACGCTCGACAAGATGTTTTTTTCACACCACGTGCAACCCGAAAACAAAGATGCTGAACTCATTTGTGTGCATCTGTCAACCTCCCCAGCGTGTGTCCAAAGAGGGAGGGCGACGTGGACGACTCGCAGCAGCTGTTCAGTGCCAGCGCTCCACCTGCCAGTCTAAGCCTGCTGGGTAACTTCGAGGTGAGGCGTGCGGTGCAGGTCGCTTTCACGTTTCATGGCAAACTAGCTCTGTCCTTTCTTTTGAAATAGAATTTGTAGAAACAATTAAAACAAAACATGTGAAACACACTGAAAAAATTTGAAAAATTTACTTAAAAGAAAACAAAAACCCTTCTTGTAGGAATGTGTGCTGAACTACCGCCTGGAGCCTTTAGGGTCAGTGGAGGGCTTCACCGCAGAGGTGGGCGCCAGCGGCTCCTTTTGCCCCAGTCACCTGACCTTACCTGTGGACGTGTCGTTCTACAGCGTCTCCGATGACAACGCTCCCTCGCCGTATATGGTCAGCCACCTTCTTTGCTTTCTTTAGTCGTATTAGGCTATGATATTGGTGACGCCACTATACGTATGTATATGTTCTCTGCAGGGCGTGATAAACCTGGAGTCCCTGGGGAAAAGGGGCTACAGAGTACCTCCATCAGGAACCATTCAAGTGGTGAGGAAACCTTTTCACTCAAAGTTTTTGTAGAAAGCACTTTAAAGAGACTTGCATCACAGACTGAAAAGCACCATGTGCCAAGAAATGGAAAATAATCCCCCTAGTGGCCGTACAGTAAAATACACCATTTGATATTTGCCATGTGTAATTTCCCAATGTGGGATCAATAAAGTAAATCTCTTCCATTCTTTTCTATTTGACACTTTTCTCATTGCATTTACAAACATGTTTTTATTCATATCATACGTCGCTTTCTGTATTTTTCATTGTCAGTACAGAAGAACCTGCTCTGGTCCCTAATAGTTCGAAACCTGTCTCAATCTCTAGTATCTCTCTCCCCCTCTCTGTCTCTCTCTCTCTCTTCCTCTCTGCCGCTCAGACCTTATTTAATCCCAACAAGACGGTGGTGAAGATGTTTGTTGTGATGTACGACCTACGAGCCATGCCAGCTGGACACCAGACCTTCCTACGCCAGAGGACCTTCTCTGTTCCCGTCCGCCGTGACGCCAACAATCAAAACAGCAGGAAGCCCCTCGGCCACGGACGCACATTGCGCTACCTCGTTCATCTGAGGTGAGCTTGGAGAACTTTTTCCAGGCCACATCAACTATGATCAAGTGTCTTTTCTAGGGCCCATTAATTCGATATTTAAGTTGTGAGAAATCTGTTTAAGGTATTTAACTGCAATAAACATTGCATCTAACCTTTAAATTATGAATGAATACACCTATGGTATTTTATGTTGAAAAATATAACAACTATGTCACAGATAAATGCATTGTGTGTCATTATTTTGATGCATTTGTTTAGAAACGTCACAGTATAACAAGGATGTGAAGATTTAAGCAGGTTAGGTTGAACAGAAGTCCAAAATAGGTGGTGAAAATAAAGAAGATAATCGTGACTAATCGAAAAAATAATCGATGGATTAGTCGACCACAAAGATAACTGTTAGTTGCAGCCCTAATTGTCTCCCTTCTCCCAACCCCTCATCAGGTTCCAGAGTTCCAAGTCTGGGAAGATCTACCTCCACAGGGACATACGGCTGCTGTTTTCCAGAAAGTCCATGGAGGTCGACAGTGGTGCTGCCTACGAGCTTCAGTCCTTCACAGAGTCCCCCATCGACCCGCCATATTCGCCACGCTGCTGAGGCCAAGCTCGCCTTCCACCCTTTCATCCCCCCACCCCCCACCCCTCCCCAATCACCGAGGCTTCAGTCACCTATCAATGCCAGCGACAGACTCCTACTAAGCCAACAGCTCATCCAGGAGGTTTCTGAAAGAGAAGAGATTTGAAGAGTGGCAGTCAACAAGATTTGCACGGCCAGTGCCTGAACTCTGAAGTTCCCTCTCCCTTTGTCTCCCAAGACAGAAAAGGGGAGGAGCTAAGAGGCTGGGAGACCGGTCAGAAATGAAACCCTTGTTCTCTGCGCAGTGCATGACCAAGGATTTGACAGATTGGGTTAAAGGCTTTGTTTACTGAGAATGTTTCAGGTATATTTTTTTTTCTTCTCCAGCGTCTGGCAGGAGAGGAGAGACCAGTGGTTGTGTGCTTAAATTATTTTTGCAGAGTAATGGCTACTTTGCTCTAAATCAAAAATGTTAATTGGACCTTTACTTGACAAAACAAATGAGTGTTCTCTCACACTAATTGTTCATACACATGCAATACAATGCAATGTTTGAAATCCTTAAGATTGATTGAAACTAATTTTTTTGACCCCTTGATTGCTAGGCTCGTGTGAGTGTGTGTGAGTGTGTGTGTGTGAGTGAGTGAGTGAGTGTGTGTGTGAGTGAGTGAGTGAGTGTGTGTGTGTCAAAAAAGATGAAACAAGTGACTGATTACCATCCTCCCTACCACAAAAAAAAAGCAATGAAGCAAAACATGGACCACTGCTAAAGTCAAAGAGAAAAACTCTCCAGCTAGATTTAACTGCAAACATCACAGCAGAACATCAAAAGTGCACTGTGGATTATTTTTTTCCCCCCATGAGAACTGGAAATTAAGAAAAAAATGTTCTAATACTTTTGTACTGTTACAGAATCACTTTATCGGAAGTGTTGCAATAGGATGAATAACCTTAGTTTTAGTGTTTACACATTCACTTTCAGTTTACTTAACCATCAGTCTATTTAATATTTAAATTAATATTTCAGTTACTACTTGTGACGTCTGTCATGCTAAGATGATGTAGTGAGAACTGTATATCATAGTATGTATTTTTGACATTAATATTCAAATATGAAAAAAAATATATATCTATCTTCTAAAGCAATCCAGAGAGCTTCTCTGTCTCCTGTGTCTTTATTTCCACCTCCAATGTTTTCTGTTTAAATCACCTGCAGATCGAAAAATGTCCACTGGTACTCGTTGGTCCGAAATAGAACAAAAAAGAAGAGCTTGGTGAAGATGGAATAATTTTAGGTGATAGATGAACAAGATGAACGGCGGAAGGATTTTTTTCATTCTTTATTAATTGTCATTATTCCAGGGCTGAGTTTAAGACGTTTTTATTGTGTAAAGTACACTGCCGTATGAACATCACCATAAATTAAACAAGCACAGTGTTAGGTTTTAGCACCTCCAGTACATTCTTAGATCATTCAAAAAAATACGTGATGGAAAAAAACACATTTTTCAGTCCATCCTGGTCATTTTGGCCCAAAGACAATCTCAGATAATCTCTTTAATTTCTGATGGAAAACGTACAGTGTTATGTACAATAATAACGTTGCTTCTCTTGGCAACAAATTGGATGTCACATTCCGTACCTTGCTGGGAACATGTCTTCAGTTACTGCTGTAACCTAATGCTGTGTGGGGTGAACATAACCAAGACATATGCATACACAAGATGACTGATGACAGTATTTCCAAAAACACAACCGGTTCTGCATTTATTAGCCACCCTTGTAAACGTTAACAAAAACTAGGGACAAGATCCCTCTCCAGTTGCCAAACTCCACTGCCCACAGTAAAATAAAAGCTCCCACAGAAATACCACAACAGTTGTTGAGAACAGTTTGCAAGTTATTTCGATCAAAGAACTCAAATTTGTCTATCAAATACGAGAATGTTCATGAGTTTTGGCTTCCATAGCTTAGTTTATTTCCTTCAATTCAAATGCCCATGTTTAAGTTTGAAGGTGAACTAGTTATGAATGGGGCAGGGGAGGGAAGTGCATTGTGGTTCTATTTAGCACAATTCTAATAAACACTGTAGTAAGGTAAGTAGGGATAACATTAGGCAAGACAAGGCAGCTCTATTTATATAGTCCCATTTCATAAACACAGCAACTCAATTTGCTTTACATGATTAAAGTTCAACATTTCAAAAGCATTTAAAAAAAAACTAAGAACATAGTCTTCAAAGACAAAGTGCAGAAACATTTTAGAATGTAGAAATAGGGCAGTAATTTAAGAATAGAGATAAAAAGCACTCAAAAGAAAAGTAGAGTTTCTAACCCTGCTTTAAAAACATTCACACTTAGGCCTTATCCATGTGTGTGCAGCATAACAGCTAAATGTGTTCCACCATGTTTAGTTTGATATAAACCTAACATGTAGATCTATCTGTCCAGATTATTCTGTCACAACATAACATTTTTTCATTTTTTTCAAAAATAATAAATTGTTTATATTCTTTTTTTATATATATATATATATATATATATATATATTTATATAAATCATATTTACTTTCAGAACCTGAACTATATTTTTTATATATATTTATATTATTTATATTTATATATATATATTTTTTTAGCTTTAAAAGGAATTAAATCATTACTTTTACTACAGTATTTTTCCACACTAGAATCTATACTTTTACTTAAGTACAGAATGTGAATACTTTTTTCTTTTTACCATCTCTGACTTTCAGCCATCAATGTTTCGCTGTTCGTTGTAGAGCATGCGGAAGATACAATGACGCTTTTCGGAAGCCTACTGATTCCTTGGTGTAAAGCACGCTGCAAAGCACCAGCTCATCGTAGCTCGCCGTGATCGTATAGTGGTTAGTACTTTGCGTTGTGGCCGCAACAACCCCGGTTCGAATCCGGGTCACGGCAGTGTCTCACATTGTCACGGCAGATGAGCTTCTTTTTATACTTTAATTTATTTACACGTAAAATCAACAAATACAGTAGGGATAGCGTATTCCAGAATTCGTATAGGCATAAAAGAACACTTTGTTGAGTATCGCAATTTACTATTCTTAAAGTTGCCCGATTGAGAAGGAGTAGGTGCCGGGATAAATATCTGTCATAGCACAGACACCCGTGATACTGCAGATACCAAAAGCCTCGTTGCTAATAATTATGAACGGACGTAAACTTGGTTAACTGCACATGTAACTACATTATTTAGGCAAAAACGAACGGCTCGGTGACGTGTCTGCATGCTTGGTGTGACTAAAGTCCTTTCCGGCCCACATTTACTCTCAGCCACCTCTGTCCTCCGGCGATTAGTGCAGCTTTTTTAACCATCGGTATCCAGATACGAGGATTATTTGACCAAAATATGGATTTGTTTCGCACCGGACACATGTCCCAAACAGCTGATTGCCGCGTTATGCAACGTAAACCCGATCCCACGCCACGGCGAGGGAGGGAGGAAGGAAAATAGCGGGTGGACGGTTTGGGTGCACCCGCTACTCTCCAGTTCACAAGATTTTTTTTTTAATCTTGTGAACTGGACCTTGAGTCTGTTAATCATAATAATAATTTTAAAAAAAACTAAATCTTGAGGAGGTACGGAGCGTGACCGCGCACTGTGTCTCCGCATGTGACGTAGTATTTCTCTTGCGGGATTCTTGCAGCAGTTGTAGCCAAGTCAGTGGTCTCTCCCACTAGGGGCGCTAAAGATACTGGTCGCGACTAACAGTGCTAGCAACACATGCAGTGAGCAGAGAAGGTGCATTAAAAAAAATCAAAAACCACTTCAAGGACCACTTATTAACTGACCCAGACAACAGACAAACCACAAGGAGCACGCACAGCACAGACCACTGTAGAGCTGGTCGCGACCAGTATCTTTAGCGCCCCTAGTGGTAGAGACGACTGGTTCGTGCCAGACCACTGAATTGGCTACAACCCAGTAGTCGGGGGATTCGTGGAGCACTTGTCAAACTCGTGAGCCGTGTGTGTTGACTGAGATCACCCAGCAACGTTTTTGACAATGTCGGGGGACATGGAAGAGTCGCAGATGGCCGAGGAGACCCCGGTGGAGGAGAAGGTAACGGTGCCGCGGATTAACGGTTCTAGCAGCAACCGTAGCGCAGTTGACTTTGTGGCGGCTAGCCTAGCTTTCGTCGCCCGCACCGTGCTCGTCATTATTGATGTTTTATCTAGAAATGAGCGCCGAATTAAGGGGGTGTGGAGTCGAGGTGGCTTTGGCGCTTTTCTTATCATTTAGCTCAATTCAGTTTATTTTACAAATCATTTGAAATACAAATACAAATAACATTCAAAGTACGTTAGTAAAAATGGGACTCCCCAGAAGCTATCTACAGATTATGAACAGGGGCCAAGACACCATACAACAACCATAAATCACAAATCAATTCTCCATTTCCACCAAATCCAACACAACCTAAACACTCAAGTCTTAGAGTAAGTCATGTTGCCGTGACAGGGCCCCGCTGATTCGGCCGGTTTTGCCAGCGACTGTTTCGTGTTTCGGTTCGACGTGAATGTCAGAGGTGGTGCTGCTAATGTTAGTTAGCCGCTTGCTATTAGCCGAGCTAGCTGACAGTTAGCGCAGCAGGCTAAAGGCTAGCTTAGCTCCAATTTTGACACGACGTCGACTTGTTTGTTTTAAAGCCGAGTCACAACCACGACGTTCCCCGTTTGTTGTTTGTTTCTTGGTGTAATATCAGCCTTTTAAGTCCTATCACTTAAATTACGCCTGTGCGTTACGTAGACGCAGTAATAATGCGTCTACGTAACATTATTACTGTAGACACAGTAATAATGCTACCAGGGCTGGTACCATCGCAACAAGGTTGTCGACGCTCTCACATAAAATTAACGTGCATAAATGAAGACTTAAGGAACCGTGACATCGTTATAAAACTGCTCTCAAGCTGTGTTGCATGTCGTTAGGCGAGCAGCCGTGCAAGGAAACGTACTTTCCGGTACTATCTCTTGCTAACTTGGCCGCTTTCTTAGGACACCTACGTCACCGAAATTTGATGCATATGCACCCTAATTAAATGCCGTTAACCATGGTTTCCGCCAGTGGTGACGCATTATCCTTACCTAGTTACATTACTGCATCTGTGGCTCACATTCACAAGTGCTTTGAACCACAATATCGAAGTTTTGTCAAAGTAATGATTAATGGATTTGGGTTGTTTTTCCATCGTTAATCAAATGAACCATCCATTATTCTTCTAAATAGATCATTCAAATAAATATCATCATCATCATGTGTATATAATGTTCTTAATGCTTAATAACCACTGGTATATGTACAGTTGCATAGTTTCTTCTTCTTCTGCAATTTGTCTTATTTGCTGTCATTGTTTTTTTTTATATCACTTTTTAGGAGGTGGAGGACCATGTGATTAGCCCTGAGAAGGTGGAGGAGGCCAAACTAAAGGCCAGATACCCAAATTTAGTAAGCAGGCCTGGAGGCTCGGACTTGCTGCGCAAACGGCTTCAGAAGGGAGTGAGTCATCTCCGAATTGTTTGCTCAATATTCACTGTTCCCTCAGGATGTAATGTCATTTGTTCTTCATTTCATTTTTTATAAAAGAAAGGAAAAGCAATTTAATATAAATACAAAGCTTTCTCCAGTCTAGAATGAAAGGGAGCAGAAAGAAGACTAATCTTATTATATCTGCCATTTATCCCAGAAATTAATTTACAAAGACAGTAATTTAAAAAACAACTACATAAACAAAAAAATAAAATAATAATCACAACTAATAATAATAACTAAGTATTAAACCATAGCTACAGTTATTTATAAGTAGTTGTAATGTTGGGAGAGAACAGCAACAAGGGCCACAAAACCTTACACAGATAAACACTGATGTTTTTTTCTTTGTTCACACAGTTGAAGAAATGCTCTTTTTAATGAGTCGTATGACTCGTATTGTACATTTATATCATTTTAGTGGACATAAATTGGGCACCTAGTAGTTTCAGTATATTTGATGACATTTTTCATTTCTCTGTTTCTTTGCTTTGACCCCACATGGTTTGATTTGCTTTTACATTCCAACTCCCCTCATAAATAAACCTCTCTAACACTCACAAGCATCCCACAGCCCTGACAGCCCGGCCCTCCTCTTCTTATTCTGCCGCCTCTCTCTTTCCATTTCTGTCTCTATTTCATTTTTTTTTCAGGTTGTTTTAAAAAGTCAACAATAAACCTGAAAATGTTGCCAGTTTCAGGTTTATTGTCCACTAGTTTAGAGATTGAAAAGATTTTCATAGATATATGGAATGGTGAAATGTGCTTCCTCTTTTTCATGGTAAACAAATGTTACAAAGATTTAGGTCTGTAAAGATGAACCTACGATTTGGAGACATGGAGATAAATTGTTTAAATGTTGCACTTCATGCACATGCAAATTTCCCTTTCACAACCAACGTATGCACTGCTTCTACTGCTTTTACGACCACTACCAGGATTCCTACCACTATCACTGTGCATTTTGACAGCTGCTTGTCCTGCTTTTTTTTTTTTATGGGTCACACTTCCGTATTTGAATTCCCCTTTTCTGTCTCTTGCAGCAAAAGTACTTTGACTCCGGCGACTACAACATGGCCAAGGCAAAGATCAAGAACAAACAGTTGCCGACGGCGGCGGCGCCGGAGAAGACAGAGATCACAGGCGACCACATCCCCACCCCGCAGGACCTGCCCCAGAGGAAACCTTCTCTGGTGGCCAGCAAACTGGCAGGCTGATGCAGATGCAACCACAGCAGCCTATAACCCCGCCCCTTCAGTACTTCCCTGTCTGTGAGATCACCCCTACCCTGACCTCGCACATCAACCTGCCCCCCTCCTCCGACCCCACCCAGTCGCCTGGCTGTTACCTTTGAGTCCTGTTCGTTTTAGCTTTCCACAGAACCTGTCATGACTACCTCCTGTACCTGTTTTTGTTCTGACCTCCCCACCCGCTCAAGTCCTCTTACGTTTCCCGGCTCCCTTGTTTCATCTCTATTTAAATGTAAGATACATTGGAAGAAAGAGTACATGAGTGTGAGTGCGATAAGGGGACTGTGATGCCTTTGCACAACCGATGGTCTAATGTAGAGTGTTTACTGGCTGAGGGCAAGGCTGAGCAGCAGGAGAAGCTGTGTCACGCATGGATGGAGGGCTTTAGTGTGATCATCAGGATCCCTCAGCGGGGAAGTGTGTGTATATATATATATATATATTTCCTTTATGTTTGGCACAGGAGCAGACAGGAGCATTTTGCATCATATTTGTATCGTTTATGTCCTTATTCAATATTATTGGTCATAATTGACTTGGTAACTTGTTTCAGAGGCTCAGTTTGGTTAGAATTGGGGATTTTAATCCATCAACATGTGAGTGGGCTAGCACTGACTAACAATACGGATAGATGGCACGTTCAAGGAATCCTGAAACTCGAACATGTTCAACTGGAGCACAATCAGAGGAAGAGTTGTGTGACAGCCTCAGATGATCCCAAAGTCTCCCTCCTCAGGCCAAAGGTTACAGTTTTAAGGTGTCTTCAATAGATATTGAAAGCTTCGAAATAAGTAAAGCAACTTGAAAGCTAAATTCCTTTCAGTAGGGACCACCAGTCTTTGTTTTCTGTACCCTGCATTTAAAGAGGGAATATTTAGGGAAAAGAAATCTACTGGCATTATTTCTTGGCACTGGTAACAATTGGTGTTATTGTCTTCAGACCTTCATTTACTTCGACTGATCTCAAATCTTTCCTCGGCCGTGTAAAGTGCTTTTTCAACGTCCTCACAGACTAAAGTTCAATTGCTGAGCTCGCGGTCAGACTGAGCTGTGCATGTGTATGGCTGCCCTGCTGTCACTTGGTGCCATTTTGTTTTTGTAAATAAAATAGTTTTGCACAAATGTTAAATGGCTGTGTTTTTTGTGATTTTATGATGACTGCTTAAAACATACTGTAGCGATGTGAAAAGTTCATCAAACACTACTAAATGTACATTTGAAATTTAACATCCAACTTTTAGTTTGTAATATATCCAGGTTCCAGCTGGTAATAATAAGTCACCATTTGTTAGGAACCCCCAAACAGGGATCCATGCACAGTGAATCAATATGTAGGCCTGTAATTGGGACAGGCCGATGCAACTTTATGTTCTATATTCTTTATATTTCTATTGTAGCAATTTGTATTTTCTGACAAACATCCAACCAATATTGTAAAATGACTTTTTTTTTTTACATTTAGTTTTATTTGAGGAATTCCAGATATTTATTCCCATAAATGAACACTCTTAAACATTTTAGTTTTTGTTTTTTCAAAAAGTAACATTACCATAGAATTATCTAGACAATAGCTTAGACTTTTCATTTTTGACATGTTTTTTTCCCACTCAATTACTTCTGAGAGCAATTTTTAATTGGTCAAGTCCTTGAATGTTGAGAATGTTACAATAGATGTTTTAAGGCGTGCTTTTCAAATAAAATACCTTTAATCACACTAAATAGACAATGAATAAAGTATTTCTACTATTCCTTCAAATTACCTACACTCCACTGCTAAAACTCACCTTGGTGCGTATTATTAAAAGGTAGATTAAAACATATCCACAGAGATTCCTTAAAAATTCGGGGGGAGGAAATAAAAATCAACGTACATGCAAATCCGAAGAATTAAAGACAATTCCGTCCCAAATTTCCTCGAACATCGTCCACGACTTCGTAGATTTGGCTCCCTTTGTTGCTGACAGCCATGTTACCAGTGTTGTTTTCTCGTGGGTGCAACTTCACACCTTGGCCGCCGGGTGGCGCCCTCTCCCCAGGCAGGCAGGCAGGCGACAGCTCGGCCCCTCTTGGTTTTTAGGGGCTGAATCACTTCATCCATCGTACCCAGAATGCAAAGTGAGACGCCGAAACCTCGGCAGCAGCCTGGAACCTCGCAGCCGGTTATCATGGCGATAAGGGACGCATCTTCCCACTGAAGCCACCCCACCTCCACCTCCTCTCCGGTGGCGGCGAGAACAGGACTTCTCCCCCCCCCACACCCCCCCACCACCGCCACATACCGGCTGCTTGGAGCGGAGAGTCGGCTCTCATGCTTGCGAGGAGACCTGCCTGATTTGTAACCTGCAACAACTCGGGAGAAGAGGAGGACACCGCGAGTGAGCGCCGCCATGGCAGCGTCGGAGCTGTACACAAAGGTAAAACCAACAACAACAACTGCATGTATGTTTGTGTGTGATACTCGGCTACCTGCTGGTAGCATGTCGGCTACTGGAGAGCCCGCGAGTCGCCGCTTTTCTAGCGTCTCCTGCTATCAATGTTGTCACCTGTCCGAGAAGACGAACGGGTGTGGTGGTGTGGGTTTAGGAATGGCTCACAGCCCAGGTAACAGCACATTTAAACTTGTATTCGTGGCGGAAAAAATGATGTAAATGCTACAAAAAAAAAAATAAAAATGAAAAAGCGGTGGAAAATCAGAAAAAACTGAAGCGAGGGGCCGATGCGACGCATTGATTCATTTGGGGTTGTTTTTTTTTTTGTTCTTGTTTGCAACAGTACCCTTCAATAATAGCCGTGAATGATATTAATAAAACATGAGTGTTATATGTGGGGATATGTGTCGCCCTGCCTTTGCACCACATCCAAAATACCTCCTCCCCGGCCTTGGTTACACCCCCACCGCTCCACCGGAGGCTGTGGGGCTGGGATGATGCAAAAGGCGGTGCCAGCTGTCATGGAGGCGCTGTTGAATTTTTTTTTCTTCTCTCTTTTCACAACAATACCAGGCGCCATCACTGAGCTTTGTGTCGAAACGCCCAACAAATCGTGTTTTGTTGTTGTTTTTTTTACGCTTTATTCCCGTGAAGAGACTGTTACCGCTGAGATGCTGCCACTGTGGGCCGCATCCGGATGGGGTGTTTTTGTAGCATCCTTTTAGCATCCAGGATGCTGCTGCTGCTGAGCCCGCTGGAGGCCCAGCCTGCTGGGGCCGCAGTGTAGCTTTAAGCCCTCCGATGTTCAGTGATGGGAACCGGGGCGTAGTGATGCGTGCATGTACTGTTCACCCTCACAATGTCAAAGGTGCTGCTGCTGCTGCTGCTGTATTTTTAGGACTTCCATTATTTGAACCGAAAGGAGAAAGTGTCTCCTTGTCCCTGCCCTTGTACATGATCGAGAGTAGGAGACTGAAGAAGATGAGTCACCCATCCCCCCCCTCCTCCTTTCTTTAATAGCTGTGCGTGTGTCCTTGTTGACAGTCGCTGTTGAAGCCACACCAAATGGCAGTCCTGCTGTATGTTTAGAATTCCAGGAAAAACTCCTTTCAGTCTGATTTTTGACATCGTCTCCCTCGAGCCCGTGCTTTCTCGTCGCCTTCAGATCAGTGAAGACGTGGTCAGGGACAGTCTATTCAACCGAATGGCAGCAATTTGAACCCGGCGTCACCAAAAGGACGTTATGCTGAGATGTTTGATCCCCCCCACGCCCCACCTCCGCTGGCTCATGGGAAACTGACAGCTGACCTCTGTGAGTAAAACAGGAGGAAGAGAAGGTCAAACCAACCCTTATGGCCTCGTATTTACTGTGGAACAAAACAACTGGATTTATTCCAAATGACCAAAATCCCATAACCTGGCCTCTGAGCGAGCAACTATTTTGCTGATATGAAATACACAGTATAATGTCAATGAATTAATTTAGATTTCTCGACAATCAATGGGGTATAACTGAAATTAAAGAGGCCTCATGTTGAAATGTTTAGATTCTGTTTAATTAGAAGTGTATAAAGTGCAGTTGTGATGTCAGGGTGAGATCACAAAACCCAGAGCAGATCTACACTCCTGGTGACTGCAGAAATGTGTTGATATGATATGCCTGCTCCTTACAGGCAGACCTGCACATTATGCAAAATAATTTCAGTTTTTTAGCAAATAAACAAAACTCACTTATTGATTTTTACTGACTTTATCAAACTTAAAACATTAGTAGAGTAAGTAGAGTTTGTCTCAATGTTTCCTCCGCCAGGCTACAATTTGATCTTGTTCCATAATGATTTTGACTTTGGGCCGAGGCGTCAACATGGCACGGAGCCACCGTCAGTTTCCTCTTTGAATGGTACAGTCTGTTTTTTTTTGTTTTTTGTTTTTTTTAAAGTGGGCCTCTGATGTCAGACCCCTGTGATTTACTTTAGCTTGGAAAACACTTGACCCTTTGTGTGTGTGAGTCAGCCATATAGATGCTCTTTGAGCTGCCTGGCTACACACACACACACACAAGCACAGCATCAGAATCTGCTCCAGTCTGGCCGCAGGTATTAAAAGAGGTGAGTCAGAGGTGAAGGCAGATCTTCTTGGAAAGAAGAAAAGGAAAAGGGCCGCTCTGCAATGAACTCTCCCTGATTGATGATCTTTTAAAATTAAATTTGACTCAGTCCTTTCTCCCGAAGCCAGTTTAGAGTCAGGAAATAAAATTTGGGATAAAAATCATGTAAGGTTATGAATGGAAACAGGACAGCACCATGCATACACACTGCAGAGCAAAGCAGGCAATGCTGCTTCATGAAGTCCACCTCCCTCATTAAAGGTTACGCTGCCAGTAGCTGCAGGTCAGAACGGTGAAGATGCAGCTGTGTTCTTGAGAAAACCTGCTTTGACCAGTTGTGGGTCTTCATAGGCAGTTGAAAGAGAGACATGAACGTGTGTGCTCTCTTTTTCCTTCTTTCAAACTCTATACACTCATATTCTATTGCTAGAAATGTGTATATTTACCTGTGTGAAAACTGCAATAGGCTAATGGCTAACCCACCAAGTAGTTTGTCTTCACCTGGAATGAAAGGAAATGCGACTCATCGACGGGTATCATTCAGGCTGTCTGATTAAATGTTTCACATTAGAGAAGAACGAAAGAAGCTGAATGAATGAATCAGGGTTGAACAACATCTGGTTGGGAGAGTTGCAGTGGGCTCCGGCTGTAGTCCACACAGCACTGCTGTCATGGTCAGCTGATGGGAAGGTGAAAAAACAAAAACAGCTGCTGTTATGTTTTTTGATTGAATGTTGCAGACCAAATATTCAGTGAAGTAGTATTTTTGCGGTTTGATGTGCGTTTAAATTGTAGCTTTATTGACTTTTCCTTCTAAAAGTGGAAGCAGCAATACCCTGAAGTTGGGCAGCAATTCGTTGATTAAATTGTCAGTTGTTAGGTTAGGTGGGCTTTTGTTTAACTATGTTCAATGATTTATTGTGTAACATTGCTATGGATTTATTGATGAAATGGTAAAAACTTAAAAGTGTTTTTAGTTTGAAATTAACAAAATATAAATAATTTCTGGACCTTTTAGAGGCGATATCATTATTTAAAATTTGCAGTTTTTAACATTTTGAATTTGACATCGGATGAGATGTTATTGTCTTTGCCTCGACTGTTTCTTTTTAATTGACTTCATTGTTAGTCTTAATGCAATCCGAGACCAAAGACACTGTCACTTGCTGTCCCTCGTCCTGGTGCTGCATTTTGTCGCCCGCTTTAAAAGCTTTGCATTTGAAACAAACTTCCCCAGCAGCAGAATATTATGTGCCGTTTCTTGCCGGTGGCACTGCATCTGGTTGTTACTTCAACAGCGATTTAATGTGTGGTTTATTTTTTCACTGCGCAGCTATAACGAGAGAGCATGTGCATCCATTTAAGGAGATAACCAGGTTAGAGTAATTGTGCTGTGTTGTTGCGTTTGCACCGGCAGTCACTCACTCACTGCGTGGCTGTTCTGCAAGGAGCAGGGGGGGGGGGGCTTGCGTAATATTAAGGCTAAAATATTAATTTTCAGAGCCGCACGCTCCATGCGATGTGAACAGGATGTCACAGCAAACCCACCTGCATATCTTTATTTTTTTCACATTTTCTCTTCTCCTCTTTCCAACACATACACTACCAGTCAAAAGTTTGGACCCACCCTATGAATTTAATGCCTTTTCTTTCACTCTCATCACTATTGACATTACAGTTTCTCACTGAAGGTACCAAAACTAGGTATGAACACACATGGAATTATGTAGGGAACAATAAAAGTGTAAAATAACTCGTATATTATATAAAATAACACGTTTTATATTTAAAACATTCAAAATATCCACCTTTCATAAGAGGCATATTTAGAGTTATTTAACGTGTTTTCCTTTGCTGCATAAGTTCATATATCTTGCTCATATATTTGATGTCTTCAGTATCTATCTGCAGTGTAGAAAGTTGTAAAGATAGATGGACTGGTAGTGTATTTAATTATATTATATTTCAAACTTTCCTCTGATGCATTCATAGGAATTAAATTATGTTTCACTGTGCAGCGATAGAATACAAATTTGTTTTGTCGTTGCGGGAAAATTCTGTTGTTGTTTTTTTTTTGCTCATGTGATGGAGGAAGGAAGCCCAGTAGCTTGACAGACAGCGGGAACGACCAGTCGCTTGTCACATGGCGAGGAAACCGAGGCAGACCTTGACGCTGAACGACTGGCTGTGTCTGAGGACACAATGGGATGGTTTTATACCACAAGCGACTTGCGACTCTCAGTGCTCGGTCAACTTGAGTGCGGCCTGGTGTTGCACTTGGGCTGGAGGCTCCCAGAAAGGCGGCGGACGAGCAGCATGAGAAGCGGGAGAACCTGAATCAGGAGACGAGATGAACCGGGAGCTGGAGTTTATGTTTGTCGACGTGAGTCTTTGCCTCGCCTTCGCTTCCTGTATTTATGTCCTTCAGTCATTCATTCATTGATAACGTAGATTTTCACTAAGTGGGGCTTGAACTTGAATCAAACTCACTGGTTTAAAGGTAAAGTTAGCAGCTTCTTTAAGATGTTCTGCCTCTTGGCTGACGTTGGCTGTGTGTTTGTGAATCTCTTCGTCCCAAGGTGTCTTTAGTTTGTAACTTTGAGTCGGTCCGATCCAGACACACCCTTCGTCTTCAGACGTTCACAACACGCCACTGCAATCATTTTTTCAGAGAGGCACAGTGGCAACAAAAAGTTGAACTTTTTTTTTAGCGTAAATTAAATACAAAAAGATATAAAAAGATTTTTCTCAGTGTAAACCAGTGCGGATTGTAGAAACATAGGTGATCTAGTTTTGAATATCTAGGCCAGTACACTACCAAGATAGTGAGAAAAATTATGAATTGCTACAAGCATGGCTACTAAAAATCTTTTTACTGTGAATTTTTATTTTTATTTTTTCCGCGTTTTGTGCCCGTTACTGCACCGCTTAGCTGGTGGATTCTGACGGAGCTCCGCTGTGCATTTTCTGCCACCATGTCTGATACGTAACGAAACGCATGACGGCACCGATTGTCCTGGCACCGCAGCCGGCAGACAGAGCTGATCCTCTGATCTCTCGACATGACAAGACATTGGCACGCCGCCTGTGCCCAGGGTCTGGTTCAGGAGCACCAGGAGGGAGGAG
The DNA here is from genome assembly GCA_009823395.1 of Thamnaconus septentrionalis. NCBI lineage: Eukaryota > Metazoa > Chordata > Actinopteri > Tetraodontiformes > Monacanthidae > Thamnaconus > Thamnaconus septentrionalis. The sequence continues at coordinate 4,771,411 of CM020505.1, read as the reverse complement.
GAGGAGGAGGAAGAGCTCCTCACATGAACGGAATCATGTGACGGGGCCTCGGCAGTCTGGGACTCCACTGACGGCCTGGCAGAGAGAATTGAAGCTAAATGCCGTTTACACGCCACCCAAGCTGCATGAGAACCGTCTCTGTTGGAGGACTCAGCCGAGTGTGGAAAAGGTGCTTCCGCTTCCTGGGAACACAGTTTAGTTTGTCTTCAGGGACATTGGATCATCAGAGATAACTTTATTGGTAATGTTTAAATGTCAGATTTGGGCGCATCTACAGTCACGTGTTGTAAAATAGATTTTTTTTCAGATGTTTTGACATTTTATCCACTTGATGGTAATTAAACTGGTTGGTGGGGAAATTGCCTTTTGATGATCGAGAACAGTTCTTGCAAACGATAGTTATTGAGTTAGTTTGTATTTCTCAACAGTAAGGAAATTGTTGTCGTTGGCTTAATGGGGATTTATGCAAATTTAATATGAGCCTCATGTTTATATTTTTGGATGAGTTTGCCTTAATTTTTGTCTCAATGTTTTGAAAGCCAAATAAATAGTTAAATGTCATTCTATGAATATACGTTAGTAACAAGTCCTCAGTACGTAGCTTATTTCATCGATTAAATAAAAAAGGGCTTTAAATTTGAAAAATTGAAGACAGAAAGAAAAGTGAAATTCTGGAATATCTGCAGTTTCACAAACTTTGTCAGTTGGTTTTCCTTGACCCCACTTATTCTCTACTGTTAGATCTGTATAAGAATGATGGGCACAGAAGGATGCTGACTATCATTAGATCTGTTGCAGCAGTGTAATCCTTTGGGGCAACTGACGACAAATGATGATTGACCTGAGGTGTCAAGTGGAATAGATGGAAAAACGGATGGTGCATCTGTGGAGAGGCAGAGATGCTGTGGGTGTGATGGTGAGAAGCGAGAGAAGAGAAGAGAAGAGTTTAGGGAGTCTCCAGCAGTCCAGCAAGTGAAAGCTCAGGAAACACTGCCTGCAAAGCCAATTGCCACTAATCCAGTTTGGTTGCGCACACTTGTTAACACTCCTCTTGGATGCCCCGCCCTGATGAGAACAGCCTCTGATTGCCCTGATCTCTGCCACTTCTCATTTTCACACATCCCCGATCTCCTTGGAGCGAAAAGCCAGCAAGAGATGAACAGCCGAACCTTAACGACAGTAGCTGCGTTTCCATCACCCCTAGAATTGTGCGAAACCTAAATATCGCAATAAAAAACTGGTAATGGAAACACCCACACTTGGAAAAACCTCTCAAATATCACTAAAAAGGTTTGTACGCTCTCATGAGATGGTTTTCCAGACGTATCGATATAGAGGTATATCGCAAAAGTGTCATGGAAACACTTTTGTGCATTTACACGTCCGTGCATGTGACGTCCGTGGTCACGTGGCCAGAGTTCCTAACACGCCGGTCACTTCTGCGGTTCGGGAGACAAAGTCGGAGCTTTAGTTGCGAGTGGTAGCGCTGATCGTGCTAACCCTTTGTCATATGGGAACGTAATGAAATCTCGGTGTAGTTGACTGCAATAGGATTAGCCGTGGCTAAGTCCAGAGTTAGCCTAATCAGGTCCTGATCCTCTGTCTCAGTTAAACCGGGATTAGCACGAGGCGTCTTGCAGCTTTAAGGGCCGGCCTTCACCTGCTGTGAACTGACCCAGTGACAGTCGCCGTGAGAGCAGCTGACAGCCCCAGCCTCACGTGAGGAACACCTGTACAAACACAATACATCTCCATAGATTTGTAAAATAAGTTATCAAGGGTCTGTTGCTGTCGATGCATCATCCGCAGGGCAACATTTTTTATTTGTGAATAGCTGGAATTTTATATAACTCCACTTGTTGCGCTTCAAAGACAGTTTGCACAACTTTTGGTCGCCGTCACTGCAAAACTATGGAAGCACATCGCTGCCACCCTAGAAAAAAAAACAGAGCTCAGTGTGACATTATAAAGTGAATCTATCAGCGATCAGCTACCACCAAATTTCACGTGGGCAATACAGGAGTTTAAAATTCAAGTTTGGCATGACTAGAGATGTCCACACAAAATATGGCGAGGATTGATTGCTGTTTTCGGTCATTAAGCTACATTAAGCTTGTTCAGAGTTTCAGAATGTCCTCTCAGTATCACATTATAACGTGATAATTATCACGTAAAAACGTGATAGTTTCTCGTTATAACGTGAAAATCATCACGAAATAACGTGGTAGTTTCACATTTTTACGTGATAATTATCACGAAATAATGTGATAGTTTCACGTTACAATGTGATACTGAGCCCTTTTTTTTCTAGGGTGACAGTAATGCGCTTCCGTAGCAAAGCAATTCTTGGACGTAATCCAGGAGACTGGATAAGAATATGTAATGAATTCTGTCTGTCTAGTTACACATCTGTGGTTGTGCTTTGTTGTCTGTTCACATTAACGGATGTTTGGTAGTTGTGTAAAAATGTTATTCATGCCCCTGTTTTTAGTCACATCTGCAGTAAAAGGAAGCCATCACAAGATTAAAGTCATCACGGCCCTGGGCGTACAAAAAAATTCCAAAGTTAAGTTCAGGCAGATGATTATTCACACAGATTGTGAAAAAAATAGAACTGGACTTTTTTTTTTTAACCGTCTGATGTATGTTTGCAATGAATTTTTAAACTCACAATGATACTTTTACATCAATATTTTATAGTCGACTGCTGTGATTTGTGCTGAATGTGGAGCCCGTTAAGCAGGAATAAAAAGAAAAACACTTCTGTTCTGCTTCAGTTCGGCCCAGTTGAGCTCGGTACTGGGAGAAGTGGCTCTGAATGTGGTTGACAAACATTGCCTCGACTTTTGAGGTTTCAGTCAAAGTGTGCGTTTACTGAGCGACTCGCAGTGGTAGTTGTCCTAGGATGGGGCTGATATGAGATTCTGACAGTACGGTAAAATTGTAAGCAGTCCAATATGAAGGTTTCATGGCTTTGTGATTACTGCTCACCATTCATATAGAATATATACAACATAACATATTTAGGCATTTGACTTTTTTTTTCTTTTTTCTACATTAATCCACATCTCTTGGTCATATATTTGATGTCTTCAGCTTGTATCTACAGTGTAGAAAGTAGTAAAGATAAAGAAGAACCAGGTGTGTCCAATCTTTTGACTGGTAGTGTACATCACAGCACACAACAGAGCTGATCTACAACCTTCTAAACCTTGTTCAAGCCTGCAGAGTTCTACACCTTTTCCAGTCTATAATTAAAGCTGTTGTCACGTTGAGACGTCGTGATGGAGGTGTTGCATCAATCAGTTCTGTCGAACAGAATCCCTCCATCCCTCCATCCCTCGTCTATCTCACTTGCCCCTTCTCGCTTTTCGAATCCGTTTCGCACGTCCACGTGAACGTTGTACGCAGATCGTCCAATCAGAAGCGGCCGCCGAGACGGTGCGCGTTTTGCGGTGCGGCGCTGACGTCGTCTGATTTGCGACGCTCCGAAGTGTCTCTGTGACCCCTTGAGGGAGCAGCCGGGACCGTCACGCATCAGTGTGCCGAGCTGCTGCCTGACTCATCGCTTTTCCTCCAGCTTGAGTTTCAGCCAATGTGGACGATTGCGCCACCTAAATGTACCAGTCTGTGTTTGCGTTCAGGGATTCATGTCCTTTCAATGTTGCCTTTCATTCTCTAATTCATCGCCTCGGTAGTATGAACCACGCCACTGCCGCCGCCGCTGTACTGCAGCGCTCCTGGCTGAGATTGGGGTTTTTTGTTTTTTCCTTTGTTTCTGTTCCCCGACGCGCTGCAAAAATAAAAGCGACGCACCTGCACAGACGAGAGGGAGCTAGAGGAGACGCAGGAGGCCCCGTGCCGCATTAACAAATTCAGGATAATCGCGCCTGACACCTGCTGACGTGTGAAACGTGCGGGTTGAGGATCAGGAAGTGAAGCTGAGTCGCACTGCGAGGTGCCGCACTGCTATTTCAGTCTTCCTCCTCCTCCTCCTCCTCCTCCTCCTCCTCCCTGTTCTTCTCCTCCTACTACTCCTCCCCGTTTCTCCCCCACCGTCTTCACCTCCTCATCTTCCTCCTCCCCTCCCCTCCCTACCCTCTGCCGGCTCCCTCTGTGTCCTCCTCCTCAGTCTCCTCTTCTTCTTTCTCCGCCACGTCCTCTTCCTCTTCCTCTTCTTCCTCTCCCTCTTCCTCCTCCTCTTCCCCCTCCTCCTCCTGTGGTTGCTAGGAGTCCCAGCTGATGGGACGGTGTCCTGTAGGGACCATAAACGTTGCAGGACTGGTGAAATGGTGGGTGAAGCCATGTGACGACATCAGTTTCATGCCTAAACCCTGGAATCTAATACCAGTTTGAAGGTGATCAAGTCAACATGACATTAAAGTTATTAGACTTTTTACAGCTCGTAAATATTGGGAAGATTTTGGGACCTAATAAATATTTTACTGATTCATTTTACCCCTAAAGTACTTTACCCTTGATATATTACTTTCTTCACTTTTACTCACGATACTTATACTTTCTTTCAGACCTCTCAGTAAGTGAACCCTGTATTGTAATTTCTTTGTGTTTTTTCGTTGTGTTTTTTTTTTAAATTGTTTATTAGGACAAAACAGTGACATTAACAGACAGACAGTGTGTGTGTGTGTGTGTGTGTGTGTGTGTGTGTGTGTGTGTGTGTGTCAATTATAAATATAGCATTTAGAAAATTTTAGTATTAATATATAATAATAAATACTGTAATTATCAGAAAGAAGACTTGGTAAATAGAAATAAAAGCTACAGCTACAGATTGTACAGTGACCTAGAAATGATCAGTAGTGTTGCAGGGACTTTTTGTTGAGTTTTCTTTTTTCTTTCCCGGTTCGAGCCATCACTCAGTGGCAAACCCAGACCACACCGCACGTCACTGCTCAACCACACTGCGCTTGCTTTCCCTCTTGTGAGGGTGCAGCGAACAAAACGGAGCAATATTTGGGACGAGCTGGAGGCCTGGATGGCGGCAGAGCTCTCAGACAAACTACATCCAGGCAGGAGAAGGAGGGGGAGACGTGTCCGGCGGCTGGTTCGAAATGTAGTGGAAAAAAACAACAACAAATAAACTGGCTTTTGCACTCAGGCAGAAGGCGGTGATGTCATGATTCAGATGATCGCTAGTAAAGCAAAAAGGAAGTGATTATAAGAGCCGCTTGCCCGTTCCGTCCTCCTACAATGACGTCCTTATTTTCATCTGTCTGAGAAATAAGCCTCAGCAGAAGCCGTGAAATCTTCGTCCCAAAAGATTCTCAGTGCTCCTCATCATGTGCTGGCCGGGACGTCAGCAAACTGTCTTTCAGAGGTTTGTACATGTCCGGGATGATGTGGAAGAAAAGTACTATTCAGTTAAATGAAAAGAAGAAGAAGAAAGGCAACATTATGTAGCATTTCTAACTCTCAGCTTCCCAATCATTTCTGACAGCCCCGCCACTGACACAGTGTGCTTGCCTGTCCCGTCATTGGACTGTGAGAAGGTGGTGGGTGGGCACCGAACCGCATAACTAGCGTTCGGATCGCCTGGTTCTGCCCTGTGAAGTGGACTGCAAAGAGATGAGAAGGATCCCGCCCAGACACTTGAGGCCTGGCAGGACAGTCTGTCCAATCTGAATCATTTATTTGTTTATTTATTTATTCATTTATTTATTTAAATGGAACATTTCACACCACCCTCTTTTGTTTTCCCTTCTGAATGAAACACCTAGAAAAGAGCTTCATTTGTATTTGACTGTTGGCTCATCTCTTCAGACACACACACACACTGCAGGGCACAGCGGACTGTTAGACCATGGTGTAGTTCTAAGGAGTTTTCTAAGGTGTGTGCGTGTGTGTGTGTGCGTGCATGTCTCATACATTTGTGTGTTGGATTCCTTCACCATGTGACTGCCAGTGTTCATCAACGTTTTCACCACATGTCTGCGATCAGCTGATTCCCTCCAGTCACAAGCCTGAAAGAAACTTTTTAAGTGTGTGTGTGTGTGTGTGTGTGTGTGTGTGTGTGTGTGTGTGTGTGTGTGTGTGTGTGTGTGTGTGTGTGTGTGTGTGTGTGTGTTTCTATGATTGCATTCCGCTGCTATTGTGTGCCGTCTGTCCAGCAGTCGGTTCCCACAGCTTTGCCGACCTTTACTGACCATGTGCTGCTGACTGAAGTTCGAAAACAAGTGAAAACAACGAGAGGCCAGCGCACTCTCAGGCCGTCTTGTTTTTCACTCAGAATAGACGAGAAAAATACTTTCAATTGTCTTTGCGTTCGAGCGTGCGCGCCGGATGGTTTGCGACATTGCGAGGGTCACGAACCCAAACAGTCAAATCACACTGAGGTTACAGTCCGGAACCTTCTGAACCTTGTGCTTGTCTACCTTCTCCCCCCTCTCACCCCCTGCAGTGTGCTCGGGTGTGGATCCCCGATGCCGAGGAGGTGTGGAGGTCTGCCGAGCTCACCAAGGATTACAACAATGGAGACGTCTCCCTGCAGCTGCTGCTGGAGGATGGAGCGGTGAGGATGCGTGCTCCACTCTCCAGCTCTCTCTCCTCTCCTCTCCTCTCCTCTCCTCTCACTCACACTCTCACACTACTTCCTCCCTTCTCCCTCCCCTCCTCTCATTTCCAACACCATCTCCTCATCATCTCCCCCTTTGTCTTCCTCCTGCTCTCATTCTCACTCTGCATCCTCATCTTCCTGCTCTTCTCATTCATCTCTTTGTTAGTCACTGTTTCTCTCTCTTCTCTCACACCTGCTGTCTGGATAAGTTTACACCTCCCTGCTTAATGTGTCTTTTGGAGGGTGGCGTCACGCTGCTAATAATACCATACTCCATCTAAACTACTGTAGTTTATTCCCTCCAACTACTTAATAGAAACACACTAAATTGCTCTTTTTACATAAATAAATGTGTGTATGTGTATATATATATATATATATATATATGTATTATATATACATGTAAATATATAAACACACACATATACATGTATACATATATGTGTGTGTATATAAATATATATACAATTATAAGTTATACTCACCTATATTTTAAACCTTTCAAAGGTTTTGCTTGGCACAGGCTGCTCGCTCTCGTTCACCTGCTCTGCTCGTCTTTCCTCCACACTCTCACTGTCTTTTTCTGTCGCATTAACTTCCTCAGCCTGCCCCTCCCATCCTGCCTCTTCATAACTCTGTCCTGTCTCCCATTCAGGCACTGGCTCTCTATTTCTGTCCGTGTCACCCAATCGCTCTCCCTCACTCAGACTCCTCACAGAGCTCCGCTCCATTAGCATCCGTAGTTTTCTGCCCCTCAGCACTCTGCACAAATGAGAACAGCTTGCGCGGAAGCCCCAAGGAGCTTTTTAACTCTAATTATTATTTCAAGCAATAAACTGAGTGCTTACCAGCACCAGTTCACACTGACAAGGGGCCACAACATGCCTTGTTCATTTGTCACGGTGATAATTGCGTCCTAACATTGAATAATCTGAGTCCTGCCTTTTATACACATGGCTCAACTAAATATAATCACTTTACCTCTTTTGTGATTTTAGTTGAAAACTCACACAGTGATTTTTATTCCTGGTTTCTGCATTTTTAATGAAAAGCAGTTAAACTTCAAATGGTTTAATTCAGTTGATATGATGGTAATTGAGCAGTCTGGAAATGTTTCCCGTTAAAGCGCAGCCTACCGTCGGCTAACGAACATTATTGAAATAACACACTTGATTTGTCATGTGAGAAAATATGATTATGTAACTTAAGCCTGTTGTTTACCAGAAGGTCTAGACCGGAATCAATCATTCTTGTCAAACGGGAATGATTGTGGAGCTGAAAATATACACAAAGCGTAGAGGCTCAGGCTTCCGAACAAAATTGATGACATCAAAAATTAAAAAGAACAAAAAAAACAATGCAGCTCTGAGGGTCAGTTTAGTTCCACAGATTTGCTAAGTGAGAGGTCTCATGATGTTCCTGAGGATATAGTATTCTCAGTATTCTTAGTGGGAGTGGAGTTAGTTTGTGATGTATGTGTTAGAAGATACTCTGCAGGGTCAGTCAGCATCAGGCTGCAGGAGAGGATCTCGTAGGCACGCGTATGGCGGCAAAAAGTTTGAATTTGATCTTCTCCAAGAAAAAAAACAGATGTTCCTCTCCCGTTATCTGGTGAGTAGAATATGATTATTGAGTTGTGTCTTGACAGCAGATGAGAAAGTGCAGCATAGACGCAGCAACAAGGTTTTGTTTTGCACTGGTCCACCATCTATTGTGTGCCTGCCTCCTTGTTTTAGAAAAAAAAAAAAAAAAAAGAATAAATTTATTCTCTGTTCTTTCCGTGTCTCTCTTTTCACTCTGGCGGTTCCTCCTCAGAGCCTCGAGCACAAATTGGACCCCAAGACAAAGAACCTGCCTTACCTGCGGAACCCTGACATCCTGGTGGGCGAGAATGACCTCACAGCGCTCAGCTACCTCCACGAGCCGGCCGTGCTCCACAACCTCAAAGTCCGTTTCGTCGACTCCAAGCTCATCTACACTTACTGCGGTGAGTGCCGCTCAGTCCACTGCCTGGCGGAGGAAAACTAAATGTTGTTTGGTATTATAATCCAGACACTTGTAAAGAGACAAATGAATCAATCATCAAATATAATCCATGTGAATGAAGCTTTATACCAGCGGTTGTCAACTGGTGGAGTCTCAGGACTCAGGATTTTATTTTCCTTATCATGAAGTCGCGAGCCAAATTTATTCCACAAATAAGCCCACTGTCTATCGTGTCTTGTATATAAATTATTGAAATTATTGATTTGAATTGTGTCTCCTTCAAAATAAATGTCCAACATTCTTTCTATAAATATACACAACCAGCCAAAACTATTTATCTTTTCAATCTTTGGCTAATAGATTTACAATTTTGAGGCCTTTTTTTTTTTTTTTTTCGATCAAACTGTCTTTATTCTTAAATGTTCACCTTTTCATTTTCGCCCTCTCGTGTTCTCTTTGGTTTTACATCCCATGTGCAGGAATCGTCCTGGTGGCCATCAACCCCTATGAGACGCTTCCCATCTACGGAACAGACATCATCAACGCCTACAGCGGCCAGAACATGGGGGACATGGACCCTCACATCTTTGCCGTGGCAGAGGAGGCTTACAAACAGATGGCCAGGTTGGTGCTTGAGCGTGCCTGTGGGTGCCTGCGGGTGCCTGCGGGTGCGTGTGCATGTGAGCGTGTTACCTGAGTACTTTCCTCGTTGCTCAGGCCCTCCTCTTTTCTGTCTTCCGGGTTTGTGGGTCAGGACTGAGCCAGAAATAGTCTGGTGGTGGTCTCACTGTCGCACTCTGCGCCGCTCGCTTTTAATCTGCAGGCAGACGCTGCAGGAGTCGGGCGTCAGATCTCTCTGACCCTCTCTGGGACACTGAGTCGTAATGTAGATGAATGGGAGCGTGTGTGCGAAGGCAACCCCTTTCTCCTTTTATTCTGTAGACCGGTGACCATTCAGCCTGTTGCAGTAACAGTTGTAGAAGCACTTTGGTTGTCTTGTAGTATACAACAGCGGCCCCAAACTTTTCGTGCCACGGATCGATTTGATGTCTGATGATATTTTTAGGGACCGGCTTCAAAACTGTGCTATTTTCCAAGTATAATAATAAACGTGAATCCGCTGTATAAGTTTATCTGCAGCGCTTTCTTAACATCGCGGCAACAGCATAACATGAGTAACTCTTTTCTTTCTTTCATAGTACTCAAAATGCTGCTAGTGTTTTAATGCTGGCTGCTTGGTGTCCAGTTGGCGCAGCAGTTTCGAAGGCTTCATTGCCTCATGAGAGAGGCGGTGGCTGCATGTAATGCAGAGTGGGCTTGCTGCCTGGGAATCTCCTGTCAAGATAAAATCTATATTTTAACTTGGCCTCCTGGTATTGACTTTTAAATGCAGCTTTCTTGGACGTCGTCGGCTCTTCTTCTCTCTCCTCACTGGGCCTTTTCCCTTCACAAAGAAACTTTACAAAGTCATTTTTTTTCACTCATTTTGCTAGTTAGTGTGTTTAATTTTAGCGGTAACGTCTCACGTTACTGACACAATGCGCTTTGACTTGCGTCAAGAGTTGAGCCATAGATAGATGTAACAGAGATAATTTGGTAATGTTTCCAAAATAAATTGTCGTTCAGACTCGGATAATAAATAAAACTGAAGTGATGTAAGTTATTTATTCTTTCTGTACCCAATGACCCAAGGCCCAGTACCGGTCCACGGCCCAGGGGTTTGGAACCGCTGGTGTGCAGCATGTAACTTACAACATTATCTTCAAAAAATATTTTTGCTATTATTATTAATTATTATGGTTTTATCTATTTTCCTCTTCGTTCTTAATGACTTTTGCTGCAGATTTGTCCAGCACCTGATGTTGAGCCTCGTTCTTCTGGCTGCCGTGTCGCACTGTGGCTGCCAGTTATGTGTCTCAGCGATTTGACACCCGTACAAAATACCAATTCACGAGTCTACTGTGCTGTCCACAATTCTGTCACAGTTCATCTTTGTCATCAATCTCCCAATGGCAGAAACTACTCATTGACCCAGAGACGCTCATGACTGAAACTTTGAGCTTTGCCAATGCACCACTAACCACCGTGTTGCGTGTATTTTCCCCTCTGATGTTGTTTGTTTTCTGTCTTCTCAGGGATGAGAGGAACCAGTCCATCATTGTGAGCGGCGAGTCGGGAGCAGGGAAAACGGTGTCGGCCAAATACGCCATGAGATACTTTGCCACTGTCAGCGGCTCGGCCAGCGAGGCCAACATCGAGGAAAAGGTCTTGGCCTCCAACCCCATCATGGAGGTGAGGAGGACTCCAAGGAACCTGCATGGAGCACAAGCAGCGATAAGATGGGCCATAATAGAGAACAGCATCGGTTCTTTTGTGCACTCTACGATCACACTGTATGATTTGTTCATCACGTGGGCTGAATTTCATGCGCTGGTCATAATTTTTCTTCATCGCGGCGGTGAAACTCCTCGGCTCAGGTTCTCCGCAGCCCTCTGTGTCTTTTCGTCCTTGTGCTGCTCTTCTTCTGTGGAGTCAGAAGGAATGGAGGGCTTGGAGGAGACTCTCCCCAGCCTATCAGCATCCAGCTCCACCATCCCCCCACTCCGCCCCTCCTCTCCACTCTTGAGTCGCTCCTTTCCCCTGGAGCCAATCGCGGACGAGCTGACAGCGTGAATAGAAAGCTTTCTCTTTCGCGGCAGTGATGTCAGTCAGCCTGCGAGGCCTGCCTGCACCGTCCACGGTTACATCAGCCCTCACCGATATTGCAAAACCTGTGTGTCTGCGCCACTGTGTGTGTGTGTGTGTGTGTGTGTGTGTGTGTATTTGGCTGATGCAGGCAGAGTTTGGAATACCTGCTCTGCTGAAAGAGCACTTGTCTGCAATGAAAGACTCTGTGTTTGGCCTCTGCTCAGCAAAAAAACGTCTGAAACTTGCTGTGTGGCTTTGCTGGCATGTGTGCCCTGTTTATGCGTGTGTGAAACCCCGCCCTTCTGCAGCAGGGTCATTGATTACTCTTGGATATTGAACTGAGGCTGCTGACTGCAAATCCGTGTGGGGAGAATGAAGGGACCGAGCAGGAAGAAGCTCATCAGCAGCAAATCTAGTTGTAGTTCACACAAGTCCATGAAGAGACCTTAATGGTTCCAGAAACTGTGACCAAGAGTCATATTTTCCTTGTCCCATTTAGAGAGTGTGTGTGTGTGTGTGTGTGTGTGTGACATTTATAATTTTACTATTTTGTACATCCATCTGGGAAGAGCCTAGAGACATCGCTCTCTCTCTCTCTCTCTCTCTCTCTCTCTCTCTCTCTCTCTGTGTCTGTCTGTCTGTCTCTCTCTCTCTCTCTCTCTCTCTCTCTCTCTCTCTCTCTCTCTCTCTCTCTCTCTCTCCGCCACAAGGCTGCTCATAACTTTTGTTTCCTTCTTCCTCCTCCTTTTGTCAAAGTCAGCTGACAGATTGTGAATCCTAAGCTTTTGGTGGATCTTGGCCAGATGGATACTTGTGATTTCCAAAAGGAACTGTCAAGATCCACCTGAACCTCTGCTAGGTTGACAAAAATGAAAAACTCTGTCATCTATTCTTTTAAGCCCAATGCAAATTGTGTATTATTTATCAGCTCAGCGTTTCTTGTCTAAAATTTGTGTTTCTGGAACATTTTTGAAACCCTGAACACTTGCAAAGCATTGTTTGTTTTTTTCTTCCTTCTTATAATTAATTGCTTTTTGTCATGACGATGCCTTAGGCGAAGATTCTTTGTACCCTACAATAGAGATTTTCTTCAATACTCAATGTGGCTCCCACCTGGAGCCAAACGGGACAGATAAAGTGCATTTGTTGCAAATCTGCTCTGTCCGACTGTGGTTTCACTCTCTGTGTCTTTCTTCTCTCCTTCAGGCTATCGGAAACGCCAAGACGACCCGCAACGACAACAGCAGTCGCTTCGGGAAGTACATCGAGATCGGCTTCGACAACCGATACCGGATCATCGGGGCCAACATGAGAACATATCTGCTGGAGAAATCCCGCGTGGTGTTTCAGGTGAGCGTGAACTCACAATGTGATGAATGTGGTGCTGCTTTGCTGTGTGTCTTTTCTTGTGTTTTGTTTTTTTTCTTCTTTCGTTAATGGTAGAACATTTCCTTTGTTACATCCTTGGCCTTGTTTATTTATTTCCACACACTTGTTAAGCCAAGTGTTTTTGTATACCACTATAATAGAACCCAACTTTTTTTTTGGAATTTTGTATTTTAGTCTTCGCACGTTTCTTTTTTTTAAGGTCACATTCACACTTCACCTCCTTTATAACTATTGGCAGCATCCGTGCTGTGCAGTGACCAGATCAATACCTGCCTTGGTTATATCTTGGTTTCCTCCTTTACAACACAGGCATTTAAAAGATTTTGTTAAGATATAATTCATTTGTCAGGCAAGAGGGATGATGCTTCTGCTGAGCACATCACAATTCATCAACAGTCTAGTCATAATTTCGAGGAAGATTTAAACCAAACTATTCTCACCTTTAAATATTCTACGGCTCTGTGATCAAAGTTCTGAAGTAGAGCAACAGTAGCAGCTCGTGTTCAGGTGCCTCCCAGCAGAAGTCGCGCTGAACTCCACTGGCACCATTCGACCGTCCGACCCTTGTGTTTTTTTTTTGAAGCAGAAGAAATATGCAGCAGTAACTTCCTTGCCGTCACAGACGACAAAAAGGAAACAAAGTGTAAACCTTCAACCCGAATGCCTGCCGGTCTCCATGAGTTACAGCCCATTGATTCCTCTCCTCCCTCTGCATTTCTATTCACCAGTCATGGCAATTTTTTGTGTAAAATGTGAGTGAAGTCCTCATCGGAGGAAATACGTCACGAGAATGTCAGCGACTTTCTTCTGAATATTATACCTTAGTATCTTTTGCCTTGTTTGGTGACCCACTTCTGGCAAAACAATGAAAGTCAGAACTTTTATGTAACTTTTCTGTGTTGCCAGAGGAGTGTATTTGCTCACTGGTGGAGCCAGTTTGGCAGACTATTATCCAAACTCACCCACACATATATGCGCAGATTCTCCCTCTCTCTATCCCTCTCTCTTTCTCTCTCTCTCTCACTCGCTCACACACACACACACACACACAAAGGCAGAGTCTTGAGGAATGAGGACATGGGATTAAAAAAAACGTGATCACTTCCGTCTTCACATTTCTTTAACGCTTGACTTCCTCACCGAGCTGTGTGCGTCCGTGAGTGCGCGTGCACGCGTGAGCGTGGGTGTGTGTGTGCGCGTGTGGTTTTGAGAACACATCAGAAACCATGGAAACTATTTAAAGGCTCCCTGTAAAATGTTTTATTTTGACCGTGTGCTGTCATTCGCAAGTGTTTCCCCGCTCACCCCATGACGGCCTTCTTGCAACTCTGCAGAGGTTTGGCCTGTTTTACTCGAAACCAGAACAGCCAGCAGTTCCTGTGTGAAAGCAATTGACAAAACAAAACTTGGAGGTCATATTTAGGTGAGAACCAGCCGTTAAAAAAGATGTTTCCTTCAAGTCACCGCAGTCATCGAAAGAAGAGTAAAGTGTGCAAAAAGATGTGCGGTCTTTATCCGTGGGGACGCGCACATCTCTTTGCGTTCCTCGCTGCAGTGCGCAGTAGGCCAAGTAGACGTGTTAACCAGCTGTCAGCGATTACATGGTCTGAGATGTGAGACATGTGAAGTCCAACATGTTAAGGTGGTTCCTCAACATGTGTGAGCGTGGACAGGTGGGCCACATTCTGTGTCAACATATAGTATCCGTACCATGCAGTCGTCTTTGACTCATTGCTAATGATTTCCTCTAGCAGAGCGCTAAATATCCATCTGCTCCAGCGGAGCTACCAGATGTTCTCGGTCAGACTCTGTCGTGGTGAAACGCTCGCAGTCGGATGCTGCCCTCACGCGTACTCGGATGATGCCCCCACACAGCAGCCGCTGCACGGATGATGCTGGGGAAACTTGCCCTTGTGACTAATAATTTAATTACACTACCAGTCAAAAGTTTAGACACAAAACTTTTCATGCATTTTTTTTTATCTTTCCAACTTTCTACACTGCAAATAGATACTGAAGACATCAAATATATGCTTTTTTATGAAAGGTGGCTATTTTGAATAATTTAAATATAAAACGTGTTTGAGTTATTTTACACTTTTATTGTTCCCTACATAATTCCATGTGAGCTCATATGTAGTTTTGATGCCTTCAGTGAGAAACTGCAATGGCAATAGTCATGAGAATGAAAGAAAATACATTAAATTCATAGAGTGGGTCCAAACTGTTGACTGGTAGTGTATTTCAATGAGCACCATTGGTTGTTGTCCTTCAATGAATAATCAGCTCAATGCTGTGTCATATTGTCGCCTTTTCTCATGGGGTCTCAATGCTTTTTTTCTTCTTTCTTTTGCAGGCGGACGAGGAGAGAAACTATCATATCTTCTATCAGCTGTGCGCTTCGTCCCACCTCCCTGAGTTAAAGCCTTTGAAGCTGGGTGAGTCCTGTCCACTCCTCTACCAGTCCACACTCAGTCGCATCATTTTTTTTGTAGTTGCAACGCCTCATTTACACTGTAAGGGATGAAAGACAATCAGGGTACAGAAAAAGGGCAAAATCCTCCGACCGAACTGGAACCATAAGCCGCGACTACTTATTTTGCTGCTACCTCATCAAAGCGTCTCCCAGCGCGTCTTCCTTGGCCTCCCGTGTAATTTTATACATTGAGGCTGCCGTTTTAGCATCCTATGTTATAATTAGCGTCAAAGGCTGTGTGTTTGCCAACTACGCCGCAGCGTCAGGACACACTACTGTGAGCCACGACGCTGCCAGTTCTGTGCACAGCAACTTATGTTTCAAGTCTAATAAGCTGAATTGGAAAATAAGCTTGAAAATAGCTGCTTTAAAAAAATGCATAGTTTAAATGTTTTTGTTTCTTTTTTAAAGGAGATTTTGGCTCACAGTACCGTCTCTTGTGCAAATGGCAAGCATGCGGAAGTGGAACCACCGCTAGCTATCAATGCTGCCACGTATCAGATCTATGTCAGTTTCAGTGCATCAAACCCACTGACTGTGTCTGAACAGGCCACATTCAGAGGCTCCCACTGTGAGCTGCACCTGCTCATCCTCGTCCCCGACACACGCTCGCGCACACACACACAGACACACGCACAGGCACTCTGCTGGCAGTGCCACATACAGCCACTCTTATACACGCACACAGCTGCTGCCTTTTCCACTCTTGCTGACTTCCTGGCTACGTTTAAAATGAGCCGTTGTCAAACTGGACTCGGTGTGTGAGCGCGTGTATAAAGACACCAATTGTGTAAGCGCTGGTTTCAATCTCGCACAGAAGCTCTCTGTACGCTGCTCTTTTCCTGAGAGGCTCGCACAACATCATGACTCTCTGTCCATCTGTTTATCTTGGAGCATTTTCAGAATTCAGTCCGAGCGTGTCTGGGTTTTTTTTTTTTTTTGTCGTTTTGTTTTTTGGGAATCGCTAAAACAAGGTTTTCTGGATCATTTCGACCAACGCGTAGGAGCAAATTTTGTTGATCCCAATCAGCTTTGTGTGCTCGGGTTGTTCATGTAAATGAACCTTGTTTGTCTTTTCTGCAGCCACAGCTCATTACTTCTTAAATGCTCAAATGTGGCCAGTTTCCCTTCGGTCTCTTTAATTCATCTTTTCATTAAAATCTCGTTAATGTTACTCGCCATCATGATTGCTGACGTTGCACCATTTAAAGCTGCACTTCTTCTCTGAATCCTTTCTCCTGTTTGTTTTCCACTCAGGCAGTGCAAACGACTTCTCGTACACCAGGAAGGGCCGCAGTCCCGTCATCGATGGGGTGGACGACACAAAGGAGCTCAGCAACACTCGCCACGCCTTCTCGCTGCTCGGTATCGTCCTTCTGCCCGTTAATTCATTCAAGCTCCTCTGTTTTAGTGCACATTTACCGGCAGTGCAAAGTGTGAGGGGTTGATTGGTTGGTTGAGGAGAACCATACTGACAAGTCATGCTGACACAGGTTGAAATGTGTGACCTTGTGTTTTCACTGCAGGTATCAATGAGTCCTATCAGATGGGTTTGTTCCAGGTTTTGGCTGCTATTCTTCACCTGGGAAATGTGGAGATAAAAGACAGAGACGCAGACAGCAGCATCATTCCTGTAAGAATTATTCCTATACTTGAGCTTTGATTATTGTACTATCTGATTTTTTTGAAAAGCCTTGTGACTGAACTACAACAAGCACATTGGCCAAAATGCAGCGAATCAAGTCGTCGCTCTCGTGATCTCCCCTACCAGCCAAACAACAGCCACCTGAAGGCGTTCTGCGACCTGGTCGGCGTCACCTACCAGGACATGTCGCAGTGGCTGTGCCACAGGAAGCTGAAGACGGCCACCGAGACGTACGTCAAGCCCCTCCCCCGCCTCCAGGCCACTAACGCTCGTGACGCGCTGTCCAAGCACATCTACGCCAAGCTCTTCAACTGGATCGTGGAGCACGTCAACAAAGCTCTGATGACCAACATCAAGCAGCACTCCTTCATCGGCGTCCTCGACATCTACGGGTACAAAAGTCTCCGCTGCCAAATGTGCACACGTCAAGTCCAAACACACAAGTTGCGCCGACATTTGCTAAATCTGCTCTTTCACTCCAGATTTGAGACGTTTGAGATCAACAGCTTCGAGCAGTTCTGTATCAACTACGCCAACGAGAAGCTTCAGCAGCAGTTCAACATGGTGAGCGGCGGCTCTTCCGCCTGAAGGACGGGGTGTTAATTGTCTTACCCTGTTCATGTTAAGTTCTAAGCCTTCCGTGTGCATCTTGCAGCACGTGTTCAAGCTGGAGCAGGAGGAGTACATGAAGGAGCAGATCCCCTGGACTCTGATCGACTTCTATGATAATCAGCCCTGCATCAACCTCATAGAAGCCAAGATGGGCATTCTGGACCTGCTGGATGAGGAGTGCAAGGTGCCTTCTGGTCAAACACAGTGCTTTTTTTAAACATGTTGTTGAGAAAACATGCAAGTCCTCACGTGAGACGAACAGTGTTTTCAACTAATCAGGGGTGGATAACTGGTTTTAAGGTGCACTATGGTTAAAAAAAACAACAACAAAGAACCTGTTTCCAATAGGGAGGAGATCTGGCAGGATTTTACTCTGATCTTACACTGTCAGCAAACATCTTGTAAAGATACTGATGATAGCAGAGTTAATAGTCTGAAGAGGGAGCTCATATCTTTACTATTGACCTGCTCGCTGCAGTGCTTGTAAATCTCTGTGCATCTGAATCACTGCAAGATTTTTTTTTTTTTTTTTTATTTATACTGGCTGTTGACATTTGAGGTGGTCCACTCAGCGAACGTGCTAGTTGGCTAATGTTGGCTAAACAGAAAACGGACGTCTGAGCACCAAAACATTGGTGTGAGTTATCTGTTCAGTGTCAGAACAGCAACGCAACACTTTTGCAAAACCTCACATCCCTTAAAATATTCACGCATTCTCGTCTCTCGATGCGTTTTGAAACAGATGGTCCCACGCTTTTTGTTTTTTTAACAGCTGTTGGCTTTTCTCCCATGTCTTCTCCAGATGCCGAAAGGTTCGGACGACTCCTGGGCTCAGAAGCTGTACAACACCCACTTGAAGACGTGTGCCCTCTTTGAGAAGCCACGCATGTCCAACCGCGCATTCATTATTCAGCACTTTGCTGACAAGGTCTGTCTCGCCACACACTCACACCTCCTATGCACGTCTGCAGCACCGCTGTCTTATTTTGGTCACCTTCAGCTCATATTCGACAGACTCCGGGTGTTAAATTCAGCAGTGATGCCTCAGATCTGCTGCAATGCTGCTGTGAGATATTTTTAGGACGGCTGGAGGACATTCTGTAGATGATGGTGTTTTGCGCCGTTTGTGTAACTGCTTCAGTCAAACACTAGAAAAGTTAAGTGCACTCAAAGCTGTGGGATGCAGTGTTATTTTCTCCACACATGTTTTTTTAGATCCTCACTGTGATGTAGCAGATAAAGTGGGTTAAGGTCAGGTGCGGGTTCTCCCCACTGGGACTTGCTGATATTAAAATGGGACAATTGAAAAGGTTTACGAGCAAACATTTGCATGTTATGTTTAAGGAAACCTGGTAACTCATGCAGCATTTCCTTTGGTTCGTTTTTAACGCAGACTGTGCTCTGTTCACCGGACAGGTGGAATACCAGTGTGACGGTTTCCTGGAGAAGAACAAGGACACCGTGAATGAGGAACAGATCAACGTATTGAAGGCCAGCAAGGTGAGGAGCAGTAAAAACAAAAAAACCAAACATCTTTGTTCAAGCTAAAGCACTGTGAAGCCTCCACACACCAGCAGGGCAACATGGCCTGGGCAGAGATCATGGCTGCTTGTCTGAGCTGAAGGCTCAGGGAAGCAGCGCCCTCTTGTGGCCATGCTCATACATGCTGAATTAAGAGGATTTACAGTCAGAACAGCTCAGGGTTAATTTTAAACAAGTAAGTTTAGGTTTTTGGGGGGTTGTTATTTATTTATTTATTTATTTATTTTTTCAAATAACAGATGAAGCTGAGAACAATTTACTTGATTGGCTTTGCCTGATCACCTTTCACATAATGATGCAGTTTGCATTTCACGCAGGGTTGGAAATTCAGTTGAAATGCATGCAAACATTCAGACAAATGTTCTGTCCATCCATTTTTCAGTCTCATCATCCGTCTGCCTCATTTCATGCTCTTCCTGGTTTGAATCAGAGATTCCGTTGCTCCTTGATGACGGGCCAGTGGTGGTTTTGACTTTGCCTCTTTCTTTCAAACATCCCATTCTTTAATTTCATTGTTTTTATTTTGTCACTGTGTCTCCACGTGTTGTCCATGTATGTTTGGTTGTGTCCTCATCATGGCAACCCGTCCCTGCCAGCAGAAGGTAAACTGAGGCACCCTGACGACGCTGTAGCCCCTCTCCTCCTTCTCTCTTGTCCTCCTGTTTGGCACTGATTTCTTCCCTCTCTAAAGGCACTGAGGAGATTAAAAGTGTGTGTGTGTTTGTGTGCGCTTGCGCCTTTTGTCTGCTGCATGGGGAATTGAGGCACTTTGGGCAAGAAAAAACATACAAGAAGGGTGGTTGTCATGCTGAAAACAAGGGACAAAGGGAGTTTTTAAAAATACTTATTGTATTGTATGCATTGAAAGCGTTGCTCAAGGCGGTGCTGTGTGGGCGTGGCTGTCCTGCTTGACGCTGGCTGGAGTGGCAGCATGGCAACGCTGCGAGCACAAGAACCCAAGGGACCTGATGCCTCATCCTCCTCATTTAACACCGGCGTTATCTGCAACATGGCTGATGTGCGCTCTTTCAAAAAAAGGGCGCTCGTCATACATGATATTAATGTCATGTTAATAATATATGTCATATATGACTGCCTGAATTTGTCATATATGATGAAACGTAATCTTTTTTTAATAATTTTTTTGGTTTTCCATTAAAAACTCGCTAATCAATTATTAATTGTACTCACTTACTTACCCATTTCATTTGTGTAGCTGCTTTAAAAATATTGTTCACATTTGTTTTTGTTAATTTATTTGTTTATTTTATTTAACCTAATTTTTTATCCTCAATCGAGTGAAATTGTAAATGCTGCAATTATGCTTTGTTCGGCCGTATGCAGTAGGTAAGGTAGATCCATAAGCATGCCTACACAATCAGACATTTAAGCCACAATGAAGCACCCGAGTTGTATGAAGTCAAAACCGTCTATTTCAGATTATTTCACATTGTCACTATTACTGTCAACAGCTTCTTTTTGACTGTAAATGGGCTGCTGTTCCCAGTTTGACCTGCTGGTGGAGCTGTTCCAGGACGGAGAGAAAGCCATCAGCCCCACCGGCCAGGCCCCGGGCACCGGGGGCCGCACTCGTCTGAGCGTCAAGCCCGATAAGAGTCGAGACAAAGGCAGCAAGGAGCACAAGAAGACCGTCGGCTGCCAGGTTCTCCTCAGTGTTTTCATGCTTCTGTCGTGATTGTGCGAACTAAAGATTCTGGCAACATAACAAGATGAAATTTCTATGGCAGCTATTATATCCTATGGAATTGTGTATCCTAATTTTTACCTGAAGTTTTAATTTTAAACTGACAAGCCATTCTAAAGTATTGTTTTACATTCAGGATATTTAAAATGAAAAAAGATAATTTCGTTTTAATTTCAACAATGTTTTTGTTGAATTATACCCACATCCACCATATCTGCCATGTTAAGTTTTACTGTAGCCTTGCATCAAGCTGCTGAACCTGCTGTACATTCCGCCTTGTTTAACAGTGGAAGAATTAACCCTGTTTTTCCTTTTGCAGTTTCGTAACTCTTTGCAAATGTTGATGGACACTTTAAATGCAACCACTCCGCACTATGTTCGCTGCATCAAACCCAACGACTTCAAAATGGCTTTTACGTAAGCTTTTCTCCTGTCTGTGGCTCAGAAAAAAATATGCCCCAATAAGTTTGGATAAGTTGTTTCATTATTGCTGATTCGGTGGTTTATTTAACGGTTTAACCCACCATCATTTGTTGCTGGCAGGTTTGATCCTAAGCGTGCGGTGCAGCAGCTCAGGGCTTGCGGCGTCCTGGAAACCATCCGTATCTCTGCTGCAGGTTTCCCATCCAGGTAGTGATCCAGCACGGCTCTGCTGCTGCTCCTCTGTTATGAATTTAAAAGCACCTGAACACAAAGATTAGTCTTGGCTCAGGTCAGGACATTGTTCTCACCCTTTGTCTGTGTGTCTTAGGTGGACTTATCAGGAGTTCTTCAGCCGATACAGAGTGCTGATGAAGCAGAAGGATGTGTTGCCAGACAAGAAGTTGACCTGCAGGAATGTCCTTGAGAAACTTGTTCAGGTTAGAATAATAAATGCTTTCCACATTCACTTTTTCAGATCAGTGTATAATACTGATTTCTAATCTCTGCTCCTTTCTCTCCCTCAGGACCAGGATAAATATCAGTTTGGCAAGACCAAAATCTTCTTCAGGGCAGGCCAAGTTGCCTACCTGGAGAAGTTGAGAGCGGACAAGCTGCGCGTCGCCTGCATCCGCATCCAGAAAACCATCCGATGCTGGCTGGCGCGCAAGAAGTATCTGCGCCAGCGCAACGCCGCCATCACCATCCAGAGGTTCACCAGGGGATACCAGGCTCGCTGGTGAGTGCACCTCAGACGTTCCTGGAAAACAGTCATTCAAACATTGCTGACTGTTGCTAAGATGGAAAAGGAATGAGAGCAATGACGGAACCAACACTTGTTTTGCCGTCTTGCCACTTGTGTCATTTCGCTGCCCATCCAGCATGAGTACGTGGCAAAATAAGTTCTTATGAATAAACAAATAAACAACACGTCTCCTCTCACCTCCTCTCTCCCTCAGCTTGGCCAAGTTCATGCGTCGCACCCAGGCGGCAACCATCATCCAGAAGTACCGCAGGATGTACGTGGAGAAGAAACGCTACAGGCAGAAGCAGGCCGCCGCTCTGGCCATGCAGACCATCCTCAGAGGTTACATGGCGCGGCAGAAGTACCAGGCGGTAAGACGCACGTCACGCCTAGAAGGTTTCTCATAGCATAGAAGATAATTTTACCCTTTTTTGTTTTCATAAATGTACAGAAGCGCATTGCTGCCATCGTAGAAAAAAAACAGGGCTGATAGTTTCACGTTGTAATGTGTAAATTATCACGTAAAAACGTGACGGTTTCACGTTATCACTTGATACTGAGCCCTGTTTTTGGCAGCAATGCACTTCCATAAGAATGGGGGGAAAAAAGCATGAATGTTTCTGTTTCCTCTTGACCGTTAACGCCTCCTGTCTGCTCGCTCATCTCCTCTCGTTGGTCTCCTCTCTCTCTTCCACCTGCAGCTGCTGAGGGCGCACAAGGTGGTGATCATTCAGAAGCGTGTCCGTGGCTGGCTGGCCCGCTGCTGGTACAAGCGTTGCCTGGAGTCCATCGTCTACCTGCAGTGCTGCATCCGCAGGATGAGAGCCCGGCGCGAGCTGAAGAAGCTGAAGATCGAGGCTCGCTCCGTGGAGCACTTCAAGAAGCTCAACAGGGGCATGGAGAACAAGATCATGCAGCTGCAGAGGAAGATCGACGAGCAGGCAAGTGTCCGAAGCGTTTGAAGTTTCCGCTCGCTGAGAGTTCCAGCCGCAACTGACGGTTTTCTCGCTGGTTTGCCTTCAGACCAAGGACAACCGCTTGGTCAGCGAGAGGCTCGCCAGCCTGGAGACGTCGCACACGACCGAAAGAGAGAAGATGCGCGGCGAGCTGACCCGGCTGAGGGGGTACGAGGAGGAGGCCAAGAACAAGACCAACCAGGTGTCGTCGCTTCTGGAGGAGCTGGAGAAGCTGAAGAAGGAGCTGAGTGTCACGCAGCAGGAGAAGAAAACCATCGAGGACTGGGCGCACACCTACAGGAACGAAATGGAGAAAGTAAGGCCTGAGTGTGAAGGATCCCCATTGGCTGTCCTTTCATTCACCATTTGACTCCCCTGTTCTCCATCGTATTACTGGGTAATTCATAGATACCAGTCAGTGAGAAGATAGATAGGTAGATTGATAGATAGATAGATAGATAGATAGACTACCAGTCCAAAGTTTGGACGCAGGCTTCTGATTTAATGGTTTTCCTTTCATTTTCATGACTATTTACACTGTAGATTGTCACTCAAGGCATCAAAACTATGAATGAACACATATGGAATATGTATTCAACAAAAAGGTGTGAAATAAATCAAACAGGTTTTATATTTTAGATGATCTAGAATAGCCCGGGCCTGGGACCTTTCTGTGTGGAGTTTGCATGTTCTCCCCGTGTCTGCGTGGGTTCTCTCCGGGTTCTCCGGCTTCCTCCCACAGTCCAAAAACATGCATGTGAGGTCAATTGAACACATCTATATTGTCCATAGGTGTGCATGTGAGTGTGAATGGTTGTTTGTCTTGGCCCTGCTCACGATGAACTGGCGACTTGTCCAGGGTGTACCCTTTTAAGACAGCTGGGATAGGCTTGACCCTGAACAGGAATAAGCGGGTATAGAAGATGAATGAATGAATGATCTAGAATAGCCACCCTTCATATAAAATGTATGCAACATCACATATTTAGATATTTTTTCTTTTGCCACATTAATCCACATATCTTGGTCATATATTTGATGTCTTCAGTGTGTATCTACAGTGTAGAAAGTAGTAAACATGAAGAAGAAACGGGTGTGTCCAAACTTTTGACTGGTTGTGTAGAAAGATGGATAATAAGTAGTTAAGTGTTCCGATTTTTAACAGCGCAGTTAAACTTCCTGTTCAGATTAAGAGTTTGAGTAGAAATAGCCTCAAACGAGCTCAGCCTTCCCTGCCTCCCCCTCCCATTGGCTGCTGGAAATATTTCACACGTCTGTGACATTATGCCGGCATCAGAGGAAAACAGTTCTTTGCCTCATTTAGGAGCCAAAGAGAGCCGAGGGAAAACGGGCACATGGTGCGCGCAGAGGGCGGCCGTGCCCCGGGTCAGGTGAGCACAGCAGGTAGAACAGAGTCCCACTGAGAGGTAGCGGCAGAAAGTGTGCAGCGTGTTTCCCTCTCCCCCTTTTCTGTGTTCGTGGCGTTTTGTCTTCCATAACCATAACCAGGACACCCGTGTTTCAGTCGTCTCGAGCACATTGCGCTGCCACGTCTGGCGCGTGTTGCCAACACAACGTTCTCATGCGTTTGCCCCCAGATGGTCTCGGAGCTGAAGGAACAGAATGGCCTGCTGAAGACGGAGAAGGACGACTTGAACAGGTTGATTCAGGAACAGAGTCAGCAGATGACAGGTGTGCAAACGGCAGCGCTCAAAGTCACTCCCTCTCTCTCTCTCTCTCTCTCTGAAAGTCCACTGAAACTAACCTCGCGTCTGCTTTTGCCACCGCAGAGAAAATGGCTCGTTCCATCGTGCAGGAGACGCAGCAGCTGAACAAGGAGCTGAACGAGGAGCGATCTCGCTACCAGAATCTCCTGTCAGAACACCGTCGCCTCGAGGAGAAATACGACGACCTGAAGGAACACTTGGCCTCCTCGGTGAGTGACGCTCTGGATCATCAGACGTCTGTCTGCACGTTTACCCCACTTTGCATAATGTATCCAGATAGCTGACCAATTGACCCGACGCATTAACACCCTGAGTGATTTACTTTTCAAAAGAAAAGACGTATTTTTGTTCATTTTCGTATGTTTCTTCTGCAGAACGTATCCAAGCATGGCCACAGGAGAACAGATTCCACCCACAGCAGCAACGAATCCGAGTACACCTACAACTCCGAGTACGCCGAATTGGAAGAAGGGTCCCGTGCGGCCGAAGTAAGAGTCCTAGCTATCATTGAAGCTCCACGTCGAGCTCTGTAAAAAACAAGAAGCACTACAGTCACTAGTCAGAGAAAACTATTCGTAAGCGCAATTTAACACGCAATGGTTTTCTTTCTTTTTCTCTCGCACGCAGGATGTCACCAGAGGCATCGACACCTCTTTGACTCTCAAGCTGCAGAAGCGTCTGACAGAGATGGAGCAAGAAAAGCAATCACTGCGCGACGAGCTGGAAAACAAAGAAGATCAGTTCCAGCGGGCTAGAGCCAGGGTACTGAGCCCAGCACCTTCACTTAAACTTGGATGAGCTGTATAAAATGTTGTGGAACGGCAACGTTTTAACTGCATTTCATTTTTTTGCTGCGTTCCAGGATGATGCAGAGTTCAAGAAGGCCCGCGGTGCAGAGCTGGAGTACGAGTCGCTGAAGGTAAGCAGCCCGGGAACAGGACGGTAAAACGGAATAGACCCAGTGCTGGCTGCAAAAAATACTGCATGCACAGTGGTGGAAAACTATTTTTTGGACACCTAAATGCATTTGCGACATCTTATATTGTGCTAAGAATCCGTCTTCAGTCTCCAAGTGCAGTTTGATTTAGTGCAGTCACCAACATTTACCCACCTGCTGCACGTGCACTGTTCAGTCCTGCCCTGAACTGGATGTTTCAGCAGGCTGACGTCCCTTTAGCTTTCTTATTTTGTCTTCTAAACAACAAACAACAAAATCGTTTCCTTTTTTTTGGTGCCTTTGATGGAGCCAAACCTTTTACAGGTTAAGTGTGTAATATTTGGAGATTTTGAAGAAGAAACAGCGACATCAAGTGGTTATATTTTAGATTACAGCCTCTTCCTCTCTCCCTCCGCCTCCCGTGCTTGCCGGTGAGCTGCAGTGGCCTGCACACCCAAACCTGGATACCTCATCCACCTTCTTCTTTGTGGGATATTTGGAGATGCGAGCAGTCACCCTAAATACGGAACATGCGGTCAGGCAGCTGGATTGTCCACACCGGGCTTCCTTAGAAATATGGTGGAAATATGATTATACATTATTTGTTCATGTGCTTATATTAAGCTTTTACAAATATAGAAATTATAAATCAACCCAAATATTACACACTGGACCTTTATAACATGGGATATAATACAGATTTAAGGGTGTCTGAAAACTTTCCCCCCCTCCACTGCTGTACCGGCTTTGCCACGATGGGGCCTTCACCTCTAACCTTTGCACCCCCCCGGCAGCGCCAGGAGCTGGAATCGGAGAACAAGAAGCTGAAGCACGACCTGGCCGAGATGAGGCAGAGCCTGCTGCGCGACGGCTCCGCCAGCTCGGCGGCGCCGGGCTCGCCGGCGTACAAGGTGCTCCTGGAGCAGCTCAACGCCTCCTGCGAGGAGCTGGACGTGCGCAAGGAGGAGGTGCTGATACTGCGCTCGCAGCTGGTCAGCCAGAAGGAAGCCATGCACCACAAGGTAGAGCAACAAGTCGCTCTCTCTCTCTGCGTGCGGCGTCGCCTTGCACACTGGTCAGTCGTGTGGTCACGTGCTGCCGTTGTTCCTTGAGGTTGGATACAAGAGGGGATCGTTCACCGCTTGCTTGCGTCCACCTTCATACATCCGTGGTGTTGTCGTTGTTGTATTTTTTTTTTTTTCACCTTTCATGTCTGTCTGTTGGCACGGTGTCCCAAAGAGTTAAAAAGTATAAAACAGTTGCACTTTTTAGCACGTTTGGGTCGAATCGGTGGTCAAACATCCTTTTGTGTTTCACCCTGTATTTCATTTATGTTTTGTGTCTAATCTACTGTCTCCACCTTCTCCCCTGCACCCACGTTGTCCCACAGGATGAGAAGGTACAGTTAAAAGAATTGCAGAGTTGTGCATGCTCACTGCTCACCCAAGTGTGTGTGGTCCTTGTATGTAAAACCCCCTCATGCAAGAACTTTGATGTTTTAGAATTGTATCTCTAACTATGAGCAGGACATCATTTTAAATCTGTTCTTGCTGCAACATTTTTTTTTTTTTTTTTGGACAGATTATTTGTAAAAGAGTCTAATGAAGTCACTTATTGTTGTCACATTGAGATGATATATTATTATATTCTACTTTTTTCCCATTACTTATTTTACTGAGGTTGCTGAGTATGATTCAAGGAATTAAGGATTGTTTTTTTCCTGCGGGTTGAGAACAAGCGTCAAGTGGCAACATTAGGAAATTTAATTTAAAAAAGAATAAAGTCAAGAGAGACAACGCAAAGTTTCTTCCTTAGCGGGTTTACATCCATGCTGTTTCCTCCTCAGGTTCGTGTCTGTCTCATAGGTCTTGTTTCAATTCTAATCCATCAGGGCTGTTTTGTTTAGTTTGTTTGATTGTTTGTTGCCATTTTGCATCCAACCTCATGCTCGGATGGTTGCTGTGCTTTGTGGATGCATGATACCACAAACGGGAAACTAACGAACGCTGTCTCACGACATTGAACGTTTGCAGGTCTAAGCAGTGACGATTAAGAAATCGTAATTGAAAATCCTAATGAATTGTCAGACAGTTTGGGAATTTAAAAAATTTAAATATTTTCTGATTTAGTTTATGAATATTAGTCTATTCACATAAGTGCACCTTCCAAAAGCAGCAGTAGCTCTTTAACTGAAGTAATTTTTGTCGTTGATTTGAGGTCTTGGGTCCAAATTCCAAGTGGGTCTTATGAGCCCTGATTCAAATCTACATGAAAAACAGGATTGTCTGCTCTTAGTCTCTGCACCTGCTGACAACCAGGAGAAAACTCGGCTGATTGGCGGCCTCTCACCGTCTCAGCCCCGAGCCTCCAGTCGTCAGGGTGATAGTTAGCTCTGAAAAGACAGCGGTAGATAGAGCCATTGCCTGACTGCCCCGAGCCGAGTTAACTAACGTTCATGAATTTATTGGACTAATAAGTACTCATATCACTTGACGTGCCCTCCTTCTTCCAGGAGACCATGACCGAACCGTCCGTCTACGCCCAGGAAGTCTCCAAGCTGAAGGATGCAGACGAACTCAAGCAAGCTTGCATCGGCCTCAAAGACACCAACAGGTATTTCGTTTTCACGGCTTGGAATCCACATCACCCTAAAAACCCTCAAGTTGAATCGTCTGTCTGTGGTCTGAACCCTCGAGTTACAAGTTACACTACCAGTCAAAAGTTTGGACACACCTGTTTCTACTTTATCTTTTACTAATTTCTACACTGTAGTGTAGATACATACTGAAGACATCAAATATATGACCAAGACGTGAATTAATGTGGCAAAAGAAAAAAATGTTAAATACCTAAATATGTTATGTTATATATTTTTTCTATGAAGGGCAGCTATTCTAGATCATGTAAGTTTTATCTTTATATTTATGTAATATAAAACTTGTTTGAATTATTTCACACTTTTTTGTTTAATACATATTCCAAATGTGTTCATTCATAGTTTTGATGCCTTGAGTGACAATCTACAATGTAATCAGTCATGAAAATGAAAGAAAAACCATTAAATCAGAAGCATGTGTCCAAACTTTTGCCTGGTCATGTACATGAACTTCATGACACCCAGGAGCTTTGTGGTTGTTGAACGCTGCCTTGTCCTGTGCAGATTCCCCAGACTCGTGCGTACCCCCCTGGAAGTCAGTGATCTCCTGAGTAGGCTGAGGTAACGGCTGAGCCCGTGGCCCATGCAGCCTGAGCAGAGAATGCATGGCCAGGCTGGTGCCCAAAGACGGTCCAAAAAAACGCTCTATCGTAACTGACTGAAGACTGAATGAAGCCTTCAGAAAGTTCTCTGCCCCCTCGCACCGTTCACTTCTCATCAAGTTCAACTTTTCCTAACCCTTGGAGTTCACGCTGCCACCTGTCTCAGTTCTGCAGAATCAGTTTGGCATGAAACACCTGCATGAAACCCTGTGTTTCCCTCTTTGGCAAAGTGGTGATGCACACTCGTCTTGTTTCACTGCGTTTGGTTGAAAGTCGATAGTGTTGCCCACCTGCATCATGGCAGTGTCTGAAGAGACAGACTGACACACCTTGGCTGATGGTCGGAGTGGAGCAACAAGTTGCGTCTCTGTCATTACCTTCTTTCTCTTCTTTCTCACGTTGTGTCTTTATGTTGAATGTGTCCTCCTTTGTTCGCACACAGCTTTAGATGCAACATGCAGTGTATATTACACTCAGCAGGCTTTATAACCTCGTCTTCGACCACAGTCGGTGATGATTTAAAGTAGCTCCAACTAGATTTTGCACTTCTAGGGGCTGATTTACTAAAGATCCAAAGTAAGGGGCGCTAAACTGCTTGTGCATGCTAGTAGAGTAGCGCGTCTTGTTGGTTTGCGATGTTGTGGGTGATCTACTAAGATTGCATGTGCAATTGTCAACATGTGCAAAAAGTGGACGGGACTGCCCAGTTTAAATGTGGTTTGGGTGTCACAGAGAAGTAGGGGGAGTTGCCTGCATGGGAGTGAACAGCCGTCGCGGAGCCGCGGGCGTCTGGTGTGAACCAGAGGGCTACGGCTCGCGCACTATTTTTGCAGGCGCACCGCTTTGCAGCGCTTCCGCGTCGACGGTGACAGCCGCAACCCTCATTGCCTCCTCAGTAGATCAGCTATGTGATTAATTAGAGCATGTATTTTATCCACTGACAAACCTTTATTAAATCAGGCCCCTAGAGTAGAATAACACTCCAAATAGACACAGTTGAATTCAGATTGTTCAGATGTAATTATTATTATTTAATTACTGAATATCAGACTTTAATTATGTGCAACCATCTAGGGTACTTTATAATGTGCGCACACACACACACACACACACACACACACACACACACACACGCAGTCGTCTTTCACGGCTTGCCTTGTCTGATCACCCTGCACTCAACCATCCCACTATTTTTTTCCCTCTTGTGTTTTTAATGTCCCCTTGTGTTGTGTTGTCATCGGGCAGATCTGCCGCTCCAGACCTCCATAGGCTGAATGAGGACGGAGAGCTGTGGCTGGTTAATCAGGGCTTAAAGGAAACTATCAGGTGTAACTTGAAGTGTGTAAATAATAACGCTGGAGTGCTGCTCACACCCCTGCTCCCTCCCTGCATCTGTCTTCCGGTTGTTTTCTGTAGAGGTTATTTATTTATTTATTTATTCATAGGTGGGGTTCACCAAACAAGCAAGGTGTTACTCTATGTTCTGTGTTCTACCTCCGAAGGGTGTTTCACACTCTTCTTTTCTCACGGTGTGTTTCCCCAGGCTTGTGTGAATTCAAAACTGATCTGATCTGATCAGTCTTCTGCACTTTGAACCTGTTTTTACTATTTTATCCTTGACAAGGCACCACTGAAAAAAATGTCTTCATCTGATGTCAACCTTGTTTCTTCTCCTGTTTATTACACAGCACACCTACACAATACACAAATCGGGGGGGGAATATTAAAGCAATACGTAAAAATGAAATGGTGCTCATACAAAACATGGTTTAGTTCTACTTTTTGCACCCTTAACATGCCTGCTATGAAAAGATGTCATATTTTGTAGGGCAGTGTAGATTCAGACAACTTGACTTGCTGAAGTCTGACTTAAATTAACTCTCTAATGTGCTGCGAGTTAAGTAACTCTTTGAAAATATCTGATTAGGTTTTAAATAGCCAGCATGTTATTATCCGCAACTGGTTCAGAAAGCAACCTTTTGCCAGGCCTCAATTTTTAGCTGTGAAATGAAATCAGTGAAAGTTGCTCTCTGAAGCTCTGGGCTGCACAGCATGCTGCTGGTGAAAGCATCTTTTCCTTTACTCTTCTGTTCCCCTTTTCTGAGTCAATAATGCAGATTTTTTTTTTCCATTGCTCTCTCTCTCTCTCCCTCTCTCTCACATCACATTGGTCCTCTTCACTCCTCACCCCCATCCTATTATCAACCTCCTCCTCCTCCTCCTCCTCCTCCTCCACCACCTTCTCCAGGCTGCTGGAGCAGCAGCTGCAGGCTCAGCGCCGAACGTACGACACCGAGGTGGAGGCGCTGCGCAGCGAGCTGCAGAGTGTGAAAGAGGAGAACAACCGTCAGCAGCAGCTCCTGGCCCAGAACCTGCAACTTCCGCCGGAGGCCCGGATCGAAGCCAGTCTCCAGCACGAAATCACCCGACTCACCAACGAGAACCTGGTACGCTTGAAACCAGCGCACGCTGGCACACGTACGCTGACTCGGATGACAGATTGCAGGAGACGCTTTCATATTTTTATTTTGCCAAATTAAACAAAATCCTCAAGAATGGAACACAGGTATCTGTTTTAGTCCAATTTAGAATAACAAGGTTGGAAAATATGAATTATTTGACTGACACACGGTCGTGACACACTCACACACACTCACTTGGTTGGATGGTGTCACCTGACAGGAAGTCATTGCCGACAACCCCACAGCATCCAGAGAGGCCCGAGTCATCATTTTACGACGGATGGTTGTATGTAGCAACATAGCGTGTGTGTGTGTGTGTGTCTCTCTGCATGTGTGCCTGCATGCGTTAACTAACCGAGACTCTCGTTTTGACGCCAAGATTGCGTAAAATGTCGAGCACCGCTGCAGCGCCGCACAGTCGCGTCCTCTAACTCTACGCAGCCAGAACTCCTCCTCTCTCTCTAACAACCAGCCACACTCTGCAAGTACTCTGCCTGTCAAGACAAATCAGAGAAGCTCTGCTGTTGATTTGCAGTCAAGACCACCAGCACCCTGCCACCCCCCTGCTTTTCTTCTCCAAAGCTCACGTCTTCTTATCGACAGAGGCTCCGCTTGACTCGCTGCGACTGCAGAGAAACGCTGCGGACACATTCAGATTCACCCTCTGCCTGTTTCAGGATCTGATGGAGCACCTGGAGAAGCAGGACCGAACCATTCGCAAGCTCAAGAAGCAGCTCAAGGTTTACTCCAAGAGGATCGGAGAGATGGGAGGTGAGGAGGGTTGGAGGCTCCGCGTGTGTTTCAGTTTGATTTGATGATGTTCCGTCGTGTGTCCTGACTTTGCTTTTGTTTGTCACCCCCCACCATCCTATAGCAGGGCAGGCAGAGGGACAGACGTCTCCAGGACAGATGGTGGATGAGCCCATCCACCCCGTCAACATCCCCCGCAGGGAGAAAGATTTCAGGGCATGCTGGAGTACAAGAGGGAGGATGAGCTCAAACTGATCAAGAACCTCATCCTTGGTGAGGACTGTAATATGAATATCAGGTTAACATATAGACAGGAAAAAAACAAAAACATAGATTTAAGGATTTTTAAAGGTCAAGTGTGTAACATTTGAGGACTTTGAAGAAGAAACAGCGACATCAAGTGTGTACATTTTAGATTGCAGCGTCTTTCGCTCTTTCGCCCCCTTCTGAGCTTGCCAGTGAACTACGGTGGCCTGCACACCCAAACCTGGATACCTTATCCACCTTCTTATTCTTCCCCTTTGTTGGTTTATCTGAAGACGCGAGCAGTCACCCTGATTACAAAAAGCACTGTCAGGCAGCTGGATTGTCCACACCAGGCTTCCTTGAAAACCAAATTACTTTTACTGTACTGCGATTATACACTTTTATTAATGTATTTATGGGCGGTATATTACGTTTTTACCAGCATAAAAATCATAAATCAAGCCAAATATTACACACTGGACCTTTAAAGAGACATGTAAAAAAAAAAATAACTTTTTTTTCTTTTTTTTTTTTTTATATTCAAAGTGTAACTTTATCAGAAAAATACCCAACAGCCCTCAAATTCTCTGCTCACTCTGAGGTTTGACTTGGGGTTTCTTGCTTGACTTGCCATCTCTCCAGAGTTGAAGCCGCGCGGCGTCGCTGTGAACCTGATCCCAGGCCTGCCAGCCTACATCCTCTTCATGTGTCTGAGACACGCCGACTACAACAACGATGACCAGAAGGTCCGCACGCTGCTCACCTCCACCATCAACAGCATCAAGAAGATCCTGAAGGTTTGTGCACTGTGATGGGGGTTGCATTTGGGTGTCAGCGTGGCGACTGCTTTGCTTCATCGGGTTCCGTCTTGTCTCTCGTTCCTCCCATCAGAAACGCGGAGACGACTTTGAGACGGTTTCCTTCTGGCTGGCCAACACCTGCCGCTTCCTGCACTGTCTGAAGCAGTACAGTGGAGACGAGGTGAGACATGGCGCTACTGTTGCGCAACTTGAAACAGCCAGTCTGGGAACAAGTTACCAGATTGGGCCACTGGGTGGCGCCTCCGTGTTTTCTACTGTGTTCTACCTGTGCTTTATGTTCATGTTGGTCTCACCTGCAGAATGGACTCAACCTTGACAACAAGTCAGTGTAGGCATATCTGCTCTTCACGTCTGTTGTACCAGTAGTGCCATATAGACCTCATATAGACCGCACCATTGTCAATATCATATTTAGAGAGCTTATAGAAAATTCAAATGTGAAATTCAGCTTTGTTTTTGTAGCAACATGCGGAGGACAAAACAACCTTTTGATTTTAGGATGAGGCTACTAACTAAAGAAGGCAGTAAACAAAGGGCTAAATGTGTTGTTTTATGGAGAGTGATAGAGTTTCTAGGGTGACAGTCACATAACCTGTGCAGGCGAGGTTTGAAAATGAAACTTGCGGGTGCAGTGCGGTTGAGAGTGTTGTTTTGTTTTGTTTTTTGTTTTTTGTTTTTTTCATTTCTTCCACATCCTGCGTCTGCTGCCCCTGCAGGTCTTCATGAAGCACAACACCACAAGGCAGAACGAACACTGCCTGTCCAACTTCGATCTGGCCGAGTACCGGCAGGTGATCAGCGACTTGGCCATCCAGATCTACCAGCAGCTCATCAAGTGCATGGAGAACATCCTGCAGCCAATGATAGGTGCGTGTGTGTGTGTGTGTGTGTGTGTGTGTTTAAAAGACAGCTTTTCCTGAAAAAGTATCTTAAGTAAAAATGGAGAAGAAATGCTCTGGTAAAAGTACTTCTTGAAGTCCTTTGCTCAAGGACTCAAGTAAAAGTAAGAATGTCGTTTCTGAAATATACTTAAGTAAAAAGTAAAATATATTTTCTTTTGCCAATAATGAAACAATACAAAGTTATGAAAGAATTATCTGGACTGAACTGACCAGAAGTTTTGCATAATCATTTTTTACAGCTTTGCTACTCTCCATACGATTTACGTTTATTTACGTTAACCAAACTGTAATCTGTAAGCCATTATTGGTTGTTTGCGTTTTTAATAACAATAACCAATGTTATTTCTTCCATTTTTATTTTTCTCTGCGCTGAAAACGTACTGAAGAGTGACGCCAAAGCTGAGGTTCTCTAAAATAAATATCATCCACTTTTATATTTAACTACACAACAGCAGCAGAGTTCAAATAGCTACACTTCAAGCGACAACAACTATAATAATAATAATAATTAGTGAATTACTTTGAACTAAATTTGTATC
Organism: Thamnaconus septentrionalis; assembly: GCA_009823395.1. Lineage (NCBI taxonomy): Eukaryota > Metazoa > Chordata > Actinopteri > Tetraodontiformes > Monacanthidae > Thamnaconus > Thamnaconus septentrionalis. The sequence continues at coordinate 4,737,031 of CM020505.1, read as the reverse complement.
TCTTAAACACAAAAGTAAGGAGTAGAAAGTACAGATTTTTGTGTACAAATGTATGGAGTAAAATTAAATTAATGATACACGTGTCATATTTAACGCGGTGTGAATTTCGCAGTGTCTGGCATGCTGGAGCACGAGACCATCCAGGGCGTGTCGGGGGTGAAGCCCACCGGCCTGCGCAAGCGGACGTCCAGCATCGCCGACGAGGGCACCTACACGCTGGACTCCATCCTGCGGCAGCTCAACGCCTTCCACTCCACCATGTGCCAGCACGGCACCGACCCCGAGCTCATCAAGCAGGTGGTCAAGCAGCAGTTCTACATCGTGGGCGCCGTCACCCTCAACAACCTGCTGCTGCGCAAGGACATGTGCTCCTGGAGCAAAGGCATGCAGATCAGGTGAGAGGGAGGTGGAGAACTATGAACTCGTTTTTGGAACGACAAACTTCATTCAAAGTTTTTAAGTACGAACTGTGAACTGAACTGGTTCATTTTTAAGTTTTTTGAAGTGAACTTTGAACTAGTTCACCTAGAAAGTGAACTTTCCCAACACTGGGGCCAAGGGAAACGTATGGAAGGATGGTTTCCCCACGGCTGCTTGCATCGACGGTGTTGCTGGGTTCTGCTGTTGCAGGTACAACGTCAGCCAGCTGGAGGAGTGGCTCAGGGACAAAGGCCTGATGATGTGCGGCGCCAAGGAGACTCTGGAGCCTCTCATCCAGGCGGCGCAGCTGCTGCAGGTGAAGAAGAAGACGGACGAGGACGCCGAGGCCATCTGCTCCATGTGTCTGGCCCTCACCACCGCTCAGGTTCGTTTCCTCACACCGTATCCTGCTGATCTGGAGCGGCAGCATTTACCCCGCCGCCGCCGCCGATGTGGTGAAAGATCTGCCGTTGGTGGAGTAACTCCTCCTCTGCGTGTGTGTTTCCCAATCAGATTGTGAGGGTGCTGAACCTCTACACTCCCGTCAACGAGTTCGAGGAGAGAGTGTCAGTCGCCTTCATACGCACCATACAGGTAACCTAACTCAGAAATATTACAAGCTTCATGAAAAAGTTCAGTCATAAAGAAGCATTTTTTTTTTTGAATATGCAGTCGTGGGGAAAAAAACTTTTTGGTTAATTTTACTCAATTAATTATTAATGGTCATAAAATGTTTGCTCGAGAATTTTGTGTTTCAGAGTTTTGGCTTCATCTAAAACAAGCATCACAACCGTGTGAGGTGTCCAAAAACTTTTTCCCCCACCACTGTGTTTCAGTCCATGTCTTTGCATCCGTTTGTACTTTTGGATTCAGTGTCTTTCTATTGTTTCATCCCCTCCATTATGATTGCAGTTATACCCTCCAGGCTCCCATGATGCATCATGCCAAGCTATAATACTTTTACTTGACAAGCAGTTGCTCACATATTTCATGTCACCCATCACGGAGAATTTAAACTTGTCCACATGATGAAAGAATCGACTGCTCTCCCCAGCTCTCCATCTAACGGCTAATGTATTTTAACATTTCTGGTCGGGCTGCTTCGCAAACAAAAATGAATGTGCATTAATATTTCCCGTCTGTGCCCTCCCTCCAGACGCGTTTGCGAGACCGCTGCGAGAGCCCCCAGCTGCTGATGGACACCAAGATGATTTACCCAGTCACGTTCCCCTTCAACCCGTCCACCCTCGCACTGGAGACCATCCAGATCCCCGGCTCGCTCAACCTGGCCTTCCTCACCCGCGTATAAACACTCTCGCAAATTCAAGTTTTGTAGTGGCACAATTTCAACTACTCAATGTGTGGGCGGGGAAGGTAGGGGGGTAAAAGTGAAGACAAATATCAAAGGAAAAAAAGTGGATTCTCTTACGAACACATATGCACACACAGTAAACGGTCCACCTGCATCTGTAAATGATATCCATCTGTACTTCAAACAAACACGCAAAGACAAAATCCATTTAAACCCGGTGTGAATCTGGCTGCAGTCGCCATTCAGCGCTTGTATAAAGGCATCATCCCCACCTTGACCTCTGACCCCTGCCGCAGCTCCCTCCTCTCCCATGTCTCAGCTAGTTGTTAAGGTTAGTCCTGGTAGTCGTCCTCCAGTCCTCTAGGGGGAGTGTAACCACCGTCACTCACCAGGGCGATCGCCACAGCCCCAGAAAAGAAAAGTCTGTCTTGACAAGATGAATAAAAGAAAACTCTCCGTGTCGCTCCAAGCAGGCTTCACTTTTTGTGTAGTCATTTCACTCTAAAGACACAAAACCTTACCGCCTGTACTATAGTCTTTATACAAATATCAATTCCAAAAAAATATATATAAATACATATATAAATACTTATAATATATTCTTTAATTTATTGCAGTCGACTCTTCCAGCCACTTCCTTTTTTCTAATGTTCGCTTTTAGTTCCGTTAATCCATTTATGTCGCTATTCAGTAAATGGCATAGTTCAGTTGAGGAGTGCCCCCTACAGGAAGAACTGTAAATGACGTCCTATAAAGTCAGGCAGGTTTTGTTTGTTTTTTCCTCCCGTCTTCATTTCTGGTAGATGAAGTGTAGCGCAGGTTTTAAGAGCGGTGGGATTTAGGAACTTGACACACACAGACACTGTGCACTGCTGTATCACGGGTAGGATTGTACTCACTGACACTTCACAGCTCTGGTCAGAGCTTGAAACACTTTTTATCATGTTTTGTCCGTGAGGATTTATTTATTGCAGTATTTTTGCGCCACATCTCAACTTATTTATGTGGTGAAGTCATGTCATTGAGCAAAGAGTTACCGACTGTTGGAAACAGTCACAAGTTTACCACAATGTTTTCTCCTGCTGTGTTCTGACACGGGAATACAGACTGAATCCTTGTGAACCTTTGCCCCCCTCCACCCTGACTCCATGTCCAACCAAACGCCTTCCTGTTTTGTTGCAAAGAATTGTGGGCTTTTTGTTACCAAAGCAGCTGCTGCTGCAGCTTTGTGCTTTTTCCTCGATGTCATTTTTTTGTTTTGTGCCCATGTTGTTCCAGCTCTTTGCCAGTTTGCATACACGCTGCTCTCACTGCCTTCTGTTTGCACTTAGAATTAGCCATCAACCATGTTTGCCTCCTTCCTCTTTGTGAACCTTCTTTTTCCCTTCTTGTTTCAGTTGCATAGACTTTGTTCAGTTTGATTTCTCCAAGGTGCTTACTAAAATTGGGAGTGGACGCCAAGAATCTACAAATTCTGAATCAGCCCACAAAGGCAAAGTAGGAGAAGGAGAAAGAATCAGTGGAGACAGTGAAATAGATGAGGTGACGCCTCGATGAAAAAGAAAAATAGTTAGTGAAGTAAAAAGGTGTATTGAAGTTGTTTTATGTTGCACTTGTGTTTGAAAAGAATTTGACGTCAATTTGTTTTCACTGGGACCATGTGTTATCAATCTGCCTTTTTACACGTTTATTTTGAATATTAGTCTGAAGTGTGTGTGTGTGTGCGAAGTGTGTGTGAATGAGAGAGAAAAACGAGTACATATCTGCAGGTTTAGTGGCGAGCCAAACAGTGGACGAGTCCAGCAAGCATACGAATGTGTCAAATTGTGTTATAATTTTTAGCTGCACATTGTGGACAAAGCCTTATCTTAGACGGTTGCTCTCCAAATGAGTTCATCATGAACACTATCAGTATTCCTCTGTGTTGTGACATAGTTTTGTGTCTTTTGTTTCGTTTCTCTGCCCTTGTGGAATTAGAAATAGTTTATCGTGACCGTTTGAACGACGCGCCCCGGTTGCTGCCCCTCATTGGTTTTGGATGCAGCAAACATCATCCAGAATGCACTTTTTACAAAAGAAAAACGACGAAACAAATCTGAATGAGTCGGATGAAACATCTTTTATTGATCTGACATGTAAAAGACTTGATTTCACCAAGTTGCAAGGAAGTCTCAGCCATGAAGCTCCGTCCTCCTCTTAAACCCCTTTTATGGATGAAGGTGCAGCCGTCTCAGTCTCTGTCACACCACCCCAGAGAGTGAAGAGATGAACTGCACTTCACCCCGCTGACTCACTTTGTTGACCAGAGCTCCTCGACGTCGTATGCGGGCATCGTTCCTTCACCCAGCATCTTCACACCGAGGAGAGAGTGTGTTGTAGGATATGACGTAGACATTATAAATGACCATCATTCTTATCAGCACTAGCCATTGATTGTGCCATTTTAAAAAAAAACTTGTTCCAAGAGTTAAGATATCACCCCGCCACTCCCCACCCGCCACCACCCTGCCTGTTCGTGGTACTGGTGTGACCGTGTTGAAGCCAGTACAAAACTGTTTCCTCCTCAACTCCCATGTGTATATTCTGACAAACTGGACTGTTTGTAGTTTCTGATAGCCGTACTCTAGTGAATGTGTTCACCGTAAAGAAAATACGAAACTTGGAATAAACTTGTCAAATCTGTAAAAGTGAAATAAAGAAAAATGTTCAGCACTGTCAAAACACGGTTGTGGTTTTTCTTCGCTTTGAGTGCCTTTATAGAGATGTGCCTTTCTTTAAAAAAAAAAAAAAAAAAAAAAAGTGGCTGGCTGCATGAAACTAAATCAATGATATTGAACCAGCAAATGCATGATGCCGACTGATCACAGTCGATGGCACAGCTTGAATGTAAACACCAAGGCTGCAAAGCAGGGAATGATGCCATTACCTACAGCTGATCAAAACTCAAAAGTCAGCCTTTTCAGATTTATCTCCATTATCGTAAGTGCAACCTTACAGGTAACGCTGCAGAGACTCATGGGAAGTGCAGTGGTAAAAGCAGAGCAGAGTCACAGCTTAAACACTAATAAGAGGCTTAGAGTTCCCTGTATGTCTCTCACTGGCAATCCCCTTCAAAACTCGCCTACATTTTCCCAGGCAAATACCTGCAGCGCAAGGACGGAAAACTTCTAAGGTAAGAGCTGAATGAATTCTATATATTTTTTTAAATGACAAAATTTTTATTTCCTTTTCCTTATTTTAATTCTGTAAATTGTAAAGGAAATTGGTTTTAGTATTAGTCCAAATGAACAGGAGTGAGCCATCTCCTCCCAGGTGTCCTGCACGTAAAGAAAATAGCTTTCACTCCTCCTGCAGCAATAGACGATATGATCTATGTGTGTGTGGGTATATACACAAGACTGTCAAAGATGCTAATACAGCTTCACAATTTCCATTCACAGGATTAATTTTGTCATTTTATTTGATATTTAGATGAGGTAACTTACAAAGGTTGCAATGAAAATAGTGATGAAATGAAGATCTTTCTGTTTCTTCTGGAGGAATTACTTTTTAAGGGAGAAAAAATTGACTGTACTCAAAGTAGACTTGTTTAAAAAACAAAAGTATCTCACGAGGAGGATGGAAAGTTTAGATTTTTGTTCTGGACTGAGTTGACCATGTAGAGTGTTTCCACTATAGAGTTTCCCAGAATAGCTGTGCTGCCCTGCTCTCCTCTGAGCTCAGAAGGATCAGGCTGGAGGAGATTACCAGCTACTTATCTTTGAACACACACACACACACACACACACACACACACACACACACACACACACACACACACACACACACACACACACACACCAAGTGAACAGATCCTTGCATAGCAATCAGTGCAAACTACCAAACTTGTGGTGCAGTTGAGTGACTTCATCTGGTCTCTTGCAGGGTGCGTGTTGGTGATTGCCCGCAGCCATGTGTGACCAGACGTTTGTGGCGGCCACGTTTGGCCCCTGTGAGAAGTGTGGCATCGCCAGTCCTCTCATGAACATCTACATCAAGACGGAGCCCATCACTTACTGCTCCCTATGTGTGGAGATGGTGCGTGCTCCCTCTCTCACCTCTGTCATTCCTTCAGCCAAGTTTGCTTAGAATAAGAAAAACATCAGAAATGAATTATCTGTCATGTAGGATATTGGAAATATTAGAGATGGAGATACAAGATGTTATTAAAAATGATACATTTAATCTGCAGTAGATCAGGGGCAGGCAAACTTTTTGACTGGTGGGCCACAAGGGGTTCTAAAATGTGCCTGCTTGATTGATGGAGTGTTTTGGTGACCCGCCTCATTGGAGAAATATATATATATTGGGATATGTAGAAAACGTGTTTTAATGTCAAATTTAAAATGAACAGAGCATTACAACAAAATATGTCTTTAAACTCTGGTGATATTTAGCTCTTTATTTAAATGACTCTTAAAACATTGATGAAATACAGCTATTTTATGACTCACTCACTATTAATATAGTTTCTTTAAGTTCGGCGGGCCGCATTAAGCTGGTCTCATATGCCCCCCGGACCATAGTTTGCCCATCACTGTGCAAAAGGGATTCCGTAGTTTGACCATTTTCTCGAAACTTTTTTTTTATTTTTTTTTATTTTTTATTTATTTTTTTCTTAATGTATTTAACAAACGGTGACTGATTTAGAAGTCTCACTGTTTCACTGCCGCTGCTGCTTCGCTCGAGTGAGGAGAGGGAGCCGAGGAGGCAGCTGATTGGTCCGGGGTTGTCTCGCTCTTCCCGCCGCTCACTATCGCGCGCCGTGAAGCGAACACCGCCTGGTGGTTTCTCCCTAAACTTCTCCACCCCGTGTGTCGCCCGTTCCCTTCTCCCCGGCTCTGTGTTCCCGTCCACCGCTCTCAGATGGCCTGCCAGGGGCTCCAGAGAGGGGAAACCCTGGACAGCCTGAAGAGGGAGAGCGACAACCTGAAGAAGAAGCTGGAGGTGGAGAGGGGCAAGCTCTCCGACGTGGAGCGTAAGTGGCTCCGCCAAAATAATATTTTTAATCGAGCAAGAATTCTTTCTGCCTCTTTTGTTTACTTAAAGCCAAACGAATAGCTTTTTTTTAGCCCTAAATATTGTTTTTTTTTTAAAAGGAATGTTCCAGCTATTTTTTTTAAAGTCAACGACTTCCAATTTTTTGTGCATATGTAAAATAGTTAAAAGTTCAATTCTTTATTTTATTTTCCCAGTTCATGTCAATTCAGAGCTCCTATAACATTATGAAGTTGGGGAATAATAAAAAAATAATTTTTTGTTTTTCTTCCCAACAAAATGACCTTCAATAACTACCAGATACTGAAAGTTCAGGTTATTCTGAAAAAAGGGGCTGAAACACGCACTCATTGCACATTTTTTGACAATTCTACAACCATAAAATGAAGATATATTTAGGCGGCCTATATGTGCTGTTTGGGTATTTGGAGGTTAAGTAAGTTGGTAGCATGCTTTATAAAATACATGCAGTACACTTGCTGCTATTTTATATCCTATAAATCTAAGACTAATTAAAGGCTTATGCAACACTTATGCTACACCATACAGTTATATTTAATATAAATATCCAAGAGTCCGGTGAAGTTATCATGTCGTCACACACAATGAAATTTTTTGTAAAAGGCTGAATTTGCTCCCAAAATAATGACAGCAATCAAAATCAGCACAAAAATTACCAAAGCATGTAGAAATGCATGTTAGTGCCATTCTAATTGAGTAGAACTGCTCAAATGCAATATTTCACGTTTGACTCATTTTCAAACATTTACAGTGCAGTAACCTGATTTCCTCTCCTCCCTGTGTGTTTCTGTGTGTGTGCGTGTCTCAGTGAAGCAGGTGGCTGAGAAGGTGGAAGTGATGGGTGAGCTGTCAATAAAGACCAAGCGTGTCCTGAAGGGTCATGGAAACAAGGTGCTGTGTATGGACTGGTGTAAAGACAAGCGTCGTCTCGTCAGCTCCTCTCAGGTACTAACCAGCACACCCACAGGGTTCCATTGGGGAGTCATTGCGTTTTATCAATTTCCAAAGAGCCTGCTGTTGAACTTCAGTCATGTTTACTCGTTTTCTTTAGTAAATAACAACAGGCAAACATGCAGACATACATGTGTATTTCTTGCTGAATCATCTCTGAGGATTTTTGGTCCGAAAATGTTTATTAACATTTGTGTCCCTCGGTTTCTATCGTTCAGGATGGAAAAGTGATTGTCTGGGATGCATTTACCCTCAACAAGGTGAGCACATGAATGTCGTGTGAGTCAACATGGAATATCGACAGAAAAACTACCACATAAGGACATTTTTGCATCGTTCTATCAATTTAAATTGGAAAAAGGGAAAACTATGAAAACAGCTCACCCTCAGCATATTCTCTTTGTAATTTTCTACGTGAGGTTCTGTTTTGTCTGGGTGCTCAGAGGTTCTCGTCCTCCCCGCCCCAGTTCAGCAGTGGTGGGGGTTGAGCTGGTCGGCAGCGCCACGCTCCTCTGAGAGTTCGGCTGCAGCCGGCGTGTGGAAATATGCCTTTAAAGATTATCTATCCATCTGTCGTCTGCCATGACTCTCGAGTGTGTGAGTGCACTTTAAATGGCTGCAGGGATCCTGTTTGGCCTAATGGTCCTTGGTGCAGCAGACACAACCACACTGAAAATAATCCCTGTTCATACTCACCGCATCCAGCGCTGATGACGTGTGTGCGTTTTTAGGACAACTGTTTGGTTCACGATCACGAAACTGGCAATTTGTCCACTTCGTTTTTTCATTTTGCGTGGCCCCTCAGGAACATGGAGTGCCGATGCCGTGCACATGGGTACTGGCGTGTGCTTACGCTCCTTCAGGCTGTGCAGTGGCCTGTGGGTGAGTAGCCGGCATTAAACATGGGAAATTACACATTGCAAATGTATTGTCTCGTGGCTCTTAGTTTAATTTTGAATGAATGAACGAATGACTTTATTTTGGTTACAACATATAATAACTTTTTCTAAGTTATATATGTATTTAACTTATACAGTAATAAGGGGGGAAATCAATTACACTGACATTCACATTTTTCAATTTTCATTTAAATTCACTTTGCCATCAAGTCTTCCATTATTTTACACTTTAAAGTCTTTCTAAATTCCAAAAAAGAATTACACAGTCTGAGTCAATCATTAAGTCCATACCATAATTTCACTACCAACAGTGACGCACATCTGTATTTCACATTCGTTCTTGCTGTACTTGTTGAAAGCATCAGCAATCCCCTTAAATTATATTTAGCTTCCCTCAACTTAAACATTTCTTGAATAACTGCAGGAATCTTCTCGTTCACGATACGATACATCATTTCTGCAACTTTTGCAAAGTGCTTGTCAAACGTGCAAGTTGTGCTTATAATTGGGGAAGGAGGATCAAAGTGAGTCTGAATGAAAGATGAGAATCCGCAGTCCAACCACTGCACAGTCAAAGCAGAAATGCACCTTTGCTGTTTCTCTGTGTCAGACACACTGAGGTTTTATTCTGTGTTCTCTGCATCACATCTGCTGCAGAAGCACGTTGCACCCAGCAGGCTCTGATGACTCGACAGATCTTTCAACTTTGCCTACAGTCCAGTCCACACAATAAGCTCCTAGTGTTCTATTAAAATAAGAGGCAACAATGACTTTTTTTTCCAATTTGCATAGGAGAGACTCTTGCTTCACCACACGTTTTGTTTGTTTTTTTCTTTTTTTTATCTTCCTGGGAAAAGTGGTTTGGATAACAAGTGCTCAGTGATCCCACTGTCACTGGACAAGAGTGAGAACTTGGCTGCCAAGAAGAAGTCTGTGGCCATGCACACCAACTATGTGTCGGGATGCACCTTCATCAACTCCGACAACCAGGTGGGCTCGCCAAGAAAATGGTTGAACTGCAAAAAAATGAAAAACAAAACACAGGAACAAAACAAAAGTCAGTCACGCAATAGAAACAGAGGCAATGGAACACACAGCTTTGGGAGTTTTAGCATTTAGCTTCCATTAAATGTGTACCCATTTACAGATGAAATATTTTTTTTAATGTACCTTAAGATATATTATTATATATTATCCTTAGATACTTATTTAAAAAAAGAAATACTGTGATTCACTGGATGAGGCTTGCATGATTAATTACCCCAAAACATATAGATTTCTTTATAGAAAAAAATCCTTCTTGGAAAAACAAATACTTCATTAAAGTGAAATTTTGAAGTCAAGGTTACTTCCATATGTTGCCACTGTCAAGTGTCGACTGAATGACGGCTGTTCATAAATATTCAATCTTTGGTTTGCCTGAATGTTGTAACAGTGAACAGGACGGCAACTAGATTCAAATCAGGGGTGTGCGTTGTTTTGTTCTGTTGTCTACATTATTTGAACTTTCCTTTATAAACCCTTGAAGCTCTTATCGTGACATTTTGATTGCCGCTGGTGTGACTCCTGTAGCTCTGGGCTATCTGGGTCTGTAGTGTAGCGGGCATTGAAGAAGACAAGACTTCAGGACTGACGAGTACAGAGACGGGACTGGGGAGGAGTGTGACGATCCTCTGAGTATTAATAGAAACAGAATGGCTTTTTATCTGGACAAGAGCAGAGCACGCTGACCTGAGGGCAGAGCATTTACACACACACACACACACACACACACACACACACACACAGTCGTCTTTCACACTGCTTTCTTTCTGCTGCATCTCACGCTCGTGCAGATGAGCCCAGTGAAGCTTTCAGAGTCTTTGTGCAGTTTAAGGCCTGCTGAACAAAAGCAGCCCGTGCAAAGAGCGAGCGTGCCTCTACAATTTCGGATGGTCTGAGAGAATGTGGGCATGTTCAGCCGACTTTTACCAGCTAGCCCAGTGGCGAACCCCCTCCAAACTTACAAAGGGTTTTAAAACATGCGGTGGTTGTCATTAAGATGGAATAGAATGGAATAGAATAGAACGCCTTTATTAATCCCATGTTGGGGAAATTTGCCAAGAGAAGGAAAAATGATAAAACACAAGATATTATGTTATGAACAGTTTGATCATTTATTCTTATTCATGATGCTTGATGTGAATAGTTTTTTATTGCACAGATCCAACAGATGCAAAACTCTCAGGTGTCCCTGTGAGTTTACCTCCTCTGTTTGTGACTGTTTTCTCATTTTAGTCATTCTGATTCTGACTGCTGATGCTTGAGTTGGTGCTTAAAGCGGACCTCCCCTGTGTGTTTGCACCTGAGGTCATCCAGCAGCTCAGCTCTGATATGTGCCTGTGGGTTTAAAGTGCCCGTAGTCTGCTGACGTCACACACATCACTGACATTGTGGAATTTTCTCAGTCTGTGGTTGAAAGTCCCTGTGGTGACGCTGCTTGTGCCTGTGCCTGGCCAGGAAGTTAAGCTGGTGCATTGACAGATGCTGTCAGCTGCCATGTGATTTATGTCTGATTTCCCTTTCTCATGTGAAGTGGTTTTTACTTCCTCATTCCGATTTCTAAATAAAGAATTGAAAGCAAAAGCGTCATCTGAAAAAATCCAACCAGAACTTCAGCTCTCAATGTCTCTCTGACATCAATGGATAATTATTTCGTCACGTATTTCCGTCTGTTTGTTTTCACACTCTGTTTGAATTATCTTTACCTCTTGCCTGTGTTACATGTGCGTTTGCGGTAGATCCTGACCTGCAGCGGGGACGGCACATGTGCTTTGTGGGATGTGGAGAGCGGACAGCTGCTGCAAAGTTTCCACGGTCACACAGCTGACGTCCTGTCTCTGGACCTCGCCCCCTCCGAGACAGGAAACACTTTTGTCTCCGGGGTGAGAAGAAATTAAAGTTCTTCTGAGGCTTTTTGGGAAAAAAACGTTTTGTTGTTGTTGTTGTTTTAATGATCTAATATTCTCTTCCTTATGCATTTGAATGTGTTTTTTTTAGGGATGTGACAAGAAAGCCAATGTGTGGGACATGCGCTCTGGCCAGAACATTCAGTCTTTTGAGAACCATGTGTCTGATGTCAACTGTGTGAAGTGAGTCTGGTTCCTCTGTAGGAAAACTCAACCGTCTCTCTTTTTTAAGTAGTGTAAAAATCTACTGGACAGTAATTACTTAAAGCAACTCAAATCCTCAAATTATTTCATCATCAAAAAATTTTCCGAAAAGATACAAAAAAGGACCACATTCCCTCCCTCACCATCCCATTGTCCCAGACTGGACAGTGGGATATTACAAAACAGAACCCCTACCATCGACATCGAAATCTAATCCCCCCTGCAGCCTTCCAAAAGGCTCAAATACACTAAATGAGCTGATTGTGAACTAGTGTGTTGTAAATGTTGTGTTTGTTATCACAGGTCATCACGAAGGCATCTTTCCGATTTCAAAAGTTGCCAGAGGCTAAAACAGGGGTGTGCAAAAATTTTGACTGGTGGGCCATAATTGGTTCTAAAACTTGACTAGTGGGCCAGAGCTCGTAGGAGGAAAAATATATCATGGGATATGTAGACAACATGTGCTTTAATGTCAATTGAAAATGAACACAAGCATTACATCAAAATATGTTTTTGAAGCCCCACAATATTAGGCTCTTTTTTGAAATGACTCTTAAAACATTAAAAAAAAAAAAAAAAGGATGAAATACAACTATTTTATGACTTACTTCCTATTAATTCATTTATCAAATATCATTTCTTCAAGTTCAGCAGGCAGAATTAAAACGCTTAAAGGGCTGCATCTGGTTCCTGGCCATAGAAAAAAAAAAACTGGCTTTACACGCTGCCGCTCTCGCCATAGCTATTGCTTCATCATCTCCAGCTGAAATAATGGGAGAGCAGAGTCCCCTGTGATGCTGCTCCTGGCTGGAGCTGGAATGCACCTAAGCTTCTTGTTGTGTGTGTGTGTGTGTGTGTGTGTTCAGGTACCACCCCAGCGGGGATGCGTTCGCTTCTGCTTCTGATGATGCCACAGTGAGTCATGGGAGACGGACTTCGAAACTCATTTTGAATGAACTCTGTGGTTTGACCTCCTTTACATAACCAACAACCCCCCCCCCCCCCCACCCACCAACCCACCCCGCCCGGCTCTGCTGGGTGTTGGTGCCATCTCAGAACAGTCTCAATTTCTATATTGCTGATTTGGGTGTGTGTGTGTGTGTGTGTGTGTGTGGGTGTGGTTGCGTGCTCATATTTGCTCTTCAGTGTCGTTTCTATGACTTGCGAGCTGACCGTGAGGTAGCCGTCTACCAGAAGGACAGCATCATATTCGGCGCCTCCACAGTGGACTTCTCAATGAGTGGTGAGAAGTTTGTAAAGCGGTGTGAAATAGATTGGCTTCGTGGCAAATTTTAATTTTGAAATGTTTAAAACTCTTTCACCTAGTTTCAACTTTTGAAATGTGTACACTAAACAACACCATTGTTTATTGAACAGTCAGTCTTTTCTTGCCAGTATGGCGGCCACAGAAACTGCTGCATTGTTAAGCAGAAGTCAAACCAATTTTAATTCTCAGGAAAACCTTTACCGTCCTGAATAAAGATATTGTTTGTCTGATTTCTCAGTTTCCTCTTTATTTTCCTCACTTCCTCTGATCCACAGGCCGGCTACTGTTCGCTGGTTATAATGACTACACCATCAATGTGTGGGACGTTCTGAAGGGGAATCGCGTCTCGGTTCTTTTTGGCCACGAGAACCGCATCAGCAGAGTGAGAGTGTCCCCTGACGGCACAGCTCTCTGCTCCGCCTCCTGGGACAGCACCCTGCGGGTGAGCAGGACTTTTGGAGGAAAAATATATCATAGGATAAGTAAAAAACATGTTGTTGTTGTGTCACATGGATGAAATACAGCTTGATGCATTTAAATACAGAATTATTTTCTTAAAACAAACAGTGACTTGCTATTGCTGCATAATTACCAGTTTTAGCAATACCATTGTATTTCAGCATAATGAATAAGTCATTATTCTGAATTACAAAATCCATAAACAGATTAAAACATCCCCTACAGCAGGGGACTCTGGGGACTTTTTGACTTTTTTGGGTATCATGGAATATGTACAAAATGTACAAAACGGGAAAAGAAATCTTAAAGGGCCGCTTAAGGCCCCCGGGCCATAGTTTGCCCATGCCTAATCTGCGCTGACGTGTATCTATGCATTGATACGAAAAATTGCTATAATTTCTAATCCTGTGATGTGTTTTTGTCCACGCAGATTTGGGCGTAGCGCTTCTATCAGGCTCGCTAATGAACACCGGCAATATGTGACCATCAACACAAGATTACCGCCAGCTGCAGTATGTTCATACAAACCTCCAGCGTTGACTTGCAGAGACACAAGCACATAAAAGGGTTTGACTGGTGTATGATTGTGTCATAACTGTAGAATTATTTTAATTTACCCGTCAGTTTATCAAGCTGGAATTCTTACTTTGATTCTTGCTACGTGATGACTGACTTTATAAATATTATTGCTATGACTAACGCAGTGCTTAAAAAAATAACAAGCCAGAGTTAGTTACTTGTAGAAACTAGCAGAACTTGTGAGTAATCTTTGGAATGTTTGTTTCAGTATTAGCTGTCTTGTTGTAACCACATGTCTACAGAGTTGCACCTTAGACTGTGCTGCTGCTGCATCCGTTTACATGGAGAAAGATGGAGAAAGTTGGAAATTAGCTACTTATTTTTCTTATTTACTCACTGATTTAATAAACGAAAACCACAACAAATTCAGAGGCTTTTGTTTCTTGGGGGCGGGGGGTGTATTTGTTGGTCAAATTACTGTTTGCAACAAAACGTTTTGGGGTTTTTTGTAAATAAAAAAAATAATTCAATGGTCTTTTTGAATTTGAAAACTGTACGGGCAGTGGGCAATTCTTTGTATTTAAATAACAATGTGCAGTTGTATTTTTGTGAACTGTTCCGTATTTAGCCCTTATTCCTTAATTTGCGCATGTGCGTGCGCATGTTTGTGTGAGAACAAGCAGATCAAATTATTTAAAATGTTGACAGACTGACGGTTAAACCTCATCAAACAGTTGAATTTCACATTATATTTATATACAACACAGCAGGTTTTGGCAAGCATGCTGGTGTGCCTGTACAAGTGAATAATAATCCAACAACGTGAAGATCAATTGAAAAGACCTTGACAGGAACAACTACTACATCCTTGTTCCTTGTACCTGACTCCGGAAAAGGCCCATATCGAGACAGCTTTCGTTGACAGAAACAAATGGATTTTAATAAAGAGGAAGGAAGCTAGTGGGGAAAATCAGACAAGTTGCGTGGAAGGCGAAAGATACTTCCGCTGAACACTGAGTTTCAGGAAAATCGGAATCCAGAAAATGTTATCAGATTTTTGACAAAAGCCAAGACTGAGCGGTATTGCTGTGCTGTCATGTCCAGGAAATTGATGAATGATAACTCACTGATGGTTGAGATGTGCCAATTTGTCTGTATATGTAAATTATTTATATATCTATATGTTTTGAACAATGCCATTTGCAAGAGAATTAACGTGATTTCAGAGTTTGAAAACAGTTACAAATTTAAATGTGAATGGTAAAATATGAAAAAATACACATTGCATTTAATATACATGACACTTTATTTGACATACACACACACTTAAAAGGGACCTATGATGCTTTTGCAATTTTATGAGCTCTAAATACTGTTACAATGTTGAATACTAGAGTCAAACGATGCCAAAGCGTCAAATAATGAGGTTTATGCGTTTGGACGTGAGCCCAAAATCATTCCAAGCCCTATTAAAACGTCTCGCAAATATACAAAACAAAAACACGGTCACAACAAAAAGTAAAATATGGTTCCGGGGACACGGAAGGCACAGGAAAAAAGTCCATGGACCTTCGATTCGCCTTGCGGCCGTAACTCAGCCCACGTTGGGCCCGTACGAAGCTAGATTAGCCGGTAAACTGCTACTGAAGGATGAAGATTCCCGATGGTAAGTGTTTAAATAGTGACGCTTTCGTAAAGTCTGGGATGCAGGAAATACGAGGAAGCGATGCAGATCTACAAAGCTTTCAGTGCTCTGGAAGGGCCAGAAATCAAATACATAGGCCCGAAAATTAGTATAATAAAAAACATGGATGTGCCTTTTATCGTGGACATTTTTTTTTCTTTGAATCACAAATCTTGAAATGTAGATGTGTTTAATACGTCATAAATACGTCAACAACTTATGTAATTGAAATGAAAAAAGAAATACTTTCAAAATGTTTAAACTCCCACTTCGCAGGCGCGCGGAGGGTACGGGGGGTGGGGTCAGAACGTTGTGATCAAAGGCGACCGTTGGGACACTTCGAACCGAGTCCCTCTATAAATTCTCAACGGACGTTGTCGATCATCCGAGTCAACATTCTGCTGTCACCCTTTGAAGCTGTCAGTGAGCCGGTTTGGACGGACTATCCAACACCTGAAGCAACAGCCCGGGACCTGTCTGGAAACTTTCGCTTTCTGCGGCGAGCCCCCTCATCCCGGTTCTACCTTTCGTGGAGTTTTTTTTTTTTTTTTTTTGCGTGCGCTGAGCTGCTTTAAAGTTTCGCGCAGTTACGTGAAGGCGGAGCAGGAAGAGCGACGCAGCGCACAGAGGATCTCCTTCCGCTTCACCGACTGGCACCGAACGAGCGAGCGACCCTCCGAGCTCCGTCTGACATCGCTGCCTGGGACGGTAAGCCTTTTGTCTCCTCTAACGGCTCCCCAAGGCGCATCTTCATATGGCTTCGAAACGCTGTGTCTTACATGTTGTCAAGTCGTGTCGTGTTTAAGGTTTGGGTAGCCATTATATTTATTTATTTATTTATTTTTTATCTTATTCTGAATGCCATTTGATGCAAAAAGCCTCCCGTCCGCCTGTGTCACTCTGCGGTTCTTTGTGTCCTCCATTTGCTGTCAGAGCAACGGTCGTTTTAGCCGACTCAGCGGCAGTTTGTCCGGCTAAACCCCCCCGTTTTGTGTATACGCTTTTATTTAGCCTATTGTCAGTGTCACGCCGACGGTGTGTTCAGTTGTAGGTTCGTGGCCGAAGCCGCCACGTTTCACACGGCATCATCATCAGCGGCGCGGCTCGGTCCTCACTCAGCCCCAGTCTCGCGCTGCAACGTCGGTTGGCGTTGAGCCGTTGACTCGGGAAGTATGTGATGCGAAGCAGCACACCTGGATTTAATTTTAATTTATCGTAATGGAACTGTTCAGAGTTTCATCGAATCGATGTTTGATTCCACGCTAGTGTTTTTCTGTCGAAACACGTTCTTGGTAAGATTGTCGCTTTGACACAAAAGGTTCTATTAAGCAAGCGGCTAACCGTTAAAATACCGGTGTTCAAGTTCAACTCGCTACCATGTTAACTGGCTACCTTTGTTTACGCGCATCTGTAGTTGTCCCAGCTACAGCAGATGTTAGCGGAGGTCAAAACCAGGAAGTGATTTCGTCTTGCCGTCCTCGGCGCTGCCTGTTGGTAAATTATTTTTTCCGAAGCCGCGTACAAGTCGCTGATGTCGCAAGTGCTGATTTAGTATCGGAAATGATAAGATCACATCCCCTTTCCACGTTTGTCCTCAATAATAAGAACAGTAATTATTAAACAAATAAATGCATATTATTTAAAAAAAAAAACAAAATAAAAAAAAACACAACAACAACAACAACAAAAAAAAACTTTGCATGCGTCTTCCTTTTACTGACAGGTCGAACAATGAATGTATAATGATGAACACAACATATAATAATGGGGGTAAATGATACGGACAACGACGATAATAG
The DNA here is from genome assembly GCA_009823395.1 of Thamnaconus septentrionalis. Taxonomy (NCBI): domain Eukaryota; kingdom Metazoa; phylum Chordata; class Actinopteri; order Tetraodontiformes; family Monacanthidae; genus Thamnaconus; species Thamnaconus septentrionalis. The sequence continues at coordinate 4,719,511 of CM020505.1, read as the reverse complement.
ACACAAAGTTAAGGACCCGACAAAGGCGGGGATTGAAGCCACGACCAAGGAGGAGAAAAAAAAAAGACACGAAGCGCACCTCGCTCCCCGCTATTCCACCAGCGCCCTTGTGAGCGGCGGCGTAGCAGCCAAAACAGGACGACGTCGCCAGTCGCACGGGCAGTAATCGCCCAGATCAACTTGCTACCCTCTTATAAGTTGTTTCCTGAGCTTATTCAGAACTTATAATGAGCAATTTGACTTTCTTAACAAAGAGCGAAGCCTTAAGCTTCGCACCAACCCTAAAACACCAGTAAAACACATTGTGTACTTTGCCGTAGCTTCACGTTTTTGAGGCACGACTGTCAACAGTCGGCAGCAATAGACTTCGTCCTGTTTTTGTTTTGTTTTTAAATTGAGGGTGTGTGTGTGTGTCTGTCTATTTAGTCTGGTCTTACATTTTCTGTCATTTGTGTAAAGTACTATGTTTCAGCTGTAGTGTTTTGGGTTTTGTTTTGGTTTGAAAAGAGCCGTGTAAATAAAGAAGGTTTGACGCACACAAATTGTCCCATTTGAAAAGATGAAAGAAGCCAGTAACGTAATTTAAAATATATATAAAATAAATCCAGGAAAATACATCGTATGATTTTCAAATAATTTAATTGTGTCAAGGTGCAGAAAATAGGCATTTGATCAATAACAAACTTGCGCAGTCTCCCAACAGAGCTCAATGAAAAAGTGGGTACTGACGATGGGGGGGGGAAGCGCCTACACCTGTAAGCAACCAGGTGCAGTGGTTATCAAAATCATAGTCTCCCAACAGAGCTCAATGAAAAGTGGGTACCTAATCAAATAAAAGTAAATTAATCACAAAGTGGGCACAAAAGTCTCTCCATCTCCGCTTGTCGACACATTCCCAATGAAACCACAATGTGCATGCAGCACATTGGATCTGAAACAATAAAAAAAAAAAGCATGTGAGACATTATTTATTGGGACGACAAATAAAATTTCAAAATTCTTACCCATTGGATAACTGTGGAGTCCATGTGCCCACTGTCCTCATTGCCGCATATGCGGCAAAGTTGTATAAATTGTCTGTAAGGTACATCCAAAAAAAAAAAAAAAAAAAAATCACAGCAAATACCAAAAGCCGAAAGACAACTCATACACAGTCAACTTACCAGAGTTGTCCAAAAGGGTCTTAGCTATTTCATAAGCGCATTTCTGCAATTGCAGATGGCTCTGTAGAAAAGTGCAGCGCCTCACCTCTTAGGAGCAACTCTGAAATCTTGCAGGAAACAAAAATAAGCTGATCACGTCTTGTAAAATGTTCAATTTCGATTTCAAAACATTACTTACTTTGCAAATGATAACTCCACAAGATGTTGAGTCCTTTTGGGTGGGGTGTGGAACAGTTTCACACTTCCATCGGGATATATTTAAATAGTGCATTCTTAAAAAGGCTCTAAACCAAAAGACATATGCAAGTGTGTATTAATGTATTCTTTTGGCATTTGTGAAGTGAACAAAAAAAAAAAAAGAATGGCCAACCTTGTTGAGTCTCTGCACTTGGTCAGCTGTTTCTCTGTGGCACCAAAAGGGTCAATGAAAATGGCTCGCGACTCTCTTGGATACATAACCTTTTGCAGGAAGCAAACTATAAAGTATACTTTATGCAATACAATTCTTCATATCAAAACATTGTACACTTACCACTAGCAGCCAGTGGTTATTTTCACAGACTGCTCCAATCAAGCAGTCCCATTCCAAGATGTGGAGCTGCAAGCAACCATGATTTTAGTGGTCAAGAAGCCAGACTTAAACCATCAACTTGTAAATTGTAAAGCTTACCTTTTTCATTTTTTTTCCAGTGCCTTTCCAAATTTCTGTTATGGCAAAGGAATCAATGACAAGTATTTTCTCAGAAACTTGTTTGGCTAAAAAGTGTAAAAAACAATTTAAAACCTGGAAATGAGGAAGAGGAAAAATTACTTGTGCCACATTCAACAACAACAATCTCATCAAGAGGTTGATGACCTCACCTCACTGACAAGTTCTTTGGATGGAGCCAAGGTTTTGAAGTCAGCTGTAAAAAGTTTATAAGGGCCGTACCTTGCCCAAATGACTTCCGCCTTGGCTTTTAAAATGTCATTTACAGCTGAAAATTGAAAAAAACATTTTATGAGGTACAGATATGCTGCAGAAATATACTTTAATATAATGACAAATCGTGAGCAGCATGAGATTTACCTGGAGTTGGACACGCAGCACTTTGAGGGACATTTGGAGCACTGCATTGAACCGGAGGAGAGCTTGCGATCCTTTTCAGTTTTGCGGGAATTCTCTCCTCCGGTTCAATGTAGTGCTCCAACTGGTCAATGTTTGCTGACATTGTTGCCCTCCCTCTTTTTAAATAAACAAGTTTCTCTTCTATGTTGGACACAATGAATGGCCCCAACATGTCTGGGGCCATTTTGCCGCCTTTTCGTTGTTCTTGCCGGATGTTTCTTTTTAGAACTTTGTCGCCAACACAAAAGGTCACGTCTTCACCTTTTTCAAGTTTTTTATGTTGAATTTTTTTTTGGGACTTTTCAACATTTTGTTTAACTTCAAGGTAGGTTTCCTCAAGTTTTAGTAGTCCCTCAAATGGGTCCTCATTGTTCAGAAGGCTTTCAACCTTCTCGTGAGTGACCTTCAGTGGAACAGACATTAAATATCAAATGTTCTGTAGTCAGCACAATTTTTTGAAAGTTAAATTTTGTTCTTACCTCATAATCATGGGGAACCTGTGAAGGGTATTTGGCCTCTCGACCAAACATTAAAAAAGGGGCTGTGCTTGGTTGTCAGTTGCTTTTTGTTCTAAGTGCAAACATTGTTGATTCTAAAAATTTGTCCCAGGATGTTGGTTTGGCTTTGCAGAGAATGTTTAAAGATCTGAAAAGAATGTTTCATGAAGTCACTTGTTTCAACATAGAAAATGTGTTAAAAGTAAGTAACTCACCTCTGAATGGTGCCATTAAGTTTTCCACCAAACCATTTGTTTGGGGATGGTATGTGAGCAAAAGCTCCGCTTAATGGCCATTTTCTCACATAGATGATGATTTAGCTGTTGATCAAATGAACAGAAACAGGTGCATTACATAAAGCACAGGAATATCGCAATGAACAGTTTGGTTCTCACCTTATTTTTAAACTCTGTCCCTGATCTGTTAGCAGTCTCTGAGGTACACCATATGTGTATATAAATTTAAGAATACAACTAGTGACCTCTTCTGCTGTTTTACTCTTCAGAGGGTAGGCTACTGCCCATTTGGTAAAATAATCAACCATTACACAAATGTATTGATTACCGTCCTCTGTCATGGTCAGGCGCATCAGGTCCATCCCAACCAATTCAAATGGTTCTTGTACCTTAAAGAAATAAATTGTTAGACAAGGGTTACTCTCGATTGATGTCATTATTGGTGCAGTTGTGCGGTCAAGCTTACAGTAATAGGCGTGTACTTTGCTCTCTCTTTGAGAGTCGCACGTTTGGCCTGGCAGTCTGGACACTGTGCAATCTAGAAAAGCAAAGTATTGATGCGCATTGATTAAATCTATGTAGGATTTCTAAGTAAATATCTCAATTCACTTTGTACAAAACATGTTTTATTCACAAGTTAGGTGTGACTACTTGAAAAATTTTAAATTTTTCATGACATAATTAATGAAATAAAGATTATCAATCTTACATACCCATTTCCTGATGTCAGCTTGCATGCCAGGCCAGTAGTAGCGACTTATTATTGCATTGTGGGTTTTCTCTACCCCACAATGTGCCCCTATCTCTGCTGCAGTGAAATTCTTGGAAAATTTCATCTGCCTCAGAGGCAGAGAGCACCACTTGAGCAATGTGCTCCCTAGGTTTTCTTCGGCATATGTAATGAAGAATTCCATCTAATTGATCACAACAAGTTTAGAGAGAAACATCTTTCCACTTTAAACATCTAGGCTTACATTAGTTTCATACTTACCTTTGAGAACAAAACTGGAAGCTCTCCGCTTGATTGTGTGTCGCTGCGTTTTCGTCAAATCCTTTGGGAAGGAATTATGCTCTAGGTAAAGCAAGACTTCGCTAACTATTTTGGGGTCCATTGTTCCTTTTTTGTTTTCTGTGTTCTGTGACTCGTCTTCTGTTGTTTCAGTATCTGACTCCTCTCATTCAGAAATGATTCTCACCCTTATATATAAGGGCTTTAATTAATTTGCCTAGTTGATCACAGGTGTAGGCGCTTCCCCCCCATCGTCAGTACCCACTTTTTCATTGAGCTCTGTTGGGAGACTATGATTTTGATAACCACTGCACCTGGTTGCTTACAGGTGTAGGCGCTTCCCCCCCATCGTCAGTACCCACTTTTTCATTGAGCTCTGTTGGGAGACTATGATTTTGATAACCACTGCACCTGGTTGCTTACAGGTGTAGGCGCTTCCCCCATCGTCAGTACCCACTTTTTCATTGAGCTCTGTTGGGAGACTATGATTTTGATAACCACTGCACCTGGTTGCTTACAGGTGTAGGCGCTTCCCCCATCGTCAGTACCCCACTTTTCATTGAGCTCTGTTGGGAGACTGCGCAAGTTTGTTATTGATCAAATGCCTATTTTCTGCACCTTGACACAATTAAATTATTTGAAAATCATACGATGTATTTTCCTGGATTTATTTTATATATATTTTAAATTACGTTACTGGCTTCTTTCATCTTTTCAAATGGGACAATTTGTGTGTGCTTGGCTTCGAACCTTCTTTATTTTACGGCTCTTTTCAAACCAAAACAAAACCCAAAACACTACAGCTGAAACATAGTACTTTACACAAATGACAGAAAATGTAAGACCAGACTAAATAGACAGACACACACACACACCTCAATTTAAAAAACAAAACAAAAACAGGACGAAGTCTATTGCTGCCGACTGTTGACAGTCGTGCCTCAAAAACGTGAAGCTACGGCAAAGTACACAATGTGTTTTACTGGTGTTTTAGGGTTGGTGCGAAGCTTAAGGCTTCGCTCTTTGTTAAGAAAGTCAAATTGCTCATTATAAGTTCTGAATAAGCTCAGGAAACAACTTATAAGAGGGTAGCAAGTTGATCTGGGCGATTACTGCCCGTGCGACTGGCGACGTCGTCCTGTTTTGGGCTGCTACGCCGCCGCTCACAAGGGCGCTGGTGGAATAGCGGGGAGCGAGGTGCGCTTCGTGTCTTTTTTTTCTCCTCCTTGGTCGTGGCTTCAATCCCCGCCTTTGTCGGGTCCTTAACTTTGTGTCTATTATCGTCGTTGTCCGTATCATTTACCCCCATTATTATATGTTGTGTTCATCATTATACATTCATTGTTCGACCTGTCAGTAAAAGGAAGACGCATGCAAAGTTTTTTTTTTTTGTTGTTGTTGTTGTTGTGTTTTTTTTATTTTGTTTTTTTTTTTAAATAATATGCATTTATTTGTTTAATAATTACTGTTCTTATTATTGAGGACAAACGTGGAAAGGGGATGTGATCTTATCATTTCCGATACTAAATCAGCACTTGCGACATCAGCGACTTGTACGCGGCTTCGGAAAAAATAATTTACCAACAGGCAGCGCCGAGGACGGCAAGACGAAATCACTTCCTGGTTTTGACCTCCGCTAACATCTGCTGTAGCTGGGACAACTACAGATGCGCGTAAACAAAGGTAGCCAGTTAACATGGTAGCGAGTTGAACTTGAACACCGGCAATGCTGCTACACGCTAGCCGAGTTACCGCACAACTGTCCGTTTACTGGCAAAAGTGAAGCGTCTGTTATCAAGTGTGCTGTTGTTGTAGTTGTTTTTTAAACGGAAATTACATGAGGCAGCGATATCAGTGACGAAGTATTGCTGTTCACGGAAAACTGAGCAGGCAATTGTTTCCGGCGGGTTGACTTGAAGTTGATAAAAATCGATAACAAATATATATTGAATGGGTTTAGACACAGCTGCAGAGTTGAGCCCCTGTTTTAGTTCCTAATTTTTAAAAGGCCCCTTTGCATTTAAAAAAAAAAAATCAATCAATACATAAAAAATATATATTTATATTTAAATTTATATTTATATTTAAAGGCTCCAGAGCAGTGGAATTTTTAAAATGTGAAAACAAAACATTGATCCTTGAAACTAGGAAGTCACTGGTATTTTTACTACAGAGACGCCACCTGTGATGCCAAGACTTAGAAGAAGATCTTTGGTGTGACGTCACACAGCTGCAGGGTTTTCCTCATCAAACTCATTTGTCTTGTTTCCTTTCCTTCCCTCCCACCGCAGAAAATGTCCATCGGGCTGTGGCGGGAGACCCTGGCCCTCGGGGAGGACTACCTCTCCCTCTGCTGCTCCAGCCGCTGGCTGGCGCCCCGGCCCCCCAGCCAGTTGGCGGCCGCCATGAGGCACCTGGCCGAGGACATGGAGCGGCAGCACCAGGCGCACCTCCACGCCCTGGCCCAGAGGCTGAGGCAGCAGGGGCCGGACCCCTGCTCCTACCTCAGGAGCGTGATGGCAGAGGTGTCGGGGGACGGGCGCCTCAACTGGGGCCGGGTGGTCTCCATCTTCAGCTTCGCCGGGGTGGTGGCCAAGCAGCTGCGGGCGCAGCGGAGCCAACAGGACCGGCAAGAGGAGGAGGCGGAGGAGGAGCAGGCGCGCGACAACCGCAGGCTGGCGCAGGCCATCGCCGACTACCTGGCGGAAGAGAAGAAGGACTGGCTGCTGGAGCACAATGGATGGGTGAGTGTCGCACCTGGGCAAACTATGGCCCGCTAAAGCTTTTTAATCCGGCCTGCTGAACTTGAGGTTATATTTTCTACCTTTCAATCAAGAACTAAATACCCACCCATGCTCTAGGGAATGTTTTGATGTCTAAATATGGACTTTGTCATTCAGAATAATGACTCATTCATGATGCTGAAATGCAAAGATATTGAGCAAACTGGTCATTATGCAGCAACAGCGAGTCATTGTTTGTTTTAAGAAAATAATTCAGTATTTGAATGCATATTTTCCCAACACTGTTGGTCAGTATTGCATTTTAGAGCCTCCAAGCCATTGATATTGACCTTGGAAACTCACTTGAAGCGTTTCATTATTATGTCACCAACACATTTCATCATGCATTGTTTGACTCATATTCATTTGAGTGTTTAGCGCATGTTGCCCTACCGGACAAAATGTTTGCGCACCTCTGGACCCCAGAGTGTGTGGTGCGCTGAAGCGTGCTCGATGCATTCAAATCGAAAGTGTAGTAACGAGTTCAGACTTCATGTTTGTTTTGTTTTTTTTGGCGTTGAGGGGGTTTTTTCACTTCTGCTCCCGGAAACCACCTTGTTTGATCAGGTCCTGCTCACTTCCTGTTTCGGTTGCCACTAGTCGCTGTGCTTGGGCTCAGGCCTGGATGAGACGAGAGCTGAGTTTGCTCTCGGAACCGTAGAGTTGGTGGGTTATTAGGCTGCAGCAGTGTTTTTCAACCCTTTTTGAGCCACTGCGACGTTTTTACTTTGAAAACCACCAACCAAAAATATTATAAAATGATAATGACAATCTAGTCTCCTGATGTATTGATACTCACTCAGTGTAAAACCTGTGCCTGTTTAGATGCACACAAAGCTGATATGCTGGAAGGAAAACAGACGTACGTTCCTTTTAAAACACAGTCGCTCAACAATGGAATATTATTTTTTAGACCAATTCAGTGAAATTAGATGATTTTCCGAGGCACCCTGACAGTATCTCATGGTACACCAGTGGTTGAAAAATACTGGGCTGCAGATGCAGCTGGCCTCCAGTTGCCATAGAGCGCTGCCTGTTAAACAGTTGTCTGTCTGTCTTTCTTTCTTTATCATTACTATTGGTAAAGGTTGTGCTGGAGCTGTGCTGAAGTATTGCCAGCCAGGCTGTGAATGAAAAGGCTTTGTTCCAGTTTCCCTGTCTGAAGTCACCCAGGGTGGCGGTTACGGTGGATTCTCAGCTCGTCGACACTTAAACCAAACCAAAAAAAAAAAAAAGGCTGAAAGTCTGCTTTTCTGACTGGCCCCTTTCCTGCCAAAACACAAACACACTCACGCAAAGTTAAAGTGGCTCCTCCTCCCTTCAGCTGGCAGCTGGTTCCAACAGACCTGCAGCCGCTTGGCCAGATGTGCTGAGCAGACTGGGCCTCAGTGCCCAAACTGGGCCGCGGCCCCATCAGAAGTCGCCGCAGTGTGACTAGAAAAACAAGGCGGCTGTGGCTCAGAGAGCAGGTGCACTCGCACTGTTTGTTTCTCTGAAGACATTGGTGTCGAAGTCTGGCCCGAGGGCCAAGCTTGGCCTGCGGTGTAAATTATATTTGGCCCGCGTGGCACAAATACAAAATCGCTACTAGAGCTGCTGGCCCACTGCTATTACGCAGCACATGCACCACGAATACTTCAAATCCCCGAATGCCCTGCTGGTGTTTTGGCGCGTCAGTCAGGACAGGATATTCATTATATGATATCATTAATTGGTTTATTATTTTATTTTTAAATGTATTATTAGCTTGTGGAAAAAAGGTTACTGTGAAATTGTGAAATCTGTGTGTAAAAAAAATAAACAAATTTGAGCAAACAAATTAAACCAGAGAAACCTTAACGTTCGCTGGCTAAACACCGTCTCTCTCTCCTCCCTCTCCTTGTCTCGCAGGACGGCTTCTGCGAGTTCTACCAACGCTCGGCCGCTGCCGACCACAACCCGTCGGTGAAGACGGCGCTGTACGCCGCCGCCGGCGTGGGCCTCGCCGGCCTCACCTTCCTGGCCGCCCGCAAGATGTCCACCTACGTCCTCCACGTGCTCTTCCACGTCGTGCTGTCCTCGGGAAACCCGTGAGGACGGCCCTCCAGCGTCCTGACCACGTCCTCAGCTTTGAATGTTTGCACAAATGGAAGCCCCCCCAGCCCCGACAGACACACACACACACACACACACACACTCGCTCACTTGTTACTGACATTCTGTCTGCAACTCCTTAAGATTGTACCAATGATTCAATGCCTTGATAAATTCTGGTTTGTGTGGCGCCCCCTGCTGGTGGATCCCTGACCACTTGACGAATGAAGCACAGGTCACGGCACGGAATTGTCTTAATTTTTTTTAATTATTATTCTTAAAGGTTGTATTCTCAGCTGTGCAGCTAAAAAAAACTCTTCAGTTTGTACGGCAGCTCCTGATGTCCATTTTGATGTGATGCTGCCTCTTGATTTTTTTTTTTTTTTTTTAACACATTTACCTGATTTGTGTATGTGGTATAGAGGCATCCTTGTGTACAATGTACAAATTAATATATTTTATATGAGATGAATTTGTAAACGGTGGCCCCTCTTTTTCTACCTGTCCCACTGCTCCATGAAGTTTTTCATCGGCTCTGGTCCAGCAGGTCCGATGGTGCTACGACGGAACAAACTGTCTTCAAACGTGTTCTTAGAGCAAATAGTTCGGCTCTCATTCGTTCCCTCTCAGAGTTCTCTTGAGCATTATATTTTTTTTACCTTGTTTTCTTTTATGTCTCACTTTTTTGTTAATAAAAAAAGTTGGAAAACATAATGCAGACTGACCCTTGGTTTTCTTTACAGCACGGCGACCCTCACACGGTGCAGTGCAGCTCTCACCTGGCGGGGTGAAAACCGTGCTCGTAGTGTGCCAACCTGTGTTTCCTGTTGACACCGTCTCACTCTGCCAGTGAGAACCACAATACGCAGGTGACACACATTTTGCCACTGTCATTCTCCGTTCAAGGCAGCTTTAGTGTCTAATCTTACAACACATGGGACACACACACAACAGCATTTGAATTTTGTTACTCTGTGGCCCACTGTGTAAGGATAACATGCAGAGAAAAAGTATTAGACTACTTCAGACTAGTGCAAATACAGAATGAGCACAGCGACGGGTGTGAAGCAGGCATTAATCGCACGTTAAAAAAGGGAGTTTGACTTGACGTGTTAGCAAAACACCATTCAAAAGTCAACACTTTCTTTTATATTAGGTAGATTCAAACTGAAGTATGAATATATGCATGTGTTTCCACTATACAAGGGGGAAAATGGCTCATTTAATTAGTTGTTAATGAGGCACGCATTCATTGAATTAATTTTTTGGCACTGTTAGCCCCACAGTAAAATGCCCACCACCTCAAGATGTTTCCCAACGCTCCCTCTGACGACGATTGTTTGAGTATGTCTGAGTACATCTCAGGTGTAACAGCTGGACATGCAAGAAAATAGACACAGTGCTACTCCTTTGTGGGCCAAGTTGGCCTTTTTTGTTTTTATTGTTTCATTTTCCAGTCAAGAATAACTGCAGTTTTTTGCTCATGTTGTGTATGTGATGAGAGGACGTGTCCAGGCTCCAGTCTGTGGCTTCTACACTTGCATCGTGTACACACCATTATGTTTTCAGTGAGCACATTCATAAACAGAAGTACAGATCGGCGTCCGGGTCCTGGGGTTTCAGCGGTGTTGTGGCTGAATCGTTATGATCTTTTTGTTGGTTTCATGGATAATTGCGAGTCAGAAGATGGAGGATGTGAGGCGGTCAGGCCGTGACAGACAACAACAGGCAAACATGGGTCAACCTGTCTTTGTCTGACCCTCCATCTTCTGGCCTTTATCATTTGTTTTGTGGACGATGCATCATGGCGCTCACGCTTTGCACCACCTGCAAAGCACAACATTGTTCATTAAGCACTACACCACAAACTCAAACATCTTGAATTCTTTGACACACCTAAGTCTTGCTTGTTCTTTCTACAGCTATAAACATCATCCACAACTCATGAATCCTCGACCACTTAAATGTGCTGCAGCTAAAAGTATCAGAAGCGTCATTGGGGACCTTGTAGCTTGTTGATGTTAAATCTCAGCTGGTTCCACTAACTTGAAGACGTTTTGATTCTCACTCTGAGAAAGATGAATGAGCAAGATTTTAAAGGAGTGACTCTGAGCGATCCAGCTGCTGTGTGAGGTTAGGAAGAAGAAGAAGAAGAAGGAGAAGGAGGAGAAGCAGAACAAGAAGGAGAAGGAGAACGAGAACCAGAAGAAGAAGAAGAACGAGAAGGAGAAGGAGAACAAGGAGAAGGAGAACGAGAAGGAGAAGAAGAAGAAGAACGAGAATGAGAAGGAGGAGAAGGAGAAGGAGAAGAAGAAGAAGAACGAGAATGAGAAGGAGAACAAGGAGAAGGAGAAGGAGAAGAAGAAGAAGGAGAAGAAGAAGAAGAAGAACGAGAATGAGAAGGAGAAGGAGGAGAAGAAGAAGAAGAAGAAGAAGAAGAAGAAGAAGAAGAAGAAGAATGCCTTTATTTATCCCACATTTGAAAAAGTTGCATGGGACAACAGCTTAAACAGTGCAAAGAGAGGAATTAAAAAGAGTGCAAAAAATAAAGAAAATTATACATATATTAAGTTAATACATATCTAAATAAGTGTTAAAAAATAAGTGTTTTGTTGCACCTTAGTGAAAATTGTTTGGTAAGTAGGGACAACCAAAGTTACGATTATTAAAAAAGTTTGACTACTTAAAAAAAAAAAAATGGATCAGTCCAATGAACAGATTTTTGTGCATTCCAATTGGTTACCATTGGTTACTTTTCTTTTTATGTTATTTATTCATTTATTTTTTTTAATGTATTTTTAAGTTGGTGCTAAATAGCCACATTGGCCTGTGGGAACCAATTTTGCCTGAAAGCACAAAAACAGCACTCAAAACACCGACCTCGTCAACGGTGGGAAAGCGACCACATGCACGCTTGGAGAAGATCATCTGGTTGTTCACGCACACCTCAAAGCCCTCTGTTGAAACAAAGAGCCACACATTTGAAAAACTATCATTGTGGCTGTTGTGGTGATGATAAATGAGTCACCGGACAGGTTTCTTAGCATTAGCATGGCATCAGATTCTGATCAAAAAAGAATTTTTTGTTAAGACAGGCTTGCAATTTCATGGAAGCTAAATGGAAAATAACAAGACTCAGTATAATGTGAGACTTTCATGTTTTACCATGAAAATTGTTACAAAATAATGCGATAGTCTCTCGTATTTACAAGATGATTTAGAAAAATGTCACGTCAACTATAGGACTATTGCGTTATTTCTTGAAAATGATCACGAAATGGTGCGATGGTTTCACGTTATAATGTGAAAGTTATAACAAAATAAAGCGATTGTTTCATGTTGTCACGTGAACATTATTGCGAAGGCAATAGTTTCACGTTAGAACGTGAAAAGAGCCCTGAGACCTGTTTTTTCCTTCTTTCTAGTGTGGCAGCAATGTGCTTCCGTACAATTTATCACTTTTTTGATGTTTTCATTTTCTTTACCAGATGAATGCAAAACGTGGCCGCGTACCTGGTGTGTTCTGGTAGCCTTGCACCTGCAGCCCAGGGAACATGGAACTCAGGTAGTAGAACAACTGGCTGAAGTGCCCATTATACTGTCATCCTTGACTGCAGCACACACAGCAAACAGGAAAAGGAGAACACATGAACCAAGCAAGGTAAGCAAATGATTGATGTATTTGAATAAAGAACCCACACTAGAGTTTTCTCTCTCTTTTTTAAAAAAAAAAAAAAAAAAGTAATTCCTTGTGCAACTTTACTCCAACAGAGGAGACGTAAACTTTTTGTTGACCTTTACATTTAAGCCAATTTAAATTTTATAATAACGTGGCAAGGTGAAAACGTCCCGGACGGGCTTTGAACCCCAGACTCCTGGGTAACAGTCATATCCCCTCGGCCAAGAAGCCGGGGTGCAGGCGTAGTGACAGCACCGTCAACTGTCACAATAATTTGATGTATCCAACACAACATTTATCTATATACACCTACATGTTTGATACATCTCATATACTTATACTTATGTTATTATGTATTTCTAAATTTGAATGATTTATTTGTATACATCTACATCTATATTATGAGAGCTTTGTTGTTCACCCTGCAACTCCCTCTGGCCTCTCTGCCACTCCCTCCCTCTCTCTCTTTCTCTCTCTAGGCAGCTGAGCGCCCTCTGGAGTTTGGATCTGCTCTGGGTTTCTTCCCACAGGGGAGTTTTTCCTGGCCACTCTCACTCTAGTACCTTTGGCGTTGGGTAATAACCGGGCTACAGTGGGTTTGCCTTCGGTTTATTGTCGGCCAAAACGCCAACAGCAGTATCAGCATGAACTTTGCACTTTTTTTCATCCACACGTCACAATGCCGACTCCCCTCCCCCAACATAAAATGTCCCCCTAGACACATGTTCCAGGTAGGAATCATTACCTTGTGGGACTGACTAAAACAAAAATACTAAATAATAAATCTTCAGTCATAATAATAATAATAATAATAATAATAATAATAATAATACAAAATAAGAGCAATGATAAAACAATCATCCAAAAATTAATACACTGCAATAACTCTGTTTAAAATATGTAGTGTGAAATAAATCAGATGATCGCATTCAGCTACAATACATGCTTTAAGAGTCACACTCACCCGTAATAAATAACCACACTCATGGTTACTGGCTGATTTCTGGTCGATGCGGAGCGACGAACCTTTTTGAGCAAAGAGAAGTTGAACAATGCCCAGTGTCCTGGTTGATTGTCAATTATATTAGACAGCCACACCTGGTGGAGGCAGGGCCTACTGGGATATATTGTCCACCCACTCTACTCTGGCAACAATTCACGAAACATTTCTGACTGATCAGTAGACTTTAGACTTCAGACTTAGTCTTTATTGCCTTTGCAAAAAGAACACCACAGTGATTTCGTGTACAATGAAATGTTGTTACTCGGCTTCCAGAGTACAGCAATCGTTTGCGACACTGTACAATTTAAAATATGAAAATAGAAAAATAGAAAATATCTGGAGGTAGAAGTGTAGGCGCTGCTGTGCCTTCTTCACCAGGGAGGAGGTGTGGAGTGATCAGCTGAGGTTTGTCGGTGATGTGCACCCCCAAGAAATTGGTGCGACTGTACAGTGGCGGTCCTGTCACTATGCCTCCAATTGACCATGCGCCCTGGCTACTTGGCCAAGAGGATATCCCTTTGGCCAAATGGTTAAGCGCGCATGGCTACTACCCGGGAGTCTGGGGTTCGAAACCTGCCCGGGCCCACTGCGCCTTGCCACACTACTCACGACTTCCACGGCTGTGTTGTTGATGTAGAGGGGTGTGCGGCTGGGTGTGGATCTCCTGAAGTTCACGATGATCTCCTTCGTCTTGTCGACATTCAGGACCAGGTTGTTCACCCTACACCAGTGCACCTGATGTTTCACTTCCTCCCTGTAAGCCTGTTCATTGTTATCCTGAATGAGGTCCACAACTGTTGTGTCGTCCGCATACTTCAGGATGTGGTTGGTGTGCAACCTTGACGGCAGTCATGGGTCATCAGGGTGAATAGCAGGAGGCTCAGAACGCAGCCCTGGGGGGTGCCGGTGCTCTGAGACAGATCCCCTCGGACAGATCCCTCCAGCTCATCTGGCGGGACCCCAAGGCGTTCCCAGGCCAGCCGAGAGAAGTAGTCCCTCCTCCTGGATCTTCCTCGAGGCCTCCTCCCGGTGGGACATGCCCAGAACACCTCTCCAGGGAGACGTCCACAACCAGAAGGCATCTGAAACAGATGCCTGAGCCACCTCAGCTGGCCCCTCTCAATGTGGAGGAGCAGCGGCTCTACTCCAAGCTCCTCCCAGGTGAACGAGCTCCTCACGCTGTCCCTCAGGGTGCGCCCAGCCAACCTACAGAGGAAACTCATTTCGGCCGCTTGTATCCGTGATCCGGTTCTTTCGGTCATTACCCAAAGCCTTATGACCATAGGTCAGGGTGGGAACGGAGATCGACTGGTAAATCGAGAGCTTCGCCTTTCGGCTTCGCTCGTTCTTCACCATGACAGATCGGTACAGCGAGCCGCCAGTCGATCTCGCGCTCCATCTTCCCCTCACTCGTGAACAAGACAGTGAGATACTTGAACTCCTCCACCTTAAGGCAGGCTCTCTCCGCCGACCTGGAGTTCATTTGCGTTATTTCTTGAAAATGATCACGAAATAGCGCGATATTTCACGTTATAATGTGAAAGTTATAACGAAATAAAGCGATTGTTTCATGTTGTAACGTGAACATTATTGCGAACGCAATAGTTTCACGTTAGAACGTGAAAAGAGCACTGAGTCCTGTTTTTTTCTTCTTTCTAGTGTGGCAGCAATGCGCTTCCGTACAATTTATCACTTTTTTGATGTTTTTATTTTCTTTACCAGATGAATGCAAAACGTGGCCGCGTACCTGGTGTGTTCTGGTATTTGCATGAACCGATCAAATCGCGGCCCAGTCTGCCCCGTCTTTTCTCATTCTTGGCAGGCAGGATGATTGAAAGCAAGTGTTGCAACACGACTTCTCAAGGAGCTTCACAACACCTCGACACAGTCAATAGCCTGGGAGAGCTGTCAGTGAGTAATTGTTTAACTATGGCTGTAAATGATCATGTAATGCGTTTTCGGCTACTTTTAATTTGGCATCCGGATGTTGACATCCGCTAACCGGAAAACAGCTGCCGCGGTAACGCTCAAATAGAGCGCGAGAGGGATAGAGACAGCGTAAAGGGAAACGGAACGGAACATTAAATGAGTTTAACTACGACTGGTCAAGGGCGCACACGGTACGTTCCTTTCTTGCCCTGTGTTTTCCCTGTTTTGTGAGCAAAATGTGCACTCGGGTTCTTCTGCTTGTTTACGGCGTTGTCCCTACTGTGCACCTGACTTGTATGAGCGCTGATTACGCTGCTTGAGACGCTTCGGTTGTTTGTTTTGTTTTAAGTAAGTTGTAATTGGTCTTGCTATTCGAATTTTATACTCTTAATTATTCTTGTATTGTTATTGAATTTAATGTGAATTATACTTGTGATTTATTTGGATTAAAAGTTGTTAACTATTATCTATTAATGTATTTGAATAAGAATTTTATTGCAAGCACTAATTTTGTTGCAAGCACTAATCAAACTTTTCATTGTGTTGCAGTTTTCACGGTGTTCTTTGGTTGCATTTAATTAAAATAAACGCACCTTACCAAAACATCAGTACGAAGTGTGGACTCACAGCTGTCTCTCAGCTCTATCTGGTGGCAGAACAGTGGAACTGCATTTCAGTGAGTTTCTTGCTGATTAAAGTTTTTTTTTTTTGTTGCTTTTATTGTGCCAGCTAAAAACTGACTTATGTCGTTTGTTATGTGTCGTTTGTTTTTTTTTGTTTTGTTTTGTCACTTTCAGACATGATGAGATTTTGCATTTAACTTTCATGTTAAACTATCATAACAGTTATCCCTGAGAGTTTATGGGACATTATTTTTTTTTAGCCTTGAAAAAATGACAGTGTATAGTAGGTGGGGTGTTTTTTATGCCTTGTTTTGTTTTTTCATTTTTTGGACAATTTGAGATTTGTACAACTCCCACTGTTTTCACAATGAACTATCATTGAACAGTCATCTCAGTGCATTTCAGGCTGATATAGCACTTTCAATTTTTTTTTGAAAAGCTTATCTTTTGTCCCAGATTGATTATTAAAGTCTCCCTTCAACTGCTCAAGCACTTAAGCACTCAATGTACATCAAATATCTCAGGTGTAACAGCCGGACATGCAAGAAAATAGACACAATGCAACAAACTACTCCTTTAATAATGGGCCAAATTGGCCTTTTTGTTTTTATTGTTTCGTTTTCCAGTCAAGAATAACTGCAGTTTTATACGTGATGAGAGGACGTGTCCAGGCTCCAGTCTGCGGCTTCTACACTTGCATCGTGTACACACCATTATGTTTTCAGTGAGCACATTCATAAACAGAAGTACAGATCGGCGTCCGGGTCCTGGGGTTTCAGCGGATAAGAGGTCGTGTCCAGGCTCCAGTCTGCGGCTTCTACACTTGCATCGTGTACACACCATTATATTTTCAGTGAGCACATTCATAAAAAGAAGCACAGATCGGGTCCGGGTCCAGGTCCTGGGGTTTCAGCGCTGTTGTGGTTGAATCGTTGTGATTTCTTTGTTGGTTTCATGGATAATTGCGAGTCAGAAGATGGAGGATGTGAGGCGGTCAGGCCGTGACAGACAACAACAGGCAAACATGGGTCAACCTGTCTTTGTCTGACCCTCCATCTTCTGGCCTTTATCATCTCTTGCCTGAACTAGACATGGCCCTCATGCTGTGCGCCACCTGCAAAGCACAACATTGTTCATTAATTGAAACATCTTGAATTCTTTGATACACCTAAATCTTTGCTTGTTCTTTCTACAGTTATGAACATCATCCCCAACTCAGGACTCCTCACGCTCCGCCCAATTAATTACTTTGTAACACGGTGCAAAATAGCCACCTCGGCGTGTGGGAATCAATTTTGCACGAAAGTACAACTTAAAAACACACCGACCTCCTCACTGCTGGGAAACCGGCCAGTTTTCTTCTTGGAGAAGATTAGTTGGCCGTTCATGGACACCTCAAAGCCATCTGTTAAAACAGACACACATTTGAAAAAACCATCACTGTGGCTGTTATGGTGATGATAAATGAGTCACCTGACAGGTTTCTTAGCATTAGCATGGCAACAGATTCTGACAAAAAAAAACAAAACAAACAAACTTCACACGTGTTTTCAATCTTAGGGAAGATAAACGCGAAAAAACACGGCTCAGTATGACGTCATATCGTGAAAATTATCACGAAATGACAACGCGATGGTTTCACACTACAACGTGAAAAGTCTCACGAAATAACGAGATGGTTTCACGTTACAACTGAAAAGTATACCTGTTTTTATTATTATTATTATTATTATTATTTCTTCTAGTGTGGCAGCAATGTGCTTCCGTAAAATGTATCACTTCTTTTTGATGTTTTTATTTTCTTTAACAGGAAAGTGCAAAACGCGTACCTCCTGGGCTCTGGTAGCCTTGCACCTGCAGCCCAGGGAAGATGGACTTCAGGTACGAGGCCAGCTGGTTGAAGTACCCGGCGTACGATCATCCTTGACTGCATCACACACAGCAAACAGGAAAAGCAGAACACGTGAAGCAGGCAACAAGCGACGAGGTATGCAAATTATTCATGCATTTGAATACAGAACACACACAACAACAGCAGTAGCAGCAAGAACTTTGCATTTTTTTCTCTCCATACATTTCGCACTACTGAATCTCCTCCCCCACCATAAAATGTCCCCCTAGACACACGTGACGCACGTTGTGCGACTGACTAAAACAAAAATAATAATCTTCAGTAAGAATAATAACAATGCAAAATATGGGGCGCCGTTTGTAAAGTTTGTCATGCTTAAAATAACGGCAACATTTTGTCACATTTAGCTTCAAATCGTGCTTTTAAAAAGTTGTGTGCATTTTTTGAAAGTCACTTTTTTTTTTTTTAAAGCACATTTAACTCTTTAAATATAAATGTTAAATATAAATGTAAATGTTAAATATAAATATAAATGTTAAATCTAAATGTTAAATCTAAATCAAAACGTTAAATCTAAATCTAAATGCTAAATCAAAACGTTAAATCTAAATCTAAATGCTAAATCTAAATGCTAAATATAAATGTTAAATATAAATGTTAAATCTAAATATAAATGTTAAATCTAAATCTAAATGTTAAATCTAAATGTTAAATCTAAATGTTAAATCTAAATATAAATGCTAAATATAAATATAAATGCTAAATCTAAATGTTAAATGTTAAATCTAAATTGAAACGTTAAATCTAAATCCAAATGTTAAATCTAAATCTAAATGTTATATCTAAATGTTGCACCTAAATGTTTCGGTGCAACTAAACATTTAGCTATTATGCAAATTCAAGCTGCCGGCAACCGGAAGTACCACAATAAAGGCTCGACGATGTGGAACTCTGTTTTTAGTGTCAAATAACGAATAAACAACTCTCTTTTCGGGGCGAAAACTGGCTCTTGGACATAGATTGGTGGTTTTAAGTACCCAAAAATAACAAACCCGTTTGGAGATACTATATTTTATGAGTACCTTGAGTGTTTTAGTGTCACTTAGTTTTGTGCGGGACTTGCGCAGCAGAGCTTGCTGTCTTTCGACTTACGACCTGTAGCCCCTACAACCAGCCACAAGGGTGTGGCTCATGAACCTGCGCCTGCCTCCATAATACGTGGCGCCGTTTGTAAAGGTTTTCATTCTTTAAATCACAGCAACATTTGTTTCGTATAGCCGCTAAAACGGCTCTGCCGTTTTTTTCTTCCAACGCAGAGTCGGAAATGTTAGCAGTGTATGCATGACCACGGCTGTGGAGGCTGTCGAGAGACAGCAAGCTCTGCTGCGCAAGTCCCGCACAAAACTAAGTGACACTAAACACTCAAGGTACTCGTAAAATACAGTATCTCAAAACGGGTTTGTTATTTTTGGGTACTTAAAACCACCAATCTATGTCCAAGAGGCAATTCCCCCCCCCCCCGAAAAGATAGTTGTTTATTCGTTATTTGACACTAAAAACAGAGTTCCACATCGTCGAGCTTTTATTGTGGTACTTCCGGTTTCCGGCAGCTTGAATTTGCATACTAGCTAAATGTTTAGTTTCACCGAAACATTTAGGTGTAACATTTAGATATAACATTTAGATTTAGATTTAACATTTATATTTAACGTTTCGATTTAGATTTAACATTTAACATTTAGATTTAGCATTTACATTTATATTTAACATTTATATTTAACATTTATATTTAAAGAGTTAAATGTGCTAAAAAAAAAAAAAAAAGTGACTTTCAAAAATGCACACAACTTTTTAAAAGCACGATTTGAAGCTAAATGTGACAAAATGTTGCTGTTATTTTAAGCATGACAAACTTTACAAACGGCGCCCCATATATATGTGTGTGTGCGCGCGTCACAGTTTAACTCTGCACTCCCAAATAAAGCTCCGTTTTTATGTCCGAGAAATACTCAATTTCCTGGTTTCCCGCCCAGACCAATTTATTATCATTATTATTAGCATTAGCATTTCTCCGACAATAATTGTCAAACTGACTGGATCAAAGTTGTGGGAATTTAAAAAAAACCCAAAAAAACAAACCAAAAAAAATGACAGCTTCTTTCAAAATGACGGACTTAAATAAACGTAACATAACACATGAATATGTATCATGTGACGCAATTAACATTATTGGAACCAGTCGGCCAAGCTCTTAAAAAAAAAAAAGGGACGCTGTTGACAAACAGCCACGCCCATTAAACATTTACACCAGTTTTATTTCATTTTAGTTAATTTGGGAACATAAAGTAGATCAGCAACAATTAATGGAGTAAATCATATTCCAGTAATGTCCTTGTACACTAAAAAATACAACTGACTTCAAAACTGAATTAAAAAAAAAATCATACTCAATCCTTATTTTTATCTTCAATACTTTGAGTCACACTCACCCGTAATAAATAACCACACTCATGGTTACTGGCTGATTTCTGGTCGATGCGGAGCGACGAACCTTTTTGAGCAAAGAGAAGTTGAACAATGCCCAGTGTCCTGGTTCATCGTCAATTATACTAGAGAGCCACACCTAGTGGAGGCAGGGCCTGCAAGGATGTATTTTACGCCCCCTCTATTCTGGTAACAAGTCACGAAACATTCCCGACTGATCGCTTAACCCCACGACAAGTGTTTCTGAAGGGGGTGGAGGGTAATGGTCGGGATCGTGTTAACCTTTTTGGATCATCCTCAAGTCACTTATTGTCTGACATTTTCCTTCACGGTCTTTTATACTTGGTATAAAAACACAGTCACTAGGTGAGAACTTGTCTGACCTGTTTTTGTTTGGTAATAATGTGCCTTGCCCTAAACCAAGAATCATCGAGACACTTTTGGTGTGGGCAAACTACGGCGCAGGGGGCCATGTGCTGCTCATTAACCTTTTCAATCCGGCCCACCGACCTTGAAGAAATGATATTAAGTAAGCAATAAAATATCTGTATTTCATCCGTTCTTTCAGTGTTTTAAGAGTTATTTTAATAGAGAGCTAAACAACTATAGGGCTTCAAAAATGCCTTTATTAATTTTCAATTGACATTAACCCACGTTTTCTACATAGCCCATGATAGATTTTTTTCTTCTATAAGGTGGGTCACCAAAACACTCCATCCATCTGCTCCAGCTCCCCCCTGTCACATTTCAGAACCCACTGTGGCCCAGTAGTCAAAAAGTTTGCCCACCCCTGCTTTACACAGATGCAGAAAAAGTGCCCCCCCCCTTCCCCACATCAACAAGTTCAATGTTTTTGTTTCTTTTTGAAAAATTCAAGCACGAACTTATCACTTCTGGCTTCTCTTTTCCCAAAGCAATTCCGTTCTAAAGTGCATTGCTCCGACTCTCACCCATCTTTGAAATCCTCTTAAAACTTTAAAAAAAAAAAAAGGGCAACATCTCCAAAGTTTTTTGACATTTTATTTGTTTAAAATGAAATACAGTACAAAATGTATACTGTAATACCCTCGTCAGTTGTCTGCTCCCCTGAATAAAATGTCTCCATCTGCTCATCTCGTGCCAGAAAACAGTATCTATAAGATACACTAAATTGTAATTTGTTCATACAAGAGGTGATGACAAAGATGTGGAGATAGTACCTTCGTAACAATAAAAATTATTGCAATATTTTTAGGCGGACACTCACTCAAGGATTCAATGACATACATTTTTCCGTAAAGTTGCATTGCAATCTGCCCATATTTTACAAGATTTTCAAATTCATGTATACTTTCTTTTCATTTTCTAAGACACACACAAAAAAGATGCGAAACAAAAAGTTTTTACACATTTAAAAAGTCGATCTGGAGGCAAACTGCAGCTTTGCAGTGTGACTCAGCAGTCTCTGGGAAGCTGTGGTAACAGATATAAAATGCACTTGAGATTTGCTCTTTCCCCCCCTAAAACAAGGCAACTCTTTAAAACTCAAAATAAATAATAATAATGTAATAATAATAATAATAATGATAAACCGTCTACAATGTACCTGTCCACATATTCAGTTCATATACTGTACATACATACATACATATACTTATAAACGTGTACAAAATATTTTAAAATCGTGTTTTAAACTTATTTATATAGATAGATGTATGTAAAAAAACAACCCAAAAGGTTTAGAAGGGTGAATTGTTGTGGGACGAACACAAACAGGAGACAGTCTGCATGCACTGATTCTCATCGTCACACATGATTCTTCCAGTTGATTTGGCTGCTCCGCTTCTTGGCGTCGACTGAAAATCAATCTATATATATATATATATCTACATATATATATATTTTTTTTAAATAGACAATCACAGCATCAGTCTCATGGATTGACGTGACTCTCTGACTCCGCCCCCCTGGTTTGGCGGCTCTTCCTGCGGGAACGTCACCTTGTCTGGTGTGTAATCGTTCCTCTTCAGATCTGGACGGCCGAAACAAAAAAAAGTCAACATGACACACAGCGTAAAAAAATAAAACGATTCCACTGGTCTCAGGCCAACCCCTGAGGTGTGGGATGGTTTGCTTAGCTCATGAACTACCCCACAGTAACGTTGTATGTGACACCTGTGTTCACATACCTACACTGAAAGTTGTTTGAAATAAAAAAAAACAAAAAAAAACAGACGTGTACCAATAGGACTTGGAAGCTTGAGGACACACAAGATGGAAAGCGAACACAGAGCGGAGCGTCTAAACCGACACGCGTTCAATCGGGTTCTTCCTGTAAATCAAGAGTGAGACTGAAAGAGGCCCTGTTGCACCTAAATTAATTTACCAGTGTTATATAAATAACAGTAATATGTCACTACCCTGTCAGTGAAAGAAGAGAAGTCCATTCTTCACTTTTTTTGCTCGTCCAGATTTCTGGATATGAGCACTTTGTGATGCAAGGCATCACTACTACCCACGTGTTGGTTCTGTCCCCTTCTCACACGTTGAAGGCAGTTCTAGCAGGAAGTTAAAACTGTGTTTTTGATGGAGGCTATGAACAGAGGGTGTTTCCCAGAAGCCTATTGCCCTTTTTGAATGATTAGTTATGCGTGGATGCTGTTGCTTGGGATGAAAATAAAGACCTGACAGTGGTGCATGGTGCGTTACCTGGAAGTTTGAGTTTCCGACAGCAGGAGTTGCAGTTGTGTTTTGCTCTGAAGTTTCTGATGGCATCGTCGCCCAGATTAGCAGGTCCGAATATCATGTCATAGGACCTACACAACACAGAGCCATTAATTAGAGTGAAAATACTTCAAAAATAAATGAATTAAAATATTCGAATAGTCGACTAGACACCAACGATTTAAACGATTAGTCGACTAATCGGATAATTATTCATTTTTTCTTAAATTTAGAATGAGGTTGCTTTAATTATGTGGCAAATACTTCAATAAAAAAAGACATGTTTCTTTTAACTTTGCTGCTGATAGGCAAAGGACGCAGCCTACGAAGGACGCGGCCTACGAAGGACCCGGCCTAGAAAGGAGACTCACCGCAAAGAATACTAAGGACACTCATCAGAAGGACCTAACCTACAAAGGATGCAGCCTACGAAGGACGCGGCCTACAACGGATGCGTGTACACACACACACACACAGTATATAAACTAACAAGGCCAATGAAAAGGCAGAGCTAGCTTACTTTCAGTTTAATAATTCTTAATTCTTGTCACAATTGCTTTTATTGCGTTTTTGGACCCAAAAAAAGCAAGTATTCATTTGGAAACCAGACATTTTCACTGATATCGACATTAAGACAAGCCACAAAAAAGGTCACTACTCACCCCTTCTCCCCACTTTTTATAACCGATGGATCCGTCAGAATCTCCCCAACACCTGTGTGCACACAAACACGTTTCACCCCAGCGTGACCACAAGTCTCAGTGTTAGGCGGGTTGGCGAGCGGAGCCTGAGAGTCTCACCCTGCAGGTCGAGCACCAGCAGCTCCCCACGCGTGTACTCGTAGGTCCAGTGGCTGAAGGCCAGCATGGTCTCCTCCAGCAGGTTGGTGGGGTTGATCTCCTCGCCGTTGTTGTTGTTGAACTTGCGGAACTCCCCGGTGATGCACTCCTCGATGGCGAACCACTGACCGGCCGAGTGGCAGTACAGCAGGAACACCTCTAGGAACCTGAGGACGGGAGGGTGGGCAGCACAGCGGACAACGCAATCAACCGAGTTCACCGGGAACTCCTCCGAGCTCAATTCACATCACGTGGTTACTTTTCTAGAATTCAGCCAGAAGGCCTTCGTAGATTTAAACGTAGGAGAAATTATTTTTTTCTCTCACACAGTAGCTGCGTTTCCATTTTCGCAAACTAAAAGCAGTATTTCAAAAATTCCGACAAGAGTACAATTGCCATTGAATGGTGTGAAGCGCATGAGCCGTAATTCTGGTAAAATCTTGTCCCGTGAGACCCCGCTGTGAGTAGGGTTGAGGTGCAAAACCTTTTGCTATAAACCTGCATTTTGATGTTGTTTGCCGTCGAGAATGGTTGTTAGATTTTTCTCTTTGAGTACTTGTAAAAATATTCCGTCCAAACATAACGCGGCAGTTTCGCTTGAAGTGAACTGGTCATGTGACCCCGTGCGTCACGTCCGGTGACGTGTAAATGCAAAAAAAGTGTTTCCCTGACACTTTTGCGATTTACCTCGATATCAATGTCTGAAAAACCACCTCATGAGAGCGTACAAACCTTTCAGCCATATTTGAGAGGTTTTTCCAAGTTCAGCCGTTTCCCTGACCAGAGTCTCCTATTGCGATATTTAGGTTTGCGCAATTCTAGGGGTAACGGAAACGCAGCTAGTGTTGATAACATGATCACGGTCACATTGGCTGGTGGCGTGTGTGTATCTCATATGTGTGTGTGTGTACTGTGTGATAAATAAATATTATCCAAGTGTCAGCCAGGTCGGCTCCTCTCGTCTCTCTGAAAGGGTTTGTTTTTCCCGGGTCGGCACAATTGCGCGATGGGATATACTGCTGGTTGTACACTTTTAGCGTCACATTATGGGATACTTTGAGTCCACTACGTGAGCTACAATGTTTTTCACCAAACGTTTGCTCGACAGAATGGCGCACTCGCTGTGTTGCGAGGAGGGAGTGATTTCAGGAACTGCCATTTAATGCTGATCTGGTGTACACACACAGTTCCAATTAAGTTGTTGGACCTCGCGGCGTGTCTTGAAGGGGCCAAAAAGAAATTGTGTGTGCGTGCGTTTATGTCGGTGGCTACCTTGGAGAGTAGGGGATGGTCTTGGGCCTGACTTGGTTGAAGGCAAACGTCAGCTTCTGAGCAGCTCGCTGTTGCTGTATTTCCTGAAGACAGGAGAGCACCATTGTTAAGAGGATGTGCGCTGGATGGTTTTCTGTGAGGCATCCTGATGGAGCTCCTTCATCCTCCTCCTCACCCTGAGACAAAGATGCAGCACGGTGTCCTCCTTGTAGATACTCTGCCAGGTTTGGACCACCTCAGGAAGGAAGGATTTGACTATGTACAGGTGTCCTGGTTTGAGGATGTCGTACTCCGACCAGGTGCAGAGCACCTTCAGGGCCCGTCTCAGCCCGCCGCCCATCTCCTCTTTGCTGAGGAACTCGATTTTGGCACAGAGGCCCCTCTGGGCCCAGGAAGACATGCTGTTGTTGATGGTGTTGGGGGAGCTCTCCTCCAGACGGTACACCGTGACGGGTTCTCCTGCGGGAAAACACACAGCAACGGGTCACTTCCATCGCCGGTAGCAGTAATACTTTCGGTATAATGGCAGCGTTTCATTTTGGGGAGACATTTTAGTCCAGTCTGCAAAGAGATGAGGAGGGTGAAATGATGCCTCTGGCCAGCGTTTTATCGGAGGACGATGCAGCAAGTGGGTCATTTGACTTTATATGAAACTGGCAAAGAGAGAGAGAGAGGTTCTTTTCTGGTGTGTGTTGGTGAAGGGCCGAGCAGCATTTATTCAATGTACATACGTTTCTCTACAAACGTGAGAGCCATGCATTAATTAAAACAGAACCGGAGCTCTGCATTAGTCGCATGTGTTTTCAAACAATAAAAAATGAGTGGGGGTAATGTACTTGTTTTTTTTTTTTTTTTTTTAAATCATACTTCATGAGGGATCCAGTTCAGAAGGAACTGTGGTCTGACAGGCCTCCTGTTTACTGGAAACTAGTGTGATTACATGACCCATGATGGTCGAATAACAATCTGGCTCCCTCCGATCAGAAGCTCAGCAGTAGAAACACTTTGACACTTGCTCGCTACTCCATTGCATAAAACACATATTTTGAAACTTGGATGATGTCAGGTGTGGAGCGTGTCGCTGCTCGTTGCTCGTTGCTCAAAGCCTCTGCAAGATCCAGCGTTTGTAGGGACGCAGTAGGAACCGTCTGACAAAGCTGCGCTTGATCTCTGCCATGGTCACATGTCACCGGAGCAGTAAACAAAACTGGCAAAACAATGTCGCCGGGCAGGCAGAACCAGAACATCCAGACTGGCAAAGCCAACGTTTTGTTTTTTTGGGAACGGTGTGTTTGACTACAAGGATACACACAGACACACACCCATCAACAACAGACGCTACAAGCTGCTCGGCTGGGAGGAGAACAGCTGTGGGTGTGGGAGAGTTTAAGCACACGTCCTCATTTGACCAGACACTTCCTCATTGTGCAACGGCCCGGTGCCACTCCCTGCCTCAGTGTTTTCACCGAGCTCACCCCACTCACCTCTCGGGGGGACGGGAGTGAAGGGGATGCTCTGGGATAACCTCATCAGGTTGTTGCGCTCCACGGCTGCAACAAAGGAAAACAAAAAAAAAAAAAAAAGGTCAACACGACTGCCAAGACAAATGTTGCGAGGGCTCCAGTTTTCTCCACATCTCACCTGAGTACTGGTAGTTCTCCATGGGCTTAAAGGGTGAGCCGATGGCTGCAGCAGGAGAGAGAGAACGAGAGTAAAAAAGATTGATTCCTGCAGTATCCTCAACTGTGGCTGATTCGACTGAAATTTAGAAAGCGTGTTTTCGTCACGCGCACAAGTCGTGATTTCTCAAGAGGGACAGATATTGTCTACTTGCCTTTGTACACTATACTATACTACTATACTCCATTTCTAATAATCTTTGCAAGTGGAATGTTTGTAAAAAATCTTTGGCATTGCATTGCATGTCAATCTGAGAGACTTGCAGTAAGAAGTAGAGTGAAAACATCTTTTGTCGCATGAAAAGCCTCTTTGCCCGTTTTCAAAGTGAGAAAACGCCACCTGGTTCTGGAAAAAATGGCTGCTACTAAAAAGAAACACAAGACATCATTCTTAATCAGCATCTTTGCTCGCAGTCGCTTCCTCCATTCCTTCTTAACCCCACAGTTGCTTCCTGATTCCATCTGGACCACGAGGAGGCCAACAGTTACAGAATTAGATCAAAGATTGACTGAAAACACTCTTTAGAGGTGGTTGGCAGAAACAGATTTGCAAGATTTCATTGCTGTGCTAACATGATCTCTTCACTGAAGCACAAAGAGCCCGATAAGATCGTCCTGCAGCGCCAGCTGAACTGCAGCTGGGAGGAGTCCAGCCGACGGTGCTGCAGTCGGCGGTTTTTGGTGACTCACAGTCCTTTCTGGCCCCCAGCTGGGTGTGCCTGGGCGTGTAGAGGGAGATGGCGGCTGTAAACACAAGACGGGCAAAAGAGAAAGAAAAAAACAAAACAAAACATAAATACAGGTGGTACAGTTTCACTTTGGAATAGAAAGAGCTATGCGACTTACCATTTAACGTGTCTTCTCCCGGAGCTCGACTGGAAACGACGCAGAGACACACATTAGTTTTAAAGAAACAGACATCAAGCACGTGTTGACGACAGTAACCAGTCAGCGGACACTTACAGGCTGCTGGCTTGGGCCGATTTGACCTGAACCTTTTCCTGTTTAAGACATAAAAAGAAATAATAATTTCAGTTCCTGTCATGATGCATTTCAAACTGTCCCAATACTGAATCCAAAGACAAGACTTTGTACCAGCACAGCGGCCCTGGGGTCCTCGTGCGTCAGGATGTCTTCGGCCGACACCCTGCTCCTGTCCTTCTTTGTCAGAGCTGCAGGAGCACGGAGACCAGTGGACCAATCACAGATCACAGTGTTTTTATATATATACATATACGTAGTGAAATGACCAGCAGCTGGATTTGTGCCTTACTGGAGTCAGGGTGGAGGAAAGCCGGGCTTCTGTCGAACTCCGTGAAGCCGGCATAGGAGTTAACGGCTCTGATGTGGCCGCGACTGTCCAGTTGGATCTGGGACCAGGAGGATGGACGGGAGTGAGAGGGCGAGAGGGTGAAGTGGTTGGGGTGGAGGGTGATGATGAGAGAGCGATGTCATGACTCGGGCTGCGTTCGCACCAGCAACGGAACAAACTTCTTCATCTTCCTGCTACTTATGCACAACATCAAAACCCACTGAACTTATTTGATATTCAAACACGTTGAGCTTTCAGAGGCAACTCTGCTCCTCCACAGACTGGATCACTTTAAAAACCTGTCAGAGGTGAACGCTCAGTATGTAGCTGGCAAAATCAGGAGGGGAGAAATCGAAAGCAAATCCATTTTGTTCTTTTTGAGACGCCTAAAAAAACATGATGGATCGGTGCCACCTACAGGCCATCTGGTAAACTGAACATGGAACGTGTTGTAGTACTCCAGGTTGGTCTTGGTCTCCAGACCACTTTTTAAGGGTCTCGGTCTCGGACTGGACGGGCTTGTGATTTCTGATCAAGACCGGCCAAGACTCAGCCAACACTACAATGACAGATAATAACGATCACGCCAACACACCTGTGATTTGGGCCGAGTTGCCGGGCTTTGCTTCCGGCTGGAGGTCTCTTGAGGCGTCGAGTGCTGAAGATCCAAACAGTCTTTGTGTCCTGGAACAGACCCGTCGGTGGGCAGAGGTTAGCAGCTGGACGCCAAACAAACAACGCACGAGTTCGCCTTTAACCTTAACCTCTTAAATGACTGGAGGAATGAAGAACTACCCCCCCCCTGTTTTGCAATTACTCCCAATTATTGTCAACATTGTTGTTACTATGATTGTTATTAATATGATTATTATGATTCTTTTTTTTATTATTTTTGAAAAGAAATTACAAATCGGCATTACATTGTTTCTTTTTTCTCCTCTGTAATAAACCCTTTTTTAATATATCTTTTCTTTTTTTTAATTTCTATTAACATTACGCAAATTTTTCCTGGAGATCAATAAAGTATCTATCAATCTGTCTATCCATTATTACTATTTTTTCTGTCGGATAATTGCAGTATTTATCACGTGACGTGGTCCTGGAAAAGGCCTGAAGTGGCGCTCGACCGTAAAACTCTCTGGTTTTGTTTGTCCGCTCGCCGCCGGCCTCGTACTCACCCACAAACGCCCCGAACTCCACGGCGGTGCTGTCGGCCGAGACGTGCTGCTGGTGGGGCCCGGTGAGGGCCAGCTCCGGGTGGCTGGAGCCGGTGGGCTGCGTGGGGGTGCTGATGTGGAAGTGCGCCCCGGCCGAGGGCACGTTGGGCAGGCTGGACGGGGAGTCGGAGGGGCCCGGCTCCTCTGGACGGGTCAGCTTGCTCTGGCTGAGGGAGTGGCCGCGGAGCCGCAGGTCTGGCGGGGTGGTGGCGGTGGCGGCGGCAGCCGCAGCGGCGCCGGTGGCGGCAGCCACGGCGCTCTGGACGAAGGCCCCGGGGCCGGCGCTGCCCGAGGAGCCCGCCTCTGCAGCGAGGGGCCCGAGCCCAAACAACGCCCTCCTCTCTGGGCTCAACGCTATGTTCAGGCTGGGGTCCAGCCCCACGCCGGGCCCCGGCCCAGGCCCAGGTCCTGCTCCGACTCTCCGCCTGCTCTCAGCGCCTCCTCCCGCACCAATCCCAAACAGAGAATCCGCAATGTTGGCTCCCGCCTGGGGGAAGGAGGAGCCAAAGTAGGCGCCCACGCTGCGCTTCCCCATAACGGACGACTTGGACAGAGCCCCGGCGTCGGTCGGCCCCGGCCCGATGCTGGGCACCACGTTCTTGGAGACGCTGAGCTCCCGCGTGATCTGGTTGTGGACTTTGCTGGCCTCCGACGCCCTCTGGGCCGTGAGGCTCTTCAGGGTGTCCACGGTGAGCACCGAGAGGTCCTGCAGGTGGCCGATCTGAGAGTCCAGCGTGTGCAAAGAGCGCTTGATGAAGTTCACCCTGTTCCCCACCTCCTTCAGCTGCAGGCACATGGTCTCAACCCTGCAGAGGACCAACGGCAGTTTCAGAGAGACGTGCACAACCGGGAGGACGACGAGGTCGCGTGTGGCGTAGAGACGTTCAAAATGAGCCGCTCACTAGCTGCGCTTCCGTTACCCCCAGAATTGCACAAAACCTGAATATCTCAATGGATTCAACATGGACATCCCAGACAGGACTGTCACACCACGGCCGGACATTTTCCTAAACAACACGAGGTGCGGTTTTCCTGCTAGAAACCTTTCACGGCTCAAACGGCTCCTGTGAGAGCGACGGCAGAGCAACACTCTCACCTTTCTGAGGTGAGACGGATGCGCTCCTCGCTGCCCGAGTGAAACTGGTCGTCTTTTTCGTGGAAGTAGGTCTCCACACACTGCTCCTCGAAGTCGTGAAGCTTCTTTTGGTCTTCCTCCGTGAGGAACAGCTCTGAAAAGAAACGGACAGGAGGACATTTGACCCTCAGCTCACTGGAAATCGGAATATCTTGCAAACACGGCTTTTTGCTGCAATTTCAGCCCATTTAAAAGAGAAATTAGGTTGAGGCTTTAAAGTTTTTCGAGAAAAACGGCTGCTGGTTTCATCGTACTTGGCCCGTAAGTGTTTTCCTTCTTCCTCTTGCTACACATACAGAAGAGGGAGTAGATGTGGCAGAGGAGGATGAAGGGAGGCGGGAGGACAGGCTTCTCGTGGTAGGCCATGATGAAATGGTAGCGCTGGTACTTCCACACCAGGTTTGAAATGGACTTCACTTGCAGATAGACGTTGCTGGGGAGCAGAGAGCAAAGACGGCACGATGAGGAGGCGGCGACGGCGGTGGTGAGGCGGGGGGGAGAAGGGTTGAGGGGTCGGGGCGAGGACATCGGGACGTGCGGCGAACTCACTTGAAGAAGGCGATGAGGAGGTTGACCATCAAAATGTACTGTACAAAGAGGTAGACTGCTTGTAGGAGGGGAGTGAGCCACACTCCTGCTGCACACAGCGGCTTCACCGCCTCGTCGCTGTTGTTGGCACACACTGTGAGGAGGAGGAGGAGGAGGAGGAGGAGAGGCCCTTTAGGAGGCAAAGCCACGCACACTTCACATCCATTCCATTACTATACCCGCATCTGTCAACATTATATGTTTATGTGTCACACACGATTCCAAATTGGCAATGACTGCTCACTACTTTAGCAGCAGGAAGACATGTTGATAATCTGAGATAACTTACTGTATCTAGACCAGTGACAAGAGCCTTGTTGCGTGGTTCATTGTTATTTTTCTTTGAAGGACTAAATCGAATCTTGGAAAATCACACCAGCACAATCCAATGATGATAATAAACAGAGCTCGCAGCTTTGAGGACACGTGTGTTTTGGATTTTGAGGTGAGCCTTCAATCTTCTATTACTGCCGTGGCAGTGTGTGGTTGTGATAACAGACAAGTGCTGTGTGTGTGTGTGTGTGCGTGCGTGTGTGTGTGTGAGTGTGTGTATGTGTGAGAGAGAGAGAGAACCATGTTGTTTCAGACTCTGATGGAACGCATGATGAGCAAAGAGAGCATCTCTCTTCTACGAAGGTTTCGGCCTACGAAGGACCCATTCTATGAAGGACGCAACTACGAAGTACGCAACCTACGAAGGACGCAACTACGAAGTACGCAACAACGAAGGACGCAACCTACAAAGGACGCAACCTACAAAGAACCCGGCCTAGAAAGGAGACTCATCAGGAGGTCACTCACTCCGAAGAATACAACAAGATGCTACATTCAAGCAGACTTAGTGGTTCAGTGTTATGCATCTTAGAGTAAAGTTTTATTTTCGAGGACAATATCTAGGACAGTGAGTTGACCTACAGCCATTTCAACACTGAATTAAAAAGCACAAATTGAAGTTCTGTTGCTCCACCAATGTTTTGAAATTTTCTTTAAATCTCTAAATTAAAACTCGGGTGGAGCAACCTCAAGGATTAATTGTTGAACAAACTGTATTGCTCTTCAGAAAACACTATTTAGCCCCGTGTTTACAGTCTCCCACAAAAACAAGATGTGGTCTCAGCTTGCCGCTAAAGCTGTAGTTTTGTTGGACCTCTCTGCGTGTTTTGAAGGGGACAAAAACAAAGTGGTCACAGAGCTATTAGGTCTTCTGGGTTGCTCGAGACTGCTGCCTTAGTGTTGTGTGTGTGCGTGCGTATGTGTGAAAAGAGAGAGAGAGAGAGAGAGAACCGTGTCGTGCGAGGCGGGCGGTGACAGTGATTAATACCGTTGTGAAGTTTGATTTCCAGTGCTTTTGCTTTGGGTGCCAATCAGCCGTCATGCTGTGGTGAGAATCTTGAAAGAAAAGCTCTCTTACCCTCGTAATCTCCCCTACCATCCTCATCGTCCTTACCATCGATCTCGTACGCATACACTTCCCCATACATCATCCAGTACGGCTGGAAGACCACGTCTTTGGCCAGCGTCCAGCTGGGCTCCTCCGCCGGGTACAGGATGGCTTTCCTGGGGACGCCGTAGCTCAGCAGCACGATGGCCATGATGATCACAATGTAGAACATGTTGGCCACCTGAAGGAGACGCACGTGGAATGAACTACCGCAGTGCTTCACGCGTGCGCACTTGAAATACTTTCACACACCTACCCTGGGGACAACAGAACACCATGAGACTGCGACTTCACAGCAGCTTGTCCTCACATCTCTGTGAGACTTTATGTGATTGAAGCATAATGGAACTTCTGAACTGAAGTCCCCGGGGTAGTGTTGGAGGGTTGACCACACAGCTATAAAAGGGCATCAGGGAACTAAACCAACTTTCTATTGAAACCTATCCTGACTTGTAAAGGTAAAATTTGGGAAGCTGATGAAAAATATTGGTTCTTTGGACGGAGGAACAGGGAACAGTTCATCCGCCTCTGTCTAGACTGACTAACAGCTGTGACTAACAGCACAACAATCCTACAACTCCACTCCAAAATGTCTTCATCTCTAGAAAACTGTTGAAAATTACACATAATAGCAGCCTCTCCCTCATCCTCTACTGGCACCAAAGTCAGCCAGGCTAAAAAAGGTCATATGTCGACTACAACACAGACGAGTCTGCTTGGGATCTAACAGTAAATTACCTGGAAACACCATGTACACTGATTAATGCTGTTAAAAATAAATACGGAACATTGCTAGTACAAGTATTAGCAATTAAAAAAAAAAAAACAGCATGAAAACTGCAGTTAGTCAAAACAAAACAAAAAAATCCCCCAAAAAGACAACAAAAGACTAACAGTAAAGAAAAGATGATGTCCATCATGTTTTATCGTTTCCCAGGGTTTCAGTTACAACCGGTATGTTACATTTACGTGATGCCTCCTTGTCTAATACAAGTAGGGAACATTAACAGTTTAAGCTGTAAGCTTCTTTCCTTGCGCTGTATAGCAACGACTCACTCACCATTTTTGCAATCATCATGACGTACGGGCCGGCCTGCTGGTTGACGGCCAGGATGTCCATGAGTCGCACGTACCAGAAAATGATATTAAGACAGTACACCGTCCTGCCGGGGACGAACGCTTCCCCTCCGCCCAACCTCAGGCCAAAGCCGATGAAGAAGGTGACAATGGCCACAAAGTCAGAGACGTTGAAATAGTCGCTGAACCACACCTTTATCTTTTGGCTAATTTTGCCCGCCTCAGACATGAACATCTGGAGGGTCGACGGTGGCATGAAAAGGAGAGGGAGAAAAGCAATGGTGGGAATGGTTAATGATTAGATAATTAGCTGAAAAAAAAGTTAAAAAGGGGGGAAAATTGAGATACTGCGACATGGATAAATGAGTTTGCCTACCTCTCTGACTTTCTCAACGGCAGAGGAGAAAATGTAGAGGATGACCACCCACTCCTGAGGAGACGGCCACTCGGGCATTTTGACCAGGACCACATAGGAGTAAAACATCAGGAAGCCCAGGTAGAAGAGCTGGAAGGAAACATAGGCATTACTGTGAGACTCAAACTCAACGCAGCTGAAGAAAACACACGCAACGTCCATCTTCCAATCTTCTTAATCGGGGCCAAAGCTCATCACAGGACTTTGAATCAGATGCTGATATTGTCAACAGCTTGCCAACAGCACATGGAATCAGATTTTTGAGATTTGCAGCTGGCTCTCCGAGCGCATGAATGAGTTGCAAGAGAGAAATTTAACATTTTCACTCTTAACTTACTAAGGTTTTTTTTTGTTTAAAGTAATGGGAAAAGGTCAACGACCTGGGTGACACCACAAAGATAACCGTCTCGTCTTGGTGCAAAAGACGTTTGAATGACACAAATAGTGACTGTTCAAAACAGCCGAGTTCCAAACGAGTTGTCGTCTGCAGACTGTGGGAAAGTGGAGAAATCACACACACACACACACACACACACACACACACACACACACACACACACACACACACACACACACACACACACACACACACACACACACACACACACACACACACACACACACACACACACACACACACACACACACACACACAGACTGTTGAACCTTGACACAAAGGTGAGACTGTGTGGAAAGTCAGCCGTTAAACACTTTCATCCAACAGAGCAGCCCCTGTTGTGCTGTAGTCAGGGACCCGGGCAGGTACAGATGTAGATAAGCTGGACAGCAGGCTGATTTACATAGATCAGCAAGTTCAGTGATGATATCAACTCCTTCCAGTGTACAGCTGCCTGACAAACAGGCCCCCTTCCTGCCAAAACAAGCCTCATCGACAACTGCTGAGCTGCTGGGAACCAGCCTCGGGCTGGCTTGATAAATAAAGACAAAGCAGGTGAAGCAGTAGAGGTCATTTTATAGTAGGAGTGTAAATGAAGAAAATGAATTTGGCATATCTACTTCACTTAAACAGGTTACAGAAAGAAACGTTAGATATTTTTTTGATATCTGCCTCTGTGTAAAAACAGCAGGTTTAAATTGAAGCTCAGACACATTTTGTGTGTCAGAAAAAAAAGTTTGAGCAACTTTAGAAAAAAAGTTGCTCCAAGAATACCTTTTTTTTTTTTAAAGAACAAAAACTGTTAATCATGTTCCACACTGCTTTCAAACACAGCATGTCGACCAATTTGATACCTGATCTAATCCAAAATTGTTCAAATCAACACTTTGAGACAGATCACTTAGATGCTAAGTAAAAAAAAGACAGAAAGAAGGGAGAACAAGAAGGACTTCTTAGTTTGCCACAGCTGATGTTGTCAGGGGGGAGGAGTTTATGAGATATACCGAATACTGTCACTAGGGGGCAACCACAGTGTTACAGTAAAACCTGCAGGCACCACTTCAGTCATCCTACAACAAAAAGCAGAATAAAACTGGCTAGTACGGATTCAGAGAAAATGAATAAAAGCCAAGAAACAAACAGCTTTTCCACGCAACATTACAGAATTTATACATTAGAAAATCAAGAACCAAGAAAATAGGCAAATATTGGGTTTTGTCTATGATGAGCTCAAGAGCTTTCGCCTCCGTTGCCTTTAGGAAGACTCATTTCTGACACCTGAGACGGGCGAGCAGGAACTTCTCTTTTTTGAACTCCTCTTTTCAAAGCAAAAAAACACTGCGTGCCAAGCGGCTGATCCTGGTCAGAAACACCCTGTTCTAGTCCCACCAAGTACCAGGAATCCCACTCTGATAAACAACCATAATGGATGGTTGCACAGAACTGGCTGCATGTGTATGTGCTCGCTCTGTTCTCTCTTACCGTGTTGGACCAGAACTTGACAATGGGTGCGTGGTAGAAGGCATATATTTTCCTGGTTAAAGGCAGCTTCCGGGAGCGGACGTGTGTCTCCATGTCATTCTTGGCTTCCAAGTGGTCGTGGGACCGAGACTCCTTGAACACATCCTGTGGCCACATTAAAACAGGGGCCCCAAATTAGAAGCACGCATGTGGCAGCAAGTAAAGAGGATTCATTTTTGAACTTGGAGTTTCCTGATGAGCTAAATTGCGTATTACACTGCGAGACAGTCATAACGCTTTGAAGTGAGAGACGCTGCGTCTCCGTGCGGGACAGACGAGCAAACAAACAAAAAGCGAACCATTTGGATGTCTTCCGGTACGTTCTGGAAGTTGTGCTCGCTGTCCTCCATGGTGATCTGGTGGTCGTCCTGACTCTGGGGGATGTGAGCCATCTCCGCCTTGGATTTGTACTCCAGCAGCAGGATGGCAGGAGGCACCAACATGCTCAGGATGACCTGGACACGACAACACACTCATGTGGGTTGATGCGGCTAGGGTTCCAGAATTTTGGTTCATGAGCGCATGCTTGTAAGGCCCAATGTGCATCAATTTAGAAATCTACTGGCATGATGTTATCTATACAAAAATTATGCATGTATGCAATAATCTGCTGGGTGTTCCTTGATTTACGCCAACATGGTGACAGGCATCACACTAAACACTATATTCACTTGATTGCAATGTGCTTTCTCACCACTAGATGCTACTATATCGTACACACTGGGCTTTCAAATGATGTACCATAGGGGAACTCAATACCGATTGGGCCGATACCTGGTGCTGCTGTGCTTCAACGTTGTTTACTTTGGTTTCTAAGGTCCAAGACAATCCACACATTTAAACCTAACAATACAACTACTTCATGTCTGATAAACAAGTCAACATTATCCCCACACAGACAAATAGTAAACAATTAAAGGTCCAGTCTGTAAAATCTGCCTATATTTATGATTTTTATATTGGTAAAAGCTTAACATACTGCCCATAAATACATTAATAAAAGTAATTTTGTTTTTCTCCCCTTTGAACCAATAAGGGTCTTGCTCCTAGTTAGCTGCCATCTTGCGCCGCCATTTCTTATGGCAGCCCACCTGACAAATGCAAAACACTCCAGATTTTACACACTGGACCTTTAATCGTTTTCTTAGATTATCTCAGAGGTTAAAAGCAAATTTGGGCTTGTTCCCACAACCAAAAATAAAATCTGAATGGAACATGAACCTTGTACCAGGAGTTCTTGCGCATGTTCAGCCGCCCCATCCACATGTCCGACAGCAGCATCTGGGTGCAGGTGTGAGCCACGAAGGGCCGCAGGTGCGACGAGACCGCCAGCTTCAAGCAGGTGGAGTTGCTCCAGTTCTTCAGCTCGTAGGTCAGCAGCTTCATGGCCATGGTTTCGTCCTGGCGGAACGACTGCTCCAGCAGGTCCACGGCCAGCGTGCCGAACTCACTGCAAAAGGCACGGGGGACGCGGTGAGACGGCAAACTTGCGAATGCGTGGCGACGTTCAAGAGCTGCGCCCCGAGCGGACGTACGTGGAGTACTCCTTGAGCTCCTCCGACGTGTCGTCCACCACGTCGCTCTTCTTGGCCTCGTAGCCCATGGAGCGGTAGAGCTTGCAGGCCACCAGCGCCTTGGCCATGTTCTCCTCGCCGTGCTGCCAGAAGAAGAGCGACATCTTCTGCCTCTTCATCAGCACGGCCCACACCAGCAGCTCGTTGAAAGGGTAGGGGAACCGCCTCGTCTCCGGGTCGTCTATGTCCACGATCTCCTCTTTGCTCCTCTTCTTGCTCTGCTCGGTGGTGGACTCCAGCTACGATGGACGGGGGAGACAAGGGAGGTGAAAGTTGTTAGAAATGCGGCGGCAAGCGCGAGTGTGTCCAAGGTTTCCACGCTCCTACTCCTCAAGGCTGGACTATTCCAGGAGCTGCAATACATCCAGAACAGCGCTGCCAGGGTCCTGATGACAGTCCGAAAACACATAACTCCCATTCTGCGCACACTGCACTGGCTCCCTGTCTCAACCCGGATCAATTACAAAATCCTGCTGCTCACTCAAAAATGCATCACTGGTCATGGACCCACATATCGACAAGAACTTCACATCACTCCACACACCTCCACCTGCTCCCTCAGATCCAGAGGCAGCCTGCTCCTCCGAGCTCAGCTTTAGCTCAGCCGCACCACGCCTGTGCAACAGTCTTCCCGCCCAGCTGAGGGCTCAACAGAATCTGGACTCTTTCAAAGCTGCCTTGAAAACTTTCTTATTTAGAAAAGCTTTCGAGTGTTAAAGGTAAAGAGAGGAGAGCACGCTGGCTGTTTGTTCGCCGCTTCTCCGTCTCTGAGTTATGATGAAGTTTTAATTGTGTTGATTCAAACTGTTGCACTTTGAGATTTTATAATGAAAAGTGCTTTATAAATAAAATGAAATAAAAACCCGGTCCCCCACATTGAGGTGCAGCCGATACCTTCGGTTTGTACGGCTGCGCAGTCTTGATGAAGTGATTGTGCCTCGTCTTCTCCTTCTTGTCTGCCTGCATGCTGAAAGACTCGTGGTTTTTCCTCAGATGAGAACCTGGGCCTGCTGTGTGGCGACCCGACCTCTGTCCAAGCCAAAAACATAATATTATCAGAACTCAGCGAGGGTTTTTACCTCAGCTGAGGCCATCAGAGTTGTTTTTTTAAAAACTGCATTGAAGGAATTTCAGCCTTACTGAAAATTACAATGTTTTTTTTCTTTATCAAAACTAAAATCAAATGGAATACTGAAATAAAAACCAACAATAACAAAACTCCACACCACGATACATGTCTGACACATTATGGGAACTGCAACAGTTCAAACTTACCCTGTTGCTCCCGTGTAGATTGTTGTAGATGATTCTAAACCGTTTCCTGGTGTAGTTGCACCTGTATGTTCCGCCCATCAGGTACTCGATGACCAGACCAATGTCGATCAAAGTGATCTTATAGTTTGGGGTTAAATGACTCTGCAGAACAAAATGTAATGTAATGTGAAACTGCAAATAGTCTAGAAATCAAGTTCCCAACAAAAGACTCTCAGTCAAAGTACCTGTTTGACATCTCGGACAAGATGAAGGAGCGTGGGGCTGTTGCCGGGCTGCTTCTACAGCCGAAGAAAGAAAAGGAGAGAAAAGCAATCGCTATAAAAATGACTTTAAAAAGCTCATCTCTGTGGTGCAGCGACTCGGAATGTGCGGTACCGTGTTGTAGAGCTCCTCCAGCCGATTGATTGTCAGAAACCGGTGCATGCTGACGCCGTTTTCGATGAGCAGCTTCACAAAATCCACCCGATCCATCACGAGCGCATCGAGCATTGCTTGTTCCAGAGAGCTCACCTACACACACAGAACACGGTGCACATGGCACACACCTTATTATTAATAGAAAATGACGAGCTTTCAAAATGAATAAATACCATCTTCAGCCTGCTGTTTAAAAATGAAAAAAGAAAAAGGCAGGATGCTCCAAGTTCTAAAATAAACATGAGCACTGTGGGTAGCTTTTAAAGACAATTATCAGAGGATTCAGATTACACAGGAGACAAGCAGTCGATGGCTGCCTGCCAGAGTTCGGTCTCCAGGCTCCTTAGAATGCACACTGTGGTCAGTAGAGACTCTGGGGTCACTTTGGGGCAAGTCCAAAGGTTTGGAGACGAAGCGGAGCTTTGCAAACATCCCCCGAATGATATGCATCTCTCTCTCTCTCACACACACACACACACTCTACAAACACACAGATAAACAAACACATGGGCATACCAGGAGCTGCTGTCCGTACACAAACACATGATTCTTGGCGATGTCGACGCGGTCCCAGGCCAGAGTCAGAACCAGCTGGTCGAAGGCAGACGCGT
Source organism: Thamnaconus septentrionalis (assembly GCA_009823395.1). NCBI lineage: Eukaryota > Metazoa > Chordata > Actinopteri > Tetraodontiformes > Monacanthidae > Thamnaconus > Thamnaconus septentrionalis. The sequence goes on along the minus strand of CM020505.1, from coordinate 4,679,599 downwards.
TTGTGCCTGAAAGACACAGGTGCATTTTTAGTAATAAAAACAAAAACAACAAGAACAACAAAAAAAGACAACACAACACACAGACGCAGACAGGACACACACAGTCCCGACAAGAGAGGCTTCATTAACTGTGGGTTTGCAGTTAGCCAGCGAGCAGGATTATGGGGGCTAAAGAGCACGAGCAGGGCAGTGATACAGTCAATTACACTCCAATACAGAATCACAGAGCAAATCCCTCCTCAGTCTACGGCTCGCTCCGACTCTCGCTCCGACGAGTCATCTGACCCACTCAACGTTAGAACACGCCGATGGAAGTTGTTGGAGGATCACAGAGTCAGTAAGGATTGGAGCAGACAAACAAGCAAAGCAAAGTTAACCACTCACTGGAATCATCAATCAAGATACAGAACCTCTACACAGTATCCAGTTTGTCAAACTGTAATGATGGCTTTTCTGAGGAGTTCCTATTGATCAGGATTTTATATAGATGAGGATTAGAAACACTGGTAATTGGAATTATTTGACGGGAAACTTCAACTTGGCTTATGGATAATTGGAGTGACTGGAAGATGCGGTCGCTTTGGCAACCATTTGAATCTTATCTTGCAGGTCGGAATCCCTCAAAAATTGAGCCTCTAATAATTATAATAACTATAATTGAGCTATACACTTACACACGGTTTAATTTCCCTCAGTACTTAGTGAGTAACAGGTAGAAGTTTAGGGAATCAGAGGGAGGTAGGGAACTGGAAAACAGGGGTAAAAAACTAATACTGTTAAACTCCTATGCAATCTTATTTCTAACTTTTCAATTCTATTTTTTTTGTTTCCCTTTTATTTATTTACATTTTAATATTATTTATCATGTATCGTTTTCTGCTTTTGATATGTTTATTTCTGATAATATTATACATACCCAGACAAGCTCAGACTTTCTTTGTACGTCAATTGGGTTTGTATTTGACAATATGTTCATACAATCTTGCAACACTTTTGTGTAATACAAAATGAATAGCGGTGCAATGAAGCGCTGTATGTAAGATCCTTTAACTCAATAAAAACATTTGGAAACACAAAAGATCCGGCCATTAATATTGAAACCTTGAAAGAGCAACATTAACATCCGTGTGCGGAATACCCGTCAATATTCAGGCGGGTTCATATGCTCCCGATTGTTACTCAATAAATGCCAATCTAAAATGCCTCAACATGCTGCATGCATATTTTTAACAACTCAATGTTAACTCCCTGTGTTTCGCACCCTGGTCAACATCTTATACTGGATTTGTTCCACTCTGTGAAACTGCATTACCAGTAGAAGATGTCACTAAAGCCTTCAATGACACAGTGGTGAGAAGCGAATGCGTAACATTTAGATGTTGAGTGAACAACAACTATAACTATAAAAAGGGTTGAGAGCTTTTGTAACCACAGAGTTATTTTGAGGATGATGGTTCTCCTCTGCGCCTTCAGTCTACAAATATTTTCCTAGGTGTCTTTCTCAGTCACGGCTCGAGCGCCGTGGCCGGTTCTGCCAGAGTACTGATTGGCCGCTAAGTAAACGGGAACGAGAATAGACAACCTGCGTAACAGGCTGCGTCCAGCCCGACTTCCCTCTTTGAAAAGCATTCGGGTGAAACATTTGCTCCCCACTTGAAATGAAGAATGAGGGTGGTGGTGGTTAAACATTGCAAAGGTAACCCCCTCACCCTTGAAAACAAGGAAAATGCCTTTCTCTCAAACGCAGCTTGGAGGAGAAGGGGAGAAAGGTATAGCAGCAGTGTTGGAACAGGGAGGCCCTGCGAGCTGAGGCCGCCTGATCTCCTGGGGAGCTCACGGCCACACCAGCGGGTGGCGGCTGCTCTCAAAGCAGATCGTTTCAGAATGAAAACATCACACCGACCCCGAGCGTTAATCTCTGGACTGCAACCAGGACTGCACTCGTCCTTCACCCGTACTACACATGGTCAATTGAACTTGTCTAACAGAGTCCCTCTGCTCCGGAACACTTTACCTCCAACTTTAAGATCCACATCTTCATATATTTTTTTACTTATAATGAATTGTGAATTTCGTTTACATTGTCCATTACTCGTCAAGTAATAATCTGTAATTTGTCTCTTTTTTTCTCATCCAAAATAGATTTTTTTGTACCGTGTCCCCTTCATTTTTTTCAAAGTTCATTTGTTAGCCTCATCAATTTAAGTTGACTAATTATTGAAAGGGGTGGAACTCCTGTACAAGCCAATTGGGCTTCATTTCATCCCTGAACCCTGATCCTTTATTTGATGTGTGCTAAATAAGTAAATGAAAAAGAAAAAGGAAATGAAAACAACCTCTGCAAGATGAAGACGCTGAATCGAGCTCACGCAGCTCGTGTTCGCTTCAAAAAAATGAGCAGAGGGGAGCAGAGGGGAGCAGAGGAAGGTTAACGACAGACTGTGAGAGTCTTCCCACCTTGGAGAAGGGCCTTCAGGATGGCCACGTCGATGTCCTGGTGCTCCTCAGAGCTAATGTGAAACACGGTGATCTGTTTTAAAAGAGGGAGGAGAAAGCACTTATTAACACAGACGTCCCGCAGGTGCTCTCCAGGTGTTCTGAGAGCCCGCCATGTGTGAAACATTGATTTATTAAAACAAACAGGTGGGCGGTCTCGAAGGAGGATTTGTCAACAGCCAGAAAGACCAGGGAGGATCTCACTTGAAAGGTCCAATATTATAATTAACTGACTTGACAGAGGATCACGAACAATAACGTGTGTCTCCATCTATCCGGTCAACGAACAGAAGTAGGAAAATCATTTAGCGCTTATGCCTGAACTACATTTCAGAAAGCACGTAAATAAGTAAGGAAAGCACCTTTCACAGGCACACACACACACACACACACACACACCCGCGCACGCACGCACACATACACGCACCTAATAGCTTTGTGGCCACTTTGTTTTTGTCCCCTTCAAAACACGACGTGAAGTCCAACCAAACTAGTTTTGCGAGCTGAGACCACATCCTGTTTTTGTGGGATGGCAAACACGGGGCTAAATAGTGTTTTCTGAAGATAGAGATTCTACAATAATTAATCCCTCAAGGTTGCTCCACCTGAGTTCGGGATTTAAAGTAAATCCTAAAAACTGGTGTTGCAAGAGAACCTTAATTTGTCACTGAGGAAGATCTTGTGCTTTTTAATTCAGTGTTAAAATGGCTGAAGGTCACTGCAGTAGATATCGTCTTTGGAAATAAAACTTGACACTAAAAAGGTGCATTGCACACAATTAAGTAAGTATGCCACAATGTACCAGCTCTTTGCTCTTCATGCATTCCATCAGCGTCTGAAACAAGTGGATGGCTTCACTCTGGCTGAAGTTGAAGGTTTTCTTGATGGTTGCAACAATGTCGTTCTCCACCCCGTCAGGAAGGCGGCTGCAGGACGGTTCACATGTCAACCAAGGGTTAAGAGTCACGCAACACAATCGCACACACGGCATCAAATGTTCAAAGTATAGGTTTGATTCGGCCACCACGTCCTGGCTAATTATCCTTCGACAACAGTGAACACAGAGATTATTGCTTGCAGGTTCGTCTTGAGAAGTCAATTAGTAGGCTGCAAAATCTAAATATGTTCTCCATAATAAAGCAGAATAGCATGTTTTGCGTTTTCCCCGTCCACTTAAATTTACAGTGATGTCAACTGAGATGTGTCCCGAGGAATTCTAACAAACAGGGATCATAGGAAAAAAAGTTAAATTATTAAGATCGGAAAAGCAATTACATACAGTATGTTAACTTAGCCTCACACAACTTTATTATTCATCTAACTAATCATAACATACAGTCTAACGAAGAGGAGTGGACATATGACAAGAGGATCTTCAGGTACGATCATAAGGTGGTATTTTCATTAATGAAATTTCATTTTTTACTATTACACATTTTCTTTGCGTGACCTACTTTTCCCTGACTGCTGAGTTGCTGTGTGAAATAACCGATGCGTTTCTTACAGCATCCGAGAAAACCTAAAAATCCTTCTCAACTCATTCACAACAGACAGGGGTGTGGTTGGGTTGCTAAAAATATAGAAGAAAACCACCGCACCACCGGTTCCATCAAAGGACATGCAGAGGAAGAAAAAAAACCAAACAAAAACCAAACAAAAGGAAAAACACCAACTACCGTTCAGCGGACGATTCCTTAGCAACAGTAGCATTGTGCCATTTTCAAATAAATAAATAAATGTCTAAAAATAAAACATAACAACACTCATTTCTCTGTTTTTTCTCTAATTCCTGATCTGGAGTGTCAATGTTGTCGGTTGTGCAAATTTGATCTCATGCTCAGAATTCCTCTGAAACGATTAGACCACGATACCGTCAAGCAGAGGTGGGCAAACTTTTTGAAAATATATCATGGGATATGTAGAAAAAGGGTCATAGAGGCTAGATATTAGTATTTTTCCAAGCCCGCTGTTGTGCACTGTTATTTTGCATGCGCACACGCTTTTGCGTGTGTGTGTGTGTGTTTGTGTGCATGTCAGTGCTCGCGTGTGTTGTACCCTCCGTCCTCCGTTTGCTTGTGAACGTAGGCCAGTATGTCAGCAGCGCGGCCAGTCCCCTCGCACACCACCACCGGGACGGGGGGGCTCTCCTGAAGGTACTCGCGGACGGTGAGGATCACGTTGGGACCCCCCTCGAATATTAGGGCCACGACGGGGACACCCTGACCGATGCCTGCAGGCAAGAGAGCAGGGCTGTGCCATTAATACATTTTAAATCAAAATCGGATTTATTAGTCAAGATGATGTTGAAAAAAAAAAGGAAGGAAAAACATTGATTTTCCTCTTGCCTGCTTCCGGCCTGTGCACCTTTATTTTGCAAAATGTGTCATCGTTGTTCTAGATGACAGAAAAACCTTTTATTTTGAAAGTGATGTTCAGTGAAAGACAGTCAAGGTTGTCACTTTATCCACAGGAGGATTTCAATTGTGTTTGGTTCTTAGGTTTTCACTTTATTCCCAAATAAAGGAACTTCATCATTGTTTATGAAAAACCAGTTCATTTTCAAGTGAAGTTTGGTGAAAGTGAGGTTCTCGCTTTATTAATCCCGAGGAATTCATCTTTGTTTGGTCAGGAAGACCAATGTCATCCTGTCGAGTAAATGTTGTCACTTTACTAAACCTAAGGAGGATTTACAGCATCTTTCAGTTGCACTTTATTACCAATAAGGAAATTAGTTTTATATTTTTCTTAAAACATAAAGATAAAATATTTGAAATAATTTATTGCATTGTCTTTTGTAGTTTTACCAAAAAAATTAATATCGAAAATCAAATTTTCAGAAAAAAAAAAAATCAGGATTTTATTTTTGTCCAAAATTGCCCTGCCCTACAAGAGACCTCTGCTTTATGTGCCGCTTGGGCTCTCGGCCGATCGGCCAGTGGCGTCGAGCGACTCCGCCCGGGTGACGGTTTGTCGGTGGGCCAACATGATAAAGACTGCAGAGGCAGTTATCTCACAGCTGCCGCCACCTACACACTTCAGAAAACAGTGGCATTTATGCACAAAGATGCTTTTTGCATAAAGTGGGCAGATGCACAGTTCGTCCTGGCAACAGCCAAACAAGGCCGATCAAAACGCCAAAGACGATGGGATTTGTTTGACTGGTGTTGCCTTACAAAGAAGAAAAGCAAATAATGTTGCAGGCTTATTACATGTTAATTATTCAGATTCAATTACTCCTCAACTGTGGCCAGCAAAACTTGATCTTCCACAGCGAGCTGGTGAGAAGAGCCATTTCCTGTCGGCGGGGCAAGTTGCTCATTGTGACTTACATTGGTAATAATATTAATTAGTTTGGACACACCTTCTCATGCAAATTTTTTTTTTAAATCTTTACAACTTTCTACACTGCAGATAGATACTGAAGACATCAAACATATGAGCAAGATATATGTAATTATGCAGCTAAGAAAAACACGTTAAATAACAAAAAATATTTTATCGTTTCCTACATAATTCCATGTGTGTTGATACGTAGTTTTGATGCCTTCAATGGGAAACTGCAATGTCCATAGTCATGAGAATGAAAGAAAAGACTTTAAATTCATAGGGTGTGTCCAAACTTTTGACTGGTAGTGTATGAATAAGAAAATGTACGCAGCATTGGACTTGCAGTCACAGAAGGAACCACATGATCCTGAAGTGACCAAGCAGAGATCAGCCAGTAACTTTCAACCGTGGTCAATCTTTCACGGTAAGATTTCCTAAATATTCTGTGTACATGTTGGTACGTTCCGGGCCAGAGTCGGGATGGTGTCTGGGGAGACGACTATGAGTCAGCTGACATATTTGGCCGCCGCTGAATGAGCTCAGACACTCGTCGGCCTGCACATCTGACCTCAAACCTCATTCTGGGAAACGTGCTAAAAGAAAACTGCGCCAGTGAAGTCCACGGCGGTCGGCTGTGACTCACGTGCGTGTATTCGTTGGAGGTTGATGTGCTTCTCGAGCTGCCGACGCAGGTTGACCTCGGCGCCGTATTTGCCCACCGTGCCATCGTCCACCAGAAGGAAGTGAGAATGAAGGCTGTTGAGGACGTTGAGCTTGCTGAGCGGGTTGAGCAGCGTCTGGTACGGAGCGATGATCTACAGCGTGGAAGGAGGGAAGAGATCAGAGGAAAATGACTTGAGCCGTCAACGCAGCGACGGGCGACTCGGGAGGCGAATCACGCGGGCTCGTCAGAAGTCCTCGCTTACGTCTCTGCCGATGAGGTCGTTCCTGTTTTCGATGACTCCCCACGGAGCGATCCCGATAGTGCAAATTTTCCTTGAGGATCTTGAGCAGTGCTCTTTGAGAGCGTCTCCCACATGTTTAGCCACACCTTCAGGAGGACAAACCAACAAGCCGATACTTCTTGTTACACTCACTTCAAATTTCTGCCTGGAAATGAAAGTAGATGCAGGGCTGGGACATTGTTATTGAACAATTTGACTGTTAGCAGATAAGAAGAATCATAAAAGGTTGACAATTTAAGTGAAATCATTCGAAAACCTCTGTTGACTCAAGTAAAAAACTGGATTTTCTGTCATTCAATCGCATTTTTACGGGGAATTCTGTTGTAATTATGAAATGTAATAAAGGCAAACACTGTTAAAGATGTTGCTTAACAGCTGCAAAACATAAAAGCTGTGCTTCTTCTCATCCTTCGAACCCGTTCAAGAAAACAATCTTTATTAGCCCGATGTTTAGCCGCACCGCCTACACAAAGACGGAGTTCTGCACTTCACCCGCTTGCTCCGCTCTCCCCTCATGACAGCAGAACACAGCGGCGTTTTGGCCGTTAGCACACCAGCAAACAAAATCAAACAAGTTCAGAGGTGAAATTAAAAAATAAAAGGACAAAGCACTGCAGTGCAATGGAAAACACCACTGTGAAACGTCAGGGCATCGACAGCACCTCGCGCAGTTTGCTCTAAACAGCAGGCTACATCTGATTGGTTAAAGGGCGACGGTAATTGATTGGGAGGGGGGGTGTACATAATGTCAGTATTTTCTGTACGAGTTTGTCCAGTTTAAGCCTCCAAAATCTGCAAACAGCAATAATTATGCATGTAATAAATAAGGCAGAGGCTCCCAAAGTTGAGACCAAAAACGCCACATTTGAGATCCTTTCAAAGAAAGTACTTAAGTTCTGGGGGATGCTTGCAAACCGCAGCTCTCCACTGATGGATTTCATGGATTCGGCTGTAATTTGCAAGTTAAGCGACCATCCCAGCTGGTCGGGGAGGCAGAAGGGCATTAGAAGTAATCACCGGTCTGCGTAATTGAGCCCATGAGTAAGGATTTAAACACTATGATCAGACCGCGCTCTCTCAACGCCGAGCTGCGGCAGCAGACACACCTCAGCGCCGACACACAGCTAAATGACACGCTGGGAGCCCCGGCATTATGACTTCTGCAAAATCAGCGCATCATCGCCCTGATGATGCGGCTTTGTGCGTGTCGAGGCCTGCGCATGATGTCAGCGCAATTGAGCATTTGTTTACGAGAGGGGGGGTGAAAAGCCAATTATCTGCAGTTATCGATGACAATTGTGCCACTTTGGTCCTGCGGTTTCAAAATGGACCCTTGAGAAGAAGGAAAAGAGGCCTGTTTTATATAATATAGAATAGAACAGAACACCCATAATAATCCCACGTTGGGGAAATTTGCTAATTGCAGCAACAAAAACAAGCGCAAAGAGAAGGACAAATGATAAAACACAAGATATTTACATGTTATGAACAGTCTGATATACACACAGTGACTCTACCAGCCATACACTCCATCACCTCTGTGAATTCGAGCTGCATCGACGTGCCCACCTGTGTTGACCCCTCCAGTGAGGATCCAGGCGCCCGTGGTGACGGCAGCTTTGACCAGGCCCTTGCCCACCACCTGCTTGATGCGCGGGTGCAACTCAAAGTTCTGGACTCCTCCGTGGACAGAGATGAGGATTTTGGGAAGCTCCATCTGCCATTCCTTCAGCATCAGGCGCAGGATGCTCTCCGGCCGCGAGTCGTAGGACAAACGCAGATACTGCAAAGTGCAACGAGGGTTCGTTTTAGACGTCTGAGCACTCGTCAACACGCTCCGTCTGTTGAAAGCTACTATCAAGTTACATATATTAAAAAACAAATCATTTGTTCAAAGCTAAAACCTAAAAAAATAAAATGTTCTTCCTCCACAGTATGTTTAATGTACTTTCCATTCAAATTATTATTAGCATTTTACTATTATACCAGAAACAACTATTTTCCAATGTAATGATTATTTTTTAGATGTTCTTAACATCCATGTGTCTGTTATAAAATAAAAACGCTGATAATAATTTATACCTTATGAGTACACAATGAACCTCATTCAGCTACTGTGCATGCATACTGCATGCTTCTCCGCCAGGAGTGCACTGATCTCCTACCTTGGCTCTGTACGAATGTGACCCTCCCTGGAAGTTGATGACACCATAGGCGTCACAAGGGCTCGCTTCTGTGTGTTTCTCCACCGACCACTCCTCGGCCACCGCAGACGACAGGCTGGGGTTCTCACCCAACTTCACGTCCGAGTACTTGGAGGCCAAGCTGGCCGTGAAGCCAACATGCTGCCGCACCAGCCGCCCGCAGCAGCACCTGACGAGGACAGCACCTTGTTTGCTTTCGTTCATTTACTGCACGCCCCGGTAGCAAAATAATACCCATGAAAACCATATGAAACTACTTCATGATCATTACGGTTCTGTTCCATATTAAAGCCTAGGAGGTTTAAACTTTAGACTTTTCATACAGTTGAACACATAAAACGGTGTCCTAACACCCATAAATATTTGAAGGGACAGCAGCAACAAAATAAAACAGCTAATCAGGCCTCCCAAAATATTTGTCATAATAATTAAAAGAACCAAAAAGCAAACAAAAAAACAAAATCAAAAAGCAGGACAAAGGACAGGGGGCAGCGTGGTGTTTATCAGTGGCACACACAGCCCCAGACGAGATGCCTCCATATTCACTTGTGCCTGCGTGGTCACGTCACCTCTGGGTCTTCTTTGCGTGTCAAAACTGATAGAAGTCATATATAATGACTAGTACAAAAACACAAACGTAACATTTCATCTGGGACACACAGATTCAGCGTCTCATTAAGACCCGAGTCTCAAATGCATAAGCTAGACATTACATTTCAAAAGGTGCTTTTAGACATGCAACATTTATACCTCCTGGTCACTAGGTGTCTCTACTTAGTCCAACTGGCTACCATGTTGATACAATAACCACATATCAGAGTTGGAATGGCAGTAGTGTGACAGAAAAGACTTTTCTGATAAACCTGTTTTGCCATCAGCACTTTTACGACGTAAAGTTTCCAATGAAAAACTTACCGGACGAGCTGTTGGCAGATTTGGCATCCTGGAAGGCATCTGGAGAAGAATCAGCACAGCAACGGTGTAAATAATTGGTTCAAGTTTAAATTTAATCAGAGAGGTGCAGAACATTTGCTAATAACAGAAAGCCTAACGTCTTCCGCCAAGACAAAAAGTTCTTGTCGACTTTTGACTACACTGAAGTTACCTTTCAGATTGGTCTTTAACCATCAAGGCAGTGTGAAACATACAAGAGGGGCTCTATATGGGTCTTGGGTCCAGGGTTAAGCGAGCCGTGCTCACTAGCGCATCCGGCTTACGTTTGAGTTGCGTCACGTACTGGAGTTAAAGGACAAACGGCGCTAGGAAATATTTGATGCTAAAGAAAACAGGGCAGATGGAAAACCTGCATGGCAGTGAGTTTGTGTGCACAGAGGAAGGAGTGCAGCAACAAAAAATGAATAAAGAGAAAGAAAACACATTTACAGGTTGGAAGCTGCCTCATATAGAAAAGCCAAAATCTTTTACGGAAGATTGTTAGCTTGACCTTCTTTCGAAAAAAAATAACCGTGTGAACCTTCAGCTCCTCAGCCTTTCACTGAGAGTCATATTCATCGAGAACCGAATGAACGGTCAAGTTCAGACGACGTCTTCCCCCCAAATTTTAACACCGCCATGTGAGATTCCAACCAGCAGAGCAATAATGATGCATTTAGGGGAAAGACGTCTGTTCATAAAATTAAAAGTTCGCCTTCATTCCATTTTCATCAAAGAGAACATTATTGATCAGTCAAGGCAAAGACTCAGATGTTGCAGAGTCTCTCCAAACCCATCAGTGCTGCAGATTGACGGTGACAAAAAAAAAGAAAGAAAAGATGCGCAGGTTCACAAGTCACTTAGCACTGTAATCACAGCGACAGACATAAACATTAAAAGTATGTAGAAACAGACTCATTTACTTGTTGCAGAGTGGTGGTTAGGGATCGGGCCTACTGTTACGCGCACACCATGCAATTACACCGTTTCCATGACAATCAGTGCTAGGGGACACTGCAGGAAGTCTGAGCACATACCTGTGGGGGTCCTTTGACACTGGAAGTATGTATACACATTCCCTCTTGTTGAAAGTGCTTTCTATCCAGGGTTTCTGGGACTGCGAAACAAAGAGAGGAGCAGTTGAAAACAGAGAACAGGGGCGGCGGCTAAACACCTCATAGTTGCATTAACACCTTTAGCACGTTGAGATTTTATCTGCTAAAGTTGCAGAGCAAACATTTTTTTTTCTCTTCCTCTCTGAGGAAATGTAAGACAATCCTCCATGCAGTCACCAGGTGATCACCCACGCTGACAACTTTTTATCCACTGCCTATTTTGACGGCATCTCTGAGACAGCAAATGCAACAGATAAGGACATGAAGTCAACATCTTAAGTTGCAGACCAGAAGACTTGGTCGAAATCAAAATAAAAATTAAAAACCCACGACAAGGAAGGCTGGTTCGAGTCTCCTTGACCTGCAGAAGAAACCTGCACCTTGGCCCTCCATCACTGTTCTCCCAACGCCACGGATTTATGCCGCTGGAATTTTCAATTAAAACTGTGTGCCTTATTGTTCCCCCGCTGCAGCTCGCAGGGACTCGTGAGCGATTAGCAGCATTACGGCCGCCCAAACACAAAAGGAGAACTTGCAAAGCGGTCGGTGTAAACTCCACAAACAATCACCTGCATCACGCGAGGCGTTCCAGCAGGTCCTGAGACTCACGACAAGCAGGACCGCTTGGTGCACAACCAGCAGGAGAAATGCTGTGAACCAGAATTACCATTGGTGCTCCAGTAAGCATCTGTTTTTTTCCTTTCAGAATCAGAATCGGAATCAGAATCAGCTTTATTGTCCAAATTTATGCCTGCCAAACAGGGAATCTAACGCCGGTTTGGCTCTGTTCTCTCTACTTAGGTTAAAAAACAAAACAAAACAAAACAAAAATGGTCCACAATTACTACCGTTTCCTTGGTGTGTTATAAAAAAGAAAGATAAAACACAGCAAAAAGGAATTTGGCAATTACTGGCAGTTATTTCAATCCGTTTGTTAAAAATGTATTTTTAAGAATACTATTTTTTAGAGATGTTAAAAAACAAAACATGCACATTTCACAACTAAAACAGAAAAGAAAACAAGCAAGATTATGGATGAAAACTAAAACTGCCTGCTTTCCTCCACAAACCAGCCATCAATTACTGAGCGATTTTCTTCCATTCAGCTAATTCGTCATTTCTGACGGCTCTCTCTTCCCAAAGAGAAACATCTCAACGTGCGTGTGGCGCCACAGTTCGACCGAGGTCACCGAGCCAGTACCTGGACGTCCTCCTCTTCATCTCTGTGTTTAAGGGCTTTGTACAGGAACATACCAAGGCTCCTTCATGCATCTCCTGGACAAACCACAGTCACCACAGCCTCGACTGAGCAGCAGCGGGGGGGTAATGCAAAAAAAAAAAAAAAAAACAACAACAAAAAAACAAATCGAGCGGCAGTGGTGGTGGTGGTGGTGGCTCGCTGTGCCTCCCGAAAGATGATTTCCACATAGACGTTAAAGTCTAGCGAGCGACGGCGCATCCGAAAGCGCTGGTTTAAAAGCTGAGCGATCAGCCCGAGAGGCAGGAGGAGCCTGGGGACAGTGAGCGCTGTTAATGTGTGAGAAGACGCTCAGGGGCCAGATGAATGTGTCTGAGAGCAACTAGGTATTATAATGAAGCTGGAAAGGGGGAAGAGTCCGAGGGAGGTGGAGGCGGGGGTGTGGGAGCGGATTAGAGGACGGCCAGAGGCCTCCGTGATATATACCTGCCTGTCTGCTAAAGACACACCACTGACTGTGAATCATGCGGCCGCCGCGCGCACACAAAAAGCCTCTGGAGCCACTCCGGAGCTTCGCTGAGGGAGCGGCGGACTCGCACGCAGCAGCAGCGACATTCAACAACATGAGTGCAAATTTTTAGTAACTGTTCATTAGACCTGCGGTTCTCAACTGTCCCAGGTCCCACTCCTTTGTTTTTTACCTGATCATAAAGTCACAACTCAACTTGATTCCACAAAGATAAAAACCGCTAGCCCACTTTCTGTCACGTCTGGTAAAATAATTATTGAAATTATTGAATTCAATTGTGTGTCCTGCAAAATAAATGCCCATCATTTTCTCTCTACATAGGTTGATATTTAAGTGCCTTTTTCCAAGAAATGAAAAATGGGAACTGCCCACGAAGCTGCGGCCCATTCAAAACAGCTTCGCAACCCACTTTTGGGTTGCGACCCACCAGTTGAGAAACGCTGTATTAGACACTGCAAAGATTTTAGCGTGACATCAAGCGACAATGTACATCAGTGAGTCCGTGTTTGCATATTTGAAGGAATACTTTCCTATGACACACACACACACACACACACACACACACACGACAGTTTCTCACCGCCGTCGCTCTCGTGCTGCCGCCTGTTCCTCTACGCTCCGCCGTGGTCCAGTTCAAATCCCCACTTTCCCGAGACGCAAATGCCTGTGTTTAAGCCTGTGATGTCTGATGAGCTGATAAGTGTGGTGTTTTATGTGGGAGTGAATTGTTACCTTCAGTGAAGGCAATTATTACCCACGTGAACGCGGATTCATATTTTTGGCTGAACAGGGGCCGAACCCCCTGGTTAGCTGCAGTCAGGGGCAAACCCTTCCATTTAGTGAAACTGTGAAAAGCACCTATTTAGACGGTAAGAAAAAAAAAAATTCAAAAAATAAACAAAAAAAATAAGCAAGCGATTGTACCTGAGAAGGTGATTTTAAAAATAACTGTGTGCAGGCACAGGTATTACAAGAATGTCAAGAATCTTGCACTTGCATCAATCACAGATCACATGGAACTATTTTGTTTTTGTTTGCATTTGAACAAAACCACCCCTCAAGAGCCTTTACTCGTTGTTCAGGCTGCACTTGTAAATAAGAACCAGTTCTTAATTTCTTGCCTAGGTGAATAAAGGTTAAATAAAAGAAATGTAAAAAAGCAAACATTTTGCATTAAAGAAAACTCGAGATGAGAGATGATAAGAACCAACAGTTGTGCCTCTCGGGACATTACGACATTTCAAAGATGCTTTTGTTCACTTCCCTGGTTTAGAAAGTTCCACTAGCTAACAGCATCGTGCGCTTCTCCTCTAGGTTTTAATGTGAATTATTTGTCGCAGCTTATTGACTGGGACGGTGAACATGATCTGCGTCGGTGTAAAACGATCTGCTAGCCGAGGACACACCCTGCCACTGGGGGAAGGTGTCAGCGATGCATTGTGGGAGAATGTTTGTCAACAGAAAAGAATCCGGCAAAGTGTGTGAGTGATGCAGATTAACCAGGCTCGCTGTGTTCCTGCTAACCTGTAACCATGGCGCAAGAGAATGTAAGGCAACAAAAGGTCTGGGCTTTCAGAGGCCCAGCCAACATGCACACACAGGCGTGTGTGCTCGTGTGTGCGCGCACACACACACACACACACACACATTCCCATTTCCTCCATCACTCCCTCTTCCTTTCTGGCTCCTTTCTCGGAGTTCCAGGTTGTGTGATTGTTCCTGTCGGAAACCCACCACCTTTCCATTTCTCTGTGTACACCCACCCACAAAGTAGGATGCTGTGTGTGTGTGTGTGTGTGTGTGTGTGTGTGTGCATGTGAGAAAGAGTGAAAGCAAGAGAGAGAGAGTTGTGCCAACCAGAGTTCATCGAGTTGAATGTGTGTGTGTGAATGCAGCAACATAAACTGACTGCCATGCTGAACCCTTATCTTTCGGTTACATTATCTTGCAAATGTGTGTCTCTCACACTCACACACAGTGAAATCAGAAACCTTGCCAGCAGAGCTCTTCCTTCCTTGCGACCTCCCTCCCTCTCCATAATGGAAGTGAAGTGGCCGGGCAAGCCATCACCCCCTGGCCCTGCCTGACATAATGCGGAGAAACATAACATCTGGCCGGGCCAAAGCTGCTCCCCTGCTTGAGAAGCTGGAGACGTCAGGAAAACAGCCTTGGAAAAGGCTCCACCAACGTCCACTTAGCCGTCTGTTTGGAGCCTCCAGTAAAAATGGAGACAAAAACCAAAGCCCTTGCGAGGTGGATTCAGATTTGTTGGTGCTTCTTTTTAAATGTATTCATTCCATTGTTCCACCACACTTAGACCAGTTCCTGATACAATAAACATCTCCAGATGTTTAACTGTGATGCATATTTGTATTGCTATGTGTGTATTTATGATTGGCATGTGTGCATATACGTACTGTAAACTGAGCCTGTGATATAATGTGCCGTGGTGGCGTGTGTGTGTGTGTGTGTGGTGGGGAGTTGGAGAGCAGTGTGTTTTGAGTGTCTTTGTAATGTATGTCTTTGTGTTATTCGTATGTGGGACCTCCTAGGAAACGAGGTGCTGCATCTCAAGGGCCGATCCTAAATAAATTGAAATTGAAATTGACCTAACACAACTATGGCAGCTACGTCAACCACGGTGAGCCACTCCTTAGCGAGAACGAGACGTTCAGCGTTTATGCTCAACGGCTGTTGAGCATAAAAATAAAACAGAAATGAGCATGTGTATGCAGGGGGGAAAGAATCTATGCATTCACACAGTGCTACCCATATAGACGTGGACCCGATACTAAATGCGCTTAGAATAGGCACAGCGGTTCAGGGCTGCAGTAATAAGCACGGACTCGGAAGTGGGGCATCCTCCACGGTACAGTGAACAAAGGCTTCTGCCCCGAGTTCCACCATGGCACAACCTTAATTCCCCTCAGCTCCTTCCCCACATCAAGCCACATAGTAGAGGAGGAGTGGCGGATGTATACCACACCACCACCACCAACCCCCCAGAGGTGCGTCGAAAATGACTATGACTGCAAAAGAAGCAACGAGAAGAAAAGGGACCAGCTCGTTTCACAGTCTTCCAACAGTGAGAGTTTGGTGTGCTCTGATGTCGTTAATTCCAAACTCACTGGTTTGATTAGGCAAACAGCAGAGCAGGAAGGAAGGGCGCCAGGTACCCCTCTCTTGGTATGTTTGCGCAGCAGAAACTAGGCACCATTTTAGTTCCAACAATGCTCCCAACTCCCCCCCCCAACCACTTTTTCACTGCTATTTTGGATAAGGACTGTTGCAGCTACAACGCTGCCATGGAGGAACTGTGAAGTTACGTACTGGGACCTCAAGAAAAAGATAGCGTTGCAGCTCGTCTTCCCTGCAGCTTTTGGAACAACAAAGTCTTGACATGTTGTAACAAGCAAAAAGTTGTGCTCACATAACTACAATCCAAGACCATCATGTTATCTTTGTTGAATTTTCCAACTATTTTTTCCGCTTTCTCTGTTCCCTTTTACTACTCATTCACTTCCTCTATGTGTTGCAAACGCAAACAAAATCCTGAAAGGTACATCTCTGAAAAAGAAAAACAACACCATGCAGTTTGGGTAGAAATGCTTACGCTTTCGAAAAGTTCTTTGACTCTTCGAATAGTGCAACATCAAAACACATTCCGAGCACCACAACCAACTTTTTAATAGATGGGTTCATCTGGACAGGTCAATTACTTTAGACAAATTAAAATTATGGGCAGCAATGTGCAGCACTGCAGTAGGAGTGGCGCCGTACATCCGAAACGTGATGAACCAATCTCGACTCTTTTTGCTGCACTCGGTGACGATGCCTCCTCATGGCCAATAGGAGGGAATCTGTGATCTAATTTAGGATGATTATTCTCAGTTTGACAGTAAGCTTTAAATGAAATGTTACCGTCATGGACTATACTTGATGAACTTTCATCAACGTCCATCCACCTAAGTCACGTGAAATATCTTGATCTGTTCCGGCCAGGAAAGAAAAGATGGAAAACCGCTTCCTGGCGTCTGTGCCGGTTGCCTAGCAACTGGCTCCAGGCTCATTTTGCCATAGTCTGCCAGTGGCGCACATGGAAAACACCATGTCCTGTCTAAATTGGGAGTGGCGCACATAGAAAAAAAATACTGAATGCTATCCGATAACAGCTTAACTGTAAAGCTGACAAGTCATAGCACATCTCAAACCCCAACTTTGTCAAGGAGAGATGGTTCAAAGAGTTAGTCAGAGACTCCAGGCCAATGTGAAAATACCGGATATGGTGCAGCCAAACAAGTCTTATCTCAAATACGGTTCCACTCACAATGATCATTCTAAAACTGACGGAGCCGTCAGAGTCGGACGCCACACCTTCCATTAGTCTAGAGGAAGACAAGACCATTAAACAAATATTTAACACTGGGAAAGAGTACAGCCCTCAGATAAAATTCTTGTCAAGCCGCGCACACTGAAGTCATGAGACCCAAGCGTGACAGCGCTCCGTTTCTCCCACTCGTACCCCCTGGACATCACTGTGAGAGAGTGCGCAGCATGGATGACACCCCGCTGACTTAGCACCCAACAGTAGTGTAATCTCAAAATGTTAAGCATGTGACAGCCACACTCTCCACATGCGGCAATAACAGACATATGAGCCTATGAAAACCTTCAGGAAAGTTGTGTACAATTGAACAGACTTTACTGTTGTCTTATTCTCTTTTATACCAGCTTCGGTAGTACAGTAGGGCAGCACGGTTCATGGTATTAAAACCTGGGTCTTGAGTCTTTTGTCTAAGCCATCTCATTCCAGCATGAGGACGATTCTGCCGCTTTTACATTTGGGACATTGTCTCCATGAAAACAAGCACTCGTACTTTCTCACTCAACAAATGACAACGAACCGATATACCACGTGATGCAGAACAGTGAAATGTAGGCAGAAAAAACAAAACTGCTACAGCATGCGAGAGGCGCCGGTGTTCTGTTGATTTATGCTACCTTGCCAAATTTTGCAACTGCTGCTTAAAATTAACCTAAACCCTCCAAACCTTGTGCCACATCTAGGCAATGTGGCACTGTGCGTACGCAGAACCATAGAACAGCACCTTTCGATGAAGCTCATCAACAGCGTGAGAGAAAAGGTGTGAACCCAACTGATCGTGGAGGGAGCAGGAAAAAAAAAACAACCATTCTGCTCTTGTATCGGAAAAAGGTTCTTTGGTCGGAAAGTTTTTCAGATTCAAAGACGACGATGAAAGTTAAAATAACAACACATGCAAACAGTGTTTCAGTTGCAGCACAGCTTCCAAAGCTAATGTGCCAGTCTTGCATTAAGCACCATTATATATTTCTGTTACATTTCCTTTTGCATCAGATAACAGCAATAAACTTTCATTTTGAAAAAAAGAAAATTCTGAGAGAATCGTGATTCAAATTCTATCCAGAATAGTGCAGCCCTGAATTAAAGGGTAGCGCGTAACACAATAATGGTATTTCATCGGCTGATCTTTGCAGCACACGCAAGGCTGCTTCTTCCTTCCCCTGGAGGGGATACTCCTCAGCGAGTGAGGGGAAGCAGTGAGGAGGGGGATTCGTTTGGATTAACAACTACAGCGGGGTAGCGCTCCATTCACAAAAGTCAACAAACAAAGGCTGCGACCATGTTTTCTTGAAAAGTCCAGGGCTACTGGGAAACTGTTATCAGTCATCTTCAAATGGCTCAAGAGTGTGATGCGAATAGATGAGATAAGAGGGCTGAAGCAGAGGCAGTCAGTAGGCTGAAACAAAACGCTCACTGCCTTAACATACACAAGTGGTGTGACAATCTATTCTGGAGTGCGACAGAAATGTTCGCAAAGCCCTTTTCTGCCAAGTCACAGAGCAGCAAAGCCAAAACTGATGACCAGTCCTGCCTTCCACGATTACATAACAGACCGTGACTTGCACTAACACAGCTCTATTAGTGCCTGCCGCTATAAATCAAACGGACCAAGTACTCGGAGGAGCCAGGAGCAGACATCAAGGAGGGATGTAAGCAGGTGCATGTGACGCTTACACTGTGGGAATAAGTCAAATGTGCACCGAGGCGAGACACAGGTACCGGGATTCTGCAAACTAAGGAACAATTGCAGGGAGGTATACACCAAAATATCTAGACAAAAAAAATAGGATTAGATTACAGCAGAGACCCATGTAAGGATCACTCAACAACTAAAAAAAAACTAAACACAGATAAATCCTGTTTTCTATGGTGCTGAACAAAATTTAAATGGCATCTTATAGGGCCAGTGTGTAAAATCCAGTTGCAAGTGGTAGTCATAAAAGTGTATTGCAAACAAAGTCTCTATTAACTCCTGTTTGATGCATTGATTTTGTTTAGCTACTTTCTTACAAGTGGACCCACTCTATGCAGGTATTAACGGTTATTAGAAAATGAAAACATGGCTTTCATTTTTAATGTGAAACAGAACGAGAACATTATATTTTTTTATTGCATTCCATCCCAACAGACCCCTCAGAATGTTATCAATTGGGGCTTTAAAAGGACTAGATCCATTTCACTTCATCCAAACTTATAATTGCACTGTTGGCATCGGAGCAGTGAGAAGATTTGAGGTCTGCAAGTATTGCACCACTCACCTGGAAGTGACTTAACAGCTGTGGCCACGTTCTTCTTTTTCTATCCACCATGTACAGAAACGAAACAACAATAAGCAAGGACATTTTGAGACATAAGGGGAAACCTTGACTCAGTCCAAACTCAAAAGCTGTTTCAGTCGATACCTGCCGAAGGCCTTGCGTTTAAGTCACTCCAAAACCTCTTAGGTAAGTGTGCAACAGAACGGTTCCGACAAGGTATTTCGTCGTCATACAAATGTACCCAACTGGGTGGTAAAAGCGTTAAGTTTGAACTCAGCGTTTCTTGACACCCATTCAAGGTTCGCATTGACTTTATCTTGCAAAAGGCAATGAGTCTCATCCGACCTCTGAGACAGCTGGCGGAGACGTTTCGGGACAAGTGTCAACAGCTGGAATAGGACTTTTTCTTATGGGTTCCAGCATTTATAGTACTGTCCATTCAACAAACGTCTTGTGTGTGTTGTCTCAAAGTCATAAACTCACTGATGCCGCCAGCCAACTGAGGCAATCGCCGAGGCTAAGCTACTACTTAGCATTTAGCTCTTTACTAGCCAGCTAGCTACTTCGGTTGCTCGCTAACGTGACGGCCGTGCGCAAATCGAGCGTTTTGTCCCCTGGACAATGTGTCAACGGGTCCGCATCTTACTCAACGTGTCCGGCTTATTTTTTCATCTCACCGGTACGAGCAGCTAAGTGAGAAAACTCGAACACAAAAATGCCCGTGGTGGGAGCCGCGGTGCCCGACAAGGCAGCGTGCCGCTCAAAAAATCTACCCCGATCCAGTCACGACGAACCTCGGCTGCAATTTGTCAACTGTATAAAAGAGCCAGGTGAGAAAACAGCTGCTGCGTGTGGCTGGACACCCGGTGTACACCTACCATTCTCTTCACCGTTGAAAGTCAGGAAGAGCTGCGTCGTGGCTTTTAGCCATCTATCGGCGGTGCTCTCGGTTAGCCTAGGAAGGAAAGGACCCAGTCGGACGTTGGAGAAATCGGCTGTAGTTCCAGCGAGAGATTGCCTTTTCATAATTGTGCGACTCCGAACTGACGCTGCGTGACGAGCGCCGGCTGGCTCAGCCGGGTAACAGTCACATGGCCGAGGAGGGGCCAGTGGCCACATGTTTGACTTCCTAATCAACACAAACAAGGCAGCAAAACAGCAATTACGGCAAAGCTCGGTCGTTCTTGGCGCGGTCATTTTTAGCCTGACTGACGTCGGCGACTTGCGGCGGATTATTTAGACATCACTGATGAAAGAATATGGGAAAAGTTATAACATTTTATTTTTTCTTTTAGTTATGCCCGGTCCTTAAAATTATACCGCGCCGTTATGGAGTAAAAGATATGAATCAAAGTCTAAATACGGCTGGGTTTAGTCTTGTTCATTAATCTGTTTTTTTCATCATATATCAAAATGCATCCCGATGTGTATAATGAATGTTTGTCGTATTATACAGTAAATCAACTAAAACTGATGCTGTATCCTTGTCTCGCCTAATTTTGAACCTAAAATCACGTGGTAGATTGGGGTTCATTGTAAATGGAAACCACTTTGATTATTGCTGAAGTTTAGATCAAAAATCGTTGTATGTGTAGTTGTAACTAAATGCGTTTGATATCCTTCCATCCATTACCACTCAACCACTCAGGGTTTCCCAGCTATTTGGGCCCTGGTCTGGTCACCCGCTTTAACTCAGGGCCAATACAGAGATATATAGTTGCTAATTGGCCTGATCTGCATCCACACTGTTTGTACCTGGAAGAAAGCTGGAGCCTATCACAGCTGTCTTTGGGGGCGATGGCGGGGTCCACCCTGCAGAAGTCACGCCGAGGACAACTGAATGGAGCTCATTGGCAAATGTGCATGTCTTTTGATTGTGGGAGGAAGCTGGAATACCTGGCGAGGACCAACACTGATATAAGGCGAACATGCAAATGCGAAAACAAAAAGGCCCTAACCACTCACACAACCTGTGCAATCTATAACTTCACTTTCCCCTTAAAAAAAGGTTATATATTGTCACTACAAGCTAATATTAGGGATGCCTAACATTTCAGGAGTACATGTCAACTTTTACTTCATATTTCAATACTGAATACCCCATCAATCCTTCAGAAGATCCAGGACTGTATCAACATTGAACTTTAGCATTGTAACGAGCAAAGGATTGCACATAAAAATAGAAGATGTTCACTTTAATAGAAGGCAATGAAAGAAATCACATTATACAAACATCTTACACAGAAAACCCAAAACAGTTATCAAAAATGTATCAATATTGTAGCTACAGGTAATTCAATCCCCCCCAACCGAACCCTGATGAGACAATTGTCAAGCTAAGTATTATAAAGTGCTTCTCTTACTCTGATGTATGCAATCAACAAAGGCAAAGTCAATACAATTATTTGAACACAAACTTCCAGGCACTAACAAGCCTTCCGATCAATTTAAAAAACAAACAAACTTACATACACAATATTCAACTGCCTGTCAATTAGCTAGCCTCTTACATGAGTATCCACACCGCTTTTAAATCTGTTAATCTGTACCACGTGTTTCCTTGCTTAGCAAATATAAAATTACTATGTTAAGCATCCAGCAGTTGGTTTCATTTTCAACAATGCAAGTCAGCATTTTTCTCCTTCTACATTGTCAGTTCTTCCCTCTAAAGGACAAAAGAAAAAAACAAGATGTTAGACATTCATATAAATACTGCTATTGATAAAAGGCAGCATAAAACACATTCACATTTGCAAGGGCAACAGGGCACGCAAGAGAAAAAAAGAGGCACATTCTGAAAAAAATAAAACAAAACATAAATAATAAAAAACAAGACATGCCACAGCTCTCACAGGCAAACTGAGAGCAATAACGCTGAGGCAATCTATGCTGTGTTGCTGACCGCGTGAAAGATGAAGTGAAGCCATTAACACTCCCATTCGTTGGAGAGGATGGATATGAAAAAAATAAAATAAAATAAAATGCATTGCAGAAATAAAGAAATGAAATTGTTGCCATTCCAGGGCCATGGCTGTATCAAGTGCAACTGCTACGTATCGAGGCTATAAAGCTGCTTGGACGATTTTTTCCAGTGAACTAGAGACACCTAGTGGCCGCTTTGCGCTGTACTGTCTGGCCAGTTCGCTAAATACTTTTGAAAGGTGTAAAACGTTATCCATTGAATGCTTGAATACTATACTGACCCTGGAAGTGAAGGGTTAAAACGACAAAAGAAGAAGAGGATGGACAAATGTAAGCAGTTAGCAAGAACAGTAAGCAACAATTTAAAATGGCAAGCGAGGGATCTGGTTTGGAGAGGGGCACACCTGACAGCAAAGGTTCCCTGGATGAGTCCAAAACCTGGTGAGGATGAAGCCAGGTCAGAATTGAATCTCCTCCCTACTATTTATTTATCTCTTACTTAGACCCACACACAAACATATGTACATGCAACAAATGTTACAGTTTCTTTTGTTGGAGCAACTGCATTCCTGCAGCGACAAAAGCTATTTTGTTGTCCTCTCACCTCGTACGGGGATCCTGTCCAGAACTGCCTCATCTCTCGCCTGCTCCCTGCCACCGCGGCAGAGGTGATGAGAGTGAAGGGAACCAAGTACAGTAAGGCAGGTTGGCCCATCCCTGACAGCAGCATCACGGCAAACGTCACCAGCAACCCCAAAACATAGGCTTGAGAGAAAGAGAGACAGATGTCAGCACCTGCGACAACTGAATAAACACAAGTGCTCCCACTAGTATAGTGAACTGTCGTTCAGGTGTCAAATCATCATCATGCAAAATGCAGGTATTTAAAGTGTACCCATATTTTATTCATTCTAGTTTAAGATTTTAAGTGAAATGTGCCTTATGATTTAACAGCTGAACTGAACAGTGTTGAAGACCATATGTCACTTTGACGTTTCACAGTAGAATACAGCTCAATTAAAAAAAAATATACATCACATTATTATGACAATCAACCGGATCCACCGTGTTTTCCAATCATTTACTTCCTGCCTGAACGATTTAATCTGCTCCAATTGACACGGTTGGCAAGTGTCAAGTGTGAAAACTAGAACAGCTGCATATTTTTGACAAATATTTTTCCTGGTTTCACGCTTCTGGCCTGGCGGACACACTCACAATGACTTCAGTTGCTGCAGGCGCTTTAGGTGGGTGGGAGCCATATGCATACCATCCCTTTAATTTGTAACATAACTGGTTTAACACTTCTGTTCATCAGTACCTATGCAGCAGCTGACAAAGTAGATCTTCCTTCTGCTGTTAATCCAAACATCAAATCTGCTGCAGTAGGCCACCAGGAGACCTGCAAAAACATTGTGGAAGCGAAAGGTATGTTAGACTCTACATAATCAATCTCAACAATTTTAATGCCTCGGTTATCCATAATCACAGAAACCATAATGACACACCGTAGACTTGATTTTAAAAGCAAAACTAAAGTATGGTCCGTAAATAGGAACAAGCCTATCCCTAACAAGGAAGTGGTGGGACTCTTACAACATTCCGACAGACAGACAGACAGACAGAAAGACAGATCTAAAACTTCTCACCTGGAACAATGATATCTCCATAGCCCAGAATGGAGAACTGCACCCCACACAGGTTCTGAGCCCAGGCTGCAAACCGAGGAACTCGCATTACGACCGGCAGCTGAAGAAAAAGTTAGAACATGTATATCATGCGAATGTATGAAAAACTGAAGACAAAACTGAGGATGTTTAAAAATCCAGTTCCTCCACTTTTGAAAGACATTATTTTGTCTGTACATAATCAAAAGGGTGTGCATGGAAAATACTGGAGACAAAGTTTCTCTGAACTGAGGAGTAGCCTGACCATTATTATTAAAAAAAAAAATTGTTTACATGTAAGATGAATGAATGAATGAAAATACACAGGAGTAGAAGTTGGTTTTGACTGCATACTGACACAGCCACAAAACTAAGTTGCACTTCTTCATTTCCCCCCTTTCTAATAAGGGTACAAGTATTTGTCCAAATTCTCAAGTACACATCAGGCTCTCGTCAGCACCTCTTAACATCTTCATGAAAATTTTTAAGACAAGTAAGAATTAGTAATAAATCAAATCTTCTTACTTTCTCAGAGGGAGGCTGGGGCTCTGCAGGAACCTCCACCGTGTTACCTTGCATCTATGACAAGAGTCCACCAAAAACCAACACATCATCAAAAAAAAAAAAAAGCTTTCCACAAGTGTTTGCATACAAAAGGAAAAAATGTGGACTTATTTTGGTGTCTTTTTAGAGCAAGATGTAATGCAGTGTGTCTTACACTTTCTCCAGAAGCATCAGGGCCGAGGGCAACTTGAACCATAATGCTAACTCCATTCTATTGACAGGAGAAATGGCAGTAATTGGTGAGAAATCACGCACACATGGACTAATAGAACCTATTTAACCAAAAAGAAAATAATATGAGAAACTGCTCACATAACTTGTCAGACAGCAAACCCAGAGCTGAAACATCTACTGCTCCATCACGTTTGATATCTGGTGTTGTTTAGTTGCAAACAATGCTTTAAAATGATCTTTCATGACTCTTTAAATTAATTATGTAGAGCCTAACACATCTGGTTTCATGGAAATCAAGAGTTCATTCAAAAAGTGTAGAATGTGGAAAGACATGTAGTCCACACACACACAATTAAATACATTTACTCATACCTTAGTGAAGAAAGGAGTGATGAAAACAAAGAAGACATCATATAAGAGGAGCAGACTCAGCAGAATAACACAGATCTGTGGGATTATATGAAAAATAAATAGTTAGATCTGCAGTGTAAACTTTGAAAAGAAACATTGTGCAGTTTTCAAAACACACCCATGAGACTAAAAAAGAGGGGAAGAGGAAGTGGCTCTCAACAGAGAAAAAAACAACTTTTAGGCAAGCGTGACTCTACC
Organism: Thamnaconus septentrionalis; assembly: GCA_009823395.1. Classification (NCBI taxonomy): domain Eukaryota; kingdom Metazoa; phylum Chordata; class Actinopteri; order Tetraodontiformes; family Monacanthidae; genus Thamnaconus; species Thamnaconus septentrionalis. The sequence continues at coordinate 4,654,254 of CM020505.1, read as the reverse complement.
ACCACTACCTTAAAGTTGGACAGTGAAATGGTCTTCATAAAGTTAAGGCAGAAAGCGATGCCAAGGAGGTCCTGCAAGATCCAGATCCACCTGTGAGAGCAAGCAAAACTATGTAGATTTGTTTTCAAAAAAGCACGTTTACAGTTTAGTCCCTAATTAATGGAAGAAAAAAAAAAAGCAAAATGTTGATTAAGTCATCTTACTACTAGAAGCCATTGTATCTCACACACTGACCAATATTTTGCTATATAGATTTGTAATTACTTACTATGTGATATAAATCCAAGTCATTATTATTCTTAGTAGTACTCTTATTATATATTCTTCTACTACTACTACTACTACTAAAAAATAAATAAATAATAAAAATAATAATAAAATAACAATAATAATAATAATAATAATTATAATAATGGCACATAGGTGCAAAATGTAAAACGTAAATGGTTTTGAATGTCTGAAGCACAACTTCAGTGTTTATGCGGGTGTGTACAAAGTCATGAAAAAGGAACAAACACTTACAGCTCACAGCTGCCTGCACACAGTTCTGAGGCCGACACAAAAACTGCTGGCTTGCTGTGAATTATGTGTGTTAGTGTCCCTTGTATGTGTACCTGTCGTCATTTCGGTAGACTCCCCAGATCACAGAAATGGTGATGCAAATAGCAGTCAATATGATAGAGCGCACCGAGAAGGTATACGTTCGGACAGAGAACCTAGGAAAAAGACACAGATATCAAAATAAAGTGAGGATTGGAGGGACTGAAGCTTGTCTGCCAGGACGTGATTCAGAGCCAGACGATATGTTGCCTAAGGGAAGTCACACAGAGAGCTCTGTTTCACATCTTCCCACACTGACCACGATGTCTTATTTCCACAGGAGAAGTAAAATACACCATGAGGGGGACCAGCAAGAGGAGTAGAACACTGGGTCATATTCACCCTAGCTGAGCTATTCATAGTGAGTTACTATGAGTGCCAGATATCTAATTGGTCAACATTACTTGTTACTGCTTAGATACACATGGGTGTTTTTAAAAGGACGGTACACACCTGATTGTTCCGCAACCAAGTTTTTCCAACACCGCATCAAAACAGCTGAACAACGCAGAGGCCGACGCCAGGCAGAATATGACAATAATGAAGTAAACTGTTTGAACAGAACAAAAGATACACGTCATCAAACCAGTGGATACTATGACTGCTCACCGGCCGTGTGTCTGTTACAAATTCCACTCACCAAGGACGTGGTAGAAAAAGTACATGAGGACCAGCATGCCACACATTAGTGCAACAAAGATAACGACTTTGAGAGGGGAGTAGAGGAAGACGTCTCCACTGTCTGCTCTGCCGTCTCCACCATCGCTCCTCTCTGTGTGGCTGAGTCGCTCTCTGCCACAGACAGACAACAATTCGACTCAAACTGGTGGATTCTCATGGGAAAGCTTAAACCTTGACCAGTACAACTGTGCAATCTGATAGTATAGTTCTGCCACAAATAATGAATACATTCAAAAGTAGGCTATAAAAACAAACCTTTTAATATTTTACACATAACTACAGCTCAGTGACCTTACCTCTCACATTCCCCACTCCAGAAGCCACCCAAGACGACCGTGAGCACGGCGATCAGCAGCATGACAGCGATGCTCGGATCGATCTTTGGGTGAGGTGGAGAGTAAAGTTTCACCTGCATATCTTCACCAAGCACCTGAGGAAAAACACAAAGCTTAAATATTTGATGAGCAATAAAATAGTGTGAAGAAGGACGTAGTTATGATCTGACCTTGTGTGCTTCAAGGAAGTCCCTGTACCTCATGAGAGCCAGAGGAATATGGACCTTTTGATACTCGGACTCATTTGCTGATGGAGTGATCTTAAAAACACACAAACAAACAAAACAAAACACTTTACAAGTTGCCATTGAGAATATATATATATATATATATATATATATATATATATATATATATATATATATATATATATATATATATATATATATATATATATATATATATATATTTTGCATATAACTGAAGTCAGTTTTTTCACTGCACATTGTTAAACATGATAAAAAGGCAGAAAAAAAATAATTTAAATAGAAGTATATTTTGAATAAAACTACCAAAAAATATTCAGGAACAAGTGATACCAATTTCTGTTTTCTCCTGAACCATTTACGTATCTTGATACTATTGATATGATCAACTGACTAAAAACAAAATAATGTCACCTACCAATGTTGTGCTGCTGGCGATGAGCAGAGTCAAAGCGCCAAGGCTCTGTGCAATCATCGCTTTCTGGCTGTAATCACACTGTCCCCTCATCACAACCAGTGCTTTGCCCTTAACTACATCTGCACTGACCCCCTCAGGGCCACACAGTAAGGTAGAGGTGTAGTTCACCAAGGGATACTGTAACTGGAAAGGTAAAGGCAAGAAGTGATTAAACAGAACTGAAATACTACTACTACTACTACTACTACTACTACTACTATAATAATACATTTTAAAAAAAGATCTGACTATAAAGCAAAATAAAGCAAAAACTTACAGCGTCCTGAAGAGTCTGTGACAGGGGCGTCCAGGAGTGATTATACACAATACAGTAGTCCTTGACCACATGTTCATTAGTAATGTGCAGGACTGCTTCTTGGCAGTTTATCTGTTGGGAATAAAATGAAATTTGTTTGAGAATAAAGAGCTTAATGTTTTCCAAAAATCCCTTCACCAATGCTTTATTTTTAATAATAATAATAATAATAATAATAATAATAATAATAATAATAATAATAATATGTGTCAACTCTGTTACTGAAGTCAAAAGCATTGATTCCAAAATATAGACTAAACAATGTGTATGTTGTAACCTATATTCAGGTCTGCATTCTTCATTCCATTCATCATTAAATCAGCATTGCATCCTGAAAAATTATCACATCACTCAAAGCAGTTTACAGCCTTCCACAAAATGCTTCAGTTTCCTGCTAAACCTGATGATATTGTACCAAACCTATTTGGAAGGTTTGGAAGGGGAGGCAGTTGTGAGGGTGCTGTTAAAGACTTGAGAGAGCTACAAGAGGCCTTTATGGGAGTGCAAATGTCTGATTTCTAGACCTGTGAGTCAACATAGACACATCTGAAAAACACATAGGGAAACTGGTGCATTATAAAATGACGTCTTTTATAATTTCAAAAGACAAAGACAACTAATGGTGTTATAATCAGTGAAGGCAAAAGTCCACTGTAAATCTGCAAATCCGAAGGTTAAATATTGACAGCGGTTTATCGTCGTCAATATCCACAACTCGCAAATTAAAACCCCACTCCCACTTTTATGCTCTCCATACAAGTATCACTACCCATGTTGCGCTGGTGACACTTCCTCTTATGCTGTTGCCAAATGGTGGGAAGCACCGAAACATTTAGGCAAAGTAGGCAACGCATTTTTTGTTAATATCCAAATGTGGCCAAAATAAATTCAGGCGTGTAATGGTGCGTTTAACTTGACATCAAAACCGAAACTTGAAGCGTTACTGGGGTATAAACCAGCCAAGCTAGATTCCCCGCCCCCTCCACCTACACTGTAGAAGTTATGTTACAGTTGTGGTCACAAAAATATATTAAAAAAGAAAAAACAACAAAAAAGTATTCTACCGTCTTCTGTTGTCTCGATTTAACCCTTGAGTCGACTCCTGCTAATGTACTACATCTCTCTGCGGCTAACGCTACAAGCTACGAGTTAGCAGCTGCAGTATCGCGTTGTCGTCCAATACGTTGAAAACAGCGTTCGTTTATGTTTCAGAACTTAAACGAACATAAGCTTGGACAGACGCTGACACTGACACACGATGTATTACTTAACTGTATGGCACTCTCTTTTAATTGGTAAGTTGAGCTAGCTGTGGGCTCCATCGCCGATTCGCTAATGCCCTAAACACAGTTCACTTTCTGCCATCAACTTACCTGCGATGCCGAGAAAAGCAGCGACAAAACGACAATTCTGATAGCCCTTTCCATCTCGGTAACATTCGCCTTCTCGACGGGTCTGACACCATCAATTTCAAAAGTCGTCTCGATCGGGTCGGGGACGCTGCTCTTTCGCTAAATTGCTCGTATTTTCATGGCTTTTGTCCAGCGTGTCGGTGGCGAACGTCAGGTACTTCCTGTATTGGCTTGTGACATGACACGATAAGACGCGCATATCCGCAAGTTTCAGTTGTACCCACAACACACGGCGTGTTGACCAGTAAAACCAGAAATGATGTAGTTATTAAGACACATATGAGGCCCAAGAGTGTATAGAGTATATGATACGTGTCTCTGTTCCATTAAAACGTGATGGCCATTACTTGTCTCTCCAAGATCAACAGTTGAGTTATAGGCACTGAAATGATATTTAGGTCAGCACTTTATTAGCCATGTGTTGGTTATTAGAGAATGAACCCACTTGAACGAATGGCCTAATTCGAAAGAAGGAAAAAAATGATAATGAAATGAGATAATAAAAACAAACAGATGGGCACATATATTGAATATGGAATAGGTATATGATTTCTAAGAGAACAGATAGCAGTACCTCTATACAAAGACATTAATCTGAAAAAGGGGCGAGATGATTTCAGAAGTCACAGCACATTAAGTTTTTTATCTGTCCAGTTCTAAAACTAGTTCTTGCTCCTCTCCAGCTTGTTTTGTAGAGAATAACTAAAACCAAAAAATCTGTTTCTGTGGGGAAAATAATGTGCATTTTTTATGTTTGGGACACAAGTTCTTATAGTTTCTGCAAAATACAATAATTCTTAGAGTATTTGAATAGAAAATCAAACACAAATAATAATTGCTTTTATTAAATGTGGCTTAAAAACCCAGAGTATTTTTCATTTAATTAGTTTTCATCACGTCTTGTTTTTCATGTGGACAACTGGCTTTAAGGGTACCAGTACAGGGAATAAATTAAGAAACATCTCTTTCTTTCTCATTTTTATCTGAGAGTCTAAGGATTATCAGGTCTAAACACTGTTGTCCTGGTTTGACAGTGAAGAAGGTGCATTCATTGACTCATTGTCTATCAGGTTTTTCTTCTCTCAAAATACAACTTGCTATGTGACACCTTGTCCGTCTCCACCTGTCTCCTGCATACCACACTGGCATCCCATGTTACTTTCTTTCTTTTTGTTTCAAGAAGTACAGACAAATTTGTCACAAATCCTTGTGATGGATTTCAATCACATGAAGTTGGTTGGAGACCCTCCTGTGAGTATAGCTTGTTTGCAATATCCCCACTACCCTGAGCGCAGTAGTAACCAAGTACAGAAGATGGATGGATGGATGATTCTCATTCTGGAATTTGCCACTCTTTTCCATAATGCCCAGCCCAATTTGAGGTAGGATTAAAGGTTATATATTCTCATAGTGTATCTCAAGTGTGCTGGTGCAAAAAGGTCAGAATGATCTGCGCAAATAATGGTGTCACCCTAAGCAGAAAACATGGTTTGATCTCCTTATGCGTTTATGTAAGACATTTTTGCAACTGTTTATATGTGTTGTGGAAAAGAGCGACGATACTGATGCAGAAATGCTGAGTAAATAAGTAATTTAATAAACAGAAATAAAATGATCGGATATCCGAGGCACAAACAAAGTACAACCAATAGAGCCGATGCAACAGGTGCAACACAGCCCGAATGGACGTCAGTGCAAGTGCACAGAGGAAAGGAAGAAGCAAGTCTTTATGCAGCAGGACCGGGAGGGGACAAGATAAGGGAGAAGGAGGAAGACACAACAATGAATACAGGACTGGCAGGATGATTTCACAGCTCATATCCTAGACGGGGAAATCAAGAGGTTACATACGCTACTGCTAGTGATCAGATCAGAGTAAAGAATAACCCAAGAATACATATTTCCCATTACAATATGTACAAGAAAAAATGCACATAACACATAACATCACACAGAGCCAGTTTCACTGGATAAACCTAAAAGAATAAAAAAATATTTTAGAATCACTGGTCAAGTGTCTGTGACCTAGACTGTAAATACATTATAATTAATTGAAATAGAAACAGTAATTCTATAATTACTCAGGAATTAGGAATGCTGGAAGGGGAAATATGCAAATGAAGGTAGGAGAGTAACAAAAAAAAATAACTTATTATATTCATCCATCACATACCTGTATTTCAATAAAGTCTCTTGTACCTATATGATTTGCAACACACCCAGTTTGCAGAGTTCATTAGTCTGACATTTTAGCGACGTGTTTTTCATGCTGTGTTCCTCTGGAGCAAGATGCAGCCATGCTTCCAGTAATTATCTTTATTGGGCACACAGTCCCATCTATACCAATGAATAACTAACGTGGCTGCTTGGCAGAGATATAATCTCTTGTGCCATTTAAATAAGTGCTCTGTTGGAGCATACAGAATGGATACAGCGGAACAATATGCATGCTTGATGTAAACAACATAAATGTGGGGGGAAAATCGACCCATTTATCTGTCAATGTTGTAAAGAGTGGAATGGTAGAAACATGCTTTCCCCCCCAAACAGAGAGCGTTGAACCAGTAGCATTATCAAGATTACAGACAGGTACATTTTGACTTTTAATTCATTTTGACTCTTTCTGCTTCCCGGGAAATGTAGGAAAACTGATAAAATCAGGAAGTATAGTAAGTCTTATTTAATTTCTGAGTTTTATTGATACATTGATCTTCAGTCAAAAACACTCACAATAATATTTCCAGGGTGTATGGTGTTGATTGTATTGAAGATAAAACCATACTTACTTTAAGGCGAGTAAATATTAATCTATTTCAATTTCCAAACAATTAAAAACATTTTTAAGGAAATTATGCGTGTTGATTGATTCACTTGGAACAGGTCCTGTCAAAATTGAAACATCCAAAACATCTAGTACACTGTGGATGTTTGTTTTGTTTTTTAAAGTCGTAATCTGCTTTTCTTTGCAAAGGGTGTCAAAGTCTGAGTGTATATCTGCGTGTTGGAACCATTTTAGCCAGTCTCTGAAGTTGGTGGATGATACATTTTGCAGCCATCAACGTTCAGATGGAGCTCTTTTGTGACAGAAAACATCTCCTCAAGCCGATAAATTGTTGTGAGGATTTTATTATTATTATTATTATCATATAGTATTGTGAGGCAATTGAGTGTAGGAAGAGGATTACTTTGTGATTTTTACTCAAACAAAAACATTGAAACAAGATTCCGTCACATAAGTTTCTATCTCGGCTTCATAAATGGAAGACACCTGAGCTCCTGCTGGTCAGATCAATGTCTACTTGATTTTTCTCCCTGTGTCAAATGTCAATGTAGAATAATCAAAGAAATTCTATCCAGAAGCCACTCAAGGGGTCTTTCTCTGCTTTATTGTTTTCAATGTGAAAACTAAAGGATTGTGTGGTCCAACAGTTCATACAGCTGTGTTCTGGCTGTGCGCAACAGTGAGTGGACTTCTGCGTGTGTGTTAGCCTACTGATTGATCCCATACTTCCTCTTTAGTCAAGCTTTTAACACACAGCACTGATGTCTACATGTGCAATTGTTTGCTTTTCTTGGTTCTGGGAATACATGGAGCTGATTTATTCCAGTGCATTTTAATTGAGCTTTATCAGAGCTGACATCCAAAGCATTTTGAGATGGTCTTAAAAATAAAACTGTACGTATTAAATACCTCTGAATATCTTTGAACTTGTTTGTTTAATTACAATGACTATTGTGTACTTTAAATGTAATTATGTGCAGAATTGTCATGACTTGATGATACAGAAAAGGATGCATATATTTGGAACTACTTGGGGCATTTTTCCACCTTGATAAATGCTGAACCATCACTTTCAGGGTTTGAGATAATTTTGCTCCAGGAGCTTGTGGTGACATTAAATATATCTGACATGTTTTGGGTCAGTGTGTTCTCTTTGTTCCTCGCTTCCTGGCTGTGAGTGTAACACCACCATCCACTCTGAGGTGGAACTAGGGAATTAATCCATGTCACTTAATCCAAACGGATGCTGAAACCCTGATAGAAAGATGCCACGCAGGAAGAGGGCGGCTGTGTTCCATTATTGTGTGGACATACTGCACTTAATCACAGACCGTATACATACTGTGGGAGATAATAATATGTGGAGTGCGATAATTGACTGGTCTTGTTCAGTAATGAATGCACACTTGTTTTGTCTCATCTGTATGGCCGGACCACGTAACACCCAGACTAGTTCTTCAAAGGAACCCTGTTTACTCACCTTCCGCCTTGATCTCGGCCATCTAGCAGCAATCTTCTCTGCAGAAACCTGATTAAAGTTATTCATGTGTGTCTTTTGTATTATTCATGTATTCTATTTTTATTTTATTTTCTTCTTCTTCTTCTTCTTCTTTTTTATTTTTACATTGATTAAACATATGACGAGAGGATAACCCTATTACAGGGTTGAGCCTTTCTTGCACGATTTGAATAGCTGTGAACATCCGTCTGCCGCGAAACACAGGCTGGGTCCTCGAAATCAAGCATATTCAGACTCACTTGAATTGTCAGAGCCCTTTGATGACAGACAGAGTCTGATGTCTTGCAAACCTGTCTTTCAAAGGTCCAATCTGAATCGTCTTGTCTTGACTATCCCCACAAACGATCAGAATCCCCTTCTTTGTCAAGAGCGACAATGCTGCAAGCTGCACCTTAAGAAACGCAGAAGAAATAGAGAAAATGAAGGTGAAAAAAAGAACCCCAAATGCAAAAACATAGAAGGTTAAAAAAAAAACCATGAAGACAGAATCCACTCACAGCAACAGGAATTGCAAGCTATCTCAGCTGGCAGAAAATTTCTGGCTTTGTAAGTGATGGATACAGTACAGTAAGCTTTTTTTTTCTTTGGTTTGGTTTTTAAACACAATCGTTACTTAACTACTTTCATCCAAAAAAAAAAAAAAATACAGAGTTCTTAAATAACAAGGGAAAAACACGATTCAAAGCATCTTTGACAGGATGACATCATCATCATCATCATCATCATCATCATCATCATCATCATCATCATCATCACATAAATTTAGGAAGCTTAAATCTGAATTTATATCTTTATCAAGGCATGACATACTTTAGTTTTTGACTCAAAGTGTAAACTTGTATTACACATATGCACCAACTCAGCCTCACCCTCCTCTCTTTTTCTCTTACCGCGATGCCGTTATTAACAGCCCGTCTTCCCCAGAGGGTCTGAGACCACACCCCGTGTCGCTACACCCCCTCGCTCTGATTGGTCAAGCCTTCGAAGATGAAGGTGCAGCGACCGGCGCGCGCACGGAGAGACGGACTGCACACATCAAACTTTGCGCTTCTGCCGATGGAGACGCCAAAGCGCGGAGACACAGTCATTCCTACTTGTCAGATGCCATCCTACTTTTACGCATGAGAGGTAAGTTTTGCGTTGCGCTTCTCTACTACATGCAGATGTGGAAGGTGTTCGGAGTGAGTTCAGACGGACTCGATGTCGATTTGAGAAAAATAATGCGTTGTCGTTGTTGTTGCAAATGCATGATTCATATTCGAAAGGACAACAGTCTCGTTCACGTTGAAAATTGTCCCAACGTTATTGTTGTTTTTAAATTAATGTTCAGTGCTTTCTTTCATGAGCGAGCGCAGTGTACCTCATTTGTGCAAGACTTTTTTTTAAAAATCTTTTTTTATTATCATCTATTCCTTAAGGTAATAATTGCACAGTTGCGTATTTTACTATTGAAAACAAAGGCTGAGATATTATTATTATTATTATTATTATTATTATTATTATTATTATTATTATTATTATTATTATTATTATTATTATTATTATTATTATTATTATTACAAGAATAATAACAGCAATAATACATATTGTGTGGGATGTGTCCTAATGATGTGGCTCTTCCAACAGTACCCACTACAGATACATGTAAATCAGGAATTCTCAGCTACATGTGGAATATGCCCTCGGTTCAATATGCATTTAAGCGAATTTAATTGTATTTATATCAATTTTCCTCTCTGTTAACTGCATCTTTTTTTCTAGTCAGCGACCCACAGTGACTCACTGGCTGCCATGTGAGCGTGTTACTTCCTCTTGATAATGCACTCAATGCATTCATGAGTGTGAGCATCTCCTCTTACACAGATGTGTGCAATATGACTTACCTAACTGTCTCTTCACTCATCCGCCGCCAGAGTCTTCTTCACGGAAGGATGAGGCGGATGCGCAGTCCCCTGTGAACGCTGGAAGATGAACGCTGCGACGACCATGTACCATCTCGACCGAGGCCACCACCTGAACGCCTCCTGCAACCACTCCTGGTGCCCGTCGGAGTGGACGGTGGCGGGCGGCGCCATGCAGCTGCCCACCTTCACGGCGGCGGCCAAAGCCCGAGTGGTCATCACCGGGATCCTCTGCTGCGTCTCAGCCTTCTGCAACCTGGCCGTGCTGTGGATGGCCCGCAGGGACGGCAAGCGCAAATCCCACGTCAGGATGCTGATCGTCAACTTGACGGTGGCTGATCTGCTGGTGACCTTCATCGTCATGCCTGTGGACGCCGTGTGGAACATCACCGTACAGTGGCTGGCCGGAGACTTTGCCTGCAGGTTGCTGATGTTTCTCAAGCTGCAGGCCATGTACTCTTGCGCCTTTGTCACCGTGGTGATCAGCCTGGACCGGCAGTCGGCCATCCTCAACCCGTTGGCCATCAGTGAGGCCAGGCGGAGGAACAGAGTCATGCTGGCCGTGGCTTGGGGCATGAGCGTGCTGCTGTCAGTCCCTCAGGTGAGAGCAGGTGTCGCAGCTGAAGGCTCTGACGGCAGGTGATGAGACTGGATATTAGTTTTGACTAACTTTGGATTTTAAGTTGAATTACCCGAGTGATTTCATTTCTAATGTAATTTTTAGTTGTTAATTTTTTTTTCGATAGCCTCATGTCAAAGACAACCCCTTCTTTTACTAATTGAAGGTATAAACAGTGGTGTCGTTTTTCAGATGTTGCTGTTCCACAGTGTGACCATTGCCCACCCGGTGGAGTTCACCCAGTGCACAACGCACCAGAGCTTCCTGGTTCACTGGCACGAGACGGCCTACAACATGTTCACCTTCAGCTGCCTGTTCCTGCTGCCGCTGGTTATCATGATCACGTGTTACAGCAGGATTTTCTGCGCCATCTCCAAACGTCTGAAAAAGGACCGGTGTAAGTTCCACATAGCCTAGCCCGGATGAACACTAGTTTTCTTTTTTAATTTAACCTGGGCCAAATAGATATTTACTTGATTTCCTCACACTCAACAATTGTGTTTTTTTTTGTCATTTAATGGACGTTTTCTCCATCTTGGTTCGTACTCCCAGTTCCGTCCAACGAAGTGCGTTTGCGGTGTTCCAAGAACAACATCCCCAAGGCCCGGATGAGAACTCTAAAGATGAGCATCGTCATTGTCTCATCCTTCATCGTCTGCTGGACTCCGTACTACTTGCTGGGTCTGTGGTACTGGTTCCTACCAGAGGACCTGGAGGGGAAAGTGTCCCATTCGCTCAGCCACATTCTGTTCATCTTCGGCCTGGTCAACGCCTGCCTGGACCCCATCATCTACGGCCTGTTCACCATTCAGTTCCGAAAGGCACTGCAGAAGTATTTCGGCAAAGCTGCCAAGGTGTCGGAATTGGACGATAACACCCTCGCAACCGGATCGTTCACATGCGCAACGGCCTCGCTGAAAAGAGAGGTGAGCGCTGGCGGCCAGCAGACGCCAATATTGTGCAGCGAAAACCAGAGGACGGCGTTAGCCAGGGGCGAGACCATCTTTTAATTAAATGGGGGACGATGCTGCTTGTGTAGTTTTTTTTCATTGTAACGTAGGATTCTATTTAAGATAAAATAGTGTAGTCTTAAACAGGGAATACCCCGAAGAAGGAAAAACAACTTCTCTAGAGAAATGTGCTGAGCACCAGAAACTGTCCCTTGTTTATCCCGAATCAAATGTGTCCTCTCGGAATCCATCGCTGAAGGGAGATATTTTTGGAGGTGAGCGGCGTCACGTATGTGGATGACATGTCGAGCGCACCTATTTGCGCCTGACACAGTGGCGGTGTTGCGAAGCAGAACAATAACAGGGTGGACAGCGGCCTGACTCAGAGATGAATCACAGCGTCCAGATGAAAGAGGTTTCTCCAGGCTTGAACTGTGAAAAACTGATGTGCTCACGGAACTTGAAAGCAGCAAAAAAAAAAAATAAAAAAAAATCCTGCTTTCGTCCCCTGCAGAAAGACAATGGAGTGGGGGAGGGTTGGGTGAAGTGTCTGTATTATTATGGAAATCTAGATTTAGCGGAACATAAAGTGCTGATGGATGTGAGATTGGCTCAACATGTGTTTTTAAAAGTACCATTTCCCTAAAAGTAATGACAAATAATTTCCTAGTAGAGAGTAGTAGTGAACAAAACAGTGAATAGGTAATGAATAGGTTAATAATTGTATATTATTATTTTGTTAGTTCTTAGTTAGTAAACACTACATGTGAAAGGAGTGAAAGGACACCTGCATTGGCCTCCTTTCTTCATTCTTTCCGATTATAAGGATCCTGAATATGAACTCATGTATATATATATATATATATATATATACACATATTTTTGTATGTTTGTTATCATTATTGTGTGTGTGTGTGTGTGTGTGTGACAGGGTTCTATGTGAGCAGCTGGCCATACTTGAATTTCCCTCGGGATAATAAAAAGTATATCTATCTCATTCATTAGAATTTCAAGATAGGCACTGGTTCCCATTAAAACATTAAAAAAAATGAAACATTCTGGCTTTTTATAACGACAAGTTTGGTCAGCCATTCATACTGAGTGTACTTTTAGTTTTATAAAACTGCAAAGCCGTGTTTAATAACTACACTATGTTTACTTTTTATTCACCAGTCAACTGAACTTTTGAACAGAATCAAAGAATTTAGTTACCAACAAGTTAGACAGTTAACAACAACAACAACAACATTAACGACAAAATATCACCAACAGCATATTTCTACCAATATTTATCAACTTTCTGGATAGAAAAGTTTAGAAAACGTGTAATTTTAAATTTAGTTACAACCACATATGAAGCCCAATTGTTTATTTTACTGTAAAGTGAATTAGGTCGAATGAAGTGAATCATATCATTTATCATCATAGCATTTTATTTTTTTTTTTTTTTTACAAAAGCAATCTGGATTATGGACTTCAAAATAATATATACCTAATAAAATCTATTTAGGTCAGACAGCAGAATAAAATATTGATAGTTACCTCGAGTGACTTTTTCGGCAAAAAAAGGGCAGAGTGATAACAATGACAATGTTGCTGAACCAAAAGAAAAGGACAAAACATGAACAACACCGTATTATAATGATAACAGCAACAACAAAAACAACCGTGACTTTTTTGTTGGTAGATATCTGATGTCACAGGACACCTGTTGATCTTTCTGAATAGAGCACTTGTACCTTCACAAGCCTCTGTAACGACGACCTTTTGAGTGTAGTGGTTATCTGTGGAAATTCTAATTAAACTTTCACACACTAAAATTACCACTGGCTCTTTTTGACTGACACACTGTGGAGTTGATCTGATCCGCAGACGGAGATGGAAATGGAATTCAAATGAAGCGAGCGTGTAGGAAAACATTTAATTGCCTACAATCCCCAATATTAATTTAAAACCATGAATCCACTGAAACGCTCATACATAGTCAATTCTGCTGACTGCTCAGTCAGAATATAATCATCTGACTTTGAGGCCCATTTCCATTTTATTTGCCACTGCCAGTCATTGATTATGAGATTGTGTGGTCGCTGATCATTTTACATATTCATCAGGGGGACGGCATCGTCTGAGCCGTGACAGCAGCTGTCATTGCAACAAGTCAGACTGAAAAGAAGTAAGCATGAGAAACCCTTCAACAGGAAACTAATCACCAGTCATTGGGTTGTATCATATCTTCACATTTGCAGATTAGTTTTTCAAAGAATACTTCTGAAAAAAATTTAAAACCCCCCCCACGTGTGAAAAAACTGCAATCAAAAGTCCATCTCAATATACCTCTGAATGGAAAACCATTCCTTGTGCGTTATCAGGTGGCTGCAGTTCCGCTTTGCCTCAGCTGTAGCACCCCTGATCTTTCCTCCAGCTGCTTCCAGATCTGCTGCAAAGCTTTATTCCGTTCATCCACAGACAGCGCTCTGCCGAAAAACAAACAAACCTTTGTTGGGGAGGAATTTAGAGACTAAGGATCATAATAAAAAGAGAGAAAACCCCCAGCAAACCTTTGCTGAAGGTAAAGATCACAGGACTCCTGCAGAGTCACGGGGCCCGACGCTTCACGTTGTCTGGCAGTGATGTAACATTTTGTGTTGTCATCCTCTCCGAAGCTAAAGATGAAAAGCCCGGAGAGATGCTCCTCTGGATTGTCACTGTCTTCCTCTTGTGGTGACACACTGGCACTGGCACTGGCACTGGCACAAGCACTGGCACTGGCACAGGCACTGGCACAGGCACTTGCACTGGCACTGGCACTGGCACAGGCACTTGCACAGGCACTGGCACTGGCACTGGCACTGGCACTGGCACTGGCAATGGCACTGGCAATGGCACTGGCACTAGCACTGGCACTGGGGTAGTTGTCACCTTCGCAAGAATGGCAATTATCACACAATAATTACAATTTGATTGTGCAGAATGTACAGATTAGTGACATTAACAAACATCTTTTGCAGTTCAGGCATCTTCGTTTTTTCCCTCCCCAGGCTGATGAACTTGTGCTTTACACACTCTAAGAAACACAGGTGTCTGTTTGGATTGACCTTTTATGAACAGTGTGTGATCTTTGGCGTTAAAAGCAAGGACGGGACTGCAGTGGGTGGCCATCAGATGAGTTGAAGGAAGAGCCAAGCAGCACACGACGGTTCCGCTGAAGACGTCTTGCAGAAGCATTTTTCCATTCCTTTGCACCACGAGCAACTAATCAGGAAAAGCAAAGATTCTGAAATGAGTTTTTTGTAGGAAGAACTTCATACGTTCATATACATGGAAGGATGAGTCAGAGTTTTACCAAGCCCTCCAGGAATGGCACTGGCATAGTGACAGTGGGGACAGCCGCGCTGTCTTTCGGCCTAGACAGACGTCAGAAGAGTGAATATGAATGGTCTCTTTGCTTTTCCTTTGACAGAGAACATCAGTCGGCAGAACTGGAGTCACCTTTCACTGAGCAGCGCCGCGCTGGGCTCCAGCCCTCGCCCGGTGGTGGCTATTAGCATCGCTCCGTTTTTACACAGAATCAAAAGATGGAGCTCTGCTGCGTGAGGAGTTTGGCAATCATCGGCAGGGACAGCTTGGCGATTGACAAAGTGCATCCTTAGGAGGGCGCTGTCTGCCGCCGACGCCAGTACGGCAGACAAAGGACAGTCTGGGCCAGGGACAATGAAATGAGAATGAAAGACGAAACCAAAACCATTTTTTTGGGAAATATTCAAAATGGAAACAAGTTGTTGCTTGAGAACAAAACAAAGAGGAAAACAGTGGTGGAAAATCATTCAGAGCTTATTGTCCAAACTAATGGCTTCTAAAAATGTGCTTCAATATTTTATGGGAAAATGCGTGACTACGTGATCTGAGCTGCTTTTTGTTTTTTTTGGTTTATATGAACAATGTCTTCACAGCAGATCCAAAGTAAAATATGGTCCTTGCAAAACGGTTTTCTGGAGGTCAGTCTAGCAACCAACCAGAAATGAATGCATTAAGTCAGCAGAATGAGCTGCACTCAATGCAGAGGCTCTAATGAGATGACCCAGTTGACACGAGCACCTTCCTCAGTGCAGAATTCCAACGCACGAATTCCATTTTTGTCATTTCTAGGGATGAAACGTGCCGTCTCCACTATCCAGTCTCACTGACATTATATACCTTCGTCACCTTACCCAATGCCGTTGACTCACCAAGTTTTCTATCCCAGACTGACACCAAACCGTCGTCGAGTCCCACAGCTATGTACCGTGTGCAGCCACTGACGGCCGAGCAAACAATTCCCTGTTCGTGAGGCCACAAAACATCTGGCACTGGCTCCGCATCTGCACCAAAACAGGAGTCCAAACAAATTATACTTGTGTATTTTCATTGAATCGTCAAAACAGGATCATTTGATGACAGGTTACGAAGAGGAAAATTAATTTCTGTACAAAGATTGAATTGAGTGTTTTTGTAACTATTGTGTAGTTTATTTTTGGACTGTTATTTTAGTGCTGCAACAGTTTTCAAACCAATTTGTGATTAATAAAGTATATCTATATATGCTATAGTCTATCTATCTATCTATCTATCTATCTATCTATCTATCTATCTATCTATCTATCTATCTATCTATCCATCTATCTATCTATCTAAATGAAACATCCTACCTGGCTTGTTCTTTGAAGCCTTCTGCAGGAAGTACTGAGAGAGGTTGCGGCTGCCGCTCCACCACACGCACACAGCAACAGGTAGTCCTGCTAGAAATAAAAATGACTTTAATAGCAGTCATTTAACACTGACTTGTGCTGCCTTTACATGAGATTAAATCAGTGAGTGAAAAAAAGACCATATAGATTAGTTGCCAAAAAACCCGGCAGACCATCGGTCTGATTCCAGCTTTAAGTGGAAAAAGTCTCCAGTTCTATCTACTCCTCAACAAACCTGTCTGGGGCTTTGCCTTGCTGTTGTCAGGAAACTGAGGACAAGGCAGGAGAAAATGAAGCGTGCAGCATCTGGAAAGAGAGTCTACGATGATGCGAGTGTTTTATGCCAAGGGGTCATCACGCCAAAACATGTACAGACTTCACACAAGTCTCTCACTGTGAGCTTTCATTGGTTTCTGTGCGATTTTCTGCATTCGCGTCGGCAGTCGGCTCCTTGTGTTCGACGCTGCTGACGTTTTTGTCCAGAGCCAAAAAGTGTATCAGAAAATCTCTCATCTGAAACGTATCCGCTGGACCATCCGCAGCCCTCACTGGAATAAAACAGACAAACAGCTCGGTAAATAAATTCATAAATCCGCAAAGAAAATGACATTTTTGTGGCTGTGGCATCACACCTGCTGGACTTCTAGTTGGCTTGAGTGTAATTATAGGGGCAAGTGTCGTGATCTTTACCTCTGAGCCTGGGAGCTAAAGGAAGAGGAAACAAAACTATAATATACTCAGTATTTTTTCGCATTTCAATAGTCAACTAAATGCACCCAGATTTAGTTTTTTTTTTCGGTTCTATGATGCCTCAGTTAAATAAAAATGACAAGACAGCGCTGATTAATATGGTCGACAGTCATCACATTTCGCTCAGCACAGATTTTACGGAATGTCTAAAGCCTCAAATACACATCCTGATTGCAGATGCTCAGTCCACTACACCTCTGTTTGCGACTGTGCCATTCTCATCTCTCTCAGCCAAGCGTCTCTGGGGAAGCGATAGACCTCCAGCCAAACGACACCGGCGCCTGACAGGAGCACGTGGTGCAGGTTAATCCCACCAAATCACATTGTAAAGACAGCACTAATGAAAAAAAATCTGACTTACAGCTGAGGGACGCCGCTCCGTAATCTCCTCCCTCAGATATGTCAAATGCCAGGCAAATGCTCCTTTTGTTGACGTCCTCCTAAAGCCAGAATTATGTTGAAAAACATTATGAACCTTATTTTCACCGGCCACCTAATTATCAAAGAAAAAAACAAACAAACTATAAATGTCCAGAAAACATTTTATTTAACCCTCTGATCACAGCTGCCTGTTTATTTTTAATGGAGCAGTGCACACAGTACCAGTCAGAAGTTAACACTGTTAAATTACTAAATGCTTTATATAAAGGGTGGCTATTTACACTTTTTTGTTAACTACATAAGACCATATATGCTTCATTCATTCATTGTTTTGATTCAGTAAGTGAGAAACAATTTAAATAGTCATTAAAAACATGATAAAATGAGAAGGTGTACCCAAACGTTTGACTGGTAGTTTAATACTGGAGCTTTAAACTGAATAGCATTCAGGGTATTTTGCACGGAGTGACAACACGCACCATGGCGTTGATGACACTGAAGAGGTGAATTCTCTCACTGTACATTCCAAAGACTCTGGCAACACCTAAAGCAAAACACAAGCAGTGACAGTTAACACATACATTAACGATGTGGGCTGATGACACACCTGCAAATCTGACTCACCCATGTCATCAATGGTGCAAAGCAAATAGGCTGTTTCTGTCAATGTGGCGAACTGAATGGCCGTGATTTCCACCGCGTCCTGCAGCCACTCTGAGACACAGTCCAGAGATGACGCACACCACACAGAGAAGCCCTGCGAGTGACCCACACTCAGGAACCTGCCATCCGCTGAGCACGCCAGGCACGTGGTGCTGCCTGGAAGCTAAAGAGGCAAAAGTGGTGACAGTTACACAGACTACAGGTCTCTACATTTCCAAGAAGGACAAATTCACACACAACCACTGAGCTGATACAAGTAGAGGTGTTATTAAACACAACAGTTCCAATATCAGAATCTGATTTAGAGGGGGTGACCATGCTTGAGGACTGCCCAAATGAGACCAGCTGGGAACCATTTTAACCGACTGCCATGCACAACAAGCGCACATGCATTTAGCCCCTCAGCCTCATCTGTGCTGGACAGCGTCAATGTCACCATAAAGTGGATCACGCTGGAATACAGCTGCGGTTGGTCTGCTGAGGGAGGCTTTGCTCCCACAAGGTGAAACCACTTCAGTCTTTACAAATAACTGAGCAACGTGACGCAGCACAGATGAGCTGCAAGCAAAGATTTCTGTTCTAGTGTCTCTGGTTTGGAGTGCCACGTTAACCTCTGGGAGGAGATGAGGTAAGCACGGCTGTTTGCCTGCTGGTCGCAAAGGTAAACTGAGCGATGCGCGTCACTGGGCCTGAAACTGCACCGGCTGGAAGGTATTCATTGATTGTAGCTCCATCTTTTTTCAACTACTAACCACCTAAATCAGGGGTGGGCAAACTATTTGATTGGCAGGCCACAATGGGTTCTCAAATTTGACAGAGGGGCCGGAGCAGGAGGAGATGGATGGAGTGTTTTGGTGACCCACCTCATAGGAGACAAAATATATCATGGCATATGTAGAAAACGTGTTTTAATGTCAATTGAAAATGAACAAAAGTGTTACAACAAAATATGTCTCTGAAGCCCCACGGTATTCAGCTCTTTATTGAAATGACTCTTAAAACACTGAAAAAAATAGATGAAATACAGCTATTTTATGACTTACTTACTATTAATATCATTTCTTTAAGTTTGGCAGGCTGGATTAAAAAGGCTTAACAGGTCCGTGGGCCGTTTGCCCAAACCTGACCTATATAAACCACAGAGACCTTAACAAACACCTGTGAAACTTTTTTTTTTTTTTTTTTGTTCATTGGCAGATCACAAACTCAGGGTTTTTACTTTATGCGACCAAATGCAGGAGCTCCACATGGCTGTATGTTGAGCCCCGCCCAACTGTCATTTGACACACAGCACGCCAAGCGCTGCTACATGATGATAACCATCGTTTAGCATTCAGACAACGTTGTATGCTGTCTGTATGCAGACTGGTAGGCAGTCAACAACAAAGGAAAGTACTCCAGGACGTTCACTTCCTCTGCTGCCATTAGAAAACGCAACTTCGCTCGTGAACTTCTACAGGTCAGCCACTGAGTCTGCATCACGATGTGCTACTGTGGTTATACCTGGGAAAACCAGTATTCACCCATGCAACACCATTCAAACCTGTGTCTCACTGAATGGCTCCATTTTGAGTGTATCATCTGTGGCTGTATCCTCATTACAATCTGCTTCCATTGCCGAGTCTGAGGCACGTTCTTCTGTGTTTATGGACATCCTGTAAACAAGAGACGCATAACAACAGACAAAAACAGATGGTGTTGGACAAAAACTGTTTTGATGGAGCAGATAATCGATGCCTTGGTTTAACTTAAGAGACAATCAATATAGTACCTTTCGAGTGGAACAAAGACAATTTTGTTGCCGACTTACGTGAGAAATCAGCGAAAATTCTGGTAAAAGTAGAAACTATACTGATGGCAGCCCTATTTAAATTGCTAATGCTTGACTATCCTATCTGACTGAAATAATTAAATATTGAATGAATGCACTTTTATACTGCAACTACTTTGACTTTTATGTCCTAATCATAGAATATTTTTGCTTTCGGCCCCCTGCATTGTGCTGTGTCGTCTGCTGGTTTTGTCGAGTGGTACTAAAATAAAACGCAAAGAAACCAATGTTTATCCTGAAGCATGTAAATATGTCAACCATGCAAGAGAAGAAGAAGAAGAAGAAGAAGAAGAAGAAGAAGAAGAAGCAGAAGAAGAAGAAGAAGAAGAAGAATGCGCTAATACTCTGAGGATAATAGCAAATAATAAATGAAAATGAATTAACGAAGACACACACACACACACACACACACGCACACACGTTAACGCTGTAGTTAACGGTTTTAGCAAACTAGCTATAAGCAGCGTATCATGAATGTGTGGAGAAGACCTGCGTGTCAACAAGAGACTCGCACGCTATTTAAACAAAGCCAGTCGTTCGTTTTTCCACTTCCTATTAAAGATCAGAGGTCTTACCTTGATTCGAGCCGGTATATTCACGGACACGCTGCTAAATCCTGTAGCGTCCCTAACTACGAGAGGTCTCGAAGGACTCATGGTCGCCATGGTAACCAGCCGGGCCGAGCCGGGCACACACACACACAGGCATCGGCTTGCTGGACACGTCGATGACCGAGTGTCAATATATCAATATACCACCACGGGCTTTCAGTGAAAAGTATGATGCCGTCGGTTTATCACCAAACCGGTAATTAGAACGCGATGTTATGCCTGTCAGCTCTCGCCACTTCACAATAAGAGGTCGTATTAGGCAAGAGGTAGAAGAGGTAGAGAAGATCAGATTACTGTTTTGCGCCAGTTTATGGTTCAAGTAGTAGTAGTAGTAGTAGTAGTAGTATATATAAAATCAGACCTTTCTTTCCCAAAGGCAAAACGAGTAAAGCACAAAAAAATTGCTCATGTTTTTAATCGTATGAATTTTACACATTTTGATAAAAACAAAACATACATCTGTGAAATACCGCTCATAGTGCATAACCCCCTGACTCACTTTCATTAGCAGGTGTGTAACCACCTGCTTTTGCAGGTCACATGAATGATTCTCTCTCGAACCAAACAAAAGATATTGCAGCCTTTGTACAGCTGAAGTTTGTGTTTTAAGACTTGCAGGCATTGCACAAACAAAATTTAAATATTCACTTTCACTGATTACTTGGTCTGTAATCAAAAAACCCGAGCTTGTTAAACCCCCTTGACTCTCGCATCTTGTCAGCTACTCCCAGAAGTTGATATTTTCCTTAAAAATGAAATGTTTTTTTTCTTTGAAATATCCTGTTCCATTTTTCAAATAAACATCACTAGTGCTACAATAAAACAAGCATGTGCTTACAGATGAATCAGATGTGATATAAAATATATCAGTTGCAGCTAATAACATCCAGCTATGCCTTTGGGCAATGCTTAAATAAAAAAAGGAGGTCCGAAGGATTAGTAATGCTTTGTGCCATCTTTGGAAACTGCATTGTACACACATTTTGCCACAGAATCATTTGCTCTGGACAGAAATATTCAGATGTCAGAGAAAGCCATGGGTAGTATTAATGTGAACAGTTAAATGGCTCAAACATGAAATGTAAGGCGGAATGGATGTGAATATGAAATGACTAAAAAAAACAAAATACAATTAAGTCATAGGTACAGTGTAAAGTTCTAAATTAAGGCTTCAATTACTGCAGCAGAACATTTATGCCAACACATTGAACATCAACAAATGCACACAATTGAAGTGAAGTTGTTCTTTAGCCTGTTTCTAGTGCAGATGATTCCTAAATGGGTAAGGACTGTCAACTACAAACAGATCCCTTTAGGATACATTTGAAAACTGTACAAGTACCAGAACCAGGCTTGAAAATTATTTTAAGCCATTTTCTTCCACTTTCTCCCGACAACAAAACACAAAAAAGGCTTTAAAATCTTTTAGTCCTTAATTTAGTGTCGTCTGCAGCTGCACTAAGACAATTCGACAGCTGAATACATTGCAAGGGAATATTAAATGTACCAACATACTGGATCAATTAAATTTGGATCTTCAGACAGACACAATTAAAGGGTTGGAGTAAAGGTGCCACTATGACAATATCCCATGAAGCCACTACCAGGGGACAATCTAAACCTGTGATTGTCTCGAAACCTCTCAATTTCTTTCACTCGACGCTTCGGCAGAAACATTTTAAATGGACGGCTCAAACATTTTGAGAGAGGCCTGAAAATAAATACAGCAGCAGTTCAGAGAACAAAGGAAACAGAAGAGCAAGGAAGACAATTTTTGGTGAATCCCACGGAGTTGAAATACTTGAAACTAGATAATGTCAGCAGCTGCTTTTGGGAGGAGTGTATTTGGGAGATTTTTGTGGAGCTCATGTTTTTAAATCAATACTTGGAAAAACTGAGGACAAAACCCATTCTGCTGTATTCACACTTTGTTGCCAGTTGTATCCCTTCCTGGATTTATCTGCTTTACAGATGTCAGAAAAAAGGTAAAAAGTTCTCAAAATAAATGTGCAATATATCGGGGCAAAAAAAAAAAAAAATCTAAAATACCATATTTATTGCTATTCACTTTGTGTAGTGATTTGAGCGACTATTTTTAAGTAAGGGAAATCACCTTCATTCTCATGCAGTGGCTGCTTTAAACCAGCTACTCTGAAATACTGAACTAGGGACAGGAGTGAATTCTCGGACGTATTTGCATAAAAAGACATAAGGACACAATCTGCATTAAAATTACCAGATTTCGCTTTATAAAGTATAGATGGTGAGATTTAACAGAAAATAATAGTACTTTTTGTGTGTGACTATGAAAGCCAGGAGGAAATCTTGGCTTAAAGGACAGCGCGAGGAAGCAGTCATTTCTTTCTGCCAAGCAACTCCCTTAGATTTGTTTTTATACGGAAAAAGACATTTTTTAAAATATATATATTCTCAAAACAGAGTTAAAATCAGATCAGGGGAATATTCACAACTACACATTATACCCTTAGAGCTCACAGTATCATGTGTGAATCCAGCATTCCTGTTCCACGTTAAACATTTTCTCTCTTCTTTCAAAAAAGATGCTCCTGGAGGGCTATGAAGACGCCTGAGAGACGTCGAAGTCCGAGATGAGCTGTTTGATGTAGGACAGTTTCTGGTGGAGATATTCGCAGCGCTTCTTCTCTTCCCTGTAGCCAGGGAATTTCTGCAAAGAAAGGACAGAACTGTTGATACAATATTCAAAACAATACTTTTGTTTTTCGAACAAATATCCCCCGGCATGAATAAGACTTCAGTCAATTGACAAGTATAGTGAAGCTGTTCGTAGATGTGTGGAAACATGTCTACACCAGAAAGTACAACATGAGGGACAGTGTGTGTCTGTTCAGGTATTCCTTGAAATATGAATTTTCAGGTAAAACAATTTATTTGGCTTTGCTTATCCGACAATCTTTTGAATGTCTGACCAGACAGGAGAGATTGTTTTATCTGTATAAAGCACTGAGTATTTCTTTTCTGAGACAATACCACAAATTGAAAATAGTAAATTCTACATTGTTGGATTGTCAAATCAAATATATTGCTTTAAAACAAAAAGGTATTCTTTCACACATTATGCCTGGCTCTTACTTTGCTGAATAAAAGTTATTTCCACCCACTCACCTCTCGATACTTGTTGTACTTTTCTAATATTTGGTCCTCCATTATCTGGAAGGTACAAAAACGCAGATGTAGGAATTGTTTGGAAACACTGAGATTTGCACTGAGACTTGTGCACACTGTCAGTACCTTATATTCAGGTGTGCCGCGAGACAGGCTTTTTATTTTGGATTCGAGCTGGACAAACATGTGAGTTATGGTGGCGATCCGTGAGTGGAGGTCTTTGTATTCATCGTACTCGGCGCTGAAATCCCGCTGGTACCTCTGACGCTGCGCCAAAGTCACGATCGCACTGTATGTCCTACATGAAAACACAGATGCAAAATTATTAACAATAGAAATTAAATTAAAAATAGACAACAATCACCCAGCTTGTCATTCTAAGTCTGAAAATTCTTTCATTGTTCAATGCAGCTTTCAGACACAAGGTGGCAGCACATCACCGGTTTTTTTTTTCTTTGCTTCAATAACACGGGAACTCCCTTTTGAAAGCTTTCCTGACTCGTGTTCAAAGGAAACTCGTGAAATGCCACGTCTGATGAGCACAAAAATGATTTTGTACACTTACAGCACATAATCTGGCTTCTCCTCCATCTCATTTGTGAAGTCGGGATCTGGAACAAAACAAACCACATGATGAAAATGCCAAATCGTTTTAGGTCCAAGCAGATGTGACACATTTGTCTCGACATTTAAAATGTGTCTAACTAGTCCT
Organism: Thamnaconus septentrionalis; assembly: GCA_009823395.1. Taxonomy (NCBI): domain Eukaryota; kingdom Metazoa; phylum Chordata; class Actinopteri; order Tetraodontiformes; family Monacanthidae; genus Thamnaconus; species Thamnaconus septentrionalis. The sequence goes on along the minus strand of CM020505.1, from coordinate 4,629,660 downwards.
GCGTTAGGCATCAGCGCCTGCTTGGTGCTGACTAGCTAATTCATTATTAGTATCAGCGGGGAGTCTCAGGGTGTCAGGAGACACGAGCGCTTGGAGACACAGAGCAGCTGGGGACGTTGTCGAGTCAATCAAAACACACCGAGGACTCGAGAGAGTGAGGCGCTGAGCAGAGCAAAACACAGACATGATTCCGTATACGTGTGACTAAAGACCAGTGGTGGCGCTGGGAGACCTCATGCACCGCTGGTCACCAGCTCAGCCTGGGTATGTTGGCTGAACCGTCATTCTGTGGCATTCACAGAGGATGCATAACACTGAGTCACAACTTCAACCCTCAGGAGAGGAACAGAGGCCGTCATCAGAGTAAACGGGTTTGTGTCATTTGCTCTGGACAGAAATATTCAGATGTCAGAGAAAGCCATGGGTAGTATTAATGTGAATAGTTAAATGGCTCAAACATGAAATGTAAGGCGGAATGGATGTGAATATGAAATGACTAAAAAATGTTCTTGACACCAAGTCCAATCTCGAGTGCTACAACACCACCATCAAGTGACACTTCTGAGGAAGGCGGAAGCTCCACCAAAACATGTCAAGGTAGGACAAACAGAACCCTTGTCCAAACAAAAAGGCACAAACCTATGAAAACTGAAGACAAGATGAACACAATCAAACTACGCACAGCAAACGGGGCCTCACCGTCGAGTTTGTGCTGTTTGTGCTTGAGCTCGGGACTCGTCTGCGACCACTCGCTGGCCCTCTTGTCCTTCGACCTCTCTCGCTCTTTGTCCTTGTGCTTTTTAGATTTCTTCTTCCGGTGCAGGCTGAGGGCGAGCTGCTGGTCACAGTCGCCCTGTCTGGGCTGGCGGCTGCTTTCTTTGGTTTCGTGCTCTCGGCACTCTGAGGGTCTGTGCATTAGAGGAAAGCCAGCCGGCCCTCCCGGCGAGCCATTTTGGTTGGCAGTGTGGCCACTTGTCTGCTGAAAGTCAGTCTTTGAGTGGTAGCTGGGGTGGTGTGTGTGCGCTGCGGTGTGGTTGGGTCCATTCGATGCCGGCTGCTCGTGTAGCCTCTGGTCTGCAAGTCTCTGTCTCTTGGCAGCTACACCTTCTACTGAGTCCAAAGGCACTGGGCGTTTCTAGAGGAAGAAAACAATCAGCAACATTGATCATACAAGTTTAGAGAGGCTTCCTATTCAGAGCTGAAGTAAAAACAATGAGGGCTGCTTACCGCTGTGGGATTTTTCAGTGGGTTGTGAGTTTGTGTTGCATCATTTGAGGCCTTCAGTGTCGACACGTTCGGCTGCAGATTCCTTGAAGGTTGGCTGACGCTTGGTAGCAACTTCCTGTAAAAAACCCCCCAAAAACATTACTTTAAATCAAAATTTTACAAGGGAAAAGCTGTGAGGTTGGAGCAGAATTCCACTTGTAAGAAAAGCACTACTTCCACTACTACTACTGTTGTTCTGGACCCATAGCGACATTAGCTGAGGGGGTCCGGCTGGTTCACCTGAACCACTCACCCACCTGGCCAGCATCCTGCTGATCTGCTGCCTCTCGCTGTCACTGTAACCTGGCCAGTCCTTCTGCACGTACTTGTAGAAGTCGTCTCTCAGCAGGTACCTGCTGTCTTTGGGGTGCACTTTCGCCACCTACAAAGAGACAAACAAAACAAAATGTGCTTTAAAAAAAAAAAAAAAAAAACTTTGATTAAAAAACAAAACAAAAAAAAAACAGACCCTGAGACTAATTAAATAAATTGAAACCTCTGCTCAAAGTAACTAATAAATGGGTGGACTCTGATCTAAAACCCTGAAGAGTCTGTACTGCCATCTGGCAGCCTATCTCTGCACTCATCCATCTTTCCTGGGTCCCTGTCACAGTTAAGACCCGCCCCACAGCGACCAAATCACTGCATCGCCACAAGCAGGAAGTGGAGGAAAAAAATGCACATGTGGAAAAACAAGCACAACTAATGACATCACAAAAATCCTTTTTATATACACAAAAAAAGAACACAGGAAACATAAAACAAACATTTCCAAATTAGATAACAAGCAAAGAGCTGCACCCCTCCCCCGCACTAGCCCCACCCTGTGTTTAATGTTTAAACTGCAGGGGGCAATGACTCGGTGTTACTGCTTCAAATCAAATCCTGACGCAGCATCAATCAAATGCTTTTATTTTTGGTCTTTACGCCCAACTGGGAGTTCAGGAAAAGTGGCTGCTTTTCCAGAAAAACATTTTCATTTTCACAACTTTTTTCCTTTGGATATGCTACATGTTACATATGCTACATATTTACCATCAGCTAGTCGATGCTATCATGTAACTGGCGCTCTTGAAATGAGAAAATTCTCGGGAGACGTTCATTCTCTTTTATTATGTGTCATTGCGTGGGAGTGACTAAATGTTTTGTGTATGCATTAAAAATAACACTGTAAAAGTTTACAACTGACCTTCAGCCCTACTTGTAACCGACCCAGACAGTCGTGTTGACTGAAAGCTGATATTGAGGCTTCGCTGTTTTAGCTGCTGGTGTTAACGCATAAAGTAAAGCAAGCGTGTTCCTCCTTTAAAGGTAGTGTGTAAGCGTGATCAAAGTCAAAACGGACAACATTTAAGACATTAAGGCTTGATTCTCATAAGAGCACTAAATGTCTGCAAACTGTTTCTCCATAAGGCTATGCTTATAATATGGTTAGAGTGGTGCACAATGCACATGCACACACACACACACACACACACACACACACACCTCTTCCAGGATGCCCCCCAGCTCTGCCTTGTCCTTGGAGCTGGCTCGGTCTCTCTCCATCCACAGCAGCAGCTCTGGCTTGCTGAAGGGTTTCAGAGCGAGCAGGTGGATGATGCGCTCCCTCAAAGGCCTCTGGGTCGGCAGGGCCGAGGTGCCATTCCGTCGGCTCAGCGTGCAATGCTTCTGGATGTCCGGGGCAGTCGGAGGAGCTGGCCTTTTGTGGAACTTGACACATTTATCTGCAACAGATATGAATGAATAAAAAAAACACAATTAAAAGTGTGTTGACTGGTAAAAATATATACATATATATACATATATAGTGAAAAGTTGTTAAGTGTGCTGTTAAGACAACCACTGTCATATATATATATATATATATATATACATATATATATATATATATATATATATATATATATATATATATATATATATATATATATATATATATATATATATATATATATACCCAGTACTACCCAGAAAATTAGAATATCCTGAAAAGGCTGTAGTATTTCTGCAATTCAACTTAAAAGGTGAATTTGACATATAATATAAACGAATAATATGCAAATCAATATATTTCAAGTTTTTATTTCTTTGGATTTTGCTGATCAGGTCTTCAAGCTTAAAAAAAACACTCAAATTCAAAAACTCAGAAAATTAGAATATTACATAAAGTCAAATCTTTATGAAAATCTTAATCATCAAAGTTACAACAAGGAACTGCTTGAGATGTCTATTTGCGTGTAATGGCTCAATATAATTTGTTGGTTTCATCTTTTTTGTTAAATTGCCAAAATAAAACAACTTTTACTTGATATTCTAATTTTTCGGGTAGTACCTGTATATATGTGTGTGTATATATATATATATATATATATATATGTTACATATATTTTATATGATGGGTGATTATTCTAGATCATCTAAAATATAAAACTTGGTTGAGTTATTTCACACTTTTTCATTCATAGTTTTGATGCCTTGAGTGACAATCTACAATGTAAATCGTCATGAACATGAAAGACAAACCGTTAAATCAGAAGTATGTGTCCAAACTTTTGATTGGTATCGTAGATCCGAAGACGTACATTGAAAAATGTTTCTCAGGACATTCTCAAAAGGAAGGTTTGGAAAAGCCTTCAGCCAAAATCTACCAAAGAAATTTAGACAAAGGTCTCACTCAAGTGCTCAAAAGAGGTCAGGGCAAGAGGAGTTAAAGGGCAGGCAGATGACACGACCTTCTTGGCAGCACTTTACAGACAACTGCCTGAGCGATGTGGCCGCACTCTTTCAAATGTCCGAGATCACATGCCCACGGCTGGCCTGCAGCCATTTGACTTCAGCTGTAACCTCCCCATTGATGGCGGCTTGCACCTCCAGTGGACACGGATGGGCCGAGTTGGCGCAGAGAAAGCCGTCACGATGAGTTAATCCCGTTACAGGTTAATCTGCGCTTTGGGGGTCAGAGCCGGCCAGAGGTACAGGAAAAGAAGGCTTTCCTTTCAACCTCGAAGGTAACGTCCTGCTGAGTGATAGCCATGTGTTGCCATTGGCCGTCACGTCCCAATGCAGAGGGTTAAGTAGAGCTCGATGCAAGCTCAATAGGCTTTGACAGAAGACGTCAAACAACATACCATGAACGTCTGCTGAGGCAGGGATTGCTGCTGCAGCAGTTTTTAAACAATTCACAATGGTCAGTTGTTTACAAGCGGTCATCTTCACTTGGAAATGCTGCTGTGCTTTACATGCAGTAGAAACTGAATCGCTCCGGCGGAGACGGCACTTCTGCACCGACTAAAATTTCAGCCACCGTCAAATTCGAGCACTGAGACTCTGAGACATGATAAAAAAAAAAGAGTAGAACCAGTGTAACCCAGTGCTGGCAGATAGGAAAAAAGGAACACGTAGCAGACAAGCTGGTAGAAGATAGACTGTTGGAGAAAGAGAGTTTGCAAAAAAATGGTTTTGGCTCAACTTCTTACTGTCATCAAGTGTAATAAAATCTCTTGTGAATTATACCCGTGGTTGAATTACTCATTTTTTTCAGCCAAATGGTGACTTTTATATAATGTTTTGATAATGAAAAATGACTAATAAGAGAGACTTATTGAACTGTGTTGTCAGTCCCGCCTGTACAACCTGCACATAAAGCCTGCAAGCTTGGAAATTTAACCAAATCTACATGACCAGTCAAAAGTTTGGACACACACTATGAATTTAATCTTAGTTTTTCTTTCATTCTCATGACTATTGACATTGCAGTTTCTCACTGAGGGCATCAATATAATATCATCATCAATATATTGAGTCTGAAGCTGAATTCACACTGTGCTGCTCTCCAGGGACCTCCAGCCGACTCTTACTTGGGTGCGTGTCCCCAGGTTTGATCTCGATGGCCGAGCGGCTCCAGCTGTCCTTCTCCACCTGGGACATCCTCTCGCGAGTCACCTGGTAGGAGTCGTCGGTGGCGCACACGGTGATCTTGTCCTGGATGACGCCCTGGCCTTCCAACTGCTCGCGGCCGCTGCTGCAAATAGGAGGCACAGCGAGCCATTAAAACTCCAGAGCTCTAATAGTGACTGTGTGCAGCATGGAGTGGCTTTGTGGAGGGGAGCTGGCCCAGTCGGTGGTTACTGGATGTTTTGTCACAGGCCAGATATAGCCCTGCAGCCTGCAATATGTGGGAAAGCCAAATATCCTGATTCAGACGAGCACAGAGCCTGTGGAGAACCGACAGTGTTGGAGATCTCGCTGCAAAACAAGAATCAGCTTGAAATGCAAAAATCAACTGTTTTCAAACAATATGAGTCTCTATCCTGCCAATAAACTCCTAACAAAATAAGATAATGTCAGAACAATATCATGTCCATCATTTCGTTCTTTTGCTTGCTTTTAGACAGCGTGCGCTTAAACATGGGACTCTGGAAACCTTGCATATCGGCGCCCCCTGTGACAACTTCCAAACACACGGAAAGTCAATCAAAGCATCAGTGGAGAGCTTAATATGCTGTTTTCTGGAGCTCTAAAGAGGAGTTCTCTGCTAGTTAGTAGTGCAAAGCTGCTCTGCTGGGGTCCGGGAAGAAATAACAAGCTCTGAATATGGGTTGAATATGAGACTTTTAAAGTTAATGCATAAAAACTGGTTGAAAATGGAACAAAAGGTCATTGTATTTTGTGAATTGCAGTGATTTTTCTCATTTTCACAAAGCAAACTGCATATGGAATTCAAGAATAACTCCTCACTTTTCCTTTTTTAAAAAAACAATGTGTGCACATTGAGGCTGCAACCCCCTCGCCCACCATCTCTCCCCTCCCCCGCATGCTGCTTCGCGTCTTCCCTTTGGCTTTAGCCGTCTGGAACTAGAAAGAATCCAGAGTTCAGACCGCAGCGAGCCAACTGGCAGCAGGAGACAGCGGCAGCGGAGAAAAAAAACCCATCAAGTATTGACTCCCTAGGAGAGGCAGGCAGGCAGGTCTCAGAAATAAGAGGGGCAGCCCAGAAATACGCTCAAAATTACTAGTGAGCCTCGCTGAATGCAGTGACCGGCAACTGTCTCCTCTAATGACTAGGGAAACCACGGTATGCAGATAAATACATACTAGTACATATGACCACCGTCAAACATTAAAATGCTGATTTTGGTGATTATGCCAACTGTAAAACAATTTAAGACAATACCGTTTAGAATATTGGCTAAAATAACTTGACGCACGAGGGTTCGAGAGTTCAGGACAAACTGGGACAAGATCCAGGAGACAAACAAAACAAAGCGTCATTAGAAAGGAAATACAGGAAGATGAGATGTTTAAATTGGTTTGCAGTCTACCTGGACACATATTGGTGAACGCAGTCGAAGCTGGCCTGAGGTTGATCTCTGCTGTCGCTGGATACGTAGAAGGAAAAGACGCGCAGGGCAGAGGGCTGCTCAGGCGTGGGAGCTGGAATCTTGATGTACTGAAATGAAACAAATGAAACAATGGGTCATTCAGGGGATGTGTTTGATCCGGCCAAAAAAAAAAAAATGATTAGTTGAAAATTGTATTGGCAAAAATTTCCACCACAACACAAAACAAAGCAAAACAACAACCAAAACATACGATGACTGCACGTGTGTGCAGTGTAGTGTAATGGTTTTACAGTCTCAAAGGCCCGCTGCTTTCACCTCATGTTTCCTCTGACCCTTTGAGCTCATTCCTCTTTTCTTATCTTCCAAACTGGCATTTTGTGAAAGTGGAGGAGTTGGGCGGGTGCGGGGGGGGTACAATTGAGTACAATTTCTGAAGAGCCACTCAGATGCCAAATGTACTGAAGCCAAGAGAAGAGCACAGGGCGAACCAACACTGTTGTGCAATCGATACGAATTCAAAATGTGACTACTTCTAAAAAGCCAGCAGCATGATAGCCGAGGCCGGGACTCCGAGGACATTCACCTTCTATAAATCAGTCAACTGCAAACTGCCACTTTTATGGCCGGTTTCCACTTTATTTCTGCACAAATGAGGCTGCATAAATACCACGCAGGGACGAGATCAAGACTGCCAGCCGTGCGGTGTTACTTTAAATAAATCTCCCTGGGTAAACAGTGTTTTTAAGCGCCCGCTCCACTGAGGCGTCCCGAGATCTCCTCGCAGACTCAGCGGAGCACACTGGAGCCGAAGCTGTAACCTCCAGGGCTGCCACACACACACACACACACACACACACACACACACACACACAGGCATAATAACAGATCAGAGAAGAAGGGACGATCAGGGGGAAAGAATCAACCCAGATCTGATCAGAGACGGAATCACAAGCCTTTTAGAAACAGTTCTAAAAGCACTTTGCATTAAGAGTTACTAGAAAAACGTACACGAGAAGCACGACGGGAAATCTAGACGCGTGAGCACAAGAGGCTGAGAGGAAAAATACACAGAGAGGCTCCACAGAGCGACAGTCAGGAAGTCACATCTCAAAGTGAAGAGTGCTGCAGAGAGCCACACTGTCAACACACAGCCGCGGTCAGCAGTTTCACACCGATCCCATTTTGCAGGCTGCTTGTCTTATTTTGGAACAGGAGGCAGATCCTTCACCCCACATCGTTGGGACATTTAAACAAAGACATTTGAGTAAAAATAAATAACTTCAAATGGATTTTTAATGCTGGTGAATGATTATTCTCAATACAAAACGACTGTCGGACATCCGTGGAGTTTACTAATAAAACACAAATTATAAATATAGATATTTTAAAAATATCCAAAATTAACCCATGATCAAGCCCTTATTTTGTAGTTTTATTTACTAGCTTCATCACTCTGGCAGAGGATAAAACTAACTTACAAGAACTTTATAAAAATATATAAACTGAAAGCGAAAACAACTTTACTTTGTGTGCTTCTGGTTGTCATTATCTGCAGCAGAGGAGGAGATAAATCACCTCTTCAAAGAACAAAAAAGAAAAAAAAGTGAAAGATGAACACAGGCAGTGCGGCTCAAAGGCTCCCCAGCTGCCGGGCCAAGAGCTCTGATGTGGTTCTGCTCAGGTCTTGGTATTTACTGTGCATATCAATCCTTCAGGTGTCACCGACAAAACTTTTCTGCAGTCCCTCTCATGTCTACAATCAAAAAACAGAATTGGCTGCGTGCACTCTGGAGCTTTGTTTTGGATGCATTTGCTGTTTTGCGTGACTTTTTTTTTGACCATCTGCAAAATTCCTCCAGCTGAGGAAACTTCAAACCGTTCTGATCTCTGGCTCTGCATCCTGAAGTCAACAGCATCGCGGCAGTGTGCAGCAACACACGCTCCGAACAGAATGCCCCACAAAGCCACACGGTGAAGCCTCGATTAAATTGATGACAAAAACAGAAGATAAACGGCGGCGCTCCGTTTGCACGAGGCAACTATGACCACGGTTGCGCGCAGCGCTTTCGACGTTATCAGTGTTCAAATGCATCTGGTTTGTGATTGTATCACATTGGTCCATTAGCAGCACTCTCAGCGACAAACACTCAAAAGCCTGTAAGCTACTGCTGGATGTCTCATTGTTACCAAGAGGCAGGCGTCACAAAAACATGTTGTGATCACAGCGAACGGCTTATCGAAGGGATCCGCACGAGACAATTTTGTTAACATTTCACATGACTGTGCATGCACTTTGTCGGACTGCGTGGCAATTCACCAGACAGTCATAAAGTTCAAAGGCCTGTTATTTCAACTAGTGCCTTAGTGACACAAATACAGGGCACTAATAAATACACAGATATCGTCCCTCTAATGCACCGTGTCCTTTCACAGATCAGATATGTAGAACTGTGCCTTGGGAAAAAAAATATGAGACACAAAAGAGCTTCAAACCTCCGTTGCAAAAGTTTGTTTTAATCAGATCTCTGTGTGCACAGCAGCTCCCACGTCCACCAATAGTCTTTTTAAGCCAGACAAATGTCCTCTGCTTTCTTTAAAAGCAAGCAAATGTGCAACTCTTTCTTCCGGCAAACAGATTGTTGTGAAATGCACTTAACTTTGTTTTAGCTTCAGTTTCCAGTCAACCGCAGCTCGCAGGTGAGTCTGGAAGGCCGCCATGCACAGAGGCAGAATGTGGGAACCAATGTGTGAAAAAACTGCAAGGACTACACTTAAGAAAAACTGCAGGTTTTGTTTGTTTGTAGCAAACTCTTGCTGCGTTACGTCTGAATCAGCGGTGCAAAAACGTTACCCTGTCGAGCACCGCCGCACACGCAGAGCTCTTTGCGGTGAAACACAAACACCTTTTGTCTGTTCTGCGACACCGCTGCCAGCCGCTCACCTCGGTGACCCTCTGAACTTGTCGCTTCTACAGATGCCCGGTGATGCAAGGCGCCCAGGAGCCAACAATGGCATTTCTACTCATGAACAGACTTGTTAACCCCCCACCTACTCTACCCCCTGCCCTACCTTCTTACCCTTTGCACAAACAACGACATGCACGGCCAACATTAGCAGGTAGGCGCAAACTGGAGCACAGCCAACCGAATAAACCTTTGGATGTGGTTGACGAGATATCGTTGTTTGCCGTTACCACCGGAGAGAAATTCTCAGGGAACTAGTCGGTCGTTTGTTTGGTAGCTGGCACGCTCAAATGCCAAGACGCTTTGAGCCTGGGTGTGTGTGCGTGTGTGTTGTGAATGGAGAGGTTTCGTCAAACACTCGCATGCGGGCCAGAAGAACCGGTGGGAAGAACCGTCTACAAACCTGATGCCTGCTTACAAACACTCGAGCGTCCTTGAGGGCGTGGCCTGAAGTCCAGGCATAGAAACAGAAACGCATCTGGAGAAACTGCCCTACATTTGGAAATGGTTTCGGCTTCTCGGGACCGAAAGGCAAAACGGATCAGTTTTGGATTTTCGGTGTAATCCCATAAATCAAGTCAATCCATTCCAGTTCATCCCCACAACTGCATTTTTACAGCTTTATTGCAAAAAAAATAAAATAAATAAAAAGGTTTCTCTGATCTACTGCATTTCTATGGTGCAGCCTTCCGCCTTCATGACAGCAGCCTGGCTTTGAGGTGTTAATCTTGGCACGTGACTGTACGTCCATCTGTTTCCTCACACGGCCTGTTTGTGGCCGTCAGGGAAACTCCTCTCTCTCAAGTTCCAGAATTTTAATCACGGAGAAAAGCAAAAGAAAAACTGAGGCGCAATAAAAGCTGCGGGCTGAGCACTATTTTAAAATCCAGTGGAGGCGATCCTGGACGCGGAGAACAGCGACTCGAACCCTGAGGAGGTGCGACCGTCGCAAGGCGTCAATTTGTCATAAAGGTGCAATTTGGCCTCGACGCAACAGGTGCAGCTCAGTGTAGCGGAGGAAGAAAGACGCAGCACCTGTTGGCGAGTGTGAAAGTGTGCGCTTGTTTTCAGACTGTAACCTCACAGACAATTTTTGCCCCTCTGCATCATATTTGCATTATGTAACCTTTTCAAACTTTTTATTACCTCCAGCAGAATTTTAGCTTAACATTCTATTAAGCTATATATGTTTGCTATATACATGTACTACCCGAAAAATTGGAATATCAAGTAAAAGTTGTTTTATTTTGGCAATTTAACATAAAAGATGAAACCAACTAAATTGTAACTTTGCTGATTAAGATTTTCAGCTTCTTAAAACCACAAACCCACAAACTCAGAAAATTATTATAAAATTTGAGGGTTTTTTTTGAGCTGCAAGATCTGATCAGCAAAATCCAAAGAAATAAAAACTTGAAATATATTGATTTGCATATTATTCGTTTATATAATATGTCAAATCACCTTTTAAGTTGAATTGCAGAAATACAACAACCTTTTCAGGATATTCTATTTTTCTGGGTATACCTGTATTGATATATAAAGAGTCAGCGGAATGTATCCACACATCAGGAAAAGAAAAACTTAAGATGTCGAATCGCCGCCAGTTTAACACCTGCTGACACCAAAAACCCAAACCAGCCATTTCTCAACTCTTGACAAATTGAAAAGTCACAACGGAGCGTGCAGCAACACAATGCCGAAAGAAACCGCAGCCCCGTCTGTCATAAACACCTCGGCCGAGGCGGGACGGAGCGACTTTCCCTGCCCCTCAGTCAATGGAACAAAACCTGTGAGAGACTGCTGTCGCTGCCCACAGCTTATGTTTCCTGCGAGCCTTTGCCTTGAATGCGCGGCTGGGGTGTACGTCTCATGAAGCCCATTGTTTTCACATCCTCTGCAGCCTGAGTAATGGCCTTCGGAAAACAGGCCGTCTTTTGTTGCGGTCTCCTCCTCGGCTCCGGAGCGGGATGCCGCGGCACCGCTTCCCCTCACTGGCTGATAAGAGGTGGAGGAGGGTTAGGGAGGAGGAGGAAGAGTAGGAGGAGGAGGAGGTTCTGGAAGACAGCGTGTCTGAGCCGCCGCTCTGACAGGTGAGGGAGGAGAGAGAACTGGAGGACAGATGTCTGCCGAGATTCACACACACACACTGGTGTTGTAGTCAAGACCGCACCAACCGAGACCAAGACAACACTAGAGAGTGTCAAGATCAAGACTAGACCAAGACTTTATACATCAAAAAAAATAACAACAAAACAGAAACAAATGACCAGTGTCTTTTTTTTTTTAAATTCAAGTTTGCTTCTAAATGGAACAGCAACATCTCTTTTCAGCAAGGTATCGTTTCATAATTTTCTTTAACATTTTGCTGCTTTGCCAACTATTTTGAACCATTTTCAATTCATTTGCTTCATAAAATTTAAAAATACTAGGAATAAGGAGGTGTGTCACTTTGGGTATCACAAACAGAGCGTTAAACGGCAGCACCTGGATTCTTTTCCATTATTATCTGTCATTGCAGTGATGGCTGAGTCCTCACTGATTTTGATCAAAAACCCAGAGTCCGTCCAGTCTGAGACAGAGACGAGACCGAGTCCGAGAGGAGACCGAGACCCTAAAAGCAGTCCCGAGACCAAGACCAGTCACGAGTACTACAACACTAGCACACACTTCACCTCAGTCTCAGACAGACCAGGCGGCCGCCACCCTCGTGCTCACCGCGCTTCAGTACACTTCTTCATCTCATCGCAAACTAAAGGCGGCGCAAAAACAGCGAGTGGGAGGATCAAGCGATGTGGGTTGGGAGGGCAGACGAGGAGAGTGAAAAGCGAGAGACCTTGTGCGTTTTTTTGTTGCGATTCACACATTCAACTCCTGAGTGGTCGGAGCAGAGCAGCTCAGCTCAGCTCAGCTCAGCTCAGCTCAGCTCAGTCTGCTACTGCTGCTGCCGCGTCTCTTTCCAGGCTCAACACGGCGGCGCTGGGTGATTAATGCGGTTGCCTGGAGTGGGAGACAGTGCATGTAATCAAGCTCCCAGCCTGTAATCACCTTCCACTCCTTTTCATTTGCAATTTCACAGGGGGGGGGTGTGTGTGTGTGTGTGTGTGTGTGTGGCAGGGGCAACAAGTTTGTCAGCGCTGTGAGGGAAGAGAAGGTCGGGAGTGGAGGAGCAGCGGAGGGAGAAAAAAGGAGAAGGAAGAGGAGGAGGAGGAGCAGAAGGAAGAGGAGAAGAAGAGAGAGGAGGAGGAGCAGGAGAAGGACGAGAAGGAGTGGGCGGAAGAGTAGGAGGAGGACTAGGAGGAGGGCAAGGAGGAGCAGGAAGAGGAGGGGGAGGAGCAGGAGAAGGATGAAAAGAGAAGAAGGAGGAGGAGCAGGAGAAGGAGGAGGAGAAGGAGGGGGAGAAGCAGCAGGAGGAAGAGCAGGAGGAGGAGGAAGTAAGAGAAAGTGTAGGAGGAGGACTAGGTGGACCAGGAGGAGGAGAAGGACGAGAAGGAGAAGCAGGAGGAGCAGGAGAAGGAAGAGGAAGAGCAGTAGGAGAAGGAGGAGGAGCAGCAGGAGGAGCAGGAGGTCCTGGGAGGGGAGAGAAAAGGGAGCAGCGCCACAAGAATTCCTTGAGGTTTCCGTCTCTGCTGCCAAGAACGACACGTCTCGGGCAGGTGCCCCGAGGCTGAACCGTCCACTGCAACAACTTGTGGGTCACCATGTCTGACACACACACACACACACACACACACACGCACGCACGCACACACACACACGCACACACACACACACACACACCACAAAAACTCCCTTTTCCTTCAGCGTGGGGCTTCCACATGCGTGGCGGCCTGAACCCAGCCGTGCACGTGCACGTGCGCAGGGAGCAACAAGTGCTCTTCTATGCCTCATTAACTCACGTCGTGCCACTTTCTGCTGCCGGGAGGGAATCTGGATGGGGACGCGGTCGCTCAGCTCCACGTCTCCCAGCTGCCACTCGCTCGCTCGGACAGAGAGCACCACAGTTTTCTTGAGCCGCCGCTGGATGTCAGAAGGCCGCTTGTCTCCCGTCGGACACACAAACCCTCTCCTAAATAAATATGTGAGCTGATTGGTCCGCAACATTTTCATTCTAGGCTCTCTCTTTCTCTTTCTCTCCGTTTTTTTTTTTTTTTTATATAATTCAGGCCACAACCACATGTGGTTAAACCATCATAATCCCTCAACAATCCACTCATTGTGGGCACACACTTATTATTGCGATCTGGGAGAAAACAAAACACGCTTAAAACACGTATGCCGGAAGCTTACTGGAATAATGCAAGAGCTTTTGCGGCGAGCGCCAAAGAAGCGTTTTGCATTCTTGCACCTTTTCTGTTTGTTGTTAAAGGGACAGTTCGTCCGAAGTTGACATTTCACACACTTTTCGAGATACATTTTGGAATCCGCACAGTTCTTGGGTTACAGCGGACGCTCGGGGAGTGATGGAGGGGTAGGGTGGGGGGGGTGGGGGGGGTAGTGTGTCACTCACCGGTTTCTAAAAGTCATAAATCCACTCTGTCTGGAAAAGCAGCTGCATTTGCGCCATGTTTTTAACCATCCACTGTACGCCAAGTTCCACTAGCAGGTCAATTAACTTCCCAGGCTTCTGAGAGCTCAAATCAATGTTTGCATGCCGCAGAGGCATATTTATATTATATATATTTTGCTACTGTGGGCAGTGGTTAGCACTGTTGCCTCACAGCAAGAAGGTCGCGGGTTCGATTCCCAGCCTGGGGCCTTTCTGTGTGGAGTTTGAACCTTGTGGGTTCTCTCCAGGTTCTCCGGCTTCCTCTCACAGTACAAAAACATGCATGTGAAGTGAATGGGAAACTCTAAATAGACCGTAGGTGTGAGTGCGAATGGTTGTTAATTTTTCTATGCGGCCCTGCGATGAACTGGCGACTTGTCTGGGGCGTCCACCCTGCCTCTGCACTGTGACAGCAGGGTTGGGCTCCAGCAGACCCCCAAAAACCCTGAGTTCAGGAAGAAGTGGCTCTTGAAAATGAATGGATGGGTGGGTTAACGTTACTGTTTTGAGACAAATTAGGACTGGCAAGTGCACCAGACTCCTGGCTGACAGAACAGCAGGAGCACTGAGACAAACAGCACCCAGCTACTGCGCCTTGATGCTGCATTTATTAGTTTGTTGCTCAGTCTCGTTGAGAGTCAAGGTAACTGGTCTGAGTCTAGACGCAGCTCGTGGTTCACTGACGGGACGATTGTGATGAAAAAAAAAAATGTTGCCATTTAGTCTCCACTCCATTAGTTCCACAGCAGGGATGTTTCTGTCATGCTTGGCACCAACAAGACCTCGGGGCAGGCCTCAACACATCTGGACCGCAACTCATTCGGGCTAATCCAAAGAGAGTGAAAACACAGACTGCATTCCCCCGCTCATTGTTATTCAAATTTGAGAAGGGGAAAAACAACACACAATCAGTGGCGGGGGAGGACGACACTCTGGGGATTTGGGGCTTCAGTCGGCCGAAAACACCGGCAACAGGCTGAGACGTCAGCGAGCAAAACACGCACGGCATATTTACAGAAAATAAAGCGACAAAAAAAGAGGAGACGCAAACACAACAACGTTACACCCCACATGCGGAGTCAGCGGGGGGACCGCCAGGGTCCTGTCTGGGGGCACGGACCACTGCACAATGAGCGGAGGAGGCAGACAAGGAGGAGGAGGTGGGACTTGAATAAATCATGCCTTTGGGCCACACAGGCAACATAAAAGTCGTCGACAAACACACAATAATCCAACACTCAATCGCACCCGACAAATGCCGGCGTTGGCCGCACATGTGTGCGACCAACTGGAGTACATCATTTCAACACAGTATTTATTACCATCATGCACAAACTGGCCAAAAAGGGACATGTAAAAAAAATGGGAGAAGGTCATTAATGGGCCACAGCTTGTGTCATGTGCTTCTCTTTAACTGCAGCAAGTCCCAGTGCCAGCAATACGCAGTACACCAACGGGAAGAAAAAACACTTTCATCAATGTCTGAGTCAGGCAGACAGGCCAAAGCTAAAGCAAACTGAAGTCATGATGCCTCACGGTGTAATCAAGACCATTACAGGCTCCATAATTACCTCTAAACACTCATTTGGTTAATAACTTCTGCGACCAGCGCAGCACCCAGGGAGGGGGACGACGCTCTGTGCAGGGCCTATGCTGCTGCATGCCAAGCATTCGATGATGAAACAAAACATGTCTCACAAAGTCAGTTTGACTTTTACCAAACTTGCTCAAATCAATAACAGTTCAATAACGGCAGATTTTTTTGAAAACGCTCTTGAAAAAAAATGCATTGACACAAAGCTGTCTTGAAAATGTTTCCCGTTTACACGGAGACGCTGTAAATGACTGAAAACAATGTAGTACCTATGCCAGGCCTGGTGTGGCGCCATAAGTTTACTCCCTGAAGGTGGAAGAAGACGAAGAACACCTGAAGCACACCATGTTTAAAGAAGCAGGAGCTCGCTAACAACATTAGCATCAGTCGAGTTGAACTTCAACTTCGGATAACACAAAGCCTGAATAAGGGCAAGCTAAGGTTGACTGGGCGCCGTGCCAGTAGAAGTTTGGTAACATTTCAAACTTATCCACCCTGAGGAGTGTTTTCAAAAATGTGCGGTTTCACTGAAAATGCGGCTTTGTGTAAACACAAGGCTCAATCGAATAAATATTTCTGCGTTTTAAGAGAAGTGAGAGAGGCAGAGAGAGCAGAGAGACTTTCTACTGATTCTGCTAGTGATTAACCCTCCCCCTCACTCCCCAGAAAACACCCAACTGCACGTCCCCGTGTCTTGCTGAAATCGTGACATCAACAGAGACGGAAGCCAAACAGCTGCTGACCAACTGACCCTGCACTCCAACACTTGACCCTAAGGTGGAGACTCTCCTTCCCAGTAGACAGGGTCGCCCTGGCAGTTAGCATGACAAGACGCGGGGGTGTTGGTGACCGCCGGCAGAAAGTACTGGGAGCCAACGCCGAATCCCTTGAAGGAGTATTTAATTTTTTTGTTTGCAGACAGTTGTGCAGGTTTAGGCCAATTTTCTAACCACACAAGCTCTCGGTGTAAAAAACAAAAAACAAAAAAACCAAGCTACCGCTATGCTCATCTTGTTGTGACAGGAGAGGTTGGGGGGTGGGTGGAGCAGGGGCATCACTTTTCAACCAGGCCATGCAATTAGACTGACAAGTAAAGTGTTCCCTGAGGACACAGCTGCTTCTGACTTCAGTCAAAACACTCACACGGCGCAGGCCACTGACTGGCTACGTGACAGTTCAGCTTCAGTAGTCAATGATGCGCTAACGCTCAACGGAGAGAACGCACACCATTTGGGACACACTACAACTGTGTAGCTATAGGATGATTACCAAACACACCCATTTTATTTAATACTAGCTAATGCTAGTGACAACACGCTAACGTGCTTCTCGGCTACAGTGGCGCGGTTCCTTTGGGTGAATCGAGTAGATGGGGAGATTTAATAATTGCAATTTACAGCTACAAAAAGCAGAAGTAAAAGTTTTAAAAAAGGCAGCGTTGTGAGTGAGGGAACTGCTGATGTTATCATTGAACCCGCACAGCACTTGCACTACACTGAAGTATACTACTGCAAACTAAGTATGCGATTTGACATACCCTTCAAGTCTCTCCTAGCCCCGAAACATTTTTTCAAATTAAATGATTATGATAATTTATGATACTTTTCAGGCAAGTTTCCAATACAAAAATGAAAAACTCAAAGATGAAGTTGCTTTTAGTGTGCAATATTTTGTCTAGATTTCAGTGGAATGTTTTTAGGAGAACATGGACATCATTTATCATTTAGCTGTTGCAGTATTTTCCAAACCACAACACTGGAGCTGCGTATAGTTAAGAAGCCCATATATCCACCAATCTATGGGCCACTATTGCTTACGACAGGGAGAACACAAACCCTGAACATACCATCGCAAAGAGTTTAAAGTGAAAAAACAACATAACAGGCACATATTGTAGACGACAAAACAGAATGTTTCATATAAAATAGGCCACCAGGTGCTGGAGCTGTGAAATTCTGTCCCTTATGATACATCACAATATTTTTTTTTTTTTTTTTTTGCACCACCCCGGCCTTCGAAGTGTGTAATCCAAAATGAGAGCTTATCTGCACCAGGTGAACCTGTGCATGCTCCCCATCTGATGTGCAATGACTGCCTCTCCCTTCACTGCTGACCCACGGCTCTGGCGAATGTGTGCGCTCCTCCCTCTCTCTCTCCCTCCCTCCCTCACTCCTGTCCTGTTCCCAGCGCTGCTCGCTGACCTAACAAAGCCTCTCCACAGTCACCCGCCTGACCCAGTAACCTGCAAGTCTCCTCCTATCCTATCTGCTGGGAGCTCCCATCTGAGCCGCAGTACGGTGGGAGCCGGGGTCGTGTGGGATCAATGTGAGCTCGAACGCATACACAGAAAAAACAAGTCGCTGCAGAATCATCATTTAATTAAAAAAAAAAAAAAGAAATGAGTAGATATTTTGCATTTGAAATAAAACCACTGTTCATGACTTTGATTTAACATTAAGAGTTTAGTTAAAGCATTTGTTTGTGAACACAGTGGTTGGGTGAGTTGCAGCAATTAATCAAATAGGACTCTGGCACCCCTGCTGGGTCCTTGAAGGTCTCAATGTGTCCCAACCAGGAAATTGTTGACTTTCATTTCAAATTGTACTACTAAAAAAAGGCAACGCACAATGCACGCAATAAGATACACTTATCAGTGGTGTCTTTGGTCAAATAGACTCAAACTGCTTGAAAATATTCAAGATTTAAGAGTTTAAATATTCACACATAAAGGGAATTACACAAACAAAACAAAGCTGCTTACCCCTTGACTTCCTTTGAAGCGAATGGATGGTTGGCTTGGCAGAGAGCCCTGAGTAGAGACAGAAGAAGAAGGAACAATGTATGGACTCCAAACAAACACATCTGATCAAACTGTCGCCGCGATGATGCTTCACTGACGGGGATCAAAGTTACACAATCGCGCTTATGTGTGTGTTACTGTACTGTGTGCTTGCCTCCACTGGAACCCGTGTGTGTGTGTGTGTGTGTGTGTGTGTGTGTGTGTGTCAGACTAATTCAACTGTCAATTCGATAACTAGGGGCTACACTCTGGACCGTTAGTCAGATTTCCAAGGGACTCCAGCGATTCCAACGAGCTTCAATAATTTAACTTTTTTTTTTTTTTAATTTATTTTTTAATTTCGTTCGCTAGTTTCAAATGACACACACAGACGCGGCGATACAAGGGTGACAAACATCACGGAAACGTCACAAGAGAAGTCAAGAAGCAGCAGCAGCAGCAGCAGCAGCAGCGGCAGCGGCTTTTCAGACGGCCCAGCGGGCGGGGGAAGACGCCGAGACGGTTACCTTGAGGTTCCGGTGAGCCTCCAGCGCTCGGAGCGCCGTGTCCGTCAGCTTGACGTGGTACAGCGTGCTGTTGGCGCTGCTCCTGCTCCGTCCCCGGCTGGAGAGCCCGTAGCGCTGCTCCTGCCTCAGCGAAGCCATCGCCGGCTTTATTTGTTTCTCTCCTCCGCTGGCCCCCAGCAATTAGAGCCGCTTTCACCCTGACTGACTGACTGACTGTCTCTGTCTCTCTCCCTCCCCGCACGTCCCGACACTCTCCCCGTGACGTCACGCCGTGGGCGGAGCCAACGTGACAGTCAGCACGGAGAGACTCCGCGGAAGGTTTAAACGGGGGGCGGGGGGGCTTAAAATCGTTTTAGCCGTGGCGGTGTTTGGACCGAACCGCTGAACATCAACTGCTCGGTATGTAGTCAGGATGGTAGGGAGAACACGCGCCAAAGTGTTAAAACAAACAAACAAACAAACAAAACAACAACAACAACAAAAACACAAAAATATGTAAATATTGAACACATATTGCCAAGTCTTCAGGGAAGCTTGGCCATCTCGTGTCATTTAGCCATGGCACTATTTGACAAACCACTGCAATAGCTCAATTCAGTCAAGAAGACCATCCATCCATTTTCTGTCATTTAATATGCACATGGAGTGCTGTAGCCTAAATCAGGTATGTCAAGGGGAACACCATGAACAGCCTTCACTTTGAAAGAATTCAAAGTAAACCAATAAAAAAAACAACAACCCAGAAACAAATAAAAAGTTTCCTGCTTTAATGTGTTGTAAGAGAAAACATAACAAGCAATTTGCAAATAATCACAGGAAAGATACTTATCCTGAGGAGTTAACTGGCTTAATTATCGGCACTTTTTAGTGCATAGTCAACTTTCTCTTTACTTTATAACCAATAGGGCAACATTGAACCAGCAGAAACACAAACCAATACACCAATAGATAACCCGAGGTTGTGTTAAAGTAGCTACCCAAAAATCACTCGCTGCGATTGTATTGTCTCAGATCAGGATTCATGACTAAGCTGAATGACGACAGATGTAAGCAACTTAAGCGTTTGCATAACTGTGAGAAACAGTGCAAATGATAGCCGGGGGTTGGCAAAGCAGATGAGGCTGACAGGTAAGCCTATTTAGTTAAATTGTTAAGCTACTCCCTCAATGAAAGTACATAAGAGGTGTGTGGGTGTGTTGGGTCGGGCAGGTCAGCGGGGGCTATCAGAGAACAGGTGGTGCTGAATCTTCACCTCAAGCTGCCGCATAAAGGAAAAACTTGGTTATTCCAATACGCTCCTGTGATAAATACATATTGCACCTGGAGGTGGTTCTGACGTGGCTCTCGGAGCAGCCAAGCACTAGGAGATTAGCCCGTTTCAACCCCCCACTCCTCTCTTCTCTACCTGGCTCGTCTCTCTCATCCTCTCATTGTCGGCGGTTGGCCATCTGCTGCACGTAAATTACCACTAATGCCTCATGATCCCCCACCCCCAACCACCCATGAGTGATGTTTCACACCTGAGGTCCATGACTCCCAGGACAAATGCACCTGCAAAGAAGCATTTTATTCTTATTGTCCCTCGTAGGGGGTGTCCCTCTTCTTTAATAATATTTTTCCCATTACATGTTATAGAGTTAATATTCTCTCTCTCTCTCTCTCTCTCTCTCTCTCTCTCTCTCTCTCGCTAAACAAAAACACAAATTAAAAACAAGATATAGAGAAATGGAGGTTAATTTTTTAAAGTCTGGCAAATACCCAATGTTTTGACAGTGTAGCGTCATGTTACATTAGGGATCAACTAAAGCATGAACGTTTTAAATGAATGTTGTTTGAACATGTTGTGCAGGGGATTGAAAACATAGACCTACTTGATATTATCATTCTAAAAATGACAAAATGTGATATAGTGCGTCTAATAAATACTAGTATTAACCTATACCTGGCTAATACCAGAATTAGCCAGGTACAGGTCATAAAATGACTGATGACAATACTGGTGTCCATTGCCATCTGGCTGAGATGGAGCCTTACTGTAGGTGACAGCCCTGCACTTCTACCCGACCGAGTGAGAAGGAGCCCTTCTCTGTACTTCTCTCTTTATTTTTTCCCCTGTGAAGGGTTTTTGAAGTTTTTTCCTCACCCAGTTCGAGGATCTGAAGGCAGAGGTCTTGCATCTGTGGAGAATGTAAAGCCTCTTTGAGGCAAATAGCATTTGCGAATCTAAGTTACGCAAATAAAATAAAAAAACGGCAAAAGAAAAATTGTCCTCAAAAGAAAAAAAAAATGTTACAGGGAGGACAAGAGGTCTATTGAAGGTATCATATTCTATTCATTTTCCATATACTTCAGTATGAATATTTGTGAAATGTAAATGTGCACAGAGCCGCAAGCAATAGTTGTGATTCTAACGTAGAACTATCAAGGCACACTCAGGGCCTTTAAAAGGTGGAGGAATTTCAAGGCTGCGTGTTACTTGTGAGGCATGTTGGCAGCAACCCGACCTCTCACGAAAGACCTCTGGTAGTAGTTTGGGTTCTCACCGTCTAAGAGAATAAATGCAAAAAAACACACATTTTAACATCTTGTGCTATTGCATCGCATGTTGTGCCTTTAGTTTGGTTACTTGGATGTAAGTTGGAGAAAGTTTTTTCTCCATGGCCAGATGACAGAAAGAAGAAAAGAAAAAAGAATTCCGGTGCAGCTGATTTCTTCCACATCCTTCTAACTCAAGCTCCACCCGACTTGTTTTCAATCGGTCTTCGTATAGTAAAACCAGCAGCATCCATTCAGTGGTGACCAAAACAGAAAGCAACTACTTTGACCTACACTTAAAAACTCCAGAAGAAGTATTATGCTGACCAACAGGAAGTGATTGCAAGCCTTGCTTCTGCTAAGGACAAATAGTGTGTGGATGCTACATTTAATAATAAAAGCAATGAAGACTTTTATGTCTTTGGAAAGAGGTTTAGCGAAACACTACAGTGCAACTTGGTTTGCCACAGGGAAGTGAAATTCTGGCAGTGCACAAAAATCTCACTCTTATCCACCTTGAATGTGATCAAATGTGCAATTATCATCGCATTTGTTTTTTTTTTTTAAATTTTCTATGAACTTTAATTTCAAAACAAGACCATGACGGTATGTCTGTAAGGTCTGCTTTGTAAACCACCACAATATGACTTCCCTGTGTTCCTCAACCTGAGTCCAGGGACAAAGACTACAGCTGTGCAGATTGAAACAAAAGGATACCAGTCAGCCTGAAAACCCACCAAAGCACCATGTAAGATAAGACAAAACCACATCAATATTTCCTCGGCTCGAATAGTCAGACCCTAACTTCCTCCCTCTGTAAAGCTTTAATTGATAAACAAAAGCTGGGTGTGATCACAGTCCACAGAGGAGTGGTCTCAACAAGCAAAGTCTAAGGATTATGATCATCACCGGAGAATTGCGCGTTTTGTTTTTACTGTCTTCAAAGCAAACGTGGACATTCCCACCAGGAAACACAATCAGACTTGGGAGTCAGCTTTCTGCATGCGTGTGTGCATGTGTGAGTGTGTGTGTGAGTGCGTGCGTGGTTTGGGTGTTCCACACGTGTATGCTGGTTGCTAAGCAGACCCAGGTGTTTGGTGTTTTACAGAGATCACAGGCCCTTCACAGCCACCGGTTTTACTGCGACTGTACAGGTGTGACACATCACTGCATGCATGAGAAGAGACGAGAGCAGCTCAGGGAGTTCAGACCACAGGCTGTAAAAAAAAAAAAAAGAGCATACATTGGGGGAGAAAATTCACTGTGTGTCATTAAAGTTTCCAAGAGCGCAACAGTTTGAAGTTCCCATGATGTTAAACCACCTGACACTGAAACGGCTGCTGCTGTTGTTTAGCTGTTCAACAATGGAATTAAAGTCTAAAATAAATACCATCAATTCCCATTGTTTAACAACTCATCTCCTGTGTTTTCGTTTGCTTCAATATCCCTTGCAGTGACTAAAAAGGCAAAATTTTGCTTACAGCAGTGTCTCAGATGTGGTAACACAGTCATTACCTCTGTTTTATGATATAATTTGACAATTTCTGATTTAAATATCAGTCTGCACTGGATTTCTTTTCATTTTTCCACCGCCACGCAAAATAGACCGCATTGAGTGGCGCCTGCCAACGGAACACAATTGGGTAATTGGGAGCAGAAGCCGATTCCCCATAACCACAGGGGAAGAGTGACGGAGCGAGCCAATAAAAGTCGGACACCAGACGACTGAAGTGTTTGCATACAGGGACCAGGATGAGCGCTGTGCTGAGAACAGCCCGTGTTTTGACTTTGCAGGGCAACGTAGGGAACATTCTCCTGATTCCATGTCTTAGGAACACAAAATGGGGCTAATTGCAGTTTAAATTGTCTCTGTTGAATCCTACTGGGGATTTTAGTGTCCTAAATATACTAGTTCAATTTTGGACAAGGAGATTAGTGGCATTCAAGCACCTTATTGTTATCCTTAAAAGTAAGATCTGTGGTGTCTTTGTCAGTAGGTTATTAAATTTTAACAGTGGGTTTCTTGAAATCAAATAAATTATTGCATAGGGCTTCTTTAAATAGGCATCCTAATTTGTATTATTCATAATATTTTGTATGTCCAAGGGGAAGTGAAGTTGAAGTGCTTAATGGAGGAGTAAAGCACTGAGCATTAAAACAATAGAAACTAGCATAACACGTCGTAGATACATACATACAGACAAACATATATATATATATATATATATATATGAATATATATATATATTTGTAAAGCTGCGCACTTGCAGACATGCAAACAAAAGAAGACCGTGACCTGATTACATAGTGGTTCCGAAAGACTGACTGATTCTTTAGGAACCAGCACAAAAACCTCCCCCTTCTTCTCTCCCCACCACCCCCTCCACCACACACACACACACAAACACACACACACATTCTTTTTTGGTTTGTATGCCTTCTAGTGTGTGTGCACCATTGACGATGCCTTGGCTTAGCCTTTTCATTCCGTTTGAAGCCTGATTAGAGTCACTGGATCAACACAAGCTGCATCGTGCATTAAGTCTGGGTAATTACACTTGAGAGTCAAAAAACTGGATGGAGACACAAGTGTAACACACAAGCGCGTCTCGCCCGTCGCCTGTGACGTCTTGATGACTCACCCGTGCTGTGGACGTCACTCCATTGAGGACTTCCATCCTTGCATTAGCTGCACGCTGTAATGAGTGGAACCAGCAAATGCAAACAGAACAGGCAACCCCCAGACAGAATCACGCTCAAATACAATTACAGATCCTCCCCGTGAGTTCCTGTCCAATACAGTAGCTTGAGTAAGATTTGTCTTTTTTAATAGGCTATCTATCTATCTATCTATCTATCTATCTATCTATCTATCTATCTATCTATCTATCTATCTATCTGTGTGTGTGTCATTGTTTATTCAGTATGCCATTTGATCAGCCCATATATGAAAAAAGAAAAATCCACATCTAGTCAGCATAACAAGTAGTAACAGGTGCTTAATGACTAACAGAGCCTCAGGTGTGAAATGTGAGCATCGAACTAAAAGGCAACTGCCAGATTCAAAATGTTGCTATTATATTTTCATTATGAGTCAAAATTGCCCTCGTACAATTCTGTGGCATTTATGACTATGTCGTCATACCATCAATCAAGTTTCCTGGATTGCGATATGCGTACTTATTTGCACAATTCAAGTGGCCATTTCTAGTTGATTGAGTAAATTATAGTCATTGTGGATGCCCTCTGGATGAAATATAAAACATCTCTCTGTGATAATTAAAAAGGCACCAAATAAGAGGTTCATGAGTATTAATTGCACTAAATATTAGACAGACTGTTGTTGTTGTTGTTGTTGTTGTTGTTTGTCTGTTTGTTTTTTAACTCCAGAACTATGGGAGCAGAAACAGTTAAAAGAGCTGAATGTCTAATTCCAGCCTTCATGATATTTGTCTCTGTCAGTCCTCTCAGGGTGAAGGCAGAATGGATATTAGCATGCACTAAGTCCTCCACAGGGCTCAGTGTGGTCCCGTCTGGAGATGGGTGAGAGGTTCCCATGTGTGCTGCCACTGAGCTAATTGAGGACCGGTTTGGGCAGGTTGCCATGGCGAAGGCTCTTACATATGGGATGCTACTTTTAGTGTCGCTCATTGGGGAGAGCTGATAAGTTTGCGCTGGATGTTTTATTTCTCTTTTGTTCACAGAGAAGCTGATTTTTAAGTCGTCGGAGTGATTTAGTTCTGTATGTCAATCTATTAGTTTCTTGAGTGAAAAAAAGAATGACATGAATGAACTAATGAAACCCTATCTGACCTCTGTTGGGACTGCCCCTCCATTAAACGGAGTGTATATTGGCAAAATTCACACGTTTGTTTGCATGTGGTTTATTGTTACTCAAAAAATCAATATTCCAATTACTGTCTGTGAAAATGAAAAAGTGGTGACATTTTTCCAAAAACATCCAAATGTTTTGGCATTTTTTGTGGCTGTTTTTCACTGTGATAATTCTTCTTATTTAGTGATGGTGAACATTTCTTGACATTGTTTTATATAATTACTAAGCCAAAGCAGAACCCATTATACAATACTAAATATTACTAAAAATATAATGTAATGTTTGTGTACAATATTTGTATTTTGTTTTCTTTCTTCTACATAGAGCAAAAGTGTTTTCTCCTCCCAACTGAGACATGCCTCAATGGTAGAGACTACTTCCTGCCTCATACTACATCTAACATTGTGTACTGTTTATATCACTACATCCCACTTAGAGTAGGGTGTGCATTGACAGGACTGCATTGGCACACTCAGTGTGAGGGCTCAGTGTAACCAGTAGCGTCTCGTGGTCACTGAGTGTTCCAGCGGATCTGTGCTGCGTGGCATCCCAATTTCACGGGAGGAAAACAAATTCACATATTTTTCCACACAGAGTGTAAGGCCATCAGTCAACTTGACTAACGCATGGCAGGAACCAATTTGAGTCAGTCATGTGATGGTGGCAAACAAGCTCATCCACTTGAAAAAACCAAAATCCGTCCAGAAAAATAAATCATTAAACACACAAGTGCTTAAATTTGGGGAAACAAGAGAAAATGTGACAGCTTGAAGATGTTTGCAGTTTGAGTTTCTGCTTCGAACGTCCTCTTTTGTGCATTAAATGTAACTTTCTAACTTTTGCTCAGCGTGCATCTCCTGAGAGAAGACTGTTACCTTGGCACCCATTCAAAAAAGTGAACAAAGTCACAATTTTAATTAAAGTTTCCCCTGACAACACAGACAGAGGCAGGTTTTTTTTTTGTTTGCTTTAAAATGAGCTCATAATTTGAGTGCAGACAACAAAGTAAGGGGCTTTTTCTCATCTCTTAACAGGTAATTTAACACATTCCTCCATTTAGCACAGTTAAAGGCAATTTACACATGACTTCAGCCCTGATTCGAGCACAAAGCCGAGTTTTGGTTTACGCGTGAAGCTGTCATTTTCTCCCTGGATGGCTGCTATTGTTCCACCTCATGAGAGAGAAATCTGCTCAGCTTGTGTCACAGGACACTGGTTTTGTTTAGCCGCCGTGAAATATCAAAAACCTGCAAAAGGCCAATTAATGGATCGGGTGCTCCGTCTGAGTTTTAGCTCTCTCCTGCTCATGTCGCAAATGTTCATTTGGTTTGACGGTTCCACTCGCTGACACTGCGTGAGAGAACAGCGCTGATTCACAGTACGACAGAAAAAGGCTGAGGATTCAACCGAGTCAATATCGAGACAACAGATGCAAATTCATTTGATGCGTGCTGGATGTCAAGGAACTGAAAGTAAAGAAGAGATTTTCTGTTTCTTTGTTGTTTTTTGTTTGCATGTGCCTGACTTGTCAATCTTTAAAATGGAGAAAAAAAAACAACTCACAACTCTCAGAATGTACTTTCACAGCCATGTCAGTGAAATGCATCCCTCTCTAATCTCCACCCTGCTGGATTGTTTCTATTTCAGTGTTTTGATAGCACAGGGTCATCCGGTCCATCATCTGCACTCCATGACAACCTAGTGTGACACTCACGTAACTTTTTTTTGTGTCTAAGAAACCATTGATCCCGAGGACTGACTGAACTGGGCGGTTAAATAAAAGGTTATACATGGGAAGGTACAGAAAGGAAGAAGGTAATTTGACCCTGATCAAGATTGTTTACGTACCATGCCACGTATCACTTTTGCTCGCTCAAGAGGCAATATGTTATAACAGGAACCAATGTGCAAAAGATAAATTCCCTTGTTCTTCTTATGCTGAATCTATCATTTGACCTTTTAAACTTTTATTACACTACACTTCAACTGAAAGATATGAGTCAGTCAGTTAGTACACTTGCCAAAAACCGGAAAAAAAATGTTAAAGCATTTTTCTCCAGAATCAACGCCCCCGTATTGAACGTTTAACTTGTCAATGTGTCTCACAATCAAGCAACAACATGAAGTTGCCCTATTTCCCCCTGACGTTGTCACGCATTAACCTATTTCGGTGTTCTTCCCCTCAAGAGTATACTGTGTTTGTACTGTCAAAGCCTTTATGCTCTGTGAAAAGGAGGACAAAGGCCAGAGACATGAACCACTGCATTGCATAATAATGACGGTGATACCCTTGAGAACTACCCAACATACTGATGATAGCTCCTTTTAGTTGTCTCGAGAAAAAGAGTGACCTCTGAGAAGCTCTTTGGCTTGGATGGCACTAGGATGCTGTATGGTCTTTTATTGTGTTTCCCAATATAGGATCCTTATGCACTTGTATCTCTATTCTTATGACAGGTAAGTCGAGAGCGTCCTTACCTACTAATGCATCACACTGCGGCAACTTCAGAGAGTTACTTCTCGCTCATCCACTTCCTGCATCCGTACCCATAAAGGAAAGTGTTTGGTTCTGGAATCCACTGAAGTTCTGAGAAATGAAAATGCATTTCATGGAGGTTGGCGAGATGGATGAGCGAGGATTCAAGGTTGAGTGCTGCTGTTGCTTTTTATGTTTTGTTGACTGATCCGTTTGGCATCAGCACAACTGAGACACGGGGAGCTGAGGAAGAAGCAATGGCAGATTTCCTGTCCTCAGGAGACATCACGTGCTGGCCACAGATCCACAATGTCACAAAATCACCGATCATTACCGATACGAAGAACAGGTCACGTGGGTTAATAATGCGACATGCCCGCACCCAGCTAAGGGCCCAAATTGTGTAATTTGCCTGCATGTCATTATACGCGAATGGGTAGAAAGTGCTCGGCGAGCGCGTGGACTCCTGTGTGTAGAGTCGTATTAATGGAAAACATCTCCATCATAATAAATGTGCAGCAGAGGGGGGCAGCAGCTTAGTAAAAGCAGCAGCAGTCGACGTAGTCAAAATGACCAGGTGGTGATAATTGCACTGGGAGACGGTGATCGTTTTGTTTTCAGCAGGATGCTGTCAACGGAAGCAGCTGTTTGGGAAAACGGAGATCCGGATCGCCTCACCCAATGACAGTTTGACACTTTGCCTGCCGTGCTTTTAGACGTCATGGCCTTGTGTGTGTATGTTTTATCCACCATACCAACATTCCAGTCTTAAATATACGTGTATAGGGCCCAGGACTGACAACGTTATGGGTAAATGCAACCACGTAAAAGAGTAATACTGTTAGTGCTTTTTTTTTTTTTTTATAGAATATTTTATTCAACCTCGTCAGTACAGCTACTCTCTTTGAGACATGAGGTCTGACAATGTAGAACAGGGCTGGTCAAACTTTTTGACTCTGAGCAGGAGCAGATGGACGGAGTCTTATGGTGAGCCACCTCATAGGAGGAAAAAATGTATCATGGCATATGTAGAAAACATTTGCTTTAATGTCAATTGAGAACAAAAGCATTACAACAAAAGATTGAAGCCCCACAGTATTCTTACTAATCTTAAAACACTGAAAAAAATACTGATGAAATACAACTTTTTTTAAATTAATTTCTTTCTATTAATTTAAATTCTTCAAGTTTGGTGGGCCAGTTGGTGGTATATGTGTTAGGTATGAATAGATTTCTGAAAGAAAGCTGTGAAAAATATATTCAATTGATCTTTAGCTTGTATTGTGTGTTATATATTTTCTGACACTACTTTTTCCTTCACCAATATGGCTATGAGTCATACTTTTCAAGGTAAATATTACATATATACCCTGGGGTAATTATTTGACTCATTTGAGTGTTACTGACGCATTAGAAGCAGATATTTGAATGAGTCATGCCATTATTTCTGGAACAGCTATCTTTCCATCAGGTATCTTTCTCTGTGAGCTTCAGGTTAGTAAAAGTTGAAGCAAAAAGAACCTCTTTTGTGTGAAGAAATGCACCAAATTGTTTAACAAATAACATACTGCAGGCCAGGAAAGAAAACTTATAGTGTATCATTTTACTGCGAAAGAGACCTAATTTTCCAACCAAATTGGCTGTTGGCTTAACAACCACAGCAGCAGCTTGATGGTTCTTTGTGTTCAAACAGTAATTACGTTCTTAAAATACAAAATCATCTTTCCGCAAAGTTTTCATTGTTCTCCATCAAACAAGAGATAGACATGCTCTTTTACGAATGTGTATTAAAACAAAGTCTTTATTCTTAAAAAACCTTTAAAGTTTGCATATTTGCTTAGCAGAAAATATAAATCTATTTGAACAGAAACCAGATGAGGCACATACGCTGAGCTGCAAACGATGACTAATTTGCTTCTATTCATAAAGTCACTGTCTGGGGAAAAAGTTCACTTCGGAGCAGATGTGACTCATTCCTTACCGATTTAACTTCAACAAATATAGTAAAAAAATAAAACAAACAAACAAAAACAACAACAACAACAAAAACCTAGTGAAAATATAGTCTGTCCACCATAAATCAGACCTTAAATCAAAACTTTCTGCTGCTTTCACCAATTAGAAGATAACATTATTACAATTAATACTGTTACGTTTTATTTTACGTTCAGCAATCAAATAAATGTCTTGTTGTTACGATGTATCTATCCTCCAGTCGACTCAAGGATTTCCCTGTAACAAGCTCCTTCGCCTTTTTCGACCTGGGTGGGTTTCGTCACGTAAACCGAATCATTTGGTTCACTACGTCACCGCCACGACAACGACTCATTGTTGGTGCTGCTAGTCACAGACTGCCCCCTGCTGGCGTCTAAAGGATTGACTTTTGGCAGGTGTCAAGTGTAATGTTTTGTACCGGGTATTGTCACAACATCGAGAGTTGTGATCGTGTCACATTTGCGTTACTTAAAACAAACAAACAAACAAACAAAA
Source organism: Thamnaconus septentrionalis (assembly GCA_009823395.1). Lineage (NCBI taxonomy): Eukaryota > Metazoa > Chordata > Actinopteri > Tetraodontiformes > Monacanthidae > Thamnaconus > Thamnaconus septentrionalis. The sequence goes on along the minus strand of CM020505.1, from coordinate 4,599,301 downwards.
ATATATATCAACGCCAAAGACATATAAAGTATGAATACAAGCGGAATTGCAGACATCCGAACGAAGCATTCGAGATATTTAGTCTAAACTAAATGACGCATTCGTGGCGCATGCGCTACCGACGGAAGATATTCTCGCAAGGAACTCTCGCGCATATTTGGCAGCCATCGAGGCGCAACCAAAGCGAAAAACAGCGACTGGAACGACTGAAGTGAGCCAACGGCCCTTTGGCTGAGCTGATTTGGATTTTGGGGGTGAAAGCGGCGTCGATTACTAAAATGACCAGTAGGTATCCACATGTCGATCGGGCTGCTAAACACACGGGTGCTTAAATTCATCTTGCCTGAGCGTTGCTGGTTAGGCTCGGTCACTTGTGTCCCGTCTATTTCCTGGACAAGAGGTTAACTTCTCCTGCTTGAACAGTTCCGGTTTCGGCATTGAAATTAACGACACTTTTTTTGGGGGGGTGATATTTCATCGCGATATTTCTCAAGATGGGGGTTTCCTCTGTAGTCGCCACCGCGTAAAGTAAATATTAAAACAACTCTCAGTCGTTCTGTGTGAATCCAGCAGCTAGTCCGAGCCTTTGGCCTCCGTCTCGAGACGGGTGTTTTTGTGCGCCGGTGCTGCTGTTTCGTGGCTCTCCGAGGCGTCAGTGCCGACCATGTTTTCAGTTATTTACGAAGTCGGATAGCTGGTTGCTTGTTTACGCTGCAAATGACCTGAAAGTCGTTTGCAACGATTTCGACGTTGACCCGTCGTCAGCTCAACAGCGCCCCCCTGCCACGTCGGCTACTCCGAAAAGCTGCGCGTCAACGCAGCTTCTCCAAACAGCGTATTTGTTCCGTATTCCATCTTTTCTCTCCCTTTTTCTGATGTTTTGTCTCTCTATCTCTGACACTCAGGAGGAAACCAACGTGAACTTGCCCGCATGAAAAATGCCAAAAAATCGAATGAGCAGGGTAAAGGGAAGAGGGGCGACGATGGGCTTTCAGCTGCTGCTCGGAAGCAGAGGTAAACAACACTTAGAACTATAAAGATGAACTTTGAGTGTGATCCACCCAATCCCGGCTTAATGTTTAACTCTTGGTGGTTTTAAATCTATTTGTATTATTTGTAACCACAGTGCATTGTGAATCATAATGTCATCATAATCCTCATACTATCATAATCCTATTTTCTTCAAATAGCTTTTTTGTGATGAAGCAAAATAAGCTTTTGGTGTTTCTAGTGCAGGGGTGGGCAAATGTTTTGACTGGTGGGGCCACATTGGGTTCTAAAATTTGATTTGACAGAGGGGCCGGAGCAGGAGCAGATGGATGGAGTGTTTTGGTGACCCACCTCATTGGAGAAAAAATACAGAAAAAAATATATCATGGAATATATAGAAAACATGTGATTTAAATGTCAACTGAAAAATGAACAAAAAAAGCTCCAACAAAATATGTGTCTTTGAAGCCCCCGTGGTATTTAGCTTTTTATTGAAATGACTCTTAAAATATAGAAAAAATGGATGAAATACAGCTGTTTCATTAATGACTCACTATTAATATCATTACTTCAAGTTTGGCGGGCTGAATTAAAAAGCTTAATGGGCTGCCTATGGCCCCCGGGCCGTAGTTTGCCCATGCCTGGTCTAGTACAACATTGATGGGTTTAATTAGGCTGTAGGAGATTGACTAGGTTGAATGCAACAACAGGAACATAGATGATGGATTTATATTTGTTCTTTTTTATGTTTCTACTTTTTGATACATATATATTTTTTGTCTCCAAATGTCCTCCCTCCCTTTAGGGATGCTGAGATAATGCAACAGAAGCAGAAAAAGGCTGACGGAAAACCAGACCCCAACCCCAACCCCAAGTAGGCCACAGAGTGCCACCCAAGACCAACTCTACTCAAGTGTTTCAGCGGCATCCCATGTTGAGCATTTCTTCTAAGGTTTTGTGAGAATGGATCAGTCATTTTTGTCTAGCCTCGAGAATTTAGGATCCTATTACTCTTCCCTATGGCAAATGGTATTGCGTTGTTGGACTTGTTATTTTTCTCGGTGAAAAATGTTTGAGCAATTGAGTGGTTGTCCCACGTCGTCACTGCTTGCAGGAGAGCATCATGGCTGTAAGCAGCAGGTGAACGAATGACAGGTCCTGTCACAAAGCACCCATGTAACAGTTGTGTATTTTTGTACAATAAGGCCCCTTGATCATAAATAAAGTGTATCTTTTTAGTTCATGCTTCCCTGAGTTCTGAGTGTTTTTGTTTTAATGCAATGTTAAACTTCTTGAAGGAATATTGACGTTTACCGCTAAATGTTATACTGCTTTCGATATGCGACATGTAGCAATTAAGTAAGAATACAGAAAAGTAAAGACGGTGATGGCATACAAAATCTAAAATTGAACCTTTACATTGGAAATCTGTGGAGTGCAGAGTGCTAGTTTTGCAGAGTCAAAGTAATTTGGCACAAGACCACTTTGCTATCATTATTATTATTATTGCTATTGTCATTGTTATTGTTATTCAAAACAACGTTTATTTCACACATTATATGACAGCAACATCGCCCTAGATGCTGTGTTGGCCTCTAGGTGGCGACATATACAAAGTTATCACCGCCCTCCACGGTTTTCATTCGTGGCAGATGGATTTGGTGGAGTTGTGTGTGCCATGTTCTCTGCGGTCAGACCAGTAAAAAAAAAAAAAAACATGCACTTAGCCATGCACTGCTGATGCGCAGCAATGTCGGGAATCCACCGGGTTTCAATCCCACTCTCAGATTACAGTGTGAATAAATAAATCACTAGTTTAGCTCTGTTCCATCTCAGATGTCAGAGGGAAGGGATGGGTCAGGTGGTGGAGTAGTGACGAGGAGCCAGTGCAGAATCAGCAGGTTACAAGTCAGATCTTACCTCATCATTTATGGTTGGGCTGGGCTGTTTATAGCTCTGTTTGGATCTTGCTTGAATTCCAGCCAGGTTGCTTTTGCACTGGCCCAGAGTTGAGCTCAGCGAACTGATAGAGTGCAAGGGGTAGAGTCGCCTAATTTTATTTGATTAACACTGGATCCTTCGTCCCTTTATGTCTCCTCTGCTGAGTGTGTTAAGAGAAGTGACTACAGGGTGTATTTTATGATTGCAGCAGAATAGAACTACCATACTACACAAAATACACTGCACAGTTTCAGAGTTTGGGTATTGGCTTAGACTCTCCATTCTTTCCCAATTTATTCTTCAGTACCAAAGAAGTCAGCAACAGTTGATCCAGTATATGGGCTGTCATAAAATACAGAAATGCAAGCAACAGCATTCAAACTAAGAAATGTGTGTGTTGTAAAAAAATGTGTAACAAAACAGACCTTTGTATTTTCTGACAAAAAACAGCTTGATGTTTGCATGTTGATAGCCAGTGTCTCTCCTAAAGTGTAATTTCCCCATTTTCTCAAACATTCACCATGGCAAAATGAGAAGGAATCTATACAAAAGGCAAAAATGTATACAAAAGAACACGTGGAGACTTCTAGTGTGGATAAAAAAAAAGACAATGTTAAATATGATGAGTATTCTCTACCTGGGAGAAATAATTATCTTTGGGAGGAGAATATTCAACACCTCATTTCCTCAGACAGCTCCTCCTCTACACTGCTGCTGGGGATCGAGTTCTTTAAGGAATCATAATTAACTGCTCCAACAGTATCCCCACCAATCTGGGGCTTTCTCATTTGGATTTAGAAGCATTTCACCATCTCACCAAGCTTCCCTTATTTGCAATGCAGAACATCGTGCTGAAAATATTATAGTGCTGTTGCACAGTCTATCTGATGCTGTGAAATAAGATGGATTTAATGTCGTTTTCAACAGTCAACCCTGTGAGGAGAAACCCAGCAAATAAGAAAAACTACTGAATCACGGCCTAGTTTCACTGTTTTTCATCGTTGAATGGTTTTATCATTAGGCTGGACAATCCAGCCAGAATTTAGGAAGTGGATGTACACAATCTAATCCCATAAAGGATTTGTGCAGTAGAATTTGACCATGTAAAAGCACTGCTGATATTTGAAGTTGCTGTTCTGTGTAGTGCAAAGGACTTTGGCTTTAATCTTATACTTAAACAAATGTTTAGTGTAAAACTGTTGGCCAGTGTAGCCCACATGGGGAAGTGTCCCCCTCTTCTTGACGAAACAAATACCATCACAACCACTGAGGATAACTGGCATTAACAAGAAATCTGATTGGTCGGATTTCTGCGAGCTGTATGGATATGTGTAATAAATTCAATTAATTTTGTACATATGGCGGAATGAATGATTGAATGATGATGATGATAATGATGATGATGATGATGAGCAAATTCCTATTTTAGAACAGGATATGATTGGAGTGAGACCTGGAGTGAGTGAGGTCTTGGCCGACGCCAAATATCCTTCACAGTAAATCAGCTTTTCAATTTCCCCGTCTGTGGGGCGTTGCTGAGAAAGAATATGCCAAGCAATCACAGCTGGAATGCAAACTGCCCGTGGCGGTTTTTCAAGGCCGCAGCAAGAACAAGAGGCAAGTTTCTGCAGCGCAATGATTTGGTAATAATGACTGGACTGGCAAACGACTGTCTAAGCTTCTCCTCAGATGGCAGCGGACGACGAATGAGAATGACTGAATTCATGTTTTGCATAACGCTAACATGGAAGAGGAGACACGGGAGAAAGGAGCGGGACGCGCAGAGACAGAAGTGGGGGATAAGGCGACGTCTTCTGTCCAGGCTCCTCTGCGAACCTGAGCAGCGCTCTTCCAAGACACCAAGGCAGGATTACTCTCCAGCAGGGCGAAGCTGAAGGTGAAGCTTCTCCAGCTCAGTTACATGCGCCAAACTCTGTCCACAAGAATTTGATGAAAAAAACAACATTTTTTTAACAGTGTTATTGGAGCTCTTTTAAGCTCTTGGATTGAAGCTTCAGCATTTACCAGAGTTTAACATTTGACCATGCGGATGTACACTGGGGTCTGACAGCAACATTGATCTTTATAAGACGTAATTAAACTTCAGTGATAGTTTCACTTTATGCCGGTTCTCTTCCGTTTGAAGTGATCAAGGGCATTTGTGTCCGTCTCTGTGAATTAGGATGACCTCTGCCTGGTCTTTGAAATGTCTTCTCATCAGAGGAATCCAAAGCGACGGCGAGTTTAGAGTATCGCATGTGGTGGCACATGCCAAGCAGCAGCTGTCAGTTCCCGGATCACATGATCAAGGAGTAGGCAAAACAACAAGTTACAGCACAAGTCTGCCGCTTGTTAAGCCGGCCATATTATTAATTACGATTTAAGTGAGAGGCGATTGAAATTGTAATTCTTGAGGGACAGCACTTGGCAGTTTGAACTTAACTCAAAATCCACAACAAAGCCGAGACATGCTGTAAATACAAACGAGGCCCAGGCTCGACCACCACTTTTCCATCAAAAGGAGGGTCAATGGGATGCAAATCATCACTGGTCGTCAGGCCGCTGAGCCAACAGCAGGAACATCGATTAGAACAGAGACATACAGGTACTACCCGAAAAATTAGAGTATCAAGTAAAAGTTGTTTTATTTTGGCAATTTAACATAAAAGATGAAACCAACAAATTGTATTGAGCCATTACACGCAAATTGACATCTCAAGCAGTTCCTTGTTGTAACTTTGCTGATTAAGATTTTCAGCTTATTAAAACCACAAACCCACAAACTCAGAAAATTATTATAAAATTTGAGGGTTTTTTTTTAAGCTGCAAGACCTGATCAGCAAAATCCAAAGAAATAAAAACTTGAAACATATTGATTTGCATATTATTCAGTTATATAATATGTCAAATTCACCTTTTAAGTTGAATTGCAGAAATACAACAACCTTTTCAGGACATTTTAATTTTCTGGGTAGTACCTGTACATGCAGTGTCTGAAAATAAGTGGACATATTGGTTCACAAAGCTGATGTTTATGATGAGGCAGCCTCTGATTTTGCAGGACCAGGAAAAAACAATATATGAGGAACTAAGTTCCTTCTAACATCCATCATCTATGCTGACAAGTTCTGTGTGTGTGTGTGTGTGTGTCTGTGGTACAGCGAGGTAAATTCAGTGGGGGAAAAAAAAAAAAATCAACCATGGAGAACCAGAGAATATACTTCAATTCAGCAGCAACATAAATCTTCCACATTAACAGAAAGAGCATTATAGTGGGTCTGCTGTCTTGCCAGCCTGGTGGTAATGGACAGCCTGCACCTCTGCATTAATGTGATTGGTCAGCTAATGATGCAGCTGCATGACAACGAGCAACACAATAAAGAATCAGCTGTTGCCTGCCAGCTAATGGGAGCAAAAACCGAGTGCAGGGAACGTGGGCAGTATCAGCAAAAGGATGCAAACAGCTCACAAACGTGTCAAAACATGTAATTTTTTATTGTTTATCTTAAAAAATTAAAATAAAGTGCTTTTATGTACATTATAATAAAAACAACAGTCACAATCTCAATGATACAAAAAAATACAGTCCACAATGTTATTTTGTACACGACAAATAAAATTAAGAAGAAGAAAACAAAAGGAATTCATGCAGGCAAGACCACATTTGTCTAATGGTTATTCAGTCAACTAAAGCTTATGCTGTTTGGGTAAGCTGGGCCAAAGCTATTGCTGTGTCTCGGTGACGTGGATGATTCCAAGCTGTGCTCGCTGCGTCACACTGAAGTTTCTAGGCTGCGCACAGCAAAACGACTGCTAGCTTCTCCCTGTTGAAACAGTGTGACTGTTCAAACTAAACGGTTGCGGACATCGCAATGGGCTGCCTAAGTTAAGCTGCTAGGAAAAAATAGACTGCTGTCGCTGTTCTACAATATGTGATATAGTTGGTTACATTCATGTCCAGTAGAGTACGGTGCATTACTGAGGAGCCACTCAAAACGAAGCATCGGTCACAGCGGTAGTATTTGCTTCCTAATGAAAAGCACGCGCTCACTAATTAGGCTTTGTTGTGACGTTCAGGTAAGACTATACAGAATTAGTTTTTTTTGGAAAATGGTTGAAGATCAATGTTTGGTTTCTACGTGGACAGCGTCACTTTCAACACAAGCAAAGACTGCAGAGTGGGATGAGATTTTGAGCAGCTCCCAAGCGTTTTGCAGGCAGGAGTTTATGGTGGCTGGGGTGAAATCTGGAAGGTCTACCGCTGGCCCGCGTGTTGCGTCGTGGGGTAAAGTGTTGCCCTTGAGGGGGGGCTACAATCACACCGTTCACCGCACGTGTGTCGGCGCGGCCGCCGCTTGATGCTACGCGACCTACAGCACGTGGCTAAAAGGCAGAGCAGCTTGACATCTGGAGGAAAATAAAGAAGGCATTTGGAAATGTGCAGTAATCCACCAAGCATCACAAAGCAGGGATTTTAGCCAGTCGAGGGATCAGTCGGTGGTGACAAACAAGGTTCCGCTCTGCTGGTTTCAGCATCTGAAATGTATTGTTTGATATGTATTTTGCTTTAAATTGGTTTGCTCATAAGCAAGATACACACACACACACACACACACACAATTTGGGGGGCTGACTTTGAAGTGACCTCGCAGGTTGAGAGTAAAATGAGAACAATCGTGTTCTATCGTCCTCAGGAGACAGATTTTGGAGGTACAGATTCATTAACGTATTTCAACGTTCCAGTTGATAGACAGAAAAGCAAGGTGGATGTGTTGATTTTTTTTTTTTTGCTGTTACCATCATTTGTTGACACTCACATATGACAGCATAACACATGATAGCAAAAAAAACACCTCACCTGCACAGGTACAGGATGCACAATACTGTTTGCCATCAACAGAGACCAAGTGTCCAATAGAGCTGCTGAACAGAATTGCAAAACTTGGCCTTGTCAACGTTCCGCCAACTTCCATCCATCTGTATTTCATCACCACTTTACCCTGAACAGGGCTGTTCAGGGCTGTGGGGTTGCTGGAGCCTATCCCAGCTGTCTTAGGGAGAAGGTGGGGTTACACCCCATCATCCGCACTCCCATTCACACCTAATTCACAGAAGCCAATTAGCCTGATGTGCATGTCAGAGCCCACGCACACCCAAGGAGAACATTCTAAATTCCGCACCGGAAGGCACCAGGTCAGAGGCTCAAACTCACAACCTACTTGATGGAGGCGACGGTGCTAAGCAGTTCACCACCCTCCAACTCTCTGACTGAAAATTCTGGCTTTTAGGGGTCGTTTCTCAGGAAGCAAACCATCAAACTTCCAAATAATGGAATTCGTTATTGCGCCTGTGAGACGCATATGGAGCGTAAGCTAACGGCTAGTCAGCTTCACATGGAACAAAGACAAGAAATAGACAGATTGTGAGGAATCCGCCTCAGTCAGTATCAAACTCTCATCTTCGTGACTGGAATTCTTTCTGTTGTAGCATCATAGCATAGAATTTAAAGGCCTGACTCTTAGCAAGGTAGCTCCTATTAGCTACCCCTTGAATCAGGGTGATGTAGAAATACACATACATTTCTCCTGCTTTGACACGCTTGGGGGGAAGAAGAAGAAGAAGAAGGAGAAAATAAGAACCTGTGTGCTGAGCTAACAGTGTGGTGAAAAAAGCACAGTGTTCTGCGCAGGAGTTGAATTGTAAGCAGGAGGAGGCAGCGTCACGCTACAACAACAACACAACAACTACAACAACAACAAAAAAATGTCAGCAGTGTTCACTCTCTAAATTTCAAAACTATCTCTACAACACTTCTTGCACAAGGTCCCTTAAACCACACAATATTAAACACATATACAGTATATACACGACAAAAAACTCAAGAGAGGAGGAACAAAAAAAAAAAAAATCAAAAAACACTGACCACTGTTCCGCAGTATGCTGTGCAATTACTTTGTCAACTTGTCGCAGTTACATAGCATCTTGTCGTCGTCTGCTTAGTGTTGTGTAAAAAGCCAAAAGCCTCTTCTGCATGATGTCGGAGTGTGTACCGCCGGCTTGTAGCGAACTAGTGGTGTGCTAAGATACAGGGCTATCATTTTGTCCCTTCATTCTGTTTTGAACGCAACACCGTCTGCTCCCCACGTCTTTGGAAAAATCAACCTCGACACGTCAATACAACAACACAACAGAGTTGTGCGACAGTCGCACAGGTCCAGCCAGACTCTCAGACCGGCTCTGATTTATTTGCCGCGTGCGAACCATTTGAAGTCCGCAAAGACCCTGATGATAACTTGTGCTTTAGCATTAGCATGACATTAACTTGACATATGACTGAGCGCGGTGAACGTCACACATGGCAGTAACACAACCTGGAGGGGAAGGTCATGCTGGGCGAACACAGTGCGGGAACAGCGCAGCTGCTGCGAACAGCCGGACAGGACACGACACTCCTACGACTCGTCAGTTGTTCGGACTTTTCGGTTTTTGCGTTAATTAATTAGCGCAAAAAGCCTGTATCGGCGAGCTTGATGGTCAACTGCGAGCTGCGTCTCTCCCTCAGGGTCTGTGACGAGTTGGAAGGCGAACGACGAGGAGACAAAACCTTTGGCCCCGAGTTCAGACTTCTTAAGGGGGGAGAAAAATGAAAACAACAACTATTGTGCCTGAAAAATTCAGTATGAGCTTAACAGTCAACATTTTTCACCTCACTCTTCACATTTTTTTTTTTTTTATTGTTTGTTTTGTCATTAGTGCCACTTTACTCGAGTGTGTGAAACCCACGTCTGGTTCCATCACCATGTGCTCTTACGACAGCGATCATTGATGTTAACGCAAAGGCATGGGAGTGGTCATGGCAAAAATCAAATCAAATAAACAAAACAAAATAAAATAAAATGGCACTATTGCATTTAGACAATCATTTTTGTTGTTGTTGTTATTTGGCACAGTGCACGTGATGATGTCAGTGCCACCCTGAACACAGTGGAGGTTTTCAGCAAGGCCTTTTCACAAACTCTCAAACTCTTCTTTTGCTTTGTCACGGTGCCGGCGGGCGTGAGCGCAGTTCCAGAAGGACCTGGCAACCCATCTTCTCAGCAACGCGTCAGCAAGTCCCTCTTTTGAAAAAACAACGGCGTACATTCAGGAGGTACAGGTCCTGGAAATATGCAGTACTTTCCCCATCGCTTCTTTGATCCTTCGTCTCATGTATTGCAGTTTGTCTCTGCTCTCGTTCTGAGGAGGGCAACGGGTGGTGGTGGTGGTGGTGGTGGTGGGGTGCAGCCTCCCTCCCTGTGGTTGTCCCCCATGTGGAGTTTCATGAGAAGAAACAAATGTGCTTCTAACTCGCCTCTAGCGTGCGACGGGGATGAGAAGACAAGACGTACGTCCTCGCAAACCTGAATCCTTGGTCGCGGTGTAGCTGTGGCTTAGGGCTCGAACGTGCATAGTGTCGGAAAACTCCGAGGCAAGCGTCACCTTCACAGAGTTTGTGCACGCCTGCTCATCGCTTGGCTGCGGGGCAACATATCAGCGTTTTCACCGTCTATGTTTTTTTTATTATTATTACGCCACGGAGTGAAAAGGCAATATCATCCTAGGAGATGCTTTAATAAATACTGATACAGGGAGAATATATTCTTTGTGTCGGGGTTTACTTTCTGTCCGTGTTGCCCGGCTCTGCTCACACCAAACACGGCGGCAAACAAACCCGGGGGCCTGTCGACTCTCAGCAGCTGCTCTGATCCAGGCTTCTGAGCCCACGCCGCTCCGCGTCTCCCGGAAGCAAAACTGGGCCGACGTCTAGCTTTGGAGTGGATATGGTGAAACGAAAGGACCTCCGCGCGGAGCACAGGGAAGTAGATGACTTGGAAAAAAAACCAAACAAACAACGTGCGGGTGGATGTCAGGGTTCGGGGTGTGTGTGGTGGGGGGGGGGGGTCTCTCCTCTCCTTTGCTCTACAGCCCTGAACCCTCTGCTGAGCTACAGGTTGGACTTTCTTTTTTCCTTTTTCTTTTCTTTTTTTCCTTTTTCGAAGCCGATGAACCTTCCTCTCATACGATGGAGTCCTTGATCTCGGAGCCCAGCCTCACCCGCGGCCGAGGGCTGGTCGGCGAATACTCCACGTGGCTCTCCTTGGCGTTGAGCGGCCGCCGGTCGGACGCCTCCGAGAAGCTCTTGCTGTTGTCGGGCGACGACTCGTGGGTGGGCGTGCTGCAGATGTAGTTGTCGTTGAGCGTCTGGTAGCCCTTGTGGTCGGACGTGGACACGGGGATGGTGTTCCCGTTGAGGGGCAAGCTCTCGGCCGGCTTGCCCGCCAGCCGCGGCTTCTTCTGCTGCATGTTGGGGCACTCGCCCTGCTTCAGCATGGACTTCATGTGGTCCCGGTTGCGGTAGATGACGAACAGGGAGAAGACCACCAGGGAGAAGGCCAGCAGGGCGCACACCACGATCAGCTCGTTCCAGTAGGTCTTGGTGTGGACCTGCTCGGAGCGGGACTCGCCCGGCAGGATGATGGCGGCCTCCTCCACGTGCTCCACGCGCGGCGTGCGCGAGCGGCCGACGGGGGTGGTGCTCTCGCGGCGGGGCTCCGCCCTCACGCAGTAGTTGGCCAGCAGCTGGCGGAAGCCCTCCTCCTCCGACCAGCACTCGTAGGTCTCCGTCCTGTCGGCGTGGCTCACCACCACCAGGTTCCCCTCAGGCGTGGCGTAGAGGAACTGGCTGGCGGCGTCGCTGTAGCGCCACCTGCGCTGCGCCAGGTTGGAGCGCAGCTTGCAGGGCAGCACCCTGAAGGTGTTGGCGGGGACGGTGACGAGCTGGCAGCGGGAACCGCCTGCTTGAGAGATGGAGTCGAATGGAAGCATGAATGAAGGAAAGATTTTATATCGAACAAGTATACAAACAAAAAATGCATAATCTTCATTTTTCGTCTATAGACACAAAGATATAAGAGGAACAGAAAAACTAAACATAGTTTATCCAGTTAGAAAAGGCAGTAATGTTTCAAATGTTTCTGCGTATCTCATATGTTTTAAGAGAAGCCATAGTTCATCATTTTCACTCATAATTTGTACTCATTTTCATAACTTTTTATTACTTTAACCGTTTTAAGCCCAATATTACATCAATCAAGACCATTCGTCTGTTATGTTTTCCTTCTGCTACCGACACAAACATGTTGTTGCACTCCAGGTGACTGACGACACCTTTAATGAGCGACTGCAGAAAGCGGAGAAAAGACTCACGAGAGGCCACTGGTCTGGATCTGGGGCTGACTAACGTCCTGTTGCAAATGGCCGAGGTGTCAGCCTCCTCCACGTCCTGCTGCCAGTGACTGAAACAAAACACGCCACACCAAATGACAGGCTCAGGGCCGGCGTTGATGAGAGACACGAGTGATGTTGAGTCAGAGGACAATGTTCCCTCAAAAAGCTGGTTGTTTGAGACGGACGCTGAGCTTTGCCGTGTTTGTGCAGCTGTTTGTGCTGTTGTTCGGCAGCGTCACACTAATCGAGGCTCTGCTAAATTAAAAGCGACTTTGTAGGCTGACATCTTCGACCCCTTGTTTTGGCCTCAGGCAAATACTCCTCGAAAACATGCTGAGCTGCCACCAGAAATATTTCAAGAATTCATGGAATCTTGTTTGGGTTTTCCATTCAAAGAGGAAAAACTTTGGACTCTTCTTCTGACTTTGGATGTCGTCACTTGCAATTCTACTATAGGCAATACACATAACATGTCCCACGTGTATCAATACTTACATTTGTATCAAGAATACTTGCTTTGCTGTGCGTGTGAGCAGCGCACTCACCTGTCAGGAGGAGCCATCCTGACGTCCCGACACAGGCGACCCGTCCAGGCGCAGTAGGGGTCTCTGGACAACACACACTCGCCGCAGCTCAGATAGTTGGAGCAGTTGGCCACGGGAACCTCCACCAGCCCCGAGTTGGATGAGACAAACAACAGACCCTGCAGGGGAGAGAGAGAGAGAGAACAAAAAAAAAACAAAAAAAAAACATCCATAAACAATGTGTTTCCAATCTCTCATCAGAAGTCATCTGAAGGCAGAAGAGTGGTGGGGAGGGAGAACCGCTGCTTTTTGTTTCAAGGGTCTGGCTCCAACACAGGGCACCATGCTTAAACAATTACTTCAGATAAACACAAAGGACATAACCTAAACACTGGGCTAACTCCAGCCAGCTGTTTTCCGACGTGATGCCAGCCAAGTCATGTGAGTGCACACGACCGCGCTGGAAGAGAGGAAGAAAGCTGCACGGCCCCGGTCTTTATTCTCCCTTTTCAGAGACATAACAACATGAATGTTTTTGTTGATGCTACACTGACTTCCCTGAACTTTATATTTGGTCCCTGTTACCGTAAGTCAGCCCAACACTGTGCGCTGAGGCCACCAAAGGTGGGCCGGACAGAGAGTTACATAATATTAGATAAGATTTCTGTTTCGGCGAGGGAGAAGCCATTATGTAATGAAGAGGCAGGGGTAATGAAATTTAGCCCTGAGTGAAATGCCAGCGAGGATAATAAAAGTCCGCTCCAGATGGAGCTGTAACTTACAGGAAGGACCTGCTGGACGGCTGCAGCAGCAGCAGCAGCAGCATGAAACGCTCTGCGGCCACTTTGGGCCTCTGCTAAATGTGTTTCTTTCACATATTTGTGCATCAAAACTCAATTGGAGTGAAAAAATGGGCACGATTTCACTAGAGAACTGCTGGAAATGAGCAAGACGGTAAATTTGCAAATGTCATTTACTCTCTGCGGGTCGAGCTCGATGTGCTGCACACGCTGAGATCCGGGAAACAGAATCATCTCCTCGATGATGTGCATCTTGTCGTTGGCGTTGATGGCCTTGTGTAGCCTTCCGTCATCTGGGAGACCGAAAAAAAAAAAAAGGAGCCGGGTTAATTCTGCTGAAGACAAGGAGGCAAAAAAACACAAGTGTGTAGGGCAGATTATTTTCAACGTATTCTTCACCTGTGCCGATGAAAAGCACGTCGTAAGCCCTCTCCATGCCCTGGATCTTGTGCACGGCGATCTGCGTGTAGCGCACGCTGCGCTTCAGCAGCAGGGGGGCGCTGCGGATCACGCTGTCCATCAGAAAATGGTCCTTGACAAAGTTGAGCACTTTGTCGGGCATGTGCAAGGACGACTGGATCCCCATTTGCCTGGCGTGGTTGGTCACGCACTGCGGTGGTGGAAAACGGAAACAACGGGTTATTACACGGTAATTAGTCGCTTCAAGAACTACCTGAATTACAAAGATTCAGCAAGGATGTATAATTACATCATATGGACGGTTGCATTATTTTACAAGTTATCTACACGTTCATATATAAAAGTGTTTCATTGCACTTTATCAAAATGTAAGTGGTTGATATTGATGATTGTTTAGATGCACACACAGCTGATACACTGGGTGGAATTGAGGGAGGAATATAGAAGCACAATCACACCACAATGGGATGTTTTTTTGTTCTTTGTTTTTTAGATCAATTAAGTGAAACCCAGCACGGTGGTTGGAAAACACTGAAATAAATGACTGGACTAGCTTAAATAATGCATGCCAAAATCAGTTCAGTTCAAATATTTTTACACTATACCATCAGATTGGTTGTTTGGAGGTATTTATGTATTTACTTATATTTTATTTAACCTTTATTTACTCAGGCAAGCATTTAAAAACAGATTCTTATTAGCAAATGCAGCCTGAACGAGGAAGCAAAGGCTCTTTGAGGCTGGAGGGTATGTGGAAGCCAGAACAAGGTTGTACATTTAAAAAAAACAAAACAACAACAGTTAATAATAAATAAGCTCTTTGACAGTGACAAATACTCAACATGCACAACAGTCAAATACAATTCGCTGCAGGTTCAGTTTAAAAGCGGTGAGTGATGTGAGGACAGTGAGTTTGTTCCAACAGTTATCTGCAGCGAATGGGAAGGCGCCACGGCCAAAGACGGTGCAGACTTTGTGGATGGTGAGTTTGATGAGTTTATTGCTCCATAAACGGCCTCCACCATAAAGGGACACATGCTGCTTGAGTGAAGGGAGGCTGAGCTGCAGAGCAATGCTGTACTCACCGCCCGGCCGAGGCTCCGGCACTGGGTGGTTGTATGTGTACCACTGCTGCGTCTCTCTGTTGACCTCTCGGTAGCGCCCACTAAAGGCTCGTTCCACCTGCGCCATGGTGAAGGCGCACACCGCCGAGCTGCCCGACGCCCCTTTGTACCTGCGGGCAACGTCAAACAATTAACCCGACAACGTCTTTTACACACAATGACTTACCAGCCAACTTGGCTGGTAGCGTATTTAATATTTTTGAAGAAGAGTGGATTTAAATGTGAGAGAGCATGATTTTTAATGTTGTCAGAACAATTCTAAAGTGGTAAAGTGAATGAAAGTTTGTGAGTTTCCTGAGAAGAGTGTTTATGAGTCCCGGCATGAAAGTGCAATTGCGCGTCTGTACACGACAGCATAAATCAGACTCACTCACGCAACTGTTTAGTCACAGCCAGTGACATAAATAAAGACGAATGATGCAACTCCCATTTTTCCCACAGGAGGAGCCAAAAGTTTCCCCAGATTAGAACACTTATTTGGCGCAAAGCTCCGCCCACGCGACCACATAGGCAAAGGATGGCTGTCAATCACATTTCACCGCAGTTTGAGCAAACAAACAAACAAACACAAAAACACTGACACACAACTTAGGAAAAAGTGGACAACTTTTGCACACTTTACTTTGGAGCTCGAGTCCAGCTTCTAATCTCCTGTGGATGACCTCGTAATTATCCATGTTTCACTTTGACTTATACACACATACACACACACACACATGCACGCACGCACACACACAGACAGATTTATCGTCAGTATATTCTCGCTTCCCAGTGGGAGTTTTTTCCCCCCACCGATGGATTTATGGTTGCAATTTATGACACAATTAAGATTGGTTTTCCATAAAGGAGATGATACTGGTGACCTAGACCTAATGAGAGAAAACAAATAGATCCTCCCTTTTCTCAGACTTGGTGTAAAAAGAGACCCAACTCTGTTAATGTCAGGCTGAGTTTAGATGTCTATAAAAACATCACCCGCACGTCACTCTAACCTATGAACTGTCACCAGGGGGCAGTAGAGAAGCCTGTGCTTCTGGTGCCGGTCCTTACCACTGGGAGGTGAAGACGCCGTAGAAGACGGTGCTCTCCCAGCTGTCCCCGATGGGCTTCAGGACAAACATGTCCTGGATGATGTTGAAGGGGAAGCCGTCGTCAGGGAGCGAGCACAGGAGCTGCGCTTTCAGGAAAGTGGTCCACTTCTTCTGCAGCACCCGCTCACCTCCTTTATCGCCCTGGAAACACAAAACGCAGTCTGTCAGCTCCCACGGCACAGTAGTTGAAAAAGACTGGGTTATGGTACTTTTTGGTGGTGAGAACATCAACATGGCCTGGTTTTCAGATGATGGTAATGAGGAAAAGACCGGAGGCAGGTAGCTGGAAGGTAGTAGGGAATAAAATGTTGCGCTTCAGGACCAGGATGAAGTAGGTCAGGAATGTGAGGGACTAGGAGTGTTAGATGTTTTGGAGATAAAGTCAGTCAGGCCAGACTGAGATGGTTTGGACAGAGGAGCGAGAGTGAATATCTGGGTGGAAGGATGCTGGAAGGAGGCTGGACCTGGCAGACAGGAGATTTAGAGGAGGAGCAAAGAGGAGATTTACTGATGTTGTGAAAGAGGACACAGAGCTTTTAGTTGGTGTGAGAGAAGAGGATTCAGAAGACGGGGTTAGATGGAGGCAGATGATTGGCTGTGGCTACACCTGAAGGGAAAAAAGCCCAAAGAAGAAGATAAAGTAGAGGTGTCTTTGCTCTTTAAAAGCTTTGAAGTGAGGCAGTTCATATGTTTAAAAGGGAGTGAGTTTCACAAAATTGATGCCGCTCCTTGCTGCTAGTTTTTTTTTTTTTTTGCTGCGATCTGGGAACTGCTGAGCTTGCAGCTCTCGAGGGCAAGTGAACATGAATCAGTTCAGATAAATAAGCTTGGGCCAAGTCATTCAAAGCCTCAGAAACAAAAAAGGACCTTAAAAAAAAAAAATCAACGCTGAAGTGGAGAGGGCTGGAGTTTAAGTGCTCAGATTTTCATGCAGCAGTCAGAAGACAAGCAGCTGCATTCTGGGCTGGCTGGATATAGTTCTGACTTGATGAAAACTTACGGACTATAAAAGCTTTAAACTCAATTTACATTAGAGTGAAAAGATTATGCGGATGACTTGGCAACACGAGCGTGACCTTGTGTTGGATCCTAGTTGCAGTTCCTACGCTTATCTCTAGAGGGCAGTGTTGAGGTCAGACTAGTGGATCTGACAGAGGTGATGGAGAATTGAAATGAATGACGACAAAAGGGGGGTGCAGTTTTTTTTGTACTAAATTTTGTTTTCACATTAATGAAGTACTACATAAATAACACATCCCTTAGCAATAAATGTCAGCAAGACTTTGAAGAAGCAGGACTTCTGCGAGCAGGCAACAGTTACAATTACCGCACCCAAAATCAAAACATCCGATTTGTCTCCAACAGGTTGGGTTGCACTTTGTTCACGCAAAACTGTAATTAGACCGTTTCGCTCCGGACGTGTAATTATTGAATCGCTTTCGCACACACTGGAGTAATCTCCACCCAAATACAGCCAGCAAGCTGGAGAACACAGGAAGCGGCAACAGCAGGAGGAGGAGGAGGACGAGGAGGAGGAGGGGGAAGAAGAACATGACCAAAAACAGTGGTCTCGCCCAATCTCCTGACAGCTTCCCTGAACGTGATCCAAGTATTTCTGGTCAGCAGAAAAAGAGAAAAAACCCTGAACCGAGCTTGCATAACAGCATAAGGAGCGAACCACCCTGGTGGAGGTGATAGAATGCACAACGATCCACCTCTCTGTTGCCTTTCCTTTTACACATGCACGCTCGCACACACTGCCAGTCAAAAGTTTGGACACACCTGTTTATTTTTTTTTTATCTTTACTACTGTCTCCACTGTAGATACAAACTGAAGACATCAAATACATGAATGACCAAGATATGTAGAGCATCTAAAATATAAAACTTTGAGTTATTTCACACTTTTTTGTTTTAATACATCTTCCATATGGGTTTATTCATAGTTTTGATGCATCGAGGGACAATCTACGATATAAATCCTCATCAAAATGAAAGAAAAACCATTCAATCAGAAGTATGTGTCCAAACATCTGACTGGCAGTGTAGGGAAAATAACTGTTGCTGCTTATTGGTGAGGTGAACCCGCGTGGTGCTGATGCAGACCCTGGGAGCCAATTACCAGGCTGTGCTCGTGGCCCGTCCACATAATGAGGCGAACACATTCCTGCTCTCTCAGCTGCTCTCGTTGCTCCGCTGCACACGTTTCAAAATGCATCAGGCCTTCCTTCCTCTGCCCGCACGCCAGCCCACTCACGTGTGTGACAGCGCACGCCGCTCCAAAGTGTCACACATTGTGCTTTTAAAAAAAAAAAAAAAAAAAAATGCATGTTGTCCGTGTAGGAGGCAGAGTAAGAGGGAACGATAGTGCCGGAGTTCTAGCACAGCGCCGCGCAAGTGTGTACAGCACACCTGAATAAACAACAGGCTGAGGGAGTGGGAGAGAGAAGTAGGAGGACGAGGAGGAGGAGGAGGAGAAGAAGGAGGAGGAGGCGCAGCAGATAGCAGCGAGAGCCGGGAAGGAAAAAAAAAAAAAAAAAAAAAAGGAAAACAGCCAGGGAGCGGCAGAAGTTGGCCACCTAAAGTTAAACAGTAGCTTAGACAAAAAACACACAAAAAAAAAAAACTTCACAAGCTTCACTTTGTCTCACAAGGAAGCAGGTCGTCTCGCCCAGGGCCTGCCAAGATGAGGCGCCGCGTCCAAAAGCCATTGTAAAAAGCTGAATTGAAAACACACTGGGAACATGTGTAGGATGGGGAGGGGTCTGCGAGGGTCTGTTGTTCATGCAAGAAGGAACAGGCAGCGCACGTGCTCGGCAGTGTGACACCACTCAGAGAGAGACAGCGTAGATATCTACATTCTAGAGCTTCTGCCAGCAGCGAATTCTGTTTCCATTTGATCACTAATTGGTTCGACAGAAAGCACTTAGAGCTCCGATATGGAGCATTTAAATGGATTTTCTGGCATACATTTTTTTTTTGATACACATTGAATCATACAGTCGCATATTGTGACTGTATTTGTTAAAATATTTGCTGATGACGAGCATTTTGTATCTACACGAAGGGCAGCGAGGATGCAGCCATATTGTACCACAATTGTCTTTTTCTTTTCTTTTCTTTTTTTGCCAAATTCTTTCTTCCATTAAGGGACACTAACTGTGAGTGGCAGCACGACACAGGAGTTTCCACACTGGGGGAGGAACCTTGAGGGGTGAGAAAGAAGGGAAGGAGGGAAAGAAAGGGAGAGAGGGAGGAAGGAGGGAGGGGTGTGAGATGAAGTGATGGTGAGAGACGGACAGCAGTTTGTTCCTGCTCTTGGAAACAACAGGAAGTGAGCTGTTGAGCCTCAGCTGATTGGCACACACACACACACACACACACACACACACACACACACACACACACATCATCATCATCAGTAGTAGCAGCATTAGCAGGGGTTGTGCACAGATGCTTGGGACACTGCAACACTTTCTGGGCTTCAGTGCACATGTGCAATACAGCTTCCTTCGTACAACCTCAATGCTCATAATTAATGAATGAAAACACAAGTTTTTATTATTTATTCCGTTGTGGGTCCTCAACATTGTTGAGGTGTCAAACACAGAAAAAACAGTAAATTCGTCTTGCAACTAAAGTGAGCAAATAAAAAAAAAAAAAAACCTCAATACCTCATATGAAATTTTTGTTAGGCGTCATATTGCACACAGCCTGATGAAGACAACTGTGTAAATACAAAAGTCAAGGATGAGTTGCTGGTGTGTTTGCCACCTTGTTCTCTCATGGCACTCTCCAATATTTAGAGCTTGCAAAGATAGACTCACCACATTGCATTTTAAACTGCCTTCTATAATTTCATTCCACAGCCAAAAACTCCCTATCAGTTTGAGGGGACCAGCGAGGTGATTTTATCAACCATTGGCCAGCGCATGACCAAATGCGCTGGCCAATGAGAAGCCAGCGTGACTGCCGACAGGATGGCAGTCTGGCTAAAACAGTAAAATAAAAGGCCTCCTTTTTATTGGTCCGAGCCAGGAACTCTTTCATCTTCTGTTCCTCTTGCAGCCCAGCCACCCCAGTCTGCAGGGGCCACCTCCCTCTCTGCCACTGGTTTCCATGTACGGAGCCCAGGGGGCGCCGGGTTGCGGGGCGCTGAGAGGTGTCGCGGCGGCGCCGAGCGGGACTAAGTCATTACGCCGTCACTTAAGATTACATGCTGTCCCCGCGATTACTCACATTAGCGCCTGGGTGAACAAGAGGCATCAGTCGGGGAGGCGCACGCACATGAGGCAGCACCCGCAGTCGCCTGAATTGATCGGATGGAAGGGCGGAAGGAGGGATTAAAGGCTGGTGGTGAATATTCAGGGAGGAAGGCTAATTCTGCCGCCCCCGAAAATAGATTTGAAACACAATCCTATCTGAATTTATGGGATGTAAACAGTCAATGTGTTTTCTGTGACGTGGAAGAATGTATTGCTCATGAATTTTGTGAATGGAGTGGTGCAGCATGATTTTTTTTGAGACCTGAGAAATAATTTTGTTAAATTTCTGTGTGCTTCATATCTCTTCACCAACGAGCAAACAGATTTTTAATAACTAAACTGATGTTTGAGGTGGTTCTACTTGAATTTTCTGAAATCCCTCAGATTTATATATGACAAAAAAAAAAATCTATTTCTCCAGTATTACAACAGCCTGATGAATGTTTAATCTTAATACATCTGTAAATGTCTTTAACTCAAATTTTGTTATGTTAGTGTTTGTGTTATTTTAGTTTTTAGTGTTATTATTATTTATAGTGCTACAATCATTTTTTAGTGTTATTATTTTTCTATTATCTGTTATCCTGATTACTACCCTGTGTCATATCTCTTTTTGTCCGACAACATGATTGTATCGTTACTTACTTGTCAATAAAGGTACAAAAATGTAAAAAATAAATAAATAAATAAATAAAAATTTCACTGCCGCCCCCTTAAAAGCTTCTCCTGGAATGGGAGTGAAAAAAATAAAATAATCAGGCCTTACAGTGGGCGAGTGGGGGGAAAAAGCATTCCATATTGCTGCAAAGCGCCCTTGAATACTAATGGCGGCCAAGCGCTGGCGGAGGAAAAAGGCGAGGAGAAGAGCGGGACGGACGAGTGAAGCTGACATTGTGAGGGGCGGCGGAGGTGGCGGGGGAGGAAGAGGAGGGTGACAGACGCTGCGGTGGAATGAAAGCGGGGCTCGGAGGAAGATTCAGTCAGACAGCGGCAGCGGCGGAGAAAATGTGTTGAAAACATGTTTGCGCAGCCTGAAACGGCGAGAAGCTGCACCGGGCCGGAGACACGTCTCCCCACTAGTGATGGGTCGCTCGCCAACGAACCGGTTCTGAGAGTCGGCTCCTTGAAGAGCTGACTCCTGATTGGGAACCGAATCTGAAAACGGGTCGGCCCACATCCAGTCGCTGTCCGAGTTGGCAGCCATTTAGAACTTGTCTTCGTGGAGATTTTGTGTAATGTAGAAATTAAATAAAATTAATATTAGAGACATTGAATGCTGCTTTTTGTTGCACATTTGTGTTTTAATGTTGTTGTGATGTTTCGTTGATGTGTTCTTTCACTGGTACATAGTTGTCTGAGTGGAGCGGGGGTGTTTATTTTGGTGTTTTCTATTGATTTTTACAGCACTGTGTTTTACAGCCGCTTCCAGTTCCCTGAAAGTCGGAATTCCCATCACGTCTCCCCACCGCCGCGGCCGAGACGTGCCCCGACACGCAGAGAGGCCCGGCGCCCCCCGGGGGGGGGTTGGCGAGCCAGCTAGGGGGCGCCGTCAGGGATTACCGACGAGAAGCTTCGCCCGCCTCACCTTGCACACACGAGCGATCCTGGACACGACGGTGTTGTCGAAGAAGTCGAACTCCTTGCCGGCCTCGCTGAAGAAGAAGTAGATCTTGTCGTCGTCGCCCACGGGGTTCCCTGTCGGCTGGCTCTCCTCGATGTACGCCGAGCCGACAAAGACAGGGTCTGGTTTGAAAAGAGTGCAGAGGAGAAAGAGACAGAGAGAGACAGAGAGAGAGAGAGAGAGAGAGAGAGAGAGAGAGAGAGAGAGAGAGAGAGAGAAAACCAACACACACCAGTTTTTATTTATCGCTTGCGGGCGACAGGGATGAAAAGCAGAGAGTTGATAGGAGCTCCTCTTTAAAGGTCTGTGTAAAATTTGTCTTAATCTATATTATATTGGTAAAAGCTTAACAGACCGCCCATAAATACAATAATAAAAGTGCACACTCGCAGTACAATAAAAATAATCTGGTTTTCCTAACTTAAAACAGTTGTTATATACTGTACACACACACAGGTTTGGGTGCGCAGGCCGCCGTAGTTCACTGGCAAGCTCGGGAGAGAAAGGGTGAGCGAAAGAGTGCTGCAATCTAAAATGTAACCACTTGATGTCGCTGTTTCCTCTCAAAATATCCAAACATTTTACACACTTTAAACCATTAAAAGTCCAGTGTGTAAAGTGAGTGTTTAAAGAAGGCCGGTATTCAAGGAAGCCGGGCTTCTAAGGGCAGGAAAACCAAATGACTCTTATTGTACTGTGAGTATGCACTTTTATTAGTGTATTTATGGGCAGTAATGTAAGCTTTTACCAATATAAAAATCATAAATCAAGCCAAAAATCCTACACACTGGAGCTGTAAGCCAGTGCTAATGGGCGCCTGCTTTTGTTTTTCTCCTCTCCTCAGCCAGGATGGTGACGGCCGTCGCCAACCTGTTCCGGCAAACGGACTTCACTCACCTTGAAGCCACTTCAAGGAGTTCTCGGTCTTCAGCGAAGCTCCCGGACTCAAACTCTTGTAAATGACCGGCTCGTTCCCTTGGAAGTTGCTGACTGTCCCGGTGTACAACTCCCCGTCTGGAGGAGGGAAATACAGCAAAAAAATAAAGACTCAGAGATTTTCATTGAGCAACTCCGTTTTCTATTAATTAGACAGAAAGAAACAGTGCGCCGGGGAGATTTTGTCTGAATACAAATAAAGAAATAAATAAAAAACAGAGGCCAGAGGGAGATCAGAGCGAGCATTATGACGAAGGGATTATACGAATTATGTGCTCCGCTTGTATCCAGCTCAATTATCCCCTAATTGCTTGTTAAAAGGAGTTGAACAAAAACACTGTGTGCTTGGCGTGCGGCCGTCCGTCCGTCAGGCGCACAGCGTCGTGACTCGCTAAACCCCATCAAAGTATCAAAGTAGTCGTCAGCATCAAAGCGGCTCCGCGGAACAGCTGAGCTCAGCCGCGCTCCGACCGGAGCCAGGCGTAATGAAACCTTAGTTCCCCGCGAGTCGAATGTTTGGAGTGATGCAAAGGTAGACAGAGGGAGAGAGAGACATAGAGAGAAAGAGAGAGGGGAGAGGTGGAAAACACACACACACACACACACACACACACACACACAAAAAAAAGGCTTCCACCTACCGACGATGATGGCGGTGGACCGGTACTCGGGATTAAAGGGGCAGCGGCTGCGCCCGTCTTCCATCACAACCTCGCCCACCTCGTCCCTCTCCAGAGTAAATGTTGACGTGTTCTGGAGACGAGACACAAACAGCAGAGATTTCCCTTCAGGCAACGGCCAATTAAATTCCACTTACAGTAAAGAGGGAGCTAAAAATGAGGCTCCGCTGACCTCCGGCTGCTCCACCTCCACTCCTCTCACCAGAACACAGGCCGGCACTGGTCACTTTGTTAGTAACATATATATATATATATGTAACTATAGTAGCTTTATGGTGTGTGGTGTGTGTGTGTTGCTATACAACTATGGAAAGGTTCACGATAATTTGCTTTGAATCAGATTGCTCATGACCGGCACCGAGTCAGCATCAGTTGTCCCGGGTGTTACCAGCAGGTTACGCCTGCCTTTTGAGAATGAAAGAAAAGCCATTAAATTCATAGGGCGCGTCCAGACTTTTCACTGGTAGTGTACATTTTCATGAAGTCAAAAGCGCTAGAGGGTCTCTGTGCGCAATTTTGCCAGAGTGATGGTCGCAGCTCTCATTGTGTCTCTTTAGTAGATCAGCTACCTCGTAAGTTAGCGCGTCCAATCTCGTTTTTGGACATTTTTCCATGTGTAGGAAATCAGGCCCTTTGACTTTATGTGGCGCTTGTTTCCAGTGATTCGACCTCTGAGTTTCTGCTACTGAGCAAGTCGGTCAAAGCCAGGAGGCACAAGAAAACACACCAGCCTCGGCCTCCACAGCCGACTTGCATCACTTTGCTTCTCAGCTGGCTGCTAAACAGAACATTTTCAGCTTCAAGTGTCGTCCACTGTGTTGCAGTGTGAGAAAACTGTGACCGGGTCGTGGCTGTTCGTTCCTCCATCAACCCTTCTCATCCATCATCTTCATGGGCTGTTTTTCTCAATGCTGGAGGGGGGCATAATTCCCAGACTCACACCCACTACTTGATTCTTTGGAGAATCTTCTTGGCATCAGCGTGGCGTCACTGCCGGCTGAACCCCTCCAGGACTGTTTTGGCAAACGGCAACAAAAATAAGACTCGGAATTCTCCGGTCGACACACGAGAAAACTCTGCACTGTGTCAACACGACGCCGATGGAATCTAAGTTCAGGGGCCTTGTGTCCTTCTCTCCCTCCCTCTCTGACGTCAAGGAGGACACTTTTCCACATCAGTGTCATCCTGCCGCCGGTTACCGTCACTCCAGATTTAGTCTTGCGCTGGAAACGATGGTATGATGGTACGATTCGGCCAGTCAGAGTAGTTTTATATTAAGATATGGAAATGCGTGCCGTCACTGTGGCCCTAAAAACCGTGATGCATAACGAACTGCAAGAAAACCGTACAGGCTCGTCGAAATTCAAATCCTGCGCTGGCTGGAGCGAAAAGAAATAAGGACTCAAGACTTTGGACACAGAGGTGGCAAACTTACTATGTAGGCGCAAATTGGGCTGAAGGCGTAGGTGCCGCACACGTAGAGGTGGGTGCTGTTGAGTCGCAGGAGGATTTTGATGTAGTTGAAGCAATCAGTCTGGGAGGGAAACGTGAAAGGAGAGGTGGCCGTGAGAGCGCGGAAATTAATACAAACATGAAAATCATATGAAAAAAAAAAAATCCCCGTTTCTGACGCTAAATTGGAGGTGGGGGTGGAGGGGGGGCAGGGCTGCTGGCGTCAGCCAGCAGATGCCTGAGAGGCTCTCTTTAATAGCAGAGCAGTTCACCGCAGTACAAAGATTACAGGTTTGCCGCCTGGGGGAGAAGAAGAAGAAGAAGGAGAAGAAGAAGGAGAAGAAAAAGGTAAGAAGAAGAAGAGTGAGCCAGCAATAACAAGGAGGAAGCAGACAGAGGCAGCACACGACGAGAGAAATTCCCCCGTGAAAACGGCGCACTTGATGGATCCATTTGCGAGCGGCGGCGGGGAAAAAAAAAAAAAAGGGTTTGTTAGCGAGAGAGGCGCTGAGAGGAGCGACGGCAAAACACTCAAGCGCCGGCTGAATTAGCACCACTGTGCCACCGTTTTCCTGGAGCCTATTCCTGACTGCTTCCCCCTCCCCTCCTTTCCCACCCTGCTCCTCACCTCCATGTTCTTCCCTTTGAAGCTGCACTCCTCCCTTTTTCCAGTAGGGGTGCCCCACGTCAGCTGCAGGTGAAGAAAGACACGAGTTAGAAGCATGGAAGTATTATAGGAACTCAGGGATGTATTATAAGAACTGGATACCGGACTGGAAATATGGCGGCGCGTCAATATCATTATTATTATTATTATTATTATTATTATTATTATTATTATTATTATTAGTAGTAGTAGTAGTATTATTATATTAGAGTCTGGGGACCCGTAAGAACTAGATCCTGGCAATATCGCAGTTATGAGATTTTTTTTTTCAGTGGCCACTCAAAGTACTGCAGCCAAAAAAAAATACATACAGCCCAAAAAGCACTTTCCCCATAGACAGCAATACAAAGAGCAACGCCTGTAAAATGGCTGAAGGGACGACTGCAACCTGAAATATAATTCTGAATAATAATAAATGTAATTCAATGTGATATTGGCCACTTTTTCAAACAGTAAGAAAGCAGTTTGAAAACAAGTGCACACACTGTGAGTGAAACCTCGAAGCGGAGTGAGTCACCATCATCTCACTAACTCGAGAGAAGCTTGCATTGAAAGATAAATGCCCTCGCTAGCTTCGCTGACTGGGAAACATTCAGAGTTGTTGCGATGCTTGGTTGGGTCTGAAAGCAGCCTCGGTTCGTAATTCAAAACGGCATTTAGTGAGAGTGACTAATAAGGTCTTTATGCGCCGCCCTCCTTCTGCACTGCCTGTTGTCCACGACCACACGTACGTTCTTCTGCAGCTTGGTCTTGCTGATGTCAGTGAGGCTGAGGGCGAACAGCGCCTCCCGCGCTCCCACGTACAGCATGTCGTCCTCCTGGCTGAGCAGCAACGACGTGTAATTGAAGACGCCGTCCACGGAGAACCTCTTGGCGGACCTCTCCCTGGCATCTGGGAACAACAGCAGAACGCACACAGGATTAGTATCGTCACGCAGCGGGACAGAAGAGGAGCAGATTGTTACTCCGGTGCTGGAAGAACAAAGTGAAAAAACACCAGAGGGGTTGATGAGGAGGCTCCAGTTTGCGAGGCTCAATAAAGTGAAAACAGCACTTCAGGTGGGCTTCCTTAAAAACTGAGCTTCCTTAAAAAATTCAAACACTGGACCTTTGAGTTCTGAAAAATCGTCCAAGGCCAAGTTGTAACACTGAAGATGCATTTGCAAATTTTGGGTGCTTCCTGCACATACTGTTAACAAACGGCCAAAGATAGTAGAGCTCGGTGATTTGTAACACAGACTACATGACCGGAAGGTCTGATTCTTGCTGAACTCCAAAGCTGGAGAGCGCTCCAGGAATATCTGTGAATCTCTGTCGAAGAAAAACCGAGGGGACGTGACGGGAGCGAGCAGAGAACAACATCGTCTCTATTGATTCCACGGCGTACGAGAACCCCGTCGAAAATCATCTCCGTATGTGTTTGTTTCCCTCTGTGGCGGCGGCAGCCACTGGATTGTGTAGCTGCCGAGCTGCTCGGCTCCGTGCAGGCAGGCGGGCGGGCGGGCGGGCGGGCGAGGAGGAGCCTCTCCTAATCAACAACAATATAAATCTCCCTCATTCCACTGCTCTCTGAAGTCAAACGAGTTCAACGCCCACTCCCAAATCTCCCCGTTTTCCACGCAGGCCCTGAATGGCTCGTGAGACGAGGCGCAAATCTGATGCATCAGGACACAGCGCCGGGCGATCTGCAAGAGATTCTCACTGCCAAGGACAACAAATCCTACAAGTAATCGCTTTTAACTGAACAGGCGTGTGATGAAGAGCTTGGACACTCCTTGGCTAGATAAGACATATAAGGTTTATAGAAAGAAGAGGGGGTTGTAACTTAAGAGGCAATTAAAATATGAAACAACATTATGCTTGGACAAATCTCAAATTTCAATTTGTGGTGTGGTGTTGTGGAATGGTCTCAAGGAAAAATTAAAACAGTCTAAATGTATGATGATTTAAAAGATATTACATATATAGATATATTCTATAAGGTAAAGGAGCAAAGAAGGAGAACGTGTCACTCGTGATGGAAAAGTGAGTGTTTGCTGATGTTTTTTGTTTTGTGATGGACCTCATAGCGATGGAAACTGAGTTTTTTAATCTGCTAGTCCAAAAAAGGGTTGATTTATGGTATAGTTTGTAATTAATTTAGTATGTTGAAATTGGGATAGGATTGAATAAGCATTTGCTTCTTGCTATTCCATTTTGGACAAAAAGAGAGAGAAGAGCTAAACCAATTATATATATAGCCACAGGAATACTTGTCTGCTTGCTGGGTTTCTGTTAATTCTCTGGATTTATTTTTGTTTACATTATCTAAAATTGGGATTTTAATTATTTTTTTGTCATTGCTCTATTTTTTCTAACCAAAAAAAAAAAGGGCAGGGAGTCACAATATTAGTTCAACCCAACCTGTCAATCACTGCCAGCCCCCTGGTAAGAACAGCTGAGACGGGCTCTGTTTATATCTGGAGGGTTTGGGAGTTATCACATGTGATTCACCAGCATCCATCCGGAGGTCAACAAAGACACAGAATCAAATATTTGTGCCTCTGCTGCTTACGTACTTGTTATCCATTGCAGTTTTTCTTTTAAACCATCTCTGTAAATATTTTTCAGTCAGCTCCCATTCCAAACATAACTAAAACACAGTTGACATGCTCCCTGCTCTTTAGCATGTGTGTGTGTGTGTGTGTGTGTGTGTGTGTGTGTGTGTAGTTGTGTGAGTAGGGGAGGGTGGACAGACCATTTGCTTATCCAAAAATGATAACTGGCAATCTGTATCTGGGGGTTGTGAACGCTACTCGCTGCTGTTAAAGCTGCTTATTGGAAGGCTGGAGAAAGCCACTGAAGGAGTTTGCAATTGCAACTAGTTTTATTTCATTTTCCTTGGTTTTGCTTTGCAAATGTACAGGATGCCTTTATGCGTGTATGTCTTATGCCTCGTTTGTTTCTAGAACAACAAAAAAAAAACCTGTCCGCACTCCAAAACAGCCCCTCGGTCTCAATGAAGTTTTTAACCTGTATAAATAAGAGTCAATAAACAATATACAATAAAAAACGTTAGCAGCCGCGTGCTAACAGCACCGCCGGTGGATCCCACCAAGGCTCCTCCAACAGCGCGAAAAAGACACCGGCTGCAACACGGAGCTGTGGAGAACCCTGGTGCAACCAGCGCCGAGTAAACAGCAATAAACGTTCACAGGCCGCAAAACTTTAACTTTCCAGGGTAGCTCGGCACAGCGGGCGGATCGTCAAGCGACCGAGGGCTTTTTTGGCAGACGGTCCTGGTCGTGTTCCTTCCTACGGGAGGGAGAACCGGCGGCGTCTCCTCCAAAAAGTCCAGATCTGAAGGCGGCCTGGAGGATCAACAGTCATCGCTCTGTTTAAAACATGTTGACATCTGGAGCCGTCAGGGCAGAAGAGGCCCGTCGATGAAATCCAGCAAACTGAGAAGATGTGGCAGGGTTGGAATTGGTTGGGTTGTGGTATAGTGCTTCATTATTTTTCTAATGGGCTGTTTTAACCGCGTGCAGTGTTTCACTTTTTATCTTACCTTCTTTTAATGTGTGTTTTAATATTGTCTACATATATTTGTCTTAGCAGACAAAGGAGCGCCATCTCTCCTGTCGTAGTCTGAATGTCATACCCCCTCCAGTCCTCCACCCCCACATGCAGACTTCTGGCCATTCACCCCAGTGGCCGAAAAAAACAGCCGTGGCATATTAAAGCCGTGCGACATAAATCACAGTGACATCCTCTCAGACAGACAATAGGAATAACAAGCAGAGAAGAGCGCACTCGTGGAACTTTCACCCAGGGAGGGAGCAGTCTGGGGCTACTTAGCCGGGGGGACACGTGAGGGGCTCAGGGGTCAGCAGGGCGCTGGCTGGCTGGCTGGCTGGCTGGATGGGAGCTGTGGTAACCAGGAGGACTGGATTGAGACGTTGACCTGCCGAGAAGCGAGCGAGCCGGCCGATCGGGGTCGGGGGGGGAGGGGGTGTTGTTTTCCGAGCTCCGTGCGTTGGGTTTCGAGAAGAGCAAAAAGGTCAAGACGCAGCAAAAATGTCTGGACGCTGCGATTTCCGTTCTTCACGCCCGTCGTTTCCTCCCCCCCCCTCGGCGACATCTACAAAAAGATTCTCCTTTTGTCTCGTCCAACGCAGCGTTCAAGCCGCCTGGAGCAAAAAACGTGAGGGGCATCGGCGGGTCACTTCACAGCCGGCATCTGAGTCCATCCGTCAGCCGCCTGTTTAATCAGCTGCCTGTCGCCGAGCTCCGGCTCTGATAATTCTCATCATGCGACGCCCAGCTATCAATATGGACCACCTTATTGCTCGGTGTAAATTATTTAGAAGGCCATAAGCGAGTCTGAATCTATACCGCGCCTTCGCCCTAATTCTCCAAAACCCCTGAGCCACAGAAGTCGAGCCTGCAAAAGCAAATTGGCCCAACAGTCCAAATGCAATAGTGAACACATTCAACAGTGGATGTGTTTTTCTCCGCTGGAACATAATGGCCTCTTAGCAATTTGCTGAAATTGAGTTTAATTCTTTAGCAGCTTTGTTTTGGTTTTCTTTGGTTTATTGCAACACTCCTTCATGAAGTCCAGGCCTGACGACGATGGCAAGACTGAGACTCCGATTTAAGAGAGCAGCTGCTTTCTCAATAAAGAAATTTGGTTTACAGACATTTGGTGGATAGCGAATTGTTAAAATGAACTGCAGATATGCAAAAAAAAAAAAGGTGTCATCAGTTCTATTCTTTCTAACACTTGGGCATCAGTGGTTTGTCTCCATGACAGTGCAGTCAACTAGTCGGTTTAACCCCTTGTGAGCAGGCTTGAGTCAAAATCTCTCTTGGCTCGGTCTAGCAGAGTTTCTGCTCACTCAACAGTAACGCTGATGGAGACATCACAGCGAACCAGCTCGCGGGCAGACAACGCTGCCAGAAAACGCGTTGGCAGGGTTCACGTCTCACAGAAACGGGGCACCATCAACATCTTTTCTGTTGAGTTTAATAGTACTCTGAGGGCGGGGCCATCCACTGGCTGCTCCTCAGCAGGCAGGCGGCTGCCAAGAAGCTCCAAAAAAGCTTGACTGTAAACATGGCCCAGATTTGCTCAAGCAGCGTGAGCCCAGTCACAAGGCGAGGGGGGCAACAGGGACAAAGTGTTTGAGCAGCAGGCTGAGCACCACCTCACAATGAGCAGCCCTCATCTCGCAAAGAAAAGACAAATTCACGGTGGAAACAGACGATATTTATTCGAGCAACCGAGACTCAAAGCCCCGGGAATCGCGAGGCCTTGTTTTACACAGCTGTTGATGGCGGGCCTGTGGCGACCCGGCAGCTGCTTAAGTGTTGCGGGAACAACAGCGCGGCCGAGGTTGAGAAGGTGGCGGCAGAGGAGACTTTGGTGGCTGCTGAGGACGGCGTGTGCAGGCAGGGAGGAACGGGTGAGAGCATTGGGGGGGGGGGGGGGATGCAGATGGCAACAGTTTGGCAGTTAGATCCAATAAGAACGGAAGCAAGGGGGAGAAGTGTTTGTAACATGTGGGAATGAGACCAAGTCTGAAGCGGCAGAAGCTCAGTGCACAGACTGAGATCAGCTGCCACACAACAGTAACAGTAAATGACTGTTTGCAGAGGTCTTTTTCCTCCTCATGGCTCCTAATTACAGAGTGCTGGCGCGCTGTTTAGAGAGCTCAGTGTGTTAGAACGCCGTACTCATGATTCTGATATTTATACACAATAATTTTTTTTAAATTTGACAACAATACAGTATGGTAGTATAGAAAGATCACAAGGCAGGTTCACAAGACAAGATCAGATTGTGCAGCAAAAACGATGTTTTCCTAATAATTGCAGGACAGTGGCCGCAGCGACTCGAACCTGCGGCAAACACTGGATCCTGACTCACTGAGAAAACAGCAAGAACCGTGATTGGTCGGCCTGCTCGTACACGACGTCCTGGCTTTTGCTGAAGAAGAGAGCACCAGAAAATATGAACTTGGCAAATTTGAACTCCATTACCAAAGAAACTCTTTCACAGAGAGCTGCGGACACTGCTTGGTGCTGGCGTTCAGCTACTGTACCGACTTCCCTGGGAGTGAAACTGGGGGGGACTGACAGCCTCTGATTAAAACCTGAAGAAAAGCTGCGAATACACCGACGTGTAAAGAATAGTTGATGGCGAGCCAAAACCCTTAAACGCACTTTGAAAATGAACTCACGTCGATCGGCCGGGTGAGACTTCTGTGCTTCTGTGCTATACGCTACACCAGGCAAGGGCAAACTATGGCCCAGGGATCATATCAGTCATGAAATATCTGTACTTCATCCATTTTTTCAGTGTTTTAAGAGTCATTTCAAGCCGGAGCTAAATACCGTGGGGCTTCAAAGACACTGATTTTGTTGTAAAGCGTTGTTCTTTTTCAATTCATATTAAAGCACGTTTTCTACATATCCCATAATATATTTTTTCCTCCTCTGAGGCAGGTCACCAGAACACTCCATCCATCTGCTCCTGCTTTTAAAACCCATTGTGGCCCACCAGTCAAAAAGCTTACACCTGAAAATGCCGTTCGTGCATTCAAAACGGTGTAAGAGAAAAAAAAAAAAAAAAATTGAGGGTGGAATGATTGACAAGTTGGCCGTCGTGGCCAGAGGGGCGGAGCGGCGTTCAGCGCGCCAGCCAACATTTCGCCCTCACTTGCCGCGGTGCGTGCAGCGCATTTTAATCAGGCTTCGCTGCGGTGACGTGCGCTTGGCTCGCGCGGGACATAAAAGTCACCTGCGCCGTCTTCGCTGTCTGCTCTTTTTTTTTCAATTTGCTGTTTAAAAGGCAGAAGAAAAATAAGAGGTTTTTAACAAAAAAAACAAACAAAAAGACAACGCTCGGCTCGGTCCGTCTGTGGCAGGAAAAGCAAATTACGATCCTGCGCATCCTGTTGCACACAGATGTGTGACAGTACACAGGGCCAATGCAGAGGCATAAATCAAGCAGGATACCCAGAGTGCACTAGTAGGGTCCAGCTTATCACCCCTTATCACTGCGTGTCCAGCCGTGATGCAGCCTTACGTGTCCACTTCTTTTACCTTTTTATATAGGCTTTTGCGTTTGCGTACATTTGCGCCGAGACAGACGGCAGCACCCTGGAGATAATAAGCTGATGCCCGACAACGGTGTCCAGTCTGCTGCCTTTCGACCGTGTGGACATAAATGCAGCGAGAGGTGTTGAAGCAGCAGCAGCGGGAGGAGGAATCACACCAGAGTGAGAGCTGCCGTGAGAGCTCGCTGGATGTGTCACAGCGCCGTTTGGGCGCTAAAAAGCCATAAAATAACCCAACAACAACAACAAACGCATGGCGTGAGCACGCACACAAACACACACACACACACACACACACAAACACCTTGTACCTGGAACAGCAGCGAACAAGAGGCCCTGTAATCACCATCATGATTGGCACGCAACCCTCCCAGCAGCACTCACACCTCCGTGGAGGTCCCTCATGGATGAAAGCTTGCTCATAAAATACTGGATTTTACCATCCGACAGACGGGTGGTATCATCTCAGAGAATTCACGACGTGCCCGTGCTTGTCGCGTGCGGCGCGGCGCGCGACATTGGTGCGTGCTCACGCCATGCGTTTGTTGTTGTTGTTGTTGTTGGGTTATTTGATTTTTTTTCTCCTCCGCCCTGCGTCTGACACGCGCTTTACGCCTTTTTTTTTGCCCGTCCGAGTCACACGTTCAGCGGTGGGAGTTAGTGAGGTTTTCCCTCTGACCCACTGGGCTCGACGCCACCAGGTTGTCTGTCTGACCTTCACAGGTGGCAAAGGTATTCACATTCTGCACTTCAGTAGTAAAAGTATGGATAATTGTGTAAAAAAAATTCTCTGGTAAAAGCAAAAGTACTGATTCAGGTGAGCAAATACAGGTAAGAAAGTAGAGGTTTTGGATTGTACTTCAGTTTTAAAAAAATATATATATGTATGTATATATATATATATATATATATATATATATATATATATATATATATATATATATATATATATATATATATATATATATATATATATATATATATATATATATATATATATATATTATATTACATAAGTGAACCAAAAAAGCACATATTTTTGTGTACAAAAAGTGTATAAAAAGTGTATAGACTGACTTTTTGTGTATAAAAAGTGAGAAAAGAAATACTTCTACTTCTACTTGAAGTCAGTCTACAGTCACAAAGTATTTGCACTTCATTAGTTCCCACCACTGCTTCCCACCAGAATCCAAATCGTATCCGTCGTTTGTAACACCCAAAAAGCACGTGTGCAAAATCCCCCACTACTTTTTGTACGTATGACAGTAAAGCACAGCTTTTTTTGTTGCTAAAGTCTTGAGAGCAAGTCCAAACCTAAACCCGCATGTATTTGATTAGCTTGTGTTTCTTTTCATTGTGATGCTGACAGCAAAACCATGCAATTACCCTCATGTTCACTAAACAGCAGTTAACTGCACGATCTTGGCAAAAGATAAAAAGCCCCCTGATGATTATTGCGAGCGATGTCGAGAATTGCAACAGTTCTGGTACATCTTCAGATGATGTGGTAGTGATGACTTTCGAGAGTCCAGTTCAGTCCGTCAAAAAATGCTATGCTATGCCTTGTGTGTTAACACAGGGGAGTTTTTCCTGGCCGCTGTCGCAACTTGCTTGCTCTGGGGGCCCAGTTGGTGCTCCTCTGATTGTACAAAGCGCTTTGAGATGCCTTCAGCTGTGATTTAGCGCTGTACAAATAAAAGTTGACTGATTGAAGTTTAGCTCAATAGCAGATCTTTATTTGCGCAGACGCTAAAAAAAGTCTCTTTCGAGCACACACGATGAGGCCACTGGGTGAACGCACCCCGCCGCCTTCAGCTCGGAATGTTAGCAAACAGTGCAAACGCATGACTTCATTCTTCTCACGCAAACATTGGGTTGAAACACCCGTAACAGGAAGACGGTCCCACACTGAAGCCAACAGTCCTCCAGTTTTCACCCCAGTAGAGGCGCCTCTCCAGAGCACAGATCCACTCCACTCCACAGATGTCCAGCAAACGGCACATTTAGCACCCTGTTTGCAGCCTCCTGCGATGCCAGGCCTGGGTTCACGGCCCTGCTGAAAGCGACGCGACAAAAACAAGTACTGTGGCGCAGTCGCAAGGGGCTGCTTTCCAGAGCCGTGATGCGAAGCAGGAAGCGACGGACTTTTCTCATTTTTGCGGCTTGAGACACACATTCTTCTTGGAAAAACATCTGCAAAATGAATATTACATAACCGGGGGGACCTGGGGAAGAGCTGGGCCGGGCCGGGGGCCGGGGGCCGGGCGGACGACACAGACTTTACTCGACTGACTCAACGTCGAGCTGCTCTTCCTGCCCAGTCAGCCGTCCATCTCCTCTTTCGTTTCACCCTATATTTCAGCAAGTTGCTGCACACCCACGCACAGGAAAGACAAAAAGAAGAAGAAGAAGAAATAACACATGCAAGAAGGATCAGCGAGGAGGAGGGGAGAGAGAGAAAAGAAGAAATGATTCTAGCTGGCACTGTCAGGCCGACCCAGCTGGCTCGCACATGCGTCCGGGCGCAGCGAAGTTACTGCAACGCATCTCCAGCTCAGGCACTCGTCCATCTTCAGGGGGGTTCAGCAGCAGCAGCAGCAGTGGGGCTAATGTGCTTAAGGTCAATAAGTCCTATCACCGTGTGCGTGAAAGTGTGTGTGTGTGTGTGTGTGTCTCTGGAGAGGCCCTCGAAAGAAAAGAGCAGGCTGGGGTTGAAGCTCTCCACTCATCCACCTCAAAGTATCAGAGGATGAGAAGTGGTCAAGCACATTGGGTCCACGCCCTTCACTAATGGTTTGTCTTTCTCACACACACACACACACACACACACACACACACACATACGCACACACAGAGCGCCTGTCACATTCGTTTCCCGTCTTCCATGCCGCTGTCAGGAGCCCGCTGAGCCCCGGGGATGTCGGCACCTGCTGCGATGGCTTCCACATTTTGACTAATAAGGCGATTCTGCCCTGAGGTGGCTTTCAAGAAAAATGACATTTCTCCACAAACAGGTGTCAGTCGGCACAGATAAGGATGGATTTCTCTCCGGCAGCGGACCGACGGCTGCAGTCACAGGGTGCTGGTTCTCAGGAAACACAGCCAAGTTTCCAGCATATAGACACAGATGTACATTAAACAGTTACGCTGGCCGAATGTCAGCTCGGTACTTATGATATTCACTGGGCCTCGGAGGGAGTTCTCTCCTCTAATTGTAGCCACAAATGGAAATAAGTTACATATGGAGACCATAAACTTACTGGACCTGAATCAGAAAAAAAAAGCTTTGACTTGGGAATAATGATGATTCTTGGTACTGATGATTACTTTTTAAATTTAATAATTGCATGGCAAACAATTTATTGGCTTATTAAGTTTTTTTAATAAGCCACATGAAGGTCCGTCGACTGGCTTTAATCCTTAAAGTTCAAAACTAGAGAGCATTAAACGGCTTGCCATAATTATTTGAATGCCATTCAATTTCAGTTATTAATTAGTCATCGGACTAATCCTTTCAAATCAGGTTCGTACTGTTGTGCCGCTTCCGCCGCTGCTGTTTGTCTGTGGTCATAACAGTGCAACAAAAAAAGAAAAGAAAATGAAAATGTGGTTTATTTGCCAAAATGCAGATGTACATGTTTATAAAAGTGGCCCAGCTCTCTGCAACAAAATCTTGTTTGTACCTTTTTGTGTAAATACACTGATTATGGCGGAGCGAGCGACAAATTTAAAAAAAGGCTTTTCTAAATAGAGTTTTCCGACAAAAATGAGAGAAAAGCCTCAAATTAGCTGTACGAACAAAACACCGTGGCCAAAAACTGACTTTCAGGGAACAAAACGCGAACTTAATGTGCTTTCTTTTTTCGTGGTTTCGAGCAAAATTAGATCCATTGTGTGATTCTACTTCGTTAGCGCCTTGAGCACACACACTTCTCCTCAGAAGTCTCAGCAGGTCCCCCTTTAACCTCGCATTCCTCTTTGTCCGTCTTAATTAACAGCTATACAGAGGTTTGAGGGCCGGCGGCGCTCGCCGCCTTCCTCCGCAAAAAAATCAAAAGGTTCCTGATCGAAATCTGCCGGGACTGAACTTTTTCTGTGCACTCCCTGGAGCGTTGCAAGTGACAAAGCCATTAGCGCATCTGGAGCAGAGGGCGAGTTGATGGGCCGTAATTGCGTCCCCCCATGTCTCCTATTGTCTAGTGATGGGTCGGTCGCAAACGAACCGGTTCTGAGAGCCGGCGCTGTGAAGTGAACAAAGAGAGCCGGCTCCTGATTGGGAGCCGAACCGGAAAATGAGTCCATCCACATCTAGTCGCTAGAAATTAATATTAGAAATGGAAATGTTCGGAATATTTTAAAATACCTTCATATATAACACACACACACACACACACACACACACATATATAACTGAAATGACTGTTCCATGTTGAGTGTAGAAATAATACACATTTAATATTGTTGATATCATGTGCATTAGTCATTAATTTTATGACCTCATTTGGTCAGAAATAATATAATCAACAACAACAAAAAAAATCCAATGAGCCACTTCGGCTTTTCTAAGAACCGCTTCACTGAAAAGAGCTGGAATTCCCATCCGCTAGTATTGTCACCGGCCGCCGCGCAGCTCGGAGCGATCACCACCTCGGCAGGACGCCGCAGAGCGCTTTTCTTTTGGGCGGGCGTGTCCGCTGTGAGAGGGAGCGCCGGGGCGTGACATGAGTCCGCCCCGCACTGCCCCTCCCCGGTCTCCCGGTTCCCTGCGCTTGTGATGTGCACACGGCCAAGGTCAGAGGATTAGCATGCATGAGAGAAGGCGCAAAATGTTTGGCCGGAGCGGCGAGCGAGCGGTAGCGGTGGCGGGGTGGTAGCGGGGGAGTAGTAGGACGGCGTGCAGGGCTGAGCGACCCTGAATCCTGGTCGTCATTTACATCCGCCTGGGGTGGTGGTGTACTACCAGCAGGACAAGGAATGATGGACTCACAACAAAAATATGATTCAAAATATGAATCTCTGACTGAGTGCAGTGAAAAGCGATTCTATCTCATTTCCCCCCACTGAGCTCAGTGATTACCGTAAGAGCTAGTGTACACGGAGCCAGGAAAAAGCCAGTGCTGGCTGCTGGCTTGGCCGCTATTGACTGAAAGTGAGGAGGAGGAGAAAAGCGCTTGGCTAGTTTAGCAGGACGTCTCCTTGGATACACCGGTTAGCTCTGTTAAAATAAATAAATAAACAAATAAATAAAACATAAAGAGCTGCCAGGTGGGAACTTGTGAACAAACAAAGGGTTTGCCCGTGTCCGAGGTTAGCTAGCCACCTGTCGGCGGCCCTGATGAATATTTCATGCCTTGAGGAAGCACATTCCCAGCAGTAACGCCGAATATATCAAACAATGTGTGTGTGTGTGTGTGTGTGTTTGACAAATACCAGACCAAAGGGGGGAGATGGGGTATGTGATTGCAAAACTCAGTATGCTGCTCATTAAAGTAAACAATGCTCACAATCAACGCCATTCTTATTTCTTCCTTTGGCTCCAAGTAAAAGAAAAATTGATAAGAAAGAAGGTGAAATTAAATCACCACCTCGGCTACTCTGAGTAGAAAAGCCACACCAAGCTCCAGCCTCAAAGGTTTTCTGATAGCGCCGAGTGATTCCAGCCACATGCTTAACCAGTGCTGACTGCTCCAAGTCCCATGATCCTTTGTGCCCGTCTCCCCTGCAAAAGAGCTGTAATGGAAAACAGACGGGCTCTCTCTCCCACTACTGCGACCGCAAAGGAAAAAAAAAAAAAAGCCCACTCACTGCGTACGAGAGATTAGCCCGCTCATTAGGAGAGGAGGAAGGAGCAGAAGGAGAGGCAGGAAGGACAAAAAGAAGAGGGACAAATTCAGCAGCAAAAAAAAAAAAAAAAAAGAGGGAAAGGGCCGTGTGGAGGTAAGGGCCTGCGCTGGTGAAAAGCGCCCGGGACCCCTCTTTTCTTGCAGGCTTCACAAGACCAGAATTGGATTCTGAAGGGGTTGCCTGCTTTGCATGGTTGGATGTAACGGTGCGAGTCTGAAGGAGGTTCAATTGGAGAGGAAACGTTTGGAAAATCAGCAAAATAACACAGTCCGTGACTGCGCAAAGCCGAGCACCGAATGATGTCGCGGTCCGGGCAGTTTAAAGCAACACTGTGTAGTTTTTCTACCTTAAAACGACTGAGTTTCAAAAGCATGAGTTTGAAACTGTTATTTAAGAGGCTTTAACAGCCAGAAGCTGCTTTACGGTTGCACTGTCTCCATAACACATCAGTGAGTGTATTTTAAGGTAGAAAAATGTAATTCTGATTCTAAATTG
Organism: Thamnaconus septentrionalis; assembly: GCA_009823395.1. Lineage (NCBI taxonomy): Eukaryota > Metazoa > Chordata > Actinopteri > Tetraodontiformes > Monacanthidae > Thamnaconus > Thamnaconus septentrionalis. The sequence goes on along the minus strand of CM020505.1, from coordinate 4,560,081 downwards.
ATCAACTTAATCATCAGCTTAAAAGAAAAAAAAAAAAAAAAAAATCAGTCTCCGACTGCTGGTTTCAAAACACTTGAAATTTAGCATATGAATGCCAAGTGGGGTCGAAGCAAGAAAAATCACAATTGCGTTGCAAAAAACCCGCTGCGGCTGGGGAGCCGCCGTGAGCCGCCTTGAGGGGCTGTGACATGTCTCAGAGGAACTAAACGGATTAAAATTGGCTGGAGTGTGTGAAAGGGCAGCTCTTGGTTGGGAGTTGGAGACGGCGCACGTGAATTACAGCATTACGCCTGGCTGAGCTGGCCGGAGGAGCGAGTAAAAACAGGCATCAAATTGTTGTTCTCGCAGGGAGCAACTTTAGATCCAGACAGGTAGTGGTTACAGGAGCCAAACACACATCCCCAGCACACACACACACACACACACACACACACGCACACATCCACGCACTCAAGCATCTATACAAAGTTGCACTTTGCTGGCTGCTGAGTCGACACTTTCTTGGCTCCTTGGACAGTGTTGTAAGACGGAGGGCAAGGTCACCGTCAAATCATATGAAACTGAGAAATGAGTTATCAACATGTCAGCTATGGAAAACTGACATTTTCCCATCCAAGGCGGTAACACAGAGTGTTAAAAACGTACAAAAACTGGACCAATTTTTTTTTAAATTGAAAACTGTTACCCAAGGAAATGGCAGATAGTTTTTGGACTTTTATATCAACTTGAGGCGGCTTGTACAGTAAAAATTACTGTCTATAGATTCATATTTCAGACTTTTGAGTTCATATTGTGAGGTTAGCAGCTGCATTCAGCAGGACATTATCCACACAGAGGAGGTGTTAGGGCTCGGCACCAGACGTGAGACGCTGCGCTTTGTTTACTGCAATTAAAAGGAGTTGCGTGCTACATCGTGGAACATGTAATGACCCACAGTTTGAAAAAGAACAACAACATTTGGGGTTTCATGACATGCAATTGTTAAAAAAAGGCCCTACGGACCCAAAGTTCTAATTGTGTATTGTGGGTTTTTTGTGTGTGTGTGAGAAGTGGTGTTTGCAGTACAGCTGTTTATCTGTGTGCCCAAACACGAGCGGTCTCTGTCATGCCTGCGGCGCTCAGGTCTCAGCCTGCAATGAGCATCATCAGCCTGTTTGGCTTAATAAAAACTTCAAGTTAACGTCAAGCTAAAAGCTAACCTCAAACTAAAAGCTAACCTCGAGCTAACCTCAAGCTAAAAGCTAACCTCAAACTAAAAGCTAACCTTGAGCTAACCTCAAGCTAAAAGCTAACCTCAAACTAAAAGCTAACCTCAAGCTAACCTCAAGCTAAAAGCTAACCTCAAACTAAAAAGCTAACCTCAAACTAAAAGCTAACCTCGAGCTAACCTCAAGCTAAAAGCTAATCTCAAACTAACCTCCGTTTGCCAGGTGAGATGATGAAAGATGGAGCTAGCAGCTAATTAAAGGTGAGCAAAACAGGCTGCTGCTGCTCTCTACTCACTGTAAGGGAAACTGATGCGCGGCGTGACGTCCTCCTCCGTGGCGGTCAGCGACTGGAGGCAGCTGGCCATTAGCAGCGCGGCCGCCACAAGACAGCGCACGGTTGCGGCAAATGTCCACATGGTTTGTCTTGCACACACATACACACACACAGACACGCGCAAGTGCAGTTTGTTTTAAGGTTCCCTGGAATTCATTAAGGTGCTCCTAATTCCACTGAGCTTCCTCCCTCTCTCACATCCTCCTGCTGCTGCAGCCTGAGGGGGAGGGAACGTGTCCTTCACTTGATTCTTGTACTCCCAGCGGCCCTCACGCGCACTTAGCAGACTCTAAAAGCAAAAAGACGAGAATCCTCCGCTGGATTTCCCGGCTCCTTCTTGTCGTCTGCTGCGCCGAGCTTCAACCGGTGGCCGTTTAGCACGAGTCGCTCCGGATCTGCGGAGAGAAGAAAAAGGGAAAGGGATGAAACACATGCTAAAGGAGCAGATCCGCATCCAACTTCTGACACTGTAGCCGAACCGCTGCAGAAGCAGACCGACTGATCCTCCGCTGCATTGCATCGTGGGGGATTTCGCGGACAGCGAGGGAAGAATTTCAAGGGTTTCGGTTGTAATCAGCTCGACAAGCGATGACATCATCCTAACATTAAAAAAAATCACCAACTTCATCCCATTCCGTGGGCGAGCTTCTGAATGTTCACAATCAAGGCCGATGAAATAGAAATGCTTTTAGCGTTTTTTTTCCCCTTTGAGTCCATAAAGACCTTTTCACGCCTCGACAATCCTTCACAGGTAACAGAGCGGAGGAGAGAAACATGACTAGCTGACTTGCAAAAACAAGAGGATATACAGGTACTACCCGAAAAATTAGAATATCAAGTAAAAGTTTTATTTTGGCAATTTAACATAAAAGATGAAACCAACAAATGTTATTCAAGCAGTTCCTTGTTGTAACTTTGCTGATTAAGATTTTCAGCTTATTAAAACCACAAACCCACAAACTCAGAAAATTATTATAAAATTTGAGGGTTTTTTTAAGATGCAAGACCTGATCAGCAAAATCCAAAGAAATAAAAACTTGAAATATATTGATTTGCATATTATTCAGTTATATAATATGTCACTTTCACCTTTTAAGTTGAATTGCAGAAATACAACAACCTTTTCAGGATATTCTAATTTTCTGGGTAGTACCTGTAAACGTATCAGGCTCCAACTGTTTGGCCATGGGCTTTCATTGGGTGACTTATTTCTTCTTTCACTACATTCAACAGGCACCCCCCCACCAGCAGCCACCTGAACATCAGCGTGCGCCAAGATGGATGGATTTAAAAATGAAGATGTCCAGTTGGTGCGGCACTGATATACGACAGTTGTTTATATATACTTTATATATCTTTAATTGCATCTCCAGCCGTCAAACATCAGCGAGTTCCCCTAAAACATGACATCACGGCCAAACACATGCTGTGACCGTGCGGACACGGAAATGAAAGAGCTGCGACTCCTCAGACAACTCTGTAATTTGTGTTAAAGAGCTGCAAAAAGCCCCTCTGCACTCTGACGTCATGGTTTTGGTCATCTGTGTACACAGCGTATGTAGTTATAACCATACAACAGCCAAACCGACCTCTGGTTGTGCAGCTGGTTGGCGGTGTTCAACACTCTCAAACTTAAAAACACGTCGTAAACAGGCGACTTGACCTTTTGAAGGTGGTAAGATGACCCTGTCAGCAAGCAGCCACACGTTTAAGCCATAAAATTCCTCATTAATTTGGACTGGAAAGGGACATTTCCCCTTTTAAAGTTCAACTTTGGGGCCTGTTCAACACCAAAGAGCAGAGACGTTTACATTAGCACCTAGCTGTGACACTGGGCAGCCAGTTTTAACAGTCGCAAACGATGAGCGATGAGCAAAGCAGAGCGTCAAACTTGAATAAAGAACAACTGCTGGATGCAGCACGAGGGTGGAGGGATGTTTCCGCTCTCAAGGACCTGGATCGGAAGCATCTCTGACTCCAAAGTCAGGAGTGAGTAAGTGTAAGCACAACCCATGCAGTCACCCCGGCCTTGTTGAAAGTTTTGAAGTGGAAGTGTGGAAGAAACCAAACAAAGAAGTGGGCGGCTGGACTTCCTGTGCCGCTACTACTGCTCTGTCTATTACGCAAATGGCCCCGACGATCGCAGCTTCTTTTGCTGACGATCCTGGTAGAAACTCGCACGTCAGATGGAGCCATGAGAGATGAGAGAAGCACCGATCCCTCAGCCAGTGAACACAACACCGCCCCAACGCCCCCAGGCCTAACGCCCCTCCACTCCAGCTCTCACAGGTGCTGACGTTTACAAAGTAAACACTGGTGAGCAACAGGCTGACTCCGTTCGAGCGCTCGCGTCACTACTACAACTCCCAGAGGGCGTCGTTCAAATATTTATGAGCGCCGATAAATCCAACGGCAGTCCGCGACGTGTGCGTGTGTGTGTGTGTGTGTGGGTGGGGGTCTTAGGGGGTGAGGGAGTCATTTGGTGGCCCCTGATACAATAGCACGCTGAAACTGAGCCTCTTGACGTACTACGTTTCTACAGTGCTGGAGAAGAGAATGATGAGGGATCCGCCATGGACCCCCCCACCCCAACACACACTTGCCGCCGGGGGAGGGGAGGACAGCTTGGCGAGGTGAAGGCTTCTAGGGGACAGATGGCGGTTGACTGGCTCACCTGTTCACCTGGCATCACGACTGGCTCAACCTGGTTATTTATTTATTTAACTATATTTATTTATTCATTCATTTTGTGGTTTTGGGACAACGGCGGTGCAGACCGGCACTTTTGCCAATACTGCTTATTTGGTTCAAGCCAGGTGCACCAACCTGGTCAGTGCAGTCGAAAGGAAGTGACCTCAGTTCGACTAGCAGGGGTGCACCAATCCGCGCCGATGTCCACACTGAATTCAATCATGGTCAAGTCTTCGCTTTGAGGCCCACTTTGCCCCTGCTGACACCAGCCGAGTCACTTGAGGGCGAGTCCCCGCATTGGTGAACCTGCGACAACCCCCACATCCCCCCAGCGCATCTCCTGGTCCTTTTCATCCCTTCCGAGGCCGCAACAACAGACTTGGCAGCCCTGCGTGTGTCGCTCACCGCGGGTCTCCGTGTTCCCAGGGCGAATCCTTATGTAACTCCAGACGTCTTTTCATTTTTAATGAAAACAGTGGGGCTCTGTTTGGAGAGTCCCCTGGTTCTCTCTCCCTCTCTCTCTCGTTCGGGCGAACTTTTAGAACAGGAGAGCAGGAATATATTTCAGCGACCTTTCATTGTTCAGGGTTCAAAAACATTACCTTCATTGAGTAAATGCAATTGTCCGGGATTGTTTAGTAGACAACCGGAGGGGAAGTGGTAGGTGCCAGTAACCATTTCAGATGCTTGCGTGTCATCAGTATTAAACTCTGCACTCTGGCTCATGCTGGGTGCAGGAGTCCATCCCAGCTGTCCTGGAGCAAAGGTTGCTTCTCCATCCTGGACGTGTCGCCAGTTCATTGCAGGGTCAATGCAAGATACAACTATCCACACTCACACTTATGGACAATTTAGAGCTTAGCTTCTGGTCCAAAAAGCCATGGGCAAATGAGAGAAGCAACGATTGGCAACATTTAATGCGCAGTAAGAAGAATTTGCGTTCGAAATTTTATGGAAACAGCACAGTTGTAAACAAGTTCCACTAATTTGCAGTAAAGTTTGTATGCTCACTTGGGGAGGTTGTCATTACTATTTTTTTAATTAGAGCTCATGCGCAAAACATTTCATGGGAACGGTTTTGCAGAATAAATTGTGTCTGCCCAACCGTCTCCATAACGAGTGGGGAGCAGTGGCCGTTCCTGACAGTACTTTATTACTTCCTCTCTCCATTCCTCTGCAGGTTTTGTTCCCCTCTGCTTCTTCTTGTAGCCACCTAGCGCCGCCCAGGAACGCAACTACACTTTTTGTCGCCTCGTAGATTCGCTTTAAATCAGTTCATGGAAACGTGGCACTAGCGTTGCTAACCCCCGCCTCATCTTCAAGGTGAATTTTCAAAAGTTGAATTTAAATTTGCTTGATATTTTACAGGATTGCGCAACATCCAGCAACCTGACATCAGTTATGAAGCGTTTTTTTCTTGTGAACAAGGAGATGCATAAAAAAAAGAGCTTTCCCTTTTTCACAGCTCCAGTCTAAACATGGCCCGAGACCGATCTGCTCAGGGCTAAATAGGAGCGACGCTGACAAGTTAACTGACATAGTGAAGCCACAACATGTTCCGTCAACACCGAGGAATCACGTCAACAAAACGTGTAATCAGTCAGTCAAATCACTCAGGCAGTGTCCTAAATCCCGCCTGAAGGACCCGGAGCGCTGGTCTGAAGAAAATGTATTAAACATTTAAAACTCGTTAAATCACTTTGGACAGTGAGTCCTTGTGTAAAATAAAGGTTATCTTATTAGGAACTATAACACGCTTTATAGGATTAGAGCTGCGTTCAGCGCAGGCTGCCAGCTCCGCTCGGTGCCATGGGACCCATCTGCTCTTCTCCAGGAGGGTCTGCTGCTCCGTGTAGCTCCGAAGTGTGAATCTGGCGCCATATTGCTTAAGGCAACGGATTCATTAACCTTTCATACCTCCCGAGGGGCTGCTTATTAATACCTACATCTGTTGACAGGAAGCATGTGACAGACACACTTTGGATGAGGCGCTCAACCCGGGTCACGGCCAGTTCAGCGACGGCGGGAAGTGGCCTGAACGCCGACCGCTCGCTTGTTTGAGCTCTGCACGAAACGCAACGGCAGGGCTTTGGAGCTTCACGACCGGCTCCCTCCGAGGCATTCCTGCGATGTGACTCGTCTCTCATTTAGTCTTTGGCATCTTTGGAGATGATCGGCGGTTGGGCAGCACCCCGTGACGACAGCGTGGGACTATCAAAGGAACATTTTCTTTGCCAAGTCTTTTGATTTTTATTTATTTATTTATTTATTTTCACTGTTTTTCACTGGGATTGATCATTTTTCAAACACAAGACACGCAAGGCCTCTTGGTTGCAAATTATATTGGTAGAGGTATTGAGCTATGGTGCCGGAAAGTCCAGAGCTCAGAAGGGAGCTGTTCAGGGAAACAATGTCTTCTGCCTCCTGCCATCGTAAGTGTGGTGTCACACCAAATTTGGCTACGCTTCCATTTGTAGATCGATTGTGTTCATTACGTCTTTGGTTTTCAATGGATTTATATCTTTATTTTAATCAGACATTGGAGTTTCCAACATTGAACATGTTTCGGCAGGGACTTCCGCCTTCCTCAGAAAGTGTCACTTGGTGGCGCATGTGACCAAATGACACTTTTTGAGGGAGGAAAGTTAGAAAAAACGTATACCTAAAGATACAAATTAAAAACTAAAGACGTAATGAACACAAGTGATCTATGAATGGAAACATTTCCATTCCTGTGAGGCTGCAGGCCTACTGGATGAGTTCTGCTGCTCTTGAAGTCGAGGCTGCTTCGACTTGTTGTTGGTCGCTTGTTGAGCTTCCCATCACGGCTTTTGGCAATCGCCACGAACCCGCCACCACACAGCCTGTCATCACACAGATGATCCCATGATGTGAATGGGACTGCACTGTGTTTTTTTCGGTAAAGTTGTTTCAGTCAGGGTGACTGCTCTGAGACTCCTAAATAAATCAAGACTTGGTTTAAAATAAACTCGAGCAGCAGAATATCTACACCTACTGCAAGATGACTTACTGCTTTTTCCAATTCACACCGCCCTGTGGGTCATATTTCTAGAGAAACCTCGGGTTACCCTTTCATGGAGGCTGTTATGAAGTTTTGAAGTGGACCCATAACTCTGGCCTTTTTATGCTGAACAGAAAATAGTCGATCTTAGGTTGAAGAATGCCCCTTCTGCTTTAAAAAACGGAGACCCTACAACCCACAGAGAGCAACTACCAATGTTTTTTCTGATGTTTTCACTGGACTGTGTCGGCTCTTTTGTTTCTATACAATATGTGAAAAATTGGTTCTACTTTGAAGAAATTTGGCGTTTCATTAAATAGGGCCTCAAAATATCTTTAGATAAAACATACATTATGATCCCTGATATCCAATTGTATATTGCTCATTGTTTGCCTCTCCTTTCTACTGGTACAAACTTTGAGCAAAGAGACAAAAAGCAAAATATTCCTGAGTCATCTCTTTTAGACTGCATAAGCCCTGCAGGAAACATGATTTTCTGCTGAATTAAAAGCAGCCAAGTCCTCTGGGTGCTAGCCCAAACCCAAAAAGATTTTAACCAGGATAAAATTATTAAAACTTCAGTGTTGGTTTTCTAATATGTGACAGTAGCACAATCTGATAAGCAATTTGTACGTCTTTATAAAACAATGCAGTCGCTAGATTGATGCAAGGACATAAACCTAACCTCTTTTATACAACAGCATATTGAATGTCACACAAAAAGTATAATGACTAAAAATGATGACTACATATGGAATAGAGGTTGAAGTAAGTAATAAAAAATGTAATAAATGAAGTAATAAAACATAACTCTCCTCTAGCATAATGGACATATTGAGTTAGTTTGAAAGTCATGAAATAAAATCTTAGAATTGAAACCAGCAGTGTTTACTGAATAACTGTCTCACATCTGGGATGATATATAAGTACAATTTATGCCATCTCCATGTTTCATAACTTGATTCATACAGTATTTGTGTTACTGATGGGCGTCCATAGTGCACACATCCTGCTGCCGTCGACTCCAGTGACATTCAAAAATGCTGTTGGCTATTTTGAGTTGGTACGTGAAAACTATTAATACGGTCTACTAATGAAAAAAAAAGGTATTCACTTTATATTCAACTCTTTTAAAGATCTTGAACCTTTGAATAGCAGTCTCCAGCAAATGCTTTGTGCAACTAATTAACCAAAAACAACACATTCAGACCTGCGTTTACAGCCTTCCAGAAAAATGTTCGGCTTTTGCAGCCTTTGTTTGTCCTTCCACGTGTTTGTAAAAGGATTAAAAACAAGGTGGTCTTGAGGGGGCGGTGCAAACACCTGGCTGTGGTGTATTGTCACTAACCTGGAAGAGGGATTAGTGGCCTTTTATAAGTCACAAAGGGCTGATTTCAACACTTTCTGGAAAGGGAAAAAGAAGCAAAAGAAGGAAAGGACAGACTTTTCTCTAGGCTGGAGACACAAATATTATTGCTTAAAAAAAAAGCCATTGGAAAAGTAAATTTTGCTTAATATGGGACATTTAATTATGGAGCATATTGGATGATGAACATGCCCGAAAGCACTCATTTGCCAAGTTCATTTTCTGATGAGAATTTCAGCAGTGTCTGGACGCTTCCATCTCTGGAATAAGAAGCTTTAGTGAGCAGCGACAAAGTCCCTCTCTTCTGTATTAGAGGTTGACAACAGGCCACCTGCCGCGGCTGCGAGCTACAAACACACGGTGTGCATGTGCAGTGTGACACCACTTAAACAGTGGTCCTGAGGTTTAATTAGCTCAGAGGAATATGAAAAAATCGCTCTTACATCTGCGCTCACGAGGCTCAACCTTGCCACAGCTGTAAGAGCAATTATCATTTAAAGTGAGCGAAGTGAAGCAGGGCTGGCGGAGGAGATAAATGTGTAAAAGTGGAGCTGGGGTCATCTTATTCCCTCAGATACGCCGTTGCCCTTGCCTCAAATTATCGGAGCTTGACGGGGGAACAGTGGGAGATCAGTTCTGGAGAGCGTTTCAACACGCCAGTGAGCAACAGTCCAAGTCTTTCAGGACGTTCTACGACTCTCCAGAGTCCACGAGCCGCTAATGAGGAAATGCCCTAAACGCCTTTTAAAAATGATTACCATTAGGTTAAAAAGTCGCTGGGAGACAAATTACACTCATTTCCTTTTGTTTATCCTTACCTTTGAGGTTGGAAAGCACTCTGTGTTTAACCCGCTGACCCATATCCAAACATCAGCTGACCAAAAGGGAAACACTCCTCATCAGAAAGCAGGGTTCTCCTCTAAGGTTTGTGACTTCTTTAGTAAAAGTTAAAAGTTCCAGGGATTGTCAGATCCCAAAGGATGAGAAATTTGTCCTCCGCATTTGACCCATCATCCCCTGAGGGAGCGGTGGGCAGCAGCGGTGTCGCGCCCGGGAATCAATGGGTGATCCAACCCCCCAATTCAAACCCCAAATACTGAGTGCCAAGCATGGAGGCAATGGGTAACCATTTCTACAGTCTTGGTATGACATGATCAATCCCACAACCTACCAGTCTCATGGCAGACACTCTACCACAAGACCACTGAGCTGGTAGTTGTTAAAGGTATGAATGACGACAATTCAGCAGCTGAGTTTGTGACGACGACAAGCTCATGAACCAACTCTGTGTCATGACGCAGGAGCCTGAAAGATCTCCAGTCATCTAATTGCACAACAGAGGCCTTGTGAGATCCCGCTCATGCAGTGTTCGCATCACAGTTCATCGGCTAATTACATCAAATCCCAAGACTTGGCTTTCTATAGTTGGTACTTATTCATTTGATAACTTTAAGATCGCTTTGCGGCAGGCCTGATTAATCCCCCGAGCTAAAGCAACGTGAAGAATCATTTCTTTAGTCGATTTGACAAGCAGGGCAATAGGATTTAGGAGCACGTAAGATGATGCTCTGGTCCCAACCTGGATGATTGCAACAGCGTGCCTGGAACACAAAACGGTTTCCATTACTCATCCAGAGTGGAGGTGTGACACAGTTCAAATCGTTTGTCGCCGCCTCAAAAGCTGTCGGCCGTTTGCTCTCTGCAAACACGTCGGACTTCAAAAGAGGAACAGCTGAAGCACCGGCGCTTTGTTTACCGACTGCGACTCTCGTCTTTGTCTCCGTGAGCAGTCGCCACCAATAAAGGAAGTAATAAGTCAACAGAGTGATCCCCTCCTGGCATCCATCCCGCTGGTAACAGCTGATACATGGGACACATAAGGAGAGGACTCGGAATGATTTAGCAATTGTTAATAGCGCAGAAAATTGTTGGGGGGGAGGGTGTGGCGGGGTTAATCATCAGAAAAACCGAAGATTATGTGATTTACAATTTCACTGAAAATGCTAATTTAGCCAAAACGAGTTTGTTATGACGCACTTAAGGGGAATATTGGGCAGAAAGGGTATAAAGTGTATTTCTTAATTTGGAAAAATGCTGAAGGAAGATGTGTCCATGTGTTTTTTTCCTTACTGACACATGTCTCGGCATGGTCAAACTGGGCATGGCAGGGATTTTATTTGTTTCTTACAACAGGGAAGGTGTGTCAGCAATGACTCGTACTGTAGATGCACAGCCTGAAGTTGAGGCCGTGTGAAACCTCCAAATTTTGGGTTCACAATTGTGATAGCGACAACACCGAAGAAATGCAAGGAATTATGCGACTAGCCAGGTTTTGTTAATTACACGAGACCCCTCAATCGCACCGCTGCTGCAAAAGCCTACACAACAAATCACCAGATTTGCTGTCATCCTGGGGTTTGGACTAAAGGTGTGGTAGAACTTCAGATAGAATTTATTTTTTTTGCATGCCCCTGCCCTCTTGTCTACACACTCATTCCAATAAGGACAAGCAAAAATGAATAAGTTCCACAGATGTGTTAACACCACATTTGGCTTGTGTCACATTATTGTGATGCAACCCCAATTCTAAAAGCTTTTTTTTATGACTTTTCCAGCATGAGCCCAGTTTTACAGAAATAAAACACGAGCATGAAGAACACAAGAAAAAACATCTCAGGACAGAGGGAGTCTGCTTTTCATTACACAGTCCGAGTTTATCTTCATGGCCGTGTCTCCTTCAAAACAAGAGAGGAAAAATGTAAAGTTCCGTCCTTAGTGGAACATCTTACATAATAGATCTGAAACACAGTTAAAGACCCGAAGCAACCAAGAGCAGTGGCGACCTTACACTCTGCACTGATGAAACAAATAGTACTAATACTCATTGAAGTCTGTATGAGTCAGCCAACCTGGTCTAACACGCTGCTCCCCAACACACAGTTTAACACAGTACTCATGTTTCCCAACCGCATCAACTATTACGGCCATAACTAAGCTTTATATTTAATATTCCGTTGCTATAATCACCGCCTCTCTCCTCCGTCCTGGGAGTGATTTGAAAGGATTAGATTACAAAATCTTCCACATAGGTAATCAAATACAGAAAAGAAATACTATTAAGACACCGTGGAGTGTTTCCAATATAAACGCGGCAGAAACCACTTGTAATGAATGGAGGTTTACTTAACATGGTCACTGGGAATTTGCGGAGCGTTCTCACAAACATTAAAAGACAAATAACGCCTGTCAATCAGGGCCGGCCTCGCTCTGCGGTTGAGCTTTAAACGATGACGCTGCAGATGCAGTGCACGTTTGTCTTTATTTGTGTGAAGCATTTTAAAGTTGCCAAAGAACAGAGAGGTTAGAATCTGAATCAGGTACCGGCGTCATCTGCATTCGGCCTTCAGGGACTTCACCTGCATTCAGAGCCTTCCTTTGACCCAGCATCCCCAATCCCTGCAGGGCTCCAGCAGCCTTTTCACCGGCGACCCGCGAGCGCTATTGAATATGAACGGCCTTGCAAACGGAGCACACACACACACACACAAAGCTACGGCGCAGACACGGCTGAGACAAGTCGGCGAGCGGGGGCTGCAGCCGGCGAATGCGAATGTAAACCGTCAGACCTTATCGCCGCTGTGTTAAAAAAAAGAAGAAGCAAAGTGAGACTTTTCACAGTTTAGCCTGCGCTGGAATTCTTGCCCCTCCGGCGCCAAATGTTTGAGACACGGGAGTCTCAGGAGGTGGGGGGGGGGCCTGGATGAAAAGGGAACCTTCGTTAATGCTTCGTTAACGCTAGCTAATTCAGCAAACGTATGTTTTATCCGATTACTCGATCAATCGATGGAATATTCAATAGAATAATCAAATACCAACATATTCCATAGCTGAAGCCCTAGTTAACGCTTTTCCCTTTTTGCATGGTGGCGACAAACAACAACACACTCATAAACTCATCAGTGCTACATGACTAGCAGGCTGAGAGGCCGGGCTCTGAACCCGAGCCTGATCTGGGAAGTGTCTGGCCAGTGACCCCGCAGACAACATACACCTCCTGGATTAAACGCTCCCACGTCTCTTCCGCGTGTTCCACCGCAGCCTCCCCACACGCTGACCAGTCCACCCAAAGTTGTTACAGTGGGTGGACAGCAAGGGTGGAGTCGCGGCGTGTTTGTTTTGAGTGTGTGAATGTGTGCGTGCGTGCGTGTGTGTGTGACAGTGTGGGTGGGGGTCCGCTTGTGCAAATGCAAGCGTTTTCTTTTTTGTTTTGTTTCGTCCCCCCGCCCCCCAACCTTCAGCGAGACCGGGAGGGAAGGAGGATTGAGGAGACAGAGAAGCTTTTCCAAAGAAACTCTCAACGAGATTTTTTTTTTTTTTTTTATGGACAGGAAGACAAGAAGAGAGTTATTAGCGTTAGGAGTCCAGCTGATTCGGTATCGCACACTGTGAGAGCAAAGTGGGTGAAGCGGCAGAGGCCAAACGAGGGACGGAGTGCTGCTCCGGTCATTTGCTGTCAAATTCCAGCAGAGCGTATCAGCACCGTATAAACACTGGGCCAGACTCTGGCTCGCACTGCCATCCCAGCCCCCAAATTTGGTCTCTGAGATTAGGATACAAGTACAACATGTATCAGAGCTCTCATTTTGTGTAGAAAAAAAAAATACATATACATATATGAACACCAACCAAAAAAGATAAATATTTAAACAGGGTGGCCTAACATCATTCAATACAAAAAGATCCGGGAGGAATTTAACCACAAGAGTTAGTTCAATGACTCCCGCCATGTACGGCTTTGGTGAGTAAACAACAAAGCAGAAAACAAACTAATGCAACTGGCCACAGCTGTTTACCCTATGTGTGGTTATTAGTTGTGAGACCAGATGTGTGTGTGTGTGTGTGTGTGTGTGTGTGTGTGTGTGTGTGTGTGTGTGTGTGTGTGTGTTGGTGGGGGTCTCTCCTCCAGGTTGTTGTCGCCGCTCTTAAAAATCAAGCTGCGACTTTACTGGAAACGATCCACATTAGTCAGGGGTCGTTTCAGGAACTGGCTGATGAGCGGGAGCACGGAAAGTGTGCGCGATGCCTGCAGCAAGACCACCGTACAACACACAGACTACACACACACACACACACACACACACGGACGGACGGACGGACGGGGTCGAGTTCGTTCGTATCATCAGCCCGAAGCATCGCCGATCGCACTGGAACACTCACACAAACCCCGCCTTTGACTTTTTAACAACTTAAAACCAACATTTTAAATTGTAAATGCTTCTTCTAAATTGCGCAGTCCGAACACGTCAAAGCGACAGTCTGCAGCAAAAGGCGCTTTTTTTTTTTTTTTTTTTTTTTTGCTTTTAAATCAACCACCATCAAAACAATTCACCTTTTTTTTTCGCAACAGATATAGAGTGCGCTTCCCCCCCCCTTTTTTTTTTTTTTTTTTGTAGAGGTGCGTAAACCTGGGAGGCAGAACCCGGGTACAAAAAGCCCCTTACCGTGGTCGAGCTGCGGCGGACAAAGCTCTCCCTCACTGCGGCTCCAATGAGAAACACATCAAGTCACCGACGCGGCGATTAAATCCACACAAAAAAAATGCGCGTCGACTCATGCACGTCAGCCGTGCGTCCGTGAAGCGTAGCCGATCATCCCGAGTGAGTGAGTGCGCGACGAGCCTCCTCCTGCCCACTACTATATAGAGTGAGTGAGGGCCGCTCATTTGTTGCGGGTGTGTTTAGGCTCCGCCCACCACGCACGCTGCCTTGCCGTCAGATGGTCGAGGGAGGAGGAGAGAGAAAGGGGGAGGATTTGTAAACCCCCAAGTATTGCAAAATTAAAGTAGAGGGGGGAAGTGTAACGCAAAAGAAGAGAGAATAGTTTAACAACTATTTGAAAATCCAAAGAAACAAGGAAAAAACAAAAAAAAAAACTGGCCTTTAAAACCCAAGATTTTGAAGGCCAGCCCAAATTCAAGGACTTACATGGAATCATGGAGCATTACATTTTGAAAGGATTTTTTTTTAAATACTTTTGACATTTGATATTCTGCAATGAAAAGCAGTTTGATCTGAATACAAACCCTGTCTTTGCATAATCATAAAACAGCTGGGATGTTGCTCCAGCATCCCAAACAACCCTGATCAAAGATAAGCAGTTACAGAAAGTGAATATATGTATATATATATTTATATAATTATATATGCGCAAGGTGTGTGTGTGTGTGTGTGTGTGTGTGTGTGTGTGTGTGTGTGTGTGTGTTTGTATTATATTATATCACTGACTGTAAAAAAAAAAAAAAAAAAAATATGGATGAAGCTTCATCCATCTTTTCTAAAAGGAGGCCAAGTTATTGGTGCCAAAAAACTTGCCTTCTATTATTTGGCCAGCAGGAACCGCCAAAGCTGGTTGCAAAAAGACTTCAAACTGACTGGCTCTTAATATGGAAAGAGCTTTAAATTCATACCTTTACAAAGTGGTTCAGAATTTGTGTTGGTCTAAATCAGTGGGTAAGAGAAAGTACAAAAACTCATTTGATTTGTCTCTGTATTTACCGCCAGTGGCAACTGAGTTCAGACTACAGAAGATTACAATTGCAGCAAGAACAGCTGGTAGTTTTTTCCTTCAAGGAAAAAAAACATGGCCTCCTGATATTGGTTCGCGACAGACTCAGCAAGAGGAAGGTCGTGCTGCCATGGACATGTGCGTGGAGTGCGACTGTCTTGGCGATAGCAGAGATTTTTGCTGGCACGTGAAGCTCAACTACTTACCCCGAGTCTGTTGTGTCTTTCTGACTGAGGAACACGACATTATGTTCCAGCTGCGGCGCTGCAACTTCTCTGGCTTTTGTGAGGTGAAAGGCAGCGGGAGGGGCAGAGGGAGAGAGAGGAGCGGGAGAGACGCTCCAGTGGGATTGCTCCCAGATTGAGTGGGATGAGGAGAGTGATGAACCCAGTCAGTCCCTACAGCGGAAGGGAGGGACACAGCGCTCTGAAGGCAGATAAGAAAATTGACTGAGGGACTGACTGCTGCTGAGGCCGGCTTAGGCTCCTCCTGTGACAGACATGTCGCAGTGCGTAGGTTGTCAATAGGGCGACGCATCAAGAGCGGATGTTTCATGGGTCAATCTGTGAAAGAGGCCCACAGACAGCATTTAGAAATGGGAAACTTGGGAAAGGGACTGGGTGAACCTCTGTTTTGCTAGTTGAAGTAGCAAGTAGCAAGAGCCTGTGGCTTCCTATTGGATCGAAGGGCAACATGAAATGTGTGCAGCTGTCTCGTGGAGAGACTCAGTGGACCTTAGCGTCTCACTAAACTCTTGCCAAAGCCAGTCAGAAGTAAAGCAGAAACATCTTTCCCACCAAAAAAGCTTCAGTCACGTCCTTTGATGTTTTAAGGTTAAAATTGCAGCCATCCTTGCTAAAACTGTGGCTCATGCAGCATCCGAGCTGATCTCTTCAGCAGCAGCTAGGTTTGCAGTTGCTTCTTCTCCGTCTTCGGTGTAATTCTTTCCTGTTTTCTTCAAGGTCAGCTTGCAGTTTGCTTTCATCACAATTCGCCGAAAGCAGACTGCCTATAGAACGACTGAAAGACTGGAAGCGCTTTCAATTGGAGCTTTGGCAAGATGAACGTGTCCAGTTGCATTGCAGGGTTGGGTTGCCAAGATGGATGTAGGAAATGGAAGAATGGCAGATCGACTTGGAAAAGGTCTCTCCGCTACATAATCGTTGCTGTGAATTTTGCAAGTTGCCTCTGAGTATCGCTGCTCCTCCATCGTCCTCGTCTCCGTCAATCAAAGACTGAATGGAGGGCGTCCACCACGCAGAGAATTATGGGGGATTATGTGAAGCAGCAAAACCCCAAACACGACCAGACTCAGCTATTTGTGTAATCTGCTTTTGGCCCATAAGAGAGCAGAAAAGAACTGAGGCTTGAAGCAAAGTGTCTGCTCTGCTAAGGACGTATAATCAAATACATTATTTTATTTTCCGGACAAGAATGGACACAAATCTGGCATAGCACAAAAGTCCTCTTCACACCAACAGAGGAAATTAACTGCCTCTGTTATTAGCCACCGGCGACGCTTTCACAACTAGAGTTGTGATGACAAACACCCAGCTGGTGCTTGAGCGTCAGCTGGTCTGACTGACGCCTGACACTAAGTGAAATGACATTGTGATTTCACAACATCCAAGGCCAGCAACACATCTGAGATATGTTTTTTTCCCCTCTTTGGAAGTCTTTGTTTGTCTTTCAGTTTTATCGCTGGTGCCTTTTTTTGGTCGCGCTCCAGGTCACTGCTGTTGTATGCTCTTTCCGAGATAAAACGCCAAATCAAAATTGTTATCATGTGGGCTTTGGTAATCTTTCGAAATGACAAGATTAAAATCAAACGATTCCAGCTGAAGTCAGACTCGCAGCAAAAGGTTCTGATATAAAATCTTCAAGTGCAAACTGCTGAACAGATGTCTGGGAAGGGCACCAAACTGAAGATGCTGTGCACCTCTGCAGCTTTATTTGAAACACTTGGGCACAAAACTAAGTGGAGTCCTGCATCATGAGCGTGCAACGCTCTCCCGCGAGCCTCTGACAGCTTTGGCCATCCTGATGCACAGTTCTGACAAAAGCTCAGTTGTTGCCTGCATCCACTCTATTTATCAATCTGCCGCTGCACTCACATAATATCACTTTGTTGTGGCACGCGAGGGCACTGTGAAGCACACAGAGGCCATTCATATTAAGGTCATGACCACCCGTGGTGCTTTTATTGGGGTTAAGTGTACCAAGACTCTTTCACCAAAACACAACATCAGATTTGCACAGTCAGATAATGTCAACTCATCCAGTCAACATGCTTTAAGCAGCCACTCAGCGGAGAAAATGCCAATGAGATCAGTTTTACATGCTTTTGAGGATTAGCATTTGTCCTCTTATCCAATGACCACGGATTAACACCATGCAGAATGCAAAAAATGATAGAATGAAATCGGCCTTAGTGCCCCTCACTGTGGATGGATTTATTCTCTGACCTTCTTTGACATCCGTCCCCAAAAATTCAAGGTTTATTTTTTTGCAACGCAGCGACAATCCTAACCAAGGTCAGAGAGATAATAATAAATGTTTTACCGGAGAATCCAAACAGGCGAGAGTGCAAGTGCTAGCACACGGCGTTAGCATGACCTGGTCTCATCAGCAGGCCGGCGGAGGACAAATCAGACTTGTAGACATGCAAAACAGTCGAGTCATGGCCGGAGTACAAGGTGTGAGCGGCCCGGCTCCATCCAGCGACGTCAGAACAGGTGTGCGTGCCTCCCGCACAGCAAGCCAGCGCCGTGACTCATCTCCGCGTCCTCACCTTGTCCCGCTCCGACAGCTGCCCCAAAAATCTCTTCACGTCTCACTCAGCCGCTCCACCTGCGTAGGAGACCTTCTCTCCTCGCGCCGGTGATTCATGACTGTGGATTGGTGAGGCGGCTCAGTCTGAGAGCGTCGCCCCCTTTTTGCCTCCATTATAAACGATCCCCGGTCAAGCTGTTTTGACAAGTCGCTCGACGCAGACGATGTTGCTGTTTGCCGCTGCCACTCGGACTGGATTCTTTGGCCCACGCGACACAGCTAATAAAATCTTTGCAATCTGACAAGTTTTAATAGACTTTCCAACCCTTGGTATTGTCTTGTCATGCTGAAATATAGACACCCACAGTGACATTCAAGAGACTAAGTGAAGGTACAACAGTTGATGTGCTTGCATTAACCACACTAGCTGTGTATGCCATGCTTATAATTTAGTGTGGCATGGATTATTCTGCCTTTGTGATCTCCATATGCAGTATATGGAGCGACACATCTGAGATTTACATCACACACATCAAGTCAATTGTGCGTTAGTGTGAGAGTGTGTGTTTCCAGCCAGTCTCAGGATTGTGTGACCAACTGGTGTCCATTTTCCTTGAAAGAATTTAAGACATTAAGCCATGCTGCTGACAATGAGATTAGCATGTGTGCTATGGTGGCAGCGTTGTCACTGCTGGAAGAAGTTTTGACATTAAAAGAGGAATAATGAAAGGCATCAAGGAATATTTTTGAATGAAAGATGTTTCTAACTCTCAATCCTTTGCCAAGAGTTTAGTTAAACACTGAGATTCACCACGGGGTGATGACCTGCAGCTAAACTTGACCCATGCACCAAGAGAAAGGATCACGTTGTTGCTATTTTGTATTGTTTTTAGTGCTGTAACAGTGTTGTTTCCAAATTTGGCATCAATATAGTACATCTATTCAATTCAATTCTGTCTGGTTTGACTTTAATGTGGTAGTCAGGAGGCTTCTTGTTTTGTCTTCTGAAAAGACCGTTGTTCATTTTCTGTTTGCTATTGCAACAAATTCAGCTGTACTGTTGATTCACATTCGCAGTTTTCAAGGAAATTTGAGGAGACTCTCAGAGTTTTGTTTAAATGGTTGGCAAGTTGTGGTTAAAGCTTTTTTGTTCATTGATAGTGAAACTAAAAAATTAGCTAAAAATTAGTGACAGTGGCGCTCAGTGCAACATTAACCAGGACATTTGATGCTGATTGTGAAATGTTTTTTTTTTTTAACAAGTCAGTGATGTTAAGGTAAATATTGAGGGAAACTTGATTATGTCGACTAAATTTGTTGTGTGATCACAACAGAGGTATGCAGTGGTTGGTCATTTGACAGACAGACAGACAGACAGGACAGACAGACAGAGGCAAAGCGAAAAGCACCACGTTGACCTGGTTACTCCAGACGATCCTCGGAGATCATTTTACATCAGACCTACTTTCTAGGTAATAGTCTAAACATATGCTGCTGTGATTGGGGGATTTCATGGAAACATACTCTGCCAGTGGTGGAATAATACTCTTTTTTTAGAGAGTGAGCCGACACAAAGTATCCGAACACCAAGCCAACACCAAGCTAGAAGCTCACAAAAGTGCACCTGAGGACAACTAGCGATAACTCAGAGAAGATGTTTTAATTCTTTTAGTTGGGACTCGATTACGCAGATATCATCCAACGTGTCTGTTCACTATCAGGGAGCAGGAGGGGAGCCGTGTTTACTGAAGAAGGCAGCTCGTGTCCATGTTCAAGATAATGGAGGTGACTCCTGTTTGTCCCGCCTCCTCTCTTCCCTCCTCTGATACACAGACAACGCTTGTCAGACCATGAGCCAGAGTCTGCAGTGACAGGGCAAATAATTGAACAACAAATGCGAATTATGTCATCCATTTTAATTTACTCTTTCATTCCTGACATTTCCAATCAGCGCCTCTTAGGGTTTTTAAGGCTTTGCGGTTCCCTCCCACATGATTGACGTCTGGAGATCTACCAGTTCATCTCAAGGGCTCTCAGGTGTGTTTTCTTTTAGACTGTCCATGACAGACTGTGATGCAATATACTGTTAAACTTGCTTGTTGATTAAACCAAGGATGATAAATCTCAGTGAGCTGGACAGTGGCCTCATGTGTGTGAGAGAAAATGCATAAAGTGTATTATATGAAATGGAATGAAATGGAATTTACAAAAAAATGTATTTAATATTCCTTTTTCTTTTGGTCCAGAAAATTCCTCAAGTGAAGGCGCAGAAGGCCCTCTGTGGGTTCCCCACTGACAAGCACATATGCAGAAAAGCAGAACTGCAGACAATTAGTCTGAACCTGTTTGTCATCGGAAGAGAGCTGAACTCTTTCCTGCAGACTTTCTAAAATGTGACCTCATTCCTCAGCAGTGGTGTGCAGGAGTTTTCCCATCCAGAAACCCTGGTTCGGGTCCCAGTAGCTCCTTCTTTTAGTGTCTGAGCACATATGCTATCGTTTGTCATAATACTTTTACTTTGTGGGTCATAATTCACTGAATCAATGGTGTATGATTTTGCTTGTGTTTTGCTTTTTTTTGTATAAATATGTATATATATATATATTAGGGACTGAGCCAGTGAAAGACCAGTTCGAACGAACTGGTCTTTCGCAATGGCGAAAGACCCTATTGTATTTGCTATGTTTATTAGGGACTGAGCCAGTGAAAGACCAGTTCGAACGAACTGGTCTTTCGCAATAATAAAGACCCTATTGTATTTGCTATGTTTATTAGGGACTGAGCCAGCGGAAGACCAGTTCGAATGAACTGGTCTTTCGCAATGGCTTAAAGACCCTATTGTTTTTGCTATGTTTATTCTTATTATTTACAAAACATGCTCCAAAACTCACCAAATTCGGTATGGAGGTAGAAACTGGTACACAATGAAAGAAAATGAAGACAAAAAGGCAAAATTCCACTTCTAGCGCCCCCTAGAGGGGTCCAACTACAATTGTCCAAAAATTACAAAAGGCCCTAGCTACCACTAGGAAGGTCGAAAAAGATGGGGAAACACCCACGCTGCTCGTCTCTTCAAGCCCGACATTTCGTGACGCTCTAACCTATGTCGCCCGACAAACAGGGAGTGAGTTATTCCCACTTTTTGTTTTCACATTAAAAGCACAAGGCTCAGAAAGCGCAAGTCCGACGGGCTTGAAAATTCAGTATGACATAGACTGGACGTCCATTACAAAGAATCATCAAAAAAAGTGATTTTTCCAACCGTTTTCGGCGCCTCAAGAGGCGCCCAACTACAATTGGCCACTAATTAAAAATGGCCCTAGCTTCCACTAGGAAGGTCGAAAAAAGATGGGGGAAACACCCACGCGTTCGTCTCTTCAAGCCCGACATTTTGCACCTCTAACCTTTGTCCCCCGACAAACAAGAAGTGAGTTATTCCCACTTGTTTGGTTTTCAAATTAAAATCATAAGGCTCAGAAAGCGCAAGTCCAACGGGCTTGAAAATTCAGTAAGACATAGTCTGGACCTTCATTACAAAGAATCATCAAAAACATTTTTGCTTTTTCCAACCGTTTTCGTGCAACGGCCCTCCAACCAGACTCTAACTCATAACTCTTCATATTTATGGATATAGTTAGAACATTGGATCGGCTTTGACAATGCAAGATCCACTATAAAGGACACTGATTGCGTAACATTCTTTTTTCTTTTTTTTTTTCCTCAACTGGCAGACAGAACATGATCAAAGGCTATTAAAACATGTCAGTCATAAATGCTGGCTTGTGATTGAACAACGCCCCATAACAACAGACATTTAACTGCAGCACAGCCTAGCTAAAAGATGATACTAGTATCTTTCATGTAGACGCCGAAATGGCTGAGTTCTAAGCTTAGGTGTCCAAGGTTGCAAAAACGCCTTTCTATCTCTCCTCTTTTTAACACACATAAATGGCTGCAGTTTCCTTTAGGGAAGTCGTACAGACGTCATTCAAACATCCACGTGTTTGTCTCATCAGTCGCCGGGCGTCGGCAGAGGACGGGGCAATTGCAGGCGGTCGGGGTCATCGGGGTCGCGTCGGCCGCGGGCGGCTCAGTCCCGCTCAATCCTGCTTGCAGGGCTAGTTAGGACTGAGCCAGCGGAAGACCAGTTCGAACGAACTGGTCTTTCGCAATGGCGAAAGACCCTATTGTATTTGCTATGTTTATTAGGGACTGAGCCAGCGGAAGACCAGTTCGAATGAACTGGTCTTTCGAATGGCGAAAAGACCCTATTGTATTTGCTATGTTTATTCTTATTATTATTATTTACAAAACATGCTCCAAAACTCACCAAATTCGGCACGGAGGTAGAAACTGGTACACAATGAAAGAAAATGAAGACAAAAGGCAAAATTCCACTTCTAGCGCCCCTAGAGGCATCCAACTACAATTGTCCAAAAACTACAAATGGCCCTAGCTTCCACTAGGAAGGTCGAAAAAGATGGGGAAACACCCACGCTGTTCGTCTCTTCAAGCCCGACATTTCGTGACGCTCTAACCTATATCGCCCAAAAACAGGGAGTGAGTTATTCCCACTTTTCGTTTTCACGTTAAAAGCATAAGGCTCAGAAAGCGCAAGTCCGACGGGCTTGAAAATTCAGTATGACATAGACTGGACCTTCATTACAAAGAATCATCAAAACAAAAGGGATTTTTCCAACTGTTTTCGTGCGCCCCAAGAGGCGCCCAACTACAATTGACCACAAATTACAAATGCCCCTAGCGTCCACTAGGAAGGTCCAAAAAGATGGGGAAAACACCCACGCTGCTCGTCTCTTCAAGCCCGGCATTTTGCACCTCTAACCTTTGTCCCCGACAAACAGGGAGTGAGTTATTCCCACTTGTTTGGTTTTCACATTAAAATCATAAGGCTCAGAAAGCGCTAAGTCCAACGGGCTTGAAAATTCAGTAAGACATAGTCTGGACCTTCATTACAAAGAATCATCAAAAACATTTTTGCTTTTTCCAACCGTTTTCGTGCAACGGCCCCCAACCAGACTCTAAGCCATAACTCTTCATATTTGTGGATATAGTTAGAACGTTGGATCGGCTTTGACAATGCAAGATCCACTATAAAGGACACTGACTGCATAACATTCTTTTTCCTTTTTTTTCCTCAACTGGCAGGCAGAACATGCTCAAAGGCTATTAAAAAATGTCAGTCATAAATGCTGGCTTGTGATTGAACAACGCCCCATAACAACAGACATTTAACTGCAGCACAGCCTAGCTAAAAGATGAGTGGAGCTAACTCATTCAAATATCCACGTGTTTATTATTAATACGCAATTGTTCAGTATTCATATTCTTGAAATCTTGTGTGTGTGTGTGTGTGTGTGTGTGTGTGTGTGTGTGTAAATAGAAACACGCACTCAGGTGTCCATCTCAAGACCTCTTTCATAATGACCGGCATCTCAAGGATCAAACACAGATGAGTGTGAACCGGGCGTTAGACTTATATACTGGTTTAGACATCTTTTCTGAAAGTGCCAAGGCCGGGCCACTTAAGCATGCCTACAATTAATGAAGCACACCATCACTGACAAGTGCACCAACGTAGCTTCAGGACCTAGCATGAGATTTAGTGTAGGAACATGAAGTGTATGTAAACTTCTGACCACAACTGTAACTAACCAGTCAGATCAAAGCGGGCAAGAAGAATGGAGTCACTTTGCTGATGGGCTGGATCGTAAAGACTTAAGGTGGGGAACAGAATGTCCACATCAGAATGTCCAAATTGTGACATATAAATATCCTGTCAGACAAAGGCTCTTAGAATTGTCCCCTCTACGGTGAGCAACTCGACGGACAGCCATTGTCTAACCTCTGCAAGGTAAGTGCACTGAATTCCTTCTTGTACCTATAAACTGTCAGGAAAATAATTATTTCCACTACACTTGTCAATGTGTGTTAACGTGTAAGCTAATGCTTTTCAACAGTGTAAAGCTGATTTTTACATGATTCAATAAATGCGTAACACCTCTACGATCAGGTTAGGGCCTGAACCTTTTTCAGCCTCACTGTTATGCTGAAGTAACTTTTCAGCAAAGCTACCAGAGCATCCTCCGCACTAAACTCGTGCCACTAATGTTTTTATGTGGATTTGTGAGCCTGTGTGTATTAATTTTGCTTTTTCCAACCTTTTTCGTGCAACGGCCCTCCAACCAGACTCTAACTCATAACTCTTCATATTTATGGATATAGTTAGAACGTTGGATCGGCTTTGACAATGCAAGATCCACTATAAAGGACACTGACTGCATGACATTCTTTTTCTTTTTTTTTTGCCTCAACTGGCAGGCAGAACGTGCTCAAAGGCTATTAAAACATGTCAGTCATAAATGCTGGCTTGTGATTGAACAACGCCCATAACAACAGACATTTAACTGCAGCACAGCCTAGCTAAAAGATGATACCAGTATCTTTCATGTAGACGCCGAAATGGCTGAGTTCCAAGCTTAGGTTGCTCCTGCTCGGTTGGAGCCCTAACGCCTTTCTATCTCTCCTCTTTTTAACACACATAAATGGCTGCAGTTTCCTTTAGGGAAGTCGTACAGACGTCATTCAAACATCCACGTATTTGTCTCATCAGTCGCCGGGCGTTGGCAGAGGTCGGGGTCATCGGGGTCGCGTCGGCCGTGGCGGCTCAGTCCCGCTTAATCCTGCTTGCAGGGCTAGTTCTTATTATTATTATTATTATTATTTACAAAACATGCTCCAAAACCTACCAAATTCGGCACGGAGGTAGAAACTGGTACACAATGAAAGAAAATGAAGACAAAAAGGCAAAATTCCACTTCTAGCGCCCCTAGAGGGGTCCAACTACAATTGTCCAAAAACTACAAATGGCCCTAGCTTCCACTAGGAAGGTCGAAAAAGATGGGGAAACACCCACGCTCGCTCCTCCTTCAAGCCCGACATTTCGTGACGCTTTCTAACCTATGTCGCCCGACAAACAGGGAGTGAATTATTCCCACTTTTCGTTTTCACGTTAAAAGCATACAGCTCAGAAAGCGCAAGTCCGACGGGCTTGAAAATTCAGTATGACATAGACTGGACCTTCATTACAAAGAATCATCAAAAAAAGGGATGCTTCCAACCATTTTCGTGCGCCTCAAAAGGCGCTCCAACTACAATTGACCACAAATTACAAATGGCCCTAGCTTCCACTAGGAAGGTCCAAAAAGATGGGGAAAACACCCACGCCGTCTGCCTCTTCAAGCCCGACATTTTGCACCTCTAACCTTTGTCCCCCGACAAACAGGAAGTGAGTTATTCCCACGTTTTTGGTTTTCAAATTAAAATCATAACGCCAGAAAGCGCAAGTCCAACGGGCTTGAAAATTCAGTAAGACATAGTCTGACCTTCATTACAAAGAATCATCAAAAACATTTTTGCTTTTTCCAACCATTTTCGTGCAACGGCCCCCAACCAGACTCTAAGCCATAACTCTTCATATTTGTGGATATAGTTAGAACGTTGATCGGCTTTGACAATGCAAGATCCACTATAAAGGACACTGATTGCGTAACATTCTTTTTTTTTTTTTTTTCCTCAACTGGCAGGCAGAACATGATCAAGGCTATTAAAACATGTCAGTCATAAATGCTGGCTTGTGATTGAACAACGCCCATAACAACAGACATTTAACTGCAGCACAGCCTAGCTAAAAGATGATACCAGTATCTTTTCATGGCTAGTTCTTATTATTATTATTATTATTATTTACAAAACATGCTCCAAAACCTACCAAATTCGGCACGGAGGTAGAAACTGGTACACAATGAAAGAAAATGAAGACAAAAAGGCAAAATTCACTTCTAGCGCCCCTAGAGGGGTCCAACTACAATTGTCCAAAAACTACAAATGGCCCTAGCTTCCACTAGGAAGGTCGAAAAAGATGGAAACACCCACGTTCGTCTCTTCAAGCCCGACATTTCGTACGCTCTAACCTATGTCGCCCGACAAACAGGGAGTGAATTATTCCCACTTTTCGTTTTCACGTTAAAAGCATACAGCTCAGAAAGCGCAAGTCCGACGGGCTTGAAAATTCAGTATGACATAGACTGGACCTTCATTACAAAGAATCATCAAAAAAAAAGGGATGCTTCCAACCATTTTCGTGCGCCCCAAAAGGCGTCCAACTACAATTGACCACAAATTACAAATGGCCCTAGCTTCCACTAGGAAGGTCCAAAAAGATGGGAAAACACCCACGCGTTCGTCTCTTCAAGCCCGACATTTTGCACCTCTAACCTTTGTCCCCCGACAAACAGGAAGTGAGTTATTCCCACGTTTTTGGTTTTCAAATTAAAATCATAACGCTCAGAAAGCGCAAGTCCAACGGGCTTGAAAATTCAGTAAGACATAGTCTGGACCTTCATTACAAAGAATCATCAAAAACATTTTTGCTTTTTCCAACCATTTTCGTGCAACGGCCCCCCAACCAGACTCTAAGCCATAACTCTTCATATTTGTGGATATAGTTAGAACGTTGGATCGGCTTTGACAATGCAAGATCCACTATAAAGGACACTGATTGCGTAACATTCTTTTTTCTTTTTTTTTTTTTCCTCAACTGGCAGGCAGAACATGATCGAAGGCTATTAAAACATGTCAGTCATAAATGCTGGCTTGTGATTGAACAACGCCCCATAACAACAGACATTTAACTGCAGCACAGCCTAGCTAAAAGATGATACCAGTATCTTTCATGTAGACGCCGAAATGGCTGAGTTCTAAGCTTAGGTTGCTCCTGCTCGTTTGGAGGCTTAACGCCTTTCTCTATCTCTCCTCTTTTTAACACACATAAATGGCTGCAGTTCCTCTAGGGAAATCAGACAGACGTCATTCAAACATCCACGTGTTTGTCTCATCAGTCGCCGGGCCGGCAGAGGACGGGGGCAATTGCAGGCGGTCGGGGTCATCGGGGTCGCGTCGTCGCGGGGCGGCTCAGTCCCGCTCAATCCTGCTTGCAGGGCTAGTTCTTATTATTATTATTATTATTATTTACAAAACATGCTCCAAAACTCACCAAATTCGGCACGGAGGTAGAAACTGGTACACAATGAAAGAAAATGAAGACAAAAAGGCAAAATTCCACTTCTAGCGCCCCTAGAGGCGTCCAACTACAATTGTCCAAAAACTACAAATGGCCCTAGCTTCCACTAGGAAGGTCGAAAAAGATGGGGAAACACCCACGCTGCGTCTCTCTTCAAGCCCGACATTTCGTATGTTTCTAACCTATGTCGCCCGACAAACAGGGAGTGAATTATTCCCACTTTTCGTTTTCACGTTAAAAGCATACAGCTCAGAAAGCGCAAGTCCGACGGGCTTGAAAATTCAGTATGACATAGACTGGACCTTCATTACAAAGAATCATCAAAAAAAAGGGATGCTTCCAACTGTTTTCGTGCGCCCCCAAGAGGCGCATACAACCACAATTGACCACAAATTACAAATGGCCCTAGCTTCCACTAGGAAGGTCGAAAAAAAGATGGGGAGAACACCCAGGCGTTCGTCTCTTCAAGCCCGACATTTCAGACGCTCTAACCTTTGTCCCCGACAAACAGGAAGTGAGTTATTCCCACTTGTTTGGTTTTCAAATTAAAATCATAAGGCTCAGAAAGCGCAAGTCCAACGGGCTTGAAAATTCAGTAAGACATAGTCTGGACCTTCATTACAAAGAATCATCAAAACATTTTTGCTTTTTCCAACCGTTTTCGTGCAACAGCCCTCCAACCAGACTCTAACTCATAACTCTTCATATTTATGGATATAGTTAGAACGTTGGATCGGCTTTGACAATGCAAGATCCACTATAAAGGACACTGATTGCGTAACATTCTTTTTTTTCCTCTTTTTTTCCTCAACTGGCAGGCAGAACATGCTCAAAGGCTATGAAAACATGTCAGTCATAAATGCTGGCTTGTGATTGAACAACAGAGATTTAACTGCAGCACAGCCTAGCTAAAAGATGATACCAGTATCTTTCATGTAGACGCCGAAATGGCTGAGTTCTAAGCTTAGGTTGCTCCTGCTCGTTTGGAGCCCTGACGCCTTTCTCTATCTCTCCCTCTTTTTTAACACACACAAATGGCTGCAGTTTCCTTTAGGGAAGTCGTACAGACGTCATTCAAACATCCACGTGTTTGTCTCATCAGTCGCCGGGCGTCGGCAGAGGTCGGGGGTCACCGGGGGTCGCGTCGGCCGTGGCGGCTCAGTCCCGCTCAATCCTGCTTGCAGGGCTAGTTATTATTATTTTTATTTATTTTTTTTTCATCAAGCAGAATCACAATCCAGACTCTGACATGGGACGTGATGACGCTAAACTGGTTTCACTATGTTGTCGTCTTGCATTAGCAGTTTGTCCTGGGGGCTGTTTTCAATTCGGTTGGACCTGTTTTTGAATTGTCCCAAAGGCTGAGCTGCAAACGCTCCACGTATTGCTCAACTGTTTAATGTGTCCTAATAGGTAATTTTGCTTGCGCAATGTTTATTTCGGCTGTTTACATGAACAAATGAAACACTGAGCCAGAGGCACAACATTGCGGTTTTTAAACTGGAGACATGAAGCCAAAGCTAAGCCACTACCCACCTCCCTCCACCTCCACCCAAAAACTACACTACACTTTTTCAACCAAGCACAAAGCTGCCTGCTCATTCTGTACTGGAACCTGTCCAATTTGCCAAGGCATAATTCCCTGCAGACAACAAGAAAAAGTAAGAAAATCACAAGATGAACTTCTGAGAAATCTTAACAATAGGATATCAGAGCAACCTATGAGTACACAAATAGCCTGTTCAATCCAAAGATTTGTGTTGTTACATTTTTTGCATTTTTGTTACATCTCCTTTTTTTTTGCTGTTTAAAATACATATTCTTCTAAACTATCATTTACTAAGTTCATATTTATTGTGTGAAACCAAACAATTGTCAAACTACAGTCTGACTCTTATTTACACTTTGATTGCACCGTTTGTTTTAAAGATATGATCAGTACGATCCCTTTAAGGAGCACATCATATGCCGCACACAGATGAAGTTGATATTGAACTGTAAGATCGATAACCGACATGCTGCTACCTCATCAAAGAAAAAGAAAAGAAGATCTGTTGCCTGAGCTTTTGGGATTGGGCTTTATGTGTGATCTTGACAACTCAGCAGGAGTTGATGCACATCTACTGAGAGCCGGTGTAATTTAAATGAGGTGCGCACGCGCGTGTGTGTGTGTGTGTGTGTGAGTGCAGGCGCTCAGCACACAGACTGTCTTTGTCTGGCTGCCGCTGTGTGGTTCTGAAGCAGGGAGGCTGTGGATGCCGCAGTAGGAGGCCATAGGTGAAGGTCCTGCACAGCTGCACAGCGGGAGGAGGAGGGGGGTTGGAGGGAGGAGCGGCGGGAGAGGGAGAGGGGCAGAGCAGTGAAGCCCTCCAGGCACCGCAAAAGAATTAATGAGCCTCCAATTCTTTTCCATTTATATTTCAGCGCTAACAACAACTTTATCAGCCTTGACATTTCAGCTTGTCCAGGGTGGAGGAGGGCAGAATGTTTAATGGGACAAACTGTTTTTTTTTTTGTTTTTTTTTATCTCCGGAATTAATATTAATATATTTTTTTTAACGAGGCAAATGGCACATTTATATGCTCTTCTTACTAAATTTAACTCGGAGCTGCTTTCCTTCCTGCTCAGAATGTGTGCTGAAAGTTTTAAAGAACGGAAATGAAAAATAAAATTCTGCTTCTGTCCGCTGTTGGAAAAACTAGTGAAGTGTATGGTGATTTAAAACAAGAATATGCCTGCAGGTGCACACACATGAAAATTATTTTGTTGTCTCTGTTGAAATACTGAACAATTCTAAATTCTAAATTACACTACATAAATCTTTTTTTTTTTTTTCTTATTTCGAAAGTCTACGTATTAGCATGTGGGCCATTTGGCAGACAGCTTGACTAATAGCGTGCTCTCAGGATGAGAGAAGCAGAGCAGCTGTGCTGAGTCTGGTTTTTCCATATGCAAGCCCCATATTGTGACATTCTCTTTTTTTGTTTGAATACGTGTGGAATCTCTGCTAAAAAAAAAAAAAAAAAAAAGGCCAATGGAAATGGAAATATATAAAACACTCAAAAGAGAGGGGGGAAAAGAAGCCAGAATCGCAGCCGACAGCTCGCGCCTGCCTGCATGTAGACATTAAACGGCAGAGTGAGTCGAGACGAAGCCCCCCGAGAGGCTGCGCTGTGTGTGAATCCCTCTCTGCTCTCTTCTGGTGACACTCGGCAGAGTCAGCGAAAGAAAATGATTGCATTGACCGCTTTGCATTCCTCATCACCTCTCAGTATTCCTACCTGGAGCACAAGCACTCGTGTTGCCTTCAGCTGATTGGCTCGACGTCGGCGCCCCCACTCCCCGGCACGGGGGTGGGAGATACCGAATTAGCAGGTTCACTCAGCATGAAATTGTAGCAGATCTAATATACTGGCGGTGTGGGTTTGTGCATGCAGAACGCGGCCGAGGCGTCGGAAGCTCCAAATTTAGAATCGTAGCGACAAATCGGACGGCGAGGAGGGAATCTTCCGGATCGCGGCTCGGCTGCGCGGTGGGACTTCAGAGAGAGAATATCAACACTGGGATTGTTCCACCAGGTCCAAATGACGCAGCTGCGTGACGGGTTTCTTTGAAAGGCGAGCGGAGCTGTAATGGGATTCAAACAGAATGCAATCAATGGATCTCTTTATGACCAGACCCTCACCTTTTAAAGAGCCCTCAGTAATGGCCCAGCAGCCAATAGGATGCGGCTATGCGC
Source organism: Thamnaconus septentrionalis (assembly GCA_009823395.1). NCBI lineage: Eukaryota > Metazoa > Chordata > Actinopteri > Tetraodontiformes > Monacanthidae > Thamnaconus > Thamnaconus septentrionalis. Next base: position 4,529,284 of record CM020505.1, on the reverse strand, counting down.
TGCGCCTCCTCATTGCCTGTTGGCTGATTAGTCTGTTGTGTAAACCCCCAACCTAATTACTTGGCCTTCATGCAAACAGGGAGCGAGTTAAGCAGCCTGGAGGAAGAGTCGTTTCACGTGCTGAACATTGATTTAAAAACATATCAGCGTGTGCGCTTTTGGTTTCGTGATGGGCGGTGGTGTTTCCAGAGAGTCCTGAGGACCCGGTCAGAAGGAACCTGTGGCCCCCGCTGCCAACATGTAGTGACGCCCACAACCTCCGACGCCCAGGACACACTGAGCAGGGTGCTTCAGTTGAGCCAGTCATCCATAGTGAGGGGAACAGACGTGTACATGAGGCTGATTGGCAACACAAAGTTCTCTGAAGGTGTCATTTTGGGTTGGATGCTTTAGTTAGGCACCTCATCCATTGCATGATCCAGTTTTACCAAAAGATGTCAGACATGGAACAGGTGAAAGACAATGGGAAAACGGAACAGAAATGGCCCAGGGAACCCATTCTGGGCATTCTTGGGACCAATGCAATAAGCCACCTCACTGGAGGGGGGCGCCATCCAGCCTGGGGCCCAAAAATACCTTCCTGGTTTTCCTACCCGACTGCAAGGCCCCTGACAGACCGGGGGACAGCAGTTAAAGTTGAACTTACTGACCTCCAGAACATCTTAGAGGGCTCCTTTTTCCTCTTTGTGGTCATGGCTCACATTATCAATACTAACGTGAAACAGGATACAGATATTGCAGCATGGAAAATGTGGCGTTTAGGTTGCTGCCAGTAAGCTTTCCTCCAGATTTAATAGATATTTATTTTTCAAATTATAGATCTTCCCGATGTCCTTATCAACTGAAAATGATGCAACCACATTGACACGAGCCGCATTCCCTCATTTGTTTTAAATTTGGAAAAAAGGCGTCTCATGTATTCCTCAGATGATGCAGAAATGGGAGGTTGGGGCGAAGGGGGGGGGGGGGGGGGAACACACGCACACACACCTGGATGAATAAGTCATGAGAGCGTCCACATGTCTGCGATGAAATATTAACTTTAACTCACACTGGACGTTGAAGGTTAGACTCACAGACGGTGAATAGACCCAGAAAATGCGATTTGGTGATGTGGTCACCCTGAGCCCAGAGAAGGAGGCTGCATCAGCGTCCGAAACCGCTGCTATGTCAAGCGTGCCGTTGAAAGAGCAAAATAGAGGAAATAATCGAATCACTCGACCCGGCAAAATTCAATGTCATCGACGCACATCAGAGGCGGAAGGAAAGGACGGGGGGGAGAACATTCCCGGTGTCCGAGTGTCACCGGCGCACTGCACGCACACACCCTGTTTTGTCAGTGGCACAGGAGTGAGCGTCCGTGTGTGTACATAAAGGCTTCTGTCAGGGCTCCATTGTAGGCGATATGGGGACAAGTTGCAACGCACCGAACCGTCACAGGAACCGAATACCGGAGTGCTTTACATTCAGGTGACTCAGCTCGCAAGAATCTCCCCTCGCATCACTCCTCGAGGAGTGACCGACATTTAGCCGCCAGGAAAACACACAACGCCAACCCACCATGACCCAGCCTGCCCCTGCACGCAAAAACGCGCGCGCGCGCACACACACACACACACACACAGATAAAGTGTGAGAGAGCGCACATGTGCACCTCACCGCGGCGTCCGACACCTGACCAGGGCGCGCAATGAATGACTCGGATGCAGCAGCAGCAGCAGCATCAGCAGCAGCCGGTGCTTCTGCTGCTGGAGCCGAGCACCTTGTCCCCCCCCCCGCAGAGGCAGCAGATGCCCGCCGGTGTTTGTCCGTCACCACTGGGCGAAAGCGGCGTCCTGCCGTCCTTTTGTCCACCCCCAACGAGCCACAAGCCGGCTCGCCGGCTGTCACGAGAGGAAAAATAATGGACTCACCGTGCTGTCAGAACCCCTCGCGCCCGTGACGGCGGGAGACAGGAACCAGGTGGAGCCGGCCGAGGCTGCAGCGGCGGCGGCGGCGGCGGCAGAGGAATCCCCCTGGTGGTGTGTGTGTAAGAGTGTGTGAGGTGGGGTGTGGAGGGTGGAGGGGGAGAGGGGAGGCGTGGAAGTGTGCGTGCGTGTGCCTCTCTCCCTCCGTGTGTGTGCGCGCGCGCGCGCAAGAGCTGATCCAGCAGATGCAGGCGGGAGCCACCAATCGAATGAGGGGAAGTGGAGCGAGGGGAGTGTGTGTGAGAGAGAGAGGGACGGAGAGGGAGGGGTCTGCTAGCATTACATCATGGGCTGGGGGAACGGCAGGTTTGCACAGGGGGTGGGCTATGGGTGGGGGAAGATGGGAATGTGTGTGCGCGCGTGCGTGTGTGTATCCCCATTACTGTATATCCTCCCTCTGCAGCAGAGCTCAGGATGAATAAAGAGGGTGTGTGTGTGTATGTGTATGTGTCCATGCCGAACATGGCGCCTGCACTGTGTGTGTGTGTGTGTGTGTGTGTGTGTGTGTGTGTCCCTGATGGATGTGCATTTGCTTGTGTACACACCACCAGCACACAATAAATAACAGCTCTCATTTCCTCATCAGTGCTGACAATTACAGCACAACACCTCCACACACACACAAACACACACCCTGAAACGCCACAGTGATCACACAGAAGCTTTTTGACACCACTGGTGAAAATTCCAGATGCAAATCCTTGCCACCCCTCCTCCCTTTCCCCCCCTATTTATCCGGAACGACAGATGGACCTTGAGAAAAACAAAGAAGGAAAAAAAAAAAATCCTCCGTCCGTCCCACCCCTTCCCACCGCAGGGCACTCGTAGCTAGCGGCTAATGGCTCCCCTGTCACTTTAAAAAGCACTGATGGACACCCCGTCAGGAAGTCACTGACATTTCGGATGAGTGATTCCAAACACTTTCTGCAAGACGATGACAAAGCATCTCAAAATAGAAGTGGTGGTGGTGGTGGTGGTGGGGTGTGTTTGTGGGGTGCCCACATTTTTCTTTCAACACCTTCACAGCAGCCGCAGCAACAGCAGCAATCACCTGTCCTTGCACAGGCTGGCGTCCTTTAAAAAGGAACGGAGAGGAAGAGAAAAGGCCGGGGTGAGAAGGACGTCAGTGAGGAAACAATGACGACTCAGGGTCAGTCTCGCACCTCCAGCTCCGTCTGAAACGGGCATCAGACGGGCAGAAAATCAGGTCGAGAAGAAGAGGAGGGAGGGGGTGGAGTGGAAGGTGGCGGGGATGCAGGTGGCTGAAACACACAGATAAGGATGTTTCGTCCTCGCAGGTTCCTTCAGTCGTTTCCATCAAGTCTCCACGAAGACCTGCAGCTTTTGTGTGTACACGTTTTGTCGCCCCCACTTACCTCTACATTTCACTCTCATTCACCTTAGCTCTGCTCAGAGATGGATCATCTTACTTCTTTCCAGCATCTCTCAGCTTCCCATGCTTTGCTCAAGCAAACATTTCTAGAAACTCAAAGATATTATTATCAGCTCTGTTACGAATGAAACCTATATTCTGTATTCCGTGTGTGTGTGTAGAGAGAGACAGAGACAGAGGAGATTAAATTATTGAATTCAGTGTGCAACACTGACGATAAGACACAATGAATTCCTCTGTTTTGGACTGCAAAGGTCATTGTTGTCCAGACAGCTTACCAGGCAGCAGCAAGTATTTTAGTGCAAAGCTTTTGAAAGTGAACTCAACGGAGAGAGAGAGAGAGAGAGAGAGAGAACATTTTAAAGGTCCCGTAATGTTGAGTGATTCATTTTTACCAGCGTTTTCTAAAGGTGATATGTGCTGCCAGCCTGTCAGTCAGCCAAAACCTGGAAACGAGAAAAGTCGGTCACATAGAGTTATTTTTATTGTGTGAAAGTGTGTGCTAAAACAGACCGTTCTCATCCCTTTGTGATGTCACTTGAGCGACCTCACTCATACCTCTCTCAGGTCAGTTACAAAACCCAGCCAGGTGTTGGTCCCACCTCACTACCATTTCATTCTTGTCTACTACCAAATATGTGGTAGGTCCCAACAAAGCATCAGGTTCTAGCAGGAAGCCAGAACTAAAGCTGGCTGCAAACAGAGGGCTAAACATGAATGAAGGAAAGCAAAAAGAAGGAGCGCTGCTTGGGTCCTTTCAATAAAACAGGTGCTCTTTGGTTGGGTGTATTCATAGCAGCTGACAGATTCAGGAGTGTACAAGTGAAGAGCAGGATGAAAAACCGAAAAATCCAGGGCGACTCTGTTTTATATATAAAATGGAAAAGCCTTTTTTTTTGGCATGGCTACACAGGCAAAAAGACTGGACCCACACGTTTCACCTTCATTAGGGTAAAAGGGTAAGACGGCTGAACATGCTGGGGTTCTTTTTGCTTGTTTTGGGGAAAATTCATTATTTGAGGAAGCTTCACTGGGGTCTGCGCTGCCAAAATCAAGATTGAAAAATGGTTACGACATGGAATCATTTTTAAATTTGTGTCTCTTCTGTTGGCAGTTTCTCAATTTGGAACACCTGTGAATGTGTAAAATTCGTCTTTGCTGTGTGTGAGTCCGCCAGCGCGGCTGTTTGAAACCTTACCAGCGTTGACACAGGGTTAATGTGACACTAATGCAGTTGTCATACATTGAAGTCCACCAAAAATCCCAAGAGGAGAGAGCAGACCAGCAGAGAGCCCCGCTGACTTGAATTGGTGGCGCATCGTTCTTTATTTCCCATCTCTGGCTCTCGTGCTGCAATGCCAACTTTAAGAAGCGCAGCCAAGCGAGACTTTCCTGCCAACCTCGTCTTATTGTACATCGTCACCTAATGATGGTCCCCGCTGCTTTGAGCTTTGGTTGTGTTCACAAACCCGGCTGACTAACATCCTCCTTTCATGTCTTTGTTCATTCATTTGTGACCGCTGACAGGAAATGCTCCATCTGTCTTCCAGTTGGGTCTCTGTCAGAGATCAGAGAAGCTCCTCATCCCATCTAATTTGACATGTCGGATGTGAACCATTCCCCACATTTTCTGGCCTTATCACACGCATCAATCTTGTTAAAGGCCGCTGTGTGAAGAGTAGGCAAAACTTAGTGACCGGATGAACTTTCACTCTATCACTTTCAAGCTATATTCGACTGCTAGCATAACCAGCAAAAAGGCTGTCTATCGGTGCGAGGACTGATGTCTGCTTCAGGACACTGTGGTTCAAGTCTGTGGCCCGCAGTGTTTAATTCAACTCTTGCCAAGACCAATTGGGTTTTTAATTGACAACATGCTGTCCACTGACAGAAGTCTTCAGCGATGTGTTTTGTTCTTTTAATTTGAAAATATCACACAGATTCGACAAAACTGCCGCTTTAGATGCTTTAGCAGCGTCCGTGCTAACACCTTCAAGCAGCAGCCATTGTTTACAACCAGGAGGAGCTTCTTCTTCCCGGTGTTCCTCTTAGCTGCGAGCAGCAGTTGCACCCTGGTTTAATCACATGCTGCTTGCCCACACAGAGATCTAGAATTAGAACCATAATGAAGGTTCCCCCAATAAGCCGCCTCTGCAACACAGCGCCGAAGCGGTAGAGCTGATGTATTGCCAAGCCTGTGCAGATTACACACTGAACCTGTGACCCGGCGCTCCAGAACCAGATCAGATTTGGATTTTCTGAACATCTGTGAGACGTCTACTGTTCACCAACATTCACCATTCAGCTCTGTTAAACTTTGTCCTCCACTGGCAGGAGGAACTCTCTGACCTCGTTGGCTTCCTTATTTGCCATTGTTGAAACCAAACGGAAAAGCTAAACCAATTCTATTTTTTTCCTGTTATGAAGCCGGAATTACAGGTGAAGGTCATTTTAAGCAGCACCCACAGATTTGCCGTCATAGCTGTTCCCCGGTAGGGCAGCTGAGTCCATCGCCAAATTTCTGAAAGACTGAATCATCGTCGTCATCTTTTCCCCTCCTGCGCTAAAAAGGTTTGACCTTTTATTTGTCACATGCCATTAGAGATTGTGATGAAAATGAAATGTGACAAAGGCTAATGGACCCAGCGCCCACCTTCAAGTCAGTGTGAGTCACGAAAGCTACATGTTGCATATACCATGTGTTCCTCCCACACTGGTGCCTGTCTGCTGGAGGATGACCCACAGACAAGTGAAAGTGACATTCATTTTTTACAAATTGGTTTACCATAATCCATCCAATCCAGTTAAGATAAAGGGCACTGTGATACAGTCCAGCATGCAGTGTGCATCAATCAGAGTGTGAGGATACTAATGTCAAAAAACTGGATTAAACATTTTCGATTCATGGTTGTTTCCCAGTGAGCTTCCAGCCCCCAAACACTGGAACAACATCTCGTTGCCAGTATGGCTCATATGCCGCTCACTATGGCCGGCTTGTTTTGTGTAACTATGAGTGATGCCATGCCGCACCAGTCTTACAATAACAAAACCATGTCCTGTTAGGAGGAGGCGCGTCTTAAGTCAACATGGGGACAGGGTTCCCAGGCTCTGGAGGAAAAACACTAATTAAGAGTGCTGATATGCGAAGTGCACGACAAACTGCAGTGGAAGGTCCATCAGTGACCATCAGTATTAGCCAGAATAGACTTGTGCCGCAGATTGCCTCGCTTGTGATTGTGATTGATTTCTGCGTTAAACTGGGTTACACATCATGGGCTCACGGCTTCAAACGACTGGGCAGATATTAACTGTGCTGGTGGACCTTTGTCACTGTGCACATGTATTGGAGGGAAGTGTTAGCTGTGATACTAATAATGGCTCAAGTGGCCCACTTAGTCATGACAACGTTATCTTGAGCCAACAGAAGCCTGGAAAGGAGCAGCTAAAAATAATTTATCGGTTAATCCACTTACTTCGTAGTAAGTGGGTGGGAACAACATTTTTAATTCCTTGAAAGAAATGTGTCTCCTTTACTGAGGGGCTTATGGACCCTTCAGAGGTTTAGTGCTTGTACTGCTGAGGTATCTGCTTGCACTTCCTACTCGGATGTATTTTATACAACGTCAAACACTTTGAGCATTATAAAACAGAGCAGACACTCTGTATTTGCCCAAGTGAAGTCTTTAAATATTCAATCTAGCCGTTCATTATTTAAATGGAGTGAGGTATCCATACAAAGAAGTCTTCAGAGGGTTAATAGCTCTCCAGGTAAGAAAACCTCAAACTGACCCCTATGAGAAAGTATGTTCTCTTCCCCGTGTGTGTGACAAAACAGACACTGAAGTAGATGAGGGAAGAGCGACACTTGGAGTGTTAGTGGGAAATGATCTGCGGCCTCCTTGTTCTCCTTGTTCTCCTTGTTCTTGCAGCAGTCAGCGTTTAATTGCTGTTCAGTTTCCACATTTCAAGTCAGCAGGTGGAGCTGATTCATTGTCACCTTCCAAAGGAACATTCTTCTCCCAGCGCCAGATGAAAGTAACATTTGTGGCCTTTGATTATTAAGGGCACGTCTTTACAATAAAAGCCTTGAGTTTCAGTCTTTCTCTCACATGTATAAATACACACGCCTCTGCAAATCACAAAATGGAGTATTCCAAAGGTCAGTGCTATGGCTGAAAGAGGAACATTCACAAGACCAAGGTGTGTAAGTAGTGATTGAATTTATCTTCACACTGGTGGGAGGTCACCAAGAGTATTGACCAATATGTCTGGCTCTGCAGGAAGATGGATAGAAAATAAAATAGTATCAAAATAAATTGGAAAAAGATTTAAAAATTATAAATGTATAAATATTGCATAAATGTATACCTTATTATTAGAAGATATGGACAAAAATTGAAAGTCAAGGCAACATGGCAGGAACGTGATGAAACATTTGGCATAATGGGTTGTGCAGTTGGGGAGGAGTTTTGAAAGATCCTGGCAGGAAACAACTTGTGATATACATATAGCCTTCATATAAACAACACAGGTTGACACAATGAGATGACACATTGAGCGAACATCATACAAATATTAATTCATCCATAATTTATTTGAGTCTCTAAATACAGGCAAACGTGGAAAAACACTCCCACAGAGAGTTATAATCTGCTGAACCCTGAGAACTTTATTTCTCAACAACCTGTGTCTGGTTTGTAAGATTTTATGTCGACCGGCTTCCCTCCACTCAGTGATTTTGTTTGTGCTCAGTCAGTAGGTTTTATCCATGTTCTTGTTTGCACCACAACATCTCCCCACTTTGACAATCAGCTGTTTCTGGTTGAGGGACTGTGATGCGAGGGACTGTATCTCTCTCCCCTATCAGCAACTTTAAAGAGCACTTAGACCCAAACTTGTCAGCAGTGTACTCCTTGTCTACATTAGTTCTGATGATGCCCCTTTTTGGGCATGTGTGCATGTTTACTTTGTTTTTGAGTAGTACTTTGCCTGTTCTTTGAGTGTTCTTGTTTTTTCCTTTGACCTACAATCTGCTGCAGTGCATCAAACGGTGATATTTCTAAGTGAATGTTAAAGGAATAGACAGCACTTTCTCATACAATATTGAGCCTGCTTTAGATACTGCTGAACACTACTTGGAGATTTCATTTATTCTGGTATAAAGTCTCCTCTGCCACCGGCCTCATATTGCAGTACGGGCTATCTGAATGCACAGAGGTGTCCCCTGGGCGGCTCCAGTTATCCGGCCAGACTCTCTCTCTTCTTTCACCACCTCCGTTCGCTGCTTCCTTGGCAGCCCGATGGCTGCGTCTCTCTCTCTCTCTCTCTCCTTCTCTTTCTCTGAGTGCACACTGAGACTTGTGTTCTTGCCTCTGAGCAGCTGAAGAAGGTCTCACTGAGGATGCTCAGAGAAAGACGCGGCCTACATGCGCGCTCTTGGGTTTTAAAAGAGAACACAAATACAAAATTACTCTTCACAAACTCTTAACGTGAAGGTCAAACGCTCAGGGGCTCCCCGGAGTTTAAAGTTGAGAAAGTGAACCAAAGAACTGCTGCAGTGATTGGAAAAGAAGCTAACGACTGTGAGCAAAAAGCATAGGTGCTGCTATTGCGTCTCAGTTCCATCTAATCAATCCAATTAATGTCATTAGATATTAGTTTGTTGTTTATTGTTGAGAAGGCATTTTTTTTGACTTGTTCTCTGAATGTCTTGCAAAGGCATCTTGTTATCTTGCTGATACATCCAGTTCTGCACTGGACGGAACAGTGCACATGCAGCATGCGGGTAAATGTTGGTGACTGCACTTAAATACACTGCACTCTGAGACTTAAGACTGATCCTTAGTGCAATACAGTACGTCACAAATGCATGAGGTGTCCAAAAACTTTATTTAGTTCATCAGTGGCAAAACGCTGTAGCTTGGTTTAGGCAGGCATGCAGGGAACCAGGCTGACTTTGACCTGCATACAGGAACTGACACAGATCTCAAGTCTGTGTTTAGAAGAACAGATAGAAGTCAGGAGAAAGTTCAAAAATAGAGCCAAAACCATGAAGTGCCTGCCTTGCAGTTTCTTTTCCTCCTTTTTGTTCCATTTTCTTTGCAGAATCTCTATACTTTTACTCTTTTAGAAAGCAACATCATTTTGCATAACTAATCTGCACACAAGCTAAGACGTTGAGCAATTGTGGATGTTTGCAGTTGGGACATGAACAGCATCTGATTCATTTTTTTTCTCCCCCCTGTTCATGCAAACTGTTATTTCAGCATGGTCATACACTGCAGTATACACGCACCGAGAGGCCTGTTCCCATGCTCTTCTTTCATGTGATTTAATGAAGTGTCAGGAGAATGGTTATCACTTTGTCTCCTCAGCTGTAACTCATCGGCTTTAATTGCCTAGTTTTGTCTGGCCGGATCTTTAACTCGTTGCTGAACGTATGTTTTTGTCTCCCCTCTGGCAGAACAAATTGTTCTGTTTGTAACGAGATCTTCCAGTGCAACAGACTGTCCGGCAGGTGCAGCCTGAACTTCATCCTGAGTGTGTTGCCTTTTTAGGCTGCAGCACAGAGGGGCTGATCATGTGGCACGTACTCAAACTAAGTGGGATTGATAAAGTTTTAAACGTCAGCGAAACAAAACAAGATGTCCCTTATGACAATCGGCTGTGTGCAAAAGAGCGCGAGAGACCCTCAGAAAGAGAGAAACAGGGTCCTCGTCCTCAGCCTTTGATCACTTGGTTTCACCTAGAAACCAAGGAACGGCCAAATATGGAGATTTTTCGTGTGACACACAAACAGTTCCCCTTCAGTAGCTTGCGTTGCTGACACAGTCAGCAGGAGGAAGTCATGACCTGAATGACATGATTAGGAATGGAGCCAATCTAGAGTAAAACAAGACGCGGAATGAAAGCTTCATGAGAACACAATAAGGCGCTCTCCCCAGAACCCCGTTCATCAACTGCCTTCAACTTGACTGACAATAATCTGGGAACTCCCAGGCTAAGAAAAAGTTAAGTATAGTGGAATATAACTTGAACATTGTTTCTTGTGGGCAGCATTGCAGAAAATGTGGTAGTTTTTCCAATTTAAAGCTTCTAAAAAAGTTGTTTTTTCACTCCATTTTTGTGACCAACTTAAAATTGTCGCGACTGAGCAGACACCCCAGAAGCTTCTTCTTCTTCTTCATCCGCTTATCCGGGGTCGGGTCGCGGGGGCAGCAGCCTCAGCAGAGATGCCCAGACCTCCCTGGCCCCAGTCACCTCCTCCAGCTCATCCGGTGGGACCCCAAGGCGTTCCCAGGCCAGCCGGGAGACATAGTCCCAGAAGCTGGAAATTTAAAAACATCCTTGGAAAGTGCAAAAAAATCCTCTGTGAATGCATCTGTACAATTCAAACACAATTTATTGCTTCATTATCGGGTGATATACATAAGTAATGAGCGAGTGCAACTGATTAAAGCCGCAGTCCACAAACCGAGCCAGTCGGTCACCTTGACGGTCATTCATTCTGCGTACGTGTGCCATACGCACAATAGCGTTGCGATTGCAAAGCATCCAGTCAGCCAATTAATCAGCCTGGCAGTCAGGCATCTATAGGACTCATGACATAGCGGGAACATAAGGGAACTGGGAGGAGGAAAAAGCTGACGAAGGGTTTCGCTCCAATCAGGATGAACATTTTTTAGATATGGAACTCTTCACGCTGCTCTGCAGGCTGGCAGGCTGGAAACGACCGAGTTAATGAATAATTCATATCTAATTGAGTTCCTGTTGGGATTGTTTTTTTTTACTAGAATTTCCTCGGCGACCTGAAGCTGTTCGTTATTCCATATCTTCATATTTTATATCTTTGTCATTGTTCATTGTTCCACCTCTGTTATAGCATCTGCAGTTGTGGAAAAAAGTTTTCGGACGCAATTAGAATTTTACTCAATCCCAATCATTGTTATAAAACATTTTCCAGATAATTTCTTGTCTTTGACACGTCATCTTGCAGAAACATCTCGTTCCGAGCTCAACGGACAGTGCACATGCAACATGTGTGTGAATGTTGGTGACTGCACTAAAAATAAACTGCGCTTGGAGACTGATTCTTAGTGCAATACAGTATATCACAAAAGCATGGGGTGTCCAAAACCTTTTCCCACCACTGTATACAAAGTATTGGTATAACGTGTCAGCTTGCCAGACTGGGCCCAGACAGATCTTTAAATGTACATTTAGCTCTGAAGAAGCAAGAAGAACCGTGGCGCTGTGGTAGACCCTCATCCGCACAAACATGAGTGTCAGAGAGATGATTAGTGCCTTGGTTCAGTTTCCCATGATGTCAACCCGCTGACGATTCTCCTGCTGATGAGATCAACTTCCTTTGGGATAAATGGGAACAGGCAATGGTTATAAGAACAGAAAGGAGTTATTAATTTACAACATTCGGGAATGTTTTTCTCCGATGAAATGAGTTCTCATTTGATGGAGAACATTGAGAGATTGACTATTTTTTAACAGCAAAACTGAGGTTGCTTAACTTTGTATGCCAGATGGAAGGCTCCCAAAATCCTTTTTATCTCACATTTCTACTCAGAAAGAAGCAAAACTCTGAGGGTGATTGAGCAAAACTTTTTGTTTTATTCAAACTAACTGCTCAGATATTGCACCCCTAGTTTTACCAGGATGTGAAATCTCCAGGCCCCCTACTGGTGGTGCGTGGCTAAGTGATGAATTAGCTGTGCGCCATTGCCCTGCGGCTAGCCGCTATGCCCCGCAGCGCTTAACTAAACTGTTGACGAAGCTGGAAGTCAGTAATAAAGTGGAACAATGTTGTCTACTGAGAAAAGTCTACAGTGACTTTTTGTGTAAAAAAATACCAGTTTTGAGTGAACTTCTTCTACGACTGCATCCATGCTCAGCTCTTGCTCAAGCTCATTTCGCACCTACTGTGTTAGAAGTAATTGTTTTGGTGGCTTCTCCTTCCTCGTCGTATATCATGTTTTTCCCAAGCTGTATAAACTCTCCTCTTAGCTGGAAACTGTGGACAGACTGGTTGCATTTTCATTGGACTTCAGGATGGAAATCTGAGCGATCCTGCAGCTGTGGAAGGTTAAAGTTGTCTTAGAATCTGTCGGCAGATGAAACCTAAATAAACACAATGTGTACAGTTTTGATGGAGGAAACTTGCTTATATTACAATACACCTCTAAATGAGTTGTGGCTGCCCGCCACAGACTGACATCAACGGTTCCATGCATGAAAAAGCCTGCAGCTCTATAACGTAATGACCCAGTGGTGATTCACTGAGGCATCTTTTCCGTTGTCTCTCACATTTCTGAATCACGTTGTGAACCAAGGAAAGCAGCAGTTAGAAGTAAATAAATAAGTAGATTGACCACATCCTGTTGTGCTCCATCAAAAAGTTAACGGCACCATTAAGGGGAAACGTACGGCACATTTCCCCCTGCAGCTGGACTCGATGTTTGTGTCAGCTTGCCACAGGAAGCAATTGATTCAGGTCCAGCCATGTAGAACAGAAATCCCATTTACATGCATTGTTAATATTCGTTTGCCCACTTGAAGCGAAGCAGTGCTGATTCAATAACTGGCTTTGTGTAACTGTCATGGAGATCTGATTCGGTCATCACTGACCTTGTAGTGCAGTGCCGCAGCACTGTCACCGCTCTGCGTTTTGACATTTTTATATCCAGACCTGAAAAGGGGGATTAAGCAGACACGAACGCACACGTGCAGAATTAACTTACGCTAATGTTGCGAAACAAGCGAAATCTCCAAAACGCTATCAGCTTAAGATGCTCAGAGACACAGATTTTGTTCAGCGTATCTATGCGATAATCTGCGCCAGCGATCAGAGAAGCGTGCTGCTTCACTGGTTAATCATTCGCCGCACTAAAACGAGTCGCTTCAGAAACGCAGTGACAATGATGGAAAGGCGGCCAGAAAGCCGGCTCTCGGATACTCCCCACCGCCCCCGCCGCTGCTGCCGCTCTCACGTCGTTCTGTGTGCCGCAGTAACTCAAATGTTAAATCGAGCAGCGGCGTTAAAACAGTGAACTGCCTGCGAGCTGCTTCTCGTCGTCTCTGACTCCTTGACTGTGACTTATTCTGCCAAAGCGGGAAGATATCCAGAGAGCAAGAGTTCTTGATGAAGGCTCTCACGCTTATCATTTATACTCACTCACCAATAACGTTTCAGTGCCAACGGCCGGCAAGTTAACATGATTTATACTTGGTACAGCTTGCTGAACTACAAAGCCAACATCAGAACGGAGAAGAAAACGAGATTTAAGTGAGTTTGAACATGTAGCCGCTAATCTGCTGGGATTTTCACGCTGGCACAACTGTCTCGAGGGTTTTCGGCGAGAAAGCGAAAATGTCTGTCTGAGCAGCAGTTGAGCGGAGAAAAGTGCCTTGTTGATGTCAGGGGTCAGAGGTCAGAATGGTCAGACTGGTTGGAGACCATAGGAGGGCAACAGCAACTTAAAATAGCCCCTCTTCGCAACCGGGGTCTGCATCACATAAATTGAAGTGAATGGCGGTTTGCAATGATTAAACAAGTCACTTTAGCTTCACACATGAACTTTTTTACTGTAAAGTGCAGCAACTAATTTAGCTGCTCGCCTGCAGATCCACCAGCGTTGAACATTAAGGAGAATCAGGCAGAAGAACTAACATTTTCCACTCTACACAGTATTCAGCATGCAGTCCCTTTCACAGCTGATACGTGTCAGGTGGCTCCATCAGAGGCCACGGAAAGGACTGTTGTGTAATCCGGTTACACTCAATAAAGTCTTGGTGTGCAGTTGTAACATCATATTAGCGTAGTCCAGCTCAGAACCCGTTAATATACTTTGAAATATGAAAGCAGTGGCTTTGTGAAACAACCATTGTATCGCACAGTTTTCCTTTGTTCATTAAACAATTGCACAAAATATGACCAGACATCTGCGTCCAATGAAGTTGGGGGCTGCAGAGGGAGGATGGGGCCCTGCGTCTGGGGCTTAAGCAGCCCTTTTCCTCTCAGGAAGCAAAGCTGCATGTGAAACCCTTGACATAAGCTTACGTGCATGTGCAGGAACATGTGAGAACACACTTGTGATTGTCTACAAAGTTATGTTTTGTCTCTAGCTCGACTTTACTGAGCGTTCATCTCTTGGCCGTTGTCGTGGGGGGGGGGACTCCCCCTGTCTGTTTGCATACTGTTCAGGATTTATGCCTCTTGCCTTGTTTACAAAAGAAAACTTCGGATTTTATTACCCTTACAGCACAATGATGCCCTCAGGCCACAAGCTCAAATCTGGCAGATGGAGGAGGAGCAATGATGGATGTATTATCAGGAACCCCCAAGCTATTATTTTTCTCACACAATTATAAAAGATGCTGGGGTTGGGGGGAGAACACATGCTGGCAGAGATGTCGGTTCCATGTCACAGAAACATCTGCACACGTCCTGGTCTGCCTGGAATTTTGACCCGAAAACACCAGGGCCAAACAAACACAAACAATGCTGTGGCCGCGCCAGGCTCAGAAGGAATATGACCCGCTCATCGTATTTACATAAATATGTAACTGCCTGCACTCACTTTGGAGCTCCACATCACCATCAACAGTGGAGAGGCGTAGTTGCATTAAACACATTCAACCAGCCTGTCCTCACCTTTGCCTCTGAGAGAAAACGCTGATTCATGTGCAAGCGGAAAAAGCAGTTTCTGCTCGCCTATGGAGCAGCATGATTGCACCCGTCGAGGCGTCTCCTCAATAGACAATGCAGGGGAAGAACAGATGCCGCCTCGGCAGCACAATGGGCTTTGACAACTCAGAATTACAGCCTCTGCAGCTGAAAAGTGTCTTCTTATTCCTTTTGCTCCCGGGAATTGCAATAAAAAGGGCGGGACACATATTGAATAACAGCCTGCCTACTGACTCCAACGCATAGATGCAAGAAAAGAAAAAAAACAAAAAAAAACGAGGCCAAACAACAGCATCTGGACAGATCTGACACTCCCCCCAATCTCCTCCCAACATCTATGACAGTGCAACAAACAGACGGAGGAGTATAAACTCCAGCCAGGAAAGAGATGAGTCATGTACATACGGAGGCATGTGATACGTCGGCCCTTGGGACTCCTCCAGGAGGGTGGTGGTGGTGGTGGTGGTGGTGGTGGGGTTAGCGGGTGGTTGAAGGGGTTAAGAAGGTGGTGGATGTGGGAAGGGGGGGGGCACCCACGAACCTCACAGGAGTTGATATCATGTCTTCCAGAGCTGCGCGGGGGTCGGCTGAACAGCTGTGAGGCAGGCTGCAGGTGAAAGATGAGTCGAGTCCTGAGGGCGCACATCAATCATTGATGGAGTGACACATCCGAGAAGAGAGACGGAGAGAGGGGTTGGGGGAGTGGAGGTGTGGGGGCGTCGGGAGGCAACAGACAGCAAACGCACCGGCGTGCTGTTGAGCCCTGACCTTGCTGCGGACGGGTCGCCGCTGTCGTATCGAGAGCGTCCAGAAGGGCCCAGTCATCAGTAGGGAAAAAAAGGGGGTGAGGGAGGGTTGAGAGGGTTGGTGATGCAGCATCAATGACGACAGCATGATCGCAGACGTCCTGGAACTGGCGTCACATCCCGTGTTTTGTTTCAGCATCGCTCTGACAAACAGTGCGCTTCCCGCCAGCAGTGACGGCTTCAGATCACAAACAGCAACACAACCCGTTTCCAAGCTGCGTGGTGTCGAGGGAGGGAGCCGTTTGCAGCTGGATGTGTTTTACAAATAGGAAGTCAATATTTATTTTACATTTTACCTTTATATTTATATTTAAATGGCATGTATTTATTCATATTTACAAATAGAATTTTAGAATAAATTTTTAAAAATCCTATTTCAAATTTCAAGCTTTAGTTCAAAGAGAAGGAGTTCCTGTTTTCATCCTGTAACTGACTGAGACTCTTGACTCTCACTGGTGCATGAAGTCAAACACACTGTTATGTAATGTAATGTTAGACAGCTGCTACACCCATTTTAAAGTAGACACATAAGACTCAATGTTAAGAAAGGACCATAGGTGGCAGAAATATTCACATTCTGTAGTAAAAGTATGGATACTTGTGTAAAAAAATACTCTGGTAAAAGTATTGCTTCAACATCTTCAAGTTTTTGTCTATAATAACACAATACATTTCATGATAATTTAGCAAAAATGAAAAAGTTGTGACAGATTAATGTGGACTTAAGTGACCAAAGTGACCCCAAAGTCGAAGCAGCCAAAATGAATCTCCCTCTAAAATATGATCCGCTTTTACATTTAACTACACAACAGAATAGTTGAAGTAGTTTCACTTCAAGCAACAGCAGCAAATCATTTTAAAAAGAATGTGTATCTTTTGAAGTAACTCGGTTATTGCTCCAGTGAAAGGAGTAGAAAGTACAAATATTTTTGTACAAATGTAAGGAGCAAAAGTAAAAAGTCACCAGAAAAAGAAGCAATCAAGTAAAGTACAGATACCTGAAAAATCTACTTATATAAAATAACAAAGTTCCACTTCTGGGAAGGACAAACCTGTTTGACTTACAGAGTTGCTAACTAACCTAATCCCATAGGAACGGTTATGAGTGTTGATGTCACAGATTTTCATTCTGATCCGAGACCGAAGTAGTCAGTAATGTGTTACGGGAATTTGGCAAAGTGGCTGTTTCAAATTATACACCATCTGACACTGAATCACAGACTTTTTCTGTTGAATTTGGAAAAAAAATGACTCGTCTGGTTTTGAAGCAACACCACCTCCTCATCATGAATGAGGGCAAACCAGATCACTGGAACATTTGATGGACGGGTTCCACTTGCTTGGCAGTGCAGGCTGCAGGTAGCAGCAGGAAGTGCTGATGAGTCAATTGGCAACAGCTGTGCGGGTGAAACGAGGCGGGGTCCAGGTGTGCAGACGGGCATGAGGAGCGGTGACTCAAATCACAGGCGGCAAGCAGCAGAGGCAGAGACAGGAGGGAGAAAGCTGGCCAATATCAACGACGTTTTAAGTTAAAATGCACTAAATGTGTCTCTTTTCCTCTTGAGAGTAGCTGCTGTGCTCATTTCATGAGGAACTGATGATTTAGGAAGCACCTAAAATACACTGAAAGTCTGTCTGAGAAATCAGACCATTTCCTCTTTGAAATAAAACTAGGTGCTTATACCACGGCGTGCAAAGAGACATTGAAAAAAATTTATGTTTTTTATAACTTGGATTACAATTGTAGGACATAAGGAAGATGAATAACGATTCTAATGTGAAATGTTTTCCTTCCATTCCAAATTCTGGCCGCTTTACAAATTAAAACCAAACGAATTAAAACAAAACTGAATTTGCTTCATTTGGCAAGTAAATGCTTCTGGAATGCACAAAGAGTGTTTATTAAGATGGGTGGCGAACACACACACACACACACACACAGTTTTCATTTGTAACAGAGATGATAAATATCTCCTAGTTTTTAGAAATGTTGACTTGAGGAAAGCAAAGTATTTATTTGCACCTGTGTGTCAGACGAATAAAAAAAATAAAGATACACAATGCCAGTGCAGCTAAAATCTATTACTTTCTAAAGCTCTGTGTATAACTCTGGCAAAAAACAAAACCTTGTCTGCTCTTGTTTTATGACAAAACATGATGATTAAAGGTAGAGTGCTGAATGCAAAGTGCATCACGGCAGTGGGGAGCAATACTAGTGCTGCGTGTAGAGTGTTGTTATTCCTCCTGAAGGCCTCTTGGCAAGTAAGAGGCCCAATGAAAAAAAAGTCTTGGTTCACCAGGTACATCTGAGAAACAGTCGGATTTCTGTCAACAACAAAGGTTTTTTGCTTAGTCTGACCAGAGAGTGAATGTTATATTTCTTTCAAACAAATCCGAGCCAAAATGACAGAAAAGACGCCTTTCACCTTAAAATTGTGATCCAGAATCAAACTGAAGCTCTCCATGAAGTGGAAGACTTCAAATAGACGGATTCACCTTTGAAAGAGGAGAGGAGAAATGACCGCAACACAGAGACACGCTGTGAACAACCCACAACAAAGTCAGGGAGATGTGACCAACACGGCTGCAGAGTAGTTTGGCTTCTCTTTAATGAGCCCAGTGGGTCTTTTCAAAGCAAACGTGAGTCACTGCTATCAGGAAGTGACCATTTCAAGAACAAGGGATCTTTATTGTCATCGTATGTGCATATTACAAGATTACATTGCGCTTGGTCGCAAAGTTCGCGTTGCAGTCCGTATGACAATAATAAAAGGCCTCCGCACACACACACAAAACACACACCTGAGCACTAATGGACGTCACTTAGTGCACATGAACTCTACGTGGATAGAAATAAACATCAGGTGTGTGTTTGAGAGCAGAGTTCAGTGTGGTGACGGATTTGGAACAGAAGGTGTTTGACAATATTGTGCGCTCTAATGATGTCTGTCTCCAGGAAGTGGTTCAAACAGAAGGAGGGCAGGGTGAGATGAGCCTTTTAAGCTATTGGATGTTTTTCACAGGCATAGAGAGGAGAAAATGTCTTTCAGAGTGGATAGATGTAATTTGGTTAAAACAATTTTTTTTTTTTTTTTTTACCAAATTACGTAAATCACGTAAATTTCTTTCTATGCATGTCTTTCTCTGCAAAGCAAACATTTCTAGTACTTATTTCTGGTACATATATCTGTATATATATATATATATATATATATACATACATATACAGTATATGTACATATATACATACACATATATATGCATACATACATACTAGAGTGTGTGGTCAACACCAAGACAACGGCAGAACTTTAGAAGGACTTTAGGAGAAAAGAATAGAGGAGCATCAAATCCTGCTGTGGCTGCTGCCAGCTGATTGACTGATGCTGCCCAACTGACACAGAAAGGCCTGTTTGAAACCAGGATGCAGGAATGCGCCTTATTGACGAGTGACTCAGCCGTGCAGCGTCGTAGCTCGGTGGCTTAGAATGGACGTTTTGATCGCTGCTGTGAGCTGGTCTGTCTAGAAAAATGGTAGAGACACACAAGCGCAAGAGAAGACTTGATTCTACTTTATTAGCCGGGGCCGACTGTGAAGATCCCTTCAGACATTGAAAATCCCCCGAGAACGAAGGAAAGTGCAGCTGTGTTCAGTGGGTCCGAAGCTCCACATATTTTTAGCCATGGTAACTGTGGCCTCTGTGACACATTGCTGCAAGTTCTCACCAGCTTTCTTCTCGCCACCACAAAACAGATACATTCAGAGAGTGTTCATATTTATATAACCCTAACATTATGACAAAGCTTGATTAAAGACTCACCTTGTTTTCAAAGTCCCCTTCAGAGACAAAAGAGAGTTACAGTGTGGCTGCGTGTGCCGAATGTGACGCTTTATCTCTTCAGCCAGCAAACTAGATGGAATGTTTTTGAGTCTTTTAGACTTATTTAGTTTTTTTTCAGAGCCCCCCAAAAAGACATGTGAGCAAAGAAAGCATACAAAAATGGAAACCTTCTCTCTGTCTTATCTTAAGTCTACCAATTTGATCTTTCACTGACAATTGAACAGCTGGAGCTTTCCATTAGGTGCACCACTACTGTACATGATATATCACGGGATTTAACTAAACTTTAGCCAAAGAGTCTGGAAAAAAGAGACAAAATAATTTCCAACAATAAAAGGTTTCAGAGTCCTTTAATGTTCTTTTTTCATAATTGACATCCGGTTCTGGTAGAATTGTTCCTACTGCGGCATCCATTCCCCTAATCTCCTCGCTCAGAGGCTTCTTCTTTTGTGAGTTTCAAAGGGAGCCATCGTCTATCATCACAATTAAAAAGACTGTGATTGGTGACGTAACGCGAAGGCCATTAAAAGGCCTCGGATTGGGGCACGGCAATAATCTCAGCAGTCTGGTGGAGATTGCATCGTTGTCTATTGTCTTCAAGACTCTATTGTGAAAGCACTGCGAGGTCTGAGGAGAAAGTTTTCGAGAGGTTACAAGGATACAAGCTCCTGGATTTCCCACAGTCAGCGTCCACATCAAACGGGGGCAGCACCTGTGTAAGCCACTCACCTCGGGCTACAAACTTCTCATCTGAGAGGCCGCTTGCAGGTGGACAGCTTATATCCCTGCCCCATGAAACCACAAGGTCAATATCAAAGCTTTGTATTGGAGAGGGATACATGCCAAAAAAAAAACAGTCTGCCAGAAAAATAACAACACTTGCTTTCTACTTTTGGGGAAGTGCTTGTGTCCTCCATGTGACTATGAAGCTGAGGCCATTGAAAAGATAGTCCTGCACTTACAGCGCCACACTCTAAATAATGAAATTCTTAACTCCAATTTATTTGGCTAATAGTTTTTAGCACCTGGTTAATTTATCTGTCCTTGAGGATATTCAATAAATTCAACAACACCAGCCGGGGACACTGAGGACTTCAGTGGGTATTTCAGATAAATTCTTTTCGCATTCATAAGAAATATGTTTTCGTTGTTATCACACAATTATCTGCTGTTAGTGCACATCTGGTTGCTTTTGATCAGCCATGTGGCCCTTTTCCCTTCGTCACAAACTTGCACTGCCCTCGTTACATCCACAAGCCCACAGCATTCTGAGTGTTTGCGCCTTCCTTGCTGATATCTGGGCTACTGTTAAAGGAAACTCTGACAGGTCAGCACCATTCTAATCACACTTTCAATCAGGATATCCCTCGCAGACATGAAAACATTTCCAGCACCCAAAATGGAAAAGGGCCAATTGGCTGAACTACAATAAAAACTGTGATGATAAAAATGGAAAAAAAAATGGACAAGAATTAAAACTTGGCTTTCTCCTGCGGAGTTATCAGACTTGTGTATTTATATCATGTATTGACCTGATTAACTTGCTAACTCAGACTTTAATGTGTTTTTATTGTTTGAATCTGTATCAAGTAACAAAGTGGATTTAAAGGCCCACTGCTTTGCAAAATAAAATTCACCAATGTTTTCATCCAACACTGTCCTCTCTAGCCAGTCAATGAGGAAATAAGTCCATTTCTGCTACTGTGAACACATTAAATCAGTGCAACTTTTAAAGTCAAAAGCTCTCTGTCGAGGACCTCTGACTGCGGACAACAGAGCCGTTGCTATTGAATAAACTGTTGCCAAGTCCTTTAAGAATATGACTTCACTCTTTAAAATGTAAAATAATTGACCAAGCAATCAAGTTATGCATTCATTTAACCTTGACAACCCTTCATGGACCAGAAATACTGCATGCTGCAGCTATTGAAAACATGACTTTTTTGCTTGCATGGCTGTATGCAGTCTGATTAATAGCACCTGTGTTCAGTCACTTACTTTTGCCAGTTTTTCGACAAGTGTGCTGATTCCTTCCCGTCGAAAACTTCCAAACAACAAATGTAATAGATCTCTTGTCTGGATTAGATAACGATAACACTCGAGAAGAGGTCCCTGACATATGGATCATATTTGATTTAAAGTATACTATGTCAAGAAATAACACTCAAATCCTATAATCTTGATTCATATTCAGTGGAATTAATTATCAGTGCTCCGTGTGACATGCAGGTGAAGAATGATGACTCAAGTGCTTTATCCACTCAGGTAATCAAATCAGTCATCAGACGAACCTTCATATCTGTTCTGTCGAGTGCTGTGACAGCCTGTGGCCATCGCAGGGACTTGGATGTATGAGTTAATAATCAGTTTTAACATCTTTTTTTGTAATTGTACAATCAATGGCGCCATCTGAAGAACTCACAGACACCCTTCTCTGGTCTCTGAGGACAGCCTGTCTGTATCCCAGCTCTGCAAACTCCTGAGCTAACCTAATTTAAGCTTCAAACTTGTAAATCGGCGCCAGGTTGTTGGACAGTGGGCTGGTGGGTCATGGAGGAGGAGGATGCCGATGTGTTAATTACTTGTCTCTCATCAGGGGGTGAGCACGACCCCGGCTATATTAACACCCTCACTGGAGTGGGATTCTTGAGACGCTGTGACCCTGCTGTGGTGTTCACACTGCAGACAGAGTCACATGCATCTCCTCGGACCCTGTGGAATGTATGCATTTGCAACGGCATTTTATTAAACTCAATATTAAGACTACGATATGAACATAAATAAAGGCGTCTGATTTGTGCAGACTGATAAATACCAGCTGAAAATTGAAACCATCCTCCGTGCAGCGTTTGCAGGGAACAAATGGAATTCTGTTGTTCCCGTAAAAGCCTCACAAAAACACAGGATATATTTCTTTGAAAGAGGCTCTTATGCAACAGCTCGTGCATTCTCGGGGGATTTGGTTTGAATTTGAACATGTGAACTTCAGTTGCCCCAACACGCCCTGCCTGCACATCTTTGGAAAGCACTCAGGCTTGCATAGAGCTGTTGGAGGATGGATGAGGTAATACTGTTACGCCCCTACAAAAACACCATGTCAAGCGAACACGAAAACATGGTGCTACGCTGCCATGGATGAATAACAAACACATAGCAGGTTGAATGTGAGGCTGGCTGGTAAAGCAACCCTGTGGGCTACCTGTGCAAACAATGGCATGGAAGCAAGTGTTCACTAGCTGGTGAAATATCTCACGTTGAGGGTAGCTCATATGTAATTTTGTATTTTAAAGAAAAGGACTAGCCAGATTTCTATGTCAATAGTCAATTGTTTTGTTTTATAGCAATACTAAGGTCCTCTTCAGTGATGGAAGAGACTTTACTAAGGCACCGTAGGTATTTAAGTCAGAAAATAATGTTTAATACCTATAAAGCTTTGGACTGACCTGACTTATACTGGTGCTAGCTTGTAAAGTACACAGAAGCTGGCTGTGCTTACAATTAGCTTAGAACACAGACTTTGGCTTTTAATTCTAATGGGGCGTAATATTCCTGGGATTACCACAGTATACAGGGCTAATCCTCTGAGGGCGTGAATGTGCAAAAACAAGTACAGTCTCTTGAGCGGACTTTGGATAATGTAGTTTCTGATCTGGATTCAAGTGAACAGAGTCTGATGCCCTCCAGTAAAAACTATAATGCACTAGGTCCCAATGTTACCTGTTGCTAAATTAGTTGAGGCAAAGATTAGGGTGGTTTCAGGATGGTGAAGATCTCTTCGAAGGACCAATGTGAATACTTTAAAGGAAACTGCTGGCATGAAATTTAGAAGAAAATACACATGGATGAGTCACAAAAAAGTTTTTATTTACTATTAGTAAGAATTCATATTCATACAAAGATCAGCTCCACTTCAAAACCACATTTCATCAGATTAATGCTAACTAAGATTAATGATGGTTTTGACCCCTCCCTGAGGGAGCAGTGAGCTACAGCGGTGGCGCACTCAGGAGTCATTGGGTGATATAACCCCCCAAGTCCAACCCTAAATGCTGAGTGCCAAGCAGAGCTGTGATACCAACGAGTATCATCCCCACAACATAAGCCCCAAGTCTGCCCTCGTGGCTATAAACACAGGCAGAATCTGAGAAATTGCTTTACTCCACCAAATAAGGCCCAAACCTTGCAAGTTTCCATGACACAAGTGAGTCGGGGCTCAAGGGTCTTTGATATTTACAAACAGCTGCTTTGTTGTCCCCAGCTATTCCAAATGAAGTAACCTTACACAAAATTGTACTTCAAAAGCCTGCCCATAGTCACACTCTTTTATGCTGTGTCATAATATCCAGTCTTGTGCTATACAATGTGCTTGCAGATGACATCACCTCTGGCTGAATTTGATTTACTTTGAGACAAAACCAGTACTTGTGTGCGATGTACCTTCAAGAGAATATCAATGTCACACAATGTGCATCCTGCTAGACCACTGCAGAAAAGACTCCACCTTTTAATGCTGCATTTTACTGTCAGATGTATGTCGGGTGAAAGACAGCAGGATTTATTGGCAAATAAGTGCGACAACAAACCAGCGCTGGTTCTAAATGTGTTTGTGGCAGCGCGGCTGCGTGTGCGTCTGCGAGGAAGAGAGAGCACTATAAACAGAGGACCGTCCACCGTGATGAAGCAGATGGTAATCAAAGTCTAGACAGGCCGGGCACAGACGAGGTGGGCGAGGAGGAGACTGGCCTTGCTGGTCAATCAAACCACCCACAAGAACATCAGTTAAAGCCATTTTTCTGTAAGAGACGCTGCGTTTCTGCGCGGTGGGAGTGAACAGAAAGAAAAAAGGCAGGCAAATTATCACAGTTGTGCACAGTGATGAGGCAACAGTACCAGACTGGAATATTAATATGTTAGAATGGAGGAGGAAAAAAGGGGGAGTGTGTGTGTGCGTGTGTGTGTGTGCGTGTTTTAATGTGAGTTCCAAGGCAAAGTGCGCACTGCATTTTTGAGAGCAGCATATTTTCCACAGACAGATGCGATGAAAACAGGCATTTTAGTGTGCAGCGGCCTCACACACAGCCGGGTGTCTGACTTGGAACCTTGGGAGCATCCTTTGTTCTCCGCTGCATTGCACACTCTACGTTGTAACGCAAATCAATACTCAGCTCCTCTGACTTTCGCTCTGACACGGCTTGAACCTGGAGTTTGAGACAGCTTGGCGTTGAAAATGCAAAGTGCATTTGTATCGACGGGTCCCTCAGAATACCGAGGGCATCTTTATGTAGAGGAGCGGTTTCTGTCAATAACACTGGATAATCACAGGCTGCAGGGAACCGTGCACGTGTGGTGGACTGATAGCACAGTACAACACGGCTGGAGGGTGTGGTTGTGGCGCACACAGACTGACACCAGTGGCACATCTGTGTCGTTTATATTAGCTTTCCGATCACCGACTGCATAATTTGAGGAGGATTTCCTCCCATCTGGTAAAAATGAAGGGTTTTAAAGGTCCACTGTGTAGCATGCACATGAGGTGGAATAGAAAACACACGTGTGTGCTCTTACTTGGATAAAATTGCAAGGAATAAAATAAGTTGTGTTTTCACCAGCATTGATTTTCACATAACCAGCAGGTCCACTGAGTTTGACATGCAGGACAAACACATACTGTATCAATAGCATCCCACAATATATTTATATATGCTCTGAGATTGTTATTATTATTTATTTCACAATGACATCATGTTCAATACATAAAAAGAAAACAGTGATATTAATGGGGCATCAGGAAACAAGGGTTTTCAATATTGTTGGCAAATTGCTTCATCGCCATAACATGCTGCTAAATCATACAAACTGGTCCTGTAGTAGAGAAAAGCTTGTCTTCTCTTACAAACCTCCTGCCTTCCTCGTGGATGTAGCTGTTCTCCCGTGGACATCAATCCTATTCTACATCATTTATCTTCATCGTTTGACACGTAGGAGGATGCTGGGGTGGTGGAGGGGTGGGGTGTCGTACATGAATTTTCTCTTGTACAATTTCAATGGAGCGCTTCTGCCCCCTAGTGTCATAGATTGAAGTTGCGTGAAGGTTTTCAGTAGCTGAATGAAAATAAATATTCTTCGCCAGTTGTAAATGAAATAAATAGATACAAATGAATCAAAGTTAATAAATACATGTAGTATGAGTTGCTTTTAGTCAACAAATTAAGTTATTTATTTGTGAATTTATTTGTTTTGTGTGTGTGTGTGTGTGTGTGTGTGTCATTAAGTTTAAACAGTGGAGATCTGGGGAAAAAAAAAAAAATTTGTAGTGTGGCGATCTCAGGGAGAAACTGATGTATGTTTAGAATTAGAACAGATTAGAATTCTCAAACGAAATATTTCATGTTATTCTTGTCAGAAGTTTTACATTTTACGTGAGACAGCTTTAATCTTATTTAAAGGTACAGGTACCAAATGTTTAGAGACGAATTTTCCCAGACCGTGGAGATCCCAAAACACTTCTCCATCAGTGCATAACTTTGAATTTTGACTATAGCTGATGCTCGAATTTCGAAACGATTCACTATTTTTTCTTGACTAAATCTGTCTTTCAACTATTAGTCATAGATTTTATATTAGCAACACCAAGTCAATGTAAACTAAGGTATATTTTTGTTCTTTATATTGACAGTAGTGTGGATCCATGTGGTAACCTTTGCAAATGTGCATAGTTTCTATGAACGCGCTGCCACCTAGTGGATTTCTTTTTAATTCCATGCAAAAATTGGGTTTGCGGAAACGACTTTTTTTTTTTTTTTTTTTTTTTTTTTAATAAATATTTTTTAAATGTCAGTAATAACGTAAAACAATGTCGAGGGAAAATCTTGAACTGTCGCCGGGTTGGCCATTAAACGAGCTAGGTGCATTATTTTATTATTATTTTGCACAGGTAGAAAAAAAAATCGGCATCATTAGCTGCAAAGCACCTCGGGTCACACGCGTTAGCTGTCCAACATAAACACAGAAGGGGGCGATGATCGGTGGCCGGGTGTGAATCGCACACAGCACATTCCCGTCTTGTAACTGTGGCGCTGAGGAGGAGCTCGCTTGTTTATTCATTCACGTCAGCCCCTCTTCGCCGTCCCTTCCCTCCTTCCTGCTCCACACAACACAACGGGAACCCACCGTTCCAACCGCTTCCTCCCCCCCTACGGCCCCCACCCTCCCCCCATATATTCAAATTAACCACAACCACGTCGCCACCATAAACCCGTTTTGGAATCAGGTGAGTTGTGACTGTTTATTTATTTATTTGTTCCGGGGGTCTGTGTTAGTTCGATGCTTGATGGAGGTTGGTCGGTAGTACGTGATCGGCGCGTTGACTCGTCAACCGGCGAGGCGGACGGAGCAGCTTCAGCAGCCCCCCAACTTGTCACCTTCCTCCCCGGCGGAGCTCGACAACCGTCGGCGGCGGCGTCGCACGGCTGACTCCGCCGCGGACGGTCTGCCCCTATTCGGCGCGGGTTTTTTTTTTTTTTATTTCGACGCGGCGGCGGCGGCGACGACAACGACTACGACGACAGCAACAAAACGCCCGATGTAGGTCAGCAACCACAGCCAAAATGTCGTCTTTTCTCCTTCCTCTTTAACTTCCACGTTCTCCCCCGTGCCGTCAAACAGATGGCGTCGGGAGAGAAAGGGGTGGAAAATGGACGCATAAAGGAGTCGAAGGGGGAGCAGCAACCAGGCCGTGTTAGCCTGGCTCGGCTTCATCACCGGGTACAAGCCCCCTTTGCAACACAAGCCGCCTTTTCGTGCCAGGCGAACATCGGCGAGGCCAAAATGTCTCCGAGCGGGGCCGTCTTGCTCAAAGTTTTCTTGCTTGTCAAGTTGCCCCGGGGCCGTTCTTTAGGAGAGATTACGGCGTTATTATATTTGATTTATTATTTTTTGTGCTTCTTTTGATCAGGCGGGACGGGGCTCCGTGATGCTAATGTGGACGTGTTTGGCGCGAGTCCCCGCTCGGCTTTTGGGTTGGTATGCCACATTTTGGGTTTTTTTTTTTTGTTGTTGTTGTTTTTTTTTGGTCGGTGCTGCATGGCACTTTGCTGGCATAGATGCACCGCAGCTCGGTCCTTGTTTTTAAAATAACGGGGCATCTGGGCGCCTTTGCCTTGGATAGGCCATAGGGGTCCTCCAGCGCACTAAAATGAGGGCATCTCAAACTGGGTGCATTTGGGTGCAGGAGGCCCCTGCGCGGCTCTCTTGTGCTGTTTGTACACCCCTCTTCTGCAATGCCCCCCCCAACCGCTCCTTTGCTTCTTCACGAGTTTGAATCCAAATCCACAGCGTCTGCCGCAGCTGACCACTCGCATACCTGCCATGCAAGGTTTCTAATCACATGATGTGCATGGTGCGCGGCATGCGGCCGCAGCCAGCTGCACACTAGGAGGACCAGTTGGCAGCCCCCGCGGCCTGTAGATGAGCTCTGATGCGTTTTGCTGTCAGTGCACTTCAACGGCTGGCAGTAATTAAAAATACATTCTCCCCTTTATGGTCTGTAGGGCACCAGATTGATGTTCCTGTTGGTGGAAATATTTAAATGACTCAGTGGTGTCAGTTGAAGCGTCAATGCCACAAATTTCCGCGAATGTTGACCTATTTTTTTTTTTTTTTTAAGTTAGATTCCAGGAGACGCGCATCCTCTGGTGATTTTTGACACATATGTGTTAAAGAAGTGGAGGACCACATTTGACCTCTTCTGGTGCTACAGCAGGGTAGTATGCGTCAGTGCAGCTCTTAGACTGATGATCGCTGTTGCCTGTCATGTATTTATGTCCGCCTGTCAAGTGATACCTGTCTTACGTTTGTCCCAGTTTTTTCTGCGGGAAAAAAAGCTCTTTCTGAATTACCCAGAAACTCTGGTGGGTTAGGGCTTCAGCCTCTTGGTTGACTGGAATGTGTCGAGCCTGGTGCCTCGCTGCTTGATAACATCGCCAGTCTGTGTGCGCTTGGAGGCAAGTTGCCAAATAATAATTTTGCAAACTTGCCGTCTCTCCTTTGGCTGCGATATTTGTTGTTTCCCGTTTTTGTCTGATCTGCTTTGCCGAGTGATGCTCATGTTTTCTTCTCACGTCGCTGTGTTTACATGGGTAAAAGACTGTTTGATGATAGTAAAACAGTATGCAGTGTTTTCATGGTAATATTGTAACAACGAATTGCACTCTGACATGGCAGATGGACCGTTTCCCAAATTCTTTGACTTCTCTCTCTGGCAAAGAACCCATAGAAAGTGTTTGTAAAAGCGGGGTGAAACTTGGAAGTTGAAGGGTCGGGTTACATTAAATCTGTAGACCAGTCGGATTTGTTGTTGTCTATCATTGGCTTCCTATCACTGCATAGCTGCTGGCTAATCTCTTGCCATAGTCAGTCCACAGGAAAGTGAAGGGAGGCTGTTGGCCTTCCACTGTGTTTTTATGTTATCATTGTAATGCAACATAAAAATACCATCCATTTGTGTTTGAATGCTACACGGGCAGCCTCCCTGCTAACCCTTTTGGCGGCAGCAACAGCTTCTACAGTTTCAGAGCTGATTAGAGCAGTTGTTTTTTTGTTTGATACCTCCTGCACACTTTATCCGTAAGGGAAGCTTATTGATTCTTTAAGCCCCTGAAATTTGAAAACCCCATCTCTGAGACGGATGAGAAAATCTAAGACATCTGTTCTAACATGGTGCACTATTAAACAAGTACTGGAAAGGTACATGCTTTCAAATTTGTTTGCAGGATTTCTAGTTTTGCTTCTGTGGGCATTTTTTATTTCTTGGCTAGCTCCACTTGTACAGTGATGAATAAATTTCTCCCCACATTTGGATCAATAACTCCGCCGCTGCTACAACACAAATCTGTATGCTACTCAGGACATCATCAGCTATTCGGCCATGAAGCATCAACAGCTCAGTAACCGCGTGGCGTAAGGGCCAGCAGGGGTTTCACCAGGACATCGCAGCAGTCTTTCGAGAAAGAAAATCAATCCTTTAAGAGACACTGAAAATGACACAGCTGTTCGTGAAGATGAGTGAAAATTAGGAGTGTTAACCTTATTCTCCTCCCTGCCTCTGTTCTCTGTCGGGATGTCGGAATATAGCTGTTTAGAATGGCTGATGATGGTGTCAGCACATTGCAGCTCTCGGCTGTACCACAGGCAGGCTTTAAAAAAAGAAAAGAAAAGAAAAAGAGGCTCGATGTTTCTGGAAGCACAAATGCTTTAAGTTATAGAGGGACCTCTGAGGCCTAACGTCAGTTTGCTAGGCAATGCTTTGTTAGTTTGATGTTTAAACCAGTTTGAATGCTGCAATTGTCATGCCCGGGGAGGGAAAAAAAAAACTGCAACAGAAATTAGAACACACAATGATAGAAATCTCACCTTTGTGTTGATAACTGAAAGTGTTCGCTGAAAAGGCTTCAATGGAGAGACTCATTGTCTGTCAGCTAATCTGAAATTGCACACTGAGTGTTTCTGCTGTTGGGTGGACATCTTGGTAATTGTGATCCATCTGGTGCGTGTTTTTTAAAGGTCACAAACTCTATATTCCCTCATAAAGCATCATATTTAGCCCACAGTTTACAGCTTTTGGCTATTACTGATGCTTTGTTGTTTGTCAGGGGACAAAAACAAGACAGCTGTTTTCTGATTCTCAGAGGTGGGCCCAGCTCCTGGCTGGAGGCGCGTCACTACCCTGGAAGGAGTAGTAGTGCTCTTAGTGACATCACACAGGGATGATTTCCAAAATTGTACTTTTTAAAATAGACCTCATCTTGTTAGCAGAGGCTCAGTACCTGTCGTTACGAGGATACAGTGCTGGAATCAGTCTGGTAGAAATTTTTCAACGGTTGCTCTTGTGAGCTCAGCACAGACCTTGAGATGAATTGTCTCACCATCAGGGCAGCACGGCATTATGATAAAAGTGATGAGTGCTACGTGTACTGACTTAAAATTTCTGATTTAAGATTTCCATTCCAGCAACATGGTTTTACCGAGAGAAACCCTCGCAACAATTGACATCGAACCACAGAGCGTGAAAATATAGTGTCTTGATTACTCAACTTCATACTCTAGTTATTGGCCTCTGCTAGTAGCATCTCCATGGGTATTACTAACCGTCCCTGTCAGCGAAACTCCGCCTGCTTCCCAAATAGGTTGTCATGCACGACGTGAACGGATGGAATATCTGATATAACTTATTATAGTTTCAGTGCTTTTCTGCAATACGTACTACATAGCGCAGGTTTATATTGCTCAGGCAATAAATTCAAAATTTATTTTGCAGCCCTGCTAACATTGTCTTAGAAGATGGATGGATGATGGATGGCTGTCCTGGATAATTTGTCCTGCTGATTTTGATCCCATCACTGTTTGTTCAGTGCAACCACAAAAGTGGTGTTTCTGGTTTTGATCACTAGATCCTGGCAAGAATCGGACGGCTAGCCATGAGTTCCTCATGTTAACATATTCATGGGAACATGAGCAGCTGCATCTAGTTTCCACTGTGTGGCTTTGTTTAGTCTGAGACGTAAGGTTAGGAGTTTAGAGATGCAGAGTTGTCCTTTTGCGTCCCATGTAGTCGTCCGAAGTGTTTATAGTATTATATTAGGATTCTTTTGGGCACTCCCTGTGGAGAGTCTCTGGGCACATCCAACTGGGTGGAGGCCTCAGGGTCAACTTGCTTGAGGATTTTTTTTTTTTTTTTCTATCTCCTCCAGCATGGGAAGTCCTCTGGACCTCCAAGCAGTGGAGATATGATAAATGAATGTAAATGGGTGACTTATATTCTTCATATCCTTAACTGAAGATCCTGTGCCAAAGTTAAGGTAAAGCTGTTTCATCTGAGATGTCCAAGGACACTAAGAAATAGCTGTGTGTGTTGTGCACTCCACTCCAGAGTTTGCAGTAGATTTTGGTGGTATTTGATGCTTCTCGAGCTGCCATTCACGCCAGTCATGTGTGCTCTTGCTGCTCGTGCTTGTTGAGCCAGATTTAGCTATGTGAGGTCATTAGTTGTCTGCAAGTTCAACTGAACTCTGCCAATTCCCTTCTATGACAAAGATTAGGTTTTTTTTTCCCACTGCAGAGCCGTAGCTTGAAATTGTTTTTAATGGCACTTCTTTAATTTTTACAGACAACTGCATTTATTTTTTGCATATCCTGATTATTAGTCCCCGTAATTAGTGTGATTGGACTGTAATGGGTGAGTTGTCTCTAATGTAATGTTGATTAGCTGAGGCAACAGTAGTAGTGTTACATAGTGTTACATCCTTGGCTCTCTACCAGCCTCTGCTCATTTAGCTGGCTGCCATTTTTTCAGCCTATCCAAACCAGTGGCCTACTTTGTGCCCTCTTAAATGTAATTTTAGTGTGTGTTAGTGTGAGCGCACATTGTCAGTCCAAGGGAGCCTCTCTCTTTTCTCTCCTTGTCTCGGTTTTCCATTCCCCTCTTTTCTGTGTGTCTGCTGTTCTCAGCCGAGTTTCTCTCCGACTCGGATCGAGACTTTGAAATGAATGTCAAATTTTGTGCAACACAACAAATAATTCAAGGTGGAAGGGGTAGAAATCCTTTTTGTTTGTTTGTTTGTTTGTTTGGAGGAAGAACATTTTGTCTGTATGGTGATTACGAAACTCTGGGACATTCCCACCCAACTCCCGTACATTGCAGTTTGTTCATTCATTGCGTTCAAGCGGTTGCCCAAGAAAGCGTCAAATGCCAAAGTCAGCGGACCTGCAAAACTTGCTAGTTACCACACAATTCTGCGGCAACCTGTTTGTGCAGTTCGAAGAAGCATGTGGATGTGACCAAAGACAACTTGAGGTCTAAAACTCATATGGAAAAACAAGAAAAGTTCCTTGCCTTTGATCATATAGCACACTCAATGGCTCTCCCCTATACATTTTGCATTTCAATAGCTATGCTTCCAATTATAGTATTTCGCAAAATAAAAGCGATTTCGACAGAGTGCAATTGCGATTTGCAAGTGTTTTCATTGAATGGTGCGAAGCGCAAAAGCCATAATTCTAGTCAAATCTCGTCCTGCGAGACCCCACTTTAAGGAGGATGGAGGTCCAAAATTTCTTGTATAAATCTGCATTTCAATCTTGTTTGCTGTCAAGAATGGTTGCCATATTTTTCTCTTTGATTACTTGTAAGAAAATATTCAGTCTCCTCCTTTGTCTAAACATAACACACCATTTTCACTTGAGGTGAACTGGTCACGTGACCCCGTACATCACAAAAAGTGTTTCCACGACACTTTTGCAATATACCTCTAGAATATCAATACGTCTGAAAAACCACCCCATGAGAGCGTCAAAACCTTTTCGTGACATTTCAGAGTTTTTTTTTCCCGAAGTTTAGGTGTTTCCATGAGCAGTTTCTTTCTTGCGATATTTAGTTTTGCGCAATTCTAGGGGTAATGGAAACGCAGCTAATTTCTCAACTTGACTAATAAGTTAAGAATTAATATATATTTTTTTAAACTTTTGATAAATGGTTAATGGTTTTGCTGCCATGTGACCCCTTAAAAAAATTGTATATATATATATTTTTTTTTTTTTGTAAATGGCGACACATTGTGTTGACACTTCAATTTCCATCTCCATGAATGTTCCCGTCCAGGGATGAATGTAGTCATGGAACACTCACCCTGATGTTTAAGTTCCCTTTACACTGTCATTATTCTTCCATTTATTTCCCACACCTTAACCCAAGTCCATCAAATGAGAAATTAGTTTGGAGAAAAATAGAGCAGGGATGATGCTGGGAAAGCCATGATAACAATGAAGCTAAGAATGAAGCGATGAAGATGGGGGGTGTATCCATAGAAACCAGAGGAAAGACTAATGCAGGGGATACACAGCTTGAAACTGTTAGAAAACTTGGAGAGCTTAAGTTTGGTTCTGTGTTAGCACATCTTTGTGCACTAAACTGTTGTGGTTGTCTAAGACAGCCAAACATTGCAGCTCTTAACAAAAAAGATAAAAATGGGAAATGAAATGCATGCAGTTTTCTGCTTTGTTAAAAGCACATTTGTTTGCCACTACCATTGTTCTGCTACAGATTATTTTTTTCTCCAAAAGCTAAGTCTGGTAAGGTCATTCACATTCACAGTGTGTATCTTACCTGCTCCAAACACGTCTAAACTCAGACGCCGAAGTTCCTCTTTACGCTGTTTGCTTTGTGGTCAAGGTAACACTTAGTGAGAGAGACCGTGTTTCCCAGTCAACTGACTTGGAACGGCGCTGGTTCTGCAAGGCCACCTCATTGTGTGCTCTAATGCCGCACACGGGGATGGCTTTTGGCCTGAGGAACTGTGCAACATATCAGAGGACACAGGACTGTTATGCTGATAACCAACTACTGTGTGCATACCTTGCTCCCTTTCTGTCCCCATAAGATCACCTGCAGCATCTGATGCCAAAAAACTGTTCAATGAAATGTCCCAAACTAAAAAGATCAAAGATGATGCTCATTTTCAATCCGGAAAGCAGCAAATTTTGCCCTCTGTTCACAGTCTCCTTTAAAAATGCAGATTTATATTGTCCTGAAACTGATGTTTTGGATGGAATGAGCACATGGCTGGCAGGGTTGTCATAACCCCAGGAGAATTGTCAGATACAGACGATGGGCTTTTGTCATTTCAAGTCACACACTGTGACTAGAACTTGATTTAATTTTGCATTCTGGAGGGTAAAGGTTTGGGTCTTGGGATATAATGACATGGATTGGAACTTTAAAACTATTCTTTTGTTCTTGTAAGTGTGGTCATTGATCAAGTAAAGAAAAAACGAAATGGTTGTTCGTTTAGTTTGTAAATAATCTGCCCTTATGTTAACTTAAAAAAGCGGCACTACCTGCGAGTAGGTGGCCATGTACAGAAAGCCGAAATGTGGATCTGCTCTGGGCTATAATGATTGTGTGAGAAAGTCCCGAGATCAAGTTTTGCATCAGAAAAGCAGGTAAACATGGGCAAATTAGTGAATGAATTGCTTGCAGTATGCATTCTTACCATTAGATGCTGCTTAATCGTACACACTGGGCCTCTAAATCTGTAGGGCAGTGGATTGAAGTAGTGGTGCTTGTGCAGGCACTGGCTTCTTGTGCACAGACTCTTTACATTTTACATGAACAGGGGTGTTACATTGATTGACAACGGTGATGTAGGTGTGTGTGTGTGTGTGTGTGTGTGTGTGTGTGTGTGTGTGTGTGTGTGTGTGTGTGTGTGTATTCCTTCCTTTCACCTCCTTTCGCAGCAGCCATGTCTGAAGTCGAGCCTTATAGGTTTTGTGCTCTTTTTCTCTCGTTCACTCCCTGTTTTTTTCCCTTCTTTCCCTTTCTGTTTTTTCCCTCCCAGCTCTCCCCTCCCCCACTCTCTTGTTCCTTTCCTCCCTCCCTCCCTCCCTCCCTCGCCTCTCTCTCTCTCTGCTTTTTTCCCTCTCTCGGTCTGGCTTTCCATCATGCTTTACCCCCTCTTGCCTTCTCTCTCTCTCTCTTTCTCTCACGTTGCACTCCTCTGCTCTCTCCCTCCCTTCCTCCCTCTCTCCCTCCCTCTGCCTCACTCTCACGTTGCTCTCTGCCCCTCTCTCTCTCTCTCTCTCCCTTTCTGTCTCTCGCATCTCTTGCTCTCCCTCTACGTCCTCCCCTCCCCCACTGCTGCCTCTCATTTTCTCGTTCCTTTCCTCTCTCACTCTTTCACTCACTCACCACTCACTCACTCACTCACCCTCCCGTCACCGTTGTCTCTCACTCCTCCCTCCCTCCCCTCAATCCCTCTCTCATTCCATACAATCATCTGTTCTCTCTCTCTCTCTCTCCCTCGCTCTCTCTGCCTTCTCTATTCCGCCCCCATTTTGTCCTCTGCCATTTTCCTCTCTTTCTTTCCTCCATGTTGTTCTCTCTATCCTGCTGTTTACTGCACCCCCACAGGACTATTGTGATGCAAACTTTTTTCCAAATATGCATTTTGACGAAGGAATCATCAACAAACACCCAATTTATCAAAACAAAATGCGATTGAAAAGCTATGTTTTGACCGTGTTTGTCCTTTATTTTCTTCTCCTCCTTTGTCCCTCGGTGCCTTTCACTTTGTTGCTCGCATCAGCCTGAATGAAACCACCTGCCTCGTGTTAGAATACGAACGACTGAAGCGCTCTTCTTTGCCTAAACACTCACATTTTCCTGTATTCAACAAGTGGTTATGTCCAAATGACCGACTCGTCTTTCAACGAACACTATTTGGACACATTCAATGAATAAATAATTCAATTGGATCTGTCACCTCTCACAGCCTCGTACTTGGCTGTGCACACCACTTCATCACTAACGGGTGGCCTCCGCGCCTTCTTTTAACCTGCCAGTCATTAATTTACCACAGCCCAGTTCACCAGTTTGCCGGCAGTCAACACTGGTTTGTATTACCAAATATCTAATGGCAGAATCTGTAAAGTTTTGGTGCTTTTTCAAATGGGAATAAAACCGTCCTGTGATTTGTGCCATAGGCCACTGATCATTTTTACATATACATTTATATTAAGTGCACCTGAGGCTTGATTTGAAGGATGGCAGCCGCAGAAAAATTAATTATCCCCTTTTACTGAAAGGCGAAAACTTCATGGTAATAATTATACATAGCCAAATTCTGTTTTATCCCCCCTGTGTTTCCTTCTTTTTCCACACAACTTCACACTGCAAGTAGCCATTGCAGAAATCTTCACATTGCCAGTCACCATCATGTTGACAAAGACAATAACATCATACATACAGGTTCATTTGGAAATTGCAAAATGCAAATGGGATTTTTGCCATCTTTCCCAACCTATTGGTTTACTGTTGACTTGGATCCATCCATCCATCCATCCATCCATCCATCCCACATCATTGGGTGGATGGATCCCAACAAGTCACTAAGACACAATTCACATCACACTCAAATCTTCACACAATTGCCAGTTATTATTAGTTTGCCTAATGTGCATGTATATAGCTCAGGAAGAGACCTGGGTCCAAATCGAACAGTGTGAGGTGACCTTGCCCGCCGCTATCCGTCCCATCCTGGGACTTTAGGAAGAGAGGTTTGGTTAGTCTCGTGCCTTGACAAGCGGCCCTGGCAGTGGATGGCATTTTCCTCGGCCGTTGCAGCAAATCTCTGCGCTTCCGTCGTTGAAATCATAGGCCCCAACATGCATCACACCACGGTATATTGAGCATATTGACGTTTTACCCGACGGCTGTAATGCAATGTGTGGTTTTCTCTTCAGGGGTGAAGCCGTCACTCATTTTCTTGCTTCCAACCACAGTTCTCCCTGAGAAAAAGAGAGCAAAGTTCCTTCTGCTCTGTGTTTCTCGAGGCGTCTGTTGGCGGCGCTAGTTTTTGTGTGACTTGCGCCAGAAGTACCGAGACAATGAGACACGACACTCATTGATTGGCTCGCGCGATGACTAATTAGGAGTCGCAGGAGTTGCGCTTCTTCTCCTTTAACTCGCATTGTATCTGCTTCCTCCCACCACCCATCCCTCTTTCATTTCTTCTTCCTCTTTTACCGCATTCTGCTCCCGTTCTCCCTCCCCTCAACACTCTGTCCTCTTCCCCTCCTTCCTCACCTCGTCCATTCGCTCGTCTCCCTGTCCGTCACCGTCCACCTCTCCCCCAGTCTTTTGCTTCCTCTCCGCTCTTGGTCTCCTACTTGCAACAATCTTCCAACACCTTCTGCTCTTGTACTCATGCAATGAACGGGAGGGCACGGAATAGAAAAGGGTGCGGAGAGAGGGAGGGAAGGATGTGTGGACGACGTTGTTGGACTGAACTGGAGGAATGAATGTAGAGAGGAAGGCAGACAGACAGATGAAGGAGGAGAAGAGGAGACGGAAGCAGACGGGAGGCAACAGCCTGGCGGATCCCTCGTTCCACGCAGATATGATGTTGATTTTTTTATTAATTCCTCGTGTCCGTGTTGTGTTCGAGGCCGACTCCGAGCCTTGTGAGTCACCCCCGGAGCGCGGCGCCCGATTTGTTTGTTCCTAAACATGCCAGCCATGTGCTGATTGTCAGTCCAACGTTTGCTTGTTTGTTTGTTTGTTTGCACCTCGTGCGTGCGTGTGTACGTATGTGAGTGAGGGACCAGAGTCACTCCCCAAAGTGTGCTGAAGGGGAGGAGGAGGAGGAGGAGGAGGAGGAGGAGAGACGGAGGGGAAGGAGGCGGGCGGCGTTAAGCCCCTCCCCCACCCCCCTCGCTCATCCCTCACATGTATAAATGGCGGTGTGATCGGTGCGCGCGGCTCACTCGCCACTCGCACCAGAAGGATGAGATCACTAAAGCACCTGAAGCCTCACAGCAGGAGGAGCCTGGTGAGTTCACCGGCTCGCGGTGCGTTTGGGTGACTGTTGGCTCGCTGTTTGCAGCAAGTGGCTCCAAACAGCAGCGATGCGCCTGGAAGCTTTTTCAGCTGCTTCGCCGTCTCGCTTTATTTTGAAAGTTTCTTAATATTCCAGACAAATTGAGGATAGGATTGTGTGTGTGTGTGTGTGTGTGTGTGTGTGTGTGTGTGTGTGTGTGTGTGTGTGTGTGTGTGTGTGTGTGTGTGTGTGTGTGTGTGTGTGTGTGTGTGTGTGTTGGGGAGGGTGGATGTTGTCTCTTTCTCAGCACTTCCTTTCTTGCTTCTGTTGTTTTTTTTTTCTCCCATTTCTCATCTTTCATGCCGCCTTTTTCTTTCACCTTGTCGTCCTCCTCCGTCTGCCTCCCTCTCTCCGTCTCAGCGTACCTTTCTTTTCCTTGTTCCTCCGCTTCCTCCACCGCCTCACGTTCATCCTCTCACTCTCCCTCTCCCTCTCCCTCCCCTCTCCGCTGTCTTTCCCGCCTCCCCTCCTCTCCTCATCTCCCCCACCGCTCGCTTGCTCGCTCTCTTTCATTTTTCTCTTCCCCTCTCCCCAGTCTCTCCTCCTGCTCTGTGCTCTCGCCCTCCTCTGCCTCTCTCTCTCTCCTTCCCTCCCTCTTCCTCTCTGCCTCCCTCGTTTTGTCTTCGCTCTCTGTTTTTGTCTCCCACTCCTTCCTTTCCGTTCCTTTTCTATTTCTTAATCTTGCTGAATTTTTTTTTCTTGCCCTCTTTTTCCCCCCCTGGCACTTTCTGTGTGTGTGTGTGTTTGTGTGTAGATCAGTAGGGCATCTAATCCTCCACCACACACACACACACACACACACACACACACACGGCAGACATGGTTATCACAGTGGATTAGGATGGTGTCTTTCCTCGCTCCTGTGTCTCAGTCACTCGATCTAAAAGCTTGCTGTTGGCCAGTCTTGATTCGACTCTTCATACCCGGGTTATCGATTTTTGTTTCAGTGTGATTCTGTGTATGTTGTTCCTTTGTCATCATCTTGACAAAACACGTCAAAAGGAGGCTCAGTTTGAGAGGTTTGTCTCAACACCGTTTCCTGAAGTTCATAACTTTGCAGTAAAGTGAAATTTCCTAAAAGTGGGCGGTGTTTAATGTTGCGTCTAATTATCGCTGTCATCTTTCTGTTGTAGCTTCGCTGCCCCAAATTGCTGACTCTCTGATGTGTGTGTGTGGTTGTAGCCCAGAGGCTGGCTAGACCAGTGTTTTTCAAACACTAGCATAATGTGAGATAATGTCAGGTGTAAAGTGAAGAATTGTCCAATTTCACTTAATTGGTCTAAAAATAATATTAACATTCCATTGTGGCGTCATCGTGCTTTAAAAGGAATGTAAGCTTGTTTTCCTCCCATGTTATCAGCTTTGTTTGCATCTAAACAGGCCCAGGTTTCACACTGAGTGAGTATAATTCAATTAAGAGGCTATAGTGTCATTATTTGGCTAGAAAAAATGAAATGTCATTTTATAATATTTTTAGTTGCCAGTGTTCCATGGGACCTTTTCAAAGTAAAAAAAATGTGACGTGGCTCAAAAAAGGTTGAAAAACACTGGACTAGAGAAAGTGGCCAGCATGAGATTCTGATGGCACGATAACTTATCACAGCTCCACTCTATTGCTCCTGCTAAAATATACTATACTGAAAGGTGCAGCTAAAATAACTGTTTTTTTTCTTCCATGTAACCCAAAATCTAATTTATGATTAAACAAAGAATAATTTGAACTCAAGGTAAACCTCCATCCATCCATTTTCAATACCCACTTATTCCCGAGCGAAGGCAGGGTGACACCCAAGTGGCCAGTTCATCGCAGGGCCACATAGAGACAAACAACCATTCGCACTCACACACACACACACACACCTATGGACAATTTCGAGTTTCCAATTCGCCTCACATGCATGTTTTTGGACTGTGGGAGGAAGCCGGAGAACCCGGAGAGAACCCACACAGACACGGGGAGAACATGCAAACTCTACACAGAAAGGCCTCAGGCCCAGAATCGAACCCACAACCTTCTTTCTGTGGGGCGGCTAACTAATAACATTAGTGTGACTTCAGGGTGCACGCAGGGACAGGAGCTCACACTGCAACTGTAACTGGGTGACTGTAGCTCAGGAGGTAGAGTGCGTTGTCCAATGACTGAAAGGTTGGCGGTTCAAATCCCGCTCCATCCCAAGTGTGTCGTCGTGTCCTTGCGCAAGACACTTAACCCACATGGCCTTGTGTGAATGTGAGTGAATGTTTGTTGGTGGTCGGAGGGGCCGTTTGGCGTAGATTGGCTTCCATCAGTAGCCAACATGTGTTGCTTAGCACCATCTGTGTGAATGGTGTGAATGAATAATGGGTTCAATGTAAAGTGCCTTGAGTGCCTAGAAAAGCGCTATCCAATCCATTATTATTATTACTGCAGGAACAGTATGACCGATTAAAAAAAAGTATATAGTTTTTTGAAACAGCAGTCGACCTATAATTGTCCAGTTCTTTCAGTGGCTTCCTTACGAGTGCTGACGGCTGGCCCTTATCTTTGCTTGTCTCTGCAGGAGGAGGCGAGCCGGCGCCTGGGTAGATGTGAGCCCAAGGTGATGGCCAGGCTGGTGGATGCAGGCACACAGACAGATCCAGTGGTCGTGCTGTCCTTGGCCCAGGCCGCCGTGCTAGGTCTCATCTCGCAGAATGAAGTGTTCGGCGCTACCATCGCACCCAACGGCTTCTACACGGGCGAGCCCAAAGAGTCCCCGGCGCCGGCAGTAGACGGAGTGGACTACGAGTACGCCGACCAGCTGATCGGAGCCAACGGAGACTACCTGGGGGACAACCTGGGCGAGGACGGCCAGATGCAGCCCAGCTGCAGTCAGCGGAGGTGGCAGCAGGGGCCGCCGCAGCCCCACCCCGACACCAAAATGGGAATCCCTGACCGCCACGGCGGCGGCGGCGGGGGCGGCGGCGACGTCGTGGCCTCGTCCCACGTGAAGGGCGAGGGCCTGAACTCGGCCATGTCCTCCTGCGTCCACATGCTCAACAGCATGGCGCCCAGAGGCGGCGGATTGGTGCAGGTGGACCCGGCGGCGCTCAGGGGCAAGAACTGCACCGAGTGCGAGCGCGACGTGACCAACCAGCAGCAGCAGCAAGGGGGCGCCCACGTTCACCCGCCTCCGCCTCCACCTCCTCCGGTGGGCCACCGTGGGGCGGGCAAGGCCACCGGGCGCTGCAGGGCCAGCGGCCCATGGTGGGTCGCGGCAGCAGGGAGGGCGGCCCCGGAGGAGGCGGCGGCGCCGACGACGACGTGGACCACCAGGGCAGCAGCATGATGAAGCCCACGGCGCAGCAGCAGGAGGAGGCCATCAGCAGCTACTTCCAGAGCAGCGAGGTGGGCAGCTACGACTCGGCCGAGATGGGCATGTCGGCGGGCGAGTACGAGGACGGCGCGCAGAACATGATGTGGGCCGACGGCGGCGGAGCGTCCGGGCAGCACCAGCCGCCGCACCACCACCACCCCCACCACCACCAACACCACCATCCCCACCAGCAGCAGCAGCAGCCTCAGCAGCCGCCGCCGCCACCGGGAGGCGGCGGAGGAGGAGGAGCGCCGCGCCGCCACGGCGGCCGCCGCGTGGACCGGCTGGACATCAACATCCAGATCGACGAGTCGTACTGCGTGGACGTGGGCGACGGCCTGAAGCGCTGGAAGTGCCGCATGTGCGAGAAGTCGTACACGTCCAAGTACAACCTGGTGACGCACATCCTGGGCCACAACGGCATCAAGCCGCACGCCTGCCCGCACTGCGGCAAGCTCTTCAAGCAGCCCAGCCACCTGCAGACGCACCTGCTCACGCACCAGGGCACGCGGCCGCACAAGTGCGCCGTGTGCAAGAAGGGCTTCACGCAGACCAGCCACCTCAAGCGCCACATGCTGCAGCACACCGACGTCAAGCCGTACAGCTGCCGCTTCTGCCGCCGCGGCTTCGCCTACCCCAGCGAGCTGCGGGCGCACGAGGCCAAGCACGAGCGCGGCCGCTGCCACGTCTGCACGCAGTGCGGCCTGGAGTTCCCCACCTACGCCCACCTCAAGCGGCACCAGGCCAGCCACCAGGGCCCGCACGCCTTCCAGTGCACCGAGTGCAACAAGTCGTTCGCCTACCGCAGCCAGCTGCAGAACCACCTGCTCAAGCACCAGAGCCCGAGGCCTTACACCTGCTCCCAGTGCGGCCTGGAGTTCGTGCAGCTCCACCACCTGCGGCAGCACTCGCTCACGCACAAGGTACAAAGAACGCCCGCCCGCCAGTCTGGCCACGCCCACTCCTCTTGAGGCCGCTTTGATAGTTGTGTAGGTGTTTTTTTTCTGGTGTTGATGTTGTTGAAGATTTCTTTCTTTGAATATACGTTGATCAGGGGTCTTACACCCAGTTAGCTGCCATCTCGCACGGCCACTTCTAAGGAAGCCCGGTGTGGACAATCCAGCTGCCTGACGCCGCGTTTCGTAATTCGGGTGACTGCCTGCATCTTCATATAAACCAACGAAGAAGAACAAGGTGGATGAGGTATTCAAGTTTGGATGTGCAGGCCACCGTAGCTCTCTGGAGGGGGAGAGGACTTTTCAAGACCTTTGCTAGATGTATATTCTTATACATATGACAACTACTCTAAGGGTTGGAAAACGAA
This sequence comes from Thamnaconus septentrionalis, assembly GCA_009823395.1. NCBI lineage: Eukaryota > Metazoa > Chordata > Actinopteri > Tetraodontiformes > Monacanthidae > Thamnaconus > Thamnaconus septentrionalis. The sequence goes on along the minus strand of CM020505.1, from coordinate 4,486,491 downwards.
ATGACATTTATTGTGCTGCGCATATGCAATTATTAATGTATTAATGGGCACAATGTCAAGCGTTTACAAATACAAAAATCATAAATCAAGCCCAATTTTACACAGTGGACCTTTAAGCCATATTCCTGCGTATCCTCTGTGGTCGAGGTCTGCATCGCGTCCACTTGTTGTCCCAGTTTTGTCGTTGTTGTTGACTTCACAGACGAACCGGCACCAGGATGTTCAGTTAAATAGTCAAGATAAATCTTCTTCATCAGAAGAATGCAGCGGACTCTTTTTGTATCTTTGCAGAAAAAAGTCTCTTGTCATTGCGTTGCCTTTAAGGCTGTAGCAGAATATTGCTGCTCATCGTCAGTCATCATGCACGAACAACCTGCAGGGTGTCGGAGAGACATCGTCAAGACTTTCAGTCAGTTTCGCTTTTGAAACGGGAATTTCTTTTGAGCAAATCTGTTGTCGACGGAAGTCGAGTGTGGTCTGTCTGGCTGTGCATTTATGGAAAAAAATTCTTTTTTTTTTTTCCTATGTCCCCTCAGTTACATCCTAACATTACGGTTGGTTTGTCTCACCTTCACATTCTTCTCCAACCACAAAGTGGAAAGTCGATGTACGCATCCGTGAATACCATGTAAAAATAGCATTAATAATTAATGACATCGATATGAATAATTCCTGAAGATTTGCTTGAACTGATGAACTCTCAGGGTGAGAAAACTCCCTGAATCCACCGTCCTGGTCGTTCAGAGAAGGCTGCGGCTATTCTCAGCCTGAGTGCTGATGGTTGTTTGTCAAGGTGTGTCAGCCCTGTGACAAGCTGTCCCAGGTCTCCCTCGGCTGCTCGGGCCTTGCCGGGATTAGATCCAGCTCCCCTGTTACCTTTTAAAAAGGTGGATGGATGAACGGATGGATAGATGGATGACATTTCCAGGCACTGTGTTTTTTTTTCTTTTCTTTTTTCTTTTTTTAAACCCTGATATGGGCCCTCTGCTCCCCCTGCTGGACAGCAGTACGCATAACAGTCCAGCTTGTTTTGCAGATGGAATGGATGACCTGACTTCACTTGATTTGGTGACACACACATATACATACATACACACACACACACACACACACACATATACATACATACATACATAATCCAGGTACTGAGAGATGGATGGTGTGTACAGCATCACGCTGATGACTGCAGGCCTCAAGGCTGAAGATGCTGCCTTTTGTGGCTGGTTTTATAATTCCTTTTCCTGGTACACATCATGTAGGTCAACTCGAGGTGATATTGAGAATCATTTTTTTTTTTTATGAATGGGCTTTTTTGTTGTCGTAACACAGGCAATTGCTGGAGTAGTTGTTGGATGCAGTTTGTGCAAAATGTGCATTAAAATCAACCAACAGTTGTCAAAAACACAAGAACCCACTTGAAATTTGATATATTTTAAAGATTGGAAAGTGTTAACAATTTCTCAAATGGATGTCAGTATTTCTTTGCAGGACAGTTAATTTATCTTAATTTTAAGGTGAAGACATTAGCTGTGTTTCCATAACAGTTTTTTTGCAAAATAAAACTGTTATATATTTGTAAAATTTCAACAAAGTACAATTGAGATTTGCAGGTCTTTCCATTGAATGGTGTGAAGTGCGTAAGCCATAATTATGGTAAAATCTTGTGAGAATTACATTTGCTTTTGTTTGTTAATGTTAGTTTGCTGGCAAGAATGGTTGTTATATTTTTCTCTTTGATTGCTTGTAAAAAAAAAAAGAATATTCCGTCTCCTCCTCCTCCATCCAATCAGAACCCTAACCCCAATTTCACTTGAAGTAAACTGGTGACCCCTTATGTCACGTCAAAAAATGTGTTTCCATGACACTTTTGCGATATTCCTCTATATTGATACGTCTGAAAAACCACCTCATGAGAGCATAAAAACCTTGTAGTGATATTTGAGAGGGTTTTCAAAGTTTAGGTGTTTCCATTACCTGTTTTTTTTTTTTCTTGCGATATTTAGGTTTTGCACAATTATAATGGAAATGTAAACGCAGCTAATGTGAAATCCTCCTGATTTAGATAAAGTATATAAAAATAAGTATATAATAATTATAATTAACAAGTGGTGTTCTGGGTGTTGCTGTGTGATGGAATACTATTCTCAGAAAGTATAAGTGGCGCTGAACCTAAAAATAGCAACATCATGTCTGCAGGTTTAACAGAGTATTGCCTCTGGGAAGGGGAGCAATTTCTCATGCTTTAAAGTGGTGTTCTGCTGCTGCAGTTTAAATTGGATGTTGGAAAGGTCTTCAGTGACTGAGATATTGAAAAGAGGGATAAGAAAATATTCCTTTTTCTTCCCCATTCCACCTACTTGCTCAAATGAGGTTCCCACGTTTAAAAAAAAGAATGAAAAAGTGCAACAATTAGCACTGAAATGGTATTTAGTTGCTGTTCATAACATGACTTTTCTTTTCTTTTTTAGAAAAAATAATGAAGACTTGTCTTTGTGTTTGGACCCTGCAGGGAATCAAAGGCCACAAGTGTGATGTGTGCTCGCGCGAGTTCACGCTGTCGGCCAACCTGAAGAGGCACATGCTCATCCACAACAGCGTCAGACCCTTCCAGTGTCACGTGTGCTTCAAAAGCTTCATCCAGAAGCAGACCCTCAAGACGCACATGATTGTCCACCTGCCCGTCAAGCCCTTCAAGTGCAAGGTGCGTTTCCCCCCCCCATCAGCTCCACGAGACACTAGCGTGCACGTGGTGTAGCCAAGACTGCACCAACCGAGACATTATCAAGACTAGAGAGGATTGAGATTGAGCCAAGACCAAGACTTACAACACAACAGAAACAAAATGACCAGTTTTTTTTTTTTGTTTTTTTTTTAATTAATTAATTAAGTTTTCTTTTAGATCGAACCACAACATCTCTTTTCAGCAAGGTGTCTTTTAAGAATTTCTTTAACATTTTGCTGCTTGCTACTACCAACTATTTTGAACCATTTTCAGAAAACGACAACTTTGCTTCATAAAATTAAAAAATAAATTAACTGGGAATAGGAGGGCAGGGTGTCACTCTGGGTCTAAAACGGCAGCAGTTGGGTTCTTTTCTGTTATTATTGTGCCATTGTAGTGTCCCAGACCAAGACAAGACAGAGTAAAAAGTTCCTGCGAGATGAGGCCGAGGCCCTTAAAAAGTGGTCTTGAACCAAGACCGCTCTCAAGTCCTACAATTCTATTTCATAACTCTCCACTTGTGGCTGTTTTGCCCCTCCTCCCACCCCACTCCCCCAGGTGTGTGGCAAGTCTTTCAACAGAATGTACAACCTGCTGGGCCACATGCATCTCCACGCTGGCAGCAAGCCCTTCAAGTGTCCTTACTGCACCAGTAAGTTCAACCTGAAGGGGAACCTCAGCAGACACATGAAGGTCAAGCACGGGATGGACGTCTCTCCGGAGGGACAAGGTGAGCGAGGCCCGCCTGCATCCTGCACACAGGCGTAAGGAATGACTACTACTTGTACAACTGACCAGTCAAAAGTTTGTACCTACCCTATGAATTTAATGTCTTTTCTTTCATTCTCAATACTATTGACATTGCAGTTTCTCACTGAAGGCATCAAACTGTTCAATTAATTGGCACTGATTTAATTTAATCAATTCAATTTTTGGATCAAGAATTGATCGATAATCAATTGTTTACATCCCTATGCTGAACTCATTGGTTAAATGAGACATAGACATAGGAAGGCCTGTTAAATTGGTAGGATTTGTTTTGCACATGTATCTGGCAAAGAAACGCAGTCATAATCAACTGAAAATAATAATTATGGATTTTATAAATTCCTTAACATTTCAAAGTGCTACATTAAAAGTTGTTGCCTGGATCGCCTGCTCAGTCAAACGCAGTGACTATTTTCTTCCCTTTCCAGAAGTTCTCCCAGAAATGGAGAACCAGCCGGAATATGAAGGACAGAACTTCAACTTCACATCGCCGGACAATATGGACAATGGGGGCTCGCAGAACCTGACTAAACTCACCACGGCCAACATGGAGGACATGGAGGAGTACTACAACTTTGGGAAGGACACGAGCAGCTATGCCACACCCTGAGGGGAGGTGACGGAGCGGAGGGGCCGAGGCCCGCTGAGTTTTGGCCTCCGAGCAGAAGAGCCGGAACTGCTGGACTCTCGTTGTCGGAGTCTGAGATGCACTTCCCAGGTTTGGGCTCCCTGGCTGATACGAGTCGCCGAACTGGAGCTGCTGCCTGTTTTTCCTGGGGATTACTTACCGACTGCAAGACTCTCGACAGGCTGACGGTCCAGTCTGTATGTCCTGTGTATGTATCCGTTACATAAAAAAGACTAACAAAAAGAAGACTGGGGGGAAGAAAAAAAAAAGTCTGTCGCAGATCCATCGGTTATATTTGACGTGATAGGCATTTTTCTTTCAACGTTTTATTTCTTAGCCAGCATCAAGTTATGCCCATACTATTTCTTACAAATGTTTTATTTAATCATTTTTATTTCTGTTTCATTTTTTATTTTTTGGACTGATAGTGCCAGCTAGGAACATTTGCGACTAAAGCGTCCGCCCAGTCGGCTGTTCAAATCCCTGTATAATCCAACTTCTGAACATAGTTCTCATATGTTTGAATGCTCTTACTAAAACAGTTAAGTCGTAGTTATCATCCGTTGGAAACAGGCTCGTCTTTTGAAAAAAAAAAAAAAATGCATTTGTGCTCTTTCTGTTTTGCACGGGACAGTTCTTCTCGAGCCGGACCCCTTCGCCCCCCCCCCCACACACACACACACACACACACACACACACACACCCCCGCTCCGGCGGGTTTCCGCTCCCATGTCGGCCGACGCAAAAGGACACATCGCCGCCACCGACATGTAAATCTTCCTCACTGTGTACAAAATGTTGGCGGCCGCATCGCAGAGTGCTCGCCCACCGACCCACCCGCCCACGTCGTTTGGTTCAGCTTCCCGTCATTCACCACCTCCTGTGTCGTGACGCCTACCGCTCTGGGTTTTTTTTTTCGGAGAAGCACTTTCACAGCAAGACCGCTCGCGTCAAGACCCCAGAACGGCGAGAGGGGACACTCCTGTTGCCTCAAAGAGAAGAACAGGAGGGATGTGAACCCTACCCCTTACACACACACACACACCAAAATAACAGCAACATTCCTAAACATATTCCTAATCGGTAGTTTATTTTTTGTATTTTTTTCCATTTTGGGAGAATATTCCACAATTTTGAGTTCAGATGTGCATTGAATGAGTTTTTTTTTTTAATGTTCTGAAAAAAAACAAACTGCAATTATGTTTTTTCTGTTTGTGGTTCTGAGCGCTCTCAAAAACCCAGGACGAGGTTTCCCGGTCGTTTTCAGTTAATTTCATTAAAGAGAGATTTAGTCTCCGGAAAAAAAACAGCAAACAAACTTGAAACAAGTCTGTAATTAAGGAAGGAGGTGGGGGAGGGGCAAAGGAGAAAGTATTATGGAGGCCCTGGTCGGAGTTTGATGAGTCTGGCCTGATTTTGTTGCATTGAAAGTGGACCGACACTCGTCCTGATTATTGCTCATTATTTCTGTTTTGGGGATGACGATCCGCCCGCTCCCCCTGTCCTGCCATGCAGGTCAGTCCTTGATATGCACACTAAACCAGAGGAATGGTCTTCTAGTTCATTTTTTTTGAAATGAGGAATATCAAACTGAGAACTCATGGAAATTGACCATGAATTATTTAATAAAGGTTCTCTAGTTTAAATGGCTGGTGTTTTAATCTGTCACAGTTGGGGGAGAAGGGGAGGTGGGGTGAGGGGGGGGCTCAGGCTCGTATTTGTGTCTCGGCAGATGGCTACATCCATTATGTCTGCACACAACAATGCTTCCTTTGGCAGCAAAAGATACAAGAGGGGAAAAAAAATCCAAAAATGATGATCAGCGACCTTTTCCTTTTGTTTTTCAATGGGCTGGCTGTGAGGCTTTGACGGTTCAGTCACCCCGAGAAGTTCTTTTTCATTTTGCACTAATTGGCCTATTTTGGAAAGTGGACAAGCTGAATTATGACTGTAAACACTGGTAAATATATTGCTGAACCTCAGCTTGTAAACATGCTAATGTTGCAGCCTCTATCCAACATTTATTTGTGTGTTTTTTATGACTCCACGTGACCTCGGATCTCCTGCACGGCTCTGCGGGTTTTGTGCCTGAGTCGTGTGACGAATGCTTCACAGATATGACTCTTTTATGGCTGCAGTTCATATTGGATGGCAGGTGCTGAAACGCTCAGCAGTTCCATGGCAGTGTTACTCTTGAAAGGAATCGAATATGACATTTTGTCTGTGTGTGTCTGTTCGAGGGAGATCTAAATGAAAACTCCTGTTTGTAATTTGTAATAGAAAACGTGTGTGAATGTAGGTGACGACCGTTCGAGCCTCCGGTCACATTCGTCGCAGGCTAATCGAATTTGTTACTGCCAGGTGAGCCACTTGGCACCAGCTCGAGCATTCCCATTGTTGTGAGTGGCAACGAGACGCTCCCAATTCAGAAAGTTTCGGAACAATTTCATTTATAACAAACAGACAAACAAAGTAAGTCAATATTACAGAGGTGAGATGTGAACTCTGGCACGGTTCAGGAGTTTTATGATCTGACTTTTCCACGGATAGAAGGCTAACCGTTAGCATTAGCATTGACTTGGAGGCTTCCTGGATGTTGTGGAACCTCAGCTGTGTGTTTGCTGAAGGTTCCGGATGTGTGTGTGTGTGTGTGTGTGTGTGTGTGTGTGTGTGTGTGTGTGTGTGTGTGTGTGTGTGTGTGTGTGTGTGTGTGTGTGTGTGTGTGTGTGTGTGTGTGTGTGTGTGTGTGTGTGTGTGTGTGTGTGTGTGTGTGTGTGTGTGTGTGTGTGTGTGTGTGCCATGCTATCAATGCCCAACCCTCCAGTTGGTGTGAAACACACCTTTTTCTAATAAAACAAAACAATAAAAGCCTTCAGTGCTGTTTTTTTTTTTTTCTTGTATGGAAATGCTGCCTAGTTCCAATAAAAATGCAGCTACTTCAGGGCTTATCTCGAACGGCAGATACGACAACAGCTGCTGTATCTGTTTGCCGCTTGCAACAGTTGCCTGCAGCCACTTATCAGATTGGGTGCCTGATAATATGAATATGTGCAAGATTAGAGCACAGTGATCCAGCTGCACTGCGAGGTCAGAGGAGTGAGAAGGTTTCATGTCCAGTCCTGGGTGTCGTGTTTATTTTGTTTTTCAATAAAGTAATTCAATAAATAAAAACATCTATCCATACAGTAGAGGCATACTTTGAGTATCTCAATGACCGAGCCAAGTGTCCTTGTTTTCGGAAATCAAAATATAGTCACCTTAGTGCAGCGTCTTGCTGGAGATCTCTCCACTTACAGGGTGCATACAGAAGCTATAAACCCAGCTGAAAATTGTGTAAAACTAAAATTTGTGTAACTGCATGGGGTCATGCAAGGTCAGTGTCCTTGGGTTAGGACACTGGATTTTGCAAATACGAATATAACGTCACAGTTTGACTGATTTCTTCATGGTTCAATCACATTTCTGTTAATGATAACGGCAAAGAACATGTTGCTGCTGATGTGGGCGACAAGACCGAGCAGTTAAAAACCATTCCACGCATACTGCAGGCCTCTGCGTAGTTAATAAGTGACTGCAATCACAAATCATTTGGGAATGTTTTTTTTTATTAAATATGAAAAGGCGGCCATTTGGGGATTTACCTTCACATTAACAGTATATAGACTTCATTGTGCAATGCAAGATACACTGGCAACAGGTAAAAGGTAAAATATGATCGATATAAAAATACAGTCAGAAAAGTAGCAACTTTGGTCCATGTGAATTGAAACAACGGTTTTATACAAATGGATTGTAAAAAAATATTTCCCTTCATATGGCTAATGCATGTCTGACTTCTTTTTGTTTAATTGCCTAGAGTTTTATCCAGGTTGGTCTTGATGGCATCCAAGAAGTCGGATGTGTTGACGTAATGTTCATTCAGCTTACACCTGCAAGATAGCAGCGTGTCAGTTTGATCTGGGAACGACTCTGTTGAAATATGTCAACACGGGCAGGACAGACAACACAAACACAAGCTGCTGCCTCACTTGGACAAGCCGTGGATGCAGCCGGCCAGGTCTTTGGTCATGATGCCGCTTTCAACCGTTTCAACGCAGACCTTCTCTAATGTCTGGGAGAACCTGCGTGGCGGAGACACAGAGTGACGAGTCATTATTTCTGACTGTATGTGCACGTGTTACGTGACAAATGGAAAATAAATCAGCGGTCAGCCTACTTGACCAAGTCTGGATTTCCATCCAGTTTGCCTCTGTGCTCCAGCCCTCTGGTCCAGGCAAAGATGCTCGCTATGGGGTTGGTACTGGTGGGTTTTCCCTGCAAAGTTACAACAAAATCTGCCTTTGAAGCCCCACGTTATTTAGCTCTTTATTGAAATGACTTAAAACACTGAAGAAATTGATGACAAACAGCTATTTTATAACTTACCATTAATATAATTTCAAGTTCGGCGGGCCGGATTAAAAAGCTTAACAGGCCGCATATGGCCCCCGGGCCATAGTTTGCCCATGCCTGTACTATCCTCTTCAGCATGCCCTTATGCTGTATTGCATTCAAAACTTTCATACTATCTATTTTATCTGCTATATATAGTTGTAATGATAGACAGTTGTAACTATCGCACATTATCAACATGTACGTCACTGAGACATTCTCTCAAGATTTGAAGAATTAACCTGCATTGGTGGAGCTTACCATCTGGTGTTCACGGTAGTGCCTGGTGACAGTACCGTGAGCAGCCTCGGCTTCAATAGTTTTGCCGTCGGGACACACCAGCACCGATGTCATGAGTCCAAGTGAACCGAAACCTGAACACAACACACAAATGTGTGTGTTGTCATGGAGCGAAAGTGAAATGCAAAATGCAACAACAGGAAGTGTAGCTCAGCCGTAAAAACGAACATTCTTGTTTTGGTAGTCTGGCTACCATCATGCTGCAGTGCACTCACCCTGAGCCAGAATGTCAGACTGCACATCTCCATCGTAATTCTTGCAAGCCCAAACAAATCCTCCAGAAGACTTGAGAACCTGGGCCACCATGTCGTCAATAAGCCGGTGCTCATACCAGATCTTCAGCTTGTCAAACTCTGGCTTGTAATTCCTAGAAAAATGTTGATGGTGATGCCAATGTTTTTCAGTTTTTGACAGAAATCAATACTGGTCCAGTGAGATAAACTCGTACGTAATGGCAGTTTGTTTAAACAAGTGGTGGGAGCAGTGGCCCTCGTGTCAAAGATAAAATGTGCCTTCAACGCTTACTACATTCTATTGACAAAAAGCTAACAATGTTGCTGTCTGTAGTCTTTATGGTGGTCCTGAAACTTGTTTAGAGGTTGGGTCACAGGAATTTAGCAAATGATTGGAAAAATTAATGAAGAAAAGATTAAATGTCTTGCTTTTCACCGCAAGATTCTCGAAACTGAGCACAACTGAGCGCTTACGTCTCAAAGATGTCCTGGAAGATGTCTTTAAAGCGTCCGTCGTAGGCCTTGAGGATGGTGTTCTTAGTGCTCATGTACAGTGGCCATTTCTTCTGAATGGCATACTGGAAACAGCTGTGAGCAAACCCACAAATGGACTGCACGAAAAGATGCCCAAAACAAGTTGAGTCAGAGTTAAGGCACAGAAGCTGACGCTTTACATTAAAACAAACTGGTAAAACAAGAACGCTGGATTAAAACACAGCCCTTCTTACCTCATCGGTGTTGTACATTCCCATCCCACAGCCTCCTGTGGTAAAGTCGTACACCTCCCACTCCTTCGGACTGCTCCCATCAGTTGGGGTAAAGATCATTTTGAACTTGCCGGGCTGGGTAACCACAAAGTCTGTTGCCCTGTACTGAGAAATATTGAAGCATCGAACCAAATTTGAGAGATTGATTTTGGAAAATGTCACAATGAGGTTGAAGAGGGAAAAAAAGCAGTTTAGGAAGACGAGAGTATGATGCTGATGTGAAAAAAAAAAGAAGCTAATAGCTGGCAGCACATACAAGACTTACACTGAAGAGGATTAAGAAGGAGAATATTGAAAGTGATTAGAAAAAGTAGCAAAGTTAAAACTTTTTTTCACCTGATCACCAAAAGCATGTCTGCCAATTGTTATGGGCTGTGACCAGCCAAGAACAAGGCGTGGGATGTTTTTACACAGGATTGGCTCTCGAAAAACTGTTCCGCCCAAGATGTTTCTGATGGTTCCATTGGGACTTTTCCACATCTTCTTCAGGTTAAACTCTAGAGAATTCAAAATGACAGTATTTAGCACTTAGAATGCCCTTTGCAAAGCATGAACACATTAGCATCAGGAGACAAAACAAACCTTCAACTCGGGCCTCATCTGGCGTTATAGTGGCACACTTGACAGCCACATTGTATTTCTTCGTTGCCAGTGCAGAGTCGATGGTGACCTGGTCATCCGTCTGGTCGCGGTAGGGCAGACCCAGGTCAAAGTACTTCAGCTCCACATCAACGTTGGACAGGATGAGCTGTACAAAATGTGAACTGTATGAGCACAACACTTGCACTACCACAGTGCACACAGAAATGTTCAGCAAGAAAAAAATAATCAGCAGAGCTTCATGAACCTTCTCTTTGATGAATTCCCAAATGATGCGAGTCATCTCATCTCCATCCATCTCCACCACCGGCTGGTCCACCTTAATGCGCTTTGTGGCATCTAAAGACAGACACACTCACTATTGAGTTGTTTACAGCCAAAGAGGGTAACAATGCTACATGAGATAGTCAGGAATAAAATTCAAATCACTCTTTTTTCTTCGGGACGACATTGATTTGTTAGAATTACCACACGTATTTCTGTGACCTTGCAAGCCAACTGGATCGTTGAGGTTTCAGTTGTGGCACGTCTACCGGTCTTTCTGGCTCCAACTCTAATCAGTTTCGATTAGTTTTAGTATTAGTATTATGCAACTAAAGATCTTCCTTGTGACAAAACCACGATGCAACGGCAACAAGCTTTCCTCCCTTTTTCTGAGACAGAAACAGATGTCTTTGTCTTTGTGTTACTCCGGACTAGCTTTGGCAAACACCACGACACATTGTAACATGAAAAAGGGCGGAGGTGCACATCTACCACGTCAACCATTTTGCCAACTGTGGGTTTAAAAAATCTATTTCAATTTGGTGGACAGAATTTCTTTCTTTTTTTTTTTGTCCCATGACTTAAAAAGTGTTTTTTTTAAGCCTCTACATTCCAAACATTTTTAGTTTTCCCAGATAAATATATTGGGTAACCCAGACCAAACCGAGGCTCATTATTGACTCTAAATTACAGTGTTCAAACCTGACACAGTTCCTAAAGTCAATCCGTTTCTAACATGTTTAAAAACTCGAAACTGGCACCCCCTGTTAGAAAGTTCATTGCTAAGCCAAGTACAAGCTTTCCTCTCACGTGACTCACCTCACAGGTAAGGCCTGGTTAATGGAGCACAGACGCCGGCATTTTTTTTCTCTCCTGCAATCCATTCCATGTTACGCAAATATTACGCTCTGGCTGGGGTAGATAGACGGCATGACCTTAGGCCTAAAAAACGCAGCCTTTACAACGTGTCTTGCTTTTGTTTTGTTTTGCAGCAAATACTTTGTCCCAGTGATTTGATTTACATTGTAATTCTGATTAAAAAATAAATAAATAAGATAAGAAGAAGAAGAGAAGAAGAAGAAGAAGAAACGTTTAAACTTTGTCATTCACAATCCCCCCTCACAAATCATTCATGGCAGCGAGACATTATTTTCAGGACTTTCTGCCGGGCTTCGACCACTCGAGGTTAGGCACTCGGCACATGCAGGTGCGTCGCAGAGCCCGTTGGCCACACAAAAAGTGAAGTGATATTGCCCGCTGACTTACAGTTCCTCTGCTGGAGCCGGTGCTGGCACACGGAAGCGGGACGGAGCACCGCGGCGGGGTTGTGTGTCAGAGCGCGGCGGCGGCTGCTGCTGCTGCTGTGCCCCTCGACGCGGCCGTCAGAACTTTCAGGTAAGCCGCCATGTTTACGGACACTTGGCACCGCCGCTGAGGTGTCTCCTCCTCCGGTGAATGGACGACAGTAATGCCGGCTAAACCCGGTGAGTTGGTTACTCCTCCTCCTACCTCCTCCTCTTCATTTTGTTTTTATGGTGGCTTGTGAACTGTAGTGACGGTGCGAACCGCCACCTACTGTACAGGAGTGTCTGCAAACAAAGCAACCACGGCCATAAATCTACTTTATCTTCCCTGTCCTCCTGTTGGCACACCACACGGGTTTATCTATCTACTAACGTAAAATGGAGTGTATTGCTTACACACCCCTTTTATTGCAACACATTTGTTTTAGTAACGCATAATGTTGTTGTTTTTGTTTTGAATCGTAAACCAAAACTAATTTCCACGTCTCTGGAAATTCAACTCAAACAGTAGAGTTTTGAGTGGAATATCCTTTCAGCCATGTACCAGCAATTGAATTTGCAAGTGAATCTCATCTGGCTGTACAGGAGTATTGTTTTCCTCTTCTAAAATCCCCTACCCACATCCTGCAGTTGAGTCATCATCTCTTCCCACAGCATCAACTAAATATTGTGCCAGTCATACCTGGTGCTGAAGACATACCGTACATGTTTCCGTAGATGATAATGAAACCAACCACGCTCATGCACTAAATTATCCCCCTAAGACTGCATATATTTTATACTGGTACATTTAAAAGGCTATGTTAAGAAACTGGTTTCGACAACTTAAGCTGCCAGTATTGTCCTCATTTTCCCTTTCAATCAACAATAATTAATCTGCACTTGTGCATACTCTTTTGAAGCTGGTATACACTTGTTGCCTTATCAAAGTGGCAGCTAGAGGAAGTGTGTAGTAACAGAATAGCCAAGCAGGTTCGCCTTGGTAGCAGGGTATTGTGTGATGTGTGTGATCGATATCAGACATTCATAATTCATAATGTTATTTGTAGTGCAACTACTGTTTGAAACAAATCTTAAAAGTTCTTTAAGACTTATTTGATTCTGCCATTATTTTTTACTTAAACAGGAAGCCTTTTTAATACACCCAGAGTCTGTGGAGTCCACCAGATGGTTTGGAAACGAGTTTCATAGAAAAGGGGCAGCTGGTTGTTGAATGTCGAAGGTTCAGTTGCACAACAAGGACAGACATTTTTGATGAGAGGGGAAGATTCTGTCCAGGAATGGTGGGTGATGGTGCCTGTAGGGAGTTAGTGGACCTGACATGGGGTTCCAACAATTCTGGCTTCAGTTGTGAAGACATTAAGAAAGTTATGACTCCCATGGCAGATGTAACCACATTCACAGAGGTAAAAGGCGACTGTTGTAATTGTTGTAAATTTATTAAGAAAACAAGAATAAAGCTACTGATGTAACCTGAGATGGCAAGATTTTACGACCACCTAACTTTAATGAGTGTATGAATGACTTACATACTGTATGTTGCGTATGTTTACATTTTTCCCAATTAGATACCTTTACATTTTGTAATGCTTTTTTGGGAGCTTTTAAGTATAAAAGTTAATAAAGACAACCAGACTCATCCAACAAAAAAACATTTCCACTAAATTTACTCAATGCTCCAGGCAATTTTCAAGGGTAAAACACAAACAAACAGGACGGAATAAATGATATTTTATCAGGTGGAAATAAATAGCAAAAATGGTAACTTAATGGCCTCTAATCATAGGGCTAGAAATAACTATCTCCTTATTAAACCCAAAGCAAGAATTCAATACATCAGTAACAACTGCAGGTAAAAAATAAAATAAAATGGTAAACTGTGCTTCACTTTGAGAAACTAAAAAAAGGAATCAAGAGACTTGGTGTTTGACACAGTCCCACCGAACTTATGTTATAAATGCTTTAAGACAATAAAACAAAAGATTTGACATTTCAGATAGTTACACATTTTATGAAACTTCTGAGATAACCTAAGATGGTTCAAATTTAGTAGCAATCCATCTTATTCCTATAAATGCAAGTCAAAACCTACTTTTCTATATTCCCTTTCTTTAGCTATGAAAATAAATCAAGTTTCTTCAAGGTTGTAAAGTGTCAACTCCCTTAATATTTAAAGTTACTGCCAGCTCATTACAAGGAAGACAACGCGGAAGTGATAAAAGAATGTGCACATTTTTCGGGACAAAAGTGCCCCCCCTCCCTAAGAAAACATTGCAAATGTGTGATCTTATTGAAGCTTCTTCCCATTTTCATTGGATGAACACCTGGCATTAGAGCTCTAAGTGGTGGCGGCCACAGTGCCTTTCTTCTCTGCAAAGAAACTCCGGAGCAACACAACCTGGCCGATGCCGATGAAAAACAGCAGCACAGTTTCTCCAATGGACCAGAATGTCACGCGCTCGAGGAGATGCTCTGCTTTGATGCGGTCGTGTGCCTCTCTCAGTCTGTACCAAGTCTGCGATTCAGACACCACATTCAGGATCTGATGAATGGAGACGCAGGACGATTCCAACTAAAATGAGAAAGATCAGCATGGTTAAATAAGAAGAAGAGTGACAGCCAGAGGGTAAAACATACACACAGGACGGTGGAGCTGACAAACTCAAACACTGAATTACAATCTTTAAAGAGAGACGAATATCAGCTCATGACACGTAGGGGGATCTGAACCTATCTGCTTACCATTTTCAGCCTGTGGAATACTTCCTAACCAATAGAAATTAAAGTTTGGCTCATTCTAAAAAAAATAGCCCATTAATACAGCACTGTGGGTTAACAAGAAATGTAACTCAAACTCTGGTAACTTGTAAATCAGACGCAAGATGTCAAATGTGAACTCTCAATAATGTAACAGACAAGTTTATTGCAATTACTATTGTCCCTGGTACATGGCATTCGCCCACAAAGCAGGATTCTTCTTTGCTACCATAACACTTTAAATTTAAGCAGATTTGTTTTATTTTTTATGTTTCTGTCCACAAGTGTCAAATTTAAAACAAGACAAAAAACTCTTTCATCCATCTTCGCAACACTGAAGTGACCTGATGGCAGCCACAGCCAATAGGTGAACTACAACAGGAACATGCTCAAGGATCAGGCTCCACAAACCTACCTGGGTCAGTGCTGTGGTGCCGACCATGTTCTGCAGAAGAGGCTTCTCATTGCCATGGCGGAACTCCAGGTACACCGTCTTGGGGGAGAGTGTGGAGAATTCGTTGCTGAAGCACACCTTGTAGACGCCGCTCATGGTGGTGGTGTGGGAGAAGCTGTCGTACTGCTTCTTCTCCTCGTTGTACAAGACATTGCCCAGGGGATCTGTGACGAAGCAGTCCAGGTCGTAGTTTCCACCAGCGATGACCTGCAGGAGGAGATGCAACATGCACACACACGTCATTGTAGGTGCTGTTTAACCAACAAAACGGGCTCCTAGAATAGAATAGAATAGAATAGAATAGAATAGAATAGCCTTTATTGTCATTGTACAGGGTACAACGAGATTGAGATTTCAACTCCCTTGGTGTCAAAGAGAAAAGAACAAAAACAGCAGCATAAACGGTAACAAGAGCATCTTAACGCTCACACTTTGGTAAAGAACTAAACAGCAGGAAAGGAAAGGAAGGATCACTGCAATGACAAAAAACGTTTTGGACTACGTTGTTGTCATCTTGTAAACGGAGTTCGGCGGTGGAGAGTTCCGCCGGTAACTTACCTGGAACTCTACGTAAAACTTGGTGTCTTTCTCCAACTCCTCGTAGAAACACTGCTTGTCGTTTTGAGCGAGCTCTAACGTGAGCTCGGTCCCGAACACGGCCAACACCGGCAGCAGCAGCAGGTAGCACAGTCCTTGTCTCAGCATGTTGGAGGAAAGTCACTGCGGACCGCTTAGCTGGGAGTTGCGGGTCAACTCATCAGCTCAGCTGGCTGCGACGCTGCAGCTGTAGTCCTGACGTGGCGCGAGCGCCAACAACTTCCGGGTCACTTCTGTTTACTCTCATAGAGGGTCAAAAGTTTGACGCGGCTGTGTCTTACAAGTTTCACCCAAATCGGTCGGCGCCATTGTTGAGGTCGAAGTGACCACACTTCAGGGCACTGGAAAACATAATTCCAACCCGGAGTCACTTATACACTTTCACCGCAAGTTGGCGTTGATGACAACTAGCTTTCTAGTAAGAAACCATAACATCTAGCTCAAACACAATGTTACAGTTCATCAAAATCATCCATCATCACCATCACATACTACAACTACTACTACTACTACTAATAATAATAATGATGATAATACTACTACTAATAATAATAATTATAATTAGAATTAATAATAAGAGGAACAACAATAATAATAATTAAGAATAATTGATTTCTTCATTTGGTTTATCCCTGCGATGAAGTGGCGACTTGTCCAGGGTGTACCCTGCCTTTGCCCTAAGACAGCTGGGATAGGCTCCAGCAGACCCCCGTGACCCTGAATAGGAATAAGCGGGTATAGAAGATGAATGAATGAATGAATTTGGTTTATTTTAAGTAATTGATTTACTTTATATTAATACTGTAATTTACTAAAAGACAGCTTTTTCAATATCTTGACCTGATGACTAATTCCAAAAACAAATATCACTGTCTAGTAGTGCAACTGTCTCAAGATTAGAGAAGAGTTTGTTCTGTTGTAATAATACAATACTATATGCAGATAAAACGTCATCACTGAATCACTACTGCAGGTGACACATGCCTCATGTAGGCTATGCAGCTCCCACAATTTATGAAAAACACTTGTCATTTGATGTTATTCAATATCAGCACAGAAATACTTAAATATTTGTTTAGTTTTGTGTAGTTGCTCTTCACAAGAGTTGCCTGCTTTCACTGAACTACTTTTGGTGAAGCTTTGCTTTTGGTTTCATTTTACATACCTATATAAATCTTTAAAGAGTCTCAAGGAAAAGAAGACAACACCCTATTCCTTTTAAATTCTGAAAATGAAGGGAATAGTATAAGATGTGCAGGAAAGTTTGGAGAGTCCTGTTGCATCTGAGTCCAGAGAGATTCTCCACCAGGTGTGTAGCGCAGGGAGTGGACGCCTCTGGGCTACTGAGCTGTCTGCACATTCAGAAGAATCCACTTTATTGAGGGCTCTCAGATAGTGTGTGTGTGTGTGTGTGTGTGTGTGTGTGTGTGTGTGTGTGTGTGTGTGTGTGTGTGTGTGTGTGTGTGTGTGTGTGTGTGTGTGAGAGAGAGAGAGAGAGAGAGAGAGAGAGAGAGAGAGAGAGAGAACTGTACTGTTCTTCATTAAACCCAAAAGGTAATAAAAAATAAATCTTCATGGTTATTTAACTTGTGGAAAATATTTTTAACAGAATACACAACATTGCAAATATGAAAGTTTGTATATTTAGGGTCACATCAGCACTTTTGGAATCAAAATTTGAGCATACATGGTGATAGTTCACAGAAAGATTTGCCACAACTACACTTTTAGTTCCTTGTCAGAGGCTTAGTCATTTAAAATAATTTTTAAACAGAATATTGTAAGTTAAAACAACACTAATGCGACTAAAACACATGAGATTGATAATAAACACAAAAGAAATTGCTTCTTTTTATTGTTTTTTTTTTTTAAATTTCTATTTATACACTAATTTAAATGGAAGTTCTTGTCTCTCTGTCTGTTGTCTTGATCCAAAAACATTTCTTTGTCCATTTTGGCTCAGTATGATAAGTTATGCATAAAGTTTCGTGTTTGAAACTATCCAGTCACTGACGTGTAACTAAAATTCAGAAATGTCACATCTGCACGTTTCTGGATGTGAGACTTAACTTGTGTGCGGAATGTTATATGTTTCCTATAAAAAAAAATTCTCACTCCAGTAAGCTGTTGCCTCATGTGTTAATCATGCTTGCCATGTTGTGTAATGTTTGTATGAGTTCAACTCCTTTGAAAAGTTCATATTTTTAGTGCTCACAAACTGATCTGTGTGATCATTATCTCCTAAATCAGGTTGCCTGAAAAAAGTGGTTCTGGCTAAACACTAATGTTTTTTCTTGAGTGAAACATCACAGAAAGCTGCATAATTGCTTGAGGGAAATTGAACTCCAAAACCAGGTGCTCTCAGCTGCCTGAGGGGATCCCGTTGTTAGAAATCACCAAGAAATCTTTCCACTCTTCAGTTTGTGGATGGAAAGTATGACTCAGTCACTAAATATATGACATATCATACAGTGCCAAAAGGGTGTTTATAGTTTCTCCTTTGACATGTGACAGACTTTCGATTTTGTTGCTTAATTAAAACATATGTTGCACTTCTAGTCCTACTCTTGTAGACCTAAATTGTAGTTGTCATGCATAAAATAAAAACAAATACACAATATCAAGCATATAACGACCTTAAAGCATTACCATAGATTGCTATCTGAACTCAATTACCCCAAAAAGGAAGCCTTTGTCCTACGCTGTCTCCATTGACTGTAGGTAATGTCATGCACATGCCCTTATCAGTTCTCCGTCCAACGAATACACAATCTATAGCTGGGCTGGAAAAGTGATAAGGAGATGTGAGCGACCACAGAACCAGTAAAGCAGGTAAATCTACATCACAGTTGGACCTCGGTGGGGGGTGTCCTGGGAGGTTCAAAAACGTCCCTCGCTGATGAACCAGCCGTCGCCAGTGCTCCCCATCCGGTCCCCAGATATGAAGGGATCCTTGGTCCACTTGGTCCAGTGGTCGAACCCTGACGGAAGAGTGGCGCTTCCCTTCGTCCCGGCCAGCCGAAAAAAGCCACTCGGTTGGGACCTCCTGGCAAAGCTAGGAACCATTTGCCGGTGGAAGAGTGCTTCTTGCAGCAGTTGCCCTTTACCGTGTGACTGCTGACAAGCATTTGAGACACACCCCATTGATGAGTTTTATTTGACTGCAGCCCCGCCTGGCTCGCCGGGAAATTCTCTGCCTGCCATTGGTTCGTGCTCCCGACTCGCCATACCTGCCCCCTGGCTTTTGTGGACCGGAGCCAAATAGTTCTTCCACTTGTCAATCACGGGGATATCAGCCAGTGGGATGAGAGAGGCCAGGCTTGGCGGGTGTGTTCCCCACAGGTGTGGCGGAGAAGCACATTCCAAATTGTACATACCTGTCAGCTCCTCTGGTATTCAGCTGCTCCTAGAGAGACCTTTGTTGACCACTGGCTCTCACCTCTACTCCTCTACTCCCTCCTGGGGCCCCACGCAGAGGGAGAAAGCAAACGGCTCCAGTTTCGCCCCCCAAAATAATTGTTGACCCCGTGAATCTTCATTTCTCACTCAGATCGTGCCACCGCTTTCAAAGTTCTGATCTCTGAATCAGTGGCAGAGCCCCGGGGAAGGCCATGTTTGCTGACAGTTGTATCGCATTATTCACAGTGATATGTGGAGGGCAGTTGGCGTACAGGTGCAGGCAGTGGCATGTGCTTTTCCAACCCCCCAGCGAAGAAGGCCGGATCATCCGTGTTTTGCCTGCGGAGATCATAAAACCTTAACGAGAATGTGTGTGAAGTGCAATATCGTACAGCGTTTCTATCTGGTATGAGGCGCCTCCTCTCTCTTCCTCCTCTATTTTGACTTCCTTAGTGGCTCCTCAACTCTCTGTGTACTTCTTCTGTGCTACCCCTGCTCGGTCCATTCCCTTAAGTCACAAGCAAACGGTGAGTTTTCCCCCTACAGAGGCTGGGAAACTCAGGCCTGCAACGTTTATGGGCTTGAAGAGAGGAGCAGCCTTAGCTGTGATTACCTTTGGGACGAGTCTGTGCATGTATTGTAGCTGAATCAGTGCTGCCGCAATGAGTAAGCTCGGCTGTGTAACCAGTCAGTTACAGTAAAACAGTGATCCATATCAGGAAACTGCCTGAAAACTCGTTTTTGTTCTCAAGATTAATATATATCCCTCTAAGTTGTTGTATTCAGAGTGGTTTTACCTTCCCCATGATATCTCCTTATAGACTTAAATTTGAGTCACGATTCCAACTTGATTTACATGCAGATTTGTGACAGAAGTGTATATGGCTCGGTTCACTGAGATGCAGTTTCCCCCTAAATTTTAGTTCACAGCCATTGTGACATCAGAGCAAACAACTGGAACTTTAGTACTCATCAACAAATGTCTTGGTTTAGTTGTTAATTACCTGGCAGTACATATTCTGTTTAGTTTTGCTCAAGCAGTGTGACTGGAATATAGCAATGAATCTTTCTCAGTAATAGATTTTACTCCCCTACAAAGAAGAGTAAAATATAATCAGTGGCAATGAACTGTATTTAAAAATATATATATATTTGTAAGGAATGAATGATTTCTTTTTTTGGCTGCATCAAAAGTTCAAGCTTTGCCCATGTAACATGTCCCCTATTTCTGCTGTGACTCCTACTAAATATGCTGGGTGATATGGCATTCTACTCTTCACACGACTTGTTGTCACCGTTTGCTAGTGGGAAGAGCGAGAGTGAGCGAGCACGTCAGGATCAGGAGTGTCCATAAGAATTCCAGGGCCTGAGTTCTGGTGTCGGGGCCCTGAGGCTGCATTCTGTCGCCGGGGATAAAGGCATTGTTCAGCGAGCACACACACAACCGGGGAGGTGCTGAGTCAGCTGTCCACCTGGCTTAGCTCACGCTGCGCTGCATCGGACGTCTCGTCGGACGGTTCCCATCACAGTCTCAAGTCAGGGATGAGGACTTTGTCGAGAGAGGAAAAATAAATACGAGAGCGCTGACAGACTCACCCACTAACATTTTATTTTCCATACAAAAATTTTCCGTTTGGGTATAAAAGTCTTAAATTTTCAAGCTTAATCCTAGATTTTCCACATAAAAAAACCAAAAACTCCTTTTGCATAGTTATTAAACTTGCAGTTACAAAAAATCGAAATAAACTAAATTTAAAACAATCATTTAATGGTAGTTGCTCTTCCACCTACCGGCACCTGTACATCTGTTAGAAAAAACAAAAGTTAATGTAGTTTAAATAAAGGTTCTCTTTGAGAAAAGTATTCCGCTATGAATATATCAAACATGTCTAAGCAACTTTTTACATGAACTAGTTAGTCATATTTTTCTGTTTTTTCCATTTAAAAACTGCATAATAAATCTATTCAGCAGCATGGGGCTTTACTGTGCAGCTTCCGCTTGGCTTGACATCCTGCTCTTAATAAATTGTGATGTCTTAACATAGCACAGGCAGAGGAAGGGCCGGAGCCATCTCTGCCCCCATTGTTGTCGATTATTTAGTTGAGTTCCTCTCCCGAGTGTGAAAGTCTGGTGCTAGCCAAACAACGCGTCCGCCCCCTTTTATCCAGTTCCGGAGTTTGCGAGCACATCAGTGACTGGGGCCACTCATGTGGACCAGAGGAGATCTGCTAAAACATCTTCTGTCCCTCAGTGGGATTAGGGCCGACACATTCCTGGCCGCTGTGCTCTCTGTGGCTCCCACCGCGGCATTCCAGCCACATTTTGTGCAGCACATCGGCAAAATGATATGAAGCTAATGAACTGGTGAAACAGTTTTTAGCCTCTTATATGACATGATAAGTAACTGCATTATGAGCCCTGTTCATTTGAAATCAGAGCAGATAGCTTGTTTCAGAAAAGAGCTTGCTTTGATAAAGCAGTTCATAATCACAAACCACAGAATACACAATCAGTTTTGACCGCTTATATTTGTGTTTCCACAGTTTATTAATCCGTCTGGACTAAACAGGAGACTTACATCATTCATAAAATCAAATCAACGCAGAACAATAAACAAACACATGAACTTTATGCTTGTGGGTCCACCGGGCCACGTAAATGTCATGCAGTCCTAGCAGACGATGTCAGGCCATGGCCGGTCAGCAGGGGGCGCGGGCAGGGGGCACCGCACCCCCCGGGGTGTTGAATCCAGAGGAATGTCCGCAGTTTCCTCTGGTATTGCAGAAGGTCTTACAGAAGGTTGAACATCTTTTCCCAACATGCCGCAGACGCACCTGATTCCCACTGATCCTGGAAAAATGTTGTGTGCGCAATGCGTTTTTTAAATTGCTCTTTGACCTCAAGTCAACATCTGAATGCAGGTTTGATTCACTTTGGGCTGCACTGCTGACTGTCTGGCCGTGTTTATGCCGGCGGCTGTAGTTGTAAGGATGCTTTCTTGTGCATCACTTGGAGTTTTGGTACACCAAGCCACATTTTTATCAAGTTCTCAAACAAACTGTTGCACTGATATCAATAACTAAGTAAATGTAAATGTAAACACTTCCAAAATGCCTTAAAATGTTCAGTTACACATATATTCAAAGCACTGTACAAAACATTTAGCGACCCTGCCTGTCAAACAGAAACTAATGCAAAGCAGCTTGATTTCTGCTGTCAAATCAATTTCTATTTTGTTGTTAATGCTGTTGCTTCTGTTTGTTTGCTAGCAGATCAGCATGTTGTTTGCTTTTTAATAAATGATACATATTCCCTTGTGAATTACAATAAGAACGACACCCAACAGTATTCCACAAAAAACATCAAAAAGAAAAAGTTAGATGTGATTGATTCATTTTGCCCAATCATTATTCACGATTGGGTAAAACTTATAGCCTGTGATTTTTTTCTTTGCTCCCAAGAATACGACACCCTCTAGTGGACGACAACATAAATGACTACATGGCACTAAATAGGACAAAAGTGTGAATAACAGTTGGTCTTTGCAGCAAATCCTACTACGGCCACAAGAATTTGAAGCCCAATCAGGTTAAGAAAAAAAAATCTACTTGTTATGAAGGGATGATTGTATCACTGTTTTACATTGCTTTAGGTGACAAACACATTGATAGCGTTTATTTACTTCTGGATCATGTTTCTGTCCTGGTTGATCTTTCCTCTTTATTAATGAAAAAAATAAAACAAAGTCACCACCAATGATGTAATGTAAATCTTTATATTGTGTCTGAACTGCAAGCATAGAGTTTTATAACTGTTCAATGTGCTTGATCCCTAAAACAAGAAGATTTGTGTGATTCTAAACACTCATTAATCTTAATGGACACAGGTCAGGGATAGCCGCCTTAAAGTAGCTCCAACAGTAATGATAATAATCATCACAGCAACCTTTACAACGATAACTGTACACGCGAACAAGGTGACATCCAAAACTGAAAGAAGAGATTAGTACAAAGCTTTCTGTGAGCAGATCAGGAGCAGCTCTGCCGAGCTCCAGGAGCTTGTGCTGCTGCTGTCGCTGTTGTTGTGCAGCGCAACAACCCTGCTGTTCACTGAGGGGTGAAATGTGATTATGGAGGGTTGCCAGCACACATCAGGACCTGGCAGATGAAACAGCAAGCCCAGCGACCTGAGCTCCACTGCACCTTCGCTGCCACTGCCACCCTCTGAACACTAGAGGGCAAGAACAGCATTTACGTGTGGGCAATGGGTTCTGGTCTTTGTGAAAAGCATTCGCAGACTCACAACAGGTAGTTTTCAACATTTGATTTAAATGAGTTGAGTAATAGTGATCACACATACCCCCACTCTCTCCCCGCCTTGCTGCAAACGATGATATGCGTTGATATATATATATATTTTTTTTTTTGAACAAATGCTTGCATTTGAATTTGCTTGTGAACATCTTTCGAACTGGAAAACAAGCATAATGCAAAAGCATTTACTTCATGGTAAAAGTATACTGAAATAATCCTGTTTATTGAACAATTATTCTGACTGGCACAGCGACATTTACAGTAAATAATATGCGTAAATTAAAACATTAGCAATAATATATAAAATAAATATGGCCATTAATAAATGAGCCACGCCACGTGCACTATTGAATATGCCATTTTAAATATTGTGATAACTTTTTGAAGTTGGATTCCATGAATAAACATTATCGGGGAATGTATATTTCATTGTAGTGATGCACTTCTTTGCCTGAACTGATTTGATTAGTTTTCACTGCGGACAACTTTTTTGTAACATATCTGACATAATATCTTGATAAATGTTTCCTCTGAAAACGCTAAGCCCACATCGAGGGGATTTTCTGACACCTAGTGGATACATGATTGAATTGCAACGTGATATAGAAGCATCTGCTGTCAAACGCCATGTCAGGTATTTAAAGTCATTTTCTTAGACAGCGGTGTGTCAGTAAAATACTTGATTTCACAGGAAAAATAAGTACAACACATGTGCAACAATACAATACCAGAAGTAGACCTCGACAGAGTAGTCTGGAATATATATATATGAATCAGTCAGGACTTTGTCTTCAGAAGAGCTCACACATAATGAGTTTGTTTGCTGTTTTTTCAGTCTGTCATTCTCCAAAAGGGTTAAATTTTAGCACAGATCAATTCATCATTTATTTCTGAAGATTTTTCAGTATTTGTTTTAGCTTCCAGTAATAAAAAATATATCAAATGTCCAACCTATTCCACTCTGTCAAAGATGCTTCCAAGAGGAACATTTCCCAAGAAACAAACAGAAATTCTCACCGACTCACTGAATCGATACATGAAGCAGGCGCGACATTACCAGGTCAGACCGTCTACACCCCCCAAATCCTTGACTGACCCTCAGCATTGTGCCTTTCCCAATTCATCATCGCGTCCATGCGCTGTTGTGCGTGCACTGCAGGAGGGTGAGTGCCGCTTGTGCTGCAGCTCTGGAGATCAAGCGAGGCATACAGTACTCTGGGAGGTTTATTAATCCTTCTGTGTTCCTCCTCGGGGCACGGCAAAGGCAGCTGCGGAGAGAGACCGCCGCAAATAGATCCTCTAAATATGGAGGGCTTCAGTCGAGAGGAAATGCATGATTGAATTTTGGGGCCTCTGCACCAAACAGCCCCCCTGGAAGCGGAACAAGAAAATAGAGGAGAAGCCGAACGGCTGGCAACACTCACTGTCTGTGAATGTTTGTGTGTGCATATCCGCAACATCAGGGCCTGTGCTCGACAGACGACAACTTTGTGAGCTTGCTCCAGTGATGTTTATTTTTGTTTTGCCCACATTTTTAGCGTTAAGTCTGCTGCTGCCTTCGAGTTTTGTCTGACTGAGCACAAAAACAGCCTTTACACAGAGAAATAACGGATGTTGAAAAGTGTTTCCAAATCCTTCGCATCCCTTTGTCGACTTTCTCTGAAGCTGATGTTGTGTGGTCGGGGGCAGTGAGGTGGGCTGGGGTTGCTCAGGGACGACCACCTCCTCCTCGCCACTTGGAGTCCCACTAAAACTCTACACGCTGGGTCTTTCAAAGTGTTGGAATTTGGAACATGTGCGTCGACCTGCACAAAGAGCTCCTCTGGTTTCCTTTGCGAGGTTCCAGTGCTGCAGTGCGTCTTGTCTCCCCACAGTTTGACCCACTTACTGTGACTTTCTGCCTCGCGTGATGTGGACAGCGAGCTCGGATGCGGACGGAGCAACAACATCAACCTAGACGCAACGTCTGACAACCGTCTGCAAAATCTGCGGATTCGTAACTCAAGAGACGCTTCCACACTGACTACATTTTAATAATGAGCACATGGTTGCATGAGTCAGCCCGCTCCTCATCTCGCAGCCAGGACTGTGTGTGTGTGTGTGTGTGTGTGTGTGTGTGTGTGTGTGTGTGTGTGCGCGCTGTCATGGCCGTTGCTTTAATTTGTGCACGTTGCTAAGTGCACATGACCTTGTGCGCGTGTTGGTGCCACCACATGTCACAGCAGATGTTGCCCAGAGCCTCAGTGGTGTCTCCACTGCTGAAGCCTCCACTGACCTTCACCAACAGTCAAAGATTCTGCAGCTCACCCTCAAACCCGACCACCCCCTCCAACTCCCCTAATACGGCCAGTACCAAATACGTGTTTTTTTCGGCACGGCAAGGTGCGAGGAGCTTGTCGGAATGACACCTGTTGGACGAGAGGCAGGTGTCGATCTGCCTGGGGCGAAGATGGGAATGAGGGAGAAGATTGCGAGCCAGGTCGAGGGAGCCGACGGCTGGGGTTGTAAGTAATATATTTGCCGTAAGGAAAAAATGTGTAAATGAGTTTATTCTGAGTCATGTACCAACAATATTCCCATTATCCAATAATGTTGCCGCGGCCTGTGCCACAAATCTCACACTCCCACCACTATACTTCAATGCTTGAAGGCACTTCTTTTTTTTTAAATGGTGCACTAATCATGTCAGGGTTGTGTTGTCAATCCTGAAAAAATGAGGGCGTTGTGGGTGTTGTATTACAAAATGCAGTTGGCACTACTGCGTGATTGCACAATTTGTGGCTTTACATCACTGGCAATGGAACTGTTTTTCTTTTAAACCGCCTCTTTTTCTTCATCGTCTACTGCTTCATTAATGATGAAACATTTGGGATGAAGTTCAAATGTACACAACCTTTATTTTCTGTCCTATCACATTATATACATGTTTTCCGGTTTTTGTTTGTATCTCTCTCTTTGATGATCCATCAAATGTGGCTGATATCTAGAGTTTAATTCTGTTAAAAAAAAAAAAATCTCGAGTGGCAACAGATTTGTTGTCACTCGCGATGCCGCAGCCAGGTGGTGACCCTGCATGCTGGACCGGCCACACAGCAGAATGCATATGAGTTGCAGCCAAGTCCCAGAGAGTGAAGGCTTCTCCCTCTGGTCCCCCTGCAAACAGATGAAATGAGCAGCCTGCTCGAGCTCGGTCAGTGATTCAAATACTGCAGGGGCAATATAACAAGCAGACATCACATCTTGCCACCATGGCTTAAATAATGCAAATGATGACTTTGTTGCTTTTTTTCTTCTCACTTTACAACACAGCATGACTCACACTGTACTTCAAGGTCAAGTCATTATGGTGGAGGCATATGTCAAGGCTTCTTTTTTTCCCTAAAGAAATAAGAAATAAAAAAAAATCTTAGGCTTCTGTGTCAAAACAGATCTGTTGTGGAATCCTTGACAAAAGTATCAGCTGGCTGCCGAGAAGGACTCTGCAACATGTGGTCTATAGAGAGATAGCATCCATGTAGCTTACCACCACCCATGCAAATGTGGTGTGAATGAATAATGGGTTCAATGGAAAGCGCTTTGGATGCCTTGAAAAGCGCTATATAAATCCATCCATCCATCCATTTTCGATACCCGCTTCTTCCTGAGCTCAGGGTCACGGGGGTCTGCTGGAGCCTATCCCAGCTGTCACAGGGCGAAGGTAGGGTGGCACCCTGGACAAGTCGCCAGTTCATTGCAGGGCCACATAGAGACAAACAACCATTCGCACTCACGTACACACCTACGAACAATTCAGAGTTTCCAATTTACCTCACATGCATGTTTTTTGGACTGGGAAGATGCCAGAGAACCCACGCAGACACTCTTCACATTTCTGCAAATGTTTGATTATATCATTAGGCAATTGTCGGACAACACTGAAGAAATGACACTTTGATACAGTGTAAAGTAGCCTGTGTCCAGCTTGTATAACAGTGTAAATCTACTGTGCCTTTAAAATAATTCAACACACAGTGATAAATGTCTAAACCACAGGCAGCTAAAGTGAGTACACCGCAAAGTGTAATTGTCAAAATTGGGCCCAAATAGCCTTTTTTCCCTCCCCGGTGTCATGTGACTTGTCAGCGTTACAAGGTCTCGGGTGTGAAAGGGGAGCAGGTGTGTTAAATTTGACGTTAGACTCTTACATACTAGTCACTGGAAATTCAACATGGCACCTCATGTCAGGTAACCTCTGAGGATCTGAAAAAAAGAATAATGGCGGCCAGACAAAATTTTTGGCCCCAGTTTGGACATTGTCACTTAGGCCAGGGTTGGGAAAACATTTTGACTGGTGGCTACAATGGGTTCTAAAATTTGAAAGCGGGGTCGGAGCAGGAGCAGATGGTTTTGGGAAGCCACCTCATAGGAGAAAAAAATATATCATGGGATTTGTAGAAAACGTGGTTTAATGTCAATTCGAAATGAACAAAAGCGTTACAACAATACATGTGGCTTTATTGAAATTACTCTTAAAACACTGAAAATATGGATGTAATGCAGCTCTTTTATTTCTTACTTACTATTCATAGAATTTCTTCACATTCGGTGGGCTGGATTCAAGACCTTAACGGGCTACATGTGGCCCCTGGGCCATAGTTTGTCCACCCCTGACTTAGGTTATTCTCAATAAATAAGCAGTGTTTTACAAGCTGTACGTTGACTACTTTACATTGTATCAAAGTATCACTTCTTCATTGTTGTCCACTGAAAAGATATAATTAAATATTTGCAGAGATGCGAGGGGTGAACTCACCTTTGTGACGTAGGTAGTTCAACACACAACCCACGTTTATATTTTTGCTCAAGACAACACGGTTCCTGCAAAGGCCTTTTGTCTGGCATATTGCATAACCTTCTTCCAACTGGCTATTGTTTTCACTCAGTCTTAGCATCGAGCCACCAATCTGCATCCTTTTAGTTCTGACCAAAGCAGAGAGCGAGTGCTGCAACCTGCCCTCCGATGCAACTTTATAAATGAGATTAAAAAAAAAAAGAGAGAGAGAAAGAGAAACTGACGGCAAGCATAGTGGCTGGTAAAGAGGATAGCTCCATGCTGCACTTGTGGAAACAACAGCACTGGGGTTTTTCTAAGATAAGGTAGAGATATTGCCCCTTCATTCTCAACTGGCGTTGGCAAGAGGTGGGTAGTAGCAGCTGGCCATGTGTTGTTAATCAATGGGAATCTGCCTCAACAAAGTGGCGGTAAACAGTCTGGTAAGTCTCTGTGTAAATGTGATGGACAGGGGGTTTATCCAATCACGTTGTTGAAGGGCATCCTCTTTAAATCCTTTTAAATCTGGTGAGCAAGATGAAATAAGACCAGCAGGGCCTTACAGTTGAATCACTGGAAGCTCACTAATTCTTGATCATAGTCATGAATATATAGTTAAATGAACTTTAGGTGATTATTCCAACTTTTGACGAGTAATTTCCGTTGCGTTAGCTCATCAATGAACTAATAAATTGTGGCAGCCCCACATTGGGTTACCTAAGCCTTCCTATAATCCCTGCTCCATCTTTGTTGATGAATAATTGACGGTGGGGCTTGATACACTTGGAGACCAGAGGCCCAAAGAGAATACTATAAAATCCTGTTGCGCAATATCTCTAAAAAATGACCTCAAGCCGTGGGCTCCGCCCTCTAAGAACTGGCATCTGATTGGCCAAGTTTTCATTGGTCTGAATCCCCTTTGTGACCTTTGTCAAATGTCAGCGGCGCTCCGTCTCTTCAATCTTGTGCTCCCCTCCCCATTCTATACTCTCCATAATAGGAAACCATAAAAATAATCTTTACTATCAGTGCCAGTCAGAGAGGAGAATCACCTCATTACCACACAATCCTGAGGGGCCTGATTATGGGATGTGAGGAGTTGAGCTCGGGGCGTTCTGGAGGCTCGCTCAGCTAATAGAAGCGTGGAGTTGAATTGCGGCTCATCCTACATTGTTGCACGTCTTTCTTTTTGCTCCCTGCCATTCAGTGCTGTGCATGTGAAATGAATTGAACGACAGAGGAAAAGCCTGAAATACTTTTTAACAGTGAATTGTCCTTTCCCTTCTTGAATGAAACAACCGAAGGCCGGTTGAATGCAAGGTATCGTGTCCCACTCAAACGTGCCCAGTTACCTCCCGGTATCCTTTTAATGATCCCACGCAGAAAAGATGCTGTGATCCCACTGTGAAACACCCTGTGATAAAACAGACCATTGTATGTGGCCTTGCCCCAATATGCTAATCCAGGATTAATTATGGGCCAACCCTAATGAGTGTCTCTCTTGCCCTCTCAGATATGTAAATGTACCAGAGAGGCTTTGTGTTCTATAAAAGAGACAGGAGGGGACAGAAAGAGACGAGGACAAAAGGTTTAGTGGCCATAAATTACTTCAAATTATATCACCACTGTGATAAAAAAAACAAGCTCTGCTCTCATTTAGGGCAAGGGAGAAGATTTATTTCAAAATCATTTTAAATATCAATGCACCTCTGCAGGGGCATTCTTCATCCTTGGTTACCTGAGATGGAGGTGGAGAAGGTGATGATCATATCCATCTTTCCCCTTTCTTTAAAGATAATTACATCATTATCGAAGCTTAGTTCCAAGGAGCAAATTATAAAGACCTGTACTGGGCATATTGTTCCTCATTGCATGTCTCTTTAATATTGTGTAATGAAACATGTTTTCAGAGTAAATTGGTCCAAAACAGTACAAAGCGCACCAATAGACGGTGATGGGCAAATAATTATAGAAATGTGAAAACAGCGATGAAGCAAAGTCAATAAGAGAATAAATGAAAGGTCAAAAGTAACTTTACATGTGTTTTCAAACCATAATGTGTCCCTATTTCCTATTTTATTGCCGATTGAACCCCCCTGCCCTCCCTTTTTTTAAGGAAGCCAAAACATTTTTGCAAACAGGAAGGTAAATATACTGTTTCCTTGAGATCTGTAAATGTATTTGGATGATTTGCATTTTGTTAATTAAAAGTGGGGCGACTTGATTGTGCAGTGGTTAGCGCGGAGGTCATGGGTCCGAGGCTCCAGCAGACCCCAGAGTTCAGGAATAAGCGGGTATAGATTACAGTATATATGTATATAGATAATTAAAAAAGAGTGTGAAATAAATTCAGCTCACTGGCAAGTCAGGTTGAAGGCGAACGAACAGGACCTTGTAGTTCAAAAAAAAAAAAAAGATGCTTTGTGAGTAACAAATGGAAGTGATTAACGGTGCAAGGCTGCTGCACTGGAGTTCAGGAGGGTTGTGGGTTTGACAAGTGTCGAGGATGAGACTTTCTCCGAGGAACTGTCCGAGGTGCTGATATGCGCCGTTCCTGTGTATCTGTGTGTGCGGCGGCGAGGGGTGGAGGGGTGGTGGGAGGGAGGTCACGTGACCCTGCCTCCAGCCCCCGCGCAAAGGGGAGGATGCGGCGCGCGTGCTACAGAGAGAGAGTGCGAAAGAGAGAGAGGGCAGGCTTGCGTGCGTGCGCGTGCGTCGACCGTGCACGGGGACACCTTCGGTCCTCGCGCCATGAGACGGCGTCGGGGCTCGCTCCGGCTCGCGGAGGGGTGGCGGTGGGGCGCAGGATTCTCTCCGCAGCTCGAATGCGCAACTTTGACTCGCCGGACGTCGTCTTCGCGCCGGGAGTGAGTTCCTGCCCACCGGGTCCTGCCGCGTGTGGTCGGTGGGGTGGGCTGCTGCTGGTGCTGGTGGTGCTGGTGCTGGTGGTGGTAGTGCTGGTGCTGGTGCTTGACTGCTGAGCTGAGGAGGAGAAAACATGTAAGAATCCGCAGGCATTCTCGGCCCCCCTATTCCCCGACCCGGCGCGGCCCGGCTCGGCTCGGATCGGCAGCCAAAATGCAGAAGGGGATGAGGCTGAATGACGGCCACATCACCTATCTGGCTCTCCTGGCGAAGAAGGACGGGACGCGGCGCGGCTGCCTGAGCAAGAGGAGCTCGGACAACACCAAATGGCACTCCAAGTGGTTCGCCCTGTTGCAGAACATGCTCTTTTATTTCGAGAGCGACTCCAGCTCCCGGCCCTCCGGACTGTACCTGTTGGAGGGCTGCGTGTGCGACAGGGCGCCGTCCCCGAAGCCCTCGCAGTCTGCGAAGGAATGCCTGGAGAAGCAGGTGAGGCTCCGGCTCACCCGCGGCGCTCCGGCGCACTCGATCTGCGCCGTGGCTTCGCAGCTCTGCCAATAAATTTTTGCGCTTGTTGTTGTTGTTGCTGCTGCTGCTGCTGCTGCTGTGGTGAAAGCAACATTTGATGGTATGACAAAAAAAAAGCACAGCGCCGTATTTGTTACTGTGCGGTTTTTAAGGGCGAAAACAAAGACAAATGTTCCGGAGATGCCCACTTGACGTGCGATATTACGTAATAACGTCATCCTCGCTGTGATTGTGTCGATTCTTAACCAAAAATAGCCGCTTCGTGAAATGAACCACATCAACCTCGCACACACTCGGTGAGTGATGGAGGTGAAAACGGGAAGAAAAACGCACTGCCGTGGAGGAACTTTGGGCTACTTCTCCTCCAGCAGCCTCCACTCTTCTTCTATTTGTATTCCGTAACTTTTAAAACGCCTCACAGACAGGCGTCGTTGCCGTCATGTGTTCGAACGTGTAAACTTTGCAGGTTGCCATCTTGCGGAGGAACGCTGCCCCCTTCCCTCCTTCCCTGTCGGTTTGACGTATTGATTTAATTCCTCGTCTTGATATTAATAGCATCCTACCTTGGCAACTGTGTCTCCCCGGCTTGTTTCATTTGATAGCTCTTATATTATCGCTGGCTTGTTAACGACAGCCAGGAATGGAAGCCCAAAAATATCACATGCAACGTCTTTGTTTCTCAGTGCATCCTCCCAACCATCCCTTTAATTCCCAGGGAGTTTAGTGGCATGGATTAACACGATGGCTGAACAATCTCTCCTGTTTTTCTGTTTTCATTTCCTCCATCCCTCTTCTGTGCTGGAGAGAGCGACACAAGCTGAAAAAAAAATAATCTGGAGGGGAAACGGCTCAGTTGTTTGGTAGGGTTAGAGGGGGAGGCTGGTGCAGGAGAGGAATCAAAACCTGAAGTGGTCAAGCGTCTGCGATCAAGCATCTGTGAGCTGCTGACTGCAGTCACCTGGAATCTGCTCAGCCAGCTGCACTCTGCTTCCCCTGCAGCAGAGCAGCAGAGGGGATCCGGGTCAGAAGTCGATCGGGTGGGTCAGTGCGTCTCTGACCGGTTCGTGGCCCTGACAGGGAACTGCTGTCATCATTTGTGACTTCGGGACGTTTTCACTGAGAACGTCGGCAAATCAGGACTTTTGTTGTGATTCTGTTGTTTTGATCATCAATGTCCTTAGTAGAAGGAATAAGAGTAAGATTGAGATAAGAATAGTAATTGAATAAAAACACTGCGAGTATAACAGATGATCAATTCCTTTATGTCTTTTTCCAACAACAATTATATTCATTCATTTATTCATTCATTCATTTTACAACTTTTGAGCATCTTTTTAAATATTTATCAGATTAAAAGCTTATTTGCTGGCACTTTCTGACCCATCCGTGTTTCATTTAAATCAGAAAATTATGATTTTGTCATTTGTATTTCCATGTAGTGATACAAACAGTCCTCAGTAGGGTTTTTCCAAATGTCTGCTAGTCCACGCTGATATGTCTACCCACCCCGAAAAGTAAAATGTTCATTTACTCATTGCACTGAGAATGAAAAGCTGAGAGGCAAGATTGCTTCACTCTCATGTCCTGAACTATCAACGTGTATGATGATTGTAAACTACATTTCCCATTTTAAGAAAAAAACAAAAAAAAAAAAAAAACAGGTCAAGATGAATTGCATGTTCTGTTCTGGAGATGAAATACCAACTAAGTGACAATCTACAATGACAGCTGTTCATGAAGGCTGCTAGGGCAAATTAATTTCAACAGTGAATTAAATGACTCTGAAAGCCTTTCGATTAGCATAACACCGTCTCCAGTTCCCAGCGGTACATCGTGTCTGTCAGCACTGAAATCTCCAGGTTTTGTGCCATTTTGTCGGAAAGTTTTATTTTTTCAATAACATATGCACTTTTTGCTCGAAAGCATCACGTTATGTCTTGTGGTTTGCGGTCTGTCTTTGACTTATTATGTCCTCTGAAATGCACCGCTGACAATCTGTGAGCGGGTGGCTTGAGGACAGACAGGCTAATCAATGCCTCCAGGTGTCTGTAAACATACGGACTACCATCCCCCACTGTGGGAAAGCAAAGCAGGGCAACATGTGAGTCAGTGCGGACAGCAGGGGTCATTTGAGGTGACGGGCTACTGCAGATTTCTGACATCAAGCTTATTCGACGCCCATACTCAACCGATTCCGTTATTCTGTGGAGGGTGTTTGCGCAACATGGGTTTCTTTGCATGTGCGAGTGTGGCTGCGGGATCTTCATCAGTGTGTGTCAAAGAGAGAAGGACAGTTTCACCAATAGACGCAGAGCCAACTGCCCCCTTGCAGGTCTGCAGTGGTTTTTTTCTTCTTCTTTTTTTTTTCTCCAACATTTTTTTAGCAGCATTCGCTGCTCAAAAAGATGAAGAGAGGACCCTCACTCCTCCCTCCCCATCTGTCTCTACACCCTCATTGTATTCTGTGGAGCGTTCTACTTTTTATGTGTTCTTACTCCCCATTTGGAGGAGACAAGCTACTCTTTTTTTTCCCCGCAACCAGTTACTATGGCAATCCCTTTTTTTCACGTCTAAAAAAGCGCTTTTGAGGGGGGCAAAAGAAAAAGAGTGCGAGAACATGCCTCGGCCTCGTGTTTCGCTTAGCGGGCCACAGAAACGACGTGCAGGAGAGCTCCTGGGTTTGCCGTGTTGCTGTGCTGTCTGAATGAAGCGAGCAGCGCGTCGACGAGGTTGTTTTACATCTTTGTTCCCCCCACTGTGGCCATTCGGCATTACACTGAAAGTGATTTGTACTTGCAGGCAGGACAAGGCCGCACAAAGAGGCAGATTTCTACTGCATATTTGAAAGTCTGAAATCAGAGTGGTTTTACAGGAAAATACCCAGCTCGGCGCTAAAGTTCTCTGAGCGCACTTGATAATGCAGCCGTTTTTGAATGACCGGCCTTGACCCCCAGGAATACATGGTTCCCTCTATGTTATTTACTTTATTCACTGAATGTGAACAGGACCGAAAGCCCAAGGGGGCCGCTGATATTTTCGAAGCGAGTGCTGGGACAGAAGACGCCATCATTTACATCAAGAACCGCAAACATTTGGTGAGAACCACGTGGCTATTCGTGATGGTTAAAGTGAAACTCATTTGTTTGCGAATGGCTTCATCCACCTGTAGGGTCGG
Source organism: Thamnaconus septentrionalis (assembly GCA_009823395.1). NCBI lineage: Eukaryota > Metazoa > Chordata > Actinopteri > Tetraodontiformes > Monacanthidae > Thamnaconus > Thamnaconus septentrionalis. The sequence goes on along the minus strand of CM020505.1, from coordinate 4,451,575 downwards.
TTGCATAGGTAGTTCGACAGTTGGAGGGTGCAGAGCCATGGCGAATACAAGGAAGCGGTTTTCTGAGGTCACTAGCTGTGACCCCTAGAATTACTCCATTACCCCTAGAATTGCGCAAAACCTAAATATCGCAATAAAAAACTGTCAATGGAAACAACTAAACTTCAAAAAAAAATTGCTAAAAGGTTTTTATGCTGTCATTAGGTGTTTTTTTTGAGACGTATCAATATAGAGATATATCGCCAAAGGTGTCATGGAAACACTTCTTTCGAATTTACACGTCAGCGGACGTGACGTACGGGGTCACGTGACCAGTTCACTTCAAGTGAAAATGTAATCAAAAGCCTTTCTACCTCTACCAGGTTAGCATTAGCGCCCCCTGTCAGTTGTGCCTGACAGGGGGAAAAGAAGAAAAAAAAAGTACAAAAATCAGTTTCAGCAGGAAGTTAAACCGTTTTCACATTTTTGCTGCAGCCCATCAACCGAGGTTTTTTTATTTTTATTTTTATAACGGTTGGTAATTGAGAGCCCAGTTTTATTATCATCAGTTGTAAATGTGTTTAACCTCCAGCGTCCTTTCCTCTATTTCAGACGAAATTTAAAAGCGTTTGTTTACAGTTTTTCAAACGGAGCTTTTTACAATGGCCCACATTGTCTCACTTACCAGCAGGTGAAAAAAAAAAAAAATTGACTCGGGGCTAAATATAGCTGCTTAAAAGCCTTGACACGCCAGCTCGCAGGAAGGGAGAGATGAGAGGCGCATTATTGACAAAGGCCCTTTCTTGTGCTCATCAGGAAATATAGAACATTACTCCGCTCGCAAATGATTTGCTCTTGGCATTTGGGAGGGATATAAAAAGAAAAAAAAAATCCAATATAGTGGATTTGCCGAGGTCTATTGACAACACATCAGTCTTACCTCCAACAGCTCTCCGGCACAACTGGGCGACCCGCACGATTATTGCAGTGACCACCGCTCTGGTTAATGTGAGGATTTTTATTTTTTTCTTCAAATTTGAAAAGCTTATTAGACAACAATTGCAAACGTATTTCGAGAGCCTTTAATACTGTTGGGTCAGAGGAGGTAATTAGTGACTGAGGGGGCGGGGGTTGAGGACATAGTCGTGTGTTTGTAGCACTGAAATGCTGCCAATTTAGGAAAAACCAAACAAAACACGGTGTCAGAGGTGAGTTGCCCGGTTACCGACTCGGCGCACGGAGCCTTTCCAATGAAACGCCTCAAGAAGTTTTGCGCGCGGACACGCACACGCAAGGTACGCGTCGTGTCGCCTTTTGTTTCCATTGGCCGGCCGCTATGCCGCAGCTCGCTCACAGGGACGCTCCGCATCTTTCAATTTCGGACACCCTAACCCGATTCTTGCCGCGGCTTCACGCGCCACAGCGAATATTTGACTGTCTCCGTAATGTCGTTTCGCAGTATTACTTCACCGTCACGTTCAATCACGACAACCAGAAGGCTTTGGAGCTGCGCACAGAGGACGTCAAGGACTGCGACGAGTGGGTGGCTGCGATCACACAGGCCAGGTACACTCTCACACGCAACCTCTCACCCTATCGACGTGCACTCGAGGAGATTCTGACGTGTCAAATGTGTCAAGAATATGCTTGTGTGTCGAGTCAGAACTACAGGACAAACGACAGTGGATAGAAAAATAATTGAAAATGCGATTATTCTCTGTTGTGACATTATTATAACCACTACTGACTGACCTCACCCCTGCTCGCTGATTGATCAGGTGAAAGGCATGTATATATATTCCTAAACGCATATATAATGCAAACATCTTCCTCAGTCAGAAAGCAACTGATGTTTTGAAAACATGTGTTTGGCCCTAAAACTTTTGACAACAATAAGCTTTAGGTGTAGCACAGCTTTATGTAACCTAATAGGCACTCCTCATGTCACACAAAGCGCTCAAGGTGCTTAACACACTTTTGTGTTGATGCAAAAATTCGAAACGCAGCGTAACAGATTTAACCAAAGCCAACAGGTTGCAAAACAAAGTGTTTCACAACAACATTCTGCCTAGTCCACGTTTTCACCAAAGTTTGTGTTTTTAGTCGTGGCGTGTCATGCCACTGATTTCCATGCTGGTATCACACCAAGCAAAAGCCAAAGGTATCGCTGCAGATACAAGAACGGAAAGCTCACTGTTTACGAGTGTTTCAAATTGTAGCCATGCAGCGACACAAACCTAAGAGCGTCATTGTTTTTGTTTAATTCTAAGTGGTAACTCAAGACTGAAAAATACAGACCAACTATTTAATGTGCAATCAATCCAAAAATAGGACACGTCTGGTACGTCGCAAATATCAACAATTGATTATAGAGCTGTGTAATACAAGGTTATAGTTACGTTTCAGTTACCAAGTGGCAAATGCTTTTCAATTTCCTTCAATTCTATGATGTAAATAAAGACAGCCTTTGGCATTGATAATGATTTGCACCACCTTGAATAACCCAAACTGGAAGCTTATGTCATTTGGGTCAAACCTTTGATGACGCAACCTGATACAGCATATGGCTTCCTGAGCGAGAGAGCAAGTCTTGATCCATTTGCTGCTACGCCGTCTACTGTTGCTGCAGTTCGTGAAAAACAAAAGCCAAAAATAAATATGATATGATGAGAAAATGTTGAGTTGTTGTAATGAATCCCACTGTAGGGAAAAGCCCTTTATGAAGAGAAATGATGAGTTGTGGGAGCCATGTGACACGATCCCACTGAAATGGTGCAAATGGAAAATTGAGAAGTCGAATGATTAAAATGGGATTGGACTGAAGATTGCACTGATTAGGGCTCCGTCAAGGCAGCAGAGGCTGATGTGCAGGTGCACCTTAGCCTGGAAGTACATTTTTTTTTCAGACATCACTGATGTCTGGATTCTGCAGGGCTCACGGTTTTGATTTTCCTTTGACCACCTCCTCCTTTCAACACATTTGCCATTTAACGAGCGGCGCTGCGAGGTTAAATCCAATTAAACTAAAACCCCTTTGTCGAAATGGGCAACGTCCACGCGGAAGCGGCTTTCACACACGGCCTGCTAAGCCTGCGAGCGCTCGACCGATTGCTTGTGTAAGTGCCCGGCCCGCTCTCAGCTGCCGACACAAGGTCTCCCGTTGAAGCGAGCGCCGGTCAGAGGTCTTGCGTTTTCTCTGATAAAATCTATAAAGCGCCGGTGACGCACGTCTTAATGAGGTCCCCGCGATGTCTGCCTGTATTTATAGTTACAGGAACCTGGCTACGGAGCATGAGACCCTCATGCAGAAGTATCTCCATCTTCTCCAAATAGTCGAGACGGAGAAAACTGTTGCCAAGCAACTTCGACAACAGATAGAGGACGGGGAGATCGAGATCGAGCGGCTAAAACTGGAGGTGAGTGGACTCGGGTTGTGGTGGCGCCTTGCGAGCGTGTGGTGGAACTGGAGTAAGGCGGAGGAGGGCGAGAAGCGCGTGAGGCTGGAAAAGACTCGGGACAAAGACTGAGCATTGAGCACAAGGGTCACAACCTTGATCGCAGGGTTGTGAGTTGACGGCAGAGCCGGAGGGACGTCCTTGTTGGAGACGCCGCTGCTCGCACCGTCCTTACTTGGCCGAATTTAACCGCATCGAATGAGGCTCGCTTTAAAGTGCTAATGGGTAGCTTCATTTCAATTGGATGTTTTCAATATGCATGAATGAGCCTCTATTGAAGACGGCAGCCCGCACCAAAACATGATAATGCAGCGTGTCTCTTTTGGTGGATGAATTGTCTCCCAGTAATGGACTGTGGAGTGTTTCAGGCCTCTTTTGAACGGTGCATGTTTTTCATCATATGCGGTGTCAACTGGCTCACATGAAACAGGAAGAAATATAAATGTAAGATAGGTAACACTTTCATGTGCTTTGTTATTATTTTCAGCTATTTAATGGACTCTTGTCTCCACATATGCAACGATAAATGCTGAAAGAAACATCTATAATAGCAAAAAACAAACAATACTAAACAGAGAATATTGGCAATGACATTGGTAGAGTTTGAGTTTCAAACAATGCAAGTTAATGTTTGATATTTGCTGAATCTCAGATTGCTGGGCTGCTCAAAGACAATGAGAAGATCCAGTCAAACCCAGAGGTCCCGCCTAGCGACGACGACACAGAGATCAAGAAGATCAAGAAGGTGAGATGCTGCTGACGTTTGACCCTCCTGCTGCTTCCTTTATTGTATCAAGACGAACAGGAGAGAAGGAAGCAGGAAGGCGTCGACTGTCAAGCTTGTGTTTTCTGAGTCACTTAATCTCATTTAATTTGTTAAATTTAAAAATGAAGTGAGAACATTGGGTTGACAAAAATCTGTTTCATCGAATTTACACAAAACATGGAAGGCTTTGTCACTTTCTTATAATTATCAGAGGACTACATGTACACGAACGGATCTAATCCCTCCCGTCATCACAGGTCCAGAGTTTCCTGCGAGGTTGGATTTGCCGCAGGAAGTGGAAAACCATCATCCAGGACTACATCCGCTCGCCGCACGCCGAGAGCATGAGGAAGAGGAACCAGGTGGTGTTCAGCATGCTGGAGGCCGAGGCCGAGTACGTGCAGCAGCTCCACATCCTGGTCAACAACTTCCTGCGGCCGCTGCGCATGGCCGCCAGCTCCAAGAAGCCGCCCATCACCCACGATGACGTCAGCAGCATCTTCCTCAACAGGTGGCTGGTGGCGAGGCGGGCTGTGACCAAGAGTGGGAAGCGCACAAAAACTCACCAGCAATTTTGTCTTTTTTTATTATCAGCGAGACCATCATGTTTCTCCATCAGATCTTCTACCAGGGCTTGAAGGCCAGGATAGCCAGCTGGCCCACACTGGTGCTGGGTACGAGAAGTTATACTTTGTAAATAGAATTCCAGTGTGTAACACTGAACATATTGCTGTGATTAATTAATTAAGGCTTTGAAAGGTCCAATTTAGTACAATTTGTACAATCAAAAAGATTTAATGGTGCCAACTTCAGTTCTTCTGTTTTCGTCCTGGACTTAGGAAAGGTGTCAGTGCCCTTTGTGACATCAACAAGGGCATTTTTCTCGAGCTGCACAACTGTTTTAACACACACTTTCTTTAATGGCAACCCTGGTTGTCCACCTATGGTTCTTAATGTGGAACTTAGATGTGTTTGAAATAAGATAAATTGAAAGATTCGGATCTTCTGATGGACACCATTGAGCTTTTCTTGTCTTTTCTTTTTGCCACAGCCGACTTGTTTGACATCCTGCTGCCGATGCTGAACATCTACCAGGAGTTTGTGAGGAACCATCAGTACAGTCTGCAGATTCTGGCCCACTGCAAACAGAACCGAGACTTCGACAAGCTGCTGAAGCAGTACGAGGCCAAACCTGACTGTGAGGAGAGGACACTGGAGACCTTCCTCACCTACCCCATGTTTCAGGCAAGATTCTGCTCTCCCATCAGTCTGACATTGCTGAACAAAAAAAGAAGTCAGATGAAATTTGCCATCAAATAAAAGTGACAGTTTTGGTCTTTGTAAATATTTGTCGTAAGAGATGGTTGGCCATGAAACTTGTTAGGCAATCACTGTATGACCTTTTCAAATGAAACCATTCAAGATGGAAATAATGAGTTAGAACAAACTGCTATGTGACAAAGTAGCGTGGGAGTCTTTGGACACCGATCTGTGATGGCGAGAAATTTTCCAAACTGCTTCAGGGTCAACTTAGATAAAGAAACTTTCTCTATGGTTTGGCCAGTCCAATAGATGCTTTAATGAAGAAACTAGATCTGAAATTTCATCAAACCTCTGCTTGAAAGGTTTATATTTCCAGGGTAATTAACTATCAGTTCTCTGCCAAGAGAAGGAGCAAATTGTTTTCATCTCAAAGATGATCTCAGTGCCTTCCGGCCCAAAACTCTGGACACTGCTTCAGTGTGGCTCTTTTGCTAAAGTCAAGGTTCTTGACTCTGTTCTCTACCCCTTTAAGCATCTCGACCTTGCAAGGTTTTGAGTGCAGGCCTGTCGTTCTGCACAGACAGTTTGAAAGTGCTCGCTGACTGGCTGAAGCTCTCTCCTCGCTTGCTTCCTCAGATCCCTCGTTACATCCTGACGCTGCACGAGTTACTGGCGCACACCCCCCACGAGCACGTGGAGAGGAACAGCTTGGACTACGCCAAGTCCAAACTGGAGGAACTTTCCAGGTATGCCATTTGGTCCCTTTGAAAATGTAAACACACTGTGTGTTTAAAAACAGGCAGAAGACAAAAAAGACTGGATCTCCAGCTTTTCAGGATATAACTGTTTCCTAAACGGATGTGAACGACTTTTCCGTCCTCTCAGAATCATGCATGACGAGGTGAGCGAGACGGAGAACATCAGGAAGAACCTCGCCATTGAACGGATGATCGTGGAGGGATGTGAAGTGTTGCTGGACACCAGTCAGACCTTTGTGAGACAAGGTAGGAGTGTAAGACAGCTCACTTTATGTTTGTGTAGAACACACTTTTGTTCCTGCCGATTCTCTTTGGTAAATAAATCCAGTTGGATACATAACATACTTCTCTTGTGGGAGCTACAAGTAAAATAGATGCCTGGCTTGATTTCAGTTTAAGGGAAGGTTCTTCATTTCTGGAGTTTCACGGTTTCACGGACCAAAATAAATAATAACAATAATAATAATAATAATAATAATAATAATAATAATAATAATAATAACAATAATAATAATAACCTAAGTCTGAGCATGATTTTCATTTGTTTATCTGTATGTTGTGATCTGTATTTATGAACGCTGTCCTCAATGCTGTCCACAGGTTCTCTGATCCAGGTGCCGATGAGTGAGAAAGGGAAGATCACCAGAGGGCGGCTGGGCTCTCTGTCCTTGAAGAAAGAGGGAGAGAGGCAGTGCTTTCTCTTTTCCAAGCATCTCATCATCTGCACCCGAGGCTCGGGGGGGAAGCTGCACATCACCAAGGTACAGCGGGGTCACACCACAGTGGTGAAAGTCATTTTATTGAGAGATAATTAATACCTAAATCCTTGGAGGGTTGGCTTCATGTATTTTTTTAATGACGTTTAACCAGTGAGTCGCATCAATCCGAACATCACTGACATTTTTTAGCTAACAAACTACCAACCTTGTTACTGTCCTGCAGAACGGAGTGGTCTCTCTTATAGACTGCACACTGATGGAGGAACCAGAGGGAACAGATGAAGAGGTAAGTTAGTAACGGACGTTCAATGTTTTTTTGTTTTTAGCCTGTCTTTCAGTTTTATAATGTAAGTCTAGTCAAATGTTTGTTCCTGCTTCTACGTTGGTACTATTTACATTATTTTGCAACAACACACTTACACCGCATTAACATTGGCTCATGCAGGGTCTCAGAGGCGCCATTTCTAGGTTAATTAACAAATATGCAGCTTCCTTTCGGAGAGCGCAGGGAATTTCTTCTGTTAGGCCGTCCAACAACGTGACAGTAAACTTTGCTGGAAAATCTGAGCTGAACTGCTCATTAGTGCTAATTCTACATTTGCATCGTCACATTGATGATTCTTCCATCCAGCAGATTTTTTTTTTAGATTAGAGTTTATGATATGTATGCACAAGGTGAATTTATTGAATTGGTCGCTTGCAGCCAAGGGGGAGCGGAGTGTTCAGGACACAGAGCACCTGGACTTCAAGGTGATGGTGGAGCCTAAAGAGAGTCAGGCCTACACCGTCATCCTGGTGGCGTCGTCCCGGCAGGAGAAGTCGGCGTGGACCAGTGACATCAGCCAGGTAGAGATTTGACGTTGCAACTTTTCTAGGAGGAAAACATGAGGAGGGAAACGTTTGCATATTAAAGATCCAAAATTGATAAAAGTCATGAAAGCAGGGTGCTTGTATGGAGAACAGGGTTGTGAACTCACTCACACTGATGTCTTTTTTTCTTACCCCTGCCCCACCACCACCACCACCACCTGGCAGTGCATTGACAACATCCGCTGCAATGGCCTGATGATGAACGCCTTCGAGGAAAACAGCAAAGTCTCCGTGCCGCAGATGATCAAGTGAGTTGTGTACAAGCGCAGGGGCACTTCTCACGCACAGATTAACAGAATTAGTGCCATGTAGAAGTACTCAACCGTTTTATAGGTCCAGTGTGTACATTTTTTAAGGTAGCCTGCCTGATAGCTCATTTTGTATTTTGTGAATTGTCAGGCTGGCTTCCTTAAAAATGGTGGTGCAAGATGGCATCTAACTAAGAGCAAGAGCCTTACTGTTCTGTGTATATCCTTATATATATGAGAACCGTTATAAGGGTAGAAAAACCAAATTGCTGTTATTGTACAGCGAGTATACACTTTTGTTGATGTATTTATAGGCAGTATATGACGATTTTACCAATATAAAAACCATAAATCAAGGCAAGTATTCACACACTGGACCTTTAAGGCAGTGGAGACACAGCAGCTCCAGCAGAACGTTTACCCACCAACTGTTGATCTGCTGTTTGAAAGACCTGCCCAACTCATTGTCAGTGTTCATGGACCTGTCTGCCATGACGACCTAGAGCTAGACCCTCCTGACCTCGCTCTCACGCAGGTCCGACACCAGCCTGTACTGCGACGACGTGGACATCCGCTTCAGCAAGATGATGAACTCCTGCAAGGTGCTGCAGATCCGCTACGCCAGCGTGGAGCGGCTGCTGGAGAGGCTGACCGACCTGCGCTTCCTCTCCATCGACTTCCTCAACACCTTCCTCCACTCGTACCGCGTCTTCACCGGCGCCAACGTCGTGCTCGACAAGCTCATCACCATTTACAAGAAGCCCATCAGTGCCATTCCCGCACGGTGAGGAGATCCTCCGAGGCGCCGGCAATATTAGGATGTACCACTCAGAGGGGATATGACGCTTTAATGGCTTGTGCTCCAAACTCGGCGTCCACTCGGTCGTTAACAGATGTGGCAAAAGTACTCAAAGTATGGATGCTTGCGTCAAAAAATACTCCGGTAAAAGTAAAAGGTTCAACTCCTCTACTTGAGTAAAAGTAAGAAAGTACAGGTTCTGCGTTTCTGAAATGTACTGAAGTAAAAAGTAAAAACAAATCCTTTATTTATTTGTTTTTGCAATTAATGAAACAATACATGTAGGTACACCCAGATACTCTAAAATAATAACTACTTCTAAAATATAATCCAGCTCTTTATTCAACTACACAACAACGTAGCTCAAACCGCTCCACTTCAGGCAACAACTAGAGCAGAAGAAGTGAATTTCTATCTTTTCAAATCCCTCTTCTTCACTCTTTCCTTCCCTCTGTGTTTTCCTTCCCTGCCACAAGTCTGACCGTTCCCGTCTCCGCTGTGCTGTCACCATGGCAACCCCTTTACTCTGCTGCAGGACCCCACCCTCTCCCCCCCCCCGCCCCCCTCCCCCCACCCCCGTCATCTGCAGTGACTCGACCATATTAAACATTGAAGACGGTGTTTTACACCCCAAAACCCCCCCGGCCGCTCCTCATTCCTCCCTACGTTCCTCTTTTACTTCCTGCCCTTCTGCTTTGTCTTCCTCCCCGATTCCCGCTCGCCCCCCCGTTGTGTCTCCTGTGTGACTGCCTTTCAAATTTCGGCCGAGGAGCCGCGACATGGCTGCAGCGAGGCGCCACGGGGCTGGAGGCTTCCCAGTCGCCCACACTGGGAGCCAGCAGCCTTCAGCGTGGTGGAATCCACATCCATTATGTCGCTCCGCTCTCGCCTCCCTCCCTCCCTCCCGCCCTCCCCCAACCTCCCTCCTTCTCCGCTCAGCCTTTGCTGCTTCCGCCCGCCGCCCGCCTGTGTGTACATGTGTGTGTTTTGTGTTTTCCGCACTGTGTATCTGTTTCTTTCTTCCCCTTTCGCTTCATATTTATTTCTCCTTCCTCCTCTCCCACCCTATCGCGTCTCTGTGGGACTCCCCTGGGCTGGTTGCTGTTGGCAGCACCCGTGCCTCCTACACTGTCACTTGACATGCTATTTATAGGCCTTCAGAGGGGGTGGCTCACAGTGCAAGGAGGAAGCTGTCTTAAACAATGTAGCCTAAATAAAGGAGTCAGGAGCTCCTGAGGAGCAGTGGCGCTTAATACGTTTCCCCCTCTGTTTTCAGTGGACAATAAACACATCGCCGTCGCCCGTCGTCCCCCACATCCCCCTTTTCTTTTTAACCAAAATCATTCCCTAACAAACGCCCCCCCCTTCTCTCTCCTCTCCTCCTGCACCCCCCCCTCCACCCTCCACCCGCAGCTCCTTGGAGCTGTTCTTCACCAGCAGCCAGAACAGCAAACTCCTCTACGGCGAGCCGCCCACGTCGCCGCGCGCCAGCCGCAAGTTCTCCTCGCCGCCGCCCCTCTCCATCACCAAGACGTCCTCGCCCAACCGCCGGCGCAAGCTCTCGCTCAACATCCCCATCATCACGGGGGGCAAGGCCCTGGACCTGGCCGCGCTCAGCTGCTCCCCCAACGGCTATGCAAGCATGCACTCCACCATGTCGCCCTTCAGCAAGACCAGCCTGGACATCAACAAGCTGTACGTATCCAGCACCATGGCCAGCAAGATCTCTGACGAGGGCGAGGCCAAAGCCGAGGGCAAGGCGGACGAGTCGGCCCTCAGCAAGCAAGGTGGGGGTCCCTTCTTCTGTGGCCTCAGCTCTCCTGTTGCGCTTCATCTGCTTATATAATGCAGATATAATACTTATCGATCAATTAAATCACTTCATCAATTAGTTTTCATTTGTGTTACCCAAGTTTGAAAAATCTATTTGCCCCAAAGGGCTTTAAAATTCTGTACGGATGCAACACCTTCAACCCTTACACCCTCAAACCAGATGAAGGGGAAAAACCCTAAATAAGAATAAAGAAGAAACCTCAGTGAGAACTGCAGAGGAATGATCCTCCTCTCTATCTGAGTAATGGTATAGTAGTAATCATAAACAGTACAATATGCAGTGGGTTCAGGTTAAGATTGTTACAGGGACTTAGTTAGTACAGGGAAATATTAGCAGCTTCTATTTTGGAAAAGTGTCCACTTTGATTCAACAGGAACAGTCTTTAAATATTAATGCCTTAGTTTGTAATAATCTGCAATAGTCATGGAAAATTATGAATCTATTTTTATATAATCTACAGACGGCTTAATGTACTTGACAGACTTGAAGTATCCTTTTTAAAGACACAATTAAACACAATTGAGAAGAAGAAGAGAAACGTCAAGAGAGAAAGTAATAATGAAAGTAATGATTATAATGATCCAATAATGACAACAATGTGTGACTAGTTTCTGACATCACATTTTTGTCAGGCTGCTGCCTTTTTTTTTTTTTTGAACTTTACTTCACATTTCTTTTTCGTTGCTTCTTTCATTCCCCAAGCTTTTCTGACCCTGCGTGTCTGTGCAGATCTGTCTGTGAGGGAGGAATGCAAAGAGGACCCCAACCAGAGCGACGAGGCCGAGGCAGAGATGTCTCCTCCCAAGTCGCCGTCAACACCCAAAAACGTCAAGTCCAAAAACTCTGGTACAGTTCACCATTCAGTCTCTCCGTCGCTGCTGTGGGAGCCGGCGTGCGGCAAAATATCAAAACGCAACGAATGCCGTGTCAGAACCAGGAGCGTTTCGGGGAGCGCTCCCAGCTGAACTTCCACTCACTTGATGACTGCTCCTTTCAGCTGTTCTCTCTATCTGAGAGCAGCTTAGCACGTCTTGTGATCCACTTTTGTTTCACAACCTCCCGGTTATAAAACCACTGAGTTGGCAGGGGCGGCGAAAAAAATTTGGCCAGAGTGTTGAGAGCTGGCAGGCTCACGGCATCGCAGTGCTAGTGAGGCTGCGTCCTCGACAGCGCGCCTTGGCACCGTAAGTAAGACAAAAATAGGCAGCTAACGAAAAGATCCTCTTAATGTTCAAAATGAAATACAAAAAAAATAAAACATCATCCTATTTATATAATATACTGAGCTGTTAGATTAAAGTTAGATTTTTCAGACATAATTATTGTGTCAGCAAAAAGTGTCAAGTTGCATGTATACATACAGTATTTATATACATACACACACATATATATATATATATATGTGTGTGTGTGTGTGTGTGTGTGTACATATTTATATATGTGTATGTGTGTGTGTGTGTGTGTGTGTGTGTGTGTGTGTGTGTGTGTGGGTATACATACATATATATATATATATATATATATATATATATATATATATATATATATATATATATATATATATATATATATATATGTGTGTGTGTGTGTGTGTGTGTGTGTGTATGTATGCATATACATACTGTACCATTGATGGACTGCAGAGCTGCAGTTGGGCAGATGTTATGGCATATATTGATGACCGGGCGAGCAGTCGTCTATTTTTACAGTGTTTGTGCTGTACTGAGCCGAGTGACAGATGGGTGTAGCTTCATAAAAACACCAGCAGGAGCGGGTGCACCTGTCAGCATATTTCACTCACTGTGTTACTTAAGGGAACCACTCAAAAGCAAAGGTTGTGCTAACTGTCACAAAGACTAACATCTGACGGTCACAATTCCCTACTGGTAACAACAAAAGTGTGCCGTAATCGAGTAATGAATGAAATGTGGACAAACGAGCGAGAGAAACCAAGCTGGGGAAATTCCTGAACGGGTTTCACTGGAAATCCGTTGTTTGATTTGTGAGTTTTGTTTGTGAATCTATTTTCATCCAGCAGCAGCATCACCGCAAAGTACGGAGGCATGAACGCGACGAGTTATTTATAGAGCAGAGTGCACGCTATCAAAATAGAGGCAACTTTCTTTTTCAAACAAAAAATATGGGGGGGGGTTAGAAACAAAACAATATGACGTGAATAGCTGTGCCCAAATAAGGTCTTGACCACAGCCGCCCACAGAGCTCCCGGCCCTCCCTCCATCCCTCCATCCCTCCTTCCATCCCTCCATCCCTCCCTCCATGTGCTGCAGGTAGTCAAGCACAATCCATCCCCGCTGCGCTGTCTTCCCACAGTGCTGGATTTAAGGGAAGCCAGTGACTTCTGTGAGTGGGTGGAAGGAAACCTTGTACCTTAGCAACGATGTGCATGTTCTTCTGTGCCGCCCCCGGCTCGGCGAAGGGAGGGAGGGAAGGAGGGAAGGAGAGAGAGAGAGGGAGGGAAGGAGGGAAGCAGACGCAGCGTCACAGCTCAGGCTGCAGGACACGCCGGCCTTCCTCGCTTATTGGCTCGCTGTTGCCCTCTGTTGGACAACTGGACAACAATTTTTTGTTGTTTCGTTTTGTCTTCTCAGCTGCGAGTTGAACTCTTAAAATCAATAAAAATTCAAAAATCCATCTCCAGGAAATCCTCTGTTAACTTGCACCTTCCTTAAAACCACCCGGTTTTCAGTTTGCAGATTTCTGTGGAGTTTACTGACAGGCCGCATATCATTGTGAGGGAATATTGTCTTAATGTCTGCAGCAGCTTCCAAAGGGAATCATATCACCTCCATTTATCTTAACTCACCATTTTGACCTTTGAATGTCCTCTGTTTTTTTTGTGTTTTTTTTTTACCAGAGATATTTGTCTTACTGTTTTTTTTTCCCTTTTCATTTCGCAGAGTTTTCCTTATTTTCCTTCAACAACGGCATGGTGGTGTCGTCCTGCCGGGAGCTGGATAATAACCGCAGCGCCCTCTCTGCCGCCTCAGCCTTCGCCATCGCCACTGCCGGTGCAAATGAAGGCACCCCGACCAAGGAGAAGTACCGCCGTATGTCTCTCGCCAGCACAGGTCAGTCATCTCATTGGACGCCAACCAGGCCCCTGGAGTTCAAATGGCGGCCCATTCATTTCAATTAGGTTGCTCACCAAGTGCAGACGCCGAAAAAGTTTTTGACTTCCGCATTAATGGGCCCATAGAGCATGCACAGTAGTGTCACTTCCCATCATGCCTCTGTAAGTCACATGATCTATTTGGCCAATCAGAACGATTCTGGAGGTCGTCACTTACAGAACGAGCTGAGACTCAGCACCTGACCTTTATTTTTTTTTTTTTTTAAACAACTCAAAGACCAAAACTGAAAAATCTGCAATAGTTTCAGGTCACAGTCGTTCTGTCAACTGTTTTAAATTAGTTTATTTTTGCATTGCGGTCAATGGGGAAAAATGCTTTTTGGGCCCATGGGATTTCTTTGCTGCAGTACCTCAAGTGGCCACTGGGAAAAGCTGCGTTCACATTTTTCTTGCGTACTGCAGGCAGCAAGCGTCGGAGTTTGTCAGCTACTTTTAACAAAATACAGTACAACTGTTGGAAAAATAAATAAATTATTTTTTAACGCTTTTCAAGCATGTTGTGCCAGTTTCATGTGAACTGCAGCTTTCAGACGCCCCCTCTGATTCTCTTTCGAGAGATAAACATTTTCTTTCACCACACCCGGCTCCAGGTTTCCCCACTGACCAGCGGAACGGGGACAAAGAGTTTGTGATCAGGAGGGCGGCCACCAACAGGGTGCTGAATGTGCTGCGTCACTGGGTGTCCAAACACCCGCAGGTGCGAATCGTTCCATTGGTCTGCGCTGCCTCCCTGGGCCCTCGTCCTCCAGTAACCGCTCTGCTGTCGCCTCTCAGGACTTTGAGCTCAACACGGAGCTGAAGCTGCGGGTCATCGGCTTCCTGGAGGAGGTGATGCACGACCCAGAGCTCCTGACGCAGGAAAGAAAGGCGGCGGCAAACATCATCAGGTTGGTTGGTTGACGTCACGGCGTCAGAATCTACCTGCGGTGAACACGGGAGATTGGAATGGAGTGTAACACAGTTGTTGAATCAGTCCAGATCCTCACGTAGTTAGTCACTCATATTCACCGCGCATATTATTTGGAAAATTTACTTTAACGTTTAGTTTTCCATGGCAGGACGGTCACTCAGGAGGACCCTGGGGACAACCAGGTCACCCTGGAAGAGATCGCACAGATGGTAGGAGAAAGAGCTTTTTTGTTGTTGTTGTTGTTGTTTTTAAATGTACCCTCTATAAGCGATTCAGTCATGTTGTCGGGATTCCACGGTGTGTCCGTGTCCTTCTTTCAGGCCTTGGAGGAGTGCAAGACAGAGCCGTTTGAGAACCACTCCGCCCTGGAGATAGCCGAGCAGCTCACGCTGCTCGACCACCTGGTCTTCAAGGTCATCCCGTACGAGTGAGTGTGCACGTGTTTCTTAAAAAAAAAGCAACAACACACAGACGCACACACGCGCACGCAAACAGGCACGAGCACCGGAGGGTTCTTCATTGTTGGCGGCTTGGAAAAAACATGTTGCTTTTTTTCTCCCTGCAGGGAGTTCTTTGGCCAAGGCTGGATGAAGAACGACAAGAATGAGAGAACACCGTACATCATGAAGACAACCAAGCATTTCAATGATGTACGTAGAGATCATGATAGATAAATGGATAGATAGATAGATAGACGGATGGACTTTAATCAGGTTTCACCATCTGTTCAGATCAGTAACGGGATCGCCACGGAGATCCTCCAGTGGGATGACGTCAACATGCGCGTGGCGGTGATCGAGAAGTGGGTGGCGGTCGCCGACATCTGCCGCTGCCTCCACAACTACAACGCCATCCTGGAGATCACGTCGTCGCTCAACCGCAGCTCCATCTTCCGCCTCAAGAAGACTTGGCTCAAGGTGTCCAAGCAGGTACCAGGCAATGTGCAGCCATCTCATTGTGGTGGAAGATTTCAGAGTAGAAGATTTTAGTAAATAAAAGTTGAGAAATCTTCTACCTGGACCTCCTAAAGGAGAACTTTGTTATTCCGATGTCTGATGGGCGTCATTTTGCGACAAACCATCATGCAGGACAAAGGGCCTGGGTGTTTCTGCTACTATTCAGGTCCCATCACATCAGCTCCAGTCAAAGCTCCAGCACGCGCTTTTGCACTTGCTGCAAGTGATCATTGAAACGAGATGCGTTCCCGTTTCATCCGCCATTCACTCGTCTTTTAACTCGAGATTCGCCTCGTTCCCACTTGTAGACAAAGACTGTGATCGACAAGTTGCAGAAGCTGGTGTCGTCTGAGGGCCGATTCAAGAACCTGAGAGAGGCCCTGAAGAAGTGAGTGTCTGTCGGGTGTCTGTCTACGCCTCCACCCCAGTCCTTCGTGCTCTTTCAGCAATGCCGTGTTCATCCTTTGTCTCCAGCTGCGACCCTCCCTGTGTTCCCTACCTGGGGATGTACCTGACAGACCTGGCCTTCATCGAGGAGGGAACGCCCAACTACACTGAGGACAACCTGGTCAACTTCTCCAAGATGAGAATGGTGAAGACCAAATACTCTTTAAATTCTTTCCGGTTTAAATAGACCTGATTTTTGTCATCTTTAAAATTATAAAACTAAAACAAAACACAACGCGAAGCATTGTTTAAAATAACAAACAAATGTGGAACTCATCATCTGCCCTCAGATCTCTCACATCATCAGAGAAATACGGCAGTTTCAGCAAACAGCTTACAAGATTGATCACGAGCCAAAGGTGAGAACCTTTCGAGTCTCGTCTTTTTCTTTCTTTGTTTTGTTGTTGTTGAGTTGACCGTTAATGTCATACATAAACCTGTCTGATGGAAATTCATGAAGAAGGCCTGGATTTTCCCACACGGCAGGCACAACTTATTCAATCTTATTCGTATTCGCTCTCATGTTAACGGCTGAAACCAAGCAAACTCTTAGCAGATTTGCTAACAGTACCTGCCTGTTGCTCTAGGTTGCAAAGTACTTGCTGGACAGCAGCACAGCGCTGGATGAAGAAAGCCTGTACGAAGCCTCTCTGAGAATCGAGCCAAAAACGTCGTCGTGAAGAGGATCCCTGACTCTCGAGCGTGTACAGCAATTACACATCATAATGTACATAGACTATTATTTGTATTAGACGCAAGTAGGCCGTCGTGCCATTCTAGTTTGTGCTCCCCAATGGACTCTGTTGTGTATAATCGTTAATAGAGACTGAGTAGAAGTCCCGAGAGGTTTGAACTATGTAATCACAAGAGTATTAAGATGTTATTTATTGTCTAGAATATCCTTTTATGACCGTTGTTTTGAGCCACACAAGATATTTAATGCTATGCTGATGGGAATGTGCACCGGGTCAACGACAAAGCTCTCACTCTGCAGCGGCAGAGTCAGAATGTTTTTCAAGCCCCTCACCCCACCTTTTTTTTTTTTTTTTCCTCCAGCCAGGTGTCTTAATAGTTCACACAAACGTCTGTAAATTCACCAGATGCATTTCCAAAGTTGTCGCCTCTACGCTTTACTGCACATGAATTTCTTAAAGGTTGTTACCATGCAGGAACTACAAGAGGATTTGAGTGACCAAACTTTCAAACTAACAAACACACCTTGATGTTGGTGCATATTTGGTAATATGAATACCTTTTAAGGTAAAAAACCATTAATATATGAATTATCTAAACCGCTCTGAATCAGGCAAAATAAAACTCGACAAGACAACATGACTAGAAATTGAAAATGGAAGGATTTCTGAAGTTTGTATGTATGCTCAATACAAATCCATTTGAGTTGAGGTCTAATCTGTGTGAATCTGCAGAAACCAAACTGAATCCACCCAATGGGAGTCGGGTGTAAAACATCCCACCGGCACTTTTACATACGTCAGTCTTTGAGCCACAGTGTCACGTTTCCACACTGAAAACTGCAAGTTTCTAGGCAGCTGTTGGAGGAAATGTTGGTTTATTTCTGCTGCCCGGATTAAAAAAAAAAAAAAAAGGTCAAATGAATTTACTGAAAAGTAAAGAGGTGTTCGCTGATTGGCTTCTGGGTTCAGGATTAGAGGTGTGTCAATAATTTTAAGTCAGATGAAAGACGACCAGTTTTCAATCCTTTCCTTTTTCAATTGATCTCTCTCCCTGGCTGGCAGCATGACGTGCTTAGAAAATAAGCACTGGGCAGTTTATGTAGCACGTGCAACCATTATTGAGCCACATCAGTGTGTTTGAATCCCCAGCTACTGCACTCAGACATACCGAGCAAGATTTCTACAGTCAGTCGTTTTTGGCCAGTGCATTATGATTTTATTGCCTTAATCATAAACGATATGCCACAAAAGAGTGTAAACTATTTTTGTCCAATTAAACAGAAATATTATATATACAATGTACAGTTCTGTGTACAGGCTGCCTGATGCTTTTCCTAATGTGCAATGTGGAAAAAAACAAAAAACCAATCCCTGGAAATGTGTTATCCTTATGATCATTGAACCCTGTAATAACTTTTCTCCCTGCGATACTTTGGAATGACTTGTTGAAAGACAACTTGTAAGTGTAACACATTCTGTGCCCCTTCCATTCCAGTGTGTTAGCAGGAGCTATACAGTAGTAACATTGTGCTTATTCTTGGAATATTTATAGGTATTTTTTACAGGCTTTGTACAAAAGAAACCCACAAATATAAAGCTTCAGTGGCAGGCATGTACCTCTTTAGTGTGTTAGAATCAAATCTATATCTTGAACAGTATGTGCTTTGTATTTTACTGCCCTGCCCTTGCACACGAATCCTCGCCCTCGAAAAAGGCACATCAGATGTTTGCAGTGAGCAATACCCAGTTGTTTCCAAGAAATATTATTTAGTCTATTCAGCAGCTTGAGCGGTATTTCCAGTTTTGTACAAAAATGTATCCTTACCTGATTACCTCTTGTCAATAAATCTAAACTTTTTCAGGGGGGTGGAGTGTCTTCGAGTTCTTCCTTATGTTGCTGTGTAAGCTGTGTAAGTTGCACAGTTGAGGGTGTCTACACTGACGACGGCGATCAAGTAACTGTTAGTCTCCATTTAGGTTCGGTAAAGGTCCCTCATTAAAGCCATGCAAAATAAAAGCAGCGTATATATCGTATATAACTTATCTTCTCGACTTGCAATAGCATCCTTCCCCAGTAGATGGCGACATTTCCCACGTCTCCGGCGGGAGAACTGAGGGCAAATAAAGGCCGTGATTGGGCCCTGGATCGTGACGTAGAGCCACTGACCAATCGTGTGCTTTATTTCTGTTTGATAACACGAGGGGAGGAAGGGGAGGTGCGAATTACAAAACAGCATTTTCGATGGCGCGAACGTGAAGTCTTGCTGCGAGCCTGCTGTGTAGACTCACTCAGTTCACTCAGTCGGCAGCCGAGCCGTGAGCAGCAGCGTGACACTCACTCCTCAACACTCCTCAAGTTGTCAAAGCCTCGTTTATCAGCGTCTTCAGCATGGCGACACGACGGAAGCAGCGGCAAGCAGAAGAAGCACAGCTTCGGAATTTGGTATGTCAAAGTTTATTATAGATTTTTTTTTTCTATCTGTGTGCGTGTGTGTGTGTGTGTGTGTGTGTCCAGTGTGTGTGTGTGTGTGTGTGTGTGTGTGTGTGTGTGTGTGTGTGTGTGTGTACCAAGTCCCTGCTACCAAGTGTGTGTCTGTGTCCTTTGTGTGTGTGTGTGTGTGTGTGTGTGTGTGTGTGTGTGTGTGTGTGTGTGTGTGTGTTTACCTGCTACCAAGTCCAGTCTGAACTGTGTGTGTGTGTGTGTGTGTGTGTGTGTGTGTGTGTGTGTGTGTGTGTGTGTGTGTGTGTGTGTTTACCTGCTACCAAGTCCAGTCTGAATCCTTTGACTGTGTGTGTGTGTGTGTGTGTGTGTGTGTGTGTGTGTGTGTGTGTGTGTGTGTGTACCAAGTGAGTCTGAATCCAAGTCCAGTCTGAATCCTTTGACTGTGTGTGTGTGTGTGTGTGTGTGTGTGTGTGTGTGTGTGTGTGTGTGTGTGTGTGTCTACCTGTTACTGAGATGCCCAAGACGCGTTCTGTTTGTTGACACCTTGCAGGACGTCACCCCCGAGGACACGACGGCAACAGTCCGACGATCGTCGCGAAACGCCCCGGTGCCCAAACGTCTCAGCTACTCCCCAGAAGGCACCGCGCCTCCCAAGAAAAGGGTAAAGAGTTGAGCTGCAGGGTAAAAACCCGGGTTGTTCGTGTTACTTGAGATTCATACGTCCCTATATTTCTGGCAGGCAACCAGAGCGCAGACTGACAGTCACAGTGTGAATGGCATCAAGGAGGAGAATGACGTCATGGACGATGATTTGGAGCAGTCGGTGAGGGCTGAAATCCCACCCAATGGGCGTAGCGTGTCTTGCATCGGATGTGTCTCTTCATAGGTGCAGTATTGGTTTTGATTTTTGTTTTATGATTGACAGGTTGGATATGGAGGACTTTCAGAATATGAGATAAAGCGCCTGGAGACCATTAAAGAAAACAAAGCCTTCCTGTCTTCCATCAACATGGACCAGGTCAGTTGCCTCTCAGTTCCAGGATGATGGTGGCTGGGGAATTAAGATGTCAGCCACAGGATTTCAAAGTGACACAGGTCGAACTGAACGTCATGAATTGTTGTGTTTAATGTTTTCCAATTCTGTGTCTGTCTTTAATGCCCACATTCAGCCAAATTAGAATTTGTGTCCAGTACCAGCCCATTTGGTATGAGTTCTGCCATTAAACGCACACGCACTCACGCTACAAAGGGTTAAACGCAGACAATCGAGCACATTTCACAATACACGTTTCACGGTATTAGGTGTGCTGGAATTTTTGCGGGATCTGGTCAGATTTTACAACCTTCACCAGGATGCGCAATGATGCATTCAGACAGGTAATTCCATAAGGAATAATGAGTTCTCAGTGGATTCATCAAGGGGGAGGTGTGACAGTCTGGTAGTGCAAGAAGATAGAAGATAGAAACTTTGTCTGTTTTTCAGTAAAAACAACAAAACAAAACTGAAATTTCTCTTCAGCACAGCTTAAAAAATTGATGTCAGCAATATCTGTTTTTTCTCATCATAAGGCAAGAGATGATCTGAAGCAGTCGGGTCGGCCGAGGCCATCACAGAGGGGTCTCATGAGGTACGTTCAGCCACCGGGTTTCAAAGTGGCTATAAAAGCCCTGTGGGTTTGGTTTCTGTGGCATCCCATGTCAAAAACACCTTGCAAAGAAAGTGCTAATCGTCTCACTTTGCTGAGGAATAAAGAAGTTTTTCTGTTGTCGTGATTGTATCAAGTCGACCCCTTTGAATATTCACACACTGGACCTTTAAATGAAGCAAATTCTAACATTTCTAGATGGTGAATCCGGCCTCAGACATCAGATCAGGGTTTTTCTACTCGTAAGCCCGTCAAGCACGTTCATTCCATGATGTTTCACGTTGTTGTTTATGTTGGAGGTACTTGTTGCAGACGTGTGAGGCAAAAAAATCTTTCACCTTTACTGTTGAGCTGGGTCTCGCTGACGTCGCTCACCGAGGATTATTTCTGTGTCTCTGCAGGACACCTGCTGCAAAGGAAGTGCTGCCGGTACGCAAATCCCTCCGTCTCCAGAAGATCGAGGCCGACGTCTTGACCCTCCCGCCTGAACCCAGAGACACGCACGCCCAGGCAGAGGTAGCTGACGCCGACAACAACGAATATAGGTGTCCAAACTCTGGCCCGCGGGCCACGTTTGGCCCGCAGTGTGCTTGTATTTGGCCCGCGAGTCAATGCAAAATCATTTGTTTGTGCTTTGGATAATTGTTGTTTTTGTTTCTAGTGATTTCTTCTTGCTTTGCCTGCTTTGCAGTACGTCATGCCCAAGAAGCCGGCGGGCCCTCTGCCTATGGTCCCCGTCAACATGGAGGAGGGCTGCAAGCTGCCTTCACAACTTGTCGACATCTGCTCGGAGGTGAGACTCGAGCACAGAGAGGAAATGCATCACTGTTGCTGAGAACACACATGCACATTGAGCCAAAGAAATGATGACATTTTATTGTCACCTGCTGACAGACACTTAAAGCCAACCACCCGCTACCGTCCTGCAACGGCTCAAAATAGCATTTATGCTCTTGTCCAGTAGATGGCAGTGTACATCTATATAGAGGTTTAAAGGGGTAAAGTCGAAGCTGTAAATTTGTTTTGGTAAAAAGCATTCAAACAATGGTTCAATATATATGTATATTATTTAATGTTTGAGAACTGAGTGCAAAGATGTAGATCTTCGTGGTGTGGTGGGATATTTTTTATTCACAACTTCACCCCCCATTCTTTTTCCAGGAAATCGAAGTGATGAAGACTGAGATGCCTCTGAAAGAGTAAGAGCTCCATCCTCTTCTTCATTTGTCTGTTTTGAAGTCTTTGCTCCACTTGGGCAGGCTTATCAGTTTTTCGATGCTGTTTCAAAGTATTGAACAAAGAAGAACAACTGAAGTGTGGTGTCGCCTCCCCTACAAGGTACTGCTCAGCCCTGAAGAGCATGAAGCTGGCCGAGGAGCGCGTGGCCAAAGTGGTGAAGGACCGAATCTTCTCCGCCGCCTTTCACCCCAGCTCCAGCTCTCTGCTGGTGGCCGCCGGAGACAAGTGGGGCAAAGTTGGACTCTGGAATCTTGTGAGTTTTCTTCTGCTCACGATCTGAGAGGTTCTCATGAAACGTAGCTTGTGAAGTTTCGTTTTTTTTTTTTTTTTAATTTTTCCTTTCTGCTTGCAGGACGCCGACTGGGGCGACGACGGCGTCCTCCTCTTCGAGCCCCACTCTCGACCCGTCGCCTGCATGGCGTTCTCAACCACTCACCCCTCGCACCTGCTCAGCCTCAGCTACGACGGATCTCTGCGCTGCATGGACGTGCAGAAGGCCACCTTCCATGACGTGAGAGGGTTTTTTGTTTCCTTCAAATTCCGTGCAGCGGTTGCAGGACAGGACAGGACGAGCAGAATGAACTGAACTGCTGCTGTTTCCACTTTCCTGCTGCTGCTCCTCCCCCTGCTGCTGCTGCTGCTGCTGCTGCTGCTGCTGCTGCTGCTGCTGCTGCTGCCTCCTCCTCCTGCTGCTGCTCCTCCTCCTCCTGCTCCTCCTCCTCCTGCTGCTGCTGCTGCTGCTGCTCCTCCTCCTCCTCCTGCTGCTGCTGCTCCTCCTCCTCCTGCTGCTCCTGCTGTTCCTCCTCCTCCTCCTGCTGCTGCTCCTCCTCCTGCTGCTGCTGCTGCTCCTCCTGCTGCTGCTGCAGGTGTACGAGCAGGAAGGCCTGAAAACATTTGACTTCATGTCTCAATGCTGTTCGGCGCTCCTGGTCGGCAGCTGGTTCGGCGAGGTTGCCATGGTGGACCGGCGCAGCCCAGGGTAACTCAGCGGTGATGAGCACTCTCTACATTCACACCTATATCCACTCTTCAGTTAACGCTCTCTTCTCCACTTCTGTGCAGGAAGTCACACCAGTCCATACACACCCTGCAGAGCAAGGTCGTGCGTTGCGTGCACGTTCACCCCATAGAGAAGCACTACTTTGTTGCGGCAGAAGACCGGTAAGTACGCCCACAAATATTTCTTATTTCTTTTCATTTTTTGGATCCTGCTTCACTTCCTGGTTTTGCTGGTGCGACGCCGCAGGACGGTGAAAATTTACGACAGCAGGTATCTGAAGAAGGCCGCCACCAAAGCCGTCTCGGAGCTGCACGGCCACACTCTGAGCGTCACCAGCGCCTACTTTTCCCCCGTCACGGGAAGCCGAGTGGTCACTTCCTGTATGGACGACCACATACGGTAAAGGACGAACCGACGCTCAGTCTCGTTCAGTTTGCTGATGGTTCCACCAAAGCCGTTTCCTTTTCTCTCCGCAGGATATACAACACGTCTGACGTGACCTGCGACCCCTCGCTGCTGACTTCCATCAGGTGGGTCCAGTTGCGACGCGGACTTATCCATCACGTATTTGCAGGAGGTGTCAAACTCTGGCCTGCGGGACAAAGATTTTTTTCAATAAATATCAACGTTGGCCTGCAACTTTGTCCAAGTTTTAAAATGTTGTGTATTTGAGTTTGACACCCCTGACGTATTGCTTCTCTCTCTCGCTTTTTACAACATCTTTTGCTGTTTTTCAGACACAACATGCAGACGGGCCGCTGGCTCAGCAAGCTGTCGGCCGTGTGGGACCCCAAACAGGAGGAGTGCTTTGCGGTGGGCAGCTTGACGAGGCCCCGCAGGCTGCAGATCTTCCACCAGAACGGCCGCCTGCAGCACTCGTTCACGGACCCGGAGAACCTGAGCACCGTGCCGTCCGTGGTAGCCTTCCACCCCAGCAGGAACGCCCTGCTGGCCGGGAACGCCTCGGGAAGACTGCACGTCTTCTCCGACTGAGGTGCCTTCGACATTCCAGCCATAAACAAAAAAAAAATCAATCGTGAACCTGAGCCACGCTGGTGGAACAGTTCTCCCATTTTCTGTTGGTTGCTTTTTTTTTCTGTTTTTAGCAACATCTTGTTTGAGATGCAGTTGCCTTGTTTTTGATACTCGTTTATTAGTTCTATAATAAATAAAGTGGTGAGGACCTAATCTGTGTAGTTTGCGAGTGGATGCAACGTATCAGGATGGAGCCCATTATGGAGATGATGCGGAGTTCATCATCTGCGCAATTTAATTTGAGAACCCTCACAGGCTCTACACTTATGCAGATGATGAATTTTTATCAGATGGCATCAGAATTTTGGGAGTTAAAAAAAATATCTGTCTCACTGCAGTCATCTGCAGAAAACAGAAATTTGCATAGACGTCACTATTTATTTATTTTTCTTTACTAGAGGGTCTTACCTTGACGTGTTCATCTAGTAAAAAAAAACAAACAACCCTTGTCTTGAAAAACAGCGACGTCTATCAATGACAAAGACATAATGAACGTCATCGATCTACTAAAAAAATGTGCATGTCCTTTTCTCCGGATTGCACTTTCATTTTAAAATTTTAAAGCTGTTTTCTCTACATTGGAACAAGCCATGCCATCGATGGCAATATTTCTATAGCCTGAGAATGCTGATTCAGTCATGCTGTGTGGGACCAGGCTGATGCTGCATTGTAAACCCTCCCCTGCCAAGACGTTTGCTTCATACTGTCATTTTTTTTTTTTTCCAATTCCCCGATGGCACGCGGTTTGGCTCGGATTCGTATCTGCATTCTGCTGCATTCTTAAAGCTGTCAGTGCCTCGCTGCGGAGAACAGCCCCAACTGTCACGCTGCAGACGAGGGTTTTTCTCCTGGCGCTGCTAAACTGAACAAAGAGCAAATTAACAGCCGTGTCGCTTCATCTCCTCCGACTGGCGTCAAAATCATTTTTACCGTCTCCTTGAACTTTGCCTTTAAAGATCTGCGTCCGTGCACGAGTTTCCATAGTTGGTGATAAATACACTCAGTTGTCTTTGCCATTTACTGCTGAAAGTGAATCAGTTTTCTGTAAAGTCCCTTTAAAAAAAAAAAAAAAAACAGTTTCACATTTCATGTACCTTATGAAAACACAATGAACCGCCGGATACGTTGTCACAAACCTTTTTTTTTTTGTTGTTGTTTCTGGTGAGTTCCCCTGCAGGATACCAGTATCGGGTATCGGCACCGATACCAGTATTGGGTTTGGGTGTCAGTACCAATACCAGGGTTAAGTACTCAAAGTTGTTCAAATAAAAGAACATCTGTGGAAAAATTAAAAAATATATATCAAATATCAATATCAATATTAAATGAGTTATATAATGTGTAAGGGCCTTGTCAAGTACTCAGTATTGGCATCGGAGAGCAGTGAAATGCAAATACTCGTACTCTACTCGTTCGGTGCATCCCTACTTTAAAGTTACAATAACTGATGGTCACAGTTGGGCATAATGGAGGTTGCTTGAGATGTCAAACTGAACATATTCACCTGGGGGGTTTCCTCTAGATTCCTTCTTACATGGCGGATAACACAGCAGAACTGCATTTGGAGCAAACCACCCTTCAGTGTCAGCGCAGCCTTCCCCCTTTAGATGGCAGAGTTGCGCCTTTGAGGAAAAGTGTGCAAGTCCCTCTGAGCCTCGATTTCCCCCCCCCCAGAGCTTTGGATTCAAGACCACACGCCAGGCGTAAAGAATAAATTATATTTATTTCATAAATAGTTTACACTCGCCTTCAGTCTGATTGGAGATAAGCAGCAGTCTCACTCGGAGGTAATGGATGCAGAGCACATGCTTACAGAGACATTTTGGTAGTACAGAGATGAGCTTCCACAAAGACCCCATGAGAGGACCCGTTACCCCCCCCCCCCCCCCCCACAAACCCCCCAGACCAGTCGTCAGTGCTGACCAACATGGCCTGACGCAGATTTCAGCAAAACCATATAAAGACAAAAACAACAACTGCACTGCAAGTCATGTCATTAAAGATGCTACTTCAGCTGAAAAAAAAAAAGGTTCAAATGCAGAAAGAAAAAAAAAAAAAAGCATCTTTCAGTGCGGCAGCGGAACCTGAATGACTCCGACACAGAAACCGTTACCATTTGTAGAAACAGGCGAGAGAGAGAGCGAGCAAGCAGTTGAGGGTCAGACGGCCATCAAATGACGCAAGCAACATTTCTGACACTTGTAGGTGTTTAGCAACATTTGGCACGTTCTTCTATCTACAGGCTGCTGCACACGGCTCGGCCAACAGTTGTCACGCTTGTGTCACACTCGCCAACTGCAACTTGACAGCAAAAATCTGGATTTGTGTGGGATTCTGTGTGTCTAGCGGACAGAGAACATCAGTTTGCAGTCATGTTAACTGCCGTTGTTATTGTTCAGTGCTAATAATACTAAGTTGTACTTATTGCTCAAGTCAATATATATATATTTCATACACGTGATCACAAAATGAGACTCTTACGAGAACTATTGGATGTTTTTGTTGATTTGACGCTCTTTCACAAAAAGCCACATCTGCGGTCCGTCAACTGTAAAATATATTAATTTAGTGTTTATTCCACGATCCCTTAACGATCGTCTCAGGCGATCACTTTCATTCTCGGCAAACAAGATCCATTTTGATCATCCTTTGAATTCAGCTCCTCACTGGACTGGGCTGTTTAAACTCACTGCAGGCTTAACTGTTATCAGACACACACAGGTAATAAGGCTGAGGACTGCAACACTGCACAAACGGACCTGTCTGAAATATTAGACCAAAAGTGTGTGTGTGTGTGTGTGTGTGTGTGTGTGTGTGTGTGTGTGTGTGTGTGTGTGTGTGTGTGTGTGTGTGTGTGTGTGTGTGTGTGTTCGCGCGCGTCTTTGGTTGGTGTGAAGATGATGAAAACAGCAACCTAACTCCAGTGCTCTTGATAGCAGCAGACCTTTGTCTATGCCACACACTTCAAAACACAACAAACAAACAAACAAAACAGCAAAAAAACAGAACTCTGAGCCCATTTACAGCAGCTGTGAGGAACGCATCACATTTCAACAAGGCTCCCGATCTTACTAACATGACTGATACAGATAGAAGAATACAAGTGGAACACAGTCAGGTAATCAGAGTCTTGAAAATTTTACTTTACTTTGTTGTTGTTGTTTTTTTTTTTTTTTGAAATATAATCAAGTGGGGAATTGCACTAAATTGTGCCTTTCTACAAAGGTGAAACAACAGGATAAAAAACTACGGAGGCTGTGGTGGACAAATGAGTGCTGACCAATCACTTGCCTATAGCTACGGCGCTAACTCACAAGGTCCATCACCTTTACAACTGACGTAGAAAGTAGCGACAGCGACAGTGGCGCAAGCACACAGGTTGGTTGTTGCTACTACGACTATTTGGCTGCAGAGCTGTTTAGTCAGAAAACCCGCTAGCGCACTCCATCACCTCGCGATGCACGACGACTCCTTAAAGGCCCAATATGTAACATTTAAAGGGATCGATTAGTCACCAAAAATAAATTACTTTTACGTTTTCATTCGCTAATAATAATGATGATTAGAATTTATATTTACATCAAGAGGCAGCGGCCGTATTGCAACACCACGTGTCTGCAGCAGCCCTGAACGAGGATCTGCTGGGCTTTGGGATTTGACCCATGACATCACAGCTGGTTTCAGTGGGGTTTACTTGAGCATTGATTGCAGTGATCTTTCCAACCATTAGATGCTGCTAAATCTTACACACTGGGCCTTTAAATTTTTGTGTTTGGATGCTGAGACTTGACCGGAACTTTCCTGCTGGCCACGAACGGAAACATGAGCTATTATATTTTAGTCATACGGGAATTTCTGACTGTGCTAGTTAGAAAACAAGCCGACTCTCAAACTAGGGCACTGACTGCACTACGCAACTGCTGCAACCAGTAGCAGTATTTATGAATCGATGCTGATTGGCAGATGCCATCAATCTTGACGAAGATCGGGACAATCGGGTAAAAGTGGATAGAATTTATCTTCTGTCTTAGCCCTCTGTCATCTTACTTATGTTTGCTACTCAACCTTTCTTCTTCTTCTTCTTCTTCTTCTCATTATTATTATTATTATTATAACAGATATGTTCTTAAATCTCATCTACATTCAACAAACACTCGTTAACTGCCATTTCACACCTTCCTTTCTCCTCTCAACCACTTTCACCCTATTTCCAAGTACAAACAGTTGACATTTAAACGGTCAAGTGATAGTTCATCCGAAATAGAAATTTCACCCATTTGAAATCGTGATGGATGGTAATTCCAGTCCAGTCCAATTAAAATAGTGCGTAGATCTATGTGCTCTATGTATTCCGCATCACAGCTGCCACCTTTGCCTGTAAATGAATCATTTAATTGAGGCACAGTAGGCACAAGAAGCAAGAAATAATTGAACAAGAACTCTAAGAATAATCATACGTCAATCAATATGTACTGAAATTAAAAATACATTTCTTTTAATAAAAAGATAATTCATAATGAATATAGATTTTTTGTCTATGCATGATTTTCCGCTGGAGTTGATTACCACAATAATCAAAGTTCACTTCCTCAATTTTTTATGTAATCATTTATGTAATTTTAGCACTTTCATCCTGCTTAGCTCCAGCAGCAAAAACACCTGCTCCTCCCACTCCTGATGGATCATTGAATCATTCGGCCGTGTTACTATACAGGGAAAAAAGAGGAAGACGCTTGCAGATGTGATGAAGCAGCAAGGAGGAAAAGGTTGAAATTTCAAATATGGATGAACTATCCCTTTAATTTTGTCAACGCTGCCGTCACGTGTTCTCTCCTAACTTCTCTCTGACTCTACCATCACATAGCACACATCCCACCACCACGCTGACAGGCAGGGGTGACGTCCAGATCAGGTGTGGGAAAAATACGGCCCGGGGGCCACATGCGGCCCGTTTAGCTTTTTAATCCGGTCCCCCGAACTTGAAGAAATAATAGTAATAGCAAGCAAGTCATAGAATTTCTGTATTTCATCCAGTTTTAGGAGTAATTTTACTGAAGATCTAAATACCGTGGGGCTTCAAAGACACTTTTGCTCATTTTCAATTGACATTAAAGAAGATGTTTTCTACATATCATGATAGATTTTTTCCTCCTATGAGGTGAGTCACCAAACCACTCCATCCATCTGCTCCTGGTCCGGCTCATCTACCAAATTTCAGAAGCCATTGTGGCCCACGAGTCAAAAAAGTTTGCCCACAACTGGTCTCGATCAATACAAAAATGAAGGCAACTGTTGTCATCTCGGCCACGTCCCCGCCCTGATCATGTGACCGCCAGAGAAAGAAAATAAAACACCTTGAAATGACCTGGATTTCCAAAAAGTAAGAAATGATTCCCTTCCCTCGCAGAGATGGTTGACTTTGATATGGAGGCTTTTATTGGTGGGTTGAGGGTGGGGGGGGTTTAGTCTTTCACTCGGCTCAGCCCCGCTCCTCCTCTGACTCACTTGCTCACGAGGAAACCCCCCATCCACCGCAGCTTGCAGGCGAACCAGCGCCGCAGGGGGCAGAAGTACTCAAAGTGGAACTGCTGGAACTCGGGCGTCTTGCGGATGTCCCTCAGGAAGGCAACGTCCAGGTCCGACTCCGTCAGCACGATGAGCAGCAGCAGCAGCGCGAACAGCAGTCCGATGGTCACCAGGAAGAGGCGCAGGACGCTCAGGACGAACTTGTTGAGCTCCTGCACGTCGCCGGACGCCGAGCCCCTGCTCCTGACCACGCCCAGCGCCCTCCTCCTGCGGGAGGCCGCGTCCGCCGCCAGCCGCTCCTTGTTGGAGGCGGCGGACGCCTGTGAGTCCCTGTCCTCGTCCGCGCTGCAGGTGGCGCCGTTGAGGTGGCGGGCTGGGGGCATGTCGCCGCCGTGCTCGGCCACCGGCGTGGGCAGCACGCTGTCCGAGGGGCTGTAGGAGTCGTCGGAGATGACGGCCGACGCGCCGGCCGCCTCGCCGCCCTCCACCACGTGGCCCCGCGACGACATGAAGGAGTCGCCGTCGGAGACGGAGCGCACCGGCGTGGAGTGGGCGCTGTCCCGAAGAGACTCCAGACCTGTGGACGGGCAGCAGGGAGAAAAAAAAACATCAGACACGTCTAGAAGGGATATTTCTCACAAAGGCTGACGTTAAGAAGAATAGGAAATGTTTCACCGTCCCAAAAAGGTTTTTTCAGCAGAAAAGCGTCCAATCTTAAAGGTACAGTGTGTAAAATTCTGCCATCACGTGGTCAAATTTTAAATTGCAGTGCTCATTCGCTCACTCTCCCTCTAACCAAACATGCCAGCGAACTGCAGTGGCCTGCACACACAAACCTGGATAGGTTTGTCAACCTTCTTCTTCGTTGGTTTCTTTGAGGACGCAAATATTCATAACACTTTCAAAAGACGGATGTACGTTTTGAGTTGAGCGAAGTTACTAAAAATAAATCACCGTTGTGGTGCTCAGTCGCTATCATCAGGAGCCACGTTGTGGAACAATTCACTCGGACATCACAGCTTGGGCAAGCATAGTGTTTGATCAAATGACATCAAACACAACTAAATGCAACACGCTGGACCTTTAAAATGCTCCACCAGCTGTTCTCCGCCGGCCCGACAGTGGAACCCTGCTGCATTTTTTTTTTTTTTTTACCTGCCCCGTTGGCTGCTGGCCTGCTTCCATATTGCTGGGGTGGCACAGCGAGCCTGGAGGGAGTCCTGGAGCTCTGGCCTGATCCAGGACCAGAACCCGGTGTGGAGGAACCCTCGGGGAGGGCGGGAAAGAGAGGCAGGACCCCCAAAGCCTTTCCCAAGAGCCTCGGTCCCAAAGACAGCACGCGCACCTTCACATCCCGGTAGCAGTGGTTGATCATGCGCAAGTGAACGTTCACCTTTGTCTTGATCCGGATCAGACACTTCACCATGGCTCTCGGCAAAGTCAGCACGCACACCAGACTGACCTTGACTGATTTTTTCTTTTCTTAACACAGCGACCGGCTCTTTCTCTTGTTTATCTCCCTGAACTGGCCGCCCCCCCCCACTCCTGTCCTCCTGCCGTCCGAGCTGGTCCGAGGCAGGCAGCCGGCTGACAGCGGAAGACAAATGTAGCGTCAGGGAGTGAGAGACAAGGCACCGGGAATGTGCCACGGTTCACCTCGCCCCTCCCCTCCGGTGCCCTCGCTGTCAGCTGCGACAAGCCCGCCGTGGCCCCTGACAGCAGCCGCTATTTAAAGGTTGTGGTATTATCACTCTGTGGACATACCAACGCAGACACAGCAACAGGACAAAACACAACACGCTCGGTATGTCGGTCACGGTGGGCGGGGTGGGGGGAGGTGGGAGGACAGTTTGAAAAGAATATGTTTCGGTGTGTTTTATTTTGGCAGAGCACTCGGCGCTGCAGGTTGTTGGAGTCGCTTCCTTGCAGCGGCGGCTTGGGTAAAAAAGGTTAACAGGTTGACGCTGCGTGAAGGGGCATTGCCCTTTAAAAAGTGCAGAGGGGCGACTTTATCAGGTGGTGACGAACGGCCGGAAGCCCTCGGCTGCAGTTTCAGAGCGATTGTACAAATCCAGCGGACAGTGCATGAGCCGTCGGGGGAAAAGGAGAGCGATTCGCACTCACACGGGTGGGCGGGGGTGACTGGAAATGAAAAATCCCCCTGAGTGAAATATTCACAATGCAAAGTGTGTGTTACAAAAGGTGTGAGTCTGACACATTGTATGGATTTAAGGGGTTGGACTGCGAAAGTGTCCAAAAATCCAACCGCTAGAACATTCACTTTTCGGAGGGTTGCGCCGCTCGGCAGTCAGAGTTAATTAAATGCTGCCTGCGTTGGATGATTGGAGGATTCGATGGGAAGCTGCTGCAGAGACCAGAAGTTGAACTGCTTTGAACTTCTTTCTGTGTGAAACCCAACCCAAAGCAGGCGAGCACTGCTGGAAATGAGCCGCGCTAGAATTCCCTCTGACAGCAGCCTTTACATCTTCTCCAGACTGTTTGTCTCCCTGACTGGGTTTTTACCTTCCATGATGGAGATGTGCACGGCTCTCCGTCTGGTCCTGGGCACACTGGTCAGTCGAGGGCCGTGAGTGATTGACGGACAGCTCCGACTCGGCACCATACCGGCTCTGCACGAATGCACACACACGGGCACACACAGACACACACACACTTCTAAGTGTCTCAAACAGTGAGTGCACCTTATCATATTATCGTCCCTTTACTTATTTGCTGCACTTTCTAAGGTAGTTTGTGTTTCAACGCACAATTTTGGGGAGCACTCCTTTGTGATGTCACAAAGAGCACCGACACCTCCTGGTTTTGCCCGCTGAGAGGAGTCTTGTCAGGAGTTTCATCATTATTGAATTTGTACGACAATCCCCCCACCCAGCACGAACAACAATGCCAAATGTGCGATAATTTGACCATTTTGTGAATGTCAGTCCGCTGCATGGCAGTATGTCAGAGTGTTTTGGGAACCTGAAGGCATCTTCCCCCCATGTGACATGTTTCCAACCAGTTATACGTTGTTCAGCGTCAGACAAATGACGGACGACCTACAATGTAGCAAGCTGTGAGTACATGTGGGACGTAATCAACTAAATTTGACTGATAGCACAACAGGTAATTCATTTTGAGTCTCTACCATGATAATCCCACATTCCCAGCCTGGCAATGCACCTTATCTTGCAGCAGACGATGCAAGATAAAACAGCTTTTTACATAATGTTAGGCCCTTCTCGTCTAGACGTCTAATAGTTTTTGGGGTTGGTTGGGGGCGTCATTAATCATGAGTAATTGCTTCACTGGAGCCCTTGTATACGTTGTTGTATTAAATTAAAATGGAATATCATATGAAAACCCAGACCTGTGGATCTCAGGAGGATCTCTCTTAATTTTGGCACTTTGTTCCATCACCTCTTTTGCAACTTTTCCGCTGAAAACACACACAATGGCAGGGAATCTGTTAATGAATCATCCGTGTTGTCGTGACACTGTCAGAACATAGTGTTTGCAATGTTCTTTGCGTCGAAGGCGAGCTCTGCCGTCTATATATTGCTGAAGTACCTGTATCTAAAGCGACTACCCTTGAAGAAAAGGTTACTACTGGAGACAGTGCGCACTTGGCTCGACTTCTCCAGCCTGGGTGAAGAAAAGCACACAGAAAAACACAGTAAAAGCGCATGAAAGGTTGTACACACAGTCTTGCCCCTCGGCCTTAGACTCACTTGTAGAAGGCCTGGTTCTCGACTCCACACTTCCACAGATGTTTACAGGCCTCAGGTGTATGTGCAAAGTATGTCAGTATAATCTTCCTATCCTGTAAAAACAAAACAAAAAGCATTTAACATTCTTCTTCACAATTTCAATGGAAATAACTTGACAATTAATAAGTCAAGGTTACCACCGATACAAGTCTCTGTGGAGGAGACGCCTTTAAAGTCAACATGTGTTGAGGCTAGACCACACTGCCTGTCACTCGCTTAAACTTACCTCCGTCTGGTTTGCATAAATGTGGAACGTCTTTGCTTCAAACTTCAGTTTGGTCACCTCCTCCCTGGGTGGGAGACACGCAAAAGATAAGACATGGGACAAAGTGAACTGGGCAGAGAAAGCAGAGTGAAAAAAGAAGGCAAATAAAGAAAGCAGAAGTCTTCAAATATTCATTCGGCCTACATTTCTGTTTTCCAGACACGTCGATTTCAGACAGAAAAAAATGTTGAATGAAAAGCAGGGAAATCAAAAAGAACATTTGTGAACCAAAATGTCAGACTGTCAGGGCAACACGGCGGTGCAGCGGTTAGCACTGTCGCCTCACAGCAAGAAGGTCAATGGGGTTCGATCCGGGTTTCTGATCCCGATTTCGGTGAGGAGCTTGTATGTTCTCCCCGTGTCTGCATGGGTTCTCTCTGGGTTCTCAGGCTTCCTCTCACAGTCCAAAAACATGCACGTGAGGTGACTTGGCAACTCTAAATTGTCCAAGGTGGTGGTTACAGCTGATAAGCTCCAGCAGACCACCACATCCCTGAGCGCACGAGGAAGCTGGTATATAAAACGGATGGACGGTCATCAACATAATGACTGCGCAGAAACAATGACTTCATATTCAGGAGATGGAAGGCGTGCCAAAGCTGTCGTTACGCTATGAGGGATGCCAGATCAAACCGAGGCCTGGTGCTTCTGATGGCAGCCGGCGATCAGCGTAATTAGGAGGAAAATTGGCAGAAGCCTCGTCACTTTTGGGCGAGAGCCATTATCTCCCACTCAAACGTGGGCGGCGCCTTTATGCTGGCACGACTTTATCGGCTGTTTTTACATCCTAGAAAAGAATGCAGATTCCACTTTGTCCTTCACAAATTCAGATGGTTAAAAGTACTGTATTGCCTTTGGGTGTACATCAATTAGACAGAGGTCAGCTCTCCTGTATGACGTGTTCAGTGTTCTCACCATTTGAGGAAATGGACCCTCCTATTTCCTTGCAGCACAGTGAATCCAAAAGGAGTAAAAGCCAGAAATGCCGGGTTGCCGGAGACATCCTGAGAAGCACAAACAGCCGCAGTGTCTCACGCAGCAGGGTCGTATTTTTTAAAACAACACAGGCTTCCTATCTTTGCAGCGAGGGGATGACAACTTAATTTTCCTTGGCACAATAAGAGCTCACCCCACACGCAATGGAAAAACAAAACTAAGTCTTTGCATCAAAATGCACATTGGCTGAGCTGAGTGTACGAGCTCCGCGCAGCCCACCTTGCACGGGTGAGGGTCGACGCCATACGTCTCCAACATCTGAGCCTTCTGGAGGAAATTGAGCTCCGATGTTTCCGGAGTCTGACCTCTGTGAAGAAAGAGCAAAGTTGGAGTTCATTCTTTCCACCTATCAACACCAAAATCATCAGAATGGCTCCAATGAGATCACAGCGACATGCCGACTGGGGGAAACAAATGACGAGCGACTGACTCTTGACTCTCTCTGAAGACAGGAAACCAGGATCGGACGGGGACATTTCTTGTCGGTCACGGTCTTGTGTGGAAGTGGTACAGCCTCGTTTTTTATGGAGCTCTGCTGGTACTTCAGGTCAAACACTGGTCCCAACTCCAGCTTATTTGCTGTGACGTGATACTGATGCTGTGCAAATCTTTTGAGCTTTTGAGAGTTTTAAGAGTTCAGACTATGCAAGTTTGGATACATTTTCCAAGAGTAAGATATGAATAGAAAATCACTACATATTTTACGAACAATGCAGCTGAGTCAGAATGCTGCCGTGTTAACTCAGGCGGTTTACCTGGATGCTCTGAAGGCTTACGATTGTGATATTTACATTGTAATCTGCACATTTCTAATGTTTTTTGATTGTTCTTTTACATAACATCTAACATGGGTTATGTGCTGCTGCCATGACGTATAACAAAGATTCCTCATGTGCTGTCATAGTGCTGTTGTGGTGCTGTTGCTGTGCTGTTGTTGTGCTGTTGAGAGGAGGACAGAAAGCAATTTTGCCTTCCCGAGATTCGAGCATGTGCAGTTTGGATGGAAACATCCTGATCGTTGAGGCATTTAAAAGCACCCTGATCCCCTTCCATTATCCATTTGTCCAACCTCAGAACCCTTCATTTGTATCAAATAACTTTCCAAGCTAGTGTGTGGAGGAAATGGCACAGACCAAATTGTCAGAAACACTATGCAAACCGTGTGCATTCAGTTGGAAATGCCAGGATGCCTCTTAATAAAGTGTTCTTATTCGAACAGTGCGGAAGCAAGTGTCTTTGTGCTCCATGTGCATTAACACTCTTCTACTGTGTGTGTGTGTGTGTGTGTGTGTGTGTGAGAGAGAGAGAGAGAGAGAGAGACCCTTTGATCTACGAGCCCAGGTGGAGCTCAGGAACAAAACAGATGAGTGTGCAGTCATCCAATTGAAATGCCGCCTACCTCTTTCAGAATATTTCCTTTAGTACTCTATGAGGTTATTGTCAGTGCAGTGAGGCAGAATGTCGGCTCTCGAGTTACTTTGTGTAGTTTTTCCCATTTCACATATGCTTTGATGTCAAGAGTGGGAACTTCCGCTCGCAAAAAGGAAGGACAGTTTGATATTAGGGCAGAAGATGAGAATAAGAAAATGTGGAAGACGATTGGATGAACTATTGGTCTGTGACATTCTAGCGGACCAATCTGATTTGTTACTGCCAGTTTCAACTTCTGGAGCTGTATAGTGTTCCAATGGGGGCAAATCATCGTGGATGAGTGAAACAGAGGTCTCAAGTCTCATTAGTATCAGTTGGGTTTGCAGATGTGCCCTTGTTGTCCTCTTCTGGGGTTTTAAGAGTTAGCTCGCAGAACTTACTTCCTGATTCTGTCAACTCAAAGCACGCTGTTTGGTTACTGGGAATGAAAGCTATCTGTTGGAGACAGACATCATGGTGGATGAGTGAAATTTCATTTTAAAATACTTTCTGGAGCAGGTTCAAAGGTGTACGCTCATCCAATTAAAATACACACCTCACTGACTCACACTCCAAAGTGGGCTCACTGGTTCTGACATGATGTAGAGGCACTAAAGAGACCCAGGACTCTCTGGTCATCCGTGACTGCACGTGGGTGTTTGATTGATGTAGAGAAAACCCGGTGCCGCACCAGACAAGCTATGGGTCTCTTCTAAGGTCTGTGGTTGACTGTGTCTAATGGTTAACTGTTCAAGTCATTAGGAGTGATTAAAGATCCAACGCCTCCTCCATTACAACAGGGCTTTTGTTTTTTTCCAGCCGACAAATGCAACGTGCAGCTTCCCTGCAGCTTCCCTTGACTCAACTTGCCCATTAACAACTTTGAAAGGAAAATGGAAAGATTTTGATTACATTTCACAGACTGAATTATTTAACAACAAATAAGCAACTCAGATGAAGGAACGAAGATTGATCTGCACTCGTTGGTCGGGGTCTGTTGCCGTGCTGGGCAGTCCGGCTTCTTTTCTGGTCGGTATCGTAACAGAAGGGGTTTCTCCTGGGTGGGTTGTTAGCCCTCTGCAGGATAGTTGGTTGGTGGGGCTGCCACCTCACAGACACGCTGGGGTCTTTGTTTGTCTGGAACCTACCCTGGAGACTAGCTGGCCCTACCAGGAGCGAGTCCCTGACGGTATTGCTCTCCAGGGTCACTGGAACGCACGAGCCCCCTCGCCACGTCCATTGCCTTATCATTCAATCTTGCACCATGCAACGAGGTGTGGTTTGATTGCTGCGTGACTGACCCTCAAAGTTAAACGTGAACGAGCAAAGGGTGTGTCGCACGTGCTCCTGTGCGTCCTGGGCGGAGGAAGCCAAGCGGCACACTGGTGCACAAGGACACGGACGGGCGTCAGCTTACATCAGTTCAGTCTTGTGGATGTCCGCGATCCGCCGCTCCAGCTTCTCCGAGTGCTTCGGAAAGAACTGGAACTTGGAGCTGTATCCCTCTGGGTGTTTCCCCGGGTCGTAGTCCCCGATTTCAGCTGTGCAACGGGAGACACGACGCAGGACAGGAGCTTTTTCAGTTCTTGGCTTTTTGCTCACTCACTCGCAACAAACATGTGGAGCAGCGCAGTTTACTGAACACAAGTAGACAAACGTTTAAAAACATACATACAAACTGGATCAGGGTTTGGGGACTTTGTAAGATTGATGGGTTCAGGGAAAAAAATGAAACCACATGCTTCTGACAGTCAATTCAAAAAGATAATGCCAGGAACAGTAAAAGTTAGTTTTCATCGTAGGACATCTTTAAATATGTTCTCTAGCTCTGACATGATCAACAGAATTGTGTTGGTCTTGGAACTGCAGCTGACTAATAACTCAAAACACAAATAAATAAAAGCTGAAGGTTGTCCATTCAAGCCAGTTTTTTTTTTTTTTTTTTTTTAGCACTGTAGCGTTTGAGTTGGAGGTCTCAGCAGCCCAGCCACCCAGAATGTGTTTGGACTTATAAATATTTCTCCATGCATTCATTTTTGGGTAGCTGCAGTTTGGAAAAATCGTCTGCGGGTGCACGGCAGCAGCCAATTTTGATCGGGGAAACGCTGCAGGTGCTTTCCGTACAGAAGCAACTCTCCCTGCTAAAGCAGCCACTTTGGGCAGAAACAGCATCGCAACTGAGACGCGCAAAAAATATTTCCTGTCGCATTCATGGATTTGAAACTCCAAGTAAAGTGGTTATTAAAAGTCATGAACTTCCATTTGACACTGTTAGTATACAGTCAAACATTGCAACAACAGGGAAGGAATACTGCAGGCACAATTGTATCTGGGTGCATCGAGCTGTAGCCCATTTAAATTCAAGGACCGTCTGCGGGAAGCCTGACAGGTTGCTGGCTAAGTCTGGTGAGGAGACTGTTCAGCCATGCATTTGACCCCCTGTGTGTTTCTCAGCCTTGAGTCTGTGCAATCTGGTTACTCACTGAATATTAAAATAAACTTAAAAAGTTAAAAATTTTTTTTTTTTTTTTTTTTACCACAATACCAATATTGTTTCTTCAAAAAACTTAGTCCAAGGCTTTTTAATATTCAGATGGTTATCATTTCATTTCACAATTTACCAATAAAAAAAGGAAATGAATATTCTCAAGGAGCCAAACAAATAAAAAGAGCAGTGTGATTTTAAACTCTTTGAAGACGCTGAACGTGCACATTTGCACACTCCTACACGGCGGAGACACATATGGCAAAAATGTTGAGCAAATAAATATGTAAATGGGCCACAGCCGCTTATCAAAAGACTTCCACAGAGGTTCCTGTGGAAATTACATGGAACTAATGGTTGTGCATTCTGCTGCAAATACACCTCTGTCAGAGGACGGTGAGGGCTACACTGAAATAAAATGACAGAACAGCCATAAAACCCAGTGCGCAAAGACTCCCACTACCTTGTAATATGTAGGCGGCCAATAGAGCAGCATCTGAAGTCTTGCACAGCAGGCGGCCGTGGTAGAGATCCCTCTTCACCTGCAGGAAGACAAGATATCTGTGGAGAGGAGCACAAACACACCAACTCCAATCACTGTTTGGATCACAGGTGTCAATCTCTGGCCCGCAGGCCAAATTTGGCCCGTAGTGTAATTATCCTTGGCCCCCGAGGCACAAATACAAAATCACTACCAGAGCTGCTGGCCCACTGGTATTATACATCACATGTACCACTAATACTACAAATCCCACGATGCTCTGCTGGTATTTTGGCGCGTCAATCAGGACAGGATGTTCATAGTAAGGTATTATAATTATTTAATTGGTTTAATGTTGTTATTTTATTTTTACATTTACTATTAGCCCCTGGAAAAAGGTTACTATTGATATTTAAATCAGAAGGCTGCAAATGAAAAAGAGAAGTATGATTTTAATTTACATTTTATTTGTTTTGATGATTTTTTAAAATTTGAAATTCGATTTTGCATTTGTACAATATTAAGCTATTTATTCTATAGTATGAAGCTTTGCTTGTTCCACATACTGATTAAAGCAAAACATGTTTGGGTCCATATTAAAAGGTTCACCGTTTTATCTGGAGGTTGTTTTTCAATAAATATCAATGTTGGAGCTTTACATTTTTATCACATTTCAGAACCTGTACCCTTTTTTTTAATCTACTTTTTTACCTTTGCACACAAATATTTGTAGTATTAGTCCTACTTAAGCACAGAATGCAGGTGCCTGTGTCATCCCTGTGCTGGAAACAGAGCCACAGCCAAATGATTATTATTACGTGTAGCGTCGACAGAGTTTTAAAATGTGAGGTCTGGTTCGCACCAAGGTCCCCTGGGAGCATCTCAATTTCACACCCCTGTCCACGGCGGCTTTCCCCCGAGCAGCAAAGCAATAAATAGTCTAGCAGTAACAATTTCCATGAGGAGCCCCGGTGCCGAGTCCCAGTGCAGAGTTAGCGTTTGAAATTTAAAAACGTCACGACCCGCTCGTGTCTGTTGGAGTCTGTAAATTAGTGATTATATGTGTTTTTATTTTCAGTGGAATTTCCAAACCTAATGTGCCGCAGTGGAGGGAAGCGGCTGCCTTCCGCAGCCATCCCTTTATTGAATACAGACTGAAGCAGAAATGCATTAGCGCGAAATTTCCCTTCCATGCGTCTCTCAATGTATTTTATCTGAGCGCAGGCTCTCAGTCAGAGCAGACGGTGGAGGACGCAGAAGCGGCTCGTCAGCACTTTATCAAGCGGCGGCAGGAAGGATCGCCAGTGAGAGATTTGACCGGTTGAGGGATGTGATTCTCTGGGATCTGTGCACTCCGTCACCCTGCGGCTCTGTCCCTCCATACTGCTGTCTGCTACACTACACTGGTGTGACATCTCTCTGAGGAGGAGCTTAGAGGTGCAGCTGCTTAAACTAAGAGGTTTGACTTTTGGACCAAGAGAGATTCTGGATGCATTACCAGTCAGGGATTGCCACAGTGATAGTTTTCCTAAACTGTCTTCAGCAGCCAGTGTTTCTCTTTAGGCCTAACCTAAAGAGGGAGTTCAGAGAATAACACATTTTCATAAGGACGTTGATTGAAATCTTCTGTGTTTCTATGTTGGCCGCAGTCTGAGGCAATTGCACTTTTGAAAATAGCCGCAATGAATTATTGCCTATGCCGACGCAAGGCTGAAGGCTCACCTGGTGATTTCCTCTCTCAGAGCAGCAGGGTCTGGGGGGTAAAACTTGACACGCAGACACATGGTGAACGGCGGCTGGGCTGGAAGAAAACACACTCTTGTACATCTGTGTTCTTGTTTGGATCATAATATGATCCCTGTTCAACTTTAGTTTCCAGCCTGACATATTGAGGGCGGAAATATTTGCTGACATCTTTTTACACCACATTAAATAACACACATACATGCACACACTCACTACTCACACTTAATCTGTTTGGCAATGGACTTTGAAAACTCCAACCAATGCTGAAAGGGGGGAGGGGAAAGAAACACATGAATACTTTTATTTCAGGCACAGTTGCGACTGTAGAAATGACAGTCGAGTTCTCACGTAGGGTTGTGGAAGAACTTGCTACC
The DNA here is from genome assembly GCA_009823395.1 of Thamnaconus septentrionalis. Lineage (NCBI taxonomy): Eukaryota > Metazoa > Chordata > Actinopteri > Tetraodontiformes > Monacanthidae > Thamnaconus > Thamnaconus septentrionalis. The sequence goes on along the minus strand of CM020505.1, from coordinate 4,410,309 downwards.
ACACTTTAAACGCTGTCTGCTAATTTGTTGCCTTGCTAATTGCTAGCGGTGCAGTGTACATTGAAAATCCAGAATCATTTCATTCACAATAGAGCTGGAATTAGATTCCTGTACCAGGGAGCTGATGACGGAAAAGAAGGCCAGAGATTAGGAGGGTCCTACATGGATGACTGGATTTGTGCAACACTCATTGGATTAAAATCTAATAATTATCTTAATGAATCATTTCAATTAATAAAGTGCATATACAGTCTGTGCCTCTGTGTGTGAGTTGAAAGGAAAAAGGAATGAGAGAAGACAGAGAGGAAAGGAGATCAAATTAGCTCACCGCAGACGTCAACTAAATTAAATTCCTCTGCAATCTAGTTTGTTGGGTATATTGTAATAGATTTTACGTACCCTCTGTTTGTCTGGGTCAACATATCTGATGCCAAAGTAGTCTTTCTCCAGTAAGTTGAGATGGTGGCAGATAAGGTCAAACAGGTACTGTCCCTTTGCATCACGCTGGAGGAAAAAAAAGAAAGTGATGTGACTATTTGGAGACTCTGGACAAAGGCTGAAAGACCTCAGAGACTAAACTCAACTCAGCGTTAGCACATTCTCAGTTAATGAGCGCCCGGAGGGGTTGCACCCCTTTTGCCGCAATTCTTGGTGACACAGATTCAACAAACTGCTGGAAACATTTTTGTTCGACGTAGACGGAATTACAGACTGTACATCCATGATGCCAACGCTGAATGTTGCGCACACTGAAGTCGCTGTCAGAAAGTGCCACGTTCAAGAAAACCAGTTTGAGATGATTTGAGATGTTTTGTCACATTATCCAGACAGAGGCTTCCACATACTACAAGTGGAATGCAGAGATCTCCAGTGACTGCTGGCATCAAGGAGGATCATCTTTTTAATTTTCTCTGTCAACCTTAGAGATGGTTGTGCGTGAAAGCCAAAGTAGATGAGCAGTTTGTACTGAGCACTTAATACGAAGACAAGCTGTCCCGCAACAGTAACCACGGCAGGATCAAAGTCCCTTAATTCACCTTTCTTCTCCAATCCGGTGCTCCTACTGAGCTTCAGCAAGTTTTCTTCACGACATTCACGCGACTAAATGCACTAATTTGTGTGCTTAGCTGATTAGATGATTAGATTTTTTTTGTGAACAAGCCGTTGAACAGGTGTACCTCATGAGGTGGCCGGTGAACACAAAGATCCAAAATTCTAATTATTTTAATACAACATCAATAAGAAACAAACACCCTCTCCCCCATCATTTCATCAGGAAGTCTGACTTTTTTAGATCCTCTGAGAATCCAAACGGCCCCAGAACATCATTTAATATTTCACCACCTGAAAGGAGATCTACAGGAGGCTATCAAATATTCATATCCACCTATGAAAGCTTTGACAAATTTCTTTTTCAGACCTGAAAACACCCTGAGAGGTGCTGGAGGTAAAGGGAGCGGGACTGGGAAAGAAGAGGAACTTCTTCCTCAAGCCACATCTGGGCCTAATTTAAGCGGTTGCTATTCACCGTTTTGCATCCATCGAATGAGGTTTTTTTTCATTTGAATTGCTCGGCTAAGAAGGTGAATGCCTTTATGGTGGTGACACTCCCAAACATTTGACACCCCTTTTCGCTCCCTGTGTGCTGTGCATTAGGGCTATAGGTTTTCTTCACTCGGTTATAAAATATCCTGCCGTGACATTGAGGAGTGACTTTGCATTCAAATGACGGACACAAAACTGCACAGTCAGAGGAAGTCAAAGGCCGACGAAGGGGAAGTCAGGGGGGAAGAGAAGAGGGATGAGGAAGACAAAAATGGTATGAAGAGAGGAAAATAGCAGGACGGAAGAAAGTCAACGAATATTCCCCCACAAAATCTTGAGAGTTGGGTTTTATTAAGATGGATTAATCAATCAGTGAGCTAACTCATGAGGTTAACTAACACTAACATTAAGCAGCAAGTTTAACCTTCAAAAAACGAACAAAGCTGCACTTCAGGTGCGTCAGGCCCTGGACTGACTTGGCAGGTGTTTCCCATGATGCTCCGGGCTGACCGTCCATCTCCTCTGTCAGTGTGTCTGTATGTCATTGTCACCAGGCTCTCGCTGACTCACCGAGACGGGCCTTGCTGCTGACTAGTCAGCCAGTAAAAATAGAAAGTCGCGCATGCATGCGGGCCTCTCTCTCTCTCTCTCACACACACACACACACACACACACACACACACACACTGAGGTGGAGCCTCAACCTCTCCTCTTCAAATATAAATGTCTCTTCTACACCTGAGCAACCTCTGCATCCAAAGCATTTTCACAGCCTCTCGCTCCATCTGCTGCACACGAGGGCAAACCACGGCCTGGGAAAAATGTCCCCAAACCCAATTCACAGAGTTAGTGCTCCCTGAACGTGCGTGTGAAGAAACTGATGATTGATACCCAAGTTAGTAGATCTGATTCAGCGATGGCAAGAGGAGGGTGCTTTATCTGAGAGTGACATTTAATAAATGGGAATGAATCAGATGTGCAAGGCCATTCATAGCTTTAAGCACCCCATTTATGGTCATTTTCATATTATTTTTTTTTCTAACCTGGACTCACACTGTAGCAACAGGGCATGCTTAATCATCCAGAAAGCCTCCTCAGATTAAAAAAAAGGCCTTGTTTTAGTTAAAATTTGCACATTTGAAATATTTACTGAATAACTGAGACTTTACTGAGAGTGTTCATCCTGGATCCTCCAGTGGAGCAGCCTTGCATAACAAATGATCTAAAATACTCTACAGATCTCAAGAAACACAGTACTTAGCCCTCTGGCCAGGGGTGTTGTCACTAACCTGGGAGAGTTATCAGTCCCCTCTGCAATACCACAAAGGGGACTGTGCTTTTTAGCACACTTTTCAAAATGTGGGATAAAAAAAATGGGTAAAAGACAGACTTTTCTCTTCTATAAGGAGTTCACTGACATGATTGACACACACCATTGTGATAAAACAGGTTTTAGTTGATTTTGTGTAAGGCCTTTACCTCAGAAACAGAAGCATCTCGCAAAGACAAACTGTAATTGTTACAACAGCAGTAAAATGTAAGGCACACTTTATATAGTGGAAATGTCAGTGGATGAAAAAAAAAACATTCAGACCGGCAGCACTTATTAAAATGGTCTCCCCAGTGCTTGTTCTAAAGGGTAATCTTGTTTTTTCTGTCGCTAATTTACCTGACTCTGCACTCTGGAGCAGTTGGCGGTGACGAGAGCAAAGCGCACTCTCTCTGTGTTCTGGACTGTGTGTCCGTCTCAACTAAACAGCGGCAGAATAAAAGCTGCAAAGTCCATATGGCCCGTAGAGCGCTGACCAAACAAGTGCGATTTATAGGCGGTGTTGTGTTGCATACTGATGAGGCACACTGAACTTTAGCGAGCTGACTGGAGCTCCACTGGGACACAGTAGAAGGCTCGAAGGCCGAAACATTATTGATTCGAATTAAAGTGTTCTTCAACATCCTGATGAGACTCTAACCTGGAGCCACCCTGCGACCCACTGGTGGCTGCACACAAGAAACACTGCGCGTGCAGCTGGAGAACTGCTCCACCAGTGAGACTTTTTTGGGTTAGCACACAAACCGCTTCTCCCATACAATTCAATCAAATGGGCTTTATTACAGGTCTGGGAATAATTTGATGTTAGTTCAGGAATAAAATCCCTTCTATTTCCAAGGCCTCAGCAGAGTTGGAAATGGAATCACTTTGGATGAAAACAAGCTTGTCCTTGAGCTCTTTATTTGTCTTCTTGTCGACGTTAAAAATTCACAATGGCTGTATCACATTTTTTTTGACAGTCCTTGTATCAGTGACCCCACTGTGGAGTGTTCCTGGTTTTAAAATCATTAATGACAGCTGGTCAATGAAGCAACTTGAACAAGAACTTGGCACGAGAAGGCAGTACATGGGCTCCCCTGGAAGATTGGGTTTGCTGTATTGGAGAGATTGCAGAGAATTGATCATTATGCTCACTCACAGAGCGTCATTTCTCCATTGTTACAATGGTTCTAATGTCTGAAGACAACGCCAGGTAAGGCCTTGCACAGTTTTAAATTAAAATGTCAAGTGTGGAAGAAGAAGTGAGAATGTGTGGTGGAAGGTTATGACTCACTGTGAGGCTTTTATCAAGAGAAGACGTCTTATTTGATTCAAACACATCGCAAAAGGTATCATGAAATAGTTTAGATTTCCGGTTGCATCGCTGCCTGGAGCTATCTGACATTTAAAGCCATGATCACTGAGTGACACTGAATCTGATCTCAGTATCTCTTGATGGTGTTCATGCTTGGTGCATTGAAGTTTGACTGTTGGGGATGAACTGCTGAAGTTGTGCACGTCATCTCTCGGTGCACCAGTCAGTGAAATCAGAGTCTTACCAAAGCTGTCAAGTACTTTAAGCCTGAAGGATTAGGGTTTTAAACACCGCAGGCCTGGTTTAGTAATATCTTATAAATGAAGAGTGCTAAAATGCGTGCTCAAGCAAACAGATTGTGCACTTACTGGTTAGGCATTCACAACTAGGGACACCTACGTTACTGAGGAAGTGGGGACTTGCAAAAGTAGTTTAAATGATTATAAATGTGTTTCTGGTTTTCCTCTCGTTATTTGGGAAATCCTTGAATGAAATTTGTTACTGCAGGACTGGAGGTGTGAGTAAACATTGCTGGGCTACTGAAAAAAAAAAAAGAAGGAAAAATGTGACTTTTAATTGCCCCAATTTTGCTGCCTGTAAACACTGGTTCCACTGCAGTGTCTTACACATGTAGCCAGATATGTTCATCAATAGATCAGAGTAAAGGGAGGCAATAGGTATTTTTAAATGCATGTTTTTCATTGAGCGGTGAACTCATACTAAACTTTCATGGGTTAAAAAGATAATGAATGTCAAAATTAAATTAATGTGGTGAAAGTATGTTTATATTGGAATGGTATATTTCTGGAAAAACCTTTCTGTGTGGAGTTTGCATGTTCTCCCCGTGTCTGCGTGGGTTCTCTCCGGGTTCTCCGGCTTCCTCCCACAGTCCAAAAACATGCATGTGAGGTCAACTGAACATTCTAAATTGTCCGTAGGTGTGCATGTGAGTGTGAATGGTTGTTTGTTTCTATGTGGCCCTGCGATGAACTGGCGACTTGTCCAGGGTGTCCTCTGCCTTTGCCCTAACACAGCTGGGATAGGCTCCAGCAGACCCCCGTCACCCTGAATTGGAATAAACGGGCATAGAAGATGGATGAATGAATGAATGAAATGCTCGGCACGTAGATTGAAAAAAAAAAATGGGTGTGTGTGCGGACGCATAATAAGCAGAAAAGAAGAAGATGACGACGACAGGGAGCACAGGTGAACATGTAATGAGGAGCGTGCACGTCCGCCGCTGTGGAGCTAAAGTTTGCTCCTAAAACAGCAATGTACGGCAAGTCAAGTCTACGAGGACATTTCAGGGAGGTTGGCTGTTAGCGAACTCAGCTAACTCCGTAGAAAGGACTACCAGATCCGTCCTGGAAGCTCAGAGTTCCTCTGGCGACCTCCACCCTAACCCCAAAGTCCATCGTGAGTCTGCTCTACTGCTAGCGCCACCTTCTGGATAGCCGTTAGCCTATCTGAAGGACTTCATAATGAGGTACTGACAAGTTTTTATTTTCTGCTCCGTTTGGGGACGAGTTGATCACTGTGTTTTGTTTAGGCACAGACCTATAACATTCATTCATTCATTCATCTTCAATACCCGCTTATTCCTATTCTGGTTAACGGGGGTCTGCTGGAGTGGGTGACACCCTGGACAAGTCACTATTTTTAATTTTAAAGGTGGTCAAATAGTATTAAAATATATATATATATATATATATATATATATATATACATATATATATATATCTGACAAGGCTGAGCTTTGCTTAGAAGAAAGACTCATTAGTTATACTATCGCAAATAATAAGTCTTGAATAAAATCTGCACAGCCTTGTCAAGGTGTACCCGTTCACATGAGTTCCAGCTGCAGAAATGCATCTTTCTGTTACCATGTATGCAATATGTTGCTGATGTGTAATGTGATATGTAAGTGATCATCATAGTAATTGTACGGGGGTGTTTGTCAAAAGGGTGGCTGTGATATTAGCTATGGTGACTCATGGGTAAATGAGATTACAGCTGGCCTCACAGTGGGAGAGGAATGTATTAAACAAGCAGAGGCCCGTAAGTGCTTTATGGAAACACGCGCAGTGCTTCATCACGCCGATAATAAAAGTGATAAACGGAGGGATGGAAATAACCCAGACGGGGGCCAAATGATCACTGTGGTCCTCAGTGGAGCTCCAGCAGCACGCCGCGCCGCTCCCCGGCCATCCGTCAGGTTAATTATTAAGAGGGGTTGCATATCAGCCTGGGAAACACCGCATCAATAAAAGATGATGTCACTCTCGGCTTAGGGAAGGAAACTGCAACAGCCCGGCAGACGGAGCGTGAAAGGTTTGCGCATCTAGGGTGCCATCTCACAGGAGATGGACAATGTTTTATTTGAGGTTTGCGTTTACTCTGAGCGCCTGTCAGTGAAAATGAGTTGAGGTATTAATCCGCACAGTTTGAGCTAACAGCTGATTCTTTATGAGTCTTGACTGAGGTATTGATCGACAGCAATGCTTTGTTGCGTGATGCTGATTTTCCTTGTTGTTGGAATCGCTCCCTCAGAGGCTGAGAAGTGGAAAAGATGCAAATGTCTCAGTGCAACCTCATAATCACGAGAGGACTGCAGGTAGTTAAGAGAGCAGAAGCCGCTGTGTGACGGTGAGTTAGTTCGCTGTGTTTATCGTGGTGTCTGATCACTGGGAAAGCCAGACGCTCTCAGCTTCACACTGACGTCTCTAGTATGAACTTCACAAAAGGATAAACAAACAACAAACAAAATAAAGAAGAGATGACTATTGATTGCTGTCGCTAGCCACAGGTTCACCACGAGGGGGGTCTGATTTGAAATGCGTTGTCATTGCAGTGTCAGATTTAATGGTGGGCTTTTCTAATTACTGCTGCAATAAGTGACCATGAGAGATGCTGTTTGTGTTAGCGGTGGTAAATAAATTAATCAAATTACAAGCAATGTATCTTTTAATTTCTTCATTACTGCCAACTAGACCTCTTGCCTGGAGGCAGTTTTTAATACAGAAATTTGAGAAAAACACTTGATCCTTGGGAAGCGAACTGAGGTTCCTATAGCTGACACCCCGTGCATCCCTCAAAAACCACTGTTAGCCCTGTGAGAGACAGCAATCCTCTTAAAAAGATCCTTACTGTCAGCAGGCTGCCATCTTATTGCCCCTGCTCTCAACAATGGTAGGACTACGATTCCGGTGCGTTCTCAGCTGAGTAAATCCCCTGTTGAGGTAGTAGCTCTGCTTTGGGAAAATAGCTTCAGAGGAGAACAGGTTACTGTTAGCAGAAAACCTAAAAGAAAATTTAAGACCACTTAAAAGGATAAACAAAACAAAACAATAACTTGGTATCAGTCGGAGGTGTGTCCTTGGCGCCGCAGTTGAAGAGTCTCTGAGGCTTTTGCCAGGAAATAGGCAGCGGTGTGCACAACATTAAACCACTGAGAACCTGTTCTCTCTCTGACCTGTCTTCAACGCCACACCTCGAGGGAGAGAGCTGTTCTTCGCAGCGCTCCCAAAGTCTCTCAGCCTTCTGACTAGGATGGAGGAAACAGGGTTTGTGTTCTTTGTTGGCTGATTTTAGGACTTTCGTGACAATCCAAACAAAACGCAACAGTATGAGAGCATCAGGAAGAAAATGCATAGCTTTTCTTACGGTTTACCATTTTAGATTCATTACAATTCTCGGTCATGAATTAAGTGGAAATCAGTGCCAGTGTCTTAAATTTATAAGTCAAAAGAAAAAATGTAAAAGGAAAAGAAAAAATATATATATATATTATAGTCATTCTGAGGTGAGGCTTTCAGGAAGAGTGAGGATACCAAATTAGATCAATTTAATGATGGGCAGATTTAACTCTGGAGGTTTTGATGCCTGACCTCGGAGTAGGAGATAAAAGGGCGTCACAGGAACAAAAGTCTTTGTGCTTTGACACCACAAGTAGTGGCTGGCCCTGAAAAAGTGCCAACAGCCGATCCAGTTGCCCTGAGTGAGCAGACAGCAGGTCAAACATGTTACTGATCATGATGGCAAGAGGCACCCGACATCTGCTGCGCTTGCACACAGGCAAGGACACGGGGTTGGGTTGGAGCTCACATGCACCTTGAACTCACAAGTGAGCGCGCGCACACACACACACACACACACACACACAGTTCATCATTATCTTATTTCACCACCACCCCACGCAGGCGGGCTTTCAATCAATGAAACAGAAGTGTGTCCAATGCTATTGTTTATTTATTTGTTCCTGTATTTATTCAAAAAAAAAATTATCAGAGGACATTTCACGTGTAAATTATATTTATTAAGCCAGTTGTTTCCCAATGAGAGCAAGCACTCGGGTGACAGTGGCCTGGACAAACTTCCATGTAGAAGGCAGATCCAGGTTGCAGGAACACACACCTTTGTGATACCCGTAATTCTCTACTCTGCGAATAACTGGTCACAACACCAAGGCCCAACAACACTGACCACGCTTGAGGCGTTATGCAGCTTCACCTAAGAGACAATACAATATTGCACAGGCTGAACATTAGGTCTGGGGCAGGGCTAGACCTAATAAATAGCCTGAATGCTGGTGAGTGCGGTGTAGTCTGACAGCCACAAGGAGAAACAAGCTGCGGTAGTGTTCCCTCTAACACGAGGGCCACTACTGCTGAATGATGTACTCCGCACATGAATTGTAGGATGCAAGGGGTGGGAAGTGTTGTCCATGATGGAGGTCAGCTTGGCTAACATACCCCTTTGACCCACCTACTGAAATGGTCTCCAGAGGACAGAACTGGCCGTCCTAGCTGGCTTGTCCTCTAAGTCCTGCATGCCACAATATGCAATAGTAGTAAAAATGCAATGGGTGGTGACTGATGCAACGAACCCTCGTTACCAATTATACCCAAACAGCATTGCTATATGTTCATCATACTCAGGCTCAGTAGACGCAAACTCCAGGTATTGACGTCTCAACAACACTTCCTCGCAACGCGTAGCCATTGCAGTTTGCCGCCACCTTTAACAGATCCACACAGAGATCCGGTATGCACAAGCACCTTATCGTGACAAAGCAGGAACCACTGACTTTAACTTAATACCCCAGCATTCACCTGCACAAGCCTGGTCACTTTTTGAATGTTTAAATAGCAATAGGAGCAATGTGGAGGGTCACAGGAAACGGTCGGGCTTGTAAGGTGGGAATAAATCTTGTAGGATGGTGCGAGGCTGTGCCGGGGTTTTTTGGAAGTAATTTGTAGGATTTTATAACATTCCTGTAGCTCACTAGTAGTCAGTGAAGTGAGGTGAGAATTGTCGGGGTATGCTTGTTATTGTTTTATACTTCCTCTAGATCCCCAGAATACACCAGAAGCAGCAGATGAATTGTTTTATTTCCTTCGGGGACAGTGTGACCGCCGGTGCTCTGTCATAACAGTAAAAACGTCGGCACAATTGTTTTGTGAGTGGAAAAGGTTGCTGGAGAGGCACTGAAGCAGCATCTTCCGTGTGGAGATCAGCAGATAAAGAAGACAGTGGAGGGGCAAGGAGGAAATCACAAAGTACTTGTGCATCTTTTTACCGAAAGACAACAGGGGAACACCTGTCAAAGATATTGGGATCCACTAAGCAATTGCCCGACTTTTGCAGCAATTGATCATTCCGCGCAAAATGACACCCCCTTCTATCCAAACATGCCTCATTAGAAACAGCACCTTATCTACAAAGACGCTGAGCTAACTTCCTCCCGTAGATTGACAGATGTAAACACAACCTGCCTTTCTGGCGCGGTCAGAGCAGACTCTCTCCCCTCTCTGCAGAGCTGATGAGGTGTGAATGAAATCGAAATATGACCATCATGTAATTAGTCACAGTAAGACGGAGGCAATCGCAATGTCAGGTGAGCAGAGATTCCCTTTTTGTAATCAGAGATATGGAAATTATACCAACGTGCGGGTTGCCGGGATCGTTCTGACCTACACACGTACCATATCGATCAAGCCAGACCACGATTCGCTACCTGACTCAGGTGCCGTATATTTCTGGGTGTCTGCATATCACGAGGGAAAAACCTTTATGGGTACGACGCTGAAGTTGCAGCAATTATGTTGAGTCTTAGAGTGTCCGCCCTGAGACTGGGAGGATGTTTATTCGATCCCCAGCCAGGTCATACCAAAGACTATAAGAACTGAGAATTTGGGGTTGGACTTAGGGGGGTTGAATCATCCAGTGATTCCTGGGCACACCACTGCTGCTGCCCATTGCCCCTTCAGCGGATGGGTCAAATGTGGAGGACAAATTTGAGGGAAAGAATTCCATCAGAGTCTCCACTGACGTTGGAGTGAGTAGTAAGGGAGTGAAATTCCTCCCTGAACAATGAAGATGCCACCCCCCAGGCAGTTACGACACTAGCCAGGCCTCCGCTCAGCTCCCGGAGTTATTTACCCTTCATCCCTTGTCATTGCTGTGGGTGGATGAGCTGATAAAAAGGTCAGGAGACAGGACGCTCAGCCGCTGAGAGGTTGGTGTATTATGTCAGAGAAATTCTTGAACCCATCCCTCCTTAACACAAAATGACAAAGTGGGTGAATCACAATGACGCAGATGCAGAGACAAAAGCGCTTCACTTTTGATGCTTGTTTTTATATGCCTTGGAACTGTTTATGTTCGAGAGGCTCTGACCTCCATACACTCCCTTAGGGACGGTGTGATTTACTGGAATAAAGCAAAAACATATATATATATATATTTCAACTGCAACTACGAGAGTCGTTTTGTGCGGCATGTGCACCATAAAAACTGTCTCTCTGCACGTCCACATTTGATGTAGTGAGCAATGAAACCATAGTTTGCAAACAAGGATATAATGGGACTATGTGATAAAGTACATAATGTTGGAAGCTAGGGGATTCCTTCTAGGTGTTGTAAGTGTTTGTTGTTTGTTTGTTTTCTGGTTGAGTTTGGACTGAGCTTCATGTGATCTGACTACCTGATTAGCTTTGACCATCAAATCACACTTGAGAAAAAGCTCTTATTTGAATATATTAATGTCAACAAATCAGCTTAAGGAGTGCAAAGTGGAGATGATTACCCGCCTCCTTTGATTTCCACACCGTTGGACTGAATGTTCACTGCACCTTTTTTTCATTTTCTTTATGGCAATCATAATTGTTAATGAGTGTAATTTCCCCGTGGCACCAATGCCCACAGAGTTTTGGCATAATTCACACTTCCTCGCAGAGCAAATAGTCTCCTTGCAGGCTAACTAAACAACAACTGCTACTAGGGCGTTGCTTCACACCGAGCAGCCACAAAACAGAAGAAACATCTGTGACCAATCGGTGAACACTGTCGGTTAAAAACGACCCTCAACAAATCATTTGGTAACCGTGTTCATTCTCTCATTCACACTGAGATCCTTGTCATTGAAAGGTTCTATGCTGTTTTCATACAATTTTATAACCACACTTGACAAAGGATAATACTCTACAGAACTCTGACCCGCAGGCATGCACAGCCTTCTGATGTGTTTGTCTCTTTCTTGTAAACCTAGCACAACGGCCACGATTGACCGCCCACGCACGCAGAACCTTTAACACCGCCGGTGGGAAAACAAAGTTGCGTGCTTCATAATAGCCACTACAGCCTGCATTTAGCATCAATCAGATACTGGTTTGTTTCAGTGAAAAGTTATTTATTATGTGTGAAACTGTAAACAGTCATGTTTGCAATGGTTAAACTGCCGGACAACACACACTAGTGATAACGGCACCAGTCCTGCTACTAAATCTATGTACTATTTAAGTGCTAGGCACTTACTACCGTAAGTAGCTGAAAATGAAAGTGAACCCAAGTAACCCTTCGTCGTGCCTTACATCGGCACTGAATTGTCAAAACACTCCTTAGTGATGGAGAAGATTCATTATAGTATAACTTATTACTGTTATAGTGACCTGACACATTAGACCAATGTTTGAACTACTCACCCTTGTTACATTTATCACTTAAATGTGCACTTGTGGGGAAAATAAACTGCATATTCATTCCATTGCTATTTCCTGAATCCTTTTGGCAGGTTGAGTGGTGTGTGGTGCTTTTTCTACTGTCTGTAACAGCTTGACGCTGGTCTCAGCATCACTCACACTTACACCCCGCTTATATTCCAACTCAGTGAAGAATGTTGACATTTAATAGATGCGTGGATGGCTCCATGGTTTCTATTGTTGATCACATTATTTTGAATACGAACAAGAAGTGTTAGTGACTTTTAAGCAATTGTGAACTAGTCTGCTACTGTACATGATGTTGTAGGCAATGTGACTCTTTCACAGTTCACAAGTTTGGTGTCCTGTCATACGTCATACTCAGTGAAATCGCAGAAACACGTTACCACTGGAAGGCGTGTCTTGTTAAATATAACATCAAAAATAAATCATTCTCAAAGGAGCAGTATAATTTCTGATATTAGGCTGGATGTTGACATTGAATGTCACAGAATCAAGACATGGATGATAAAGGCATCAAATGCACAAGATGCACCAATACAGTTTCATTGTAAGCAACGACATTGCAAGAGATTGCGTAAAACAAACAAACGAACAAACAAAAAAAAACAGCCACTTAACACTGATGCTGCTGAAATCAGCACAATATCAACCAGAATCAGGCCTGACCTCTAATGAGAGCTGACTGCTGGCCCAACAGCCACTAGAACAGCAAGTGATTTGTACACTCCTTGTTGCACATTTCCTCTCACCTTCCCAGACAATTTGCAAATATGCAAAAAGTGAATTTGTTACGACTGTGTGTGTGAGTACGTCCTAAACATGATGAAGGGAGGGACAAATGTGTACAATTGCACTGGCATGTGAGAAAAGGCAATTAGACTCTTTGAGGACTTATCTACAGCAGAGCACATTGTATCAACAAGAGCCATGTGGCTTAAAGCAGATGATAAAGCGGGGATTTAAAATCTAAATATAGCAAGATTATCAGCTCTGATACCGCCGACTGACGGACCGATCCGACTGTTACAAGGTAAAGAGCAGAAATGATAAACTGGAAATTCACTGTGATATTTGTGTTAGTGGTTAAAGAACAATTTGATTAAAAAAACAGCACTATTAGATCATTGTTAAAAACCTATGACTGTTCTTTGAAGAGGAAATCTTGTCTGAAGATGTTTTCACTCTCATTAAATGGTTGAATTCTGAAAGCTGAATTCTTTTTTTTGCCTTGTTGCAGGGCAGCTCTCTGCAGAGTTTGCCTTTGCTACCAGGTCGTTAGTTTGTCACATACGGGGGCGCATTCTGAGAAATTGTTTTCTCATATCAATCGATTAACTCGGTGACACAAATGCAAAGGGGTCATTGTCTGTTATTCACTACACAACTTCAACCCCAAATGATCAATATAAGAACAACATCTGACACAACCATGACAATAGATTTGCACCTGAGGTTCTGAGTTCCGCAGAGCTTTCTAAATGAATTCCCTAGAATCTTAGCTGCAAGGAGCTGCAGATATTTCAATGCGTTCAACTGGCTGTCATCTCACTAATGTGAAAGTGCCTGGAGATTCAATGGCTGCTATTCTACTGCTCTTTCAGTTGTCCTGCAGCTCTGCACAATCGACACTCACTAATGGAAAGATTCCATTTTATAGACTCTTCCACAAACCCACTGCTATAATTCCATGAAAGTCCGGTCACATCATGTCAATGGATTCAGCCCGCATGAGCTTTTACGGAGAGTGAGCATTTTTCCGAAAGTGTCTTCCATGAAGAGATTGCATGTTATAAATCCACCAAACTTTAAAATTAGAGCCCTATGTGGGTTTAAATTATTTGTATTAGTTACTTGAATTCATTGTATGCTATTTTTATCAAGTTGGTTAACGTGAGACATGGATAAGAAGTGTGCACAGTATTACAAAATTCATGAAAGTTTCTGCCTGTGTTTATAAACTCCACACCGACACACTAAAGACGTTTGACAGTGCACAAACCCAAATAATAACCTTTGATTCACTGCAGCAATGTTTTCTTTATTAGAACTGCTCTCATGCACTGGAGCAGCTGAGCCTGTTGAGCTAAACAAACAAACTGTGCTATTTGTAGGGTCACAATAATAACAATAATAAAAAGAAAGATTCAGTTTAAAGGTATTTAAACTTTACCTTAAAGCTAAAGTTTTAAGATAATGCTTAATAACTTCTTCAAATTGCCATTAGGTAGACTGAACTTAGCGTTTCTGTCCACGTCTTAAGCGAAGAGCGGCGGTGTAGCTGCGCAGTAGTGGAGACAATCAGCAGCACGGCTGCCAAGACTCACTGAGGCCCTCTGAGAACCAGCCGGGCTCGTTCTCATTCCTGTCACACAGCTTTCAGCTCGGCAGCACACCCCACACACATGAAACACGCCGTCGGCCTGGATAATAGCCTGGCTCGCGAATCAGTCTGTTATTATTTGGGCTCAGTGAGATGGACGGCAGACAGACAGACAGACAGATAGACAGACAGGCAGGCAGGTCAAGGAGGGAGGTGTTTTCTCTTCACAGAGCGAAGGCAGCATTAAAGCTTGTTTTTCATTGTCTGGGTGTCTGACTGTTGTTGTGCCTCGCCATCGCGTTTAGCCTCAGACTTCAGAGAGTTTTTTTGTTTAACACACTCAGTCAGAACCCAAAATGAGCCCTCGGCAGAGACTCTGGCTTTCACTGTATCGTTCAGGCTTTTTTAACATTCGAGGTCAATACTCCAGCGGTTCAATATTGATCGACAAGGCTTAATAAGCAAATTAGTCAATGGTTCAGACATTTTCACCAGGCTGGGAACAAGTCTATATAAAAAAAAAAAAAAAAAAAATAGTTAGACGTTTTAAGGTTCTCGCATCATTGGTACAGCGTAACTATTGATCCGTGCAGGGATAATCGACTTTTAGATGTAGTGAAAACGTCTTTATCATGGCTGAGTGTGGAGAAGAAGGTGATTACAAAGCAAGATAGTTTTGGACCAGAATGACATACATACAATATGTTTTGTCTTTCTGGTGCAGCACTTCAGTTAGATGATCATATAAAGATCCACTTGCCTTGAGTGCAGTCAGAAAATATTTATTTCATGGTGGGTGGAGACCAACATCCTCAGCAACTACATTCATGTACCAGCTGATTTATTTCACTATCCTGTATATGGCCTCAAAGACAAAGTTACCCTAAAATATCCCGAATCCCTACTTCCAAAATGCTTGGCAACTTACGGGACTTTTTTTTCTAAGCCTTATCCATATTTTGATGATTGTGGTACTATTTTCCAAATGCAACAATAATATACTGGATGAATAGATCTTAACTGTGCAGTTGTGTTCAAAGCAATTAAATGGTTAACAAAATTAGGGTCTTGAAAAATCGTCCCTCGGGGACGTAGCTTTCCCTGGATGAGAGTTCCTTCTTCTATGCTTCAACTCATGCTGCCCGCGTACAAGCACTTTTCTGGGGGTTTATCCCCACAAGAGCAAATTAACGGCACATCCGAGTACCGTGGACTGGTCGGGAATTTCTGCAGAGTCAGACCTCCGACTAATTAACTAGACAACAGCTGATCCGCCCGGCAAGTTCAAAGGCGGAAAATGTAAATGACGTCGTCGCTGGGGAGCGTTCGGTTGTCGGGTTTTTTTTTTTTGTTTTTTTTTTGCCATGTCATCAGATCTTTTCAAACAAACTACACATTTTAAATACTTGCAAGCATAAGATTCTCCTTCGGTGGAGGCTTTAATAGAATGTCAACCGCACTAAAGCCGAGGTCTGAATAAGGTGTTTCAATTGAAGTGCCTTCTCTCCTCCGCTGCAAGACTTGACCAAAGTGAACAGTGAGTGTCGCTCCTTCAGGCACATTCCCATGGAAACACCCACCTCTGCTTAACATAATAACAATACGATGCATGCCAGTCGCAGGTGGATTACCCAGGTGACAATGGCTTATTTGTAACTAAAATGTGAGGGAATGTGGTTTTAACATTCTGAAATAACCCTGTTTTCAGTCCCACCTCCTTCTGTCGCCTGACTCAGCCTTCACCTCTCATTCTGTCTCATTATCCTCCACCGTCTCTCACGATTCATGAATATTTAACCTGCACCAACCATGATGACGGCGCAGACACGTGCTGACCTCATAGTCCTTATTTTAGACCTAAACGCACCTGAGTTACATAAGAGCCGCAGAGGGCGGGGCGAGGCGACGGAACACTCAGCAGTTGATGAGAATATTGTCAAAACCACGAATAGACCTCATTGTGTCTCCTTCCTTCTTCTCATTTTCCTGCAGAAAATTAGCTCATGCATCCTCTAAGTCGGGGCCGAGGTCCTGCAGCACTGCATGCACACACACACACACACAAGTGCGTGACCGAGGGAGCGCTGTCGGAGCAGAGTGGGTTCAGCCAGGGAACGGGTCACACTGACCTCTGCTGAAGTAGAAAGCACACAAGGCCTTGTGGGATACGCCGCCCTGTCTTCAGGACTAATGGCCACTTGATGAACGATGCAGCTGAGGGGCGCGCTGGGTTTTCCAACCGCCTCTTACATCAAACAACATTGCTGGCATCGCTGAGCGTTATAAGAGAAAGCCAGCGAGCGCTGGAGGTGCCACAAAGAAGGCCTCAAGCAATCAGGCTCAAACTTGGCCGTCGCCATGTGTGCATCACTGCCTGGGGATGTTACTATCATCCATCACCGTCATCTGCAGGGACCCAGCCTCCTGAAAACTGGGCTAACAGAGACGGTTAACCCTGTTTAAATGGTGCCAAAACATTTTAGGAACTAACCTTCCCCTAGGCGACAACCAAACTGGGGTAAAGGAGGCGACGTGTGGAGAAGACAGACATCTTGACTACTGAGTGCATGTTGATATCTGTATTGTTTATTACTGATCAATAGTTTGACTTCAGTTGGAATGTGAAGAGTTCATATTTATATTTGGACTTTTTGTGCAAACGAGCAAAATAAAGAAGAAGCCACACTGATTAGAAAGTCACAAAGTTCTTTTGTGTGTATTTTAAGCCGTGCAATTCATCTTATTTTCAAATATTCAACATACTGTCATTGATTCCTATTGTGGGATTTAGTAGTCAATGAAGTCCTCTCTGCTGTGCCTTGCCAAATTAACTGCTTCACTGATTACATCTGATTAACTCAGAGGGGGACTGTCTCCTATTCCCTCATCGAACGACCGGTTTTACAAGCTCTGCTGCACGTGAAGCAACTGAGTAACACAGTGTTGTATTAAATGGGTTAATTTGTTCGCCATACATGAGGTTTGAATGTGAATCTCCGAATAGCTGGCAACAACAGACAATTTTTAGCCACAATAAATGTATTGGATAAAGTCTGGACAAGCCTCTTCAGCAAAAACAAAAGGAAGACGATATGAATAATTACTCTTTTGTTTTCATTCCTGTGCTCAGGATGCTAAAAAGGATGCAAATCAATCAAAGGTTTCTAACACTGCAAAGTTTCTGCTTCACCCTCACAATGATGCTTCATATCTTTGCTATGAAAAACAATATTTTTTAAAAAAAATGCATAAATCTAAGACCACTTTTTAATTTGGAAAGGCAAACTACTAAAATCTGTTTTGGGCATGGGGACACAAACTTCTGGTTGGTGGGATACAGGGAGTTTGTAGTGTGTGTGTGTGTGTGTGTGTGTGTGTGTGTGTGTGTGGAATCACTGTTGGGCTGCTGCAGAGCTTGGACAAACACCAGCTTGACGACAGCAGCTGCAGGGCAGTGATGTAATAATCTTGTTGCCATGGAGACCAGTAGTTCCCAGGCATCCCAAAAAAAAAAAAAAAAAAATCCAAGGGCGGTGCAAAGACACTGGTGGCTGGGACAAGACAGAACAAAGCCGGTGGTACAGAGACGCAACTCGCTACACACGCAGAGGACATTAATGGCATGATATAACTTGTCTTAAACCAAGTAGTTAAATTCCTAAAAATAATATGAATAAATAAATAGTTAAAATTTAACACCATTATTTTAACGTCACAAACCGTTTATGTTAACTTTGCATTTTCCACAAACAAATAGTCACTGGGTTCTTCTTGACCACTTGCGCTGGGCCCAGTGGTGATCGGAAGGCCCACCTCTGCAGGCCTGCGATACTGGGCCTGTAAAGACTCCACCTTTTTCCATCCAGAAGATGCGTTTGAAACCATCCCACATTGATGATGACTTGGAGAGACTTTTTGCAGAGACAACATAATATCCCTCAACACTCCCTTAGATTTCGAGTGATTTCCCCAATGTTACCTGCTGTGGTTGAAGAAAGATTTTCTTTATCAAACACAGAAAGTAACACAAACTAATAATAAAACTGGTAGAAGACACTAGAAAAATCCACATTTCAAATAAGCACAGAGGCAACGTCATCTTGTCTCTTTCTCTCTCGATGGTATGCAGGGATTCTTGCTTTTTGCTGCTTTGTGCTGAACAAAAACAATACGGTGAGATGCTGATTTCGCTTGTAATATTTTATAAGACACACACCCTTAAAATCTATGTTGATTTTTGAACGAAATCCATTTCAGAGTGAGAGGACTCTGTCGTGTTTATTTGCAAGATCCACATTTCCAGACCCTTATTAGCCCTTTGCTTGTTATAGGAACAGCTGTGTTGCAATTGGCCAAATCCCCCGGCTGGAGTAGACAGTGACTAAATCTTCCTAAATCAGACAGATGCTCTAAATCTGATTTGTGGATAGTTGTTGGGGAAAATAGAAAACCCTGCAATGCAAATGAGACCGAGCTGTCTTTCATCAAATCAGCCGTGTATGGAAAATGTGGCTAGCAGAGCCACACAGCCGACTGTTTACAATGTGCTCCTCCGGCTCAGATTCCAGCCCTAATTGATGCAGAGATGCTGTTCCATTCTTTTGATTTGGAGGATAGGAGATTGAAGCGTGGCTTTGGAACAAGATACAGGAGCGTCAACAACTGGCTGAGACAAGTGCGAGACAGGGAGAGAGTGGCTGCATCTCGTCATCAAACAAAGCGGTGCCTTCATGTGATGCCTGAGGTGCACAAACCAGTGAGGAAAACTCTTTTGGAGGGATTTTTTTTTGTTTTTTTGCAAATTACAATACAATACCCAGGAAATGATGCTTTAAAAAGGCTTCTAAAACTGTTTTAAATTGACAGAATCTTATGTCTGGATTAACAAAATTAAAGACTCAGCAGGCCAATCACGAGGATTTTGTACAGAATAAACTCTGCACTCAGGAGGATTTTGGGTGATGCTCCACTTTTCCTTGATTCCTCTCAAAGTCAACCTCTTCAAAAGGGATTTGTTGAAGTCTATATTTCCTGTCTGTTGAACCGTGGGACGCAAAACTGGGTATTTTCCTACCTTAGCAAAGCAGTTTTCTTACTATGAGTGAAACAAAATGAAAGAGGAACAGGCAACTATTGAGTTTCTTAATACATTAAAAGAAAAAGCGATACATAAAGTCAGTAAGTAACAAGATCTCTTGGCGTGTTTCTTGCAAAAGTGACATTATTTCCACTAAACTAGAGCAAATACCTGTGCAACACAAAATGTGTTTGTACCTTTGAGTCCAATACGTGTGACGCATAGGATGCAGACATATTTTTGTGATTGTTTATTATGTATGAACGCAGACACATTCAAACGCCTCTGAGGGTTTATGGAGCAACAGAAGCAGTGGAATCATTCACAGCAACAAGAGAGTTTTCTGCCTCCCTGTTGCTGTGCCTACACGCCTGCTTTGTATACAGCAAGTGCTGGTTTGCCATAACCAGCTGATTGCATGTGACCTGGGCTGGAACTGCACAACTTGAAGCGTTGTTTGAATTTGGACATGTTGAACCGTTGAGGGCAGCACATAAAGAAACATTCTGATTTGATAAGTTAGCATTAAGAGCTACATCAAGCTAAGTTAAGAAGACAGATATTAAGAGGTGTAGTAAGCTTAGACTGCCTTTTGAGTCCTTTATATGCATGGCCATTTATTCAGAGTGTTCTGAGTGGCACTGGAGTTTGGTTCAAAATTAGACAAGAGGTGTGTCTCATCATGTCACATGCCAATGATGAGAGACCAGAGATAGATCCCTGGTTTCAGACACCCAGAAAAGAGGATTTACATTGATATTGTTTAAAATACGCTTTATTTCTGCTACACGTTGGACTTTTTTGGAACAGACAGTGTTATTCAAATCTCTCGAAAGATGGATCTTTCTTGAAAGAGAGAGGCACGCAGAGGAGCTTAGTGAAAAGAACAAAGAAATACCTATGTGAAAGCCAGTTGCATTTACTGTTGTCCGGTTCGTGTTAGTACAAAAATTGAAAGTACATTTTAGGCCCACTCGATTCCTCCCAATGAGTCATTCTCACGCTGTCCTCCGCTAAAGAAAGCCGCAGAGACAGTAGGGAAGGACTGTGACAGGTCAAAGAGACCTGAGCGTCACTTTGTGACATACACACACACACACACACACACACACACACACACACACACACGAGAGAAAGAAGAAAGAAAGAGGGTATCTGCTGTGCGACTCTCTCTGACACGTCTCCAGGTTACCAAGTATCCCGTGCGCTCATGCGTGTGTTTTACCGGACCAGGCTGAGGGAACCAAGCTCAGCAGTTGGGACAAAGCGAGAGTCTGAGATGACGATGGAGGGCTGCGAGCCAGGCGGGCACGCAGCGTGACGATGAGCGACACCAGAGTGATTGTATGTTGTGTCTGTGTGGCAGAGCGAGCGCCCAGGGGAAGAGCTGGGAAAGGATGAAAAGGCGAAAAGGCTCTTTGGCTCTGGCACTTGACTGAAGTGCGCGCCGTGTGTGTGTGTGTGTGTGTGTGGAAGGGAGCCGATGATGACTGCAGTCACCCAGGGTTGGAGAGGGGAAGTGGGGGAGAGGGTGTTTAGTATTCAACGCAGACGCTCCGCTATAGCAGGGGTTTAAAAATAGACGGCAGAAGACTTGAGGACCGACGAGCGGAGCCAAAAAGAGTGTGGTGAGGGGTCTAGACGAGTCCGGATGATGCGGGAGGGGAGGAAGGAGGCGTACTTTGCCCTTGGGAATAATAACTGCTAAGCTATATCCTTCCTGTATCCGTACAGACATCTCACTATCAGCTGATCCGGTTCACCGCGCAGCGTCCCCGGTGAACTCACTGACTGTGCAGGCGGGAATAAAACATAATAAATTAAAACACCAGCAGTAATTAATGGTTTTGCTTTGTTTACTTTCCATGTGCTGATAAATAATCCCACACCACTGAAGCTGTGCGAGAGCAAGATCTGAACGAGCAATATGAAGGTTGCCTCATTCAATGAAAAATTCCCACTATTTTAGTTGAGCAAATACGTCGCTAAGCATAATTACAAGATGAATATTTGTCTTCTGTTTATGTTACCAATAAGAAGCCACAGCCAGCTGTTGGTTCTTCACCAAACAAGTCTGCTGACAGGGCCCGACTCCCAAAGAGCTGCAAGCTAAAGTTCAAAATTCCCCCAAATCCCAATTATGAGCTCCATGAACAAGTGGCCATCGAAAACTTTTGAAGGTTAGTCTTTCAGTGACGTCTTTAAGGGCCGTTTACAATACAGTACCTCCCAGTGCACCTAGCAAAAAGATTCAAGTAAAACTCTTGGGTATAAGAGTCTCTCTTAGCACAAACTGCAGCCAGAGATTTGCTCTTCTTTGAGTGGAACCCTTTAAGAACTCTACCCATCCGTAAGGATAAAGAGGCTCCTGCTGCACTTCCCTTGAGAAGACACTGACACTCACACCGCCAGCTGCTACAGAAACATCATGTCCAGTAGCAGCAGAGTGAAGGCCCATATGGAATATTTTGCTTAATGCTGATAACCACCATTAGACGCTCCATATTCTGGTATATTTCTAGAAAGAGCGTGCACTCAACCACTCAGGACACGTCTGGAACTCATCCCTTTGTGATGTCACAAAGGCCAGGAAATTACTCCAAAGCCTTTCAATCCATCCTTGGAGACTACCTTGTGGCCACCTTGCTCATTTTTCCATTCCAAAGCACATGGAAGGTCCAACTGAGCAAAATTTTGAAAACGAAATGTATCTCATTTGTAAGAGATAGCAAGAGGAGAGCCTGCCAGATGAAAAATAAGATAACAGCCACAGACAATTACACACCGCAAACCACAACACACACACACACACACACACACAACGAGACATCCTCAGTTAGTCTTTGGCGTTCTGCATGAAGCTGCGGTGGACGATCAAAGGAATTATAATCTGCGATGTAATGGAGGGGGGGGTGTTACTGATAGAGAGCACTGTGGCAGCATTCTTTTAGGTGCTTCCTGTTATTATGTCAGGAGTCAGTGGTCAAAGTCATGGACGCCTGGACTTTGTTGGCAAGAATCAATTTTTCCACGTGCTCTTCTGGCAGTTTACGTGTCCGATAGTCACTCAAACATTTGCTGCAGTCGTTCTCGCAACTGCATCATCCTTGAGCTTTATTTATCTAGCAGGTGATTGAGGATCATCTCGGAGGAGGAGTGACTTATCACAGACGATAGATCTGTTTTATCCATCATCAACATTGGTGGGCTGAACCACCTGTGCTACTTCAGCATCGATCCGCACACGTGTTTCTCTCAGCAGCAAATTCCAACTCTGGATTTGGCACACTGATCTTTCTTCTCGTTTTCCCAGGTTAGCTGACATGGTTTTCCTGCTCACGCAAAGATAACAAAACCGTACCTTCTTTTGGGAAGCACAGCCGCCTCCCTGCAAACGCAATTCACACGCACGCAGAGAAAAGGTATTATCTGTCATTTGCGAGGCCAGCAGGGCAGCCCGGCTGCGTGTCAGCTTCCATTGTAATTAGAGCTTTGTCTTTTTCCTTACAAACCAACCTTGTGGAACCGCGGTGTCAGCCGCATTTCTCTCTTATTTTTCCACGCATTTGCGTTTGCATGTATCCAAATAAACGTCGCACGGAGGAAATCAAAATCTAATGGGGAGGGGCATTCTGTTGGTGAAGCTGGTACCACGACAAAACTGCGTCGCGCAACACAAACTGAAACCAGCAGAAGAGACGTGAGCGCACGATCGCAATTAAGCGCGCCGCGGTGAAACATCATTAGCATGGTGATTAAATAGCTAGCGTAGGAGCCAGAGGGAACAGGGCCATGAATAACGCATGAGGCCAATGTCTGAGCTAAAATCACAACAGAATCATTTGTGAGATCACCGCAGCCGACTTCTCTCTGCACTGACACTTCGGCTCCTTGCGACAGCCATGCTCCTGCTTTTTCATATCTTTCTTTTTTTTGCATGTCACCCCTTTCAAGTTTGACATAAAAGGAAGGGAAAGAAGAAGAGGAGCAGCAGCTTAGTGCCAACAAGACGTGTCTTCCTTTTCTCTTTAAAGGCCAGAGATTCCCCCACGCGAAGAGCTTGTGCGTGGCGTCAACATCAGCCAGCGTTTACAGGGCTGATGCGCGTTCATTCGCTGATGTTCAGAGGTCTGCTGCAGCTCTCTGAGGACACCTTGCCGACATTGGGCGAAACGTTGCGGATGAAGGAACTACAGACGTGTCTGACCCTAGACCCTCCTCAAAATACGTGACGGACACATCATCAGCAAAGCGGAAAACACGCATTCCTAAACCACTTTGAAAGTCTCGTAATAATCGCACCAGGTTATCGTCGAGCTCCCATCAAGCAGAGGGCCATTCATTGCGTCACGGCGCGTTCCAGAGCTTGTCACACTCCTGCTGCTGCTCAGCTCCCCACACTTAACTACGGCTGCTTTGATGTCTCCCTAACACGACTGCAGAAAAAAAAAAAACATGACAAAAAAAGTGAAATATCGATCATCATCATTATTCAAGCACTCTAAATGCACCCATCCCCCACCCCAACAGCGAAACATCAATACAAATGACATCAAACGCCACGGTGACATCATTTAGAGTCGCAGTGAACACTGCAGTGACCAGTTAAGCTCCTACTCATAGACCAGCAGGACTGCTCAAAGAATCAGCTGTCTTTAGTGGTTTCCTGACAAAACCAGTCGGAGGAGCTTATGACCAAAGCTGAAACCTTCTACCAGGGAGCAACTGGAGCAGAGTCAGGTGAAGAAGGCACACAGCTCATAAAAAAAAAAAATCGTTACGAATTTATGACCGCATTTTTTTTTCTTGGGTCAGAGTGCCGGGATGAGACCGGCCGCCAGTTGCAGAGCGAGCGAGTGATGACACCCATGTGGCACACAGGCAGGAAATAACTCATCACTAAGCCGCCTTGGTTCTGGGACTGCCTTTTCTCAAGAGTAGGCTAATTCGCCTTGGTCGGCTCTCTGCTGTAATGGCGGCAGGTTTTGTTTGGCGCGAGATTGATGCAAGTTATTTTGCACGTTTTTAGCAGCTTAACTTATCAATTTCACTATCGTTCACACAGAAAATGAGTTCTTGGTGCAATGGGATGTTTTTTATATATCCCATGAGGACACGCAACCCTGAAACTGCTGGCAAGGTGCCACAGTAACACTGCATCTGGGCACAATCCCAGCATGTCTGCAAAGAATTCACACAATAAGAAGTTCAGAACGCTGTGCTTGAGTTCTAGGACAAAATGCCACCAGCATTCATATTGCTACGTGGAACATGCTATTGCGTTGTCCTTCGCTCAGGCTAGTCAGGGCCACTTTATCCGCACTGCTGCTGTGTGAAAGGGAGAGTAGAGACAAACAGAGAGAGAGACAAAGGCAAAACTGATTATGACAGAGGAAGGATTTCGCTGAACTCAGGGAGAAAGTGTGAGAAAATTCACAGCGGGCCGACGACCACTAAAAAAGGAGAAGACAAGAGAGTGTGTGTGCAGCTTGGCTGCGCTTCACTGCATTCTGTCGCTCTTTAATGCTGCTATAGTGCAAATCTAGTGGCATCGCGATGAAGCGGGCCAACGCTCCAAGTGCATCATCAGGCTCCTGCTGCCGGTGGTGTTTCTGCAGCGCTTCAGTCCGACCTCATACTCCTCCAGAAAGCATGAGCTGCCACGGGCTCCAGGAGACAACAGAAACTCTCCCGTCTAATTAGCTGCATAGGAGACAATTAAAAACTGAGTGATCGCATTTAAAAAGTACAAAGATGCACTAATTCAACGTTAACTGGAAACAATGCGGCAGGAAGTGAGCAAAAACATTGAAAGTATTAATTTGCTATCATGCTTTTTCATGATAGAAAAGAAAATTACTGTATTAACGCAGTCAAGTTTAATGCATTGATAATCCTGGCTGTGTCCAATGTGTAAAGCTTTTCTGTCAGTGTGGTCAGTAAAGGCGTATACATTCAACGTAATGGCTGGGAGTCCAGTGAAAGCACATTAAAGCCTTGAGGATTTGTCTCACTATTCCAGCACATTAAGGATTAGTGTGTTATTTAGTAGGGAGCCTTTACCATATATCATATCTGGCAGCCAGGCTGATAAGCAGTACATCAGTCTAAAGTACATTCTAATGTTAGTCTATGCTGAGCCTTTACTGGTTGGGGAAAATATCCTTGGGAGACCAGTCTGTGGATTATTAGTGGAAAACTCTCAGTCCCATAAACCAGGGCTGAATCTTTAAATCTCCGACTGATCAGTCTAACGGCTAAACAATCAAAGCTGCATTTACGCAGACAGTCATACTGCGTTCTCAATATGAAACGAAGTAGTTGTCTAAAATTGCGGGCAACATGTTTCATAATATTACATGAGCTCCTTTAACTCAGTTTTCCAATCCCCAGCAGATTTTTGTTATCAGCCACCAAGCAGACCCACCAAAGCTGAGACTCTGAGCCCAGATCAAAGACATCTTGACAGCACTTTCTGAGTGAAATGAGCGCCTCCCTGCAATGCCTAAGCATGTCTAAGAGTTGCATGATGTGCAGAAAGCATAGAAGGCGTTGCAGTGTGGTCCGCTGTCCATGGAGTGTATCATTTTGGAGAGACCTATTGATTTTTTTTCTTCGACACCCAATAAAACACCACACAAATGCAACAACGTGTTGTGACATCCAAAGCCAAACTGAAAATTAATATGTGGCTGTAAAATACAAGTTCTTCCTATGGATGGATCATTCAGTGCAGAACTAAGATCTGATTTATTGTGCAGTATGTGGCTTGATGTGATTTAGTGAAACATCATCAAAGTTACACATCTCAATGCTGATGGGGGTGTCACGAAAAAGTGTGTAATTGCGTTGAGGTGAATACACAGTTGGACGCATTCGAACAAATCCAATATTTACAAGCAAGAAAAACGCACTACACAATGGAAGTGTATGAAGACTGTATAGACTTAGTCCTTGCCCGTTTGTTTGGAAAATAAGGAGTTTATATCAAGCTCTCAAAGAAGCTCATCTGATCTCAATTTTCTTTTACACCGACACCTGCACTCAGGGTCACAAGCGGTCCTGGATCAAAAGATGTTGATCAAAAGCAAGTTTAAGAGTTTAAGAGCATTTTCTCATTGAAACACAAGTGCAAAGTTCTTTAACCATGTTGAGTAGTAGTAGTGAGTAGTAAATAAAGACCTACCACTTGTGAATCAATCATTGCCTTCCTCCACCATTATCGCGGTGCTAAAACCAGATTTTAAATGCAGATTACAGTTTGTAGTTTAGAAGTTGTTTTTGACTTGGAAACAAAGCAGAACAGCCAAGGTAACAGAAGCTCGTACCATCTTGGCAGCGATACTGCCACACACAGAGTTGTGGGGAGAGAAATAGTCTTTGCCCCCGGCAATTTACTCCTGAACTAAAATTGGACTAAATAAATAAAAAAAAAGGTTGGGACTGAAGTCTGGTTTGTACAGTTGAAAGGATAATTATGGCCGAACTGAAGGGGAAAGATGATGTAAAATTTAGCCATCATTATTATTTTAGCGAGGGGATGAAGACAGGCCCTGCACGCTTGAAAACAAAAAATGTTACAATCGCTATTCCAGTTTTAACAGTGCACACCAAGAGGAAAACACTTTGAGATGTGCAGGGAGAACACTTAAGACAAACCTATTTAAATAATGCATTCCCCATGCAAAGCACAAGGAGCTCCTCTCAGATTCATTTGGCTCCAAAAGTACAGCCTTAATTTAATTAGTGGGCTGCACAGCATCTGACTTTCTGCCAGGTGACTGAAGCACTTACAGTGATGAGGTACGTCTTTCTCGATCAATGCTGTTCAATCATTCATCTCCTTTGTCCGGTCTGCAATATGTATTCTTTTATTCTCGAAAATCTGAAAGTCTGATTGGTTGGATGGATGCACACGGTGTCACCCAGATACAGAGTAACAAATGTGACTGGTCAGCTTGAATGTGATGCTCAAGTATTTACACTTTTACCTTTTATACATAAGATGAATTAAAAAAAGGACTGAGGAAATGGGATGTCAACATTAAGAAATAAACAAAACCGTGATTCTGATATTTTTATGATGAATACGCATCGATTTATTTTTATTTTTTAGCAGATCATGTCAAATTGTTCTTATTATTGTGTTGTTTTGTGGTGTAGTGTGGTTTTCATTATTATTTGATGCAAAGTCAATATTGAAACAATTTTGACTTCAGACTCCTGCTGTGGTTCCTCAAGTTAGTTGTGCAACTAAGTAGCAGCTGAATACATGATATGTTTGCCTCACTTGAGTACAGGTGAGTGAAGTTGAGACTCTCTCTTTTCTACCGCATTGATATTTTTGTTCGGGCAATAAAGGTCCTGGACACCACCATTCTATTACAAGGATTTCAGCGTAGCGCCGGCAGGTCAAGGAGAAGGCTAATTGAGCTAAATGGAGAATGTGACCGTTGTGGTGCCCCAAGAGGGTCCCTGATTCTAGGACACATCTCAGAGGTGTTCAAGAAGGTACAACAGCCATCCAGTCCCATTTACAGCATGCTCTGGTGGTGTACTCCGCTGTAATGGCCTTTGCAAAGATGAGAAAAAGCATATTCAACTGCCTGTTTAGTTGGACAGAAGCTTTGCATGAGCCACAATTAATTAGCAACACTGTAAATGTCATGCTCAAATATTATAATGCTGTTGCATAAATTATGCTTTTGTTGATGCTGTAGAGACAATCGATGACTGATTAAGCTCATGATCCTATAGAAGTTTACATTTAGGGCTGCTCTGCTTCATTGAGAATCCTACAGTGTGAAATAATGTCATATTTCATAATTTCCCATGGTGCAAATATGTCAATGGAGAGCTTCATAGGGCCTCCATGAGAAATCCAGCACTGCCTTCTTGTGCCCTTTGAGTTGATGCAAGGTTAAAATCTGCAAATCCCAATATCCACAAACTTTGAAACACAACTGAGTGAAGTAGTAGTAGGTAATAAGCGCATGCCCTGGATGGGCGAACGCAAAAAATAAGAAAATAAGACGTCAATCCTGAAATAATAAGATATACTAATAATAAATGTAAAACTGAAAGGGGAGTGAAATTTGTGTGAAAGCCTCCAATGACACAGTGGACACAGTGGACACAGTGTTCCATTATTCTCGAATGAAATACAAGGAGTCCTGGGAAATGATGCCCGCATCACTATGAATGTTATTATGCAAAAACAGGTTCAGGATGAGAAGGGATAAGCCTGCAGAGTGACGTAAAATCTGTGTTTGATGCGGCCCCTGAGCACTGCCGCTTTAAGTTGCTAGACATCCGACGGCCTGCTTCGTCTGTGCTGTCAAAACCAAGAAATGAACAGGTGGTGACGGTCTTTGTGTGCTGGCATCTTTAATATAGCCGCAATGGAATCCCTTCCAGGAAAAACCATCAAACACAGACTCAGTAACTCAAGGGAGCTGGTGAGATGATGCACAGCTCAAACGTTCCAATGGTGCAGCCGCACTTGAAATATTACAGGGATGCACCGGGATGAAGTCATCCCAGCCGTATGAAAGACATTCATTAGCTACCTACTGATCAGCTCTCGCAGTCTGCTCACCCATTCCTCTCACATCTGACATCCATGCAAGTCAATATGCCAGTTGATCTTTGAGAGAAGTTGAAGAGCACAAAATGAAGAGATTTCTCCGGCAAATCCATCAAATATTTGCTGGATTAGAGCAAATGTGGAAAAATGAACTAAAACAACATCTACAACAAGTACCATAAAGCTGCTAAATCTTTAACCAAAGCACAATTTAGAGCTGCTATACCTCAGTGATTATGTCATAGCAACTGTTTCAATGAACAAATGCCTGTTTGGAAGAATTATCCAAGTAAGACAACAGCCAATCGTACTGCTCTCAAACTACAAGCCCAAATACTTCCTTATTCTTACTTACTAGTATTCAGCTGGATCAAAGTGTGCTATGGTTTGTAGAAAGGTTGTTTTGGTCCATGTTAAAGTCCATCCATAGATTTTTCATGGGAATGTTTCCAGATCAGTCAACCAAACTGATTTAGAAAAAAACAAATAACGGAGAGAAGACAGAAGGAACCCACGTCAAACAATCAGACCTTGCCTTAAACCCATTACGATCCCAAGAATGTTTGGGTATTTGGCCACAAAACCAATAGTCAGTATGTAGTTTTATTTGGCAGTGCAGACAATGACACTATTTGCAGAAGCAAATATAATTTCACCGCTCTCTTCATTATGATTTCCTTTGGTTTTCGTGTCATGTCTCTGAGATTCCTCCCTGAGTTCTCCAGGTTTCGTTTATTTCAAGTAAATGTGAAATGACTTTTTGTTGATATATCCCACATTTTGTTGTTTATTTGAAATAATCAAAATGAATCGACCTGGTCCCGTCTTAGGTCAAATTCACATTACCTGTGCTCTCTAGTGATAACATGTTTATCTGGCCGGTCAGTGAGTTCACAAGAAATGAGAAAAGTACATCATTAAACTGTTTTTTTGCTTCCTCTAGTTCTCTGAAAGTGTAAGTCCGACCTTTGTGGTGTCATACAGGACACTGACACAAGACTGACACCTTCCAGACACCACCTATAGCCAGGTGTTTAGCCTGCCACCTGGGGTAGCACCTTGTTTCTACCCCATTCCAAACATGTAAAAGGCCCAACAAAGCATTACTGAATACCGTGCGAGTGCTTGTGCGGTCATCAAGAGAGCTGCATATTTGGGGGGGAATTAATCATTCAAAGCTTGTCTGCTTGAGTTGTGCTTGAAAAAAATACAGACCTGAAAATAGGCGTAATGTGGGACCTTTAAAATTAGCTGTATAATCCCTCCCATGACCATAATATTCACACTCTGCAGCCTATGCGCATCTGGTGCTTTATGCAAATAAATGTATGACGTTCTGGTCATTGGGACTGTTCTGGCAGCAGCAGCTTGAGCTGAGGGTGTCCAGACTGAGGGCGAAGTCGTGGTATCCGAGCCCCTTAAAGCCCCCCTTTTTGGGTGCAACTACACGTCTTCAACAGCGGTGACAAAGGTTGGAAACGTTCCCCCCACTGACCTGGATCGTGCAGGTGTACTCCGAGTCGTCCAGCAGCCTCACGGTGCAGTTGCATTCCCTGTCCAGACTCCTGATGCTGCTGCTCATCAGTCGGCTCAGCATCTTCGCAGGCGTGCGGGAGAAGACGCATGCAAGTTTGCTCTGCGGTCACGTCAACGACCTCCGCGTCGTCTGCTCCAACACCTGCTCAACGGCGGCGGCGGCGGCAGCAGCGAGTGTGCGGAGCTGCGGCGGCGGCGCTGGTGCATCGTCCTCACCGGAGGTGTGAGCAGCGCTGACGGGGCCGAGGGTCCCTGCGGTGCGCGTCTTCAGTCAGCCAGGATCGGTGGGGTGGGGGGGGAATAGCGCCACAGTAGTCTCTCTCTCTCTCTCTCTCTCTCTCTCTCTCTCTCTCTCTCTCTCTCTCTCTCTCTCTCTCTCTCTCTCGCACTCTCTGTCTCTCACTCTCACTCTCTCTCTCTCAGGTCCTTTTCGACTGACTGTCACCCTCCACCACACCGTCTCCCGCCGAGCCTCCTCTCAGTTACCATGCCGCTGTAGTGACACTGGGCGGGCTGAGGCTGCTGGTGAATGGCGTGTGTGTGTGTGTGTGTGTGTGTGTGTGTGTGCGCGCGCGCGCGCGTCAGCCAAAGAAGCAATGAGCGAGATGCTGCCGTCACAGGGTTAACGCCCGGGGCCGAAATTCCGACAGACTTGTCGCTCAGCCTTGACCAACACTGCATGGCTGACAACGGGAACGCAAGAGGGGAGGTTGTTGCCAGAGCCATGCGGCGACGTGATGCTATTTTAGTCTAATTAAATTCGGATGTGGACTCATTCATGTTTTATACAGTAGATGTCTGGTCTACACATTATTATTATTATTATTATTATTATTATTATTATTATTATTATTATTATTATTATTATTATTATTATTATTATTATTATTATTATTATTATTAAACGGGTTCATACTGTCAGTGACCATTCTTAGCTTTACTTAAATTACCATTCTACCTGCAAGCTATTTATTTGTTGCAAAATTTCCCACAGCACATGGATGCAGCAAATGTATGAATCACCCCCATCAGGATATCCGCCACACAGCTCTCCCAAATGGGAGCGGATGCTCGGTATGGTAAAGTTTCTAAAGTAACCCGGTAGTGATATAGCTGCACGTTAGCAAATACTTGGAGGCAGAAAACGATACGGTCTACCATTCACGCAGCCTGCAGCCTGCTCATGCTGTAGGAAGAAGAGACTGATACTCCAACAGTATTGCCTAAAAAACTATCGAGTGAAACAGCATATTTTTTAACCTATATTTTAATTATTTGTCCCACTCGGAAAGTATAACGTGTAACAAACATCCATTCCATATTCATGAAACGCATGTCAGAAATTTTTAAGATTAGTTTTTTTTTTTTTTTTAAGCACGTCAACTAAAACAAGCAGCCAACGTCCATGACGGTGTCTCCCCCTATCGGAACATAGTGAGAATACGGGGATTCGTTTCATAAGGAAAATGTTATTCTTTCAATTCGTCAAGGGCTTTTCCAATAAATATATAACGTTTCCATTTTATTTGTTTCATATGCGTTTACTATCCTTGAAAAACAAAAGGAGCTCATCTGCCGTGACAATGTGAGACACTGCCGTGACCCGGATTCGAACCGGGGTTGTTGCGGCCACAACGCAAAGTACTAACCACTATACGATCACGGCGAGCTACGATGAGCTTGCGAATACAGTCGCACCCGGGGACGATGTCTTTTGTGCGATGAAACCTTCGACGGTTGCATTTTGGAAAATGTACGTCGAGGATAATAAAACATCATTTTAAAGCGTCTGCTATCTCCTTTGAGCGTAAATACAACCCGGATGACAAACTGCGGCCAAGTTTTCATGAAAGAATCAACCAAATAATATACCGTTAAAGACAAAGACAACTGACTGCTGTTTTTCGCGCTCTCTGACAGTGAAACGTCACAGAAGACCACCAGGGCCAACTCTCTTAATGCGCCAGTGCATTTTCACACACAAAAAAATAAATATTTATTGAAAGTCTTCTCGCCACACAGTAAGGTGATTGTTTGCTCTACAGAGCCACCTGGTGTTCACATGAACGAACTGCTAGTTGTACCACGTGCGGGTTCACCAGCTTCCCTCTGATTGGCTGACAAACCTGCTGACGTAGTAGAGCGTCATGTTTTGTAACCCGTCAACGCGGTGGTTACCAAACCTTGTTTCCTAACGGCGTATTGTTGTTGCTTGGACCAAGCTGTACGCGACCGTCTGAGGTAAACTTGATTTCTTTACCCCCCTAAAAGTCTCTAGAACTATGTTTGACCCTTGACGTATATCGTTTCACCGAATTAAGGAATCGCCATCAAACGGATCTCACACTGTGTTTACAGTTTCTGCAGCATGACTGTTTACAGTTTCTGCAGCATGACTGAGTTCAGATTCTGTGGATCTTAGCAGACTCGTGAAGTTTTGTGATGCACCGTCTCGTCACGCAATACATCGTATAAGCAATATAAGCATATGAAACCCTTTAGCCTTACAATGTCTACGCCGCTATCTACTAATAGGTCACTGTGGGATGACATCTGAAGATGTGTTTGCGTCTGTGTGTTTTCTTACAGGCTCTCAAAGATGGGTCACACATGCATACACTGGTTCCGGAAGGGCCTCAGGCTGCACGACAACCCGGCCCTGATGGCTGCACTTAAAGACTGCGAAAAGCTCTTCCCAGTGTTCGTGCTGGACCCTCAGCTCCACAACAAGAGCCAGTATGGCGTCAACCGTTGGAGGTTCCTCATTGGATCTCTCAAGGACCTGGACACCAGTCTCAGGAAACTGAACTCCAGGTACAGGCCAAACTCAGTCTGCAATGCAAAGAGTTTTCAGACTACGTGCATGTTCTTGAAGATGTTGTGCTGAACCTCCTCAGGCTCTTTGTGGTGAGGGGGAAGCCGGAGGATGTGTTCCCCAAGCTGTTCAACAACTGGAAAGTAACAAAGTTGACCTATGAGTACGACACAGAGCCCTACAGTTTGAGCCGGGACGAAACTGTGAGCGCATTAGCCAAAAAACACAATGTGGAAGTTGTTTACAGAGTTTCGCACACTCTCTACAATATAGAAAGGTAAGACTGATACTGAATGTGTTGATTGCGTTGTTGTAAACTCTTTATAGATGTATACCTAATGTTTCTGAAGCAGTTTATGTTGAGGGATCTACACTAAAGTGTATACCTGCATTATAGGATCATTGAGGAAAACAATGGGAAGCCACCCCTTACATATAACCGAATGCAGGCAATAGTGAAGACTATTGGACCCCCTAAGAAGCCCATCTCTGCTCCTACAATGGAAGATATGAATGGTAGTTGTTTTTTTGTTTTTGTTTTTTTTAATTGGACTTTAATGAATGACATGTGACTAATCTTACTGTATTCTTCTTCTCAAAAGATGTGACCACCCCCTGTTCAAAAGACAATGAATATGGGATCCCCACACTGGAGGATCTTGGCCACGACATTGCGGATGTTGGGGAGGAGCTGTTCCCTGGAGGAGAGCTGGAGGCTCTAAGGAGATTGGATGAGCACATGGAAAAAAAGGTAATCCCACTCTACACACATTTGTTCGATCTGCATAGTTCAACAGTGTGGGTCATTGACAAAATCTCTTGAGTTCAAGAAAGAGAAACTTCACCAGAGATGGTTCGTTTGGCTCCTGTCTTTAGGATTGGGTGTGTAGGTTCGAGAAGCCACAGACGTCTCCCAACTCCTTGAGTCCCAGCACCACTGTCCTCAGCCCCTATGTCACTTTTGGCTGCCTGTCTGCACGCTTGTTTTGGTGGAAGCTGACTGAAGTCTATCAGGGGGTGAGTGTCCCCATTGTGCCACCGCACTGGGACTTGAATTCGTTCAGGCTTTTGCTCAAAAAAGTCGGCAGGGTCGGGGTTTTTTGGATTGGAACATCCAAAAAAAATCCCAGTCCTGCTGTGGACGTTGTTTTAAATTTCAGCACTGTTTGTGTTGTAGAGGAAGCACTCTGACCCGCCGGTATCCCTCCATGGCCAGCTCCTCTGGAGAGAGTTCTTCTACACAGCCAGTCTTGGTATCCCCAACTTTAACAAGATGGAGGGCAACTCGGTGTGTACTCAGGTGGATTGGGACAAAAACACAGAGTACCTGGCTGCGTGGAGAGAGGTACCAAGTCTTTACAGCTGTTGTGCAATGAAAAAATTGAAGCTTTGTGAAATTATTGAGTCACAAAGTTTGCAACGACTCGCCGTCATTCTGTATGTTGTGTGTCTCCTCCAAGGCGAGGACAGGATTCCCCTTCATTGATGCCATCATGACTCAGCTGAGGCAGGAGGGCTGGATTCACCACCTCGCCAGGCACGCCGTCGCTTGTTTTCTCACAAGGGGAGACCTGTGGATCAACTGGGAGGAAGGGCAAAGAGTGCGTAAACCAGCTTGACCGTTTCACTGCTGATAGTGCATGTCCAGCGTCCATTCAACTTCCAATTTATGTTAGTCTGAATCGATTAGTGGGTTGGTTTCACGTGTATTTGTGTCAAGTAATAAAGAAAGAAAGAAAAAATTCTATCCCATTGATAAAAACTATTTTAAAAATTGTTGGAAGAGATTTATGCCTCCAGCCAATGTTTCTTGTTTGAAGCTCTACCAAACTGGGAATCAAGCAGTGATGGATGAACGTAAGCAGAGATACTGCGCTCTGACAATTTGTTTTATTGAAGGTGTTCGAAGAGCTTCTGCTGGATGGCGACTGGGCTCTGAACGCAGGGAACTGGCAGTGGCTTTCAGCAAGTGCGTTCTTCCACCAGTTCTTCAGGGTCTACTCCCCCGTGGCGTTCGGCAAGAAGACGGACAAAAATGGAGACTACATCAAGTAAGTATGCAGTGCAGAAAGTTGCCATGTAAAGTGCAATCAGGAGTTTGATTTGTTTTTCTTCACTTTTAAAGGAAGTACCTTCCTAAGCTGAAGAAGTTTCCAGCTCAGTATATCTATGAGCCCTGGAAAGCCCCACGCAGTGTCCAGCAGGCAGCAGGCTGTATCATCGGTAAAGATTATCCACAGCCCATTGTCCAGCACGAGGTCATCAGCAAGAAGAACATCCAGAGGATGAAGATGGCCTATGCCAAGAGATCCACAGTGGCCGCAGAGTCACCAACCAAAAAGCAAGGTACTGTTTAAAACTTAAAATTTTTAGTTCAAGTGTGATAAAAAAAATCAAGTGTAATTTAAGTGTCACACCAATCTCACACAAATATGTCTTTCTATACGTCTGCCTCCCAGGTGTGAAGCGCAAGAGTTCGTCTGTCATAGACATGATGAAGAAACAAAGGAAAACTAGTTAAGTGACGTTGAAGTGATGCATCAGAGACGGTTCCAGCGATGTCAGCTGACAACAACTTTAATTTTGATTGTTTCTATGAGTATGTTTTTACTGTTCTTAATTTCCCAAATGTTAAGCTGTTGACATTTTTTATGTTTTTATTATAACCTCTCACAAAATAATAAAAAAAAATCTTCCAAGTGTGTACAGAATATATGGTTTGTTTTATAAAGGAGTTGCGGGCGTACAGCGTGCGAGTACTTTCATTTTGTTGTGCTGCCATTTTTCGCCAGTAGGTGTCAGTGTAGCTTTACTCGTCTTATTAAAAATCACGTTTACTACGTAGTCATAAGAGCTAAATCTGTTGCTAAAGATGACGCAAAATTTGCTTTGAGCAGAAAAACATAATTTTTCTTACTACGATCATCACTGAAAAAAAACACATTTTTCTCAGTACAGTATGACATGAGCATGACGCACATTCAGTCCATCATTTCCTTAGCCAGACAGACTGCAAATTTAGCAGTTTTTTTTTAAAGATCTATTCATGAGATTCAAATGATTACAAATCTCACTTTTTGTATGCAGTTTTCAACCACCAAAGCCTCATTCATCAGCTTCTGTTTAATAATAATACTTTACAAGCATGCTGATTATTGCAACTTAAAAGAAAATGGCAAAAATCCATCCCAATAATCATAACAGCCCACAACTCTCTTGAGTGGGTTGCAATCTTTAGCTAATCCTCATTAGTCAACATTTGACATCACACTGTACGCCCAGCGTCTGTGCGCACGCTTTGCTGAAGGCGATGCAGGCAGTGCAACCCTGCATGCGTAAAAGCCAGTGTGCGTGAGTGTGAAACAGACTGAGTGTGTTTGTTTGCGACTCACAGCTGTCTGAGGAGGTCAAGTCTTCTCCTGTTGCTGCTTCCTTCGAGCTGACACCAGTGTGAATATCCGGCAGATGATGTCACGACCTCGCCGAGGGGCCAGACGACGCACAAAGTCAAGCTCGGTTTCCACACTAACCACTTAAACATCAAAACAATCTGCTGTCCTACTGGGCTTGTGTGCGAGACGGGATGTTTGAGGGCACATGGGACGCAGTGCCACTCAGATCTGGTCGACCTCAATTTATGTGATCCCAATTTCCAATAAAGCATACATTTCACATTGCTCCTTTCTTGGGTCTGCTCATGTCGGCACCTCATTGCACAGACCAGTGTGGATCTAAATGTTGCCAGTTGGATTAGAACAAGGTGTTCACTATGCAGACGGCGTTTCACGCATCTCCATGCTATTTATTCATGTGTTCTCTGCCTCTGGTGGGAAAACAAAACACTATCCTTTACTTTGCCATTGTATTGATCAACGTGTTCTATTGTAATACTGCGAAACTCATCAAGGAACAACATCACAGAATGTGGATTTCATTTGCTGTTATTAAAAAACATCCGATTATAACAGCAAGACAAGCAGATGCATCCCTCAAAGGCCTCTTAGCGTATTCACTAAAAGAGTTCTGTGATAGCAGCGAGTTCCTGATGATCACCAGGTGACGTGACTGTGTCAACCGCTCTCATTAAACACTATCAGACAGTTCCATCATTTGCACTCACCGTGCCTGATGAGATGTTAAAAATGAATTCAATCTGTAAATGGCAAAGTGGTGCTTTTGTTTAATGATACAGAGCGACACCACAGCAACATTAATTAGACGGAAGATGAGTGGGAGGCTGAAGGCCGTGTCGCTCAACAATAGACAGTGGCTGATTCCTGCACAGGCTTCACCATGTTCTCTTTTGCTTTTCCCATGTGGATGTTTCTGTGAAACCGTCTGTTGGGAAGAAGTGAAGGGCAAGTGGAGGCTCTGTGGGAAACGTTTACGACAACAAATGCGCAACAGATTGTGCCAATAAATGCACCGATGAAACTGAAAGAGCAGAAGGTGATTCAACCACCTTAATGCCTATGGCTTAACTCCGCAGCGTTTGTGCGACAGCAGTCCTGCAAAACCCGAGCTCGTCTATTACCACTCTGCTTCTAATGACAGATGATGACAATTTTTTTTCTCGCTTGCCCCGCAATAGCCTCCGTCTGTTTCCGATGGAGCACAGTTATTGCTCACAAAAAAACGATAATGGTATCACTGATGCCAGAGGCAGCAATCTCAGTGGGCATCATCTGTAGCACCGCCATAAATCAGCCTGGCTGAACCCCAGCAGGATTTTCAGGAGCGCTATACATAGTAAAGCATGAGAGCAGGCAATGTTTACATCACTCCTCGTAAAGAACGATGCATGGTGCTAAAGTTGGAAAGTGACTGTTGACTCATCAATGTAGCATTTTTTGGGAGGGGATTGTAAAGTGCAAAACTATGACTATGACATGGATTCATGTTAAATCAGCAGCATCAGATAAATCATTTCTATGCGGCACAATGCAACTATCTCAGCTGAAAATAAATATGGACTACTCAGAAGCTCTGTGTAGCTCATATTTATTTATTTATTTTATTATTTTTTTTGCATGGACCCTAAAGTTAGACAAGCATGTCTTGTGGACTGGCCGGGGTTGCAGCACTGACTATCAAATAATCCCATGGGCTCAGCAGTGACTCCACACTGTTTGATCTGTTTGTACATACATGTACCCTGGAAAAAAAAGAATTATTCAAAACACTTGATGATCCCCAGTCAATTATTTTCAATAACGGACAACATGGAAAGAAAAGGTGGACTGACTTCCTTGCTGCAAGCCCTGAGGTCTGTGAGTGTGTGTGTGTGTGTTGGCATGCCTGTGTAAAGATAAGAGCTGTTTGGCAGCCAGTGGGATCAGCCTGTATAAGGCAGTTCTATTCCTACTGCTTTTCCACTGGGGATCCAAAGCAATTGTCACTCCCTGGTTGATGTATCCCAAAAGCTCCTGGAACTATTTAGCTACCTTTAAGAATCTAATCTCATTTTTTTTTTTAGAGAAAACATCTTATAAATTTGTGCTGTTTCTTTAAGGAGGTATTCTGTAAGTGTAAGTATTATTATTATTATTATTATTATTATTATTATTATTATTATTATTATTATTATTATTATTATTATTATTCCTTTCCACTAATAAACTTGCATCATGTAACTTCATACATGATATATAATGTTCGGAAAGGATGTGCTACTTGTGATTGACCGACAGGCTCATGTGACTCCTCTCAACAGTCTGAGTTCTGAGCTAAGTGGAGACAAACTTGTCCACCTCCTCTCTTACTGCATGAACTCCTCTGATGACACGCAGAAGAAAAACACTTGCCTTAGATTTTCACAACCTTCTCTTGATGTTTGAGACTCTAAAAACTTTTCAATAGAAGTTTTTGTTCCTTCTTCTTCAAAAGGATCTAGGAAAAGTTCATTTTACTCTATTACTTTCAGTTATTGGCGCTGGGATCCTTCTCATGTTTTCAATAAAATGGTTCAGAGGCGAGTTTTGGATGTGCTCCTGTGCCTATTTGCAGGCCAACTATAAATAGTCCATCAGCCCTACGCATGCTCATGTTTGATTGGAAATTGTAGTCCCTCAGAGCAGTGGGGTATCCGGACAAAGGAGGGAAAGAAATGTTTGAACGGTGAGTTCACTTTATGAAACGGCTGGCTGTTTGTTTTAATGCAACTACCAAGAATCAGTAGTCAAAATTCGTATTGTAGTGATGTATTATATAGTATTTTAAAGTTTTTATTCTTAATGCTTTCCCTGTGTTATCTTCCAGGTCTGAGAAGAACACAAATATACTTTTGGATACGCTTCCCGTTTTTTCTACCGTTCCTGTGGATTTTTTTCTATTGTTTTATTGTTTTAGTTCCTGGTGAAAAAAATGGGTTCCCGCAGGACAACACAATCCTCTTTCCCAAACGGGAGACCCAGTAATGGAAGTGATGTCAGTGGGAGCAGCCGGCTGACGAGCTGCAGCTACTTGTCTAACGTGAGGCCAGAGAACAGGTAGGGGTCCAGAGAGAGGTCCTGCACTGTCGCGACCTTGTTAGTGCAGCATGCACCCGGTAACATGAAAATACTAAACGCTTTGCGTAACCGCGGGTCAATGCCCGCAGTGTATTATTTATCATTTGTTTGTTGCCATGGTCACTAGCATCTAAATAAACTGCAGATTAAACAGAGCATTTCAGTTATGCAGAATGGGCCCCATTTCATATCCAGCAGTATGCTTCAGCTAACAGCTAACAGCTTCAGCATGGCAAGATGTGTCCATGGAGCAAGAGGTGTCACAGGGCAGACGCGACGTCACGGAAGGCATTAAGTGTTTCAGAAAAAATATTATGAACATATATCATTATATATATATATATATATATATATATATATATATATATATATATATATATATATATACACACACATATATATATATATATATATATGAAGCTGGTATTTAAAAGTCAAGTAATTAAAGACAGAAAATTATTGTCTGTCTATAATTTGGAATAAGCCCCTCCAATTTCAGTTGCCCATCCCCCTTTTCAACCCCACAACCAAGTGCTATTTGTTATCTCAATACATCAGAAATCTCTTATCAATGCAAATGTATTAAACAATATAATAACAACAAAACCTTTTTTTTAAAAAAAATATCTTATAATAAAGCAGTATTTTTATAGTGGCTGCAGTGGATTAACAGTAAGATGATGCCACATAGCATAGAAAGTATATCATTTTAGTGTGACTTTCTCCGCTTCCTTAATTGAGGGCAGCAGCCAGCGATGTGTAACCGTATCTTCTAAGTGCGCGCTGAAGCAATGCTGATGTCATGTCACACAAGTCGTCATGGATCAACCGGACATCATGTATACAAGCATGAAGCTCCCACACTCAAGTCCACATTAATACATGTTTTTCCATGATGATTGTGTGTGTGTGAGAGTGAGACACTTCCTCCACATTTCCACAAGCTGCAACAGTTCAATATTCCCTGAACCATTAAATTGATGGCAATGAATTTCATTTCTATAATAATTTTGCATGCACTAATTGGACCTATGTGAGGACATGGCCTGTAGCTGTTCATGTTGATAAAAGATCACAGGAATTAACTGTCATTTTATTAGGGTTATATTAGGCTGGAGTGTAAAAATAGAAATGGTCAAGGTTTGCCTTAATATGAAAGGCACACTCAGTAGGGTCAAATAATGTTTTACTTTTGCTGCATATACAATAGCATAAGTGTATAGAATTAATGCCAGATCTGCCCAAAGATAATGAAAAAGGGAGATAATAATGTTATTTTGAATACATAGCTCAGAGAAATACAGTTTAATCAGCTGTTTCAACCATGAAGTTTGGATTGTTGAATGACTGGATTTATTTCTGCCTCTGGTACAGGAGCACACGCTGTGCAGCGTGATGGCCCAGCTGACGGAGGAAACGCAGCCCTGTTTTGAAACCACACTCAAGTCAAAAGCGGTGTCTGAAAACTGCAACGTGAAGTTCTCTTTCGTGGTTACAGGTATCTCCTCTCTGCTCCCCAGAATCTGAAACCATTCTTTTTGCACCATGAGCTTGTCAGTTATATTCAGCAAGACATGGGCTTTCACGTTTTATTTCCTTCATTGTCTTTCAGGACACCCTGTTCCACAAGTCATTTGGTACAAGGATGACGTGCAATTAGACAGATACTGTGGACTTCCAAAGTACGAAATATTCCGCAATGGACCAAGTCATTCCCTGCATATTTACAAGTATGTATGTTTTAATAATAGATCTGTAATCGCATTTGTTATACAGCCATAGAATGAGGAAACACAATGGGCATTAAACACTAAGAAGTCCTTTGCAGGTTACTGTAAAATGGAATGCATTTTCCTTAAAAGAAAACATTTCATCCCTTTGCAGTTGTGTTTTGGAGGATGCTGCCATTTACCAGGCCTCCGCCAGCAACAGCAAGGGAATCGTGTCGTGCTCTGGGGTTTTGGAAGTTGGTGAAATGAACGAGTTTAAGATCCACCAGCGCTATTTTGACAAAATCAAACAAAAGGCCGACAACAAACGCAAGGAACAGGAGGGCAAAGAGAATCAGGAGCCGCTTAGAACTATTAGCCCAGA
Organism: Thamnaconus septentrionalis; assembly: GCA_009823395.1. Lineage (NCBI taxonomy): Eukaryota > Metazoa > Chordata > Actinopteri > Tetraodontiformes > Monacanthidae > Thamnaconus > Thamnaconus septentrionalis. The sequence goes on along the minus strand of CM020505.1, from coordinate 4,368,200 downwards.
CCGCACGCTGAGGAAACGCCGCTCCACCATTGAGGCCTTCCTCAGCACCCCAAGCTCCACAGAGGACGAGGGTAATGAGGAGAGCCGACAGGTTGTATCAGTGGAGAGTGACGGCACGTTGCCGGAGACGTCCCTGGAAGTGGGTGAAGAAAAGCCTGTCGCTAGCAACCATGAAGCATTATCCACTGTAATTAACGGACAAAGCATTGGTGAAAGTGGTAACAAGACAGGCACATATGTATACGACTCTGCTCAGAAGGTTTTTACCCCTCATCAACCCAAAACTCCCTCGCTGAAGAAGAAACTTAGAATTTCTAATAGTGCAAAAGTGGCAAAGCCAGAGAGCCCAGGTGAAAGAGCGTCTGAGGAGAGAAGCGCGAAAGAAGAGGCACAACTGGTGCCGTGCAAAGGCAATTCAGTGGAGGTTATGGAAGTGGAGAACGTTGTTATCTCATCGTCAGCTGTAGTTCCAGAGTCTAAAAATGTAACAGACCACCAAAGATTAGCAACAGAGGGCAACAATGTTCCTGTTGAAAAAAACACTCCTTCACTGAAACAGCAGCTCACTGTCCCGCGTTCCCCTACTGTTCCTCTGTCAAAGACAGAAGGTAAACAAGTGGTGACGCATGAGAGGGAAGCAGGGAGAAAAGCTACAGGAGAGCGTGTACAAGTACAGAAGAAATCGCTGCACATGAGTAGAACACGACCACAAGCAAGTAGTGCAACGACTTCACACAGTAAAACCAAAGACAGCGTTTCTAAAGCAAAAGATGTTACACTTATGGACAGTGAAGAAAAGTCAAGGACTTCCACTGGTGCAATCTTTGGTCAAAGAGTGTCGTTGAAAGCACCACGTGAAGGAAAGACTGCTTTGCCTCAGCCTCGGTGTGGACGGTCTGGAGATCAGCTGTCTGAAAAGGAAGCAGACCCCTGCCCAAAGAATGCGTCCCAGTCCCTGCCAACGCGGCTGACTGAGGTGAGCGATCTTTGTCGCATGAGCTCATGGGTGCTTTGTGCTGCCAACACAGGCCTCATCTCTTCAGCAACACAAGCAACCAGGAGCTATTTTTAGAATTTTTACAAGTATATCCCACTGTGTCACGAATTTGATGACGTACATTTTGACAGATGCAATATTAATGCTGTGCAGCGAAGAAGTCCAATGTTTTTCCGTTGCCTAGCTTACAATTTGAATTACATTATGAATGACCTTTTCAGTGGCATATTGTAACAGTAAATGGATGGGTAGGACAAAAGAAATAGATACATAAGGCTGATTTGTGGAGTTTAGTGTTTTATGATTTATATTTAAGTTGCAGTTTGGGATTTTATCATTGGGGCACTTTTCTTTCAGTTATCTCTCACATATTCTCCTGAAAAAGATGCTTAGGTTGAGGTCAAAATGTTACATAGATTATATCCGTCTGACAGACTGCTGTCATTTTGAGGTGGTAGTTCCTCCTCAAAGCATTTGGTATTTGATGAAGAAACAGATAAATCATTGTCTTGCTTAGAAAGGAGACAGTTATTGAGCTGGTGAATGGATGTTGTCAACTGCTGATGCAATCATTTTGATTCTCTTCGCCAGCCATCGAGAGCTGTGACAAAACGTTGAACAGCTGAGGGTCCACTTAAAATGATTCGCATTCCTTTCCGTCCACACCCGAACATAAAATAGCAACATCACAAGTAGTTGTAGTTTTTACAAAGTCAAAAAGAGCCTGGTAACGTGGCATCACTTTTGGACTTGCTTTTGTGAGGAAGACAAAAGGAGAATATAGGTTAAGGCCATATTTTGACTTCCACCTATGATGATCACGATGATGTTGCCGGGTACAAACAATGTCCACAATGTACAAAGATTACAGTTTCATTCATGTTTTATCTCACAATTGATCATATCAAATAGCAGGCACCTGTTTGCACATCCCTATGTCCCCAGGCCATAATTACCAGTTTCATTTTATGTTGGTAGAGATTATTGAATGTATCACAAATTTATTTTCACTTCACGGGTCAATTCTTATGTGATAAAACTAATATACCCAGGTAATTTGACTTGTAAACATAATACTCATAACAGCTATGGTTTACCTCTACCTTGTTAATCTGCGAAGCATAAAGCTGGTAGACCTGTACCACACACATTCTGACACATTCTTTCATTTGGATCAGACCCAACAGCTGAGATTTCCAGCTACACAAAAAAATCAACTGTCGCAACTTACTTGTTAATAGTCTAAAAAATGTATTTCCAGTAGTTTGTGTTTAATCACTTCCTGATATGTTTGTTGAGACTTAATTAGCAAAAGAATCAACTGTTTTTCATTATTCACATTTTCACCAATGTCTGTATTAGCTAGGGATAGTAACTTATGTATTCAGAGAATTGACACCTTCTCCTGTTTTATGTCTCAAGGTTAGTCCATCCCATACAAAGACGAACAGGAATGATGCACCTGTCAGCAATGAGCTTCCACTCGGGCAGCCTGCATTGGCGACCCAGCCCCTTCAAAAGACACCATCAAAGGGAGATACCTCGACAGATCAAAACCAGACCGCTTCTATCAGCTCTGGTCTACAGGCAACCATTAAAAAACCGGCAAAAGGCACACGTGATCGTTGGAAGGGATCAAATGAAAGCTGTACAGTCCTTTTAACAGACCCGTACACGTCACCCACACTAAGCCCTGGCAGTGGTGAGAAATGCAGCAGGGGTAAAGTTACTCCCTCTGGGCAAGACAGCCAAGCTGTTACAGCTATAACTGTTAAAGAGACAAAAGTGGAACTTAAAACAAAGGCAGAGTCTGAGGAAGTGTGCAGACTATTAGTGCAATCTGACAGTCAGGCCTCACATGAGAAGGTGGAAACAGAGGCCGAAAGTGTTGACCACATTAAACCCGCTGAGGGGGAAAACACGAAAGCAGATGAAGATGGTGACGCTATTATTATGAATGCCTCTGATAAACACAATGAGGAGACAGCAACATCATTAAGAAGGGAGGAGAACACTACTCCGGAACTGCACAGAAGCAATGTCATGTTTCAGAAAAGTGACCCTGTTGTCGAAAGCCAAATAATAGATCAGCTGAATGACTCAAATCTTTCCAACTTCCAAGTTAAAGACTTCCAAGAAGTTCAAAAACCTGTAGTGAAAGTGGTATCTGTTGCAGAACTTTTGAGAACGCAAATAAAGGCTCTCGACTCTTTTCTGACACATTCAACGACCACTATTCCGGCTCATGACAACATGTTGTCACAACCAACTCAATTGCCTAAAGAAACTTACAAAGGTTCAAAAGAAAATGGCAAATGGGAAAATGAAGTGAAGGATTCTGTGTCTGAAAGAGGGAATGGGCCAAACAATGAAGACAAACCTCCTAAAAACCTAAAGGAAACACTTATGGAGCTTTATCATCAACTAATATCTGATCCGGAACAACCTGAGACTCCAGATGCAACTTTTCAACCTGCTCAAGCTACCAAAAAAACAAGTCTTATTACACCTGTTGTCAGCATTGTGCTGCCTGCAAGTCCTCATGTCGGTGCCAAAAACCATGAAACAGTTAATTGTCTGGAAAATGGAACATCTAATTGGCTTTCAAACCAGTCCACACCTGTAATCCAAGAGTCTTGTAGCCCAGTTGCAGTGGCACCTAAAAAGTTGAGTGTTCAAGAATCAAATAATGCTGTTTTGAAGTGTGACAAAGATGAGCCAGTTCAAGACAAAGATTTGCGATCCACTCAGAAAATAACTTCAGGAATTAAACTCACAAGTAAAACTCCAACCAAAACCCAGGAAACAGCTCTATTAGATCAATACAAACTGGATGAACCCAACAAAGAACAGAGCTGTTTTCTCAGAGAACAAAAGCCTTCACCTAAAAGTGAAACAGAAACAGATATCAAAGAAAAATATGATGGTCTTATTCAACGAGACAATCCAATGGGTGAAGAATTTTTAAGGATTGATGCTATGGCCAATTCAACCACAGTGTCCAGCCCCTCGTTGGAGAAAAGAAATGGTATCTCTGAAATACCTTCTGCTACTGCCCAAGAACTTGCCTCTGGGGCCCGACGGAAAATACAAACGCAGAAGGCCAAAGCTGAGGAGGCATTAGCAGAAGTGTCTACAGCTCATTCCCAAACTCAGACAAAAGAAGATGCAGTCGAGAGCACCAAGCTCTCTGCAAGTCCTGTGGCCATCTCTCCATCCCCAAGGCAATCTCGACGGTCGACCCAACTGCAACCTCCAAGTGAGCAAGCTTCTCCTGCAGAGAGGCATTCCCCGCTCCTGAGTAGGAGGAAGATGCCACCTGAGACTGAAAGCCAACAGCTCACTAAGGATATTTACACAGCTAAACCTGAGGGAACCTTGGGCTTAAAGGACAGAAAGGACTTACATGACCCTTTCAAAGGTACTAGGCAACTAGTAACATGTTTACACATTTACATCTATATTTCACATTAAAGATAGTGTCATAATTTACATCAGTCAGGAAGTTCAAGGGACATTTCCTCCGTTTACTACACAACACCATGTGAGTGGAGAATGCTTTAACACATTTCTAATCCATGTACCCTTTCTGGAGTTTCAGATAGTAAAAATTCCACATGATGGACACCTTTGGTGGCCATGATAAAACATGGTGTTAAATTTGTTGAGTCAAGTTTAGGGTTAGGGTTAATCTTGGGGCTGGAATTAGGGTTGGAGTTAGGGTTAAGGCTAGGTTTCTGGTGGGAGTGGGGTTAGGGTTGGGGCTTGGGTTGGGTTTAGGATTAGGGGCAGAGTTGGAGTTGAGCGTTAGGGTTGGGGTTGGTGTCGGGGTTGCAATTCGGATTGGAGTTGGGGTTGGGATTAGGGTTAAGCAAATCATGAAGTCATGTTTGTGTTTTTTTAATGATTTCATTGTTGGGTTTAATTTCCCTCAGCTCCTCAAGTGATTCGTAAGATCAGAAGCGAAACCTTTGCAGACACATCTGGACATGTGAAATTGTGGTGTCAATTCTTCAACGTCCTCAGTGACTCTACAATTAAATGGTACAGAAATGAAGTTGAGATTGCAAAGACTGAAAAAAAGTAAGTTTTTTTCAACTAAATTAAGATTGTTCGACATTTCCTGAAAGACTTTGTTTATATTGGATGGGCGGAAATCACATGTAAATAAGTTTTTTGTTTTTTTTTTCCTCAGTGCAGGGGATGAAAATCAGGTCAGTCTTGCCATCGTTCAGGCTTCCAGCATAGATTCTGGTGTTTATGGATGCACAATCGCAAATGAATATGGAACAGACTCAACAGATTGTCTTCTTAGTGCAGACAGTAGGTCCTATTTTTTTTTTTTTTTTTAGAACAGAATACACAATTTTCTGTTCTCATATTGGGACACCAATGGTTTCATTCATTACTCTGTCGTACTGTTTCAGTCCTGCGGGGAATGTGCATACGTGAGGACCTTGGTGGTAAGATTGGATTTCACAATCCTATGTTTGAGTGTTTCATTTGTCATTTTTTATCTGTGTTATTGACTGATTTAGATGCATCTTTTGTGTATAGTCGGAGAAGAAATCGAGATGACACCTATGCTATTCCAAAAGGGTGTGGCCGACTCTGGTTTGTGGGGCAGCAAATTCTTTGGCCGTATAATGCTTCAGGAATCTCAGATTGGTGATGGATGCTTGCATAAAGTCTGGAGGGCAAAAGTCATCTATGGCCTGGAGCCTGTGTTTGAGTCGGGAAACACTTGTATAATCAAAGCGCGCAACCACGTAGCTTATGGAGGTAAAGGAGATGGCTCCCTTGTAGACAGGAATCTGGAAATATCCATGCAGGTATGATGACTCTTGCTTATAATTCGATGTGTCGTTCCTGCCTCTCATTTAGCAGAGCATCTATTTACTGTTTTCACTGACATGTGTAGGAGTGCAAAATTCAGAACTTGGCTCGTGAATATTGCAAAATATTTGCTGCAGAAGCAAGACTGATTGAAAACTTCGGCCCCACTCTTGAGTAAGTACCGTTACTTTGAGGTAAAAGACAACGTTTTAGTGCAGATGGACTGTCTGAATTCACCATTAGTAATTCGCATCATGGCAAACTTTGTCTCACAGGGTGATTCCACGTTACCTTGTGTACCGACCTGCAAATGCCGTGCCTTATGCCACAGTGGAGGCAGATCTTACTGGGCTTTATCAGAGGTACTCCGTGCTGGATCACACAGGCCAGGTGGAAGCATGCACCAGCTCCGATGTCAAACAGAAGTGCTGTGCTCTGCAGCACTGGATTTTCCTGTGGACTAGCGGCAATATGCTACTCACTCGAATCGAAGGTAGTCATATGATTTCCAGCTGATGCCTTGTGTTTGATTTGTATTTCTCAGTTGGCAGTTCGTAGAGCCCTTAGATGGGTTTGGCTTGTTGGGCACAATTATTCCTGAACAACAATGAAAAAAACAAAACAATTTTTTTTTTTGCCTTGCAGGTGTTGATACAAAGATCACCAATGTTGGGATTTCAGTTAAATCGACTGGGTAGGTACATTTGTATTGTTTTGTGTCTGTCAATTATATGCTTAAACTTGATTTTATGGGTAATTGACATTTGTGGAAAAACAATGAACATTTTTGGTCTGCAGGTATCAAGGTCTATCTGTTGAAGGGAATCCCAAAGTTTTTGAGCATTTTGTCTCCCAGCATCGGTGCAACTACTTCTGTGGTCTCCTCAGCCTGAGGTCACTGAAGGCAATGGACTCTTTACTAACAACACCAAAGCCAAAGGCTTCCAAGAGCCCCCTCCTTCAGCGTAAAGTGGCTGCTAACTCGTCCAGTCCTCAGGCTGGTCGCAGAGCTGCCAGCAGCCCCAAACTGCCACGGAAGACTGAGCAAGAGGAAAGAAAAACAAAAAACTGCAGCTGATTCCAATAAAGATTTAACACCACTAAATCAATGGCAAATATTCTTGATTGAATGGTGTCTTGACAAATTCAGAATGTCAAACGATTTATTTTCATATGTACCAGCCAGACATCAGTTTATACTGCGTATGTTTTAGCAGAACAATCATCGGAAGAACCTGAACATTTTAAGAAGGCTTGGAAATGTATCTTTGAATGAAAAAAAAACATCTGTTGGCAGGGAGAGATAATGTAATACTACAAAACAAAAAAAATGTATTTTGGAAAAATATTTTGTTTTACAGCCACCATTCCGTGCCATTTTTACAAATGAAGCTTTTTTTTTGCTGTGATGATTGCTTAAGTCAGGAAAAACAACAATTCAATGCAGCAGGTAGTAGTTGTTTCGCAGAGTTTGTGTTATGGATTGCAGGGGAAGATTGTTAGTACTGATCTCAGGTCTGCATAGTTGCAATGAATTTATGTGTGCATATGTGCATAACTTTTTGTGTAAGAGGGACAGTTTGCATTCAGTGTGTTCTGTAAAAGCACTTTATGTTTTGTATTTGCACAATATAAATGCACACATCAATTTGCACATGCCATTTCAAAGGCTGGAAATAAGAAAGTTGGTCCTTCCTACTACAGTATCAAGGCAAATGTAACTTCATATAGTGCTTGTACTTAATCTGTTTTGTTTACTTGCCATTCAAAATAGCACTGCATTTCAACAAATGTAAAATACTGAAAATCAGCTTTACAATAAAAGACGTGATCAGTGGTGAGTCTGAGGAACTGCTCTCAGCGTATTTTCTGTAAAATACATCACATTATATGCAAATCACTGAAATAAAAGCAACCTCACTCAATCTGAGTGAGGCTAAGATGACAGTAGCCACTGATGATCATACTTACAGTAATATATGAGAAGCCCAGTATTGTGATTTTAGTATTTCTCTCTGGCTTCACTATTGTGCCCTTTCAATTTTAGCATATATCTAAGCAGGTTAGCATATAGCAGGGATTCTGTAATAAGGTAATAAGGCTTTATTCTTTTCTTCCTTTATATATATATATATGTGTGTATATGTATATATGTATATATGTTTTTTTAAACCCTCATATTTAAAATGATTCTACTTAGCTGTAGAAACATATTTGAGTGGAAATGTGGCTGAGCTATCGTCCGTGGCCTTACTACACGGTTGTCAAATTTGAAATTATTGTCAGTACAAGTACCAGTAGTTATTGTGAACATGATTTGTACTGACTTACTGGGTATAATTAAAAAAAAAATGTAAAACCTAACACCTGCTGACAATGTGTTTTAGATAATTTAGACAGAAAATTAGCCCCCTCCAAAAAAAGCACTTTCGAGGCAACGTGCGACTGTTTACAGGGTGAAAGGCCAAATTCATCAGCATAATCATTTGTGATTCCCGTTCTCCAGTGAGTCATCGTTTATGTAAGTGAAGAGCTCACACATAAGTGCGAGTAGCACCAGGAAGCTTAGGGTGCACTTAAAACACACAAGTTCCATCAGTATCCTCGCTGATATCGCACAGTATCATGAAAGGGTCTCACTCAGTCAACAGAAGAAACAGAAGACAGATTCAAGAGGAAGGTAACTGATGCCAATAGGAGCAATTCTCATTACAGTTTTGGTAGAAGTGCAGCCCAGTATGTGTACTCAAACATACAATTTGATTTATTATAGATTCATACTATAATCACATATGTTACTGTATGAACTTAGGAACATTAGAAAAGTATGGACGGTGGCATTTCCAGACCTTTGAATAATCTCTATGATTGCAGAAAACAGCCGTATTGTTTTACTATACTATTAGTTAGCATCAACTGCTCCATGAGACTCACTCACTGTAATATACATTGACCACATGCTGCCGAAGCCTTTTCAGTAAACTAATTTATTTGAACACGTGACGTTGGATGAGCTACGAGGAAGGGGGATGTTGTTGTATTAAACTGAATCGGGACTAAGTGAGGCGCAATAGTAACTACTAGTGACAACTGGGAAAAGAGACACTCCTGCCACCTACTGTTAGTTCAAAAACTGTCTGGGAAGGAAAAAAAAAACAAGTGCTTTATCGGCTTGCATGAATTGGAACATTTTAATGGCCAAGCTGCTTAAAATGAGGGCGATAATGTTATGTTAAAATACCCTCCAACATCTTCTGTTAGGTTTTTTCATAAAAACGTTTAGAAAATGTATTTTTCCCTCTTTATGACAAAACACCTTACAGGACATAGCTTACATTTCATATAATATCAGTGTTGCAAGTGACGGCATTTACTGTGTTGATATCATGCATCCCTCAAGAATAATTATTTTGTACCCCCATTTAAAAGATTAAATTCCACGGAGGACAATGTCAGTGACGCATTCCTTAATCCTAATGAGTTTCCTGCTTGGAATTACATGAAAAATTAAAGTGAAGCACGTAAATTACGGGAGAAAAATGCTGTGGCACGGGTCTTCTCGCTCCACTGAGAAGCTCTGATGGAATTTAAGGAGAACACTGGATGGCTTTCAAGTAATTATATTAGCATTAATAATCATAATGAGACACAGCAAATGAGGGAATTGTTAGTCCCCAACCAGAGAAATTTTGTGTGTACATTTTGGCCGGAGCTAATGCCATTTGATTTAATTGGACCTAACGTTGAGCTGGCGTGATCTCTCACTCACAGTGTGGGTCCTTAGTATATTAAACTCGGTTAGAGCATTCTGGCTCACATAGCAAAATATAAAAAAGAGATGTGCTTAATAGGATGTGACGTACAGCAACAGATGGCATAAAAGAAGCATTGACAACAACCACTGGATTTTTCTATTTCTATTCTAATACATGAACACTTGGAAAGACTTTATTAAGATTGTGGGCTGCATAGAGTACAATCTCGTTTCAAAAACAAACGGTGGAGCAGGAGCGGCAAGAGTGGCATCTAAGAATGTGACCTCATGTTGTCGTTCCTAGATGACCTTAATTATCATTGGCAGGCCACAGGACTTGTGACCATTTGGGCAGATTATGTGAAAAGGATCACACGCTCCTAAATGCCACAGACTAGTTGGCATTTGAAAAAAACTTTTATCTCAGGCCTACCAAAAGTCGCAGGCTGACGCTGCTGCTCTCAGTGCCGTTGCCAAGTTGATTTCCACTGCTGAGTTAATTTTCCGTATCACATCAAGCTTTGCTGATTATGAAAACTGAATACAAACTGCCCATTATTTCATCTGAGAGAGGGAACTCAAAGGCTATCAAATGTTTAGTTGTTCACTGTTCATTGATCAGCAGATGATGCAACGCAGTTCAAAATAAATGGATGATGGAGAACGCAAGGTAATAGTAGGGTCATGAATTACAGCTGAGCAGCTTGAATGCAGCTTGGTGTTATTTCATATGGCATTCAGTATAAGTAACAGTAGTACATACAGCTGGAACCACATCTTAGCTCTCACTCTCTCAGCGCAAAGATGAAAGCTTGCAGGATATTGACATGATATGAAGAAACCACAACATTTTGGGCGTCGGCAAAAAAAAAAAAAAAAAAATCAGGTATGCGGTGAGAAACCCCAGAGTTTAGTAGACGCATTGGAGGTACTGTGTGTGAAATTGACAGCTGCTGTTTTGCAGTGCTGGTTAGTTATGAACTGAGAGTATACTCACTTCTCCAGGGACCACTACACCACCACTGTTAATCTATGTACTGTTACCCTTCAGGCTGGTTAGCTCAGTGGGTTAGAGGTCTGACTGAGGTGGGAGACCAGGGTGGTCCTGGTCACCACCATGTGAAATTAATCTTAATTTTATAGTCAAGGTGAGAGAGAAGGGCAAAAAAATAAAATCTCATCTCGTCAGGACACCTAGCTCAGGCTGGTTGAAGCCTGACTGTCTTGCGTGAGGTTGTTGGTTCAATTCTCCCCCAACACTTGATATTTTTCTTTTTCTCTCTAACTCCTTTGGCTGAAGCTCATGGAGAATATTTTTGTGACAAACAAAATTTAAAAACACAAAATCTTAGGGTAATTTAAATAAAATAATGTTCAGCACATTACTTATTTAAAATTTGTCACCAGGATTTGAACCCATAATTCCTACACCACAGTCAGAGGTTTGACCCACTGAGCTAACAACCTGGTTGGCCCAATGACTGTGAAGTTAATTAAGTAACCCTATTTATATTATACAGTCACAGCAGTGTTAACTCTGTGGTGAAATAAAAGAAGAAAAGGCATTGGAGTTGAAAGGAGCTGGAGGCATGGGGGGTGCCGCTCACTGCTCCAGCAAAGCTGGATGTCAGGTGATTCTGCAGTAGCACAATAAATATCTATTAACCATCCAAAACTACAAATAATTATATAATATATATCATATATAATAATTAATAATTAGATATTTGTTATAAAGAAATTCAGTTGAAGAATCTTTTGTTGTGCATATTTGGAACGTAGCTGAGTTGTTTGTGTGTCTGTGTGTTGGGTGAAGCACTGAGGCCTCTATAGTTCCTTGGCCATCAGCGCTGAAGACGGCCTAGTGGTGGCGCACACTGCTGTGTGTGCGTGTGGGTGTGTGTTCAAACCAACAAAATGAAACAAAAACCCAAACAACTAAAAACAAACCCAACAAACCAAAACTTGAAATTTAAAAGGGAAAAGATTTTTTTTTTGTCAGAATTGGACATGAAAGGCTTCAGCTCCAGTTGTTGTGTCACACTTGTTCAAAGTGACCAGCTGTTTATTTATCCATGTAGCTGCAGTTTATTGAACAGTCCAGTGCCAAAATCTTCCAACGTCAAATCATTGCTGTTAATCTGATGCTGTTCTTCAGGCTGGTTAGCTCAGGTTAGAGCGCTGACTTTGATTTGGGAGACCAGGGTTCGAATCCTGGTCTCCACCATATGAAATTTATCTGTCCTTTAACGTCAAGGTAAGAGAGAAGGGCAAGAAAATTAAATGTCACCTCATTAGGACAGTTAGCACAGGCTCGTAGAAGCCGTGGTGCGTTGGGTTGTTGGTTTGATTCTCCTCTGACACCTAGTTTTTGTTTTTTGTTTTTAACTCAAAAACTTAACTAAGGTGATGACACTATAACACAAACATGACAAAATATAAAACATTCTAAACATTACAATACAAGATTAACCATGTTGACCCACAGAAACCATTCTGTGTTATAGCCATGCCCAGTAATAGGTACCACCCAGATTTGTCTGAAACTCACAGGAATTACGGAATTACAAGTTCCTAAAATTAATAAAACATATTTAAAAAAAAAAAAATCCGAGATAGAATATGAGGAAGCACAGTTTATCTAGTCCTATCCCAATGTTTACATATGTAGCAATTCCAAATTACATAAAAGAAAAACAATACTTTTCAGTTTACATTCTGTGAAGTAAATCAAGGCAAATACTCAGCAATTGGCAAATTCAACTTCTCTTGCATACCTTGAAAAAATATATATATTTATGTGTGTTATGTACGTCACAGTTGTAGTTCACTGTGTGCGGCGCACTACTTTGGGAAATCCTCTCAGCTCCCTCTCGTATCCTGAGATGACACCTCAACCCAGCGCTCAGCGAGGAGGCGGGACTTCCTGTTGAGTGCACCCGGAAGATTTGGGTGCAAGTTCCACTGCACGTCTGGGCATATGGTCGCGACATTTAACGTTTTAATGTGATTTTCTGGTGTTTTTCTGTGAAGGATTATTTGCAAAAATGCTTTCTTTAGACTTCTTTGACGATGTTCGTCGCATGAATAAGCGGCAGGTGGGTATTCGCGCCACTTGGCTGTAATGTTATCACAGCCAAGTGCCAACAGCAACAAGTGGCGTATTTTAAAATGTGTTTTATTTGCTGACGATACAAATATCTTCCGTTCTGGGGACAATCTGCAGCTGCTTTTGAGGGTGATCACATCAGAATTGAATAAGTTCAAACAGTGGTTTGACAGGAACAAACTGTCATTAAAACAAATATGTTTTATCATAAAATAGAGGAACAAGCAACTGTAATTGAATATAATATAGGAATAGAAAGAGTGTATGAAATTAATGAATTAATTTCTCGGTGTGATACTGGACCACATAATCTGCTGGAAACCCCATATTTCATATATAAGAGTTAAGCCGGCAAGAAGTGTTTTTCTTTCAAAAACAAGACTCATTCTAAATCAGAGGGCATAGTACATTCTGTATTGTTCACTGGTTTTGCCATCTTGCCAACCATTGGTCATGCTGCAAAAGAGAGCAATAAGGATTGTGAACAATGTAGTTCTTCAGGCACACACAAGCTCTCTTTTTGTAAAGTGAAAGACATTGAAATTGGTCCATTTCAAAACTGCTCAAATCATGTGAGCAAGAAATAATTTACTTCCAGGGAATACAGAAGATATTCTTTGACAAAGAGGGTGGTTACAATTTAAGAAGTGAGCTTAATTTAGGAAACTTTGTATTCACACTACGACGAAAAGTCAGTGTATCACAATCTGTGGGGTCAATTTATGACAGTGGTTCTCAGGCTTCTTCTGTCATGCCCCCTTTGGAGGAAGAAAAGTTTTCATGACCCCCAACCTGGCAAAATGGTGACAAAATAGGCTGTTTTCAACTTTATTGAAACAACATTAAAACTAATAATAATAATAATAATAATAATAATAATAATAATAATAATAATAATAATAACATTCCTCTCATCTGTTTTAGTCATTTATTTTGTGCAAATAAACAACATCAAACCCCACTTCATGTTTCGCGCCTCCCCCGATATGACTCAATAGCTGTGGTCATGTCTAAACGAAATCTTGTGTCGTTAATAAAAGTGTTTTGTTGGCAGCTCTATTACCAGGTGATGAACTTCGGAATGATAGTTTCTTCTGCCCTGATGATCTGGAAGGGCCTGATGGTTGTCACTGGCAGCGAGAGTCCTATTGTGGTCGTTCTCAGGTGAGGTTGCCACGTACCATAGATGATGTGGTTATTTCTAATAATTGATTGAATCTTTATTATCAGTGCTAGCCTACTAAAACATCGCAGTGAGGTCTGTATGTGCTATTTCCCAAAACAATACACATGCACACTTTTAAAGCCTCACATGTCAAAATTAAATCCCAGTGATGGGACGTCACCAACCAAGTTCTTTGTGCCTTGAGAAAACACTGCAATCTCTCTAGAGAACACATCAGCACATCAAGGTTATCAACTCCTTGATGACAGCTTAAAAACTGTCCTACATTTAGTGACATGACTGCATTTATGTCACGACCCTGAGTGCAGGAAGAAACGGGTACAGATGGATGAATTGTTTAAAAGCCATCCTGATGGTACTTTCAGTCCCAGCTAGAACCACATTTGACATTCATGAAGAAACCAATGATACTAAATTACATTGTGACCTTATATCTTGATGATTACAGTGGCAGTATGGAGCCGGCTTTCTACAGAGGAGATCTCCTTTTTCTGACCCACCGAGTAGAGGATCCCATCAGAGTCGGTGAGATTGTCGTCTTCAGGATAGAAGGCAGAGAGATCCCAATAGTCCACAGAGTACTAAAGATCCATGAGAAGTGAGAACTCACATTTTCATTGCATCGTAATTTATTGAATGCCTTGTCCTTTCACTGTCATATGTGCCATGCATGTGCATCAAACCTGAGAATTCCAATTACAGTTTTGTGGAAAAAGGAACACCTGTGATCAGTCCTGTCAATCTGCGCTCATTCAGAGACTACAGCTTAAAAAACAGAGAACCTCCTGTGTAATATTGAGCAAGATTACCCCTTTTCACTATCCACAGGGAAAATGGGGACATCAAATTCTTGACCAAAGGAGACAACAATGCAGTGGACGACAGAGATTTGTACAATCGGGGCCAACACTGGTTGGAGAAAAAAGACGTGGTGGGACGAGCAAGAGGGTGAGCAGAGAAAACTCTAATGCACAGTATCTTTGACGGACTGAAGAACAAGTCCACCAGTTATAAATGACTAGATTCTTGCTTGTTTTATTCATTATGTTATGTTATGTTTCACATAAAGACATTTTTAAAAAAAAGTCTATATGTCCTAATTGTTAGTGACATTAGATTCCAATTTATTTGACTGTGATCAATATCTTCAATAATGTTTCTACACATTACCCTTTAGGTTTGTGCCATACATTGGAGTTGTGACGATTCTGATGAATGATTACCCAAAGTTCAAGGTAAGTTGCTGAAACTTTTTCTCTTACTAAAAATCGATTATCTTTGTATATAGGTGTTAAGGTTTTGATTGCACCAGTAGGATTCCTGACATTTCCTGTGTTTCTGTTTGCTAGTATGCTGTCCTCTTCATGCTGGGTCTCTTCGTGTTGGTCCGTCGAGAGTGAGGCGTCCCGACCATCAGGGCCCAAGAAGAATGAACTGTGTCCAGGAAACCTCACTCATGCATTTTCAGACAGAATTCAGTTCGGCTTTGTCAAAAACCCAACAGGCTTTATTTTTTTTTTTTTTTTTTTTTTGGTAAAATTTGTAGAAATGTGGATAGGATAATAAATAGTAATAAATAGTCTTAATACTATTTATTACTAAGTAGTGTACGATTTGTGGGGGAAATAAACATTGCAAGAATATACAGAAGCAGAAATTAAAGTTGACTGTGTGCGGCGCGCTACTTTCGGAAATCCGCTCAGCTCCCCCTCGTATCCTGAGACGACACCTCAACCCAGCGCTCAGCGAGGAGGCGGGACTTCCTGTTGAATGCACCCGGAAGTTTGGTCGCAAGTTCCACTGCACGGCTTGTGCATCCATATGCTCGTAACATTTAACGTTTTAATGTGATTTTTTTGGTGTTTTTTTCTGTGGAGGATTATTTGCAAAAATGCTTTCTTTAGACTTCCTTGACGATGTTCGTCGCATGAATAAGCGGCAGGTGGGTATTCGCGCCACTTGGCTGTGATGTTACGACCGCTTCTTTGTATGGCCAGAGAGCTCGGTGCTAACACGAACTAGCCGCGATCGGTCTTCACCGTTCCAGTCAGTCTGTTTATCGCTCTGCCGTCTTGCAGAGTGAAGTGTTTTAAGCACGTTATCATTGGAAACCTATTATGCCGTAGGAAGAAGAAGAAAAAAAAAATCACATTGTAGAAATCTCGTCGGAAGTGCTGTTAGCTTATCTTCCGCCTTTTTGTCAGAATGTTGTCGAAGCACAGTAGCTTTATTGTGATGTCATGTATACTGCACTAAAATCACAGTTCCGTATACATTCTGAAAGGGAAGTTGTAAGTTTTCATTAGCCGTGGTCACATCTAAACGAATGAAAGTGTTTTGTTTGCAGCTCTATTACCAGGTGCTGAACTTCGGAATGATAGTTTCTTCTGCCCTGATGATCTGGAAGGGTCTGATGGTTGTCACTGGCAGCGAGAGTCCTATTGTAGTTGTTCTCAGGTGAGTTTATCACGTACCATTGTTGAATTATTTCTAATAATTCATTTAATCTTTGTTATCAGTGCTAGCCTACTAAAACATCGCCGTGAGGTCTGTATGTGCTATTTCCCAAAACAATATAATAATTTAGACATAATTCAACTTCACATGCAATCATGATTCAAGGTAGAGCACATATGTTTATTTACTGGTTTGCAAATCACTAGCCCGAAACACACTCCTGTGTTAATAGGTTTAACCTGTGAAACATTGCTGACTTGTTGCACCTTAGTGCTGTGTAGATTTTTTCTGTTTTAGCCTTCTAACAGTCAAAAACTGGCTCATTATATTGGAAATCAAACTTGAATTGCCATCTGCACACTTTTAAAGCCTCACATGTCAAAATTAAATCCCAGTGACGGGACGCCACTGACCACATTGTTTGTGCCATGAGAAAACAGTAATCTCTATCGAGAACACGTCAGCACATCAGGGTTATCAACTCTTTTGATGACAGCTTAAAAAGTGTCAAAAATTTAGTGACATAACTTGATGTATGTCACAACCCTGAGTGCAGGGGAAATAGATAGATAGATAGATAGATAGATAGATAGATAGATAGATAGATAGATAGATAGATAGAAAGCCATCCTGATGGTATTGTACTTTCAGTCCTAACTAGAACCATATTTTATCTTAATGACGGAAACACTGATACTAACTTACATTGTGACCTTATATCTTGATGATTACAGTGGCAGTATGGAGCCGGCTTTCCACAGAGGAGATCTCCTTTTTCTGACCAACCGAGTAGAGGATCCCATCAGAGTCGGTGAGATTGTCGTCTTCAGGATAGAAGGCAGAGAGATCCCAATAGTCCACAGAGTACTAAAGATCCATGAAAAGTAAGAACTCACATTTTCTTTGCCTCGTAGTCTACAAATGCCTTGTCCTTTCACTGTCATTGTGTGCCATGCATGTGCATCAAACAATCTGTGCCCATTCAGAGACTACTGCTTGAAAACAGAGAAGCTCCTGTGCAACATTGACCAAGATCACCCCTCTTTGCTGTCCACAGAGAAAATGGGGACATCAAATTCTTGACCAAAGGAGACAACAATGCAGTGGACGACAGAGGACTATACAAGCAGGGCCAACACTGGTTGGAGAAAAAAGACGTGGTGGGACGAGCAAGAGGGTGAGCAGAGAAATCTCAAAAAGTCCAGTTATAAAGGAAGTAAGGAAGTTACTTACATAAGGCAACAAACATTTTATATTGAAGATCATAAAATGACTTTATATTTTTGTTTGTGTCATTTATTATGTTTGTTACGTTATGTTCTGTTTCACATAAAGACATCCATCTAATGTATCAATATCCTAATTGTTAATTGTCAATTGGACTTTTAAGTCCAATTGACTGTTGCTCAATATTAGACTGTATTTGACTACGATCAATAGCCGCAATAATATTTCTACACATTACCCTTTAGGTTTGTGCCATACATTGGAATTGTGACGATTCTGATGAATGATTACCCCAAATTCAAAGTAAGTTACTGAAATTCTCTTTTTCGTACTAATATTTGGTTATCTTTGTATATTGGTGTTAAGGTTCTGATTGCACCAGTAGGATTCCTGACATTTCCTGTGTTTCTGTTTGCTAGTATGCTGTCCTCTTCATGCTGGGTCTCTTCGTGTTGGTCCATCGAGAGTGAGGCGTCCCGACCATCAGGGCCCAAGAAGAATGAACCGTGTCCAGGAAACCTCACTCATGCCTTTTCAGACAGAATTCAGTTCGACTTTGTCAAAAATCCAACAGGCTTTTTTTTTCTTCTTTTTTGTACAATTTGTTTGAATGTTTTGTAGAAATGTGGATAGGATGTTTACATTTGGAGAAAAAATGTATAAGCTTTAAAATATTTTTGAGGGAACAGAGCAATTTTAGTTTGAATTTGAACTTTTACTTTTAAACCTCAGAATGTGAAACTGCATTCATCCAGTTAAAATAAGTTTTTTTTTCTTTGCTTGCTGAACCATTGTCTTTGGAAAAGATATGTTGAGTATTTTATGACAACTGAATATGAATGATATTAAATATTAAATCTGGTTACCATCCACGATTGATAATTCAACCTGTCTTTAACATGTCTTCACAAGTCTTAATACGATTTATTACTAATTAGTGTATGATTTGTGGGAGAAATAAACATTGCAAGAACACAAATAATGGGCTTTTCGACAACAAAAATATAGGTGGTACATTTTACTGTAAATTAAGCTGCTCAGCTCAATTGATTACATGTGAAGGTCAAGTGGAATGAGGTACAGACTGAGCTTAGTTACAAGTGTCCTCATCTTAGCTATTGTGCACATTAAAAAAATGTGAGCACACTTTAGTGTTCTCAAACTCAAGTTGCTTCTGGTTTTGGCTCATCAAACGTCGACATGTAATCAGGAATGGATCAACATTTAATTTAAATCAGAACTTCACTGGGCCACTTCAATCCAAGCTTGGATTAAGTTGGTTTGGGAGGCGTCTTGATCGGTGCTTAATGCTCTTGACCTTGTGTTGGAATAAATCAATACACGTGAATTGTCCTGCTGCAAACTTGATCTTGAGGAATTGAGAAACGTGACCCTGCCACGGCACATTTAATCTATATTTGCACATGATGGCGTGGCGTTGGCTCGGTCACTCTGCTAATGAGACTGACACTCAGCCGTGCAGAATGTCTAAAAACGTGGAGGGTGTGTGTGTGTGCGTGTGTGAAAGCAAAGGTTATGAAAAGAGCAAACAACAAGCCCCTGCACTTTCTCTAAACTTGCAACTTTAGCACCCTGAAGTGACAAAGAGGCAGTCTGTCTTATCGGCTCTAGCAGAGAGAATCAGCGGGTTCCACTGTCCTTAAGAGGTCTAATTGTGATCACAGCAGCATGTTGCTACTGGCCAAATGTCACGCTGCTCATAATAAGGAGAAGGAAGCTCCAACTCTCAGAGCTGAGAGTGAAATTGTGTAAAGAGGGTCTGGCCAGAAAAAATATCATATTTTTAACTTCCCCGTTGCTGTGGCCTCACTATTTAGATCAGCAGCAGCTCTGCAAAAAACACCTGACAGTGGAAAAATACATCTCTTGCTGTGACAACAACAACAACAACAACAACAACAACAACAACAACAACAATAACCTAAAACCAACACACTTTGGAACTTCATTCATGCGCTTAATTACATCGACTCCTTCGTGAATCCAAACATTTGCCCCCGTGAGTCGTGCCGTGCGTAAAAGACGCACAGCCAGAGGCGCACTCCTGCCAGCCGAACGTCGTCACTAACTATCTCCACCGGGTCCAAAACGGAAGAGCACGCAACGTAAACAGAGCCCAACCCCGCTCAGGAGGAGCTATAAAAGCGGGATGAAACCGCGCAGTCTGAGTCCAACAGGAAGACGCTTCAGACGCAGTTCCCGCCCTGGAGGAAGACTCGCCGCCACGCGCTGAGATGAGAGGCTTCCCGCTCAACAACGTCTGCCAGTGCGGCTTGTTTACTTTGCTGCTCGTCTTTTCCTTCATGCCTTTGACCACCGCGGTCAGTTTCGACCTGACTGAGCTGAGGAATAAAGTTGCAAAAATTAAAGTGAATCCAAGAGGGAACCTGTGGGCGACAGGTGAGCACAGTCTCCATCCGAACTAGTTTGTCATGTGTTTGTGACTTACATTCATTTCTGTATTTTTTATTCATTTATTTATTTATTTATTTATTTATTTTTTTTAAGTGAGAATGCATTTATTTTACAGCATTTCTTTTTCACCTTGCACGGTCGCATCTTTGCCTTTGGGTGACATTGACATTTCTTGCCCTCCTTCCACAGAGCACATTTTCTTAGTGAAGTTTTGGTTGCTGTTGTTTTTCTTGATCAAGTGTTTGTTTGGAACTGGCAGGACATTTCATGGGCAAGAAGAGCCTGGTGGACTCTCCCCTGCTGCCTTCAGCAGAGAGGCAGGGTCTCGATGAGCTGGAGGTCTCCATGCCCGCGGAGAAGAGCGCACTGGCCGAGCTCTTCCAGGAGTTGGTGCAGGTGGCGCTGCGGACACAGGTGGATACACAAGAGGGCCTCTCGAAAAAACAGGTGAATGACATCGATTCTAGTGATGATGATGATGATGATGATGATGATGATGATGATGATGATGGTGGTGGTGGCGGTGGTAACTGTCAATGTACTGATGATTTCCTGGAATGTTTATTTGTTAACCTTCATATTTTCATGTATGTACTCTATGTGTATTTTTTTTTTCATTTCAGGAGGCAGACTTGTTTATGAAGATTTTAGAGAGCTACGTTCAGAGTACAAAGTGACACGTGCTTGGCATGGACACAGACCCCATACCATCTGGATGTTGGGGTCAATACATGAACTGGACAGAATCTGCGGTCTTCTGATCCTGGTTGTAATATACTGTCATACTTAGCCAACGGCTTATGTGCCATTTGCAATAAGCCGCCTCCTCCCTCCAGTTTGGTTCTTGAGATGATATTTCACACTGTCATGTGATTGAAAGTTATTTATATGAAATAAAAATGATTATTTGCACTGCTTTGACGTGGTTGATGACACATGTTTTAAGACTGCACTTGCTATTAGTGGGTATTCACTGGCATCATAGCAGAAGTCCGACAGAAAGGTTGACTTAAACACTGACCTGCAGATGAGTCCCAAATCTGGTTTGTCATTCACAATGCTCTTGGAACAATTGTGGAGAAGACACCTGAATAAAAACAGTGTCAGTAAGTCTGCTTTTTTTTTTTTCTTTCTTGTATTTTATGGTTGTATCGTCTACAGAGGTACATGTGACCTTCAAAATCCTCATGGTCCAACATGAGCAGCTTGTGGCAATTTCCAAAATAAAACTTATATAAGTAAAAATGTAGGCAGCTTATATAATTCACATTTTCATGACAAATGAAATCAATATTTTCTTTTGCACTTTCCTGGTCCTTCGCATGAAAGGGATGATCTGTTCTTTCCATCAATAGCATTGAGGTGAGATGGCCAGTTCTTCGCCTCAAGCTAAACTTTAATGCAGAATGTCAAGGCTATTTCAACAATCCTCCCACAATACTATGCTGATGTCCAAACGTCACTTTGAAAGCAAGAGATGTCCTCCCTGTTTGAAGCTTGTTGCAGTGGGAGGAAACACATGACAATTTTCTGTTCAAGCCAGATGTTCATAAATTAATAAGTTTAATAGTTATCCATCCTAGTGAGTCCGAGCAGAGATTACACTAACACAAGCAAACGTACAAAAGTGAAAATGGTTCAAGTGTTTGACTCTGAAAAGCCCTGAAAAGCTCTGTATTGCTGAGGTGTTAATTTCCTACCCCCTTTTCCCCTCTTTATTGTTTGAAAACAGTGCACAAAAACTCATTGTATGTAATACAATTACAATACAATACAATACAATTATTTGTCACGTTATAGTTTTATACAGACTGTAACAAATGAACTAAATTGTAAATGCAAACCTACAATAGATTTGCAGCTCAAAATTGAGATAGGGTCTTTATTTGAAATTTCCTCCTTAAGTACACAAAGGCAGGTTAATGGAGGATCTTTATTTTCCTCAGTTTTTGCAGTGTATTATGGTATTTTGGGGAAAATGCTCTGTCATCTTGATTTTCCAGGTGCAAAACATTGTACGCAAGTAGTTTAGTAGGCTTAAATATAGAGAACCACTTTCAAAGGTACCTGGAGATTTGACAACCTACCGTCTGCAGCCGAAACACATTTTATTGCAAGCTGTTCTTTAGTATCTTAAAGAGTTAAAGAAAGTATAAAGATTCAAGAAACTATATTACAAGTGTGTGTGGACTGATAGAAATTAGTTACACATGCTGTAACACAGCATGGCCCCGTGTTAGGACTTACTGTCATTCATTTGTGTTTGCCCAGTTTGTGCGCGTACAGATTTGTTTGCTTCAACAAGACGGCTCAACTGTTCCTCATGAATTATATTTGCAGATTCAAACATGTTGGAGTGTCAAGTGCTCAGACAGGCGACATCTTGATACAATTTTTGCCAGAGAGGTCATATCTCAGGGCAGATGCCACCTCCCTCTAGAGGGGAAGAAGGATATTTAGCATCTCTGCACCTCGTGTTTACAATGTACGTTTGCTCATATTACTGTTTGCTCCTTTTCACACTCACATTTACCTGATAATCCCTTGTTCTGCCTTCCCACGCGAATTACAGGCTCTGCATTTCCCCTCACACGGTTCAGCAGACTCCATCCATGTCAGGAAGGTTATGTTTATAAATTCTATAAAATATGAATTTCTGTTTTGTTAGTTGGAGTGCACCCAATGATCTCTCTGCATTCTGTCATCAACAACAGCTGAAGGGGGGTAGAGCATTGCATCTATTCCTGGTATACTTAACAATATATGAACATGTTTGTTTTAACAAAGATTTTTCATATTTTTCAGTTTTTACACCAAACGAATTCACCTCATATGTCATACAAAAAACTTAAGTTTAGAAAAAGAGAGGCAGATTAGAACGACCTGATTAAAAATTACAATATTTGAAATGTGAAGGAAAACTTAAGTGTATAAACTTGATCAGTAGTTATTACTTTTTATTAGACACTTTTAGACCAAAGTAATCTGCCACAGTATTCACTCTACATTAATTACAGTGCATAGCCTATGGTGCAAAATCTGTTTCATTACAACAAACCTCAATTAACCATATTTTTACTCCTTCTATTACAAGGATGCCTCATGATGTCTTTCTGCATTTGGGATTGAAGATAGTCTTCCTGTCCGTGTTCTTTTTAAAAATGACTCATTTTACTACCTTGATAAATAATTTATTATTTGGATAAATGTTGTGTCAGCCGTGGTTGCTCTCTCGCCTTTTCTCTTGTGCTCACTCCAGTTTAATTTGCACAGCTTAAGTAGATCAAGAAAATTGTGATTGGTTTTGTGGGTTTTTCTTTCTCCCCTTAATAAAAGCAAGGCTTAAAGGGACACATTTTCAAGATTGTAATTATTTCAGTCTCTGGGTGGTGAACAGATGGGCACATTTAAACAAATAAAAGGGGAGTTTGATGCATGGTCCTTATTCAGTCGTGATGCGGATGCAGCTTCTGCACCTGGGAATGATATGTGGCCCTAAAAGGGGTATGGTTCAAGGATGTGTTTTTGATGGGGGCTTTCACTAGGTCTGCACTGCCACCATCTGGCATGAACATTTATAACACAGATTAACTCCGTTCTGAGGCTCCCGTGAACCACAGGACATACTGCAAACAAATAGTCCAACCACAACATAATTATCCAACATACACTGCGACCCCACACACCATTAAAACTTTTGGATTTTATACTTGAAACCTCAGGGATATGTCATTGTTTTGTTACCTTTCAGGGTTGAGATGTGTTGGACCTACTGCTCCAAAGCGAAAATGGAAACGAATCTAACAAATTTTATTCATCTTGTTTATGAAATAAGGAATGCAAAAACAATTACAGTTGCAATGAAATGTAATTTTTATGGTTTTGCTCCATAGACGTTAGAATTCTTATCAGTTTCACTATCCTCTTTAATTTATTCGGTTGAATATTTTTTTTAAGACTAAACTAAAAATAAATAAATAAATAAATATTGATTATGTTATTATAGATATTTCAAGTGAAATTTTTAAAGTAGGATAGAACTCAGCAATCCCTCGCGACCCTAAGTGCTGGAGAATGCGGGTATAGAAGATGCATGGATAATTAAAGTAGTTAGTATACTATGTAAAGATATGTACACATATATGATATGTATAAAAGCTAAGAAAATTGCGGATTTAGCCATTTATAAAATATTAATACAGTGTTGAATTATACTAAAACAAATATTACTGCTCTATCTATTTAGTAGAAATGAACACCTCTTTTTCGAACAATATACATTGTTGTGTCGCTGTGTGTATAGTGGAGAATTGGTACAATAAACATTTCATTCAATGAATGTTTATAACACAGTTGCAACAAAAACGTTTTAGCGAGATTTGGCAGACCTCAGTGTCTCATCGTTCTCCATCAGCCTGTTTGTTTTGGACCACCAAGTTACCCGAGCATGTGACCTTCTGGCCACAATTTGATTGGTCGTGCCCGGAAGAATCCGCACAGTGGGGCTGGACCACCGAAGCCATTTTATTACCATAACAGCGAAACCTGCAGGTGCACTCCTCTTTGTACGTGCAGTCGCTGTTGAAACGGTGCAGCTAACACGGTGTGTGCAGTGAACATGGGGCAGTGCGGAATCACGTCCTCCAAAACCGTCTTGGTTTTTCTCAACCTCATATTCTGGGTAAGAAAACGGCTGATGTTGGGAGACTGAGCAGCGGCAGCGGCAGCAGCAGCAGCAGCAGTGGCAGCATCCCAGTGATGGAGCCAGGGGATTGGGGAGCGTTAGCAAGCTAGAAAACTGCGCCAGAGATGCGCAACGAGGCTTCGGGGTTTGTGACATAATAGCGACCGTTTGGAGAGCAGCTAGTCACGAAGATGCATTTTTTTTTTTTTGTGAGTGTGTGTACGTGTGTACCCGTAAAGTAACGTGTGTGAAATGAGATACATATGTCGGTGGCTAGCTTGTGTCGCTAGCTGCCACCCACAAGTTTTCTCGATGACGTGATGCAGCAGCAGTTGACAGGTAGCGAAGCGGCCGCTGCTTCCACCTGCAGTGCTGCACTGGAGCTGGACTCACCTTGTCTTGACACCAACAGTCAGCACAGAAAAGACGAGCGGCGACAAATTGTACGGACACGAGTCCGATCGACACGGGATTAGATGTGCAGCGGTCTGTGCAATCGCTCTTCTTTTTCGACTGCCCTTATGTTTCGATGTTTCGATGAATTTTGTGGTGAATGAACATGAACTGCTGCTGGAAGTTGATTATGTATGTTTATATAGTGTACATGCACAAATATGTGTATATAGTCGACTTGATGGAGCGTCCATTTGTTATCGTTTAATTGTCGTCAAAATAAGTTTAAAAATGCTTAAATGCTTAGATTGCTTAAATACATTTTAAAAAACAACAAATTCTTAGAATTAATTCTGAGTAAGGCTTGTGTTAAAACGAAAATGCTGCTGCTGTTTTATGAGTCAGCGACTCCAAAGCCGTGACCCACTGCATTGTATTATTGCACTATCCAAATTAGATGATCTTTTAAAGGTCTCTTATTGCAATGATTTTCATGTCTGTAATTTTCGTCCCAGACTCCATGGGAGTAGCTGTTTATGATTACATGTACCTGAAATGCTGTAACCAATATCAGTGAGGTATCAGGCATCTTTCCTTTGTGTTTGGCAAAAGTTCTCCAACAAGTAGAGAAAGTATAGAAGTAAAAGACAGGAATTTCGTTAGAGACGCACAATTGTTAAAGTGAATTTAAATAATATAGTTTATATGCAATATTATGAAAAGTTATACCTTGTGGATTGAAACGCTGCCATGTGCAATCTTTTAGCTGTTTTCATTGTTGTATGTTCTCTCGACTTAAATATTTTAAATGCCCTTTTTGTAAACATATGGTATGGTAACATTCTGTATCATCTCATCTTTTTCTGTGTCCAGTCTTACCTCAATTTCTTGTTGCCTTGCAGGCCGCAGCTGGAATTTTATGCTACATTGGCGCTTATGTGTTCATCACGTATGATGACTATGACCACTTCTTTGAAGACATATACACTCTAATTCCTGCCGTGGTAATCATAGCAGTGGGCACTCTGCTCTTTATCATCGGCTTGATCGGGTGTTGCGCTACGATACGCGAAAGCTCCTGCGGTCTTGCGACGGTGAGTGTGGACAGACAATCTGATCCAAATCACGGCTTTACCTGCACAACTCTGAAGATTTCATCTGCTCTCATTTTCAGTTTGCCGCAATACTGCTGCTAGTGTTTGTCACAGAGTGTGTGGTGGTGGTGCTTGGCTACATATACAGGGCAAAGGTAAATACACTGACTCATGGCACAGAATGAGAATCCTTCAGCGGTGAAGTGGAACAATACGTGTTCAAACAAGTATTTTTGGCTTTTAGAAGTAGACTCATATATTGCTTTTAACCTTTATCTTAATGTTTTTATTGCTTTGTTTTAGATCAGGTTGATTTTCAGTTCCATATGGCCTAGAGGATATTATATTTATTGATTTAATTGCCACATACCCAATGCATTTTTGAATTAATTTCTATGATTTCAATTCAAGGGATCATTGAAGATTGTTGCATTTTTGTTTCAGGTTGAAGACCAAGTCAATCACTCCATCCAGAAGGTTTACAACAAATACAACGGCACCAACACAGACGCTCCCAGCCGTGCCATCGACTATGTGCAGCGGCAGGTGAGAAGGCCAACAATATGTTTTTGTTTTTTTTCTAAATTCAGCTCATTTCCTGTGCAATAAAAACAACTGACTTTCCAAACTTCTGAAAACCCCCTGAAACAATTGCGAACTTCAACATTCCAGCTCCACTGCTGCGGCATTCACAACTACTCTGACTGGAGAAACACCCGCTGGTTCAAAGAGTCCAAGAACAACAGCGTCCCAGTCAGCTGCTGTCAGCCCAGCATCACTAACTGTACCGGAACTCTCACCCGACCAGCTGATCTCTACCAAGAGGTACCAGCAGGGGGCAAAGTCTTCATTTGCGCCTCATGTTGTAGAGCATTTCAAGAAAAGCTGGTGTTGTTGTTTTTTCTCTGCTAGGGCTGCGAAGCTCTTGTTGTGAAGAAGTTGAAGGAGATCATGATGTACGTCATATGGGCCGCCCTCACTTTTGCGTCTATACAGGTAAGGAGGAAAGGGCTGCAAAGTTCCCAATTTGAAATGAAAACAAAATCAAAATCCGTTTCCCCTGGTTCGGGCCTGCATCTGTATTTGTGTACACATAGTTTAGAGTTAAATAAATATCTGGGCAATAGATTTTTTGGCTTTTTTATTCAGGAAAAGCAAAGCAGCCAGCTTATCAGTGATTAACCTTTGTAACAGATTACTTAGACAGTACATAGTTGCTTTAAACCAGGGAATGCTGCTCTCAAAGCAATCATGTAATGACAGTCTGCCTTTAATTTAAACTAAAATGCACCATTTAAAAATCTCTATTTGTGATTTATATGTGACAAAATGTTACAAAGTTTTGGTTGGATTACATTAACCATGATGCGATTTATTCAACAGGTACAGAAAGTGGAAAACCACTGTGATTATGATGCTTGATTGTAGGTTTTTAACAACAGCAGATCAGTTGTTTGCTTTGTTTCCTGCAGGCTTTAAGCTCACACTCAATCACCTTTTCCTCCACATCTTCACCCTCCTGTCCCTGTGCAGATGCTGGGCATGCTCTGCGCCTGTGTCGTACTGTGCCGGAGAAGTCACGACCCGGCGTACGAGTTGCTGGTCACCACTAACAGCTACGCATGAGGGAAGCATCAAAGCAGAGCCCAGGCGAAGAGCTGAGCAAATCAAAAGGAGCGTCACCGGACATTTCCACACTAGATTCCCGCTGTAGTTATACAAGCTCAAGCACACCTTGCACAAATCATAATATAGTAGCGAACACTGACAATGTGGTCTGGGTGGGCGCAGGCTTCAAAGGTAAAACAATATTTATTTACATGCTTTTGAGTAACTGTTACTTTTTTCTTTTTTTCTTTTTTAAGTGGAAACTACTGACATTTTGCAGAATCCAAAGTTGTATCTGGTTAATTCACCTTATTGTTGTTGATTATTTCTTTGTCCTTCCTTTTGAGTGTGGCTTTGGACAGTTTTGAGCTCAACCCCTGTGAGGATGGCGAGTATGTGTGAAATGAGTGACGTGTGGAATGTTAAAGCGTGCGTGTTGGTTTGCACTTTTGACTGGAGATGTTGTTGTTACATTGACTATACTTAAACAGCACTCACGCACTATTCCAAGACATTGGCTCGATCGGGCGACATGAGAAAATGTCTTCATACCGTCAAGGAACCAATTTCTGTATTTGTTTCTCAGGCTGTGGAGCAGCTCTCTGTTTTGTCCCACTTAAGACTTTGCCTGGCAGAAATAGTTCTTCATATACACAAATACACAGAGTGTCAATGATGTCCACTCTTTCACTGTGGACATTTTCTCCACCAGGCATTAACAGTGAGAATTTGCCAATATGTAAAGTGTGAATGAACCTTGAGCCTCTCCAGTGCTGATCTTAGAAGTATTAGTGTTACCAGGAGAACAGTGTGTGTATAGATTCAATCCCTGTGATTTGTTAGTTATTAACCTGCTATGAAGAATTACTACATGTTCTCTCCTACTATTCTTTGTGAAATTGTGCACCGTCTTTATATTTTTGAGCTGTTATGTTGACCCCTAGATATTTAGCTAGTGTCACAGGGAAAATAAAAAAAGACAAGCAGACATTGTGTATATACTAGAGAACTGACAGGAGAAAAAAATAAAAACATTTCAACTTGACCTTGCTGCAGTAGTGGTTCAGTTTTTCATAGGTAAAATTTGAAAAATATTTCAAAACAAATATTCCCAGTTTGCATATCAGGAAACATTTTTATTCTGAATAAATTATACATTGACACAGAACAGACCGAAGCAACAGCTTGGGGGAATAAAGTTTGACATATAGTTAAGTTAAACAACAAGCTTTGATACCACTGTGTGTTCAAAATTGTAAAATACTGTATATAAGCCAGTCACTCAAAACATTCAGCCAGAGCAACTATTATTCTCTCATAGCTTCAGGAATATGTAATTTTTAGTAATTGATCAATGTTCGGGGAAACACTCCAATGGAAATACTGGTAGTTGCTTCCTCTTAAAAACAAACCTCATTCATTCATCTTTCATACCCGCTTCTTCCCGAGCTCAGGGTCAAGGGGTAAACAGAAACCTAAAACATGTTATTGAAACAAAGCGGTTCCGCACCTTATAACTCACTTTTCATTCAGTGGAACTGACGCTTAATAAAGAAAAAGTCAAATCAAACAACACCGCTAATTACTGATTGTAGTTTGTGATGATAAATACAATATTACAAGCACACCTATTACACTAATGGATACAGTATAGATAAATAATATTGTTATTGGTGAAAAATCGCAAATTGCATGCAAGATAAGTTTCATATCAAGACCATGTGAAAGACGCTGTATTTTAAACTAAGATCCTGAAAATATGAAAATTTGATTTACAAAAAGTTCTCTGAGTCCACAAGTCCTCACTGTTTTTCCAGGTAGTTTCCTGGCACTAGTCCTGTCTGCCCATTTTTTTCCACTGTCCACCAACCATCTTCTCCTCGCACCAGCACCTGGACCACCTCTCCCCGGTTGACAGAGAGTTCATCTGATTCCTGAACACACACAAAAGTTATCAGGGAATTGAAACAATGCTTATCTGATATACAATTGTTTCCATATATGGAATAAATGAGATGATGATGATGATGATGATGATGATGATGATGTGCGATAAACTGATCACCTGTGCGTTGTACTCATAAAGAACAGTATATTTGTCTTCATCAGTCTGAGATCTGGCCTGCGATGTATTGAACTTGAGAGGTGCATATGCATCGTCTGAAGTCTCGCCTAGAGTTGGAATGAAAAGCAAATGACAGCTGCTACAATTTTAGATGAACTGATGAACTAGATTCTCCAACATTTTTCTACATCAAGAGCATAAAATCTTACTCAACCCGGTTGTATTTTTAATGAGACAAAAAAATCCATTCATCCATGTTTATGTGAGTTGATCACCTGGCAGGAACCAACATCAAACACGCCAACCAAACACTGACGTCGGAGTGAACAGTAGGTTGCAGTACTCACGCTCATCAATAGATGTCAGCGAATTTTGTTGGTTTTGAAGGCTGCTCACGCTGATGCTTCCTGATGAACTTGCAAGAACAGGATTGAAGGACCTGAGTTAGTCACAAGAGGAAAAAAATAGCGTTCTAAGTGCGCTGAAGGCCCACAATGTTTGTTGCATTTTAAAACTACCTGAAGTTGGAAAACATCAGATCTCCCAGAGAATAATTTATGCAATCCCAACCTAAACCCACCCTCACCCTAACCCAACCCCAGACCTACACTGACCCTAACCCTAACGCAAACCCTACCCCAACCTTGCAGAACAACAACCCCAAACTAAACCCCATCTCTATCCCTACATTAACTCTAACCCAACCGCACACCTAACCTTAACACAACCTAACCCTACCGCGACCATAACCCCCTAAGCCAAAGCCGAACCCTAGCTGTGACCCTATTGTTATCCCTCACCCCACCCCTAACTCTGACTAACTAAACCTAGCACTAACCCTAACTCTAGTCAACCCTGAACCTACCTGAACTCTAACCCAACTCCGACCCTACTCCAATATTAACCCAACCCAACATATACTCAATCCCTACCCCAAAAACCAAACCCTACTGCAATTGTGCTCCAACCAACCTCAGTGCTACCCCCAACACCAACTCTAAACCCAACACTACCATAACCCTTATCCTAAAAAATAACCCAATTCCAATGCCATTTCAAATGTTCCATATGGCAACTATTAAACAACTACAATCTAAAGTTGGAGAACAGCAGACCTTGTGGTGTCATTTCCCAGAGAAAGACTTTGGCAATTGCCATTTGTGGATGTCTCCATCCAGTGGCAAATCTCAAACAATATGGGTTCTGGTAGGAGAGAAGGGAAGTTGAATATGTTGCCTAAAGTGAAGTCTGAATCCAGTTTTATTTTTAACTTGTACTTCTTAGTTCATCATTATTCCGGAAGCATGAAATGAGACGCTAAAGCAGAAGCTAGCAGTTTTATACTTTGATGAACCAGGTCGACCCACCTGGAGGCCTGGATCCTGTAGTTTTCATCTCGATGAAACAGTTGATGTCTTTTGTGATGTCACACTGTTCCAGCACTCTTCTCACCTCCTCAAAATACTGTTGTTTTTTGTTTAATATATATAAAAAAGACAAATTTTAAAGATCAGACCGGCAAAGTTTATTCTTCTGTTCAAATTGAATTGTAAACAATTGACACACCACTGCGAGTTATACTTTCAGGTTGAATGAGCTGATCTGGCCACCCAATACCTATGCATATAAGGCATTACTTGGTCTACTGCCTTCCTACATTTGCTCCTTAAATGTACCGGAGGTGCTGGTGCTTAGTTCTTCCGTTCTCAACATTACTCGTTGCTTTCAGTTCCACATGCTCATAAACATACTTTTATTTCATAATTTGCTTGTAAATTCAGTACATTTCTTTTTGTGTGTGTGTCTGTGTTTTGTATTTACTGCTGCCTATCTGGGCCAGATCCCCCTTGTAAAAGAGGCTATTAATCATAATGGAATTTTCCTGGTTGAATAAAGGCTAAGTATTTATTCATTTTTTTTAAATGTGATGTTTCAGGTTACATTTCTTAAGACACTAACCAATATATAGTTAGATGATGAATGATTTTACTACGACTGCAAATGTTTTACAACACTTGAAATGCTGAAATTTGAGAATTTGGAGAGTATGATTAATTGAGCACTCACAACCCAACTCACCTCATCATCTTTTACACTCTGCAAGGAGAAATGATTGCAATGGTCCCATAGGGCACACCTAAGCATTCTGATGCGATCCCCCTCCATCTGTTGAAACACCTGACAGACACCCAAATATGTTACTGTCATTTTTACTGCTTCTTTTTCTTTCTTTTTCAAATAAGATAACTGGTTTTATGTGAACACTCTCGTGATGGAACAATACATTTTATACAGTGGCAAAGCTGATATTGTGTTAAGACATCAGGTTGGTTCTCCTTGTTTTTTGTTCATGAAGAAAAAGTGCAAATTACCTCGCACGTGCTACGGTGTGTTTCCTCCCAGTCATGGCGAGCATTTTCCAGCTCATTGACATTGGTGAAATGCAACTTCTCTGGAAAAGATTATGATTGAATATATTTATGAAAGTTCAATACTTGGAACGATTTCAAACAATTTGTGGATATTGAGGTTACATAAGTGAGTTCACCCAAAGATAAGAGCTACAGTATGTGACACAATTATGCTGTTGTTATCATTAGTTCGAGCAAGCGACTTGTCTTGTACCAACAATGAAACTTTTTTGACTGTCACACGCACTGAGGGTCCCTTGCATTGGTGTCCAACTGCGGACCAGTTTCATTTCCTCTCCCCGAGCCACGATCACCACACCGTCTTCGTCAACTCAAAATAGAAAATAAAGAGAGAGTGTGCGTCTCAATCTTACCTGCTTCTTTAGCCGTCTGGCTGAACTGCTTAGCCCTCTGCCTAATCTGTGAATGGATATTGCACTTTCATTATGCACTGGTGAGACTTTAACACATACAAATATCATCACGACCGCCATTCTTTACATAAATGCCACAGCATAGACTGCAAAACAACACAAGTTCATTTGAGAAACTGCCTGACAGGGAGTGTCCACCAAGGTGACCACCAGGAACATGTGAACTTTTGCAGCGTTGCGCCACATATATACTTGCAGAGGGTCATTCATGTGGTCCTGCTTACTGCAACAGGAAACGTGGTGCTCACGACAGCTAAAGTCATTTTGTGGTGTTGTGTGGTGCAAAGATGGCAATCTTAGTGAAATACTTCAAATGCTGGCATCCAACACCTTTCAGACCATGAGAACCTCTGATTGGCAGCTGTTGTGATACAGTTTTACTTGGTTGCACCTTGTCAGAGTTTTTAGATGTGGCGCTCGTCCTCGCAGCCCCTCTTTCTGCCTCAGTGGCGTCCTTACATCTCTGCTCGTAGTTCTTCTTCGACTGTGTCAAAATAGAAACCACATATCAGAACTTAACAAAGAGCCCCACAACGCACAGGAAGCAGCCGCAGTGTTGTTGTTTGTGTTATTTATAACAATCCTTGTCATTAAAACAACAAGTTTATGCAGAAAGTTTATGCTGATTTCTGAATTTTATGTATGTATATATATAAAAACATGACATGACTGTATGATTGGATTTGTCTGTTCTCTTACCTCCATGGTCTTTTTGTACAGACATATCTTTTTTCTTTGTAGCTTCTCCATGATGCTTTGAAACTGCAGTGTGAGAAAAAGGATGGTGGGTGGACAAACAGATGTCAATTTTCTTTTAAATCCTATTTTGTTGGGATTAAAGACATTTTGTGGCCAATTTGTAAAAGTCTCATAACCATTTGACTGAATTTGAAATAGCCCATTTCCTCACAAAATGTGTAGGTTGAGAGTTTGGGTGTAGACTTTAACATAATATTATATGCTACTCCACCGACTGTGTGCTTGCAGGTAGTTGCCAAACAACTTTTTTCAGTACCTTCCTCCTCTGCTCTCTCTGCCGCTCTCGGAACACGTCGATCTTTCTCACCTCCTCTTTCAAAATATCAGACAATTGGATGTGAAAGTTCCCGACGTTCTCGATTTCTGCAGCCAAAAGCAGCAGTACAGCAGGATAAGCCATTGCACAGTGAAGAGGGGGGGTAAAAAACAGAAGCACTGGCACTGTTACACCCTGGTTGCCAGGGTGAGCTTACGTGATTTAAGTTGCTCAAATGATGTTCTCAAAGTGCTGCAAGAGAGAGAGAGAGAGAGAGAGAGAGAGAGAGAGAGAGAGAGAGAGAGCGTGAGAGAGAGAGAGAGAGAGAGAGAGAGAGAGAGAGAGAGAGAGAGAGAGAGAGAGAGAGAGAGAGAGAGAGAGAGAGAGAGGGACAGTTTAATGACCAGATTTGTTTTCTGTGGATATGAACATGGAAGCTTTGTCTTTTTTTTTTATTATTTCTTTTAAATGTTTTTTCAAGAATATGCTGTCCAAATGTGGCTCAGTACGGGCAGCTGTGAAAACAATAACATGAGAGCAGTTCAAAGAGAAAGCAACAAGTTCAACAGGCAGATAACAGACAAATGTTTCAGCAGAGGACACGAAGCTGGCAACCGGTAATGATCTCTTTCACTTCAATCTTTTTAGTACTTACACTGGCACATTGACTAGTGGTTATAATAGAAACCACAATCTGCCTAAAGCCACCCTGAGCCTCAATTCATTTAGAAATGTA
Source organism: Thamnaconus septentrionalis (assembly GCA_009823395.1). Taxonomy (NCBI): domain Eukaryota; kingdom Metazoa; phylum Chordata; class Actinopteri; order Tetraodontiformes; family Monacanthidae; genus Thamnaconus; species Thamnaconus septentrionalis. The sequence continues at coordinate 4,333,758 of CM020505.1, read as the reverse complement.
TTCTGGTTTCAGCGTTAACAGTATTCACAAGAAGACCGGCACACTTGTGACCAATGGCCTTGGTTGTTCTCGATGTTGCAGGATGCCTTTCACAAAGCTGTGGTTGAAACCTTTGTCTCATTGTTTCCCACCGAGATAAAAGTGGGGACCTTAGTCATTGCTACATCTGCCTCGTCGAACGAGCATCACTAGACTACAAGAAGTCTATTATGTTTGTCTCAAAACCACACGTTCAGCGTCTCTACCTGATCTCAGTGTGTCCGCCTGCTTTGCGAGCAAGAGTCACCAGTTCCTTGCCATACTTCTCCTCTGCAAGTGCCCTGTGTGGAGTAAGAACAGAAACTCATTCACGCAAAGAATAGGAACAGTGGCCAAATAAAGCAACATAGCGTGCATCTCTGATCCACAGTGCATATGAGCAATTGCTACCTAGAAACCATTATTTTCACTTTTGACACAGACCATAACCACACCTAATGTATGTCTATTTTTGGCAGTGACAATATCCTGTTACAACATGACTATGGTAAAATGTTTTTGGCATACGGACTAAGAAGCAAAGAAGCACAGACAAACAACTCACTGGTTGTAACAGTTGTCTGTTTAGTTTGAAGTATAATTTATGATACATTCTGACGCAAGCAGCACGGCTGTTGGAGTTGTATGCATGAGCCACACCTGCGGATGCGCTGTTAACCTTTATTACATTGTGAATAGGCTGGATCAGATTAGTTTGGTATTGGTTAAATACTAATTGACCATTTTTCTTTGATGAAACTTGTTATGTGTTATGGAATTGATTGGCTTTTAATTTGAAAAAGGCCTTTGACGTGATCGTCATACTGACCTACAGCACCACGTGGCAACACCACTAGGTTGAAAAATAGGACTCTGTTTCACTGGGCACATCACTTCAACGTCTGTGTGTGCGACAACGTGCAAAATTGTTGCACCTAGTGTTTCCATTTTCAGGTGGAGTTTGACCCTTTACCTCATCTTTAAAAGTTCCTCCACATCTTTGCACATCTGCCTTCCATCACGCAACCTTTGGATCATGGTTTCATAGCCGACGTGACACATGAATTCCGAGCTCTGGATTGAAACAACAGCAGGGAGGGAGAAAAAATCTTGAACAAAACTACAATTGGTGCATGACTGTTGAAACATGTCCTTGAGTCAATCTTAAGAGTCACACAGTGGTTAAAAAAAGGAAAAAAAAAAAAAAAAATGCAGAAGTGACAAAAAAGCGCTGTGTGACATGGGTGCATACTTCAACAAATGGTCCCATGTAGAACAGAGGGAAGACGATGAACCTTATATTGAACCTGGTGCTTTTGGATAACACACAGTGGTGTACTGACGGAAGTTTACTAGAGAACTGATACTGACGGTACCTGCTCAGGTCTTGGAAAGTGTTCGGTGGAAGCAGGTTAGCTAGAAATCGCAGTAATTCTTCAAGAATAAAAGAACTGCTAAAAAAAAGTGTGAACACAAAAGTTGTGTATTTGATTGTCATGGTTTTTTAAAACATCAGTATGAAAAAGCTGGCTGTGAAATGGAGATGATTCCTATTGGTTGAAAAACACCCCACTGAGAGGAAAATGTGTCATAGAAGTCAAATACCAATAAGAAATCTTTTTGAGTGGTTTGAACCTTTATGAATTTTCTCCAAAAATAAACTAAAACCAAAACTAAATTCCTCATTTTGCCATTTCGAAGTAATAAGACCTGCGCTGATCCCGTCACAAATTTCCCAGATTATTGGTCAAACAAGGGCAGTTACAGCTGATCAGGACACAATCGAAGCAAAAGTGAACTCACCCAGAAGGCATCTTTAAACATCAAGGGCACCACCTCGCACATGACTTTCCCCGACACACTGTTGCTTCCCTCACCACAAGGATTAATTGCTGACCAACGGTTTAAAGAAAGACGAGGGGAGCGGTGGGTTCCTGGACGAGAGAACTGTGTGAGAGGCCTCTACGAGAATGAGGAAGCACCTCTGCCTCGTGATGTCACTGGCCACAGGCAGCTCAGCCCACATGGAAGATAGCAGTTCTCTACCGCGGCGAACTCTCAGTATCCTCTCTGAAGTATGTGTGAAGGTACATCAAGCACAAGAGCACACATTTAGCATGGGAACTATGCAAACTAGTTTCTAAGTTTTGTAAAAAAGAAGAAGAATTAGAGCAGAAACTTACTTTTGCCGAAGGAGTTGAGTTTTTTTTTTTTTTTTTTACAATAACAGGATCTAGTTTGCATTTTTGTTGCTGTAAATTTTAGTTCTGAAACCAGTTTCCCATCACTGAACCTTCAAATCAGTTCAATCAACTTCCCTATGTCTTTTTATGCATCTTCTTTTTGTGTTCTACCAAATGATATGCAAAAGTACGGAAACGTATTGCATTCACTTGGCAAAAAAAAAAAAAAATCTGTGTTTCAGTGTAATTATTTCTGGTTTTCGTGCAAATTTTTTCCCGCCCTATTTTCCCGAGTTCAGAGAGCATCGGAAACAATCGCATCCATTCTTTCATTGAGAGCTGGATATAATGGAAGCAAACATGGCCAGCTTGTTCAGTTCAATCAAATTCTATTTTGACATGGGGTTTAAGACACTGGGAAATAGTCCTGTCTTTATGTGACATAGATGGCATTACAATCAGTTTATCAACTTTACGTAGGCATCTGAGGACTTTGCGGTTGTTTCGAAGGAAAGCCCATTCAGACATTCTCGACCTCGCAATGTTTCTCTGGGATCAGTTGGATAAATATGGCATGCTCCATGGATACAAAATGATGCATTTGAAGTGCATTCAGACTGGTTACGTGGTGACGTGTCACCACCGTAGAGCACATCCATGCCGTTGAGTCACCTGTCTACTGTTTTCTCGCGGGATTTCAAAAAAAAAAAAAAAAAAAACTCGGCTGGAAAAAAATAGCACGAAAAACAGAAATAATTACACTGAAAAACAGATGTTTTTTTTATTTATTTTCCACGTGAATGCAATACGCTTCCGTACAAAAGGCCATTAAAATAACATTAACAATAAACCAACAAAACTAAAACTAAAACCGAAAACAAAACGCTCTAAGTCATTTCAAACCATATCGGCCATGTTCACGCAAGCTGTTGCGCTTTCCTGAAGTGTACACAAGGGGGCAACAGAGACTTCTCTAAGGCACTAAAAATCAAACGCCGTGTACGAGATGAGAGGGGACGCAGTCGCGCATCGGATCGATTCAGAAGTACTTTTATCTCTTCGGGGGTCAGACATAAAATCCAAAATCTCTTGATCCGGTTGAGATGAGTACAAATCTGCGCCTCGGGCATCTCTCCGGGAAGACATGGAGACACGTGAATGAGCACATGGATGCCTATTATTGATTTTCAAAGTGAGGGGAAGGACAGACTGCGGTGTCTCTCACCAGCCAATGTGCGAAAACCTCCGGGCCTCTCATGAAGCTGGGGATCACTCTGCCACACGCCCACGAGGACATGTTGAGGGCGCGCCGCAGATCAATGTGGTCCGCCGAGAATAAAAGGATTCGTCATTATTATTGTTCTTTAAACAAAAAAAAAAAAAAAAACTTTACTTTCATTCTAAAAGCTGTAATGATTTTTTTGCAGAGCGGTTTAGTTGTTTGAGGTGAAGACAACAACAACAACAAAAAAAACTCCTGTTTTTGATTGACAGTCCTACAAATCCATTATTAGGGTGAAAAGTATTCAAACTTTATTTACTGTTTTTTGACAGGGTCAACACAGACAGACAACAAACCATCCACTCTGGCACCTGTGCAAAATGAGCCTAATGTGCATATCTTTGTACCGTGCAATTTTCTATGTTGTGGTCTATGTTTGTGGTCTGGAATTGCATTGTTTCTGTGTTTGCGAGGTTGAGCTGTTTGCAGCACATTTCCCCTTATCAGCCAAAGAAGCTGTGGCCAAACCACGCTTGCACAGTGAGAACATGCAAACTCTAGACAGAAAAGGCCCCAGACCAGAATCAAACCCATGACCTCCTTGCTGTTAGGTGCTGCCCACTGTATCACACTGCTGCCTGTGACTAAAGTATAGACATTATGACATATCAATGTATGCAACCTCTTCTTTTTATCCCTTGTCTTCAGTCGTTCTTTCATTCACGGAGCTGCTTGATCTGAAGCTTTACGCTGCAGCCCGTCGCCTCTCTGCCGAGGCCATCCTTGGTTTCAAAGCCGAACGACGAGCTGCCAGCAGCAGCAGCAGCAGCAGCAGCAGCAGCAGCAGCAGCAGCAGCAGTCTTGCTCTCCAGAGCAGCAGGACTTTGGTCTTTTCACCTCGGAATGAGTCCGTGGCGCTTGGCCTTCACAGTGACCTCGCTGGGAGCCTCTAATGGAGGGGACAAGCTCTGGGAATCAGCTGTGCTCCCACTGTCTGTGTGCCACACACACACATACACACTGATTGACATACACTTGCTTTTTCTTGCTGCCTCCCCCTTCCCCCCACCTCACCCCACCCCTCCCAAACTCGCTGTCCCTCTCTCCATCACACTCCCTCGGAGTGGCAGTTATTGAACTGTGACAAACGAGCTGTGTCAGGCCCGCCCCCCTACCTGGGGGATTGGCTAAATGACCTTTCCATTACCCAACAACTGCTGTATTCCCCCTCTACAGATAGAGTTACACACACAGCCACAAAGCCCATTTGCCTGGACCAGTGTCACCGTCGCTGCCACCAGCCACTACATCTCTCTGGGCCACATCTCTCCCTTCGAGCTAGTTTTTATCTTAAGCCAACAGGCCAGTTTTATAACAACACAACACAGATATTTGGTTTTGTTCTCTAAATTAGTTTTGGTGCTTGTAGGTTCTGCACCTCATGTGCAAAGCTGTGCAGTAATGGAGTGGTGCAGCCGGGTGGGTCCTCGGTTGAGCGTTTGTGTTTATCTGGACCGACGAGTTTTGTTGTCGGTCTGTGCGTGAGCGTTTGATTCCAAGGGGCGCCATCGAGTGAAAGGGGGTGAGACAGAGAGACGGGAGTCTGGCCCGCGTAGTGTGTGACTTAACTGGTTTTCACACATTCTCCATCCTCCTTCCGTGCTAATCCCCTGTTGACCATTGGCACCAGGCCTGAACCTCGGCCAGATACTTCAGGGAGCGACTTGGAAGGCAGCGGGATGAAGAGGGGGATGAGAGGAGAGGAGTGGAGTGAAGTGGAAAGGTTAAAAGTGGGTGAAAAGGGGAAGGAGAAAGGGTGAGACAGGGTGCGGTGACGGGGGAGGGGGGGTGGCGGGGCAACAGGATGCAAGACAAGAAAAGAGAAAGAGTGAAGAAAGTGGGGCCGGAGGAGAGATAGAAAGGAGAAAGAAGTGAAAGAGAGGAGGATCTCTGGACTGAGCGTCGCTGGCTGCAGGATTTGAGAGGAGTCCTTGGCCGCATTAGTGGGAACCTGTTAGGGAGCTGACAGATGGAGAGCTAATGATGTGTCGGCACAAGGGCAGGGCCCTGTAGTTGCAAGTGAGACGATCTGTAGAGGCTGTCATAATACAGCTGAAAACCAACAGCTGAAGGAGGCACAGGAGGAGGAGAGGACAGAGCGGAACCACACCGCTAACCCTGCAGAGCCGGCCAGAGGCCGTTCTCACGTTTGATCAGGGCCCGGCTTTGAATGAAACATTTATTAGCTGCCTTAATCCCCCAGAATTGCCGCTAAGAACTCCGGCCTTAATCAATTTGATCCTCATGTGTCCACTATTCCCTCACGTAATCCAGCGGGCACACACACACACACACACACACACACACACACTTTGCGGTTACTCTTTGCATTAATATTTAAACAGGGCTGACGTCACATAACGGGATCATACATGCTTATATGACTATTTTTTTAAAGGTCCGATATTGAACACATGTTCAGCTCTTCAGATCGTTTCGAGCTGCCTTGCATGATTTATTGTCCGAAAGAAATCGCTTCATTTAGCCCTCTGTTTACAGCCTCCTGCAACAGTGCCCCACAAAGCCTCCTGCTAAAGCTGCAGCCTCAGATAGATGTGCGTTTTTTTTTTGTTTTTTTTAGTTCTTTTAAACACACCAAAAGTATTCACAAAATAATGACATAATACAATTTATTCAACAAATAGAATAGATTAATATAAAAGCCTTTATTAATCCCATATTGGAGAAATTTGCATAAGTACAGCAATAATACAGTGCAATAGAAAGAAAATTATATTAATAAAAAAAGACAATAAAGAAACAAAATTAAAATATTTATAGACGAAGAAAGGAAAAAGCAAGATACATTGTCTTCAGATTCAGCACTAATACAACGCAACACATCAAAACGCCTCTCGGTAAAGGGACATGATTGGCACATAGAGCAAAGAGAAAAATCTGCATTATTTTCCTTTGCGCAAATGCAGACACTTTCATGGTGACTCACTGCACATTTGAAAATCAAAAAGGAGAAAAGTAGGAGAAAATATTGCCAAATCCCAATCCAGTCCCCTGCATGCCACGAGCAAGACTCAAAGGCAACAATTTTCTAATGATCAACATGGTCGTAGGTTTATCACTCGGCCTTAGAGATGTGTTAGAAACCGGCGCCCTTTTTGACATCACAAAGGGCAGATTTCCATCACTGAATGTTTTTTTTGTTTTTTTTTTTTTAGTTCAGATCCTCTGAAAAGTTGGCCAGACAATAAAGTAAAGGCCATACTTTTCTCCTTCACAGGCCAGATGCACTACTTTCTCGACAGGACACACTGACAAATAGTATTTTTCACCATATGCAACGTCTATTTGTCAGGATGTGCAGTTCACAGGCGGAAGCCGTGTATCTGGCTGTGTGCTGCGGGTGACCTCTCGCTGCCCTGCACCTCCACCGTCTCTCGCCTTAAACCCTCCAGCAACCTGGAGGTGGCCTTTATTCCCATCAGTCTCCCTGTCTCCCCGTCACCCTTCTCACCTGACGCCAAGTCCTCACCTCCTTCCTCGCTCTCACTCCCAACATCTCTTAACCCTCTCTGTCTCCATGCTCACTTTTTTTTTTTTTACCTCTCTTCCCCCCCCAACACACACACACACACACACACACACACACACACACACACCTCCAGCGTGTCCTCCTCTCCTCCCCAGACCCCAGACTCGACATGCCTCTTGTCCCGCTGGTCTCTCCTGACCTGGCCTTTTACCGCTTGTACGTATGTGTGCGTGCACTTGTGCATGAGTGTGCTTTTACACACCGTGTGCGCGTGTCCGCGCGCTGTAAAGCCAGAGAGGTATGAGCGCTAAAGTGGTTTTATCCATTTGAGGTTGGGGGCAAAGAGATTCTGCTTGGCTTCACTTCTCTGATCCGGGCCACAGGGGGAGTCCACGTCTGTGCGGACGCACAGCCGGGACCACCGCCCTTCTTTGTTGTTTCTGTTCAAAGAGTACAAATGGATTTTTTCTGTAAGTGCGTCCGTCTATATGGTGGGCTGCATCTCCTGTAGGTGTCGCTGGGTTTGTCTTGGATCTCGTGGAAGGCAATAAATAACTGTGTCGGTGCACAGGCAAACGCCAATGTGTGTGTGTGAAAGTGTAAATGTGTATTTTTGTGAATAAAAGTGTATTTGTGGAAGCACTTAATGATTGACTTGATTGATTCTGTAAACATTTTCTGAGGCTAACTTCTTAAGATAAATCATAGATAATAGTTTCTGTATTTTCATTTTAAATCTGGAATTGGTCTTTTTCAAAAGAAATATTGGTTGTTTACCCTTCACTTGTAGTTACTGTATATATTCCAGTTCATGAACTGAAACGCTTCAGTCCCACGTCTTAATTTTCCATTGTGAAGTCATGTTCATCTTTTATCATTTATTAATGACTTGATTCAATTCAAGGTAAGGGAGCATTTGGAGGTCGTTCAAAACGAGAGTTTATTGACATATATTTTGGTATTTTTGAGAAACTTGATAAAATACATCTCAATTGTTTCTTTTACTAGAACTTTAATACTTCCAAATCCACAGTGGACAAAGAATGAAATTAGTCATTGTTTTCATTACGTAAAGTGAGGTGGAAATGTGTGGGTTGTATTTTACTCTTCTCCTGTGGGATATTGTCACAATGTTTGTTTGCACTTTTCATTTTTTAATAACTTATTTATTAATTTTTCAAACTAAATCATTCTTGCGTATTTGTAAATCATGCACCCTGCGGGAATGATCGAGCCACCCGGTTGACCCGAGTTTGACAAAGCACTTTTTAAACAGCAGGTGGGGCTGTCGAGTCACTAGATTTGAACTGTGGCTTTTCGCGCTCCATCTTTCTTTCCTCACTGCTGTTTCAATGCTCCGTTCGCACTGAACAGAGTCATCAGCTTCTGTTCCCCACGGAAGAACCGACCGTCACAACTGGCGCTGTTGCCATAAAGCTGCAGAGAAAATGCTGCACTTTTATTCTAATATTTGGATTTTTACAGCACCTTAGCAATTTAATTGCGTTAATGTCCATCTGCAAGTTCACTTAAACTAGTGCTGTATTACTACTTGTGTCATTTTTAGTTATTTTTAATTCATTAGGTTTTTTTTTTTATATATTGAATATTTAATATTAAATATGTTTGTCATTTATACGCTAATGGCCAAAACATTTCTTTTTTAGTCTGTGAGTTCTGTTTGATCACCTATTTCTGTATTTTCTGTTCTAACCCTTGTAAATTTAAAGTGCAATTGATGTTTGTAATTTTGATCCAAGTCCTTTTATATATCACTCATATTTACCGGCTCATTATTTGATATAGCATAATAAAGAATTGACAATTTCTCAAATTTGAGTCACCCCACCCAAAAACAAACAAACAAACAAACAAAAAAAAAAAAAGAAAAAGAAATGGAGATAAGTATAGTCAAAGTTGCAGTTCTTTCAGGCTCAGGGTGTCTGTGGGGCTAACAGGGGCAGTGGGTTGTGCTGCTTTGTGTCGAGCCAGGTTGTTTGCTGGTGGTCCATCAGATGTTTTATTGCTACAGTAAAACTGAGGACGGCACAGGTTGCATTTTACAGAACAGCAGGGGGGAAAGATGGAGCAGGCGGCTTCTGTGTTGCATCCTATTGTTCACATCGGCCACAGGTTCGTTGCCTCTCTTCAGCTGGTTCACTAATCAGCCATTATATAAGCCGTTGCATTGTGTATGACTTTACTAGCATGGGCAATAAACCTGTAAGCTTCACAAAGACATTTTTTTTTATTATTCATTCATTTCTTTTTGTAATAATGAAGAACAAAATATTGACCATAGTGAATAATAAGTTAAAGGCCTATAATCATCCTCATTTTGTTTTTCAGAACCAGTCGAGCAGTTTTGAAGGATTAATAAAAAAAAAAAAAAACTGGAAAAAACACACACCAGAAAATACCCTGTTTAGCCCTCTGTGTACAACCTCCATCAAAAAAATAACACTAACAACATCAACAAAAAATGGAACGGAAGAAGCAAACATTTGAATTAATATATTTGGAATATATATGACTATAAAGCGAGACAGGAAGTAGAGGATCCTCATCCTTTTTGCCATTTAAAGTGCATAAAAGCACTTAAAAGTCCAACGAGTGAAAATGAAATAATAAATCTGCACCTCACATGATGAATTGCTGGTGGTATGAGAGTGGCTCCAGCCAGGCGTGTTTGTTTATGCAGGCGGGCGGGTGGGCCCAGGTATAGCAGTTACAGTGGCGATGTGCTATGCGGCGGTGTGCATGATTATCGACCAGCGTGTCATGCAGGATAAGGCCCAGTGAGCCTCTGTTGACTGCTTTGTGGTCAGCACTGCAGGGAGCAGGATTGTGGTTAGCCTACAGACAGCCAAGGCTGTGTAAGAAGATCAGCTGTGTGTGTGTGTGTGTGTGTGTGTGTGTGTGTGTCTGTCTGTATAAGCAGAATATGTCTTTTAATCGCACCCGTTTTCGATGACTGTATCAGCCTTAACATACATATCTTTACAATCGATACTTACCTTCTGCCTTCTTATAGTCTCTCGTTGTTCTGCTGCTGTTCCCGGTACCAAGCACACACGCACTTGCACACGCTCAACAATTTAGGGTCATGGCTGATGACAGGGATTTTTTTTATAAAGTTTTGCTAATTTCCCATATTTCATTTTACTTGATCCAAATGCAGTGGAGAATTCACAAAATCATTAATTAAAAAAAATCAAAATCATTTTTTTATTTTCATGTGAAGGACAAGCTGAAAACAGCTGAAATGTGTACATGACACATTTACATTCATTTTACATGTTAAAAATATAACAAAAGTATATATTTGCACACTTTAATATAGTACAGAAAGCTTTTATCGTCACTGTACGAAATGTACGATAGACAGCTGTCTGTGAGACTAAACATCCAACATGAAACCAATACATAATACATAAATCAATAATAGATAATGACTGCGGTATAAAAGTATTGCGGGTTAGATTAAAAAAAAACCTCTAACGATCATAGATTTAGATGGAAAGTTCCGGGGGAAAACTTTTTCAAAGTTCTGGCCCCTGAAGCCTCCTTGAGGGTGGCTGGGCAAACAGCTCGTCTCCTTGGTACAATCTGTCCTCTGCTGTGGCTTCACTCTTGGCCTTTGTGGAACATTGTGAGCATATGTGAGAAAAAACAGTTGTACTCCTTGCCAGAAAAATGGTGAAAATAGATTTAGAAAATTCATGGTTGTGTTTAGGAGTCACACACACACACACACACACACACACACACACACGCACACACACACACTCACGCTAGAGATGCATGCCGGAACTAATGGATGGCTCTCATAAATAGCAGCAGTTGGGGAGCAGCAGTTCTTTTTCTGCTGCTTCTTCTTCTTCTTCTTCTTCTTCTTCTTCTTCTTCTTCTTCCTTTGCCTTGCTCTGATTCTTCCACGTCCTGATGATAGCAACATCGCGGAGAGCTTCATCAATTCTTCATGCGGCCCAGTGCTAAACACAAACAATATCTGACGGAGGTTTGCCACAGGCATGCTCGCAGCATCCCGAACCCCCGCATCCTCCGTCCCCTCTCAGCATGTTTTGCAAGCTTGAGCAGTTTTGATACAGTGGCGGTTGGAACGGGGACATCTCTTTCAACATCCAGGCGATTGTTCAGTGTGATGAATGCAGTCTTGACTGCGACTAATTCTTGTCAGGACACACTGGGGTGTATTGATTGTGGTTTTGTTGGCGTTATTATACTTTTGTATGACTCAGCGTGCTCGACTGCTGCCACTGTTTCCTTCCAGGCAGGAAACTCGTGGGTTTGGCGGGATGATGGAAGCAAAAGCTTTGGCGAGATTCATTTTAGAATGATCCCTCATTTTGCAGAAAAAAATGGACCCTTTGTGATGTCACATAGGGCGCCGATACCTATCCCGGCTTAGTGACAACGGCCTCCAGCCAGGCGGTCTTCCTGCCCTCTGAGTCCGTCTTGATTTTGTCGTTGTGGAAGGTTCAACCTGGCATCAATTTTAGAGGATTTTAAACATGCTGTTAATAAGATTCTTTAATTATTTGTATTGCTACACTGAAGTCCGGGTGGAGAACTAAAAATTTGACATTGATCATCGTATGCAACGAAGAACAGGCACAAACTATTGTTCACGCAAAAACAACAACTTTCTTCTTTTCAAGGTGTGATGCCAAAGCCACACCAGGCTAAAAGAATAAATCAGACTAAAAACATAAATAAATCATCAGAATTTGAAAGGTGACGTTCAGTTTATTACTGCATAATAAAAAATACACATTATGAGCCATTAGCTGGAAGTCTTGAGTGTCCTCCTCGTTTGGTTAAAATGCTAACATCAGCTCGGTAATGCATCCGTCTGCCTTCCTGGGACTGACGTACCCTTATGATGAATGTCTCTGTTTGAATAACATGAAGACCCATTTAACCTTGGGTATAAATCCTTTATTTGTTTTCATCAAGCACTGTCTCCTCCCTCGTCACAATTTATGTCACCGTGTATATCACAGCCCTCTTGACTGCCTTGTATATAATGGATGCGATTTGCATAAATTGTACACATCAATTGAAAACCCTCATCAATATTCCCTCTCGGATTGGGAGAGCTGGACTTTTCTCCTGCAGCTCCGGCCCGGCTGATACACTTAGAAAGAGCCTCCTGATTCGGCACCATGGCAGCAGTTGTCTCATGTTGAGCGATTGTAAAAAATATCGATTTGAAGTCTCCTACGCTGATTTGGCTCATCTGTCAGCGCTGCTGACGGCTGATGATGGCGACTGCGGTGAGATCAGACGTGTTGCTCATTCATTTTCCCACATCAGGCCGACTCGACGGCTGGGAAGTCGTCACGTTTCACTGGGCGTTGTTGTCATAAGGTGACGTGTGCAGGTAAGATCTGAAAAACAAATGTACACCAGACTGTTTTATGCCTTGATTAAACAGAAGACTTTCCATAACCATGGCCAGAACTCAGATGATCAGTAACCAGCCTGTTAGATCGAGGTAGCAAATATTTGCTATATTGTGACACTGAATTGTAAGGACCAATGACGAAAACACTTGATAACAGTGCTGTTCCGCACTGCACGATCTCCAGAATGCAGCATATTTAGCCCTCTGTTTTCAACCTGCAGCAGAAACACTTGCTCTTAGCTTCCCAAGAAAACTGATGCTTTTGTTGGACCTCCAACATGTTTGGATCGGAATATAAAAACAAGGTGATACCAGACTGCGGTCGTTGTCACTGGTTTGGGAGAGCTTATCACAGCCCCTTGTGACATCACAAAGAGTTTGTTTCCAGAACGGAACTTTTCAGGAGCACGAATGTGAAGAAAGCAAAAGAAGGAAAGAGTGGAGAATTTGCATTCTGTGGCTTTCCGCCGACAGTATCTACAGATTGCAGATTGTTAAAAAAGAAATTTTGGAAATATTTTAGCGCAATTTGTCACTTTTACTGTTTCATTAGACTGTAGTCAGGTTGTATTAGACTGGGACGCCCTTTGAAGTGTTTTCTACCCTGTCGCAGCAACAGCATCCATCCATCCATCCTCATTCATTACCTGATGAGTGCGCCCCCCTTACACGGCTCTCTTCCTCCTGCTAACCAGGATCCATAATAAGGAGCGCTGGTGGCGCGGACATCTTTCACCAGTAGACTTGTCATTAACTAAAAGCATTGTGGAGCTTTCCTCCCAATTACCACTCCCTCTCGCCGCTGCCGTAAATCACACACCGTCGTCCCTCATGAGCTGTTTCTCCTGACAGACTTCCTCCTTCCAGCCCAGAGGTTTTTGTTTTTTCTCTCTTTTCTTCAAGAGGACGAAGACGTAGGAAACTTTACCTCCCCAAACTGTCTCGTTTCCTATCGAGTGGAGCCGGTGGTTTGATTGTTGGAGCGTTAGGGCCGAGCAACAACAGAGACCTCATCGCTTAAGCTGTTATGATCTCTTAATGGTCTTCCATTACTGCGTCGTTGGCCTAAAAGCCAGCAGTCGGTGCTCTGGCTTTGATATCACTTACATTAAAAGCAGGGCCGGGATCGTTTGTAGTGGCGTTTAAGTCATTTGTTGAGCGTGTGTGTGAATGTGTTTTGCGAAGTGTGTGTCTGTGTGTTTATAAAGGAGACTGAGGTGCAGTGTATTTTTATCTGCATCATCGATCTGTTTCTACCTCCCCTCCTCGGCTCCTGAGTGTGGAATCCTTGACCTTGAGCTCTGGAGGTAACACTGAGCCTCGTGACCTCCGTTCTGGCGCGCCGCTGCAACAGCATTCTCGCACACTCGGCCCCGGCACACAGCGCCACGCACACCTGCACGCACGGAAAAGGATCTTCTTATATTCTTCGGTTTATCCTTGGCAATGAAAATTGGCAAGTCTCAATCTGAAGTGTGAAATCCAAGTTTTTAAGCCATGGTATGTAGGTTATCATTCAGGTTATCAGATTATAGCAACTACACACAGGACCTCTGTCAGTTATCTGTGGTTTCTCTGTCTTTTCATGCACAAACTCTACAAAATGCACAAAAGTCTGCGTCCCGAAAGGCAAGATTTCCATTGTCTTTGTTGTCAGCACCTTCTCAGGCAGTTGAGGTTTCGGCTCCTACAGAATGAGCCGGGCACTGCAAGGGGGTTTGTCTGTATGTGTTTCTGTACCGGAGTGTGAGGAAGTGTTCGGTATTATGTGTCTACTGTTTCTGTGTGTGTGTGTGTTTGTGCGCGCCGTGAGAAGGAGGTGCAGGGCTCAGTAGCTTCTAGGCCCTGTATTGATGTCAGCTGCCACCCCCCCTGAGGCCCAGCTCTGTGGGATAGTGTGTCAGTAGGACAAAGGCATGGCGCCATCCGTCCTGCTCTACGGCCCAGTAACTAGAATTAATTACAAACCAATCGAATCTGCTGCAGCCAATTGGTAAGCTAATTGGTAATTTCAGCTGCCCATCTCGTCGTGGATGGGCATCTGACTGTGGCTGTTGGTGAGGTCGTTCTCCGTTGGACCCTCTGTTACACTTTGTGGTGTCCCGGGCTGCGGTGTGACAAGGTTACTGAAATCTCTGGCGACACCAGTGGCTCACAGAACACTGTCAAGCTTTGTCGTTTTCCTTGTTCTAATTCTATTCTATTCTATTCTATTTCTGTAATTGGGGTTTTAAAATAAGAATCCCAACATTTTTTAACATTTTAATACAAAATGTGTTTTTTTCGTAATGAATCATTTAGATTATGGTCTTGTCAGATGTAGACAATCACCAAAGTTTTTATGACAGTTGATCAGATTTTTGCACAATTTGTTATAACCATGCATTGAAACCTGATCAAGTCAGTTTCCAATATCAGTCTGAACGGTGCATAAAACAGTGTTACGAGTAAAACTGTCCACAGCGTGCAAAGTTGTGAGTGCGAGTCTCTCTGCTCCTGGGTCTGGCAGACCAATCACCTCAAGGCGATGGACAATCCATGACTGAGCCTGGGCTCTGTGGGACTATTGCCATAGATGTCACAGAGGTTCTAAAATCCAATGACTGTGTTTTTAAAGGTGAAATGACCCTTTGCAAGTATAAGGGAAGCTTTGGAGTCACATACCATTTTATCAGAGATGACACAGGACAGGACATGGTCCAGTGATCCTTGTCTGGTCCTGCTTCTGGCTACTTGTCTCACTCACTGCAGCCACTGTCCTGGCCCTGACAGTCCCAGTTCCCTTCCCATTCCTCGTGCTTCCCTCCCTTGTTGTATTCTTTTGCCCATTTGAGAAACGTCCTGAAAAAAGCCCAGTTGTCTGCGTTTTAGTGAGTCGTCAACATGTCTGGCTCAGGAGGAAGTGCATGCGGGGGGGGGATGAAAGGCATGTCAAGGTGCCAGGTTTCTGGAGGAGCATCAATCTCCCAATTAGGCCTGAAATAACCTGGCCCGACCTGACACTTCCTGACTGCCTGTGCCCAAAGAGAGAGGAGGAGTGGGAGGAAGGGAGGACAAAAAGTGTGAGTCGCTGAAAACGAGAATGAAACATTATGGACGGGACCTGTGAGTGGGTTTACCTCATGGAGGAATGTCTGTTTGATCTACAACCAGCTCCTGTTCAGAATATCTGAACATTTGATTGCTATTTGTTTTATGAAAATTCAAATTGGTGCCCTTAGAACATCTAAACTCTGGGCATTGGGCACTGCAAATGGTTTAAGTTATAGCCAATATCTGGTGCCACTACAATCTATCAAATTTCATTTTTATTATTTATTGTATCCCATGAGCCAAACTATTTCTGTTTGCGGTGGCAAATTAATTACTAAATAAGCAAACAAATCATACTCTCCTCTATTACAGTCATCGAAAGTGAAAACTTTGCTTTACAGGTGTAATGATCTGCTGTCTTGTGCCTTCAACCGCATCACACTGGTGAAAATATTTAGTGTAACACCACTCATCATTAGCATTCAGTTGCACTAATCCTTTGCATTCTGGACACATTCTAGACACATTCTTGCCCCAAACACTCTGCAGCCTGCTAAAGTAAAGGATTAGCAAAAGCAAACGGCTCGACCTCACAAACATACACACTGCCTCGTAAACAGAGGTGGTCTGCGGGCAAAGCAGTATTTCAAGCCAATCCACCAGTTTATTGTCTTAAACAAAATGACCGGTACACCCATAAATTGATTTAGGCATAAACGTTCAGGCTTTTAAGTGGGTACCCCCTTTCTCTGATATGTTATTTGTGCTCAGGCTGCACATTGATCGGCTTACGAGTGATTTGCGCGTGTTCTGGCCTTTTTTTGTTTCCCATAAGGGTCATAACTCAGTTTACTGGTGTAGAAATGTATCTTACATGAGCTTGTTTTTAAAATTACAAACATTTGCTGTTGGGGAGAAGCAGTGACAGCCGCCATCACACAAAGCAGGGCTGGCTCTCAGGAAAGCTATCTGTTGATAAAAGTGAAGCCTCTTAACAGATGATCTACCTCTTGGTTTTCTTTGATCTGGGCTTGTCAATCCCAAAGTCTTTCCCACCGTTGGAAACACGAACCTCAAATAGCAACCAGATCGTGAATGTCTCCATGATTTAGCGCGCTTGTTACCAAAGCAGTGACCTGACCTTCACTAAATTTCACAAAATTAGCCCATCAAACTGAGGTAAGCATTTTCTTACCAAAATCACATGGTATTGTCACTGATTTAGAGCGTCTAAAATCAAAAGCCAACCTTTCTGGCAAACACATTTCTGGTTTTTACGTTGTCTTTTGGGCTCAGATGGGCGGCGGATTCGAGAGTTTCCAACTATTAAGTTAACACTGCTGATCTGCGCAGGATAAACAGGAATTGCAAACCGGATTAGAGGCGCATTCCCTTCTCAGATGCCCAGTCTGCAGCGTTAGTCTCTCCCAGTTAGGCCAGAGGAGCAAGATGGATGATCAATGGCTTCTCTAAAAATCATTTGTTTAATCTGATTTGCAGGGATTTTCTCTCCTTCAGCAACGGAAACCAGGCACGGCTGGGGAGAGAAAAAGTGTGGTGGGAGTCTGCTGAAACATTGGTTCAATACAGACATTATTCTGAAACCTGACACCACAGGAAATAGATATTGATCATCATGATGAGCATTTACTCACTCTGGCTGCGTGAGGGCCAAAGGAAGACCCACCAAGAAGATTCTTAGTTGGAGCGAGATGGCACTGATGCCTCTCGGGCTTCTTTGCAAGTGTCACTATTTTTGGGTCTGCCAGCCCACCACCAACCTCTGAAAAATTGAAAATAGCATTTATATAATGGTGCAAATTAGTTTATACCCAAAGTTGATCAGACTTGTTACTCACATAGGGCACTGTCGTTATGTAGTTACAAACAAAAACGTACTGCTAGATCAGTGAGGTTAAGAAAACGGAAAAAAATCCATCCATCCATCCATCTTCTATACCTGCTTCCTCCTCCATTTAGGGTTGCAGGGTGTGAAAAAATATTTAAGTGGTATATTTACATTTCTTACAATCCATTTCTACCCCCAGTAATCAGCTCTCAGTGTTGTGAGGTTACACCCTGGACAAGTTGCTAGTTTATCATTGGACAACATGGAGAGACAAACTCAAGTCAAGCGTACAGTTTCCAGTCACCTTACTGTGCATGTCTTTGGGCTGTGGGTTCGACTCTTTGGGTGGTAATCAAACCCTTGACTTCTTGCTGTGAGACAACAATCTACTGTGTCGCCAAGCAGTGATATTTGTTGACCATCCGTTGCATGTCCTGACCTTTGCTACCATGCTAAGTTGCTTGGTAGCATGCAAGGACCAAGTTAAAGACAGACCACATCTTTATCTTTATTGTCTTTATGGTAACTTCATGCAGGAAGGACTTCCCAGTACTGACCAAGAGCTAAACTGAGGCCCTACTTACTGTGTAGTAAAAGCAATAATCTCCACGTGATAATAATAATAATAATAATAATAATAATAATAATAATAATAATAATAATAATAATGATGATGATGAAGATTATATGTCGTTCGTTGTGTCAAGATGTGTATCTGCAACAGTATCAAACATACTTTGATGCTAACAGAATTGTTTCCTGCCTGACATGCTTGGCCTTTGTGCTTCGTGGAAGGCTTGTAAACATCACGAGCCATTTCCAAACACAGGCGGCTGTGATGAGAACCATTGCGACTCATCTGCCAGGACGGTACTTATTTTTCATGAAAATGCCAACCAGTAGGAGATGGAGACAGATCTTCTACTTCTTCTTCTCTAAGCTATTTATGTATCTTCTCTCTTCTGCTGTTTACATTATTCATATCCCAGAAATCTGTTTGGCCAGACACTGAAGAAGCCTGGGCTTTCAGCTTCTATTAGTGTCCGCATTTTTCTTTTCAGGCCCCCTGAATCTACCTGTGATGCTGAAATATTAATCACGGGGTCCAAATGCACCAGCCAGTCACGCATGTAAAAAGGAGAGGCTAATGCCTTTTCATAATGGTCCAGTTCTTCATGATGCCACGAGCGGCCAATCTGGGTCCCTGGGTAATATTTAATCAAGGCTTTGCTCTTTTCAGTCAATAGCCATTTTATTCTGTGAATTATCCGTCTATCCTCCCATCCATCCAGACATCCATCGCTACTTATCATTAAGAGGACTGCTAAGAGTTTGAGCCTGGCTGACTTTGGACGTGAGACAGTTTATGTAGCAAGTCGCTAGTACATCATAAGCTCTACTGGCTTAATCTTAGCCGATAAAAACATTCTGAGGTCACTCTGTAGTTGTGAGGTAATGTATTATTCATGGAAAATGCACATATATGCTCTTTTTCTTGCACTTGTCTCATCCGGGGAATTCCATCAGCATTGATCTGAGCAGCAGACAAACAGGATGTAGAGGCTGATACAGAAGACAGCAGGGGAATTTAAGAGCATTTCTATCCATTTGCACTGTTAAACTTTAAGATATTGTGTGTGGACTCGATGGGGTGATGTATGAGGAGGGTTGGACCATGGTGTACATTTATGTATTAGAGGGAGGGTATGATATCAAGAGAATAAATCAATACAGAATGAGAAAGGGGAAAAGAGTGTGTTTGTCCTGCTGGGGTTCTTCATTAAGCTCCTGTCTCCTATTGAAAGCTGAGAGTAACACGCGTGTGCATTTTACAGTCTGAAAGATGGTGTCACAGTCTGGATAGAGGTTTTCACGGACATTTAGATGTAAAAATATCTTACTTTCGGAGAAATGCAGAAGGGGGAGAAAAACGGTACTGAGACTAAGATACTTGCTCAATAGTACTTGATACACTAGCTGATGTGTACCATTATCTCCACGGCTGAAATCTAATATACGTGCATCTCATTGCAATTATTGCTACTTAGTGGACGATGTTGCTATTAATGTTAGAGAACTCAAAAGAGGGGATCAAATGTGTGTGGACAATTATGGAAGAGGAACAATCAAGAGGTTTAATCCAGAAGGATAGACTATGGACTATTTTTGTCTCTTGTGACTGTGAGTAGATCCATCATTTTGACTCCAAAGTTTGACATTCTGTGTATATTATATTCATTCATTCATTCATTCATCTTCTATACCCGCTTATTCCTATTCAGGGGTCTGCTGGAGCCTATCCCAGCTGTCTGAGGGCGAAGGCAAGGTGACACCCTGGACAAGTCGCCAGTTCATCGCAGGGCCTGTATATTATATTATATTATATTATGTAATATAATATTATATTATTTCTCTTAATTAAATGGATAATTCACCCAAAAGATGCTACGTTGCCAACTCAGCAATAAATTTATGCAAGTTCTGGAAGTGGCATCTTTTTTTAAATATATTTCATGCACTGAAAGGATCCAGCAACACAAGTGAGCACATCTCCAATGTGTCGAAACTTAATGGCGTGTCAGTTATCCCTACCTAAAGTGAAATTGTGACTGGTTATCATGTTGCTCTCTATTGGAAAATATTCAAATGAATTCTTGTGTGTTTTTGATAAAGAACCGTTGCCAACTTGCAAACTGGAAGAAAGTCCGAGCACATGGATGCTTTTTATGAGGATGAATATAACCTTTCTGACTGCAACACTTAATTTCAGTGAAAACAGCGAGCAGTGCCAGACTCAGGGCTGTCATTCTAGACACTCTTAATGGCTCTGCTGTTTGCGGTGGCTAATTGCAGAGTGTAAATGATAACATCTCTTTAACTGTATAGTAAATGGAGTCTTACAGTGTCATGAAACATACATAAGCAAACACCCAAGCTGCTACCCAACAGACCCCTCAACACCGACTCCTGGGATATTTTAGACCTGGGCTGAGTGAGGGATGAGGGCTGAGGTAGCGGGGGGGCGGTCGGGGCGCAGCCGACTCCCACAGGAGACTGTGACGCCCAAACAAATTCGATAACCTAACCTTGTTACCCCCCAAGTCACATGGCTCGGGCCTCCATAATAATCCCCCCTCCCCATTCAAAACAATAGCTCTGGCAGACAAGCAGGACAGCCAATAGATAACATACACACTTATGTGCACACATGTTCACACACTGAAAGCCACAAGTGCACACACATGTGTGTGTGTGTGTGTGTGTGTGTGTGTGTGGGGGGTGTGGGGGCTGGGGAGTATAATGAATGAGCGGTTGTGAATGGACGGCTGTGTGCACTTAGCGCTAGGTGCAGCCAGCCACGGCTCGGGATGATGAATTGACATTAGCTTGTCGTGGAGGCAGGCAGACGCTGGATTGGAGAGGAGAGGAGAAGAGAAGGAAAAAAGGAAGAGGAGAGAAGAGAAGAGGTTTGTGTGGAACAATTTAGAGGAGAGCAGAGCAGAGTGAGAGGGAGAGGGAGAGAGAGAGAGAGAGAGAGAGAGAGAGAGAGAGAGAGAGAGAGAGAGAGAGAGAGAGAGAGAGAGAGAGAGAGAGAGAGAGAGAGGACTCCGTGGGGAAGGTGATGAAGCATGCAGCTCAGGTTTCCTGTCTCTGATGTAAGGCCAGCCTGGATCGATGGCTCTGCTGAGGCCTGGCCAGCGCACTCCAACCTGCCAGCCTGCACCCCTCTCTCCCCCCACCACCCTCCCTCCACTTTTCCCTCCCTCCCTCCCTTTGTCTGGAGCCTTGTCTCTTCTTTTTCTCTCCTTTCTCACCCCTGTCACCTGCCATTCTCTCCACCGCTCTTTCAATCTGGCTGGCAGTTTCTCCGACTGCTTCACAGCAAGGCCACAGGCATCCCCAGCACTTTTGCTAAGTGTGACGTGACTACAATTAGATAGATAGATGAAAGTTGAAATTTAAACTCTCTTTTGCATCAAATCATTTGATACACTTTATTATCATCTCAATCGTGCCTATCAGAATTGTTACAGACGTCAGGACAACCAATAATAACACTCAGCGGAACTGGTCGATATCAGCTTAAGGATTAGCAGGTCTGGAACACCCACACTGC
Source organism: Thamnaconus septentrionalis (assembly GCA_009823395.1). Lineage (NCBI taxonomy): Eukaryota > Metazoa > Chordata > Actinopteri > Tetraodontiformes > Monacanthidae > Thamnaconus > Thamnaconus septentrionalis. The sequence continues at coordinate 4,312,355 of CM020505.1, read as the reverse complement.
TTTCTATAGCTGGTGGTAACACAAGCTGCATTATGACTAGACAGAGGAAAAGGGTTAAAATATACCAAGCAACACTTGGGCTGCGTATGACGGGCTGCCATTTATATTGAGACAAATGGCTTTTTAATAGCCTTCAGAACATGATTCTAATCTGAGGAAGCTGGTCTGGCTTTGTCTCTCAGGCTGAGGTGCGGGCTGAGACGAAATAAGCGTCAGAGAGCCCACCCAACTTTGAGGGATGCCACATATGTAATCCACCGAGTGCAAAACAAGGAAAACCTAAGCAAAAAAAAGACGCCCCCCCCCAATATACAGTGTGAATTTTTGCAGTAGTAATCCTTACTATGGTTACAGAGGAATTAAGTTTATAGTGGGAATTTAGGAAAATAGAATAAACGTTTAACACTGATTGCATGTGATTTCATCCTGGCTGAGGAGCTGAAATGAGTTTATATAACGTTTGACTTAAATGACTCTGAGCTGCTAGATGAACAAAAACAATTGTAAAGGCCTAATGTCAGGAATGTCACTGGCGCAAAGACGTGAGTAGTTTACTTCTTAAAGCTATTGCTCATATATTCCATTCTTAAGTGATATTGTTGCGATGTATACAGTATCTATCTTTGGTTTTAAACATATTGTGGAAAAAGTTGTCCCTCTGTTACACAGACAGTGATTGAGCCACTCCAGTTGACCTATAAATCTAGGACAAGCATGGAAGATGCAGTGATAGACAAGAAAAACAGTCATGTTTATGCTTTGGTGAATTTTCATCATCCTTTATCTGCATGCAGAAACATGTTCTTGCACACAGGCTTTCAAAAATACCCAGCATTCATTCTAGAACAATATGCTGTTGACAATAAGGCTACAGAGGACTAGTGTTAATAAAACTCTTGTTCAAGTTTCACAGTGGCGCGTCTTGTCCCCTTTACTGTTCATGCTTTACACCAAAGACAGTAAAACCTCTGTCAGATTTGCAGATGACACTGTGATTTTCAGTCTCCTGCAGAACCACGAGTTCTTTCTGGCAAATATTTTACCTCCCCTTCATGCAGAGTTCTATCTCCTGACATCTAAGACAATGCTATAAAATACGGTATCCTGCCAGACCAAATCAAATAGGCATCTAAAATCATCTGGGAATCTTAAATAAGATTTAGTGAGCTAAATGGAAACAATGCTCTGGTGGCATTGTGATGACTGTATGTGTTAATTTATTTTATTTCATTTGTGTCTACTGCATTTATTGGATATTGTATCTGTACTGATGCGTGTTTTAACTACTGTTGCATATCAAATAGACCTTTGGGAACAGTAAAGATTTTTAAATCAATTCAAATCAAATTATTAACAGGTCCAACATAAGCTTGGTGATTGATTTAAAAATGGCAAAAGTCAAACAGATAGAGCCATGTTTTTGTTTTTGTTTGTGTTCATTGCGTGAAATGACAAGACATACTGCTGATCATGTTTGCGTGGGAGTCCACTGTTTAACTACTTCAGACATGACATTGAATGTAATCTGGACAGGGCAATGGTTGCTCAGCTACGGAAAAAACATAAAGTCCTCCATGTTAGTGGGACCCTGACATCGGTTGTGGCACTGGAGGGGGGGATTCTGTCTGTGCATGTGCTCATTAAGGCTTGTTAGCAGACATGAGTCTGGGGGAGCTATAGTTAGGCAGCCTGAGTCTGGGGTTGTCGTGGAAAAACTCTAGTCTCATCTGTCAACATGAGGATAAGTATTTCACAACTAAACACATGGGGCTCAGACAGACAGCCTCCACATCACCTCAGCGGTGATGGTGTAAGATGTTTTTTTCAAAGGTCGCAAGTTGAAATCTATGAATGTTTAAAAGCTGGGTGTGCTCAATTTCTTCATGTCACTCTTGCTTTCTGAGGAAATGTGAAAAAAAAGTGTTGATTTTTTTTTTTGGAAGGCTTAGGAGGTTTCTTTCCTGGTAACCAAGTGATGCTTTGAGAGAAAGCAAAACTTTACTGCCTAGATTTGTTTCCTGTTCTTTATATACTTATGTACTATACTTGTGTGTGTGTGTGTGTGTGTATATATGTATATATATATATATACATGTATATGTATATATATATATATATATATATACAAATATATAATCAGAAATCTAGAAATCTAGAAAACACTTATTCAGAAAGTGTCACAATTGCATTCACAGTAACTTTGTGTCAAAGTTCTATAAATTGCACATTAAACTAATGATTGTCTTAACAGTAGCACCATTTTTTTTTTGGCAGTTGTTCAAAACTTTCTCGTCTGAACAAATTCTCAGTTTTTGAGAAATAGGGATGATTCACCCAGGAGCAGAGATGATTTGTCTTGGCAGGCCTCGTCACCGTGAGATGGCCTATCTCTTACCATCTGTGTGTGGATGGGCTTCTCATCGTGGCCTGATCTAAACCTATCTGACATCCAACATAACCATAGCCCACACGCCAAGGCTCATAGCACATGAGAGAGCAGTCAGGGCTCATCTGGCGCTGGGATCCAGTCCCTTGTGCATGTGGTCGGCCTTCATTTCCTCAAAAATGCACAACAGCGGCGCAGCGAAGTGCCCGTCTGCGCTGGCAGGGACCAGCCCCATGAATATTTCACCTCAAAAAAAACCTCAGGATGCCAAGAAGCCTCGGATGGGACCCCAGCAAATAATTTATACCATCTGCTGTCAAGCATGTCCCGGATCCCAAAGTTGGATGGTTAGGTGGAATAGGACGGCGGTGAACAGAGGGGTATATTGTCGGTTTGTGTACGCTCCCTAATGCTTGTACATGCGGTTTTTCTGTAGATACAATTCCAAAGCTCTAGGCTGTTTACCAAAGCCAAGGAGCTGTGTAAGGGAGCTTAAATAGACAAAAACACAAGTGTTGACTTTTTACCCGAGGCAAACGTTTCTGTTGACAGAGCTACGGCAGCGCAGGTCTCGGAGGTAGACGATATGCCGTAGATTGAGCAGCGCTGCGCCCTGTAAAGTGGAAGCAGTTGATTTTAGGAAAGATGGAAGGGTGACGACTGTGCTGGCATCGGGAGCAGCTCGCGAGAGGCATGAAAACAGTTGAGCGGGGGCCATCCAGAAGTCAGCGACTGGTGCGAGGCTGGCTGCAGATGCTCACACAGAACTCATTCACAGCAGGCTGGCTCAGTTAGCGGCTTGGCGCGGCCACATAACCTGCTTTCTATCACCTGCCCACCTTTTGATTTCCCGTGTTCACTCCCTGCCCGATTCCTTTCCGTCCCTTCCATTTTCAGTTTCTCGGGGATCGTCCCTTATGAGCTCCCTTGCCACATACACCCTTTAATCAATGTTCAGGAAGGAGTGAGTGATTTCCAGCGCTCTTCTGCCACAGTCCTGGTGCGGAGTGAGTCAAAGCAGCACTTCCCCAAGTCAAGAATGCATGGAGTTAACCGGTTCCACATTGAATGTATGGCCAGTTTGGCTTACACAAGGGACAGTTTGTCACACAGTTAAACCGTAGTCCTTTAAGTTTCGGTGTTTAATTTTATTTTCAAAGACAGACAACCATTCAGGCTGGACACAAGTTGTACTTGTTGTATCACTAGCAGATAACCTCCGAATTCTTTGTGGTCCTTATAATAGTTCCATTCATGTCCAGCAAAGTGAGGCTGGGCTGAGATATTCACACTTGCGGCGGCTTCAGTGAAGCGTGCAGGTGTGTTAACGGCTGTTTGTACAGCGCTGGTGTGTCTGGGAGTGAGCCTCTGGTGGGCCAGCGGGAAGCTGTGGCAGTTCTTAGTCCATCACGTCTGACTGATCTCCATCTCGTTTGATGGACTTGGAGGTTATCTGTGCGGTGGCTTCAGAGGCCCTTTTCATAGGCCTCACATGCAAATATGTGTTGCTGTTGTGGTGACTCTCTTCACTTTGTCTGAACAGAAGCCCGTCCAAAGTCTTGATCACAAACATGCCCACGCACTTCTCTTTTCTTGGACCCAAAACTGACACTTCTGCTGTTGGAAAACTATTTCAAGAACACGCATAACACACAACACACAACATTGAACCGCTGTGACTTCCATGGAGCATGTTTTTTCAAATACACAGCAGAAGACGCCGAGATGTCTTACTCTCAACCAGCCAGCGCGACCATTTATAGACCCCCACACCCAGTTTTCAGCGAGCTTCGAGTGGCGGCTCTGCCAGGCAGAAACATCCCAGTCGCTAATGTGTTCCAGGCAGCCAACCAGTCAGGAGACAGCGACCAGTGGAGCAGATAATCACATCAACTGAGTGAGACTTGCACAGCCGGGCGATGCCTCTAATGCTGCTGCTGCTGCTGCTGCTGCTCCTGCTGATGCTGCTGCCAACGTTGATGATGGAGATAATACTGATGCTGCTCTCCTCCCTCAGACCAACAAAAGAAGGCTTATATGTGTGTTATAAAGCACAGGGAGGGTAAATGTATTCAGAATACCGGATGTCCATGTGGTTTCCCAAACATGTATAATTTTCTTTGTCTGTCAGACCAGTGATCCTCCCTCTCCTCTTCTCTAATAATCTTAATTGTGCTGAGCTATCTGTTTTACTAAGGCTGGATGATGATCTAAGCATCTCTTACCAGAGATGCACGTAATGCTGTTTATATGTCCAATGAAAATCAATTGGTTTCCTGATGGTGGATCAGAGACGGCGTGACTGTCCAAAAAAACACAATAGGGAAAAGGCCCTTTTGTGGTTCGCCTGTCAAGTTCCTGTGCTAAAAACTGCAATGATTAGGCACTAATTCACACTGAATACAAGACAACTTGTGGGGCTACTTATATAAAGTATATAAATCATTGCTGTCATCACTGGAACTTGGATCACTCTTTTGGTTTAATGAGATGTTGTTACAGAGCGAAATGAAAATGGTCTATTAATAAAGGCCTCATACTGAGTACTATTTGTTTGGTAATACATAACATACAACATACATAACAATAAAATGCTCGATAGAGATTGGAAAGCTTATTGTACACAGCAGCTAGGTCTGTCAGATTCACTCAGAAATCAACATTAATGTATCTGTTTAGTGAATGAGACCAAGGGAAAACAAAACAAAAGAATGGTTGTTTCTGTAGAGGCTAATGGGAATGTTATGATGGAGCCATATTTTTCATGTAAGCCAAGGTGATATCAAGATAGCAAAACAACTTTCCATAAAAATAAACAAATAAGAATAAGAAATATTTATGGTAGATGACAGAGAGGTAGGTTGTTCCCGGCACTATTGTTATGGCGGAGAACATATTTAAATGAGCATTTAAGCGCGTTCATCGAGCACTGAACTGACCAGGGTGATAAAATAACTTTTATGCTTGAAGGGGGGGAGGCAGAGAGCCACAAATCAAAACATGCAGGACATTACACTGCAATACAAGCAAATAAAATGGGTGTGACAATGAATGTCACCCTCGGCTTCTTGTTGATTAAAACGATCCTGCGGAAGTGTGTGTGTGTGTGTGTGAGAGAGACAGACGGAGAGAGGGAGTGGGACGAGGAGGTGGGGAGTGTTTAGTACAAAACTCGCAGCCACAGGATCCTGACAGTGAAATATCATTAGGATAGACAGGACACAGCGAAAGGATAAACAGAGAGAGCGATGGGATGCCCAGCCGGAGAGCACGCAGGATCAAATCTTGTTAACACTGTGGCGTGACCTTGGCCGGCAGCTGACACCAGCGATCATCTTTAGGTCACCGTCACCCAGCCACTCTGTTTAATTGACATTAGCCCCGGCTTCAGACAGGAGTCACGCCACTCGCGCGTTTCGGGGGAGACACCTATTTTTATAAAAATGAAAACACAAAAAAACTTGTCACAAAGAGGATGACACGTTCTAGATAAATGACGGCATGCTTGGAATTTGTCATTTGTGCAAGAAGTGAAGGAAGACAAATCACCTTATTACCAGCTGCTTTCATGTTTCATCATTCACTTTTTCACCTGCCCAACACTTCCATTTTCTTACCTCTGCTTCTGCTAAAGGGTATAAACCATCAGGAAAATATAACCACCCCACATAAACGCTGCAGATAAAATTGAAGGCTGCTACCACTGAAACACTGCCTCCCTCAAAGTGGCTGACCGGGGCTGTTTGGAAGGAACTGTCACCCCACTCTCAATAACTACTCCAGGACTTCATATAGACCTTGGTTCCAGAAGTAGAAAGAGTAGTAAGGTCATCTATTACTTGTAGGTTAGTCACACGAAACAACGATTATAAGCCTTACTCAAACAATTTCTTGTTGTTTACGAAAACCTCTGCAACTCAACGAGGCTTTCACGCATAAATAAATAGGAGATGATTTTATCAGAAAACTTTCACAAAAATATAAAATGGGGGGAATTGTGTTCCAAGCAAGAGCAATATTTTCATTAAAACAATATCACAATATATTTGTCCCATGAGTTACAGTAAACTCATGCCAGCACTAATGGCCGCTGCGGCAGGAAATTACATCACAGTGTGGCCGTCTGACTTCACAGGGTTACTCAGATTCCCACGTCTGGGCCCGTTTCTCATTTATGACTTTGGCATACGGCTTTTCTCTGCAATGTTTTACTGTGAGAAGGACAGAGCGATGTGTCAGAGGAAACCAGTGCGAGTAGCCGGAATGTTGCGTAGGGAGTTTGTTATTGACGACCTCTGTGTGAGTCAGGATGCACTGCGCTCCTGACCCCTCTTTGTCTCATATCAGAGTCTGCGTCTTACGCTGCCAGGAAGCAGAACCTTCTTTGATGACTGTGGATTTATAGAGATGCTTTACTTATTGTACCTATGGGGCAGGAAGTCAGCGGAGTGGAGAGTGGAGGTCTGCTTGACGGAGTTTTGCAGAATTTATAACACCTTTGGGTCTTGACAGTACTTCTTTATATACAGAAGGGTAAAGATCATATTGGAACAGTAATGAATCTTTGTTTTAATATTAGAAAGTAATTCAAGTCAAAATTTTAGTTTACTTTACTACTTTGCCGTTTCGCTGTGTGTAAAGATCTGACACATATTTTGAGACGACGTCAATTAAAGTACATTTTAATAAAATCTCCCTCAGGAGACTCTGCATTCAGTAGTCAAACGTAATGTGTGTCCTTGTCTTAAAGGTCTCATGTCTCTCACGTGACCTAACACTGACCTAACCTGATCCACTGTGCAGAAACACTCTCTTCTGGAAATTCAGAACTTTGTGATGTCATAAAGGACACAGATGCCTCTTCCATTTTAGCAATGACACCCTCAGCCAGGAGTCTTCTCCAACCTCTGTGACTAAACCATCCTATCTTGGTGCAAATTTTCCCGACTGACGGATGAAACTCGACTGTCTCTCCCTGAATGATGAACTCAATTCACTGGCCGGTGCTGCTGTGACCTGACGATTGGAACTTTCCTCTTCGTTTCCATTTCCTTGCTTCACAATCTGGCTGATCGGTGCTCCATAAACACAGCGAGGCCCTCTGACAACTGTTGTGTGGTATATTCCTCCTGACCCTTGACCTTGCACTCATTCTTCAGTGGAGCCCACTCTGCAGCCTAATCTCTAATGCTTCCCAACCTCTACTCTAATTCATTACCTTCCCTCCTGAAGCCCCTGCTGGGTCAAAGAAATGACACACACACACACACACACACACACACCTGGACCCTGTCGAGTGTCCTGCGTCCCGATCGCTCACCTGTCCTGATGACATCCGACTGTTTGTGCCGAAGGAAAAATGTGAGAAAATACCCGGAGTACTATCCAGAGTGTTGTATTAAAAAGGAAAAGCTGAATTCACGACACATTGTCTGACGCTGCAGTGGGAGGCGGTGGGTCCTTGTGTCGCGACAATAGAAGGAGGACAAAAGCCCCGGCAGCATGACTTATGGTGTCATCGCCAAGACCTCAGGCTGTTACGGAGCAGCCGGCAGTGTGATGGAGGTCTTGGTCAACTTGGCAAATAGAACTTGCAAAGGTTTTCTTTTTTTTTTTTTGCATAATAAAAAGCCATTATTAACCAACAATAAAAAAATAATAATAAAAGCACCTCACTTTGCCCCTCACTTTCCTACACACTGGCTGTTGAGATGCACTTTCCCATCTCTTATTTGCTGAGGCAGATGATGCTATCTGAGGTAAGATGAGGCGTAATTATTAGCACTCAGTCAGGTCCCATTCATTGGTATTTAAAATGATTTGCAAATATGGCCTCACCACACTACATAGTCATTACGGGTGGCTCGAATTACTGCCCCCGGGCCTGTACATGGCAGATGCAGGGTAGCATATTGTCTTTTTTATATTCACGATTTCACACAGACATGACATAATAAGCAATGAGATCAGAACTAATTTCACAGTTAATTTTGTTGTAAAAGAAAAAACTGATCCTGTCCAAAACTCAACGTACCTCACCGCATTAATGTTATTCATAATGTTACACTTCAGACCAGAGGCCGTGCTTTTATTCTGGTGTTTGCATTGTGAAATACACGGAAAGCACTCAGACTTTAGCTGCACTGACAGGGTAACATTCATTAATACATTATGCTGTTACATTGTGTTAAATTGTGTCTCCTGGGCTAATAAGCCCAGGAGATTTTCTTCAAATTCATTTTTCTTGTTTATTCAACCATTCCTGTTTTCCCACTTAAAGACATTCACACACATTGTGTGAGAGTGAATTTGCACCCTGTTATTTTCTTGGTCCCTCTAGTTTTCATTCACACAGGATTTTGTCAAATGAACCAAGCTCCCTGAAAAACATCACACATTCGTGATATCAAGCATCAAACAACTTTTTTGTATTTTTGATGATTATAGTCTTTGATGTTTTGCATACCAAGTTCTGTAAACACCTCGGGGGAGCTTTAATTAAATTAAATTAAATTAAATTAAATTAAATTAAATAAATAAATAAAAACAAAGTTTTGTTGCATGACCCTTGACTTCATGATGACGGCACTTCCTGCACTTCTTGCCACCGAGATGAGAGGTAAGACTCACAGGTGTCTGACAATCGCAACGCATAAAAAAGTGTTGAACACACCCATCTATGAGTGAACCGTATCTTATGTTGGTCACGCGTTTTGTCTGGCAAAATGTTCTTTCGTAACGTGTATACGTTACGAAAGTACGTATCATGACGTTCGGCGTTTTCGGTTAGTTTGCAGTTTCAACCTAGTCCGTCGTTGCAGTAACTGACGCAATTTGGCATCATGTTTTTCTTCTTTTTTTCTGAAAGTGTATCGCGGATTGTGACAGAAGTGTCACACTGCACTAAATGATATGTGCATCCAGGTTTGTGAGCTCCCTCTGGTTAGATTTGTTCTGTTTGGAGTTAATTTAGCAACAGCAAAAAATGCTGCTGCTGGAAAGCAGGTGTGTTGCACATTGTGGTGGAAGTATTGTACTAAATGATGTGTGCATGCAGAAATAATACATTCGCCCCAGCTGAGCAAGTCAGAGGTTGTCCATCTCCTCTCTAATGCCATGAACACTTTGCTGAGCACCGTGTAGAAAGCAGTGTTAGGCCAGACGAGCTACCAGTGACCCGAACTTAACACATGGTGAGCAGTGAGGTGAGCAGTTAGCTGTGGTTTAAATGCTCTTGTTTACATTATCCTGCGTGAAAAAACAGAGAGTCAAAAGTTTCTCAGCTCACACATTGTTTCGACTTGTTTGGAGGCACCAAAGTTCTGCTTGACTTCGTGTTTCAGGTTAAATAGAAGTCAACTTGTCAACACACACATTTACAACAGTCCCTCCAAAGTCAGACACCGAGGCTATAAAGGTATGGGTAATGCAATGAGATCAGGTTAATAACGACAGGTCCCCATAACAGTTTCACAGTTTCAATAAAGTTGTCCGGCTTCCCTGTGCGCGCCGGCCGCCGTCCCCTCCGCTTGATGAAGCCGTTGCTTACCGTGCTCGCGTGCGCAATTGGCTTTGCGGTATTTCATTCAGCCGGCTGCCAGATTCCCCCTCGGCTGCACCTTCCATAACTCTTACCCTCGTGAAAGATTTTTAATTAAAAATGAAGACGGCTGGCTGAACTGTGGAGATGTCACAAATAGTTTTCGCTCCCAAAGAAGCCCATCAAGGTCTCCGGCCGTCAGATTGCAGGCAATTTCAGCTTTTTTGAAGAACTTGTTCATCACGTCTCTTTCTTAATTCAATTATCAACAGCTGCAGATTGATGCATCCACAGATAGGGAGAAACACAGAATCCAATCGCTTTCCATCGTCTTATGGCATGTCATCTGTCCCCTTTCTGTATTATATATTGATATGCTGCTGACCCCGTGCATTTACTGTATTGGATTTTTTTATTACTCACCTTTGAGCCCGTGCTAAAGAATAACCACTGACCCCCTCAATGTGAGCACAGGGGGACCTGATCAAGCCTGTGGACGTGTTAGCCACAAGAGCATACATAATGCATATATAGTTTTGCATGTGCGCGACATTGGGGTTTGTCTTGTCAGAATGCAGTATGTGTTGGGGGTCAGTGGGTCAGAGGGGTGCTGGGGGTTGGTCTGATGTAGTTTTGGGGGGCGGTGGGAGAGGTTGGCTGCCAGGGCTGAGCGCAGGAGCCGGAGAGTCGTAAGGTCAGGTTCATAAATTGTTACCAGTGTGCCGGGGCTTAATTGAAAATGCTGGAGAAGAAGAGGGACCCCTGATCTGTGGCCCCGCGCCGCTCTGCCGTGACCCGCTGGTCCTCACTCATTCAACCGGGCGTCTGTCTCTCTCTGCCTGTCACAAGCAAATATAGTTTCATCCGAAGTGTATCCGCAATCCGCCACTGTATTCAGATAGCCTATTTGTCTTGTCACTCACATCAGGGATTAGCCTCCCCGGCCGCTGCCTTGTGTGCTCGCTGGTCTAATACAAATTTGTAATAAAGGCCGGGGCCAGAGGGGTGAAGGCAGGTTTATTCATCATTTTAGGGAGGCAACAAAATTCTTGAAAAAAGGGGTGAATCTTACTCAGAGTTGGGAGGTCATGTAACTGCAGTTCACCCAGGACAGACAGAATATCAAGTGTGCGCAGCTTCTTGTTTTACTGGTAAAATAATGCAGAAACACTGATTCCAGGTTCAGACTGTTTGTCTGCCTCTCACATGATAAACTGTACAAAAATTCATAATATAAGAATCTAATTTGCAGAATGTCCTTTAAGTTTAACTGAAAAGGTTGTTAATTTACAGCATACGGTATACAATATAATTGTAACCTTCTTAGAGAGACCTCGCATCCGATCTATTCGCTGGCTTCTTTGTTAGTCGCAAGAACTGTATATCAGAGTAGAAGCACGACAAGATAAACAGTAATTAGACGGAAAAATAATAACTCATTCATCAGAGCTTGGATCTTTTTTTCCCTTTAACCCGTGCTTTCTCAATCATCGTTGAGCTGAAAAAGATCAAAACTGAAAAAACTTGAGTGTAAGACTTCCCTCCCTTCAAGAGCATCTGCTCTTTCTGAAAATAGAAAAAAGAAATTATTTTTATTGTTATGCGGTAAAACAACTTAATCTATCGATAACATACATTATTTAGATTCTGCTCAATTTCTTGCCCAAAGATCCCTTACATGGTACACATTCCTTTAAGGTTCAGCAGATACTGTCCAAAATATTATCACAGCAATGACCATGTTAACATAGTTTACAACTGGCTAATCATTCTAAATCTGTTTTATTCTTAAATATTTTACTGTACGTACAGTACAGCAACACTGATGATCATCTTGGTCCATTAATCTTACAGCTGCCGCTCCTTTGTTGACAAAACAGCGGCTCATTTATAAGCAGAGGTCCCACCTTCCCGTCCCCTATAGAGACTGAAATCTGTCCGCCAAACAAAGCAATCATAAGCATGAATAGGGGTCCGCTGTGAAACTCTATCCGACGTGTCTTTACGTTGCAACGCAGGTGATACATAGTCGCTGCCTTTTGAAGAGGAACGGTGGGGCGAGTGGACACTCGGCAAGAAAGCAGGAGAATCTGTCATTTCACACTCGGAGGAAATCTATCCAGGGTGACTATTGTCCCGCATAATAGGCAGGAGGTGGTTAAACATATCATTTTGACACACTGGGCGTTATGACACGGACAGTTTTACTGCTGCCATGGTGGAAGGAAGGAAACGCTGTCTCACGTTACTCTGAGCTGAGACAGATGAGGCTGCACTCTTTTTTTTTATTTTTCTATTCGATACCTTTACTCCTTTTCTTTCCATAACGTCTCTTTGTCCACGACTGAATTTCTTGGGCCCATATGGTGGTGCAAAACATTTTTTTTTTCTTCCTTTTCTTTACAGAGCAGTTTGGTTGGACAAGAGGCATTCCATGATTAATGTGGCACATCACCACTACAGGTGTTCGAATTGCTCAAAACACACCAGCAGTGTGTTGAAACCCTGCAGGGCTGCGGACCAAATGTCTCGCATAGGACTTGTTGTCTCCTCATTATCCATTTTTCCGCAAATGAAAAATGGGAGATCAGATGGGCTGCAAAAGCTATTACCAACTACGCAGTGAGCAACCGAGTGGTGGATCCTCACTTTGAGGGAAGCCAATAGTTGAAATGACCATTCAGGCCCTGCGCCATTCTGGCTGGAACAGAATTAACTCACAGTACTCTTACAGTGTTACAATTAAAGTTTTTGATTTCTTTGCAAAATAATGAGGGTTAAATCAAATGGTCCATTATCCCTGGATAAGCTATTGCAGCCAGGTTTGCCCTTCTAACCGATTGTCACCCTTCTAAGCAACGATATATGGATGCCAGCAACACACTAACGTATTTTTCTTTTCTAAGTGACGATTTCCGTCCTTATAGTAGTTGTATTGCTGAAGGCTGACACAGGCTCGCTTCCATATTTATTACAGAACTTTTGCTATTCTGCCACATGGAAAGCCAATAAACTGAGAAGTTTATTTTTCCTTCATTTCAAAGAAACTAATCCAGCAAACTCTAGGAAATTAATTAGCCACATTGTTGATGGTGAACCCTCCCCACCCGACACACACGCACACACAGGTGTATAATACTTTTGCGGCAAGCCTCAAGAGACACCTGTTTGCCGAAAACCTCCATTAACAGTGATTATCAGGCTCCCATATGTTGAAGGTTTTTCACACTTTCAAAGCATATCAACTCCTGCGTCTTGTCAATATGTCAGCCATCTGTCGTGAGACAATGCACTTGGCTGGGCGGGGTCTACGCCACTGTTTTACGATTCTGAGGTGTGAAGCCGCCACCGCCACCTCGCCAGAGACACCCGTGGTGTCCACCTGAGGGTCCCAGGGCAGCAGTCATGGAGGACGGACGCTGGGGGATCGGCTCTGTTCTGACGACTGCCTCTTCTTAAGGTGTAACAGAAACAATCCCATTAAGTGGCAGATCGCCTTTCACTCAGATTACTGAGCATCTGTCAGTCCTGTTGTAGGGGGCAGGGTCGGGGTCTGCTACAGCTGGAACAAAACACACACACACACACACACACACAGCAAGAGCTCTAGTAGACTGTGAGTCAAAAAGAAGGAGCTCAGGCCTGACACTGGTGGTGACTGGGTAGTGATCAGACAGCGTCCGACTGGGAACAAAAGATAAAGCAAGATCGAGCAGTTTGAAGCCTAATTTAACATACTAATATGATTTTGGTAGAAATTCAGGTCGATCTAGATTTCCTCTTTGAAGAAATCAAATGAATGGCCTGTGAATGGAGTTTATTTTTCTCATGGCTGTGCTTGAGGGACACACACATGAATCTACAATGGTGCCTCCGTCGTCGTACACAACCAGTCAAAAGTTTGGACACACCCTCTGAATTTAATGTCTTTTCTTTCATTTTCATGACTATTGACATTGCAGTTTCTCACTGAAGGCATCAAAACTAAGTATGAACACAAATGGAATTCTGTAGGAAAGTGTAAAATAACTCAAACACGTTTTATATTTAAATTCTTCAAAATAGCCACTTTCAAAAAAAGCATATTTAGAGTTATTTAATGTGTTGCTGCATAATTACATATATCTTGCTCATATATTTGATGTCCTCAGTATCTATCTGCAGTGTAGAAAGAAAAAAAAATTGCATGAGAAGGTGTGTCCAAACTTTTGACTGGTAGTGTAGGTGTTTGTCGTTGCTGCCCGAGGGCTCAGTGTGCAACAAAAAGACACTGACACCTGCTGCCTGAATAACTCGACAACCTTACACTCATTTCTGATGTCCACATGTCATCTTTGTTTCGTGCCGCCTGTGATGTCACTGGCTTGTTTGTTCTCCCTCCTCCTCCTCCTTTCTGCCAACCCGTGTCTTTCAGCGTGCTGCCGCCACCACCACCGCCGCCGCCGCCGACTCCTCACACGGCTCGGCCTCGGCAGGTCGGTGTTGTGTTCTGGGTCTCCGCGGGGCTCGGGGGGGGTGAGGCGGGGGGTGGCCGGTGCCGCCTCACGTTCACCCCGGGTGAAAGGTGAGAACTCTGAGAACAGAGCGTTCTGGTCTGCTGGAGAAGACCTGCCTGCTCCGTTCTGCATGCTTGAGTTTGGGCAAGGGGGACTGAGGGGGTGGGTTTGAGAATATGTCAGAGGAGAGAGGGAAAAAAGAGGGAAAAAACTAAAGATCAGTGCAACTGAGGACACATGATGGACATCGAGAGCGAGCGACAGAGAGAAAGCAGTTGTTTGTGTATTGGTGGCTTCCTATCTTTACCCTCTGGTCAGCTCAGAAATAAGATTTTGTCTGAAAGTCTTCTGCGTAAATGCAGACACGATCAACCAGTTGTGCTGTCTGATCAACCCAATGGTAATTTTACTGCTTTTTTAAAAGTCATAAATATATAAATACGCTACTTTGGAGAGGAAAGCTGGCATTGATTGATTAATTATTATTGCAATGGTGTAATTGCTTGACCGATCTGTCGCATTATTGTAGTGAGCCAGTGCTGTTTTTATAATCAGTCTTTGATAGATTTACAGTGCCATTAAAATTCTTAAATGTTACAAAAGTAATGGCGAGTTAGGATTATGTTTTAGTCTACATTTTAAATGATCATGCAAAATAAAAACTTTTTGTGAATGACTTTAACTTGAAACCAAAGTTAGAGCCGTGTAATTGCAGGATAAAAACTGCTTGAAATAAATGGAAGTTAAAGGCATCTATATAATAAGAGCATTTCATTTTATAGGAGCAAATATCTGTGGTCAACATTGTTTTTTTGTGTATCCAGCACAATTATATTGAAGCTGAAGTAGTCATATTTTATTCCACTGTGGTGAGTCAGTGTGGGGCGTTGTCTCTTGGCTCAGGTCAAGTTTGTGTGTCACTGCACATGCAGGAGTCAAGTGGACCTTCACCGCATCCAGCGATTCAGCCTGTGTTTGTTTTTTTTTGTCGCTTATAATCCGTCACTCTCCTTCCATCCTTACCAACCTTCTGTCCTAGTTTTCAAAAATCAAGGGCTGCACACACAACTGCACAGCGTATGAAATAAACTAACCTTAGATATGTCCTGTGTTTGAATGGCATCTCAAAGACACGAACAAGCAGAGTCTTATTAATAATAATAATAATAATAATAATAATAATAATTGTAATAACAATAATAATACCGTTAGACTGTCCAGGAGTGGGGAAGGGGAGGAAAGGAAGTGGTGCACAGCAACATAACTTACTGTAAAAGACTTTACACTCCCATTGTAAATTTAAATGCTGCGAGTCGGAGCAAATTTTACAGATGCATCACTCAGTGTGCCGCACTGTTTGCCTGTTGTTTGACACTTGTCCTTTCTGTCTGTCATATTATGATGGAGGATAGAATACTTATTTAGAAAGTGGGGGGCCGTGTAAAGACTAAAGAATACCAAGGAATAAAAAAAAGAAAAAAAAGTTGCGGCCATGCTTCACGGCTGTCTTCGAAAACAAAACAGATGCGCTTTAATTTATGGCCACTTTCTGTGATTGGAGAAGAAAGCTCCGAATCGATCTGGGCCTCTCTCTTTCACCTGTTAAGAGCTTTCCTCGTAATTGGCTGCTGCCAGCACAGCCGCTGCCAAAAAACTGCAGCCGTCTCCGCAGCACAATAGTATGTTAAAGTATGTGTAAACTGTGCCTATTTTTCTCCTGCTCCGGCCATTGATTTTTAAATGAAGTATCAAAGAAAATCAATAGTAATCAACAAATAGAAGGCAACACGCTGTAGTGTCAGATCCTGGGGCACCGCTTAATCAATTTAGACGCCTGTCACAACATGGGGACGGAGGGGAGATATGGAAAAAAAAAAAAGTTGAGGACCTGGTCGGAGTGGGAAGTGAATTGTGGGACGATCCATTTGTCATCGGAGGAGATAAGAAGTGACGTGGAGTTACACAAACCTTTCCACCCTTCCTTGGTCTACGCCTCGCTCTTCCCTTTCTTCCCTGGACTGGAACAGAGCGCTCGCCCGTAGTTTGGGGCGATTCGTGTAAAAACATTACAGTATCCCTCGGGCCGGGGATCGGATGACACGGCGGCGAGGACTTTTCCAAAGGGCCTGTCCAAAATGCTTAATGAATCTCCAAGTGAACTGTGGAGCAGGTAGTGGAGCTGCCACTCGCTGTCAGCACCTCCCCATCGCTCACTGTCACATGTCTCCCTGCTTCGTGCATGCCTGACTGTTGAGCCAATGTCGGGCCCATGGAGGCTGCTCTGCACGGACCTACAGGGGAGGAAGTGGCTTCTTGAAGCACAAAGGAGGGATGTGTGTTTCTGCAAGGCGAGGCTGTCACACTGACGATGGGAGGCCCATTGGTGAAGCAGTGTGGATTTAAAACTTCCCCTCCCCTCTGATGTGCCTGCATCAGGATTTTAATTCGATTGGTCTCCTCAGTGAATTTGGACGAGAGTTGGTGAAGAGATGACGACCGCACAGCAGTTTTTGAGGGGAACTTCTGAGGCTTTGGTTTTGACGCCTTTAACATCCGGATTAGGGCCATCATTTCAAAAGGTTATGGCAGAACTTCCTGTCCTGGAAACATTCCTCAACTTTTTTTTCTGTCATCTTTGACTTTTTAAAAGAATGAATCAATGGGCATGCATGTACCAACACACACTTGTTAAGTATATGTGCTTATGGAAATTTTACAAAAGCCCTAATAACTGAATTTAGGGGTTGGAAACTAAGCATGTTTTGCTTTTTTAAAATAACATAAAAATGTCCTCACGTCAAAATAAATTGACAGAGGTGGGCACTTGGGATCTTATTCTTCTGGTGTGTGGCGGTACTAAGGATCAGTCCAAAGGGACCACTGCCAACAGACATTGGCTGAGATCTCAGCAGCACCAAACAGGGAGCTGCTAACTTGTGAAACGTTTGCTGTGTACAGCAGATAGTTTCCATGGTCATGTTGAAGGAGGGCAGAACATGGAGCTTAATGTTAATATTATGTGTAACTGGCCTCTGGCTCCTGAATTCTTGTATCTCGGATATCTTTCATCCACCCACGACGTGCGTGGATTCAAACATTTCTGAGTCTATGTGGTCGGCACTTGGCTTCACAAATTGGTCAGAAATGTTCGGCATTTCTAAAATATTTAATGTTTATTTTGAAACAGATTTCAATACTTGTGACAAACTGTTAACTATTTAAACTATTATTTTTGTAATATTCAGTGCAGCTGCAGTGAGTGACGCAGCAAGTCTTTGCAGACTCTTGGTCTGTGTCTATCTGGCAGTGACTTCCTGGCAAATTGCCTTTCAGTTGCGAGAGGTTTCTGGACACCAGTCTTCCAAAAAGACTTGGAGAGAAAGGAAGCGGCGTAATATGAGTGGATTTCACGCTGCAATGGGACTAAACCCTGGAGTCAACACAACTTTTGTCTCCCACTTGTCTACTGGTTTGGTGATACCGCTGGTTCCCCATTAACCTCCCTCACATGTCTGGGCAAATGTCACGCAGCTCAGTCGCATCACTGTTCACTTCATTTCATCCCCAGTACAAAAGGGACAGGAAGCTGTGCCAGGCCTCCCTCCGGGCTACACTTTCTAGGAACATTTGAGACTGTAGCCAAGTTTACGTTTGTACCCTGGTGCAGGTCTTCTGGTGGACGAACCGACCACCCTCCACCTCACCCCCCCCACCTCCCTACCTCTCCCTCTCCTCCGTCTCTCAACCTCCGCCCCCTCCCCTGCCGCTCCAACGTCCCGCCCGCAAACCCACCCCGCCACAAAACCAGGAGCAGACCACTGTGCCAGGCCTCCCTCCAGGCTACAGTGGCGAGAAAGTGACAACATAAGGTCCATTCTGTTCCCTGTCACTCACAGCCCCAGGCCCACTGGTAAATGGAAAAGGCTTTTAGAGGTTGTAAATGGGGATGCAAAGGGGAGCTGGGTCACAGTGGACATTACCATGTGTGTGTGTGTGTGTGTGTGTGTGTGTGCGCGCGCACATGCACACGGACAGGCACACGTCTGCCCTGCGCACCTATAGAGCATGCACAACAGTGGGCAAAAAGGAGGGCAGGTTGCTTTATGGATGAGACTGGATTGGTCCTTTACAAGCCACTTGCTGAACAGTCCACAGGTCAGACTGTACATTCCCCTTTTCAGCAATATATATAATATTATATATGATAAAAATATACATACATACATACATATACAGGGTGTCCCAAAGAAATTGACATCATTTCACCGGCCAATAATGTTGGCAATTCTTGTTGAAATAACCTCAAATTTTCACAGAATATGTAGA
The DNA here is from genome assembly GCA_009823395.1 of Thamnaconus septentrionalis. Classification (NCBI taxonomy): domain Eukaryota; kingdom Metazoa; phylum Chordata; class Actinopteri; order Tetraodontiformes; family Monacanthidae; genus Thamnaconus; species Thamnaconus septentrionalis. The sequence continues at coordinate 4,293,607 of CM020505.1, read as the reverse complement.
AACAGATCAATATTTTATATTTAGTGTTTTATTTTTGTTCTGTTTTCCAGTTCCAGTTCACTCCCAAAAAGACGTCTTGGAATATGCTCGCACACAGTCACCCAGTTGTGACACGGCACACCCAGTTGACGTGCGCCGTGTCACAGGCGGTGCACATATTGAACACTTATGAAATCGGTCCCATAATAAAATTAAGATGTTCAACACCTAAACTGTTCAATTTCATTGAGCTAGACTTAGTATTTTTTCAAGATAATTGCTTTTAAAATAATATCACATTTTTTGGGACACCCTGTATTTCAGACTGCTCTTGCATTTCACATGCAGGCCCATGGAGAAAGCCCTTCCTTTATTTCCTCCCCCTCAGTAACAAGCTGTTTCGCATTGTGAGAAAGGCGGCGCACTGAAAACGTGCACTCTCCGTGCCTTCCGCGCAGATATACGTCCTCTGTCAGCTCGCCGTAGCGGCGTTGAAAAACCAAATTCCTCAGTGATCTCTTTTTATGACGAGGGCCGTCTGCGTCAATCCCACAAAGGGGTGAGCGCAGGGACAGTTTTGATTCACTGATTATTAGCGCGGCTTTGAAGCCTCCTGTTTTTTCGGCCTCTCTGCCGCAGCCGATGGCTGATATTTACAGCCCATCAGCCCGTTTAATTGGGGTCGCGCTCGATGTAAAATATCGCCTTGCAATTGGTTCCCGTTTAGCTTTGATGACTGTAAAACTGTCACGAAGGAACTACAGAAAGCAGAGTTCAGCGGGGTCGGCTGAAACCTTAGTTTGCAATTATTTAATCAAACATGGGGATTTTTCTTTTGTATCCGTGCTTGTTTTTCTGCTGAAACCAATTTTGCAGCCTTGCACCAATATCACTTGTATCAGATTCAAACTACTGCTAATCAAATTACGCGGAGCATAGTTTTTCGGCTTCCTTATTACAGTGTTCAACGTAATCAAACACTGGTGGAAGACAATAACGTGTCACTGGATGCATTGTATTATATTGGCTTTGCGTCTATGTATGTAAGCAGATATTGTATGTTCTCTGCTGTGCAGTGGGATTTAAATCACCTGCAACCGCCAGTGAATTAGTTTATCAGAGCTAGTCTGCTAAATTACGCTACCCAAAGTTGACGACATGACGGGAGGAGCAGTTCCAAACCCCCAGATTGGAGAGGGAGGTCTCCCTCTGTGGCGGCAGTGATGGATTGACTGCGGCGTGTCGCTGGCTTGTCAGCGCTAAGTGCGATGATCGTCAGCTGAAGGCTCTCACCTGTCGCTGCCGAGGCGGACTGAGGCGACGGCTGGCGCCGGCCCAGTCTAAACAGGAGGCGGCCCCGCTGCCTCAACAGGTCTGCTGCCTCGCTGCGGCCGACACCTCCCTCACGTCCCTTCACACGTATCCTTCATGCCCCGAGCACACCAGCCCGTCTGCCTGCTCTGCAGCTGGCGCCGTTGACGCTTCGCTCCAGATACTTTTTCTTTGTTGGGTTTTTTTTGTTCGTATACGCTGCAGCGCGTTTGACAGCACATGCATCTGAGGTCACATGTCACTTGTGTTTCGCATGTCTTATTACAAGATTAGGACTTAGAGGAAAACAAAACAGATGGAGCTGAACCCTCGCTTGTCTGATACTGCGGTTCACGAATTCTCAAACTCACACTTGAGCGCAGGCTCCCATGATTGTGGTCAGTGGAGCTGGACAGCAGAGGCCCTGATGTGTGGACGCGAGTCCGTGTGTGTGTGCGTGTGTAGCAGGATTTGTGAGTGTCTGTGAGACGAGCCAGCTGTTTTCGCTGAATGTGGGTGCGCCTCACACAACCTCGGCCACGGTGTGGCTGCCCCGCAGATGTTTTGAGTGTTTTTGCCCTTGCTTTGTTTTCGATTCCTCCTCGGTCTGTTTAGCAGTGTGAAGGATTACAAGTCGTCCGCCGGGGGACGTCACCGAGAAGGGCGCGCTCAGTCGATGTTGTGTCCCTCCTATAAAACCGTTACTTGACGCCACACAGAGAAACATAAACTATTAAAAATGTTGTAGGTAAATCAGTCAATTGGTTGTGCGACTGATTAGGCCGATTCTCATCAGAATAACACAATTGACTTTGCCGTATTTGCGCTGTCAGTGCAAATTTGTATTTTTTCAAGAAGACTACTAATGGATGTGCTCTGTGCAGATTAGTTTTGTTGAATTTGTATTTAAAAAATAAAACCAACACACCGCTTCACCTCATTTGCTTGCTTCACCATATTTGTTGTTGTCACAAATGCTGAATTTTCTTAAATTAAAATCTAAATTTCTTTTCAAGATTTAGAATCTGTTAGGTAATATCCTAAAAAAAAAAAAAAAAAAAACGTGCACTTTGTTTTATCCCTATTCCATAATTTAGATTTAGTCCTGCAGTCTAAATCTGTGACCAGCACAGATTATGATCTTAGAACAGTTATCTAGCACTTGCTCGCTATACATGGTTCTGTAGTCTTCTGCTCTATACACCCTCAACCAAATCTCCAAACTTATGATTCAACTGTTTCATTGGCTGGAGACTAATCGTCTCTGTTCACATTATTATCGTTACTGTTTGAAGTGCTTACTTCTCCCGGCCACACGATGAGGTGTGGTGTGTCTGCGTGAGAACAGAATGTGCATACGTCAAACGCCAGATTGCTTGTATACACTGACTCTTGTTCAAGATCTTAGATTACACAATTTAGGAATTTTTTTTTTTGTTGCCTGCATCATGGAGGAATTTCAGCCAGTGGCCACTCATCATTCATGACCTCCTTTGCAATTCCCAGAAATAATACACAAGCGGCGGAACCATTCAGAAAATAAAAATGACTGAGCGCAACAATCTCCAGCGTGCGTCTGGCAAGCATCTGACTTGAGGTAGGATGACAACAATCAGTTTATCTCAGGCCAGAGTAAATTTGTTTTGTTGGGGGAGAAAAAAAAGGGAAACTTTGCCCAGAGATATTTTTTTGTTTGCTCCAAATTCAGCCATCTGTTTTTTGCCATCTGTCATTAAACAAAATGAGTCATGCTGACTGAGAATCTTCTGGAAACGGTGGGATCCAGTTTATCTACCGTCTGCGTCCAGAGCCTCTTTAGCTCTGCATTACTGGGATCACTGGGATACTGAGCGCTCTTATCTGTCGGTGAGGTTATCAGCTCTGCCCTACCTACGGCAAAAAGACCCTGGACCTCACACACAGACTGGAGCGGAGAAGGAGCTCAGCTCCTCTTTGCCTTTTCCCCGGCGATGATCCGACACAAGCTTAAATAATTCAAATACAGCTGCGCCCGACATCCACGTGTAGTCAGCGCTTTTAGGGAGGCGAATTACGTCGAACTTCACCTAATAGTCGTTTTTATCGCCGGTGTCAGCTCTGTTTGTTTTGGTTGACGTTACACTCGCAAAATCTGGACCCGGGCGCAAGTATCCCAGTACAAATTAGCCAATTGTTGTTCTTGCTGGGGAGCGGCAATAAGCCCAAACTTGCCCCATGTGTTTTGAGTTGGCCTGAGTGGTGAGCGGCGCGGCTAGTGTTGACTCTCTGGTGAAAAGTGGCCTTGATCCATCCCTGCGTGGTCACTTCCAGGTCAGGCTGTAGGCAGAGTGGGAGCGGGCCGGTGGAGGAGGGGAGCGCAGGATATCAGAGACAGGCCAAATAAACAAACCTGTCAGCCGTAGCAGGGCCCTCTGACCTCTCCTGTCCCATCTGTTTTCTTATCTGCCCTGCTGCTAATACCGGGAACAAGTGACACCTCTCTCCGGCAAGCACCGACTGTTTTCCTTCCACTTTGGCACGGCCGAGCTGCGCCAGATATGCGCCTTGCAAGAAAGGTGATATCTGGCGGCCTGTGGACGCAGGCAGGCAGGCAGGCAGGTGAGGGACTCGGCGCCTTGGCAGAAACCATATCGCATGGTGAAAAAGTTGTGTACTTTTTTTTTATATAATGTTTTTTAAGATGACTTTAGTAATGAAATATTATCAGAGTCTCATAGTGATTATACCTCAGCATAAGTCCAAGGAACCGTTTATTGTGATACTTTTTGAAAAAAGACCAATAAGACCAGTGTGTTTGGTGGTGCCTGGTGTCTGCATATTGTTTTTAATCTGCTTTTTTTCTGACTTTTTCTTCCATCACATTTCATGACATGGACAACACAAAATCTTTCCAAATGCCTGATTTTTCTGAGCCTTCTCAGAATAATGGGAAGTTGCTCACTGCTATTCCCATTTTGCTCAACTTTAGTACAATATTACAACAGTCAGCCTCAATTCAAACAACCTTATGTCCGCAATGAGACAAATACAATTATGTATTGATGCAACTAACGGCATCTTTTTTTTTTTTTTTGTCCTGTATCGATGATGTCAGGGAGTCTTGACGCTGAGGGAGACATGAAACCCAAGGCAACTGATCCCTGGGCCCGGTGGCACATAAACCTTGTAGCTGTCAATGTTTTGCGGCGGTTCCCTCCCCTTTGTGTTCAATCTGCATCTCGGACAAGTTGCTCCGTTATTTACAACCGGGTTACGCACACTGTCCCCCCTTTCACTGCGCTCTATCCAGCTGTTGCTTTACAGTCGACAACAAAACAGCACGCCTGCCATCTACACGAGGGGGCGGAGTTTATATCTGGCTGATGGTGCCAATCATTGTTGCGGGGGGAGGAGCCGGGGGCCCGTTAATGAATCTCCCCAGGGACCCTGGAGATGGCGGGGGAGGGGAGGAGTGCAGAGGCGGGGCCGCAGCAAGCAGCAGCGCAGGAGGCTGTGAGGGCGGAGTTTGAGCGTGCAACTGCACTTGCAGGCTGGTGTGTGTGTGTGTGTGTGTGTGTGTGTGTGTGTGTGTGGGGTAACAAGCTGTCACACTGCAGGAAGCTCTGCTGCGGTGAGGCACATCTGCCGACGTGCACAGGGGCCATGCCTGAGGGCCGGAGGGTCAGAGGGCACGACGTCCCCAGCAGAGCACTCAGATCACATATCCAATTCAGTCAATAAACTAGCTGCTGTCACTGTTACACTGACAACACTGGCCCTTTATCTCAGAAACTCTGCTGCGCAGCGGCCGCCCACTGATTCACATTTAAATCAATTACTCATATAATACGTAACATATTCATTAAATAATGATAAGGAGTCTGCCACCGCACCCCGGGAAGGAGCGTTCACGTTTCTGTGTAATTTCAGTGAAATGTTGTTAACACTATGTCGATGACTGACTGGTCTCAATTATATTTCAGTCGTTTTTGGTGATTACTAGTAACTGACTCAAAATGCTGTGCACAAAACAACATCATCAGCACAAATGTACATTTTTATAAGTGTATCTATTTGGAAAGTTGAGCGCTCAATTTGCTTGTATTCCTGCTGCATTACAAAATGTATTCAATAAGTCTGAATGGAAAAGATTTACATGATTTTATACTCAGATTTGCAGCAAAGGAACAAGACAGTGAAATATGAATCATCGCCTTGTTCATTCACATTTTAATTTCAGCGGGACATCTTTCAATTTGCCTCAATCAGAAATTAGACACCATGCATTCACAAAGTTTAATCTGATTGTATGTAAACTCTTTCAGACACGATGCACAGATCCGGCAGTGCTGACGGATGTGGCAGGCCACCGGTAGACTCGAGGCCGATGTCTCCTGATCAGGCCAGAGGACCTTTAAAGCACCGTGTGTCAGTGTCATGACACAGCAGGTAGGTGTGTGTGTGTGTGTGTGTGTGTGTGTGTGTGTGTGTGTGTTTTCATCACAGACACTTCATCGACTCTCCAGCCACACAGCCTCTTGCTCGGCTCTCCCGGAGCCGCCTTAACTCAAAGTTAGTTTATTTTTTCTTGGGATTTACCCGATCCTGCCCAATTGCAGCTCAGAAGGCCCCTCCTCCTCTGCTGCCCCGCCGCTGTCGTCTGACCCTCCCCTCTTGCTTCTCCTACCAGTTTGGCAAAGCCCATGACCTCCCAGTGCAGCTCCCTCAGTGACCAGTAATGGTTTATTTTATGTCAAAGTGCGTTTTGCTTCCTCTCCGCTCAAATTCTCAGGACAAATTCAGCAGTCATGAGCTCACATGTTTACAGCACAGGGCTGCCATTGTTTGTCACACCTTTCAAATAAAAGGTAGCCAAGATGGACAGTGTTTACGGGATGCCAGGAGCCGTCGGAGGCTGCGGCTGGCGGCTCCGTCCACTGGGATTGTTGTTGGGAGGCTAATTTGACGGCTGCTGCTGCTCCGCCGCTGCCGCCCTCCGCGTCCCTAACGCAGCTCAGCGGTGCCTGTCAACAGGAATCAGAGCTCACCGACAATGGTGTTTTAGTTTTAACGGACTTGTGTTGATTTCCCCCTCCAGTTAGTATACAGGTACGATAATCAGAGGTGCGTTGGTTAAAAAAAAAAAAGTGCAACTGGAGAATCAGCCCAGTGCCAAGCTTAGCGTCGGCTGAGGCCAGAAGCAGTTGCTGTTTGCACATTGGATTGTGAAAAGTGCTTCAAGACATAGAGAAGCTGCCTGAACTTCTGAAAACCTGTGCCCCCATTACATCTATTCAAAGTTGCCTTAATCTTTCATATAAAACAACTGATTACGCACGCATTATCTGAAAAGCACAAATTAAAAAAAAAAATATTGACAGTCATTTTTTGCCCTTCTGACTGCGTTACTGGACAAACTGCTGGTGCTGACACAGTCCCTGCTACTGATATTATTCCGGTTGCAAGCTATCTTTTGTTTTATTTTTAGCTGTTTGAATAAATAAATAAAATGAAAAAAGCATAAGCTGGATTTTAAATGCCTTCCTCTTGATCGTAATTCTTATTTACTGACTATATATCTGGCAGCTGTGTAAGCTTTTATTACAATTAAAACAACCCGCACGCACTGATGCCATTTGGCTACCAACCTTGAAGAGGAAATATGCTGGTGCCTGACAAGGGAAATAAACATTTTGCAATGGATGGAAATATCGTTCAGCTGCAGGTCAGAAGCACTGCTATTGCAATCTTGGTTGCAGTTGGATAACAATTTATTGTGCTTAAATATCAAAATGTTTGGGAAGCTTTTTATGGGTGCGCAGAATCTTATTCATGTTGATTTCTTAGCTCAAATTGTTGGAGCCAGACGATAAGAATTGTCCAGAAAAGTTGAAGAAGAAGAAGAAAAAAATGTCATAAGAAACAGCAGTGTGTTCCTGACAGATTATTGAAGGGATTGGAACAAAATAAAACAAAAGGCGTTTTAAGGTGGAGGAGAAAGAAGCCAGACCTTGATAAAGTCAGTTCACCTGCAGAAGCTGTCAGTGTTTTCAGTGACACACGACTCGCAGTGGCTGGGAACATCCGCTGCCTCAGACTACAGTGGCAGATCTCTGGATCCAGTCCAATTTTTCCTGCATAAGAAGGAGGATTTCAACGTAGCAATATTCAAGTAGTATCCCCGTCTTACCTGTTCATAACACCATTCTGATCTGAGCCTCTGAATGAGAAGAAAAGCTTGTCGCTCGACCCGTATCATGTGAACCCAGACTGTTTTTGTGTCCACAGATCCAGCAAACCTTATTGTTGTGTCGTGAATTTGTTTTGCATAAACACTGTGATGCATCCGCGGTGGCTGCCCGTGTTATTTATAATTCAGATATTGTGAATTAAACACGGGCAGCTGCCGTGCGGCGCGGCGGCAGCACCTGAGGGCGTTCGTCGCAGCTCCACCAAGCATTAATTTAGCCGTGTTGAAATGCAAGTGACGGCGCGTCAGCTCCCATCACGCACTGTGTTTACTGCGTCCGGCGCGCTGCAAAAAAAACAGTGGCGCGGCCTCCCTGCGCCTCCCTGCGCCGCTCTGCGGACCGACCCCTCCCCGGAGTTGCCCCATCTGTTGCCCTTTGCAAGGAAGAGCATCTTCACTTCCATCTCTGCTGTCTTTGTCGTCGTCCACCTCCTCCTCCTCCTCGTCTTTTCTCCCAATTCCCCCTCCTCCCTCTCGCACATCTCTACACTCACCCTCAATGTCAACTAATTATTGAGTGGGTGGCGAGGAGAGGGGCAGTACAAAGACCTCGTCTGGCCCACCCACTGACCCCGTTCCACCCTTTACTGGGCCGTCATTGTTGGCCATTGGCCCCCTGTCTTTAGTCTTCTGATTAGGGCCAAGACCCCTCGGACACAAAGGGCTAATCATGGGATACGACTGGTTGGGCTGCGTCGCTCATCATTGAGATAGTCCCCTTCCCGTCCCACCCGTCCCACCTCCCTGTTTGTCTTTGGTCTGCTGTCCAACATCTGGGCCTCTAATCAAGTCGCTGGTCAGCGGGGCCAACAGTCCGTCTCGGTCCCTCTCTGCTCTGAGGCCTGTCATTAACGGAGGAACTGTCTCTCTGGGATGTTACGAGTTGTAAACCTCAGAGGCTCAATCAGGTCGCTGCTGCCCTGAAATGCAAACCCTCTCCTGCATTTCCTTCTTTTCAGAATAGAGATTTTGAAGACTTGAACAGCAGCACCTTGTTTACAGGTGCAACAACCTGACTAATAGTATCATTCTTGCTTGAATTGCTTCACATTCACAAATGGCCTCATTATTAAGCAGATAAAAATTAGGGAAATGAGAGAAGAGCTCAGCTTGCTGAAATGACTTTATGTGTCACGTTGGTCTTGCATTTGATTTGATTATCAAAACCTGTTCCCGGGCCAAGGTGCAATATTTCACATAAAGCTTTTCTAAAATCAAAAAGCAGTGTGAAGAGGTTAAAAGCTTTAAAGGGCAGCAAACACCAGCATGTTGTTTGATGGTTGTCATGGGAAGCTTGTCAACAGAGCCAGGAACTCTTTCAGCCCAGTGATGGTGATGTCGCTTCAAGAAGTAAGAAAAAAGGCCCAACAGCAGAAGTAGAAAATCAGCGAGTTTATTTTCTGATTGCAGTTGTCTCCATCTATTATTGATTAATGTATCCTTTCAAAAAGGAAATGCACACTGGTGGTCTGAATATTCCAATACCAGTGACGTAATTGACCGCGGCAGATCCGAGCACTTTTAGCTGCCACAGCAGTGAAATAATCACAAAATAATAATAATGAAGGTGGACATTGAGGTGCACTTTGGTTGTCACAACTACTACAATTAGAAATCTAGCAGATTATCATATAAGGGAGGTATAGATATAGAAGTTCCGAAAATGACTTAACCAAAGTGATTTATTTATTGAGTTTGTTCGTGTCAGTCAATTAGAATTGTAGTGTTGTGTGGTTCAACGTGACTTAAACATACTCGCAACATTTCCCTTTTATTTCAGTGGCAGCAGGACAATCGGACGCAGCATTTGCTTTGCGTGACCCCCGCACACTCTATTTGCTCCTCAGTGGAGCTTGTTTGGAATTGGTTTTCTTCCACCAGATTAATTTGACTCTCCATTGATCCCACCGAAGTTAAGGCCCCTAATGTGCTGCTCTCCAGCTGAAAGTGTGTCAGATAGCCTGTGTTTGCCTCCGCGCGCAGGTGGCGGACGCTTTTACAGCACGTTTACTTTGTGAGGAATATTGATTGGTCGGTGAGACTTTATCTCACGACAATGGAGGGACGACCGGTCCTGGGGAGAGGGTGCTATTGAGGTGGACCCTCCTCAAACTCACACACACACACACACACACACACACCGCAATTAAATAAACACTTCAGCAATTGTTCTTCGCACAAAAGGAACATGTCTCGTCATGAGAGCGCGGGGACAAAGTTCAATCAGCCGTGGGTGGACTCGGACTCCTGCCAGTTGCAGCTACATGCCAGCGCGCCGCTCTTCTGGCTGCCGCATGACAAAAACCCCCAGGCAGTCGAAGTGACGGACAGAAAGCTGCTTAAAGACAAGTGAGGTGAAACTTTTCCCTCGGAGATGTGTTGAGACTCGCCAGGGCGTCTGAACAAAGCGCCCTCACTGCACCCACTGTCATACCGTCGTGCTTGAAGTTTTTTTTTGCCGAGCAGAATCAAAGTGCATCTTCGGAACTTTCAGATCTCTTTCTGCACCGTCGCAGCCCGGGTCTCATAAATCACGGGCCCAGAACCTCGCGGGGGGAAATGTGAAACCTGTGGCCTGTGATACGATATGCACGTGTTAATTTTTGAGCAATTGTTTATTTGTTTGGTCAAGTAACCGTTGCAGTTTCAGGTTATTCACTCATCTATTGCGTCATGAACAAATCTATAAATCATGTTGCTTCCTGCATGTTTTTCTCATGCTGGATCCTTCCTGCAGTTTGTAGTGTTTTTAAAAATAAGGCGACAGGAAGTTCACTGGAAGCCGAAGGTATGGAAGCCTAATGTCACACAAAAAATAAGTCTAACTGCAAATCCTTCAGATTGGTTTTCCTGGAAACAGATAAACCTGGACAACAATGGAATCAGATCACACAGGTTTCACAGTGCAGAAAGTCGTGCTTGTGTGCCGCTCACCTCTCAAGCTGATATACTGGATGCTGTTCAGCTCATACATTATGCATTTGAATTTTGTCTGCAAAGCAGCTTTCAAAGTCGATTAATACCAAAAAAATATGTTTGCTGCTCCTGAGACATCAGAAAAATCAAGTTAACTACTTCAACCAGCATAAACAAAGACAAAAAACTGCAACAGTACAGCTCGAACATGTGGGATGCAGTCTGAGGCCACATTTCAAGCGATGCATTTTCTCTGTAGGTCATGCAGGCTTTATCTCCATCTGATAAACTCTTACGAAAAATGAGCCGGCTCTTTGATTCTCATCTGAGGGAAGAGTTTATCTTTCATTCTGACCACCTGCTTGAGCGGATACCTGAAGATCAGAGGATACGCACAGCTTGCCGGATTATGCTGGACGTGCGCTTTTATCAGCTGCGGCTCATCTCAAAAATAAAATCAAAAGGTTGTCAGGCCGCGCAATAAAGACAAAATCAGAAGTGATAAAAAACGATCTTAATCGTGTTCTTATTCTTGCCTCAACCGTCGTGTTGCTTTGCGGGTTTCCTGCTTTTTTCCCGCGTAAAAACCGACTGAAGCCAACCGACCATGTCGACACGGCAAGGAGGAGTCTTGAATCTCTTTAAAAGTGTCGACAATGGAGCAGCTTTTGTGTTTCTGGAGTGGAACCCGCCGCCACCACCGTTCATGCAGCCTGCTAATGGTCACTTCTCCTCTTCATCCGTGTGGATCAGGGCAGACCTGCCTGCCACCACTCACAACCAGACCTGCTTCTTCTCAGCTTCTCAATCTCACTTCCATCCCCTCCCCTCCGCATGTGCGTGTGTGAGCGCGCGCATGCATGTGTGTGTGTGTGTGTGTGTGTGTGTGTGTGTGTGTGTCCGTGCATGCATGGGCTTTCTTTTGAGATTCAGCAGGAATGTTTTGAGGATCCCTCTGTTTCAAATTTCACCAGAGGAGGGAGAGACGGGGAGGAAAAAGAAGGGAGACCGGTGGTGGTGGTGCTGGTGGTGGTGGTGCTGGTGGTGGTGGTGCTGGTGGGCCCTTGTTCAGGCTAAATCTTTTCCTCTGTGAGAATAATTTGATCCACACCCACCCAGCGCTCGCTTGGCTGGCTGCTCTTGACTGTGTCTTGTTCTGTCCGTCAGCGAACAATGCGGACGGAGTTGCGTTTCAGCACTGATTCTCCAGACAGGTAGTTACCTCCTCCACCATTTATCCCTCCGTCTCTCCCACGTAAACGCCCCCTCCCCCCCCCCACCACCTACCCCCAGCCCCCCTCCCTTGCCCACAGCTCCCCTTGTGTTCTTATTGTTGCCTCCTCCCTCCCTCCCTCCCTCCCGCCAGACTCCTGTTGATTCAGTCTAGGGGTGGTTCACCCTGACCCTGCCGTCTGCACCTCCAGTGCTTTAACGCAGGTCCATGCGCATTCCTTTGGCTGTGCAGAAAGCTCAAGCAGCCTTGAACCCCCGGACCCCCCCTTTCCCCCGACCTTAAACACAACGCTCAATGCACTCTCTCCGTTTTGTTTAAATTTCTGACCTTTAGTCGAGCCTTTCTTCAGTGACAAGTGTCCTGGAGTGGTGTGAACAGACCAAACAAAAAATGAACATGTTTGAAATGAAAAGCTCAGCTTTTCTTTATGGATTGCAAAACAGCACTTTTTTTTTTTTTAATTTTCTTTTTGCTTCGGTTTTTGCATGTCTTACTATTTTCTTTGTGCATCTGGGCCTGCAAGTAGAAACAATGTTTTTTTTTACCCCCAAAAAACACATTTCTTTTGGTTTTTACACTCTGTAAACTCTTTAATTTTATCAATTGGTATTATATCGTATTATTCTTATTATTCTGTCTAACATTACTTTTACTTGAAACATGTTTATTAAAGTCGCTCAAGTTGTACGTTAACATTTCAGTATAACTTATAGCCAAACTAAATCTGATCAGGAAAAATGCACTCATGACATCAGCGTGGTTGGGTGTGGGTTTTTTTTTTGTATGCATTAAATCAAGTTAGATTCTCAAACAAATTGAGCAGTTAAAGTTTACAGCAACAAATATGTTTCTCCATTTTCCAATCTCCTATTTTTTCTCCTCTCAAATGCACATAAAGTCCATTAGGGCCATTCGTCATTAACCTCCCCGTGTGCAAGTTGTGGCTGCGCGTGGCCGTGTTAGTTTTTCTCCCTGTGAAAACACAATCATTTCCCAGCGCTAAGAGCCCTTAATGGACTGGAATGGGCACTCTGAGGCTCATTAGCATTAGCCAGCTTCCTACTCTCTGTTAATGGAGAAATGCTCTTTATATTTATAATGCTTTTACAGCGAGGGCCGATCAATATCATAATCTACATGATTGTGGAATATGAAGTAAGGGCTTTTTTTGTGCGCATTAAGGGAGAAAGTATTGGTTTGAGTTGCAAAACAACAAAACACTTTTAGAAGGGTGTGGTGGCTCTCCAAAGTAGATAAATGGTGCCTGGTGCCAAAGGTTTAAAAAATATATATATATTAATAATGACTCAAAGATGTTGTTTTCCTTTTGAATGTCAAAACTGTAGCCATGTCAAAAAGTACCGAAAGTTACGCAGACACAACTGTGTCAAGAAAGGAAGTTTAGAATCACAACAACACAATGCCAGGACAGTTTCAAAATGTTTATTTTGTTTTTTTTTAAGCTATGAAAAGAAACAAATGCACATGATAAGGATTCCTAATCTTAAAGGGGGGCATCCCCAACATCCTGCTGCACGTGCGTGTGTGTGCGCGCAGGCGTGCACGTGTGTGTGCACGTGTGTGTGTGTGTGTGCATCTGTCAGGAGTGCTTGTGTGAGAGAGTGTGTAAGTGTGAGATTTCTTCTCTTGTGTTATCTCTGTGTTGATAAGTGTGAGCCAGGGATCTTGAAACCAGAGAGGGATCCCATCACCGCACCGCCTGGACTGCGCGCACGTGTGTACACACACACACACACACACAAGTTAATTGCTCATCTATATATAAATGAATCAAAGAACTTTGGGGGGGAAAAAAAGTTCATGTATGTGTTTAAAATAAAAAGGCTAGAAATGCCAGACTACAAAGGAGACGCGCATCTAGAGGGGCTTTAGCAAATAGTTAAAGGACAAAAGACACACACACCAGAACACACAGTGACATTTTAAAATGATTTTCTTTTTAGCACATCATGTTCGAGTTTGCGTGTTTAAGATATTTTACACCAAAAGTTGAATAATCACCAAGTGATCCAAAAAAAAAACAAATCAAAAAAACTCACCCTGGTCTATATCATCATCATCTGAGAGGACGTGTCAACGTGCAACAACTCCTTACACTTTCGTCATCCCCTGCTTTTCAAGGTACCCTCACGAAACCTCCCATCCTTTGCACATTTCACTGTGTCACCTGTTTGACTTCATTTGTGTATCACAGGAACTTGTTTTGCTGTGATGTTTCTGCTTCTACCCCCCCCACTCCTCCCACCACTACCTCCCCCACTTTTCCATCAGTCTCTAAAAAGGCACTGCTCCAGATTAATGTCTGGATCACTGCTTCTCCGTCCTCAAGGTCAGACTCACGATGCATCATGCATGATACATATGGATCGACCCTCTCTGTCCTGTCAGTCTCCCGCGCTGTGCTGCGCTGTGCTGTGCTGTGCTGTGCTGTGCTGTGCCGCTGAGAGGTGTGCTGACAGCAGCACAGGAGGTAACTTCAGCAAGTTTACCTCCGGACCTTATTGATCAGCGCGGGTTAAGTAAGTCAAGTCATTAACCAAAATGACGACGGTGGCAGAAAGAGATACCTTCAGGTAAAAACATCTCTGAGGCTTGTTAATATGGTTATTTTCTGCACAAGATGCAAAGATTGATGTGATGACCGGGCGAGAAAAAGGTGACACACCTATTGAGCGTTGCAATGCAAAATATTCTGCACATGCGTTTCTGTATTTTAGACAAAGTCCGTCACGATTTCTGGCTAATGCGCTGATTGTATTAGAACACCAGACAGCTACTGCCTGAGTTTTGACCTGTAGTAACAAACTAGTCCTAAACATTCTGGGGCAACTATGATTTCACGTGACACAAAGACTTTATTTGTATTTGAGCCATGTTGTGAAAACTGCAGATTATTTATTCATGCATTCTCAGGGATGACTGTGCAAAGATGCAAAGAGGGCGCTGAGCTGCTCTGCCCTGCACAGATCTTAACCTAAGACATCCTCGATAAATAGAGCTGCATTTGGCCCAAATTAGAGGTGTTTTCCTTTAGGTGGACCATCACTTTTTGTACACACACACACACACACACACACACACTTTATAATTCACTCTTCCTCACTGTCCATAGCCCTCAAATGGATAATGATTGATTTTTGTTTGTGTAATGCTTCCTTGAACTGACAGCGCAGGTTGTGCCTTTAAGCGTGGCTGTAACTCATGCCGAGTGGCAGACACAGTGAGCACAAGCAATTTTTTTTTTTTTTTTTTTTGAACGCCACATGTACGCATGTTTAACTTGAGGAAAATATGAAACCACAGCTAATATGTGACTTGGCCTTCAGGCTGCTGCAGAAGCTGCAGACATACTGTATTGCTGTTGCTGTTATCAGTACCAGTGCTGATTAAAAGAGAAATACAAAAAATCTATACATATAGTTATTTTATGATTTCCAATAATGGCCCAGTGTGTAAGATTTAGTAGCATCTATTGGCTACAATGCTTGGAAGAATTCTTAATTTTAATCCCCCCCTTAATCTCTGTTCTAGTGTCTTAGATATCCAGTTAAAACCATGAAACCATGTGAACATCCACGTTCTGGGCTTCCGTAGCCCCATGGTAGCCAGTGTGTCCGCGTCCTCACACCTGCTCTGCATGTAGACATAAACCCTCACTTATTTGGAGTGAAACCTGACAGTTAGTTTGAATTATTTTTGACAATGCAACTGAATACACGGATCCCTTTAAATGCGACTCACCGGGACTTTGAATCACGGCAGTTTGTTTACGCCTTCATAATTTTTTTTTTTGCCTTTCGCCTCAAAGCTCGACTGTGTGTCCTGCAGCGATTCTTCACGCAAACGTTAAACACACGTTGAAGCCGAGTTTACACAGCTCAAGTATCCACTCTTTACAATAATCCCCAGCCTACCTGTGACACCCCTCTTCCCCCCACACACACACACACACACACACACAGAGACACACTCATACACGCACAAACACGTGCACTCACACAGCAAATCTGCTTTTTCCTTCTGAGCGTGTTGCCCACACACCTGGTGTAACCACGCAACAAATTGCAGAAAGATTTAAACCGCCGCCTGCACTTGTTGGCTTCGGGTTACCTGCAGCCAGCCACGTAATGCGGTGCAGATTTCCCCGGCCGTGCCCTCTGCTCTGTAGGCGTGTGCTGGCTGCAGGCTCCTCCACCCTCCAGTAGGTGCTGCTGGAGGGCAGCAGAGTGGATGTTTGGCGGACAGCAGCCTGTCCACCCGCCCCCACCTCAACAATCTGGGCTCGCCACCAACCTTCTGTCAGCGAACACGGCCATGACTCACCGCCTCTCGGCGGACACGCTGATAGAAAAAGCCACAGCGACACAAAGTGCCAGTCCACACCTGCGACAGCGGTTTTTAGGAACAAAACCAGCTGCTTCTGAACAGACGCGCGAGGGTTTGCGACGCGCTGGGGACACAGAGGGGAGCGCAATCGGTGTTTGTGTGTGTGTGTGTGTGTGTTTTATTACTGTGAGTGATAAAGAAACACGGTCGGGTTGCAGCTGAGATGTTGCAATGAGAGTGCAAATAGTTGAGCTTTAGACCAAGATGTGCCGCGTTTTAGAGCGAGAAGAGCGCTGGCTGATGTGACATTTCAATCCAACCAGTTCACTTACTGGTTCAACCAGTACCGCTGACAAAACAACGTAACTCCAAGAATTTATCTGGTCAGTGCAGGTTCTGCTAGCTCTGCTGTAAAAATGTGTATATGAATGAGGTAGAATTACAGGATATGATTCCATAAAAGTAATGACGATAATGCTGAACCCGTTTTTCCTGAAGATCCCTCCCAAGACAAACTGCTCTTGTAGGATCTTGAAAGTTTCCGCATGATCGTGTTTCCATCCTTCCTTGTTGATTTGTTCGATAAAAAGAAAAGCCTTTCCTCTGCGAACCACCATCGCGGTGCCTCGATCTGTAAAAAAAAAAGATGACAAGATGCTCATCACTTATCTCATCGCCCGATCTGCTTTTCTATTTCCTGTTATCTCGGGCTTTTGGTTTGAAGTGCAGGATCTGAACCAGCTAATCTCTAATGATCGCTCACCGCATGAGGGATATTTTGTCTTTTTACTTGAACTCAAATTGTATCCCGCCGCTGTAGCCGTTCTGAGCCTAATATCGGTTTCCACATTCACTGCAGACTTGAAACGTCATGCGACTGCGGAGGAGCTAAATGAGCATCTTTAAGTTCCTGTGTTCATTGTCTGAAAGTAGCAACAACCAAAAAATTGTAATTCGGAGCATCCCTAATCCTCTTTACTCCTACCCAGATAAACCATCTGCTCTGGAATTCAGACTGGACTTTAAACAGAATTAAGAAAGCTCAGCTAAGAAGACAGATTCCTTAGGATCCTGGTCCTTACACTCTTTCGAGTGTGATGTCGTAAACATGTGTCCGCTGCGTGTTTGGGAAATATGTATCTCGTATGTTTTGACTGTTTTTGAAACTTCGGCTTTTTGGAGCAAACGCCACAATAACAAACCAAAGTAAAGGCACTGATTTGACTTTTCGTGCTATTGAAGAAGTCGCTCCTACTGTAGCCTCAGCCTGGCTCGTGTACAGTAGATATTAACCCTGTGTTGTCCCGTACCAGGGTGCCGCTGGGCCAGCAGCTACTAACAAGGTTAAGCTGTTTAGAGTAGGTGAGGAGATTACGCAGCTTATTATCCACATCTCTCTCTCTCTCTCTCTCTCTCTCTCTCTTTCACTCCCTGCTCCCCCTATATACACTCCGGCCCCCCCCCACCCCCTCCTCCACCTCCCCCCAGGCTGGCAGCATGGGGCCACTCTGAAATTTAATACCATGTCTACAACAAGATAAGGCTTTCTTATGGACGGATTAACAATATGCCCATTGTTTGTTGCCTCCATGCAGTCGTGCAGCAAAAGCAGGCGGACCTGGGGCAGCCCAGGCATTAGAAAAAAGAAAAAAAAAGGGAGAGAGCCACCGAGTCTGCCCACGTGAAAACGGGGAGAAAAGAAACAGTCGGAAAAGAGACCAAGAGGGAGGAGCGCAAGAGAGTGATGGGAAAACAAAGGCAGACCAAACAGACGAGGCAGAGGGAGCCGAATAAAAGGCAGGGAAAAAAGAGAGGGAGAGAGAGAGAGAGAGAGAGAGAGAGAGAGAGAGAGAGCCTGGACTGGGGCAACCTTAGATAGTCTGGCAGGACCGGGTCAGGAATAGTGGAGTAACAGGAGACTGGGGAAGGCATGTCAGCAGCCAAATTGGCCCTCAAAGCCACTGACAAGGATTGTCAGCAGCGAGGGCAGAGCGACTCTCCCCGGCCCGCTCTCATGCCAGGGTTAATCACTGGCAATCACTGGGAGGAGGAGCAATCAAGAGGCCGCCATGTGCGCCGCGCCAGAGTGTGTGAGCCGCGGCGCTCGGGTGTCATAAGCCACCGCGGCTCAAACCGGCCATTCCTCAAATGCTGAGACTCCCAGGACCAGTTCTTTATGACTAATGGGGAGCTGAGGTTGCACCAGCGTTGGTGTGTGTGTGTGTGTGTGTGTATATGGTTAGGTGGGGTGGGGGGTGGTAGGATTACGTGGGAGGGGATTCAGAGGTGATGAGGCTTTAAACTAGAGGGGTCCCCTGAAAGACCCCCCGGTTTTTTTTTTTTTTTTTTGAGAACCTGCTGTAGGATCATTTTCGAGGTGGGGTGGGTGGAGGGAGGACGGGGGGGGGGGGGCATTCCACGTTCTCTCTGTGATTGTGAGCGCGTGATGACGGGGACGAAGTTCAGATGTGCGTAGAAACAATTTCAAAAATGCGATGGATGAAAATGAAAAGGGGGAGCGTGAAACATACGACAAGTGACCTATAACAATTTTCATGTAAATAAATTCATTCACTCACTCACTCACTCACTCACTTCCCAGTTTAAAGGGATAATTCTCGTGGAAATTCTGATTTCATCCTTTTGCGACACTGGAGGCTCCAGTGACATTTTCTAACCCACGTTTCTACTCTGGAGTCCAACGCCATGAAATGTTCACCGGTCATGTGGCAACTTGTGGTTCCACCTGGACAACTTTGCCATACCTGCATGCTAACATTAGCGCACTCCCGTCTGGGATGCAACACTGGATGTTTGACGAAACACGTCAACATCCCAAATTTGAGCCAAACTGGACCGCAGTGTCGGCATTTTGTGAAATTCTTGCGTGAAACTGCGCTCTATGATTGAGAAGCTGTCGGCTCCATGGACGCACAAATGAATGACATAGACAATATTCAAGCCAGCAGGCGATGAATATGCATGTGCGGGCGGCGGCGAATTGCATTTTTCCAATATGAGGCGGACACATGCAGCAGACTGTTTGTATTCATATGGTGACAGTTGACAGCTGTTTTCCCCTTTAATAAGATTAGGCTAAAGAAATTAGTTGTGCACTCTTTAATCTGCCATTTAACGGAGGGGGCCACCTGGGGCCGGCCTTATCCCATCCACTCGGAAAGGCTAATCAGAGACAGTTTGATTCACAGAGGGGCCGGGCTCAGCACTCACGGCCTGCACATGCACAAAGCAACAAATGGGCGGATGATTAGTATCCGTCCCCAAGAAACCACCTCTTAGTTTTCCTTTTATAAGAGGGCCTCAGCACATATGTAGGCAACTCCTGAGCCATTTCCTGTTTTCATGCTTAATTAAACGTGGACATAAAGTGACGTGAACAATGGCTTCACATCACCAACACGTGTGTGTGTGTGTGTGTGTGTGTGTGTGTGTGTGGGTGTGAGAGAGACAGACAATCATAAGTTTCCCCACAGCTTTAGAGTTTGAGTTTTGTGATGTTCAGATGTCACCTAAGAATAATGTGACTTCGCAAAAAGGATCAACAAATATACAACATACGTCCAATATTTTGTGCCGTCGAGAGGACTTCCTCTTTTTCTGATTTCCTCTTCCTGCTGCAGGAGCTCATCAGGGGGAATTGCTGGCACGTCGCTGGGTGTGGCAAACCTCCAGCCAGGTCTTGTTTTAACAGGGCTCCTCTCACTTGGTCTTGGAGGTCAACTGGTAGAAGATCTTTTTCTTTAATTTGTAGGATTAAGTTAGGATTATACTGATTTACTAATTGCTTTATTTTGTTTTGCTTTAAAACTAAATTCCTCTTTTTTTAGACTGATACCGCATATGATCTCCTATTTTGTAATTTTCCCAGAATCATGAATGTCATGTTAATGGTCACACAAGGGAAATGTGGAACCACGTTCCAGTTGACCGCAGAGTGTGAACAGGTTGACACCATAGTTCTGGTTCGAGTGTAAATTGATCTCGTGTCCTTGGAAACTGCAACAAAATGTAATATTCTAGATAGCGGCGCAAAAAAACAAAAAAATATCCTCTACATATATTTTTAAAACGATGTTAGAAGATAAGCGCCCTTTGATTTGTTTTAACACGGTATCTTCTGAGGTGGTTGCCTCCATTCTTGCAGCTGGCTGCCAGGTCAGTGGAGAGCTGTCGCCCCGGTTAGCTCTCAGAAGGGGTCCCTCCGTGTTGCTTCATGTGGCTTCTCTGCGGTGGAAGCTGCACCGGGCCGGTGGGGAGAAATCAGCTTTGGCACGGCAGCACAAACGGGCCTTTGACTGGGCGAATCAATCAGGCAGCTCCAGGCTTGGGCCCCTGCCCAGAAAGCACAGTTCGGAGGGAGTCTCACCTTACCCCTGCGCGCTGGCTGAAAGGAGCCAGTATTATCAGTGCGCCACATTCACCCTGTCCCCTCCCCTTTCTTCTCCTCCTCCACCTCCTCCTCCTTCTCCACTTGTACGAGCGCGCTCCCTCTGTCCCCCACCATCTACCCCCCCCACCGCCGCCCCCGACCTGTGCGCGCCGTGCGCCCTCTCCGTCCTGACAGATAGCCATCAGGAAGCTGCGATCTGAGGGCTAATGTCATATCATCTCTGTTATTGGCTATGCTCTGCTCAAATCAGTAGTGACAGTTTGCCATTACGTTGTTTACCTGCCCGAAGGCGGAGGCAGCCGCTCGCTAACCATATAACCATATTCAAATGTGTCCAATCTGGGGGCGACCGCAAGTCCGCGCTCAGCTCCTTATAGCTGCGAAGTCCCGTGGTTTACAATGTCTACTGTTATTCCAGCGCGGATTGGTCCGAGGATGAGGAACAGATGGGGAAAGTTGTCGTTGATGCTGAGATGTTTATGACTTGAAGTAAACAAAGGCTCACTTAAGAATATTATAAAATGTTCCCTTCCAATTTCCATTTTGGTTGAATTAAGCTTCCTTAGTTGGGAGGTTGGGTTTTGTTTGGAGAGAGAGGCCGGAGTCATGAAAAGTTGTTCTAGCAAATAAAATGTTTCTTCAGCTCCACTAATAGCTTCAGAGCTTACCGACGACTGTTTTCAAGCAATCCAGTAAAACCCCTTGCTGCGTGGGTGCACGTCCCTTTCTGCAATAAACTTTTAAAATTGGCATTGAAAAAAAAGTCTCTCGAAATGATCAGATTAGAGGGACACTTCACCCTGCTGGTTACATTTCCAAATTCACGTGACCTTTCCGGAGTTCTATAGAGGAAGACTGGGTGAAAATGTTACGCTGTTATGTTAATACGGGTCATAATATCATTTTCGGGTGCACAATCCAGTTAGGCGCCAAGTGGAGTGCTACTGAATGAGCATCAGCTCACATATTGGCATGGTTTTCTGGCTGGCCATGGGAACATGCTGACTCTTATCTCAGTTTACGGGTCACGAGGTGACAGATTAGACCGACGGCTACAGTCAGTGGAGTTTGATTGAAAAGCGTGTCTCTCTTTGCATTCAATTTATGTCTTACACCTTATGGGTACTGTATTTCTTTAGCTCAAACTTGCAATTGTCATCTAAATGACGAGTGTCCATATGAGGAAGTGGCTGGTGTCGAATCTTCTTACCTTTCCAATATGTTCTAAACCAACGATTATAATAATAAACTTGATAAAAATTTTAACAAAAATGTTCAAGTTCAGGCAAGACAAGATTGAAATGTCGTAACATGAGATTGTTAACTGATCAGTGTGTGTGTGTGTGTGTGTGTGTGTGTGTGTGTGTGGCATTTCAGAGGGATCCCAGATGACCCATTTGCAGTGCAAATGCAACATCTGTTCCTGTATACAGCATTCTGCCTCGTATCTAGTCAATATTGGCTGGAGAATACCAACACTTTTTCTGGACTCTTTGTATGCATCTCGCAGTGAGCCATGGTTTAAGGAATCTGAGCATTGAAAAAAGTGAATCCATGTGTGGCAATCTTTTAATTTAACGTATGAAAAAGGTGCCAGTGCGCTCGCCTGGAGCGCTGAGGTCCTTCAGCCTGCAGACACAAAAGCTCATTTTGTTCTCTTGAATATTAACTATATTACTTCAATGTGTCAGCATGTATTAGGAACACAGGTGAGGAAATCTCCGCCGATCCCTCTCCTGACCTGCTGGTGGCACAGTCAAATCTCCAGGGGACGGGCAATTAGTTAATTGAAAAGTTATGTTCCAGTCATGAATAATTGAAAACAAGGTCTCTGGAATTAACACCCGCACAAATTAATCCTCCTTGGACGTATGGGAGGAAGAAAGAAAAGCGAACCTTGCGTGTTCCACATAGCGTTGAGACTCCATGAGATGCTTTGTATGGAAAAAGCAATTCAGTCGTCTCTGACATCACGTGCAACAAAAAGGACCAGTGTGTAAAATCATCCAGGAGCATTTAACGGCGAGAAAGTCCGTTGCAAATAGTGTTGATGATCATTTCTGATCGCCCACTTCATCTCGCATCTTTCTTACACTGTATTTACCACACCCGTAAAGTAGATCCTGCTGTAGATACATGGTGGTGCAGTATAGGCGCCATCTTACAGGTGGTGCTTCCCTTGGGTATGTCGATAGAAAAGCCTGTTATTAGTGAATGCAAACAAATTCAATCCCATCCAATTTTGCCAACTGGTCCTTTAAATATAGGCTAATGAAAATGTTCCTCCTTTTCCTTTTTCCTACGTCCGACACATTAGTACCTGAGGAGAACTCAGAGCTCGGCAGTACCACCTCCTCGTGACAGATGTTCCCAATGACTGCAAAATACTGTTTTCTGAAATAACTCAATTTGTCGCCCGCCGCCGTGACGTGTTATTTCTAAAGCCTGCCTTTTGATTGAGGGGCAGCGGCGATGTTGAATTTGTCACATTTTCATGTAAACGGAACCGTGCAGACTAAACAAGGTCGACTTGTCGGAGTCACTCACACGCGCACGACACATATGGTTGGCGTTAGGAAAGGACTCGGATCAGACGGCCTGTGGCCGTTCCACTCCTGGTCGCCCGGCCACTTTCAAACACAGCGCGCATGTAACAACTGCTTGCAGTGGCCATGAAACCAAATACACCTCAGCCTACACTGTATGCAAGTGGTATCTTTATTTCCACTCCGTGTGTTTTGAGCATTCTCCTCATGCTCATGTTGTCACTGTTGATACAATCATCTAGTTGAAGGTATATTGATAGTGTTGTTTTATTTTTATCTTCCTTTTTGCTTTTCTTTGTTTCAACCATTTCCTCGCTCTCAGCCCAAAGGACCCTAAATGTCAGAAGGGGGCCACACCAGCTGAGATGTTATTTCTGGGAGTGGGTGGTTTCTCATTGCATGGCTTTCCTAGTTAGCCTCGGTGTTTAGCCGTGGTTATCTGAACAGGGCTAACATGACCTGCAGGGCTCCTTTACAGCCCGCTGCAAGCACTTCCGAGACTTCTCACTTGCCGGCGTTTGGCACCCGACCAGAAAGCATCTGTCACAGTGACTACTGGTGACCAACTTTAGCCCAGAGCTGATGAATAATACAGGGGCTTGTGCTATTATTCATGGTACAATGCGGCTGGATTGGCTCTGAGGCTAATCATCTCTGAGAAGGTACAAAACGCTGTGGAAATATTA
Organism: Thamnaconus septentrionalis; assembly: GCA_009823395.1. NCBI lineage: Eukaryota > Metazoa > Chordata > Actinopteri > Tetraodontiformes > Monacanthidae > Thamnaconus > Thamnaconus septentrionalis. Next base: position 4,269,948 of record CM020505.1, on the reverse strand, counting down.
TTTTATTAAAGCCCGGCCAGCTTTTAATTGTAATTACAAAGCTGCAGGCATGCTATGAAAAGAAGTCTGGGATAAGGGCTTTTTTTTTTTTAACCAAATGCAGTATCAAAGGGACTCGGCGTAACCGTGATTTCAACAGGTCCTGTTTTTCCCTCCAAGTGTTTGGTGTCTGTCAGCTGGCCTTCTTCACTCTGCTGACAGATGAATCAGCCCTGTGCAGGGATCTCCCCGCTCTGACGAAACTGATAACTTACCATACGAGCCGAGGCATAGCATTAGCACCGCCGCCGTCGCCTCTCTGTTTAGCGAGCGCGGTGAAGTACCGAGCTGGCCCTGTGCCTGCTTAAAACTGGCCGGCTCTGGAATTACAGCGGAGCAAGGATTCCGTGACCGAGCTGTATTTACAGAGGCGTTTAGATGTTGATAGTCTGCGCTCACAAGTGGATACATCATTTATATGAATAACTTGCTGCGAGATAGTGTTTAATATTTATGAAAGCCTTTTAATTGAGCCCACTTTTCAGCGGGAGCTGGCAAGGGCCAGAGGTTTGGGTGGTGCCCTGTGGTGAAAATGATCCTTGCCAGCCACTAAGGCGCTATTAGGTAACACAAGGAGACGGCTATTGTCCGTCTTAAAAACCATGCAATTAAGTAATTGTCTGCGTGGACAAACATTTCTGCTCATTAAAATGTATTCAAAGATCAAATTATTCTTGCCGCAACGGGGAGGGGCGGAATTCCGGCGTCTGTTGTTTGAGGATCAAGAAGTGGGGGAAGTTCGAGCGCTGCTCCGACGCCGTAAACAAAATGCGGCAGCGGCTCTGAGAGGCGGCTGCGTTCAGAGCAGATGCAAGCCATCGCTCAGCCGGTAATGTCATGAGTCATGAGAGAGGTGATCTCCTCGGCTTCCTTCCAGTAAACAGTGCGCCTGCTTGTCCTTTAATGTTAGTGAATTTGACATTTCGGGTTATTTATTCACCTTTAGTATCTAGATAAGCAAACACGAAACAACACAATAAACAAGGAAAGTCCATCCTTCACTTTTATGGCTTGCTCCACTTTTTGAAAAGTGCAAGAAAAATAAAAAACAGGCTTCAGAAATGAGTCCTTTGTGATGCCATGAAGGCCTCTGATACCTGTCTCAGTTCATGGATAATCCCTCTAAATAAGTGGAAGCATCACTTTTGGTTAGAAGTGAAATCTTGAAACTGTTTTCTGTGAGAGGCTTTAAATAAAAATGTGCTGTTTTCTGCAGATCTTCGAAGTTTTCCGCTTTTGCGGAGTGAAAAATACAGACTATAAAACATTTTCTTTATTAGTAGTTATGTTACTTTAGTTATTATGACTTTTCTTATCAACATTGCTTCATAATTATATCGAAGCATTATATATTTAATTATTTATTGTGCCAGGAGATGACATTTGTTGTAACATGGTGCTATTCAAGTCTTTGTGTTAGTGTATTATTAGTCCAAAAAGTCACATCAGACACCTTCAAAATCAGTTAAAAATGAAACTAAAATAAATTTCTATGAATTTCTCTATGCCTGCTTTTGTTAAATTTGCATGCATGTGTACATAGTGAGGTTAAAAGCACTTTGTTCCGTTGAGCCCTATTAGACTGACAAATTGACAATAGATGCCTTCCTGGAGCTGTTTGGGACGTCATAACAGCGAGCTTAAGCCCAGGTGACATGTGACACGGTGATTGGTAAGGTCGGGAGCAGTTTGGGAAATGGTAATTGAGGGGATACGTCCTCACGAACTGACAGCTCTGACAAAGACGTGAAAGAGGAGTGGGAGAAGGGGCAAAGCTGTTTCAAATGCTCTTAGTGTCGCCGATCGAACGCTGCTCGGCCTTCCGAGCTTTACTGGAAGAGTTGTGGCGCGCTGGGAGGTCCGCTGATCGACGGCTCTCCCTGCAGGACGCCCCTTTAAAAAAAATAAAGCACTAGCTCTAGGGTAACATACCTGAGCCACTCAGACAAGGTGAGACGGATCCCCGCGGCGGCTCCTCCAAGGGGCTCACGGAGCTCCACCGCTGAGAAGGACCTGGCGACAGAGTAATAGGCCAATTACCAGAGATTTGTAGTGGACGGACCGGGGGCGGGTGGAGGTGGGGGTTGGAGGGTTGTGCTTTCTGGACCTGCCAGACAAATTTGTGACATCACAATAATGCATTGTTGTGGTGCACTCCTTCTCCTGGAGCTCAGTATTGTGTTTCAGCTCCACCGGTGAGCGGAGGTCGTCCGCCTCCCTCCCCTCTGCTCTGTCCTGTGATGTTTAGCGAGTGTATTGAGAAGTCCGACTGAGGGGAGAAATGTATACCTGATTTTCTTTTTTCTTTTCTTTTTTCCCAACCTGTACCTCTGGGTTGCTGGAGCTCCCTCAAACCCCAGTCAGTTACGGCCCCAGCATTTCAAACCTACGTCAGGTTTTCCTCAGACTCCCCATCTCCTTGCACAGGACGGGTTCCCACAGTGAAGAAGACACTCAGGACCTGCTCTGTGTCTTGCAGTGAAATCGATTGTTCAATTTGTTTCATTTCATTATCTTTAATTTTGCCCCAAAATAACTTTGAAATACAGTTTTTGTCATATTTTGGAGTCTGGCTGGATAAAATAAAAATAAAAAAATTAGGTTCAGCAGAGAAATTTGTTTATTCCTATTCATGCTAAGCTAACTAGCTGCTGCCCATAGCTTTTACGATGCACAGAGAACAATGCAGAGGCAGTGGAGTATCATGACTACATGTGAACCAGTGTGTTGTCTCTTGCAGCACTTGATCATTCGTGCGCTGCTGCTATCGCTGATACAAAGACCAGCGAGGCCGACAGGAAGTGTCCCCGCAGCCCGTCCGTCGTCTCTCACATCTCTGTGACTGATTCGCGTCTGCGTCCGTGTCCGCCCCGCGCTGTGGGTGCTCGCCGGGGCCGGGGCCCACGTCAAAGCCCAGCTGCTGCGCTCTAATGACAGCCAGCTGTTTGATCGGCCGCGTTGCCTGTCACTGAATATGTGTGAGAAACCTGCCATTTGTTCCCTCGCTCATTTCACAGTCCCGCCAGCCAAAAAAATGTAACCTATAGTCGTGAATGGCACGGTTTTCAGAGTTGAATGTGCGGGGGGGAGGGGTGGGGTTTGGGTGTGTGGGGGCGTTCCCTTTGGCTGAGACTCGGTGTGGTGCACGCATCCTTGGAAACGTTACCTTTCCGCACAGAGGCACACTTGTCTTTGGCGCTGTCCCCGGACGAGTACATCAAGGAGCGACCCTTGACCTCCAGGAAGACCCGATGGTGTCTCTTTAGTGCCATTTGACAGTCCTGACCCTCCGGTGTCCGCGAGGCGCATTGATTTTCCCCCGAGAGGAAGCGGCAGCGAGGCTCTTCCTCGCTCCTCCCCTTCAGCTTTTCAGAGGTCAGCCGAGCGGCGGAGGAGCGGCTGGCCGACCTTCAATCGCCGTCCGCCGTGCTCAGGTGTCCCGGGGCGGCATTAAGCGCGACCAGGCAACCCCGAACACAATCAGGCCCTTAAAACTGCGAAGGTATTGGCATACAGGTATCCATCCTGTGCCGGGCGAGCCACTGAGTAAGAGATACCTGCTGCCGGTATTTATAGGAGGAAGTGCCACCGCTACCTGCATGGAAAGCGGTGCGAATTTGTAGGGAAAATGTTTGCTGACTCATTACGAATGCCGGCAGCAGGTTTCAATTGCAGAACTCTGACAGATCACACAGATTTGTGTTTGTCTGCGAACAACTTAGACATTTATCAGGTGGGCACCGCTAGGAGCTAGCAGCGTAATTGCTGTATTAGCCATAAATGCCGTTAATCAAATCATCACTTTCCCAGCGTGCCGGTCGGAACAAGGATTCCTTTGCTGAGCGCCGCCGCTGACGGACGGAGCTCAAATATTTCATATCCCACATCGTTTTCATGCTCGGCTGCCAGTCACTTTTCGCACCGAGTTCAGTCGCCTTGATGCTTTCCAGAAGTGTTGCGCAGGAAGAAAATTCTCACAAAGGGAGAGGCACAGTGAAATATTACAGGCTGTATTTTAAAGAATTTGTTCTGGGAACCCGCCCGCTGGTGCCAAGTTAATATTAGCCAACATTTGGGCGATCATTTAAGTTAATTGTGCCATCGTGAGGTGATTCAAAGGACTTTTTCTTTCACTTTTTTTTTTTTTCAAAGAAGGATGAGCCACAGTGCCTTTATACGGTTCTCATTATAGAGGTAAAATAACCAGTTTTGTCAAATTTGTTATCGCTGATGTCACAAAAAACCTCAGTAAGGGCAACGCGACAATATTTAGAATATTTTACAAACTTGTAAAATAAATTGCATGCAAATAGTCGCGAAAAAACGATTTTTATATTGCAAAATCAATGCGAGTGAGTGATTTTAAAAAGCATCATCTCACATCCAGATGAGCAATGAGCTCATTCATTAAAGTGGTACAATTCGAGCACCCGGTTGCTGTAGGAAACAGCATTTTAAGTGTAATCCACTGGCATCAGGAAGCAGCGTTTCCTCTGCAAGAGTAAACAAGGGTGACCTCTGACCCCTGCCAATCCATCACAGAGACAGACGCAGCGCTGCGGGGAGATAACGTTGTTCAGCAGTCAGGCTCCGTCAACCTGCTGTTTGCATAACAGCAGGTAAGTAAATAGAATCTTTCCTTGCATAGAAAAATTTAGGTTTTCAAGAATTGCTGGAGCTTCCAAAGAAAACTGAGCGTTTCCAGTGTTGTGAAGTAAAGGTTGGTACTTTAAGGGGGAATCAGAAATGCTTCTTTGAGGTCGGCTTTTGGAATCAGGGAAGAGGAGAAAATCTACGACGGGCGCCGAACCAGAAAGAACAAACAGTAGGAACACGAGCTGGGAAGCTCACGTAACTGTGTTTGACTGTGATTTTATCAGGGCTGATCAGCTGTGGTTTCGTCCCTTCAGGTCACATCCAGTGGACCTTTGTTCCCTCCAGCAGCGCTGCTAAAACTGCGCACATTCAGTGATTCAGCTGCACCGCGGGAAAGCTGTTTAGTCTGAACCACACTGACTAATATCCCCGCAGTTGCCTTCTTCATAACAAAGGTTGTCAAACATTAAGTCAGGTGGACTGAGTCATTAACAAAGTGTTGCATTGACCGGAAAAAGACTCACTACACGGTGTGCAGATAGTTTGTGTTTACAGAGCTGCAACAGTGGCTGCTAATGCTACTATTCACCAGCCCGTCATTGCATTACAACTCTCCAACACATTTGGCTGCAGAAATTAAGCATCTAACAAATGCAAACTTTGCTTTGTTCTCTTTCTAACCCAAGGTATTCTTTTTTTTTTTGTTCCCTCATTAGGATCGTTGATGTTCACGTTTTGTAAAAGATATCAGCCTACCCTCATATGAAGGTTGTTTCTTTGTCAATTTACAAAGGGGAAGGTTTCTATGCATGAGCATGGGGCACAGATGCACCTTTGAGTTATTGCTTTTAAGCTATGTCACCTCTTCCCTGCATACAAAACTGTGTGAACAGAAATGTTGGGAAGAATTGCTCTAAAAACGAGATTTCATTGTGGAGAACTTGAAGACAGAAGATATTTTTTCAAAGCTAGAATCGTTGCCAGGAGCTCAGGGCCACTGCTTAACGTTTGCTTTGCTTTGACGCAGTGTGGACATTTCTGCGGCGTTTGGCTGGTCCTCACTTTTCCTGACAACTTTATCGTGAAGTCTTTCATTGAAGACATCAAGACATTGTGAGGAGTGAGGTTGAGTAAAGGTTAGACATGCTGTGGTTTGCATTCGGGTCTGGAAAATCAGTGAAAGTGCAAACATGTGAATGCATGCGTGTATGTTTACGAGTGATTCCTCGTGCTTTACAAACACACACGCAGATATTTTCAATGAGATTCTTCTTTAAAAGTATGTGAATTGAAGGTCTCAGCAAGGCCCATTTTCTATCCTCCAGTTTCAAAACACCTTCATCAATTAAATAGAATCGAAAAGCTCAGGATGTCACTTTTCCATTATTGAACGCCTTTGAAACCATTTGCACTGCCGTCAATATAGCTTTAGATCAAGTCAAACACGGCGCTCCATCCAGATGAGTACATTCACAATTTGTGCTTATGAATCTGTGTATATTACATCCCTGCTAAACACTCGGGTGTAACCAAGGGGGATGTTATGACAGTGCGAAGGATGACCTTCCCTCTGTCGGCTCATCGGCGCTAGAAAAGGAAGAGATAGCGCTATCGCCGCTGTTTATTGTGTCACGTGTCCGTTTACATGTCGCTACATCCTCGCCCAGCGTGAGCCGGACTCACTCCCACTTTAATCTACAGTGCTCCCGACCCGCTGCTGTTCTGTCACCCTGACATGTTTAACAAATACTGTCTGCCAGGGACAGGATACATCGGAGGTGTTGTTGTCGGCCGGCACGGAAGGTGATGGATTACGCGTGATTTCGCGCCTCCTTCTTATCAATATCCTCAAACACTCCTCCACATTTCTTCACTCCCGGAACACCCACGCGCCACCACGCTACACACCCACACCCTTCTCCTCGCCATTTTTAAGACCTTTCATCGCATACATTTTTTTTTTGCAGCACTTTTCTCTCACTCTGTTTGTTTCTGGCGACTTCCTTTTCTCTAATTCATCCAGGAGGTCTGAGTGGCTGCCAGCAGGAGCGCAGAGCGCCTCAGAGGACTCCCCCCCCCCTTCAATCGGCTCCGCACAAAAGCAACAAAACACGCCTGTGTAAATATTTCAGTGGCTTCGGCACCTCGTCCAGGGTCCCGCTGCTCGCTGTCTGCTGGCCCTCGGTGCGAGCCATTGTGTGGCCCAATGGCAGACTGTTTTGTGCTGTGTGCTGCCGGACATGGCTGGTCTGTTGTGGGGAGGCAGCAGTGCCTGCATGCATGCAGTGGCAGAGGAGAGGATTAGGGTTTGATGTTTCACTGTGTCCAAGCGGCTGCCATGCACGCTCCAGCGCCTTGGCACGGCGCGCACAATTTACATCATTTAGTCCCGTCCCCATCCCCCACCAGGCTGCAAAATCCACTTCAAATGGGCTTCAGATAATTATTCGGTGCGTCCGAGGCACCTCTTAGCTCCGCTCGCTATCGGCCAATCAATGAGAGGCGGAGTGACGATTTGGCATTTGTTTGAACGCTGCGTTTAATAGGCTCCCAGCCCGGCAGAGCCCAGTGCATTAATAGCTCGGCTGCTTTCGCACTTTTCTCCAGGCAGGAAAAGTTGCTCCTCTGCTGCTCGGCTGCCGCTGCAGGGAATGGGATTCGTGTGCTCCGAGGCCAGCCGTGCCCTTGGCGTGAGCCGCGTCCCTCGGCGCTCCCCTCAGCGAGTCTTCAGGGAGCGCTGGCCAATAAGAGTAATGTCCTCCCCGCGACGGCACGGCCGCCGTTCAACAATTTACGGGCAGATTACAGATTCTAATAAAATTTTTGCAGCCTTAATTAAAGAATCTGCTCCCCGTTTTTATGACAGTTCAGTTGGGCCTCCGCCGCGTCTATCCAATTTAATTATTCTGATGTACATAATTAGCATGAGGGGGAGGGGGCATTGTTCACCTCATTTGCATATTATATTGGATAATTGAATGAGAGTGGCTGATGATTAAATTAGGCTGAATGACAGATGATTCAGCGCATGGTAAGGAAAAGTTAACAAAATGAGCAGACTGGGAATACAACATGTTCCTTCTGAATATTTATATGCTTCACCGTGGTCAACCCCCTACCCCTCCCTCCCTCCCTCTCCTCAAACACACCCACACACACACACACACACCAGCAGCAGCGGCAGACAAACTGGGCTAATTTAAAAAATGTGCAGCCGCTAAACCCGGGGCGCTGCCGTGTCACAGGACGGCGTTTCTTCACCTCGGCGGTCGGCACCGCAGGCGGGAGGTCAGCGCGGAGCGACGCGCGAGGAAGAAGCATTTGTTTTTTCGAACCCCTGCGAATGTGCTCCCCTCGTCGCCGAGGCGACGCGTTTGCCGATTGATAAGACAAATGAGAGTTGTGTGGGGAAATTCATTTTCCAGGCACTTCCAGTGTAAACACAGACTCCTGGTGCCTGCCGCCCCGACACATTATGGACAGGCTCAACTGGCCCACGGTGGCTGTCCAGCAAAGAGACAGACAGAATGTGGTTGAAACCAGTTCCAGAATGACAAAAACAGGAAGTGCAGTGGACACAAACAAAGCGGTTGAAATTTAAATGATTTATTATTATTAGCGGTTTTCCTCTATAACAGACATATGGCTATTTTAAGATGATATTTCTGTACCTTTACATGTTTTTGTCCTCCTCAGAAGGTCACCTGTGGTGTTGTGTGACACGTTAATATCTGCTGGTATTACAAAGCTGCGTAAAGGGACAGAAATATCATCTTAAAATAGCCATGTGTCTGTTATAAAAGAAAAACGCTAATACCTCATGAAGACACAATGAACCTCATTCACTTATTAGTAGACAAAAAACAAAAACAAAAATAAAATTAAAAAAATAAAAATTAATACTTTTCTTTGCTGGGAATTTTTATTTCCAATCTTGTTCCGAGCTTCATCGTTGACATTAGTAGCAGTTCACACTCTCCCTGCACCCGAGATTCACCCCCTGGAATTTTTCCACGCAGGGTTTTTCGGGCAGGATAAATGTTTAGAGGGAATATTTGGAACAGCTTTAGCCTTTCACATGCTAATGTAAGCAGTGGCGGCACAAGAAAGCCGGCCTGACCCAGGGGCCACTCGGTGACACAGTCTGCTGATTCAGTGCCGGCAGCCTTGCCTTTGTTTATGTGAGCGCACGAGAAATAATGCACATCATAAAAAGGGAGAACTTTGAAGGAGAAGCACTACTCGCCATGATAAATGCCCCCTGCTCTTCAGATATAAATAACTCTTCCCAATAGTACAAAAGCAATCTCGGGAGTGACTTATTCACCGTCATTTCTACAATAACACTGGGCCGCGTTTCCACCCCTGGTGTTTCTCACATACTGAATCACCCTCTGGGAAACCTGTCAAACACTGATTTGGACGTAGACTTTGAACATATTTTAATTATGATGTTTCCACGTCTCCAACATATCATTCGTTTCCCAAATGCGTAATCTATATAGGAAAAGGTTTTAAAGTGCAAAACTGCCAGCAAACACTAAAAATAAACAAGATGGGAAACTCAATATCGTCCCTCCAGGAGGGCAACGAGGCTTGCTGCCTTCAAGGGTCGTCGTCCAAACACAACTCGCAACACGCGCCAAACGTGTTTGCCTTTGTCTCCCTCATGCCTTGTAAAATCCCCTCTGTTCTGTGCGGCGCGGCGCGCACGCACAACCGGTACACAAAGTGTCGTCTCATTGTCTGCCTTGGAGTCATCTCAGGGAGCGGAGGAATTTACACAGTCTCTTGGATCTGTCAGTAGGTGGTAGAGGAAACTGTAAAGATAAAGTCCCCACAGCAGCTTCAAGTCCTGCCTCCTTTGCACAAGAGCCTCGGGAATCTCTCAGATCTCCCCAGACACGGCCGTGCTCCCACCCCGCCACCCCCCACACACCTCCATTACCCCTCCCCCGCCCTCCGCCTCTTATCAGAGATCTGACCGTGCCCACTTCCACCAAGCGCTCGGAGAGAAAGATGGAGATCTGCGGTGTTTGTGTTGGAGGGCTGATATCTCTCAAGGTGTCCGTCGCTCGGCACATCTCGCATCTCTGCGCAAAGAAGACGTTCAATGAGCTGAAGCCGTTTAACTCGGCTGGTTCGCTTCCTTCCTCCCGTGTGTAGGAAGTGCGCGCCGCGCAGGAATTTCTAAATTTGTCAAAATCAGAATCGTTTTTATTTCACTGTAGGATTAGCCAGTGCTTTTCTGGTTTCAAAGTGATTCTATTGCAGACTGGGTTATCCTGTGACAGTGCTACTTTGACAATAAAGGAACACTGTTTCTTTGGAAAAGCAAACATCTGGTGTTTTCCATTTGTGTAGCCACACACGTATTTTTTTTAACATTCCTAGGACTGATATCCAGAATATTTTCACAGGCTTTATAGGGTTAAAATGACATACAGTGCTCGACAGTCTGCAGGTCTTTTCCGCTCTGTGCAGAGTCAGACCACACCTTGGTGTGTTCCCAGCAGACCTGTAAATGTTAAACAACCCAAGGCAATAAAATACTACAAAAGATCTCAGATTTAATAATTGAGATAATAAAGAAAAGATCCGTAAGTAAAAACGTGAATGAATTTGATGATGTGGGCTGAAGTTGTCAGCTGTGCTACTTTATCATTAAACTCCATTATTTTATAATGTTTGCAGTGCATTTTAAAATAATTGTGGTTGTTTTAAATGAAATAAAGAAATTGACAAAAAATATTAAAGACATAGCAGCGACATCCAGGCTGCTTGCGTATCTCACAGAAAGTTGCAAGAAGCAGCACGACGCACGACAGACAAAGACGACGTCTGGACTCCAGAGTCGGTCGTGAGGCCGTGCCAGCTTCTCTGCTGCTGATAAATGCCTCCTCCTGCAGAAAGCACTTGATGAAGGATAATTTGTTTGCATGTTTAATGTTGCGCCACTGGCTGGCTGGGGATTACAGTGATTGGTGATTGGTGATGCTGTTAGTGGCTTGGAGTAAGGGCAGTGTGTGTTTTGGATTAAACATGTGTGTGCATCAGTCTTTGCTTGTGCGTTTTCAGCTCCAAGTCTACACTGACACAGAGCTCAGCTGACTCTCCGCCTGCCTGCCTGCCTGCCTGCCTGCCTGCCTGCCTGCCTGCCCTCTCTACAGCAGACAGCAGAACCTCGGCCTCGAAGGGAAAGACACGTGAGGCATTTCTATTTTTTTCCCACACCTTCACAACATCCATGGTCCGTTTGGAGATGAATAAACCTTGAATTTCATTGTTTGGAGATTTATGAAACTCCCTCGCTGCCGAATGCTCCTTTATATGCCTTGGCAGGCGGAGGAGTCGCCGACTAACTCTGTGCAATTTCACACTCCGCCGCCAAATGCTACTGGTGAGCCTTCCCAGACCTCACACTGACAGACGGGTGCGCGGCGAGCACCGGAGGCGAGTTAATTTTCGTGCTATAAGTCAAGGAACGTATGTAAGTCCTCGTTGCATCGGTGCAGATTTCCCTCCAGCCGTCCCGGTAATCTCTTATAAAATTTCACCCACCTCCTCCCCTTTGGCCCCGACTCGGAAACCTCCGCTGCAGAACCTTCTGTTTATTGTTTCTCGGTACCGCCTCTCGTTTTAAATCTTGCCCAGTTCTTGCGTAGATGATCCTCGGTGTCCTTTCATCCTCCCGAGAGCAAAGAGATCGCCAGTTCCGTCTCAGCTGTTGTCCAAAACATCTTGCGACAGCCCCTCATTTGATCCGCTCGAGGCCCCTTTGAACGCCGCTGTAGAACGCGGTCCTCAAGGGCTTTAGCCTCAGATGATAAAAAAGTGAATTATTGGTTTGTTTATCACGCTCTTAAAAGCCAAAGTGCATTATTAAACACAGTGCACATTAAAAGGGGAGTATTGTTAAAAGTGTTTTAAAAATCTTGTAAATTCGGGTAATTTATGTCACGGCACTGAAGGAGGCTCACCCTGGCCTTCTGGTTTTAATTTGGTCTGGGCTTTGCTCTCTCAGGGTCGGTACCTGGGGATGATGCTGCCCCCCCCCCAGACAAAATCTGACCGAGGTGACCCCATGAGCAGGCCTGCGGTCGACTTAAACTTTAAATGGAAAACCAAATTACGTGGATCACGGGGATAGAAAAACAGCAGCAGATCTTCCTGCTCATAAGCGCCACCGTTAAAATCGCTAGAAGCCATTTTAGAAATTAGTCAAACGATGACTTTGGTCATTTCATGTGTTGTTTCATTTTCCAGTGCTGTGACTACGTTTCTAAATATAGGCCACCGGCAGTGAGCGCGTCCCACTGGGAGAAAATTAGATGTTAATGTAGCGTGTGACAGCATCCTGCAGAGACCGTGAGTGACAGTACAAATTGCCATCCATCAAAACCTTTGAGGTCATTCTTTGAGAATGAGTTTACATTTGAATGTTTTTTCCTAAATTTTACAATAATACTTTGTGTTTGTGATAACGGCAGTTTTGTCCTGATGAAAAACCTTCTGGAATGACTGAATGAAACATCATCTGTCGACTTCAGGCCTGTAAATCCAACGTCTTTTCATCTGTTCAAATGATGAAGGCTTTGGCAACGTACAAATTATTACCAAACTCATATTTACGTTAGCGCCCGCCAGGAGTTTTAATACTGCGAGTTGGCATCTGGCCGTGTGTCTGTCTTTTCCATGTGACGAAAAAGAACAAGTTGAGGAAACCTGCACGAGTGAGGCGACACATTAGATTATTGTGACCAGGCCTTGTCTGGGTGCTGCCTGGGACCAGAAACCTGCTCCAGCCTCTGGGGACTCGCTGGCAGAGGCAACAATGGGTCAGAGCTCCTTCTTTGTGCGCTTGCCCTCCTTAATCAAACTATCCAGAGGAGTGATTGGATTTTAATTCTGCTGGGCCCGCCGTAATGGTGTGATGGACGGGGACTGTTGAATTGGAGCAAGATGTCAGCCCTCGGAGGCCTCCATTAATGATATTGCTTCATTTCTTAAAGTGGCAGCAACGCCTTGGGATGAGGGGACGGCTGCAGTTGGCAGGCAGCAACCCTCCCTCCCTCCCTCCCTCCCCTCCTTTCCCTCTTTCCTTTTTTCACCCTCCTCTATTTTTCCCTCAGATCTGTCCATATACCTCACACTGCTACAGGATCCAGTGTTGTCGAGCATCTTTTTGAATTTCTCACTGTGAGGTTTGAGTCTGCTGGATAGCTGAGGCGTATTATTTCTATTGCAAGCATTTTTTATTTTTTTTTTACACTAATTGAAAGTTCACATCAACCACATCAGCTGCAAAAGCACTCTTTTGCGCAAACTGAATTGTGCGCACGTGGCTGATGCCGAGGCCTGTTTGAGCAGCGAGCACTGAGCCGGCGGTGTGAGCCTCCCGGCTGCATGTGCTCTATTAAGGATGAGTCGCGCGAGTGGGCGACTCGTCTGACAGCGGCAGTATATCAGCGCCGTTCACGTTTCAGTTGTTGCTCCGCCGCCGCCGCCGCCGCCGCGCGCTATAATTAAAGTTTCTCTCTGCCTCGTCCAAATGCTCGAGTCAGAGGGTTAATTGAACTTTGGCACTAAATCTCACGACACAAAGACTTCCTGAAAAGATTCTTGAACTCCTGAACTGACACAGATATGACCCTGGCCAACGCCAGCGTGTCTCCCTGCGGAGCTTTTGATGTCGTTCCCTCGCCGCGAGTTGACTCACGCTCGCCGCCGCCGTCAGCTGCCGGCTGTGGTTGTTTGCCTCCAGTGACACATGTTTGTCTTCCTCATTGGTAATTGGCTGATGTCACATCAGCTCCGAAGGAAGGGCGTGTTTTGAGGGGGTGGGACGACTACAGGTGAACCTCTCATTGTGTTTTATAGCGAGTCATTGTCGAGCGGGGCGGCTCCAGCCTTCCTCTCTCCTCCTAATGGCCGTCGGTGTGTTGTTTTTGCTGCAGATTTATGCGTGGGTGTGGCGCAGTGATTTACGCACCCTTGACACTGTCTCGGCAGCCCGGGACCGAAAGAGGCTGATTGCGGCTCGCTGTGTGTGTTCCAGGTGAGCCTGAGGTCCAGCACGTAACACTGACACACACAACATGGCCAGAAAAGCCCACGGAATGAGAGCACCACATGGATGTTCCCATAACACACACACACACACACACACACACACACACATTCAATTTGCGTGGAGCTGCTGAGAAACTGCTACTGCTGCAGTTTCCTCCCTATAGGTTCACCTGGAGTCCAGCAGGATGGCGCACATGCGTGGTTCTCATGCATTTATTGAACAGCGGCTTTAAAATATTCACATCCATGCAAACTTCATCTTTCTGTTCAGTTTCTGCCAACGTCTGCCTGCAAAATAAGTATTCTAAATAGATACTGGCAAAGATCAAAAGCAAAAAAATGTCATACACACACGCAGACGCGTTAATCAAAACGATACCTGTTTTTTCCGCTTTATACTATTTTTTAATCATGTATTTCATTTTTAATGCGGCTTTCCAAAAGGCCGCCCTGCTCCCCGTTTTGGCCCCACATTTGCGTTTAGAAATTTCAAAGGATAGCACGTGGATATTTACTCATTGCGTCAGTTTCCCATAAAAGTTGCATTCATTGCGCGGGATCGATTGTACACAAGCGGCCTGGTGCTGCACGTACATGTTGACGTTGCCCTCTCATTATCAGCGTAACCTGAGAGTGGAAAACATTAAATTCTTGTCACCAGATGTTAAATTGGCCATTACCCACATGAGATAAATTGCTCCCTCAACCCTCCCACCCCACCCTTCTGTGAAAACACCTAACAGGAGACGGTGTTGAAGCAGACAGTAGCTGCGTTTCCATGACAGTTTTTCACAAAATAAAAGCAGTATTTCCAAAATTTCGACAAAGTGCAATTGCGATTGGCAGATGTTTCCATTGAATGACGTAAAGCGCTTAAGCCGTAATTCTCGTCAAATCTCATCCGTGAGGAGGATGGAGGTACAAAACATTTTGCAATAAACCTGCATTTCGATGTCATTTTCTGTCAAGAATGATTGTTGTATTTTCCTCTTTCATTACTTGTAAAAAATATTCCGTCTACTCCTCCGTCAAAACGTAACGCGCCATTTTCACTTGAAGTGAACTGGTCCCGTGACCCCCATACGTCACGTCCGGTTTCTATGACACGTTTGCAATATGCGTCTATATCAATCCGTCTGAAAAAACCACCTCATGAGATCGTAAAAAACTATTAGCAATATTTGAGAGGTTTTTCGAAGTTTAGGTGTTTCCATGACAAGTTATTTATTGCGATATTTAGGTTTTGCGCAATTCTAGGGGTGATGGAAACGCAGCTATTGCTGCTCAGCTTGGATGTGTATGTTGAGCATGAAGACGAGAAATCAGGAAATCTTTGCTTTCGGTCTCTCCGAATTGGTAGCCAGTTCCCAGCTTTGTAGTTTGCAAATCCTCCATAGGTGTGTGCTGACCGATGGAGTTGTCCCAATGTGACGTGATCACATTTAGTCTGGTTTCATAAGAGCCCCAGTTCAAGTTGAAAAATTTCCCCCATGCCCCCACCCTTTCCCTTGGACACAGAAAGAAACATCTCTGAGTCCAGACTCTGCGTTCAGTCAGTCTGTCAAATTGCTTCCCAGGAGAGTCGGGGATTTTATGGTAGCCCCGGCGGCTCCTCTGCTGGTGGCCCCCAGTGGAGCCGCGAGGTCACGGTGGACCAGTGTGTCGAAACGTTCACAGAGCTTCCCTGCAAATCCCACACACTTATTTTTACAACAATTTAACTGTGACGTGATTGGTTGGTGCCTTCCATTGCACAATACTACTTTAAAAAAAAATCAGTCTTTAATGACCTTATTAGGGACTGAGCCCCAGTGATAGACCAGCCCTGGAACAGGGGCGAAGACCTCAATTCACGTTCTTTCTTTATTCTTGTAATATATCTACCACCTGTTTCTGCTAAAATCTGAACCCCTGAAGATGCTCCAAAATTCAACAAATTTGACAAGAAGGTCGGAATTGGCAAAAAATTTCATACAATTGCAAAATTTTGCTCTATAAACCTAAACACACACACACACATTTTTCAATTTTCATAAATGCTGAAATTCTTTATTCTGCCACTCCATCTCATCTATAATAGGACATTCGTTTGGGTCATTTTGGGCTCCCTAAGGGGGGCTGAGCCCAGCAATAGGACCAGCTCTGGAACGGAGCAGGCCTTTGCTGGGGCAACCCAATTGAAATTGTAATGTTATGTAATGTAATGTAATCCAAATCACACTCATTGGGGCACCGGACACATACAGTCACACCCTGGGAAGCTCATTGAGGGGTTTCATACTGATGACAGCATCGATGACAGGCGTCAGAAGGGGTCAGTGGGTGTTGGCAGGGGTCAGCGGGCCACAGCAGGTTCAGTCCCTTGAACGCTTCTAGCAGATTTTATTATTATTATTATTATTATTATTATTATTATTATTATTATTATTATTATTATTATTATTATTATTATTATTATTATTATTATTGTTATCATTATTATCATTATTGTTGTTGTTGTTGTTGTTGTTAGATGTTCTTTAACATAAAATTAAACATTTTATTAAGGAAGTAAAATTGGATAAGATTCTATCACAAAAGAATTTAATAATTGTTGCATATAATTGCTTATGCGCTGCTTCTTATATGTTTGTTTTTTGTTTATTCTGTAGCAATCAAATGTTGAGGGTTTTCTTGGTTTGTTTAGCCCCAATTTCCCATATAAAATAAATATCCATCAGTCTACAAGAAGGTGTTTCACATTTGTGAGCTGCCAACGGCAACAAAGGCTGTGAGATCCAGGAATGGCTGGTACAAATATATTGCATGACAGCCATGCATCCATGTCTGTCAGCCAGTTTGTAAGACGGACATCCAGATTAGAATTTCAACTCTGTCTCTTTGCCACCCTCTGAATTTCACACCCATATGTGCAGATGTGGCACTTTGGGCATTTATTCCACTTGAAACCTTGTGAGATTTATTGTATTTTATGACTCCAGTGTGAGGCTGTGTTGATCAATGAAAAGCAAAACCAGGTTGTCAATTGCTAAATTGAATTGTGGTGATTGCATATCCAATTACCACTTCATCAATTTATTTGTGTTTGTCTGGGAAAAGAATGTATGTAAGCAGTTTAAAACAAAGACCACCTTCACAAAATGCTTCTAAGACTACAAGTTAGCATCAATATTTATATTAAAATTTTAATTCTGCGACTTACACCAATATTTAGTCTACCTTGCTGGATGAAAGGTCAGACACAGAGTAACTGATATGTTTCTCAGTATGGCCCTGGCTAAATCAATACCTCTCTGGAGGAATAAAGTGCAAAAAATATAAGACAGGGAGTACAATGCATGAGCCGATGTATTTACCATCGGATAGTATGTTTTTATTTATGGACCGAAAATAACAAATAAAATAATAATGTGGTGAAAAGATAAAGATGAAATAAATCTCGTATCCGCATAATATAAATTTGAGAAGATTTGGAAGAAATAAATATGTCGGTCGGCTGTTTCTAGAGCACTGCGTACCAGCTGAAGAATTACATCACACCTTTAGAAGGGAAGCCGCCGTTAATCATTAATGCTACGGTGTCATTCCCTCTGACAGCGTCCAGGCCATTTGACACAGTTTGGAGTTGATCCTTAGAGAAGAACAAGTGAGAAATGACGAGGCTTCTGACCAACGCGGGAGATTCTGCCGCTATTTTTGCGCATCTCCGCGTTTCGTCATTTCACGTCACCTGTAAGTGACCAATTTTCCCTTTTTCTCACAAGATTCCTGTCTGCCCTCGTTTCTTCAAATATTGGCCTCATTGTGAGCGCAAATCACGCTGTTCATCGCTATGTTGTTGCTATGTGATCAATAGGCCCCGTGTTCGTTTTCTGCATTTCATGTTTAATGTTTTAAATTCATTAAATATCACGTTGGCATTACAAAAAAAAAAGAATAGAAAAAGAAAATTCAATCATCTTTTCAGAATGCCGACTTTTGTTTCTCTGCTCAACGGCTGATTTAAACGCAACCATTTAAAATTTGAACAAGATCACGCAAAAGGCGTCGCGCAACGACGGTAACCGAGTTGTTTTGGAAACACACATTTACCTACAATTTCTTTTTTTTCCCAGGCTAGATGACATTTAATAGGCCTGAATTCTTGTCTGTAAACGCCATTGTTATTCGTCCCCTTATCTCTCTTATCTTAATCTCCTGCCATTGTTTGCTTTATCTTATTTGAAAAAGCTCAATTACAAATCTATTATCTGCCCTTTTGTCTTTCAAACTTCCGACGAGGACGTCGACACTAAGGAGGGAGAAAAAGAATCCCGCGAAAATGATCGAAATATTTAAGATTTGCTCTATGCGGTGGAATTCATTACTCTGTTCAATTGCTGCAAAAACAGCGAATTATAATCGGCAATAATATTTTTCCCAAAGTCATTATTAGACAAATTCTATTCACCTCTTTCGCAAAGAAGTGAGTTCAATCTGCAATTACAGCAAACAAATTAAATACTATTTTTAGAATATCTTCGGAACAAAAATTGTTTGGAAAGGAAAATGATGACACAGATGACTAAAAAAATAAATATTGTTACAAAATTGGAGCGCGCGTATCAACTCTATCTGCCCCTCCGCGCGGTGTAATGGAGGTCAACTCCATTTAGTTGCTTTGGCACGAGCTGTCATCCGGGCTGACCCGTGCGCAATAACGCAATTCAGCGAAGGAAAATAAACCGAAGAGGAGAAGTGACCCTTTACGAGGTGCGCCTCCTCCTCCTCCTGTGTGTGTGTGTGTGTGTGTGTGTGTGTGTGTGTGTGTGTGTGTGTGTGTGTGTGTGTGTGTGTGTGTGTGTGTGTGTGTGTGTGTGTGTGTGTGTGTGTGAGTTTGTTGTGTCTCGGGCCATGCAGTGTGTCGCTGGCAGGTGATGCCAGGACTAGATAAGAGGTCGCCGATCCCCCTCCGCGCCGTCTGGACCCGTTTGGGGGACGCGGACCAGAGGAACTGGACGGAGCACAATCTGCAGCAGATTTTTGCCCTCGAGACAGAGAAGCCGAGTGACCAGTGGCCGATCCCTGTCGCGAGACCGAAGGCGGGGGTACAGAAGAAATGTGCAGATAGCAGCCGCCGATAAGACGGCAGAAGCCCTGCGAGGCTTTAAATCGGGCTAACTCGATCTCGGTTTAACAAGACGAACAACATATTTGGACTAACTTAATATTTTCTTTAAGAAAGAAAATCTGGCCCCGCAAGTCCTCGAGCTCTGTGTTTGACAGTTCTCTGAGTTTGGAGAGAGAACGACACAAAATAAATAAATAAAAGGAAATAAATAAATAAATAAGAAAGTGAGAAAAAATACCCAAAGATTCTTTTTTTTTTCTACAACAAAAAAAATGCTGACGCTGATTTCAGTTGAAAAGGCGTAAAATATATTTTCTTTAAAAAAAAAAAAAAAAAAGCGAGTCCAAAATGCGCAAAGATTGGTCATTAAGACACGTTGTGCATTTAGCGGTTTTATTTTTATATCAGTTAATAATCCCTTTACGAATCGCTTTCCTAACAATAAATAATATAACAATAATTTAGTTTTTTTGTTCGATAAATTCAAACAACCGGCCCTTATGATAAAATATTTTACAACACGAATAAACTGCAGATTATCATGCTCCGACCTTAAGACAATAGAGCCCAACTGGACTCCACAACGCAGTTAAATGTATCAAAAAATAAAATAGAACAAAACGAATCAAAATGAAACGAGACACAATGAGTTCACAATGAAATATCCTGAATTCTGGTCTGCTGCGTCACGAAACTGTTGTCTCCGGTGTTGCTCTCTGTTTTTATCATGGAAGCTTGTATAGTAATATCCACTGGAAGGTCTTCTGTACATGGTCTCTCTCCTTGTCAAGTCATGCAACACTTGCTTTTGCTCAGTCTCTGCCGATAAAAAAAAAGCTCCACCAAAAAAATAAAAAAACAAAATGGGGAAAAACGGAGTCTTTCTTTGTCCCATCTCAGAAAATATTTCAAAAAAAAAAAAATCCTTTCTGGTCGATGTGATAAGCTGGCCACATGGTCACATGCAGGGTTGAGGGGGGGAGGTTGGGATCATGCTGCAACTGTCCTTGCAGAAGAGAGAGCTGGGGAGATGAGATCTCTGGAGGTGGAGGAGGAGAGGGGGCCCCGTTTCACGTCTCCACCGGGCTGGGGACCATACTGTTGGGGGTGTCCGGTAACTGCGAGGACAGAGAAGTCACGTCGCTTCCCGATGAGTTCCCGAGAGAGCCCGACTCAGAGAAGGACACCTGGACAGGGGGAGAGCCACGCACTGGTCAGATAGATAGATAGATAGATAGATAGATAGATAGATAGATAGATCAGGGATGGGCAAACTTTTTGACCGGTGGGCCCACAATGGGTTCTAAAATATGACAGAGGGAGCGGGAACAGATGGATGGAGTGTTTTGGTGACCCACCTCATAGGAGAAAAAATATATATATCATGGGATGTGTAGAAAACGTGTGCTTTAATGTCAATTGAAAATACAACAACATATGTCTTTGAAGCCCCACAGCATTTAGCTCTTTATTGAAATGACTCTCAAAATGCTGACAAAAAATGATGAAATACAGCATTTTATGACTTAATATTTATAGAATTTCCCCAAGTTCAGCAGGCCGGATTAAAGTAGTTTGGCCATGCCTGATCTAGGTCGATAGATAGATAGATAGATAGATAGATAGATAGATAGATAGATAGATAGATAGATAGATAGATAGCGCATTTGTCGGTGAACACACACACCAGTTGCTGGAAGGCGGGCTGGTCCAGGTCGCTCTGCAGGGCGAACTCACTCAGGGCTTTCCATGGAGGCTGGTAGGTCTGCACCTCCACCGGGTTCCCCTGCACCGTGCTCTCGTGCCGAATAGGGCTGCCAGCCACCAGGGGCGTCCCTGTCAGGCCCTGCAGGTTCTAGGGGAAATCAAGAGGAATACTTTTTTTTAGTAAAATGCAAAGAAAAGGAAAAGGGATGTGTAATAAGATTGGAAGGACATACGTTTGTATCAGGACAGAAAACATTTTCAAAAAAAAAAAAAAAAAAATTATTACAGATTTGAATGATGAATTATGAAGGCATCTGCAGGCCAACGGTGATATGCAACGATGCCGCGGCAGAAACAAGCTTGTTTGAAGTCGGAAGTGAAATTTCTTGTGAACTTCTATGACGTCTTTTTTTTTTTTTTTCTGTCTCTCATCACAATAAATACCGTAAATACATTTTAAATCCAGTGCTCTAATGGTTACTTTTGATGAACGTGTGAGTTTCCACATTAGACAAGACAAATATGATTCCCACCAGAGAGAAAACTGACCAAGACAGAAGTATCGGAAACTTCGATGTTGTGGGAAAATTGTGATTTAAAAGCCATATTTCTTCTTGTTTTACGCCATGTCTCTGGGGTTGTTCGACGTTCATGCTCGCAGGACGGACACACACACACACACACAAACACGACGGTTAGTAATCAAGAGGGTCCGACTTACGAAGATGCTTACAGTCTTATCGCTGTGCTGCTGCTGCTGGAGCTGCTTCATCAGGATGGACTTCTTCTTGTCTTTGCAGCGCTTGTTCTGGAACCAGACGCGGATCACCCGCGGGCTCAGGCCCGTCATCTCTACCAGCTGCTCCTTCATCAGCGCGTCCGGCCTCGGGTTGGCGTTGTAGCACGTCCGCAGCGTGTGCAGCTGCTTCTCGTTCAGCACCGTCCGCACCCGCGTCGTCTTTTCCGACTGCTTGTGGACGTGGTTCCGGTGCGGGGCCTGCCGCACTGTCACCGGCTCTGCGCGTCGAGGAGGGAAACGAACGAATTTGGTTAGGAAGCGAGTCACTTGCCTTTTGAGAAGAAAATGACGTTCGGGACGTCATCGTTTGAAACATCATCGTCGCCCCAACACAGGTGAAAACAACAACCTCCAGAAGAAGTTTTGGAGAGAAAAAAAAATTAATCGAAAGCAAAAATATCTAATAATGCATGGGAAGGGTTTGTATTTTGCATTGGTGGATCTGTGACCCCCCGACCTCCTTCCCGTCCTGCATCGGTTCACTATTTAATAAAGAAACATAAAGGAAGGTAATTTGTGTCATTTTACGTCAAATTAGGTGTTTTACGCAGCTGCGCGCCACCCTCGCTCGATTTTTATTTCCCATCCTTGTTGTTAAAAAATACAGGGATTATATAATTCACACACAGTCTTATTTCAGCTGGGCCCACAGCACTTAAAGAGCCTCCAAAATATGAAACCCCAGTTTGACTTTTACGCCGGAGGCTGCAGTCACTTTTTTGGAGCGGACCGCTTTTTGTGCAGTTAGTTTAAAAAAAAAGAAAAGAAAGAAAGAAAAAAAAAAAAAAAAAGAACTCACACACAATCACACACTGTTTTGTTCCCTTTATCCTGTTTGGCAGCCGTCCTTCAAAAAAAAAAAAAAAAAAATCTGACAGCGCGCGTGCACGGTCGCACGGACACGTGCACGAAGCCCACCGGCTCTTCTTGCGTGCCAGATTATTCAGATCATGACACCAGAGCAGGTTAGCGCTAATGAGATCAATTATGAAATCAGTCTAACGAAAGGTTAGACAGCGGCGGCGCGCGCTTCAAAACACTTTCACACACACACGCGCGCGTTCTCTCTCTCTCTCTCGCTCTCTCTCTCTCTCACACACACACACACACACACACACACACATCCGTTTATGATAAGATTAAGAACAAATAATCTTTCAATATTGGCCTCATGGTGACTTCTAATTTCGATTTCCTCAAAATATTCTGTTATTTTAACTGGAGAAAAACACAGTTTAATTCAGGTTCTTATGAGAAGAAATGAGAGATTATTCTTTTTTTTTAGAATGTATTAAATGTCTTTGCTTCTATAATTCAAGATTTTATTTCATTTTTTTTCGTAACCTAGTTTTGTTTTAAAAACCACACAAGTGTCTGTATTATTCCCTCGATAAAAACAACTGAAGAAGAAGCAGCAGCAGCAGCAGCAGCAGCAGCCTCGTACCTGTGAGGTGCAGCGGTCTGTTGGGGTGGACGTGTCCGGGGCTGATGGGGCTTCCTGCGGAACTCCTCTCCAGCAGCAGGCTGTGGTCGGCCCGGCACAGCAACTCGTCCTCCCGCAGGGAAAACTCGTCCCCCGGCAGCAGCTGCCTGCTACACACCGAGCAGCGAAAACACTCGATGTGGTAGACGTTCTCCCGGGCTCTCATCACCAGGTCGCTGCTGCTGAATCCCAGGTTGCATTTTGCGCATTTTATTCCGAAGAGCCTGCAAAATGTGAGAGGGGACAATCAAGCGTCGTAGCATGGAATCATTTCAGAATCACGCTGAGATGTTGACATCGGATGCAATGGATGTGGCAATATTACAAAATCACGCAAATGTTTTTTTTTTTCATGAAATAAAAAATAACTTTTAACTTTTAACAATTGTTTACGATGTTTACTTATTTTTTGTTTTTTCCGGTTCTGTCATCAGGCCCGTTTAAAAATATTTTATTCTCAATCAACGCCACCCTTATAGTCTTAAAACACCTCTTGGCATCGTATTATTGCCCCTCTCCTACCTCACATAGTCTCTTTTGCAATAGGTCTTTCCGTCCCGGACGAAACAAGTGCAGGTCTCATCCAAGTACTGGCTGCATTCCGCACATTTGAGGCAGGCTGCGTGCCACTCCAGGTCGGGGGAGACTCTCAGTATGTACTGGTCATGGATCTGACTTCCACATCCTACACACATCGCGAATCCTGGCTTCTCTGCAAAGATCACACACACACACATGCAGTGGTTGGAGTGGAACGGCTGACAGGAAGTCCCCAAACGCATCAACAACACAAACCAGTGCATAGTCTAAATTGTTGTTCTTTTAAATCGGCTTTTTTTTTTTTTTTTGAAGTCTTGTCGGTGCTGACGGTGTTGCTGCGGTTTGGACTGGTTTGGAGTCTGCAGACCGGACAGCGGATAGTGGGTTTTCCAAAAAGATGACACGATCGCGCCGTATTAAAAACGTCAACATTCTCACAACAAATAAGTTTGATTACAAAAAAAATTACAAATTTTCAAGGAGCCTAGGCAGAGTTTTAATGTCTCTGCTTCGGGAAAAAAAAAAAAAAAAAACTCGACGAATCGACCCCCGCGGCAGTTTAATTGACTTACTTTTGGAATGATCCCCCATATCACCCAAGAAAGAAGAGCTGAAAATAATATCCACCATACAGGACGGATAGAGGGGACTGTGCGCGGCGCAGAAACGGTGTGCGGAGATGACCGGCCCTTCGGCTGCCTCCCTCATAACACGCGTGTGTCTCTCCGGACTCGGGGAGGGCGGCCGAAGAGGATGCAGGGTCCCACACGCTGCGGCTCTGACGTAATGACGTCACCACGGGACCTTCTCCAATCGCGCGAGTGCACATCTACCCCCACGCAATAAATAAATAAATAAAGCCAACCTGATGTTTATTAACTGGTATATATTTAAAAAAAAAAAAAAACAAGTGGAGGCGCTCGCTTTTGTTTTGTCACTGGCCTTGATAAAGATTTGAGACACATGAAGTTTTTGTGATGCTGGATTTAAATCTGTTGTTTATTTATTATTGATCAGAATGTTTAGAGGTTGTGCTGAGAACATGGCATCCTGAATTGCAAGTACAATTGCAGGGGAAAATATTGTCTTTGTATATTTGGTCTAAAGATTTTTAGTTTAGTTTTTTTATTTATTTATTTCTTTTTACCCATATTAACTTTTTTTTCTCATAACAAAAAAATACATATAAAATGATTGAAAATTGTCTTTAGAAATATCACTTCATTTTATAAATTCATGCCAGTTTATTTTTAATACAGATTATTTCAATAAAAATAATAATAGATTCATTAAAAACTAAAAATAATCCGTAATGAATAAAAATACTGAAACTCCACTGCCACTCTCATATTTCTAAAACAGCTCACAGACTTACAAAAAAACATTGTCCTAATCGTTCACTTCGGAGGCTTTTCTGCTCGTCTCCTCCTCGCTGGCCGGTTCCTCATTAATTCGAAAATACGGCCATCTATTGGAGGAAAAGCAGAATTGCAGTCGGACAAGAGGAGAAACCTTTGGTGTGTGTTAAAGTGCTGACCATATAATAAAATAAAAAGAAAACTCAAAATATTGAACAAAAAATCTGAAATGCGTGTAGTGTAGTGCAAGTTTTGATTAATGTTTAATTATCAAATCACAGTGTGGAATCATTTGTTTTTTTAAATTTCAGATAAAAAAAAGTACAAAAAGTCTCAACATTTCTTGCACTTCGTTTTTTTTTAACCAAATATGAATTTTATCAATAATTATTTCCTTCAATTATTTGGTGCTTTTGACCGTTGAGTGTACTCAACCAAGAATATGATTTGAATACTTGCCCAGTCACATGTTGTCTCTCATTCAAGAACAAACTAAAAATAAACATATATCCAACCATACTGCTAGCCTGGATTAAAGGACTCCAGCTACAGCTGACGAGGGTGTCTTCCACAAGCAAGGACTCTTATTTTGAAAATCTCCTTGGAAAAAAAGAAAAGAAAAAAAAATTTGTACCCCTGCACTTAAAACAGTGGCTTTCATTGGTCGTCAACGTCGTAGCCCTGTACAGCCCAGACATGAGGATGTGAGAGGAGGAGTTCTGGAGAGGATGGTGAGGAAAAATATGCAGCCAGTGATCTCCCGCGGTTAGTCAGGAGTAATGTTGGCTCGTTCCAGCGCAGCTAGGGTCAGGTTAGGGTCAGGGGTTTTTTTTATATGTAGATCTGGAAACAAGAATGCTTACTGTAGGGCTTTTAAAGTGATTAAATCTTATGTTGGAAAGCTGACCGAATTGTTGAACTATTATTATATCATTTGCATTTTGGACAGAAAACATTGCAGGATTTTAACTCCTGTAATCTTCCTGGAGAGCCACTCAGACCTTTTCTTGGTTAACCAATAATCAGAATTAAAATAGTGGGATCAAATAAAATGGCGTGGACTTTTTGTAAGACAGATTTTAACACTGCTTTCTGAATAGATGCTTGGAAATCCTTGCATTTTTTTTTTTTTTAAAGTGGAAAACTAGAACTCTGGGAGAACTGTCCCAGAAAATATGGGTGTATCTTCAGAGACCTGGCTGCTGTGTTTTCATGCCCTTTAGTTTCTGTGTCATAACTGCTGCTATAGAAAATGCTTCTGGCCTTTGACACAATTGTGTTTATTGACACTTGACTAAACTATAAAAGAAGCCTGGCCGATGACCTAGATGCAAGTTGTTGGCCATCATGCCAAACTGCACAGGGACTGAAATTAAAATGACAAGTATTGTGGTTGCATGCTGAATCTTGCTATTTATTTTCTATTGTATGACTTGACTTTCTATAGTAACATACTGCATGCTTCCCTCAGCATCCCGGCCACCACCGCTTTGCGCTGCGCTGCCATTGTTCAATAGCCATTGTGTAGTGTTTCACTGGATGTAAACTAACAGAATGAGAACTAAGGGTAAGAATTCAGCTACGTTTAGGTCTAGGAGTTTACGTCAAGGGAGTCAGTTCAGCTCTCCATAAGTGCACCAAGCAAGCAAATTTGTAAGGTTGTTGGTCTGTCACGTCTATTTGTATACTGGCATATTGTGGCGCTCTATCACTAAGGCACTTTTTTTCCTATTGACCTTGTCTGAGTGAAGAGCAGCAACTTCTCTTTGACTGAAAAGGCTTAGAACAGCAACAACAGGAACTCATACTTTTTAAAACCAAAGCCACAAAAGTGCCCTACAAGGAAGCAATCAAAAATCGCAAAAGATCATTAAAAAAACAAAACAAGATGAACATTCCGAAGGCAACAGCAATATTAAGACACAGAACTCAAATTTACACTCTAGTAAATCTGAATTAGCCGCAGGTGTGAATCTGAGGACAAGTGTCATAGTTGATGGCTGAAAAACTTGTGACTTGTCAAGGGTGTAGCCAAGGGTTTCTCAATTAATTACATTTTAATCAGGATTTCATTTTCTGACTGGACTTAGTGTTAGGGTTTCGGTGTTCCTCATGGGCTAGTAGCCCCAAATTTGGCCTGGTGTGTCTTGGGGGCTCCAAATGAAGCAGCACGTGGCCCCATGTCTCAAGGACAAAGTTGACCTTTGACCCTCATAGACTTGCATTGAATTAGGGTAAACGATAAGGCTGAAACTAGGGTTAGGGTGGCTGGAATTATTATTTATCCATTTGGTTCCTTTTGATGCAGGGAAAATGCTAGCTTTCACAAACTGCCACACACATCACTGTCCTTGGCGAGCCTCTATGCCCCTGCAACATGTAATTTTATTTCTGCTAAATATGGGAGTAAAGTGTAAAAAAAAACAATCTGTCCAATGAGAAAAGCATTGAGTGTCCGTTTCTCTGCAGTAGTTGCCGACAAAACAAAGCCAACTGTTTTTAGTGTTAAAAATTGTCACTGATCAGGCAATAATATCCATGTTTTTAATATCTTGAAAAGTCTGCAAACTTCTAACTTTACTTTTTCGTGCTGTCTTTCTACAAGTTGAAACGTTGTTTTGAATCCAAAAAACAACTATACGGCTATAGTTGAACTCTAGAATTTTTTGGCCCAATCTTTGCAAAGAGTTTAACAGTGAAGTGCTTGGTGGAAGAATAAAAAAAACACTCTAGCAGGCATATCGGATTTTGCATGCTCAACAGTTAAGTCCCAATAATCTAATGCATCTCAAAGTTTTCTTTTGTTTTAATAGGTGACCTCACTGCATAATCTGTGACTACTCAATAGAGCCGTCAGCTCATAGATCTAATGGCGTTTCAATTGAATTAGGATGCATTAAACTAAATCCTAGGTATTTTATTACAGCTCATATTGATCTTTATTTCTAGGCTATGCTCTGCCCTGTGCATTATTACAACAAGGTGCAGTCTGGGGTTAATTCAATGCGACTGACTTACTTGCGTCAGTCACTTTTAATTGTGCCATGGTCCTGGTGTTCTTCAGACAGAGTGGTATCAGATTCGGTGCGCTCTTATTACTCGGCAAAAAACCTTCTGGATGCAGTGAAAATTTTATTGCACAGTTTTTGTTTTTTTCTTTGAAAATACAGATTTAATGCTTTTACATTTCCAGGCCGTCCTTTGGGGGCTTATTACGAGCGTTGCTTCCACTTTTATAGACTCTGCCACCGCCACCGTAGGGCTCTGTACATCTTAACATGTTGTGGTTCCCTTTACGGATTCTCCTCCCCAGAGTGTCGGCTAAGCCGAAGGGTGGCTACTATTTCAGACAGCGCCGAGGTCAAATCCCATGATGCCTTTGTCCTGGCCGAGTGTGTCCGTAAGCCTCTTGTTGTTGCAAATGCATTAAGTGGCAGACACGATAAAAATGTAAAGACACACGTACACACACACACAGAAACTTGGTGTCTCAAACCCAAAATTTTTGAATTTGTCAAATTAAAAAATGACGCTTGTGTTCTAAATTCCGTGCACACGTGCTTGGAATTTGAATAGAGTAACGTTAAATGTAGGTGAAATTATAACATATATTCAAGTACATACATATATATGGATACGTTTGTGACCTATGAAAGCCTGCCAAATCAAACACAGCCATTCTTACTGTCACTCTGACATGAAGAAAAAAAAAAAAAACTCCCAGAAGAATCTCCAATCAGAGTTTGATGGCACCCATTATCCTCATGAAATATACATGTGTAACTGAAATCATCCACTTAAACTTTGGCAAGAGTGAGCTGCTCTTGTTTGGAATTCAAGTGGGGGCGGGGAGGGGCAGCTTTTATGGGATGCATTATCCAACTTTCTGGTGTCTCTTGACTGTTTTAGGGTTTTATGGCACTTTGCCTTTATTGTCAGGCCCATAAGTCACGTGGACTGTGCCAGCTCCCCGCGACTCCCTGGGCTCGGTGCGGCTGTGCCAACTGCTCCGGCTCCTCTGGAGCATCTTCACCAGTTTTTCCGTCTACAAGAGCAGTGAACTGACTGTGTGTTTCCATGCAGTGGAGCCTTAAACTGTAAACAGCAGCCCCCTCCATGCGTGGAATACATGAGCAGATGATTAAGAATCATATTATTTAGCATGTCCTGATATTTGGTTTTCTTTATTCATGGCCTCGTTTGAGTTTAAAAGATAAAATAAAATAAAATAATCCAAATGCATTGTGAAGCATTTTTTTCTTTATTTATTTTTTACTTGAGGCTGTTGTTTGGGCTGCACATTGGACACTGCTGACCTCTAACGTTTCCATGTTTATTCAGAACAAGTACTTACAATTTACTCTCTCTCTGTCTCTCTTCTCTCTCTCTCTCTCTCTCTCTCTCTCCCACTTCCTCTCTGACTCTGTGTGCAATACTCTTGTTGTGCTTTATTTACACTCACATGCTGACCGTGTCCCCTGTCTTCTTGTCATGACAGAAAATCTATAATAATAATGCATGATTAGTTCAGTTTTCAAAAAAAAGGCGAACATTCGTTATTTATCAAAATAATGTAAATTGATAATTTATAAATCATTTGTTTAATCCTGTAATGTGTACTATTTTATATGGCTGTGTGGTTAAATGAAGAGAAAAACACAGTAACGAGAACCTAAAAATGAAAAAGAATAGAATATATGAAGAGAAAGCGAGTCAAATGCTCTCTAGCAATCAAGACGCTTTGACTGCAAATTCTTACAGATGTTCTGGGTCTTACTGTCGTTATAAGTGTTGTCTTATAATGATAAATAAATGGGTAACCAACAGCACAGCAGCACCTTTTCAAGGATGACACTTACTTTCTTGAGGATGTCAGGGTGTCGCACGCTGTAACTGATTGCTGGTATAAAAGAGTTTACTCACAGTTTACTCTTATCTCTAAAGTTTGCAATTTGTTGAAGACATCACAGCAGTGACGCTATGTATGCATGCACAGTTATTTGTTGTAGTTTGGGCTTCCTGAGGCCTGCATTGAAGAAGAAAAGAATCACGTCAACATGCAAGCGAGACCACTCTGAGAGGGGAACCATGTTGCAGATTTATAATTTATAATTCTTCAGAGTTAATGCAGTATTCACATGATAATTAGAATGAATTTTTGATTAGAGCCTCGAGGCGCTTCTGCATTGTTGGGCCGGAGAACCTGTGCCATTATTACCTTATTAGTGTAACTGTCAGCCGCCTGTTTTATTTTACAAATGCACATCTTGTATTTTCTTATCAGTCGCCCTCATCAGCACAGAGCGGCGGCCGCGTTTCCAATCGCCATCCTGAACAAGAGCGTGTGTCACTTCGGCAGAGGAAGGAGTGTCTCTGTATCTCTGTTTGGACCAATCACAACAGGGTCGTCACCTGTGTGACGCCATCAAACAAATGTGGAGATAAGAAATAACAAACAAATCATTCATTCACTGTCAATATTTAAAGAGATCCGTACTAAAACCACCCCGTCTCATCTTCCACTTTCATATTATTTCCCACAGAAACAGACACAACAGATTAGTCAGCAACTAAAAATGTACAGAATGAATTGCACAGTTACTTTGAATAAACAAATTCTTTTGAATTTCACAGAAGTGTTTCTGTGTTTACTAAACTGTATTCAGTTCATTATTACACAGAGAAGAAACAATGACATTTTGAATCCAAGAATGATTGGCAGACGTGGAAATAAAGACAATGAGCATGATTTATTCAAGACTTCATTTAGCCATAGTAGGATTATCTCATGTTAGCCGTGTATAACCCATATTTAAAATCTGGAGTTAGGCAGCAAGTGGAGGAGATGTAATATAAACCTGCATTTGACACACAGGGTAACTCAGTTTTCTTCATGATTGTCTGCTTTACGAACATGAATCTCCAGAAGCAGCTTCACTTGGATCTCGAGCGACAGAACTTTCCTGGAGCGCTGCGGTCCGGGCGGGTCGCCACGTGCTGCTCGCCGCTTTGCTTCCTGGCCGGCGTGTTAATTCAGGCTGGTGACAGTCTGCGTGTTTTGTCCCGCACTCGTGTTCTCACACCTGAGGGAAGCTTCGCTGTGTGAATGAAGAGGTCTCAGCATCACTTTGGGGTATTTTATTAACAGGACAGCAGGTGCACGGCTCCCTGACCTGCTCCCTCCACCAGCTGCGTGCGAGCTTGTGTGTGTGTGTGCGTGTGTTTGTGTACAAGTGCGTGTGTGCCTGGCCGTGTTTATGTGTGTGTGTTGAGCGTGTGGAGACCAAATGGCAGACAACAACCAGAGCTCTGGGAAAACTGGCAGCCTGCTGGACTCTGGCGAACCAAAAACCGCCCGCTGCTGCCTCAGCCGGCGGCTTTCCAGAGGAAACTTTCAAAAGCTGTTTGTTGTGCAGCTGGATACTGGAGGCAAAGTGGGCGGGCTTTTCCTCTTCTTCTGTCTCTCCAGTGGAAAAAAAAGAAAGAAGGGGGCCCTCTGGATTGACAGGGCCTTTCATGCTGTATTATCCAGCCTGGCTTTTAACTCCAGGAGAACTGTGTTCACAAATTGATGCTCTGCTCCTTTGGGGTTGTAGCTGAAACATTAAATTGTACTGAAATATTCATATGTGAGTGCATTTAGCTGAGAGCAATTGATGTGCGACTCCCCAGACGCTGAATGGAAATGTTGCAGGGCCGCGGCACGCGCTGGCAGACACCCTGAGCTACGGCCATTGGGAAGAAGCCAAGGCTTCCAAGTCGGACCCGAGCGGAAGGCCACCAGTTTCTGCACGGCTGATGCCTGAGTCGGCGCCGTGTCCAGAAAATATCTGATCCTGTGCTGCTAAACCTCAGGGTTGAAAAGAAAGACATAAAACCGTCACTGTTTTCTTTTTAAGTTGCATGGCAGATTTTGATGAACATTGCATTGAACAGTGCATTATCACACTGTCTATTCTGTATTATTTTATATATAAATTGTGAAAAAAAAATTTTTTTTTTTTCAAAAATGCAAATACCTCAATTATTGCCACTTATTAATGGGGTAAAAAAAATGTAGTTTTTATGTTTTAGGTTTTAGGTCGATAAAGTGACTAAAAATCAATTTCTTATGTTTTAATTTGCTAATAATAAGAGTATGTATTTCCATAAGGAGAGCTCCATTTATATGGAGTGCTGCACCACTACAATTCTACATTTTGCACGACACAAATCTGCTCGTGGTTTTACAGAAAGATGTGAGATCAAGTGGAACATCAGAAAACAGGGATTAACATTGTGTATATTATGCTGATGCTTTTTTGAAAATAAAAGTTCAATCAGGAATTAACAACTATCAGTCAGAGACGAGATTTGAGTGGGGGGTTTTTTTTTCAGTTGGAATAAATGTTGTGTAACTAATTTGTTTTCCGAGACTCATGAAACATTGCATCTTGTAAAACTGCATGTAAAGTGTTAACAAGCGAATCGGTGCACAGAGAAATGCACAGGGCCCCAACAGAGTTAAAGAAGAAAAAAAACAACAACACTGACTGTGTGGCACTGTTTTCCCTGAGGAACTGTGCTTTTTACTTAAGAAATGTTTGCTAATTTAGCCCATGCGTCAAGTCATGCATAAGGAGACACCTGCATATTGGGCCCCTGAATTAATTTTGATGTATTTAATGCTATTATATGCAGTTCTTTGGAGCACAGAGCGGTGCAGAGGCCGCGGCTCCCCGAGGATTTCCTCGGCCGTGTTTGCATGTTTGTCACATGACTAACTAGAATATGTCTTCTTCTGTTTGTTTATAACATATGCAGGAGCGGCGAGAATAAAATATTCGCTGTTTCTTGATTTCTTTCCTTTGGGGAAAAGTGGGGGATAAAAGGCATCAAAGAAGAGCAGCAAACTGGATTTCAGGGTGAGTTTTTGATTTCAATTCTCTTCATGGAGAGATGAATTTAAAGCACATGTGATTTACATTGACTGAAAACAGTTTCAATAATTGATATAATATCTCAAGGGAACTGAAGTGATTGAGTTTGGTCACCTCGTCTTTTCAGGCCATTTCTTTGCATTGTTGACCCACTTTTATTCTCAGCAGCAGCTCCAGAAGCTGCAGCGCAGGGAAAGCCCACTGGAGGAAAAGATGTACTTGTGTGTCACAAAAAAAGAGAAGCTTTGGCTGTAGTCATGACAACAGTCTCATGAGTCGGTTTCTTCCACCAAGTGAGCCTCTGGAACCTGTGCACTTAAGAAAATATGTTTCAAAAAGAAAACCTGAGAAGCTTTTTAAAAAATGATGTATAATTTATTTGTATTTTCTTCTCCTGCTGGCAGCCTGTGGAAAGACGGTCCTGTGCGAGACGTGTTCTGAATCTGTCAGACCGCAGCAGTAATGCACTCGCGCTCGCCACATGTTTGTTCTCAATGAAATCGACCCTTTTTTTACACACAGCCAGCTGTTCAGAGTCGCGGGGCAGCCTTCAAAATCTCTACCGCGCACTTTAAAAAAAAGGAAACCACAATTCCAGCGTCACACGGCGCCGCTCCCGTCGGTCCCGTCTGTGCTACATGCATGAAGACGAATCAGAGAGACACGCCTTTCTGGGTTTGTTTGAGGGTTTTTTTTTTGGGAGATTTTGTTCCAAAGATGAGGGGGAAAGGAAGTTACAGCAGGATGGCAACAGCTTAAAAAGCAGCAGGACCTTCTCTCGAAAGTTGGCGATCTTCTTTTGTCCTTAATTTCTTTTCTCGATTTTATTTTTGAACCACATTTCCTTTTTTGGGAGAAAACCAAAAAGTGGTTTGCAGCAGTTTCAATCGTTTTTTAAACCAATGATGACGTAAAAATATAGACACTGTGCTACCAGAATATGAAAATAAATGTTTGACTGGACAAAACGGGAGTCAAAGGTCAAGTGTGGATAAGTTTTTCACATCTAATTTTTGATGCATGATAACGTGACCAAAATCATTCTCCTAAGAACAACATATAAAACCTTCTGTTTTCTCGCCCTCAGAGGTCCCATGCAGTGAGTCTGTATCTACCGCTGAGGATTAACATTTTAAAAAAAGCTAAGCTGAGCTCTTCCTGTTGCCCACCAAAGCTACATGTGTCCTATAGCTTTTATGATCGTACCTGCTCACTGCTGATCCCATGTCACATTTTAAGCCTCAGAAGAACCTTAATGTATCACCGGCCCGTATTCCCCCCGTCAATGAGAATGAAAACAATGATCATGTAATGTTAATGCGGTTAAAGTGACTCCCTCTGTGCCATTATTAAAACATTTTAATTATTAAGCGTCTAATGGTCACTGTTAATTCACTGAGCTTCCTGTGAGGAGGACGGCGGCGCCACCTCTGGCTTCGTCAGAGACGTCCCAAAAGCAATTTGCGATCTTAGCCCGTCTCCTGAAGGTCTGCTCCGTGTCCCCGCCTGTCAAAACTCAGCAGCACACTCAGGCTGTCCTGCTATGATACGTATTGACAAATTGGGATCACATGAATCATTTAGGCCCACTTATCACTCCGCCTTTTGTTTGAACAGAAGTAACTGGACATCACACTTTGACACGGAGGTGCCCTCCTTTTTCAATTGCAGAGAGAAACATGAGATATTTATGTTCATAAAACTGTGGGTTTAGTTTGCTTCTTTGTTCGTATTATTTTAGTTAAGAAATCCCTGACATAAAATGAAATAATACATTCTGAAATGTATTAAAAATGCTTTTCAGGAGGGGTCTCTCACGCTTCTGGCCTCTTGGATGATCTTTTTTAAATGGGTCAACATTCCATTTTCCAAGGAAACTGGAGGCTGTTTCAGCTCCAAACATTGGAAAGAAGATCTGCAAGAAAGTTAAAACAAAAAAATGCACGTTGTATGCATCTGGCTGCTTCAGCAGCCAGCTAACAAATTTAGCTACGGCTATTGCTAAAATGACTTTAACTATGCTTTAAATTTTGGTAAAATATAAGTTTGTGACTAAAACATACAAATGCAACGTTATTACATTGCTAGAAAAGTCCTTCACCGCCTCTATAACATTTATTCAGCATTCGTTTGAGAGGTAAAATAAGACTCCTTACCTTCTTCACAACGAAGCTCAGCTGACTCCTGTTGAGTGAGTAGAGCGCAGAAACAGAGCAGTCAACGCCAGTGTGGAGTTGAATCACTGTCATTAATACTCGGCAAATAAACTCAGGAATATTACAGCAACCCTTTCACACTTTTTTTTAAATCTAACTACGTGCTTCATATCGATTCATTACATTTTACAAATATTATCATTCACATTAGAACCTATGCGAGTTCAACCTTGTTTCACAACATTTGTAATAGAACTTGGTCTTGGACTTTTAGTCAGTTAATGTTTCAAGGCACCACTTTGAAACAGCAAATAATCTGGCTAAGGCCTTGAAAAGACTTAAAGCCAAAGAAGTTTTTTCGCTTTCTTTGTGTTCAGCTATTTGTGGTTGTCCCTCGTGGCCGCTTAAATATAACTAACCGCTAATTAAGCGCTCAGCAAACTTGAAGAAGAGGAGTGGCATTGGTCGCCTAATTGCAGTGATTAACAATTAAAACATCCTCCCGATACTTGTAAACATTTGACAAGCAACAAAATGGTACAGCAGTTTACCCATTGAATGCGTGACATGAGAAGGTAATTAGGGCTCCAACCCTCTCACGACACACTTTGCAGTGACTCGACCAATTAGCGCTAGCTGTGCCCGGTCCCTTAATCTTAATAAACATGAATAATTCAGGCTTTTCCAACAACAAAAAAAGGCGTGTGCATATAAGAAGACGCACTAATGTAATAATGTTGTACGGTGCAGTGCATAACAAGGAGCCTGCGAGAGGAGCGTCTGCCTCAGCGCCTTCGATCAGTTGGCGGGAGCATCAAGAAGAGTCACTCAGCTGGAAGAAGTCAATGAAAGACTAACTTTATTTTTTGCTAGTTTCATTAAAATGATAACGTCTGCATTTGGCAAAGGACCTCCTTCATATCAAGTTTACAAAAAAGAGTGTCTGTAAACATTAAAGTGCAAAGGATCTGCTTGCCAGTTATAGGGCACGTCTTTTAAAGGTTCATGCTACAAGCACTCCAGGCCCGGTTTCACGCCAAGAATCCTGTCACTTACCTGTTTATCTTATCTACATAAATGCATCCTACTCTCAACTGGTAAAAGAAAAATAGTACTTGATCAGTTCTGATATAGGCCGTGGGCCGTTATGGCGAGTTATTGTACTCTTATTCCTGCTGACGGTCCCTGTGTGAGAATTCTAATCCCTTTGCCTAAAAATTAAAAAGAAAAAAAGGAATAAATCAGAAAAGAAATACACAAATTACTAGGAACTGATAGGATTTGGATGTATTGAAAACACGGCATGTAAGCAAACTGTATATCATTGGATGCAAGTAAATCCTGAATGTTGATGAATATGGAAATTTTTTTTTAGGTTGGCTTCACACCTGGACCATTTTGACTTTACTTTAAAGGGAATATTTGTTTTGAGTGGATTTCCGTAGTTTCCTTGAACTGTTATTCACATTATTCACACACAGACAGCACACGCCGGGGTTTAAATGCTATGTTCTGCTACGTTCAAGACACCATTGTGGACAGATTGACGAGCAAGCGTTTGGCTGCTTGTTGCCAGGCAAAACTTATCAAGGCTGTTAGTTACGGTTTGTGGGTTGGTTGTGTTCTCAATGCAAACAAACCTCAGCATGTTTGGTGTTAGTATTCAATCCAAGACCACCTCTTGTGGGTGATCTCGGCCCAGTGTTGTGTCATTACTGTGTTACGCCCATATGTACACCCTGAAAATCCCCAGTGAGGAACATCTCCGATCACTCCAGGTGTGAAAGCCTCCATGATGACATGATAAGTCATTTTTCGTTTTGCATGAATGAAGCGCAGATTGAATTCTTTGTCATGACTCTCTTCTTAAAAAGTAACTGAACCAATAACGTGAAGCAAAGTTTTCAGACAGAAGAAAATGAACAGAAACAAACTATTTTGTTGTATCAATCTTGCAAATGGTGTTTCTAGTTGGACAAAGAAAGCGGTGACTGGTGTTTTCATTTGATTTTACAAAACAAAAAAAAAACTTTAAATTTGGAAAAACAGACATCAGCGTCTTGGTTCGCAACGTCTCCATCACTGTAGGCTTGAACGGCCTTTGCTGGTTTGAATTCTTGTGAAGTTTAGTGCTTTTAGGGACAATTCAAAGTGGGATTTCCTGATGAAGAGTGTGTTTGAGAACACGTTAGACCATCCCCCGCCCGGGGACGTCCATGTCTTTGTTGTGCTATATCAGGGCCATTCTGAAAACCAGAGAGGAGATCCAGAGGTCTGCCACCATCTCCACCGTTGACTTCTGAGCACCTCAAATGTAGGTTGTTTCAGTGTTAGTCCGACGCTAAGGCTCAAGCTCGCTCTGGATTGGCCGAGAGTTGGAACACCACAGGAACAGTACAGGTTCATATTTCAAATAACAAACAAACTGTGGTCCATTTGATCCAAAACGCGTCGTCCCTCCTGTGGGACTTTCACCCGCCACTGGAAACTCTGATGGACTCCAAAAAACGTGATGGCAGTAAAAAATAAGACAAGAGTCTCCCGCTGCTGAGTCAAGGTAGCTTATGTGTCGGGCATGTGGCCGAGGGACCCGTCCGCCGGTCCCAGGAGGCGGTACTTATCCTCTAAGGACGGCTCGGCGGCGCCGCCCTGCAGGTGGATGAGAGGTTTAGTCTGCAGCAGCACGCAGCCGCGGCCCAGGGCCCGCCTCTCCTCCTGGTTCCTGCGGTTGAAGATGTTGATCCTGTTGTCCAGCTCGGGGCTGGCCGTCTCCGAGCCGGCGGGGCTGGGCAGCTTCAGGTTGACGGGGTCCACCGCCAGGCCCTTCTGAGCCAGGCACGGGTCCTCGGACAGCGAGGAGAGCAGCTCCTGCACCACCACGCTGGGGTCCTGGCCCGAGAAGGACGGGTGGCAGCAGCGGTGGCCGGGGGGGCAGGCGCTCTGCGAGGCCTCGCTCATGGTGCTGCACACCCGCTCCATGGCCAGCATGGGGTTGGACACGGCGGGGGCGGGGTTGGTCGGGAGGTGAACGTCGATGGCTGCCGTCGTGATGATCTGGGCTCCGAATCCAGACACTACTGCATCTTCAGGGTAAAAGATTTGAGGAAAGTTGGATGAAAAATGAAACGTTTAGGTCTGAAAGTTGCGTCCAGTTTGGTTCAAGTCCGTTCCTTCCAACGTTGCTTTCAAATAGCTGCATGATTCAACCGTCCCTCCAGATGGAAATATTTCTTTTCCTGACTTACTCTATAAATTTGTATTTTATTTCTTTATTTATTTTTAATTCATGAACTACATATGCTGCTGTAATTATGCAAATTTCCCCAATTATGGGATTAATACAGGCATTCTATTCTATTCTATTCTGTTTTTACATTTTGTTGCTGTATTAATATTTTTAAAAAACCCTTTATTCTGTTTACACTACAACTGTATCCAACTAGTAAAGTGTTCATTAACACTTACCATTGCTTGCTTCACTGTAGTACTGGCTGATGTAGTTGTTCATGTCGTCACGAACAACTAGAGATAAAAGGAGACAATTAAGAAGAAGAATAGACGACATAAATGACAAATATTGCACAATGGTTAAGAATTTCCCTTTCTACATCACATAGTCCAGATGAGCAGCCTTGCACAAACAACTAACCAAAAAACTCTGCAGCTCACCAGATAACAGTTAATTTAGCCCAGTGTTTGCAGCTTCCTGCAAAAAAAAAACTATGCTAACTATTCTGTTGCAAATACAAATTTTTGGAAGGGAGAAAAAAACAAAGGAGCCTGACAGTGGGTGTGGTCACTAACTTTGGAGAGGTATCAATGGAGCAGCAGAGCCCTTTGTGACATCACAACTCACAACAGGTTTACAGAACTGCTTTTTCAGCGCTCACTTAAAAAAAAATGGAACAAGTCAAAAAAAAAAAAAGTATTTTCTCATTTCTGGATGAGGTCACTGTCAGACTAGAAATACCAGCCCAATTTATTTTCATTCTCAGAATACATTGGTAGAGCAAAAGTTGCACGGAAGAGCTTTAAACAAACCAAACAGCAAGTGCACTGAACCTTAATAAAGCATGTAGACGTATGCAGTGATTCCCCGCAAAAAACCAACAATGGCTAAAAAAAAAATCTCCTGTAATATGCCAGCATCTTAAGTATTTAAAACAGTTGCATAAATATGTTATTTAAATAAATTGATTCCCTAAGTGGGCGACCACCTGAACATTTTCCCTTGTTAGCAAGTTGATGGATCTCAGTGTTAACAATCCCAAAGTAGTCCAGACGGAAAATATCCCATATGTTTACAACATAATATTGACGGAGACGTCTCCTGGCCCGGGCCACAGGTGCTTTATTGGCGAGTGTGGGGGAAGGGGGGGGGGGGGGGCTAGGCTGTGCATTAGCGTCCATGTCCCAGAAATAAACTGGGACATGGACGGGGTGAGCTTGGTTTCAGGGGTGAGAGAAATGAAGGGGAAAGGCGGAGAGCCGGCCAGAGAGCAGGATCTCTTTGTTTGGCCACAGATCCCTCCAGCTCCGCGGGCCTCGGCGCGCTGGGTGAGTGGCCGTGATCTGCCGCGCTCTTCCGTCCGCTTGATTGAGCTTGAGCTCGCTGTCCGATGGCTGAGTGCGAAGCCAGAGTACCCAGAGTGCTAGCCCCTGTCCCCCGGGACGGGCTGCAGACTCCGATGGGTAATTTCATTTATTTTTCAGTCTAAAATATTAATCCCTGAGCCAGCCCCGGAGAGGAAGCATTGCACTCACTCAAACAAGACTGAGACAATCACTCCACAATTAATAACGCATGAGTCTCGAGGAAGAAAAAAAAAAAAGAGCGGGCGGTCCAGCGTGCATGAAAGACTTTCTGTCTGTGACAGTCGGAGGGGGGACGGCACGCCGAGGTCCCTCTAGTTCAGATGCGAGCGGCGCTTCTGGCGGGTTAAGTGCGACTTGAGCGTCACAGGTGGAGGGGCTGCAGTTTGCATTGACACGTCGTAAACAGGCGCTCCTCCGTTTAGACTCGAGGGAAACCGTCGTTAGCAAATCAAAGTCATTTTTGTTGGGAGAATTCCATAAATCAGCAGTCATTTGCAGTATTGATACTTATTCACTCCCATTTTGTTAGAAATAACATTTTGCCACAGCTAATAAAACTGATCCTTCTCACCAGTCTTAGTTTTCATTTGATTCTAATTAGCAAGTGAAGTTGCTTAATTCAGGAAAAATGACCGGGGCAATTTCCAGACGCTTTTTGTTAGATATAATATCGTCTCCATATTCTGTCCAGTGATAATGACATTGCTTAATGTCGACCCCTGGTGATGGTTTGGATCTTCTGATCTCACATCTTTATCATATGATTTGTGATGAGGGTAAAACCATGAAACTCTTAGTGGATCCATGTTCTGGGCTACTGTAGACGCTGCATTTTGCATTCTTGAGTAGTTATTCATTTTCTAAACATATCCACCTTTCTCTGACTGCTGTGGTCACAGAATGAGGATCCTTCAAACCGCCGCAGTCCACTCACGAATGTTAAATTCTCTTTATTGTCATGGAAGGTATCCAACTCCTGCAGGCTTCATTCTTGCAGCAGAAGTTGCAGCCAGTTTGCCAGGACACTCCTCAGGTCAGATAGAAACCCGCTGAGGTTGTGTGCAATATTCAGCCAAACAAAATGAAGCTGACTTGATCTGAGCTGGACTGACTCGTCTGGCCCCGTGGCCTAAGTGTCCATGTTCCTGTAAAAAGCCCCATTTGTTTCTGAGAGCCAGATTTCCCACTATGCCCTTGGGGTAAAACTGCAGCCCCCTCGGAGCCTCGTGGTGCCCTATTGTGGTTTGCAGGTGAAGGAGAACAGATGTTGACAGGAGCCCACTCTCTGCCGACAAGGCCCAATGCACAGAGCACTCTGTACCTGAAATAGCCCGAGTGGGTCCGGCCGGCCGGGCCGACCGGGGCTGGCCTCGCCA
Organism: Thamnaconus septentrionalis; assembly: GCA_009823395.1. NCBI lineage: Eukaryota > Metazoa > Chordata > Actinopteri > Tetraodontiformes > Monacanthidae > Thamnaconus > Thamnaconus septentrionalis. The sequence continues at coordinate 4,229,197 of CM020505.1, read as the reverse complement.
CCTATGGGGTGCGGTGAGGGAGACGGTTGGGGCGCGGCAGAAATCCCGTGTCAGGAAACACGCTCGTCTCCTCCAGGATTCACCAGATCCTAAAAGCTTTTTTGCCCTCGTATTGATCCCAGAGCGCCTGCGGTCAGATGGGTGTTGTGTGCGAGCGCGGCGGGACTAAGAGGCTGGCCTCGGAGATGCTCGGGGGCAAGTGCTCCAGATTAACTGTACACCGCTCCGGCATCCGGTTCACCTGATGTTACAGCTTTGGAGACTTTTTGTTCCACATAATTATGTACATACTTTATGCTGCGCCTCTCTCCTAGTTTGTCACACTGCTTCCTCATGCAAACAGTGCACCTGGCCCAGCGTGCGCTCAAATGTGCTGCGCTGTTAATGCGACAAGCCCTCCTGTTTGGGCTGCATAAATCACTCTCGTCCTTGTGGAATTGTGCAGCGCTGTCGTTTGGATCCACTGCCACCATTGTTTGCTGACTGTTTCTGCTCTTTTTTTAATGCTTAACTCTGAACTGGTATGTTTTCCTTTAAGGTTGACAACATTCATTTTCTAAAATTCAAACACTTCATACTCATCAACCATTTAAAGGCCAACTCTCAGCGTCCTCCCATCTCCTGCTTTAAATGCCTTGCAAACCAGATGGTACCTGCTGTGCCAAGAGGCTCCCTGGGGTTCCTCTGGGCGCCTTCGTCGTCAGACTCCCCAGGAGTCACTCCCTCCACCACCTGAAAGTTGCGACCCTGCTTGGCCCACACGTGGTGAATCTGCATGGCCGCTTCGCGCTCCGTCGCCAGGTCCAGGTCCTGCTGTGCCAAATGTGCCCTCAGCTGTCGGATCTCAAACTGGAGACAGTTGACAAGTTGGGATGTGAATGAAGGGGACAGAAGACGAGAGACAAAGCAGGGATGGAGAGAAGGCAAAAGGCAAATAACGTGCAACATGCATGTCTATATACTGACAACATAATATGTATTAAAGAACACAGCCATTATCTGTTGTAGACAAAAAAAAAACACACTCCAGATTGCACTGCACCAAAAAGACATTAAAGCTACAACTAGATATCTTCTACCTTCACTAGGAGGAGGAATTTGATTAACATGTATTTTATATGTCTGGTCAAGTGAAGGTTAAGTCCTTATCAATATTTATTGTCGTCTGCATTCCACTGTATGACATCATCAGCTGGAAGTGCTGGAAGAGTTATGATGAAACGCCAAGAAAGCCTGGGCCTGTTTGTGGGCTGCTGCTGCCCTCTGCTGGTGGTGGATGGACTGACATTTTCTTGAAAGGCCATAAGTGGAATACGGGTGCCAGAGATTTTCCACGGAAAATAAGAACAATGACTGTAAAACAAGTATATGTATTTTGTACTTTATTTTCTTTGTTTCTTAGTCGTTTCCTGTGACACCTCTTTGAGTGATGGACCTAAACCACGACTGCACGGCTGTGTCCTATGAAGCGACACGTGAGCTACTCACGGCCTGTTCCTGGCAGATCTGAGTGAGACGCTCCAGCTGCTCCTCCCTCACAGCCTTGGTCTTCTCACACTGCTGTATCTCCAGTTCCATTTCAACCTTGACCTGAAGCACATAGGCTGACGGGGAGACAGAAGGAGAGGTGGGACAGATTAACTATCAGGGGAACAGCATCAAGCCGAGCGGTGTGCAAACGGCGGCGGGTCGGAAAAGGAGGCAGCGGGGCTTTCGGTGAGAGGTTTGGGGAGGTGAGTGAAGTACCTAAAGGTCAAAGGTCAGAGAGAATGAATCACTTGCCTTGTGACTTAGCCACATGTTGGTTCGGTTGAGTTTAGTGTTGTCACATCTGCCCAGGCTGAAATGAAACTAAATGAAGGTCCCACATTGGACCAATTTTCAGACTGTCAGTCTTATTGCTGGACTGCAGGGGTGCAGCCTCACATGATTAACTCTCCATAAATTCAGTAGATTTGGCCTAAGGTCTGCCCCATATTGCATCACCCTGCACTGAAAGTTTGGGTGCACTGTGTTTCACATTGAGCCCCATGTGAAGATATCGTGTTAAAGAGGTACAATGGTATTCACACACTCCAAAAGTCCCCCAAAAAAAAAAAAAAAAAAATGAAGTGGTGTATTAGCAACTTTAAATCAGGCTGGTTGGGTTCTTATGTAATATGTTGTTGTAATGCATCAGCTCCACTCTGCTGTCTGTGTGCAAGTCGTGCACAAGTTGGGACAGCGCTGCCCATATCAAACCTAGTTTATTATAAACCAACAGTGACATCACAAAGGGATGGTTCCCAGAACTTCACGCTTTGGCGCCACATTCTCTGAAAACTGGAGTAAACGTAGTCAAGGATGGACTTTTATCATGTAAACAGTAGTCAAGTCAGTTTTGCCTTTAAATGTTGTGTTTTGATGGCCGGCTTACAGTAGATTCATGTGTTTGACCCTCTGTCAGTGGTAAACACTGTGTCTCACATGACCTTCATCCCACTGCAGTGCTGTACTGAAGTCTTGCCAGCGCACTTTGGCAAAAAGCTTGCATTCCTCCTTGTAAAGCGTCTTCCTCTTTGATTCCATCATCAATAACATCTTTTTCCCACACTCATGTTTATTTAGTCAGATTTTTTTTAATGAAGCCCTCTGTCCTGCTGCATCTGATAAATCAGAGACGTCTTCAACAGTCGAATGAGCCTTTTTCTCATGCCATGGCTCTTCTATATATGCTCGTCTACTTTATTTAGACGCCTAAATAAAGTATACAAGAGTAAATTTGGAACACTATGGTCATCGCTGGTGGCACGCAGCCAGTACCGCACACTTCCATGCAATCATATTTTACGAGTCAGTGCTACACACCCTGCGGCTCCGGAAAAACGGAACGTCCGCTCGTTCCTGCTATTGCTGTGATTTTGGCCCCTGATCTGAATCTATCGCACAAGTTGACTGCCAGTGAGGTCAGAGCGGCGAGCCTCTCCGCTACAGGGGGAGAGCGGCGCACGCAGTCCTTCGCCACATGCTCCTCCTTTCTATTTATAGCAGTGTTGAGCAAAAACACACACACACACACACACACACAGTTGCAAAAGTGAGGACATCCGATAGGGTGACTTTGGTCCAGTCAGTCTAAACTTGCAGTCAAGGCTCGGTCACAGGTGTCTCATTCTGCCACAGCGTGTCTCAGCAAAAAAAATGTGATTCTGTGACACCTTGGCAGGCACAGATGGAGATTTTCAAGCGTGTCTGTTTTAAATTTGTACTTTTCTTTTGCATTACTGAGAGGTTTCTATTTACATCTAAGCTGCTCAATACTGTATTTTCCACCCCAGTCCTCAGAAAATCTGCCGCACTTCACTTCTCACGGTTTCCTCCCCCCGTCAGACTGACACGTGCATCGGCAATATTAAATGTCAAGGTAACTCTCCGATGGACTCAATCACTTTCCTATAAGGCCACAGCCAGTCCTCTAAATTCTACATTTATTGGTCTGAGAGTGTTTTTTTTTTTTTCTCCCAGGTGTGCTGCAGCATGTCGAGCAGGAAAACCCAATCACTCAGACAAATCAAAGCCAACAGGCCGAGATGTGCAGCAGGGAAGTCGCTGTGAGGAGGAAAAAAAAAGAAAGAAAAAGAAACGTGGCAGCTGCTTGACAAGGAAACGTGCTCAGGGTGAGCGATTCACAGTGAATCACTGAGCCGTTCTGACCCTCCACATTTTTTTTTGCTACGATATTGTGATGCATATCTTATGAGTCGCACTGTTTAGAGGTTCAAATACTACGTCTTGCCTTGCAATAGGGCTACCCCCAAAATAAAATAAAAAATATATACATCTGAACCTCATAACAAGACAGAATCTGAATAAATGCTGCATGTTTTAAAGAAACAAGTGTGTATGATTACAAATAAAAGGCCCAAAATTGTGCTTGTGTATATTATTTAACCTGACTCAAGTTGGGCAGCAGTCGCGTGCAACCCAAGTTGTTACAAAGTCGTCACAAACAGCTGGATAAGAGGAATGTTGGCGACCAACATTAAATAACTAAATAATTTCATCAGGCTTTCATGATTAACCATGGGACAGAAAACTGCACATTTAGCCCCCTGTTGGCTTCTTCCTGCTAAATCTGACGCAGGGGGCTGCAACGGAGACTTCCAGGGATGGACACTTTGTCCAGGAAGTTCACTTTAACACGCAGGAGACGCACGCGTGCTATAATCAGAATACTTTTGTAAAAGGGAGGTTTGCTTAGCACGGCACACTTCCTGGAAAGACTCACAGCATTGCAAAGCAATGAGCAATTGTACAGGAATGATGTTTTCTTTTTCTTCTGCTTTCAGTCTTAGTCAGTTAATCCGTTTGAGTCACGTGACACAGACACTGTGCTAAACTGTTTCTATGAACCAGTATAAAGCAGTGCTTCTGTCCAGGTCGTTTAACTCAGAAATGAAAGTTGATTTAGACAGAAAGTTCATTCAAATACAAAATGCAGCATTATGAGATGAGCACTGTTTTCTCATCCACCATCCAACCAAGTTTAATTCTGCATTCAGTCAGAGGCCTGTGATCAGGGTGACCTCTATAGAGGCAGTCTGCATTAGCATACAGGGGAACAACCACTATATTCATTATGGCCCCTCTGAATCTACTTAGCCAGGCCCTGACAATCAATACACCTTGGAGAAGCAGCAATTTACCATGAGGGATGATCAATATCTTTATTGCTCTGAATAGTAAATAATCTGAAAAACGACGAGGAGGGTGATGCGCGCGCGCCTTTGTTTGGGTTTTCGGAAAGACTCGGTTGGATTTCCTTTTCACGTGGAGACTATTAAATGAGGAGAGGCTCACCGTCGATAATCCTCTTCACCCTCCAAATGCGGAGAGTGATGATGAGGCTGATGGCGTCCCAGGGGCTGCTGGGCCCGTTGGCCACCGTGGAGGCCACCATGGGGGCCAGGGACAGCACGATGACGGCGCCATCAAACACCTGAGGGGGGCGTCCCACACAGAGGAACCTTTTCAGACTGAAAACGTAGCATCCTGCCCCACCCGAGTTCAGACATTCTCAATGTAGCAGAAGGTGTGAGAGCACGACCCCGTTTACACAAACACAGGTTTCTCTGAAAATGCACAAACCAATCCAGCGTTTTCACTGAAACCGCACAGTTTCGAAAACGCTCTGGATTTTCTCGAAAATAAACGCAACGAAAACAATTTCTCCAACAACCTCCAGTTTTACTTTTTATTTATTTTCTTATGGGTCGGTGGACTGGAGTATTGAGTAAACCTAACTGACAAAAAATGTTAGCGAACTTTAACTGGCACGACTCCAAGTCAACCTGAAAAACACGCGCGTCAGGTGCTCTGCTTCTCCCGCATTCAGGGAGTAAACTTGTGGCGCCACACAAGGCCTGGCATAGGTACTACATCGTTTTCAGTTGTTTCCAGGCGTGTTTGTTTTTTTTCAAGTGTGTTTCTGAAAATGTGCAGTTTCAAAAAAAGAAACCCATATTTGTGTAAACGGGCCTTGAGAGCAAGGGGGAAAAAAAGAAAGTAAAATATGCTGTTGTTACAATCAAGCAGCAATTTCAATAAAGATCAGTGTGATAATTAATAATTCACTTTTACAACTGATTAAAGAGGGGAGAAAATCTGATGGTTTATTAGGTGACACCAAACTGGGCTGGATTGAAAGTACAAGCCTGTCAAAATTGAAGCACAAAAACAAAGACCACCTTACCTCAACTTTGTTCTCTATGTAGTCCCAGATGCCGAGCACCACAATTCTGAAGACAGTCTACGTCAGAGATAAATGGGAGAGTTAAAATAGATGTGCGCGGGATGTTGGTGATGAATTAAAACAAAACAAAAATAAATTAAAAAATTAAAATTAAACCCTCGCCAGATTATTTTTGGCCTCTTTGGTTGCCATCACGAGATTCCTGCGAGACTGGACTGACAATTCGGACAAAGCCCGTGCATCAGCTTTCTTTTCAAGCGGGGTAACGACCGACCACGCACACGTGCGCGCACACACACACACACACACACACACACACACAAACATACATCACTCAAAATAGCTCAGCATTCAGGAGGCCGTGCTTTTCTTAGTTGTGAAATTTGTCGCGGAGGCGAACGACTGAAGTTTAGTTCACAAGGATTCGGCACCTCTTCCCACAGGAGGAACAGACATAAGACATTCTGTAGGCCAAAACATAGCAAGTCACAAAGCCTGTCCAAGAACACTGGAAGACACAATAAGATATACATAAGTAACCTCACGCTGTGGCCATTGTTCCACTGCAAATTCACAGAGGAAGACGTGAAGATTGTTAAAAGAGACAGAAAACATGAGAAGCAGGACCTTGATGAGGTCCATCCCTGGCAACAATAGTCACCCACAGCATGACAATATTGTGGTTGCTCAACAAAGCAGCCACAGTGATCAACTGCTCTCAATGCAGTGCAGAACCGAGATGAGGAGGAAGTCATTAATTATTGTATTTATAGCAGTTTGTTTTTTTTAACATATGTCTTTAATCATTTACTATTTATAAACTTTTTTTTGATACTTTATGGTGGTTTTCATTATGTAGGGTGACTAAGAGTGCCTGGTTGTGTATGGTGCACACTGTATGCTGCTGGACACCTGAATTTCCCCAGAAGGGGGTGAATAAAGTACTTATCAATCTATCTATCTATCTATCTATCTATCTATCTATCTATCCATCTTCCATCCATCCATCCATCCATCCATCTATCAGTGCGTGTGGTCGCCCTTTGACATGGCGGACAGAAAAAGGCTCAGTGTAAATATTTAATTTCCGTGCCAATTCCGTCCCTCGATCTCGATGTGGAACGGGGGCAACGGACAACACAATGTAATCAGATCGCCCATCTCCTGCGCCGTGTAAACGTCGTTCCCCCTGCGCGCGAGCCTTTTGTCGAGCGGGACAATTGATTTACACTCCAATTAGGCAGAGAGTGTCGTGTACCGGCGTCGCCGCTCGTTCATCATCTGGAGCGCCTGTCGGGCAACAGCGCCAGTGTCACGTTAGAAACCAAAGACCCCGCCCAAGTGCCCACAGCCCTGCGTCCCGACTGGCTGCCGAGCAGCCCGGGTGGCGTCGCGCTCGGGCCGACGCCTCTTCTTTGATGTCAGCGGACGAGGTGCGGGGATGGATCGTATCACTGTAACTCCATCCTCGGCGCTCATTAGGCTCAGCTTTAATTATTGCTCCTCCCGGCTCACGGGTAATTAATGTGTGCTGCAGGGCGCTGGGGCCGAGGCTGTCAGGGTAATTGGTTTGCACCGTGAGTGAAGGCCTCAGGGCCAAATTCACCCCCCCACCCCCACCCCCACCCCCCTTTTCATATTTTTTATTTCCGCTGTTCTGCAGCAGCGATAAAAATTAAGTATTTTCTCCAACAATGGCCACATTTTAATAAAACTAATTACAATTAAGATTCAAATAAATGGACGTTTTCTCAGACATCCAGCCTCAAGGTAACTTTTTTTTTTTAACAGCTGAACCCTGACGAGGATGGAAATGTCACGCAGATTAGGGAGTCCCGTTCTCTGAGGCTTCAACCTGGTCTGCAAAAGTTGGGTGTGGGTGTTTTTTGTCTGTTGCTTGTTTGTTCCCGGGCCTGGGGCCTTTCTGTGTTTGAGGTTGCATCTTCTCCCTGTGGCTTCTCTCCAGATTCTCAGGCTTCCACCCACAATCCAAAAACATGCGTGTGCAGGTGAATTGAGAACTCTAAATGGACCGTAGGTGTGTGTGTGTGTGTGTGTGTGTGTGAGAGAGAGAGTGAATGGTTGTTTGTCTCTGTATGTGGCCCTGCGATGAACTGGCGACTTCTCCAAGGTGTCACCCTGCTTTCGCCCCGTGACAGCTGGGAGAAGCTCCAGCAGCGACCCGGAGTTTATTTATCTGACAGCGCAAATGAGAAATAAAAGAAGAAGAAGAAGAAGAAGATAAGACCAGATTTCCCGAACAATGCGTGCAGATCTCACCTCTGAAAAGAAGAGCGACAGGATGATGAGGCTGATCCAGTGGATGACGCTGGCAAACTGGAAAGCATTGGAAACTGTTGGAGGGAGAGAGGGGAGCGGAGCGCGTGAGGATGAAAACCAGAAATGTGTGGCAGGTATTTTACGAGTTTGGTCGAACAAGTTTACGGCCATTTACACTGGAGGAGTTTGGTGTCTATGAGCAGCTCCAGCGAGAGGAAAAGCACCACCAGGATGACGCAGGCCACCAGGATGCAGTTGAAGCCGGCGCTGAGCAGACACACCTGCCACAGGGCCACTCGTCGGCCGCAGCAGGGCTTCAGCCAGTTGGATCTGCAGGCAGGAAACACACACAAAACAAGAGCTTCTGTATGGAAAGTCATTTAGAATAAATAAATAAATAAATAAATAAATAAATAAATAAAAAGTCTAGCTTCAAGTGCATTACAGTCTAAATGTCTTCCTCTTAAATGAAATGTTTTCTGTCAATTAAAACAGTCAACAGCAATACAGAATATATCAGTTAGCATTTAATATCTTAAACCTGGGAAATATTCCATCAGGGTGCGATTCGGTTGATATTTGAACTACTGAAGTTGCAATCCAGGGTTTTGTGTCTTGGTGTTACGGTTCTGCCCAGTGGCCAACAGGGGGCGGTAGTTCCCGTTTGTTTAAAAAAAAAAAAAAAAAAAAAAAAGGGATTCCTGTTGAAATCAAAGCCGAGCTTGATGGCCATGGCCAGACTAGCGGGGAGTTCAGAGGGAGTTGGTTCAGACAGAGGCGGGACAGAGACGGGGACAGTGAGGCTCTGTGAACTGGTGACTCCACCATCAGAACTCAGTGTGACTGGAATATTGATCAACTCCTCCTCAAACAGCCATTAAAGGAGTCAGTGTTAGGGACGCTGCTCAGAGTGGAAGGCAAGGGCTGCATAAGGCACAGATTTAAACACAAACACACAACAGAGAAATCCACATCAAAAAGAAAGGTCTGTCGTCCAACCAGGAGGAAATTATTAGTTGCAGTTGGACAGCGGTCGTGTGAATTGAAAACTGCCCAATAATGCAATCCTGAGAAAAATCAAGCAGGGAAGTAGTGCACAACTTGAACTGTGCAGTGTTTATTGATGTCGGCCAACATGACTCAGTGTTTTCACAGAGGTTACAGCCACCTCAGCACCGCAGATGAGACAAACGGTGGCTCCCAGCGTGTCTCCAGCCAGACTGGGCTGTTGTCTCTGCCCACCTGTCTGCTGTCCCACCGCGCTCTGCCACGCGAGGAGCAGACTGTTTACCGGGATCACGCTTTAACACCTTCTCCCGGCGTTATTAAGGAGGGGCGCTCAATTTGTGGAGTTTTTTTTTTTTTGGTTTGTTCGTTTTGGTGTTTTTTTTTAACTGAAAGGTGAGAAGTGAGCAGCAGGGCGAGAAGTCACCAGAGCTACAGACATGCATGCTGAGTGGCGGCTGCATTGTATTACTGTATTTTGTTCAGTTCTTAATGATTCTTTAGTAACTGAGGCAAAAATGGAACATGAATAAACTGGAAAAGGAGGCCATGTGAGGACACCAGTGGCTTTGATGAATTGGACAAATAGGCCAAGTTCATTAAATGTGTGTGTGTGTGTGTGTGTGTGTGTGTGTGTGTCTGCCTGCCTGCCTGTCTGTCTGTCTGACCCACCGACCTTCGTGTCATCCCTGAACTACACCAGTCCAGAGGGGAGGAGACACCGTCAGTGACGCACGCAGTGTATTAATAAGCTTTATCAAAGCACCAGAACATCCTTAAAATGTTGCCTCTCAGACACTGACGGAGCCACCTGGTCAGACTCGGAGCGGAGGCAGTCTGAGTGTGGACGGTCAGAGAACAAGGTCACCTCTCTCTGTTTCAACCGTACTCCGAAACCTGACAATTTACACAAAAAACAACAACAACAAAAAAACACAGCCTTCCTGAACATGCACATGAACGGTTTCCAGCTTCTTCTCCCATCTGCCTGTTCCATGTCCTCCCTCTCCGCCCTCCTCCTCGGTCGCCTGTGAGCGCGGGGGTCGGCTTGATTTAGCCGTCACTGTTGCTCGCTGTCGCTAAGATTGAGCGGGAGAGCCGGACAGCGACACGGAGCTGGGAGATTAAATCAGGCCAACTAATCGATAGCGGCGCGCGGAGCGAAGACACCGAAAGGCGGAGCGAGAGCGTCACCTCCACCTGATCACCCAGTCAGTGAGGTTCTGTTGCCCAACAGCGCAGATACAAGCAGAGACAAAACAAAGCACAATGTTATTTTATGTGGGGATCCGAGGGAACTGCAACGACTGCAAATATTCTTTAAAATAAAAAGAAAATCTCATAACTGTCACATTTCATTGTTATCTTGTGTGTGTCATACCTACAATTTGAGGAGTTTGAGAAGTTGTTAAGTGGCAGTGGTGATATTTGGATCAGCATTTTTAGACTGAGGAAGGTAAAAAATATTGGCAACTTAACAACAGTTGAAGATGAAAACTCCGTACGTTGCCTTTTTTTACACATATTCCCTACAAACAAGACACAAAAAAATTTTAAGGCTACAATAATGATGCACGGTGCAGTTAGCCGCCCTCACAGCCACTGGGAGTCTGCCACACCAATCAGCAGCCAGAATGTGATTTAGCTTTTGCACACCGCACAAATGATATTGCAACGACACATCACAGCTGCGATATCTGGCAACCGGAGGTCAGAAAGTGATTTGCGAGCAAAGTCTTCACTGACGACACGACGTAACCAAGTTCAAAGACGGACCAGACTAGTGTAAGGACAGGTTCAGGGCCTTTGGTCCAAACAGTGAAGAAGATAATTTGCTTTGTTTTGGTTTCGCAGCAATGAAAACAAATCGTTCTGTACATACACACTCAGCGTCTTGGCACATTTGAGCCCGATTTCCTGCAGTCATCCGAGCTGTGACTGGGAGGCTCCTGTCCTGCACTTTGTCACATTTGGGATAAAAAAAATTCCCCTGCCCCAGAGATTTTTCACGCATTTATTGCTTAAAACTCCAGGACAATTGTTTTGGCCTGTAGCGCTTTTTACACAAACATCAGCAATTGAATGAACAAAACAAAGTAAATGATAAACCAACTCGTCACTCACAGCAATAGCTGCAAGGCCTGCGTTGCTCTTTGCAGAGCTAAAAACACTCAAACTTGTGGAATTGGGACCGTTGGAAGAATCACCGTCCTTGCAAAAGTAAGGGATGGTTTGAGTCACACCACACTGCAAACCCACAGGTCTTCTGCAGGCGCCATATTTCAGCAGCCACCGCACACACAGCCACAGGCGAGGGGCAAAGACAAAGCTGGATGCTGGGAAAGTGGGGGGACGCATCCACCGAGCATTAACACTCGCCGAGTTCCCCCTCACGTTGTCGGATCGCAGGTAATTAATTTTACATTTGAAAGGTTCCCCCCATTACCGCCGCGTGGCGCACCACTGATCACAACACACCGGCAGGCACGAGGCCGAACGCCACGCCACACACACACACACAAACACACACACGCGCCTGAAGGAGCCGACGGCCGACCCTGGAGTGAGTCGGTATGGAAATCTGCAAGGCGGCGACTTTTGCTCATACACAAGGCAGCTATCTGAAACTTGGCAACGGCTCGAAAGGCATCGGAATGCAAATGGAGCCTCGGAGTATTTACCTTCTCACAGCAACAATAATGGCAGGGAAGCATATTATTTATTCAAATTGCTCTTTTGTTTGTTTGTGGCCATTACAAAACGGCTTCTTTGTTTCACTTCCAGTTGCGGAGCAGTGACGGCTGACAGATGGGCGAGCAGCAGCAGCAGCAGCAGCAGCAGCAGCAGCAGCAGCAGCAGCAGCAGCAGCAGAAAGTTAACTTCATCAATGACCACTTTTACTTATAGTAAAAAATGAAATTGCAGATGAAAAGGTGATTTTTAAGTTATTTTATTAGTTTGAATCTTTAATACCGTTACATGAGTCTATTAGACTTAAATGGCTTAAAGATTGTAACACAATCCCCTTGTGTTTGTGCTTTAATTGCCGAATATATGAATTTTGCACAACATGGAGCCCTTTAATTCCACACCAGCATTATTTTAAGTTTTTTTCCCCACCTGTGATTGTAAAACTCCATAATATTCCATTACATTTTTCACATGTTGTACTCATAGATGGATTTTTATAACTTAAAGTTCCATTTTCACCATTTTTTTTTCCCGTATGTATTTGTTCTTTGAAGTGTAAAACGCATGTTTGACACTAAAAAATACTGGAGATTGAGTTCCTCCGCTGCCGTGGCAGCAGTCATACCTTTTGGCAGAGGAATTAAGAAGCTGGGGAGATAACAGGTAGGCCGGATGCCCTCTGGTCACTGTCTCAGACAACTTCCTTCGCTCTTTAATTAAATCGGGTCGGACTGGCTTGGCGAGGCGGACGTCTGCAGAGAATGCATTATTTCGAACAGAGAGGGTTTTTTTTTTTTTCTTAACTTGTATTTCCCTCTGCTGAAAAGATTGCAGTATGAGCAGCTAAAATGACAGCAAAGGCTCACACAGCATGAGTTACGTTCTGCTGGATGCCCCTCGAAAATCTGTTATCCTAAAACAATGTTTATAATTAAACCCCGCTTTGCAGAAAACACTAAGAATGTCATCAAAAAACCTAATTAGCCAGTCTCAGCCCCGCCCTCATCTGCGTCCATATTCCACAACTTGGCCGGTATTTATTTCCATAATGGAAAATTAGAACCTTTGGCCCCAAGTTGGCGAGTGTCACAGTGCGGCGTCTCGCATTTTCCTCTTTCCCCTCTCGCTCAGCGCAGATTTGGATGAACCATCTGGCGTTGGTAGCTCACGCTGAACTACTTGCACATTTGGAGGAGCCAGATCAGAAGCATATGCTGCGGCGTCTGGCAGCGTGAACTCATCACTGGGATAGGAGGTGACATCACTCCAGCGCTCAGGTACACACTTGCAGTAGCAATAAGGTGGATGAGAATATGTTTTGGAAATTTTTTTGAAAATAAATCAATCAAAAAGTCTTGTCCCCTTGCTCAACCTCAAGTTCGCCTTGAAGTTTTTATTCATTCAACAGGGTTGCTGGTGAAGACTACTGTTTCTTGCTGGGAAGTGTTGTTTGGTTTTGTTTTGACCTAACTGTATGGGTTAACAATTTCACACACAATAGATTTTTTTTCCAAAAAAAACTAAAACATTTTTTGTAAGACTATCAATTAATGAGACTATTTACCTCATTTTCATATTCTCTGGAGACTGTTTGCCTACATGTGCGCAACTGCTGCTTGCTCCTAAGCTACAGTATGATTTTTTTTTGTTTGTTTCGCCAAATGGTTGCTGCATGCTTGATGGAAGAATCAAATAAAGTAATTGATATTCTTAGTTAGTTTTTTTTTTTTTTTTTTCTTAGATCTTGCTAAATCCAACACTTTCTTTCTATGTGAGGGCCTGCACGTTCTAACCTCACCTGCTGGCGGCGCCAGCTTCCTTGACGAGCGGGCTGAAACGCTCCAAACGAACTTTTACGCCAAGGGAAAGTGAGCGCACAAACAAAAGCAGCTTGATGACTAAGGGGCGAGTGGGCGGCAATGAAAATGCTGAACACAAGCCCACACCACATTGGTTCTCCCAGCATTTTTCCAGACAGGAAGATGGATGGGACCAACTCTATTAATAACTGCACGCCACTTACCATGACGCCAAAACTGCTAACACTGCAGCTGCCCCCTGATGCTAGCTAGAACAACCGCCTCCCACAGTGTCGCCCACGTCTCTCTTGACAGGAACACTGTGAGAAGCAGAGGAGCAGCACAGAAAATGCTCCAACCTGTTCAACCTTCTTCAGCCAGACACAAGACGGCCAAGCTAAAGGCTGGCGGCCAGTGGGGGCGACGATAGAGTTACCAACCGTCCCTTAAAATACACAATGGTCCCGTATTTGACAATGAAATGGTGCGTCCCATTTTGAATCAAAACGAGACGGGGTTTGTCCCGAATTTCTGAGTTGTCTTGAATATAAATTTATTTTCGATGCAAAATCACGTTCATTGCCATAGAGTTTGCGTTCAAAACCGTAATCTACGTAGCTACAGGCACGACAAAAGCGTACCGGATGTGTTAGCTTGCGTGGAGTCAGGATCGCTTGTTCTTTTAACCTGTATTTATTTTATTCCTTTGTAAAAGCCAGAAATCCTGCACTTTATTGATTGTCATATAAAAAATGTAAAATTAAAGATTTCAATCCAATTGAAACATCCATCTTATTTCTAATGTCTATTGGTAACAAAGCAGTTCCTACTATGTAAACCATATACTTTTCTGAAACCCTATTTTAAGCTATGATTTACAACCACTGGCGAGCCACTGGCCTGTGATAGTCATGACTCGACCACTGCGGGAGGCCTCCTTTATATTTCTGAATGAAAGTTGGCAACACTAGGCGTCGAGGATTACTGTCTCAGTCAGGAGGAGGTTCGTGTTCTGCGTCCTGTTTCACACTTCATGCTCCCATCTTAGCACCTATCAAGCTATTGTATTTCCACCTAGTGGGACTCAGGGGGGTTGCTTTGGCTACCAAGTCCCTCTCCAAAAACGACGCAGTCATTCATTCATATTCAAACTGCTTTTTCAGAGGGAGGCTCTCAAATGAGTTTTGGGAGAATTCACATATGAATTCATAGCAATTACAGCTGTGCAAGTCTGACCTTTAGACTTTGGATTGGATCAGTCGATCCTCAGTGAGCACATCGAGTGTACTCACACTTAAACTTTCATGCGGTCCAGTGCGATCTCACTGCAATCCAATTTTTTTTTAATCCATTTTACGATAGGTGTTGAAAATGCCAAGTGTATAGCGTTAAAGTGAAAAATGAAAAAGGGCCAATTCACAGTTTCTATTCAGGTTCAAGTGTAAATTGGTTTGGCAAAGGAGAAATGACACTGCATCTAAAATTAGGCACACGGCAAGAGAGAAACGGAGGAGATGGCGAGTGCGGAAAAAAGCAAACGGGCAGGAAATGTCAAAAGGAGAAAAGAGGATAAGACTGAAACAATCTAAAAGTGCAGAAGCATCAATGAATGAGCAGCACTGTTCCTAATGAGATGTGACAGATCAGAATAAACCCGGAATGTGAAGTGAACCTCGACTAGCGGGGATTACATTAACAACCACTGTAGAGCAGTGAGAAAGCTTTTCCTGCCTGGAATTATCTCCCCTCTCACTCAGATAATAAATACTCTATGTGCCATGTGTCTGCTCATGCATGCATAAAGGCAAGCGCATGTGCGCGTGTGCCCGCGGAGGGACGGGGGAGCAAGTGTGAGAATGAATTGCGTGAATAAGTTACAGCTTCGGCGTGATGGGAGGCGAGAGCATCACTCTGTGCCAGGGACGGCCGTAAGGTCAGCTCCACCTTGGCAGCGCTACTGGCTGTGATATGCAAACACGGCTGACAGCGGGTGCTTCATCACGCCGTGGCACTTTGACACGGGAGCCTTTTTTCGCCCCCTTGATTAATGCCCCCGCCGCTCCCGTGCTGCCCCCACGCAACCTCACACAACGACAACGCAAAGTTTGGTTTGTTTTGCGCCTGACACGAAAGTACAGAAAGAAATAAAGTACACGGATAAAAGGGTACAATGTAAAAAAAACTGATTTTGGATTTCCTGGGGAGATAAAAGTGATAAAGCAGGGCCGTTCTGGCACCGGCAGCCTGGACGCAGACGCTTGAGTGATCTCAACCTTGCAGTGCGGCCCATTTGACTGGTGTGAATGGGTGTGAAATGGTGGGAATACGTGTGTTTTACACTTTAAAGAACAAATCCGAAAGAAAAAAATCACGAAAATCCATCTATAATGGAATATTCTGGAGTTTGCTGGTGTGGAATTAAAAGGTTCCATGTTGTGCAAGATTCAACAAGCATCAGTGTTATGGAATCTGTACAATTAAAGCACAAGCACAAGGGGAGTTGTGTTACAATCTTTAAGCCATTGAAGTCTAATAGACTCATCTAACAGTATTAAAGATTCAAACTAATAAAATCACTTAAAAATCTTCTTTACATCTGAAATTCAGTGGCAATTTCACTTTTTTGAAATGCAAATGTTCGGGACTCAGGTCAGCGAGAAAATGGTCTCAGGCAAAGCTCACGAATGGAATGCCCAAACAGCAACAACCTCCAGTCATCACCCAATGGCACGACTCTCCCGCCTAAAGTTGATGAAACACCTTTTCCGTGGATGTGACAACCTCAAATTTTTTTTTTTTCGCAAAATCTCACTCCCATGCCCAACTGCAGTTTTCCTCACAACAATCCTTCACTGTCTCGGGGAGTCAATGAGCTGGCTGATGCGGGCTGAGGATGGAGAGGTGGCCGCCTCCATTTTCCCCCGGGTGGGATCAGCGGAGTCTATAGATTCAGTCAATAGATTCTTCACCTGCGCGACTTTTCATTTTGATTGCTGCAGATGGTCGTCACGCCGCTGCTGTCCTGCCTACTTTCAACCTCACTTCATCACTTTGTAGCCAAGTCAAAAAGAAAAGAAAAAGAAATGGCTCATTTCCTCAAGTCCAATTCCCAAGAGCTGCATTAAGTGATCAGTCGTTCAGCCGGAGCATCATTCCGCTATCTGCATTCAACAAACAAGGATAGTTACAATTGCCGTAGTGATCCAACAAAATCCCACTGGAGACTCATGCAGCCAAACAGACACCACCCACCATCATGCAGTAGAATGTGGTGAAGGACCAACTACCTGGACGGGAGCTTTTTAAAGTGTCCCTAAAGGAGGTTAATGAAGACTGTCTGCTTGAGGGTGGATCGATGGCCTGATGAGAGGAACAAGGCTGAAGCACAGAAAACCCCGGCGCCCGAATTGGAAGGCGACAGACTGACTGACTGACTGACTGACTGACTGACTGACTGACTGACTGACTGACACTTGGAGTGAGCTGTTGGGTTTTACCCCTGTTTCCTACATACATGTTAATATCTCATACCTGGACTTGCAACTTGTGGCAGATGCCTTCTACTCTCGTACCTCCAGCCTCTTCATCCATAAAGGAAACATCTTGCTTCAAGCATACATAGGGAAAACACTGTCCATTGTAGGTTGGCAAGATGGATGTGCTAGGTTTCAGAGTTGAAATCTTGGTGCTCCACCTGCCGTGGACATGCTTGTCTGCCACTTAGTGGATTCAGATGCAGTTGTAGCCACCCTGAGAGAAAGAATAATGACTCTTACCACTGGGGCTGGCACCATTTTTACAGGCACTGCCAGTTGGACTAATGACTCAAAAATGAAATAGTGACCCCATCACACTGTGCTCAGCGTGAGCAAATTAAGCTCACTGGGACAATAACCTTCATGGATGGGGGTGGTTCTCCTGTCTTCCAGTGTTCTCCGCACTCTTCCTTTTAAAGCATTAACAGCAGAATGAGACTGTAGAACCAGAGGTAACAGTGAAACAAAGCTTCTCTTGTTTCTCTGTCGGTTACACCGTAACAGGTGGACGGCCCACTACTATTTTGAAGGTTAAGTTAGCCAGTTCAGAACTGAAGAAGCCTTTTGGGATGTGAGCAAAACGTCTTCACGATACCAGAAACCAGTTCAGTCGCCTCAACTTAACCTACAAGACGGCAATGACCTGGACAACTGAGGACCTTCACAGACATTTGGCCCAGTTATCACCACCATCTCAGTTATTTTGCGGCATTAGCTTCAAGAGAATCCAACAGGATTTCATGCTGCTGTAAACAGGAATTTCTCCAGTAAATGAAAAAAATAAAACCGTCTAATCTAATCTGATCTAACAATCGTCGAACCCGCGTGTAAAACCTGACCGTGAAGCAGGACACGAGAGGGGCCAGACGCAGCACAAACGTCAGCACCACCTCCTGTTGACGGCGCGTCTGCAGAATCCATCTGTGCTCTGGCCGAGACAAGCGGACTGAAGGGAGCCAATGGACTGGGGCCTGATTTGGTGTCAAACGGAGCACTTGGATGAGGCAGCATGTGTTTTTAGGTCTGTTTTTTTTCGCACACTTATGTGGATTGGATCCTGTGTGTCCGAATGTGCTTATGTTGTTTACGTGTTTCTCAGCGAGGGGCCACGCCTGAGTCACCGTTGCCAGACAGAACGGAAAAAAGCAGGAGCGCGAGCAGGTTTTGCGCGGTGGAAAAATAGGTCCGTTCAGGTTGTGACTAAGCGGAAGGACAGCCGCGATGTGATCTCACGCACATATGTCAGTTCAGCGTTTTGCACAATTGTGTCAAAGCAGACAAAAAAACAGGGACTAGAACAATCCATCCGTCATTTATCACGGCTTCAACCAGAGCGGACGTCTGGCCCTGAACAGGTCATCGGCTCATCACAGAGATGACATGAAGAGATACACTCACACTCCACACTCCACACAAAAAATGGTCAAAAAAAAAAAAAAAAGGTGCTCTTTGGTTGGGGTTGCATTCATAGCAGCTGACAGATTCAGTTAAGTCCTTGCACAAAAATGGGGAGTGAACGAGTAAAGTGCAGGATGGGGAACTGAAAAATCCAAGGTAACTCAGTTGTGTATAGAAATTTAAAAAGCCTTTATTTTGGCATGATCACTGATTGAGGACTAATTGAAGTCTGTGTGTGTGCATAAGATGTGTTCATGACTGTTTGGACTTTTACGCTGATGAAGGCACAGAGCTTAAACACGTAGGTCCAGTCATTTTTAATGTGTGTTTGGCCATGTCAAAATAAAGGCTTTTTAATCTTCGATATACAACAGAGTTGCCTTGGATTTTTCAGTTCCTCCTCCTGCACCTCACTCGTACACTCCCCATTCTTGTGCAAGGATTTAACTGAATCTGTCAGCATCACACAATGTATGTTGAAGTCTCTGTTCTCGGTGTGATGCTGCTTTCATCGCACCTTCTACAATATGCTGCAAATGTACGGGAGAAAAACAACCATCAAAACAAAATAAAGGGGCTAAAAGCAATGAAACTGCATAACAGCAACAATATGCTAAACCAAAAGAAGCGTGTGCCAACACAACCTGGCGACCTAATGAGGTGAGAAATGTGACAGCCAGTATAATCAGACAGCACAGAACAGAAGAAATTAATTGATGTTATTACTGGCCTCTGGCTTACACGCTGCCAAATGCCACTCACGATGATGGCTCTGGTTGGCGGCGGGAGCAGGATGGATATTCACTGTGAAGTGATGAATTGATACCGGTTAACTTATGGAAGCTGGACAATCCCGAGGGCTGTCACTTGATGATAAATGGTGGTAATAGTGAGCAACGAAGTGTCAAGGACTCAGGGGAAGGAGCCTTAACACTTGATGGATGATAATCATGCATGCTATGTGACGTTAATGCAGCCTTGATGGGGAGAACTGTGTGTGTGTGTGTGTGTGTGTGTGTGTGTGTGTGTGTGTGTGTGTGTGTGTGTGTGTGTGTGTGTGTGTGTGTGTGTGTGTGTGTGTGTATCGAGAAAAAGTGTCTGTCCAGCGATCCATCATTTGCTCTATCAGCTTGTAAAACTGTACGTTGAACATACTTGCATAATTTTAACACTTTTTACAACAAAAAATACTAACACAACACATTCTAATACTTCTTACAACATACTTTCTGAGCATTTTAACCTGCTTTTATGTTATGTGATCATGAGTGTCTGTTTTGTAACAATATTTCCTGCTCCTGCCTTAGCCAGGCAACTTCTAAAATAAAATGAAAGGTTAAAATAGTTTAATAAAGGATCATATTGGATTTTTATTATTGGTAATTTTTCAAATATTTGTCTTTTTCCAGTGCATTGTAATGTATTTTAATTTCTTCATGTGAATAAAAATCACGATAAATAAGAAAATGTTTGCAAAAATTCCCGTGTCTGACATTTTTTATCAAGACACGAGGGAAAAACAAACAAACAAATCTTTTGCGTAGCCAGAACCTGGAACAACCAACTCACCCGTCCCTGTTTTCATCTTCATCAGCATTGGAGAGGAGCTGAGATCCGGCCAGCGAGAGGTCCAGGGCGGCCAGGGGCAGATCTCTGTAGCCAAAACTCACCAGCTGCACCGGAGGAGCCAAGAACTGGTTCTCATCCTCCACCGGCTGCGAGATAATCTCCAGGTCTGATGGACCTGCCGGTTCCATGTCCCTGGTTCGGTGCACGTCCAAGGAGAAGAGAAAATGGGGGGAAGAGAGATATTACAATAAGTTCAATTCAATATAGTATGACTTTGAACTACTTCAAGAAGCCGTCCTTCTGTTTTCAAATATTTTTAAAGCTCACAGTCAACAGCAGTTGGAATAAGAGCAGCAGATGAATGAAGCCTGAAAAGAGAGGGAACGAAGAGAATGACAGTGCTGAGGACGTAATGGGCACAAAAGCAGCACAGATAGACGAGACTTAATTATTCAGTCCTGCAAACCCGACAGGGAACACACACTTATTTACTGCGACGCCCTCAGGGAGTGAACGCGGGGTCAGGGAGGGTTTTTACACACACACTGAAGAGGAGCAGAGGAGCTGCAGCTCCAGTGCCTTGCTCAAGGGAAGCGACTGAAAAAAAAAGCGTGGCTGCTGCTGGCCACGTTTTCCTGGGCGGTCTCGAGAGTCGGCTCGCTTCTGGTCAAGAGAGAGAAAGAGGAGTGACAAGGAGCTGGACTGATCAGGGTGTGAAGAGGCCCAGTTTTCAATGGGAGACAATGTTCAAAGTTTCTTCTTCCCCACTGGAGACTGACACCGCTGTCGGCATGAGGCTGAAATGAGGCGTCTTTAAATACCAAATCAGCATTGATTGAATTTTAAGATAATTATTTCTCATCTTGGACTCAAGTGGAGCAGCCTCACACAAATAAGGACATGAAAACAATATAAATATAAAAGGAACAGGAAAGAAAAATAAACTCGCAGCAATGGGGAAAAAATGCTGGTTGTTAGCTTCCTGCTATACCTGACCCTAAACCCGACCGTCCTCATGTTTTGCACCATCACTACCCTTTACATCACTAAGAGCTGATTTCCAGAACTTCATTACATCTCAGGTTACAAACACATATCACTGTTGTTCAAAAACACACCTGTGTTTGAATTTGGCATTGCACACGACCACAAAGAACAAAAATCATTTCATGATATAAGGGGGAAGTCATCGAGTCACAGTTTGCTTTTTAAAACCCCATTTTGTATTTTATGTGATGTGGGAAGGCTAAACTACACACCAGCATCATTTGTTGTAAAGTATCTAATAATGCTTCAATAGATCATTAGATAGATAGATAGATAGATAGATGTGTATATCTTCAAGAATTTCATTGCTGTGTTGGTGCTTGGTTGCCGTCCAGCAGTGTGTAACCCTGCATACCCATTAGCCACAGTTGTGTAAAAGCTGGGCCATCTCCGTAGTGCGTGGAGGTGGAAACAAACGCTGAGTGCAGCTGCAGTCTGACACGTGTGTGTGTGTGTGTGTGTGTGTGTGTGTGTGTGTGTGTGTGTGTGTGTGTGTGTGTGTGTGTGTGTGTGTGTGTGTGTGTGTGTGTGTGTTCCTGCACGCGCGCGTCTTGTGCTGTGTATTTTTAGACCAGAGCAGATGCTGGTGTATCACGTCGGCTGTGACGTCACCGCTTCTCCCTTTTGTCAGCTGAGTGGATCCTCACCTATCTCTCAAACGTCAAAGGAAGTGAGGGGAGGGGCTTGGAGGGAGGCTCATGGGGGAGGCAGGGGAAAAAAAGGGGGATGATATCAGGGTTGCATAAGAAGGGCAAAAAAAAGAGGGGAGGAGAGCAATGGCTGTGCATAAAAGACGGTGGATTTTTCTTTCTAATGTAGCGGAGAACAGAGGTGAATGAAAATGGGGGCCAAAGGTTGGGGAGGACGAGTGAGGCTGACAGACACAGACGATGAGAGAAGTGGGTGGCCACAGATGTGATGCTGTTACACAACAATCACAACAATGTTTTGCTTTTTATTATCATCAGCTGATATTGAAGGCTGTTCGATTTCACTCGAGCCACTGAGATGCCGGCAAAACGCAACTGAAACTGCAGAAGAGGTGACAGTTAATGGCCGTGTGTGTGTGTGTGTGAGTGTGTGTGTGTGTGTGGGGGGGATGCGGAGAGGACGGTTCCCAGCAGCCTCAGACTTCAACTCTCCTTTTTCTCTCACAGTTATCCTCAAAGCTCGTGACAGGCCGCACAGAGTGACCTGAAACATTCAGAGGAGAGGCGCACAATCTGACAGACGCTGTGGGAGAGGACAGATAGACACTCAGCCAGATAACAGATAACCCTCGACGCACACGCGCACGCGTGCGGGCACACAGACACACACACACACCCAGAGCCGCACACACAAAGACAAACCATTAAAATATACAGTGATATTGTGGTCGCTGAAGGACCTTAGATGCAATCTGCTGTGACCTTAGCTGCTGCAGGGCAACCTATTTTCTGGGACTGTGGTGAGTGTGTGTGTGTGTGTGTGTGTGTGTGTGTGTGTGTGTGTGTGTGTGTGTGTGTGTGTGTGTGTGTGTGTGTGTGTGTGTGTGTGTGTGTAGGTCAACTCAGCCATTACTGCTGATTTAAACTCTTGATTCTGTGAAGAGAAGAGAGTCCCGGGACAACCAACAAGACAATTTATAAAAGGAAAGGTGGATTTACCCCAGCCAGTGTTACCACTTTAGAAAAGGAAATACATTTTTTTTAAAAAATTAAATGCGTGTGACAATGAGAAACAATGCTGATGCCAACTTGTGGCGTGGCTTTTTTTTTTTTTAATCAAACAGGTTCTAGGAAGCTTGATTTGACTTCACGTTCAATGAGATGACAAACTGATTGAAAAGAAAATGACTCCAAATAAAGATCGTTTTTAAAAATAGTTGCAGAACAACTGAAAGAATTCATGATTCTCAACACTGACAGCAACTGTAGAGCGGTGGCTTTTCATTTAGGGCGCAAAGTGCTAGCAGCTCCCAGGAGTGGTCTATCATAAGTTAGTATGGACAGTACACAGATAGTTATTAATTTAGAGAAAAAAATCTCTTTGCTTTCAGGAAAAAGTTGTTATTTCAGTTTTGTCTCCAGAGCTGCTGCCCTCGTTCCGATTTGATTGGATTATTTCCCTGGGCAAAAAGAGCTTTACGTTCCTTTCATGATGCAAACCCTATACAGTCTGAGAGATGGTCGCCAGGGGCCGTCCTGATGTCGATGGCTGTACAAACCAATATATGTTTTATATGAGCTGCAAGAAGGATGACACGAAAACAGAACGTTGCTTCGATTTCTGTTGCTAAAATGCTTTTCTGAAGTAACATGCAGGTAGACTAAATACACTATAAAAGATGTTTATAATGCATGAATAGTGCAGATTAATGATGTAGCACATTTCTAACCACACTGCATCTGTACGCAGGGGATTTTTGTTGTAATAGTGCCATGTATGTATGTCTGCTCAGGGTTTTATGTATTTCACGTGAATGAAATCACAGCCTGTTTGCATCTGTAATATTTTAAATTGCCACTGGAGGGACAAATAAAGTACTGAATATGAATTTTGTAGATATGTTGTAAAAACACATGTTTGTTGTATTGTTAAATGTTACTTTTAAATCAATTTCCCTTCATGGAAACTTTCCTTCATCTTAAAAAAAAAAAATTCTGCAGCATTCACTTAATGTCCAAATTAGTTGTTTTTTTTCCTTGACTATGCATATGGGAGGTTCAGTAAAGTGTCATCAAGAATGTAAAGCTGTTGGTCTATGAAATGTCCTCCTTTATTTTTACAGGATTGAGTCTCTGTCTGCGGCTGCGGTTGCAGGGCGTCGAGCCCCAGCCGGCCGGCCTGATAGATGCTGTTTTCTACAGGCTTCCCCGCCACACAACAACTCATCCATACCAGCTCTCATCTACAGCGCAGCAGCAGCCGCCTTGGCTCTATTCCCAAGCAATCAGGACCGCACACATAAGTGCTCATGACAGCCACAAGCTGTCCCGAGACCATCGTCTCACAGCTTACACTTATGTACCTGCTGGGCTGGCTGGTTAAGATATCAAGGGGAGATGACTTGAATAGAGTGTTAACACATACAAATAATACATTCAAATTAAAACGTGTGCTGCAAATATGAAAAAAGACTGTATTTTACAGCTGTCCTTCAATCCGTCAATTTTCCATTAGAAATCAATTTTTGCCTTTTAGACATTTTTCGGTAATATTACTGATATCATACAATGTACTTGTGGCTTTTTAATTGTCATTTCTCTAAATTGGATATCAGATTTGTCTGTGTGCTGGAAATATTCAAACAGGAAGTAGTTTTCACCCAATTCACTTCTCTTCTTTTTTTTTTTTTTTTTTTTTTAGGTAAAATTACCAAACAGACTTCAAGGTGCAAGCGAGGACCCACAGGAAGGAAATGATATTCAAATGAGCATCGTTCCCCGGGGGTGGCAGAGGAAATTGCTGAGCGGACGGCTGGTGTTGTGGGCCAGGTAGCAAAGGTCATCATGCAACAGAAGCTGCTCTGGGGGATCGACAGAAACAGAAGGTCGTGTAAGTTACACACAGCCAGTGGCGTTGAAGAACGCTCGCACTTCAAACTCACATATCGTCTGGATCAGGGTGGAAGTGACCCCACTGCAGTGACACTGACTTGAAGCCATTTTTCGAGGCATCTTTGTGAGCGTAATTATGGCGTTTACACACCGACAATAAGCACAAAATCAAACTTGTGTGTTTGATTTTTTTTAATCTCAGCACGTTAATTGTACTGGAGTAAATGTGTCATTTGTTTTTATAGGTTTATTTAATTCCACTAATGTGACCTTACAGTCAGTCAATCAGTGGCAACTTCTTATAAATACACATTTATGTGATGTCTTTTTTCCTTCCCTGCTTTATACTTTCTTTTTTAATCTTTTTTAATTTTATCTTTCATCTTAAAATGTTTTGTTTGACCTCACTTCCTGTTTCTGTCTGCAAGCCCTTTGTAAACCCAGATTTTAAAGCCAACAATTAAACAACATGTCATGTGACAGTGTTTTTTACAGTACATAACATGGAGAAAAAAAATATAAGACATGATTAACGCTCACTTTGATTGCGTGAGTTCACGGACGAATGAGCTAAAATGTACCAAAGCCATTTTCCATGTTATGGAGACTCAAAGCAGATGTCTCCTTCTGCCGCCAGATGTGTGGAACTCTGGAGGAGCTGGACATCATGTTGCATTAAAAAGAATTACAGGCTCATCACACATAAGAGGAGCATTTAAAAAAGCCAAGAGTGCAAACTTTTTGCCGCAACTGCCAACTCATCACCAAACTCGCAGCCCTGAACCACTAACTCTGCCTTGGTTTCAGTAGCGTAGACAGATTCCGCCCTGTGTTTGTTGTCGGGGGAAAGTAATGCCCTCGCAGAAAACAAAGACAGCTTCATGTTTGTCTTTAATGCTGACTTACACACAGCGCGATATGGATTTCATGAAAAGAATACCGTCAGCTTTCGCCTGCGAAACATTACCGTCATCGAGATTAAATGGTGTCGAAACTCCGACAAGAGGCGTAAACTCTTATTTCACATCCACACTGCTTGTCGGTTGTGTTGCCTCAGTTCGTAGACTTAAAGGATCCTTTTCAGAGCAAACCATGACGGTCTTCATTTTGTACCTCACACAAATTAAATCATCAAAAAAACCCTCCTCAGATCTACGTGCTCTAATATGGGAACTTTGATCATTTTGCCGTGTTGGCTTTAAAACGCAGTCTTCGGTTGAGTCTGCGGAACAAAGGGCAGGTTTGACAGAATTCACAAACTGCTTGAGTCATTTCTGGAAGAAAAAAAAACCCACGTGAGCTTCTAGAGAAACTTTTTATAATTTCATGGATATGGATATTAATGAAGTCTGCCAGGCACATTAGCCAATTAATAATGCTACAGCTTAAACTGTGATAACTTGTGTGACTGCACAATGGACTGTTCTGGCCCTGCTGTGACCAGTCTCTTATCTGACCTTTACAGAAACAGGCTGCGGGAGACACAGGAGACGTGGAGAACCTCCCGGGGCACGGCTACCACAGCAAATGTATATTAGCTTTCTTCCAAACGGAGAGGTCCAAGAACCCTCATACACCCAGTCAGTTTCCAGTAATAGTTACATAATAGTAATAACTTATACAGACAAATGCGAGGATGCAGGACTTGGAGGGTTTGATGATTGAAAAGGCAGACTTGAATGGGAAGGTGTCTGCGAACTTGAAAGACGAAGCACAATGGTTGATGAGTTTCAAAAGAGTAAAATGAAAAAGAACAGTCCACTGTGGACTTGAATGATTCGAGAGCAGGGGCAAAAGGTGACGTTGCTTCTAAATCCGGCGTGCCGAACATGAAGAAATGTCAAAAAAGTCAATTATAATTATATCATCATTATTATTATTATTGCCTAAATAAAAGACCACTGTTTGAACTTGAGTGTATGAGGCCAGATGTCTTGATTTTTTTTTTTTTCAAGCTGCAAGTTTGTCTTTCGCTGTGTTGCAAAGCGGTGCTCTCGTAAAAAGCTACACATTTGGGAGTGCAGGTCAAGAGAATGAATGCAGCACATTAAGAGGGGACAAATTCATGAGTCGCGCTCTGCCAGCACAGTCAGGAGTGAACAGAGGAAGATCATTTCCACCGTCCCTGCGTAACTCTCGCTTTGACGACGCACGTTCCGTTCGCAGCTGGGCGCCCGGGGTCGAGCAGAAGCCACGCTTGGGGCGTCAGCTTTTTTTTTTTTTTTTTTTATGACACACACCGAAGGCAAAACGCTCCAAACGGAAGAACCGAAAGAAAAGCTGTAGGCGGAGACGCGAGGGTGGATGAGCATCGTCACCGTAATTAACATCATCACCTGCAGTAGTGGCCGCAGAATAGATGCTCTGTTGTTGGCAGCGTGCAACAACAGAGCAGCTGGGCGCCTGGGGTCGAGCAGAAGCCACGCTTAGGGCGTCTGCTTTTTTTTTTTTTTACGACACACACCGAAGGCAAAACGCTCCAAACGGAAGAACCGAAATGAAAGCTGGAGGCGGAGACGTGAGGGTGGATGAGCATCGTCACCGTAATTAACATTGTCACCTGCACTGGTGGCCGCAGAATAGATGTTCTGTTGTTGGCACCGTGCACGCGGGTCTGTTTTTGGGGGAACTCTGGTGACACAGGTCAGAGCGATCGCAAGTGTATAGGCTGGTTATTAGTGCAGGCAAGAGGGTTTGAATAAGAAAGTAATGGCCTTGAGAGAGGGATGCAGAAAGACCCTGGAAAATATAGCCCACTTTTTTTTTTATTTGTTTTATTTTTCACAAACATACGTTAGTGGCCACATTAGTTTAACATGCGCAGGTGGTAGAAACTGTTAAGTGTGGACGTTATACTTACTCAGGGTTGGCCATGATGCTGGCAGAGGGGCTGATTAGAAGGTTCCCACTCAGTACAGGCAGTTCATGTTGAACTGGGAGCAGAAAAAGTGACAACGGAAATAAGATTTAAGATTTAACTTAGATCTTAACAAACAAAGATATAACTGAAGATTATGTCACCACTTTGGTTTTCTGCAAAATGATGCATTGGTGGTGATAATTCAATGTTGGTGTATTGTTACAAAAACCTACATGCGAATGACATCTGATTACAATCTTAAAGAGAGCGACTGGCTGCCCCTCTTTGACACAAGTTGACTTGGAGGTGAATTTCCAGTAGTGGCTCTAAACAAGACCTCTGGCCCAGTCAGCTGACTTTCTAGTCATAAACTTAACAGCAACTCCAGTTCGCTGATCCTTGCTGCATTTCTCTGCTTCCATCTCTGCCCCAAGCATTCAACTCTGTGCAAAGGATGCAGAGTACATGTCTGATCCCTCACCTCCTGCCATCGGGGGCTTTAAAAGAGCTGCACCTGATAATTATATATGTTTGCAGAGCTGAGTGTAAATTCGAAAAAAAAATAAGATTTAAGAGTTTTCAAAAGAAGGACCTTACCCGTGTGAGATTCACATTTTTTGACGGTGATTCGCGTCTCCTGCTGCCCCGTTGCTGATTGTAATGTCTCCCTTGGTGGAGATGTGAGTGAGTGGAGCAGCAGCAGGCTCGCAGTGTGTGTAGGCTGGAGCTATCCTTAGCACTTTGGCGTTGTGCGAGCACCACCAACACCGTTGCTGCTGCTGCTGCTGCCGCTGCCGTTGTCGTCGCTCGGATTTCAGGGCAAAAGCAAAACCGTAACTGAAGCATCGTCGCCCGCAGAGATCATAATAAGCTTCTCAAGAGTCATTCTGGTGGGGGGCGGGGAGAAAAAAAAAAAAAAAGACAACCCTTTCGAGCGCGATTTCCTCAGCGTCGCTGCTCCAGATCCGGATCCGGGTTCCGAGGGTTTCCCCCGGCGAGCGCAGCGGGGAACCCTGCGTGAGGAGCTGTCCGAGGTGCTGATGCGAGCTGCCCCGACCAACACACTCTGCCTTCCGCCTCGACCGTAAATCCACAACAAATATTCATCCGAACGCCATTAAAACATCGGTGTTTTCCTGGCCGGCAGACTGACAGCGTACGGCAAGCGAACCGAGTGACATTCGCATCGCTTCGGTCACGACATACAAGTGTTGGCCGCGCGTGTGTGCGCGCAAGATCGAGAGTCGAAGAGATTTTTTTTTTTTTTTTACCCCTCAACCCCCGTCGTCCCTCACTTCTCATTTAAGGCCAATTTGAGAGCAAATCATCCAGATTTGATCGGCTTCGTGGCTGCTAGGTTGTCCCTCTCTGTGTCACTGGCCGATTTTTTTTTTTCCACCACGGTTTCCCAAAATAAAGATACTATGGGAATATAAATTGCCTTTAAAGCAATTGGCTTAACCGTTTGTCATTCAGCGGGGTTAGCCAGTCGATGGTTACGGCGCGCATCAATCAATCTCCGGCGTCTCCTCGCCTATTTGAACACGCCTGGACGTGGTCTGCTGGAGATGTTATAGGCTGGAGCTCATATTTCAGGGTGTGCACCAGTGAAGAGGGGAAGCGCCGCTTGTGAATTAAAGCGGAGCGGGCCTGCGGTTACAACCGAGGGAGGGCGCAGGGTCTGCAGCTGGGTCTGTACTGTAGGAAAAGAGCGGCGGAATGAATGTGGACTGAATTTATTTATTTATTGCAGTTTATTTTGAAAGAGCATCCGATTTGGCACTTGTAGAAAAGTGCATGTTAATATCTCATTTCCTCTGCATAATCGTTAGTGGCAAGAGCGTACGTGTACATTATATTACAAAAGAGGGTTTCTGTTCCTGTTTCGGAGAAAACTGATTTACACCCATATGGTTTGGGAACAATCATTGTTGTGATATTTACAGAAAGAATTTCAAGGACAGTCAGGTACATAAGTTTGGACATTGTTGCAGCACCAACTGCTGGAGAAGATTTAAAGAGAGCAGTTGAGCATTTATTCGAAGTGTGAAATTTAAGAATATATTGTTATTTATGTATGAATGTGGTTTAATTTAATTCAAATTTCAAGGTCTGCTATAATGCAGATTTTCAGATATTTGATCAGAGAAGCAGCCTCTCATCATCAACTATGATCTTTAGAAAACAACATATTTAGCCCTCT
Organism: Thamnaconus septentrionalis; assembly: GCA_009823395.1. Classification (NCBI taxonomy): domain Eukaryota; kingdom Metazoa; phylum Chordata; class Actinopteri; order Tetraodontiformes; family Monacanthidae; genus Thamnaconus; species Thamnaconus septentrionalis. Next base: position 4,199,536 of record CM020505.1, on the reverse strand, counting down.
GTTTACAGTATCCTGCAACAACTGATGCATTGTACAATCTACAGGTTTGGAAATGAAGCTGGGGTGTGGTCTATAATCCACAAGAGGCATTAGTGCCCTTTATGACATCACAAAAGAAGTAGGATGGTCTTTTGTAATTTTTTGGGGGGGTTCACTGAAAGGCTGGTGACAATTTGTGTTCAGAGTAGTTACGTTAATTTAGCATAACAGACCCTTTAAGCCAAAGTCTCAACTTCAATCAAATCTTAACAGCGTGATTTAAAACCATTGAGTTACATGTAGTCAGAATTACACAAACGTGTTACCGTCCAAATATTTATGTTCCATACTGTACTCCACCAGCAAACATGTATACACTATAAAGTGCACCTTCTATGTAATCAAAATACTCGTTAATAACAAAAATAATAAATCAATTACAGCAAAATGTAATTATGGCATATAGAACTATACAATTGTTATTTCAAGAAAACCTCATGGTTGGCATTTAATTTATCAATTTTCATCAACTTATGAATATGATGAATGCAAAAAATGTGCAGTTTTAGCAGAGGTTAAATTGAATATGCGACACATTGTCACCATCTAAGCCAATGTGGCAGCCCAGTTCTCAGAAGTGGGTAAATAAACCAGACATGAAGAGGAACCACTGGAAGTGGGTGCGTGATGGAGACCCATTTTGTACAAAAACAGAGGCACTGTAAGATCATTACAAACTGCACTATGATATATAAACGTCTTCATCAAAAGAGTACTTACTGTAGGGGCTGATCACCTTCTCAGTAGGAAAGACAAAAGCGTTCAAACAGTGACAACCAAGGGCTTTCCAATCAAGTTACCTTCGATCATCAGGAGGAAGGGACACAGCCGTCCTCTTTTCTAGAGGAATAACAAGAAATAGTGCTTGCACCAAATGTTCTTATTTCTAAACAGATCGGGAGCTTGAAGTCAGAGCGCGAGTCTCCCCTGAACGTGCAGAACGGAACGGGAAAACACAGACATATTTTACAAGAGAGCCCCATAAGGTTAAATGTAAAGAAACAATCAAGTCATCTCAAATTTTATATGCGGCTGTGTTAGCGCACACGGGCCCAATTCCTCTGGGATGACACTGCTCTGATGGAAAAAGGGATCATGTCACTGCCTTCGGAGCAAAGCTTGAGGCAGCAACATGATGGGTCGAACATGGAGTGAGAGTTGTAAAGAATCTTTTTTTCTTCTTTCCCAAAAGAGGAAAACAAGGGTTTCTATGCTTTTCTTTTGCATCCTCTATAGCCGTGGGTCAGCCGAGGTGGACCAGGGTCATGACTGTGGTGTACTCGTGCTGCAGATTGTCCATCTCAGTGTCGCACAGCGTGTAATCATCTTTGACGATTCGGTCGCAGCCGAGCTCACCGTTGCCAAACAGGCCAAAGAGCGGCGTGTTGGGGAACACCTTGTGGAAGGCGTCGGCCTCCACGTTGGCCTGGCTGTAGTAGTTCTGGCCCCTTCCCACACAGGCAAACATGAAGCCCAGGGTGTTCCGCTCAGGGATTTTGGCCGCTTTTAACCGTCGGATCGTGGCCTCGGCCTCCTTTGGGTTGTTGATGCCTTGGTCCAAGAGCACAGACGCCCCTTGCACCTTCGGGCCACTTAGCGCCAGGCCCACCACCCCGTATGCACCCTCGCTACAGCTGGAGAGTCACAAATGAAAGGAGAAATAGAGGAGAAGTGAAAAGTCGTAAAATTGGACCAGCCCAATATATAAATACACACACACTACCAGTCCAAAGTTTGGACAAACCCTATGAAATAAATGTCTTTTCTTTCACTTTGGTGACTATTGACACTGCAGTTTCTCACTGAAGGCATAAAAACTACATCTGAACACACATGGAATTATGTAGGAAACAAGAAACGTGTAAAATAACTGAAACACGTTTTATATCTAAATTCTTTAAAATAGCCACCTGTCATAAAAAGCATATTTAGAGTTATTTAATGCGTCTTCCTTTTTGCATAATTACATATATCTTGCTCATATATTTGATGTCTTGATGTGTAGAAAGTTGTAAACATATATATATACACATATGCACGCACACTCATATATAAAGAGAGAAGAAGAACATGTTTTTAGCTGAAAATGGTCAGATGAAAGCTTAGATAAACAACGTGAATTCACCAGGGTCTGGGCGGAGAGAAAACACTTTCAACAATCCCTCCAGCAATGAGAGCTTTGCTTTTTGCGAGTTGATCCAATATCTGTTGAAGAAAACGTCCTCCTCCAGATTGATAAGCCTCATAGACAAATATCAGCACCACACGGAGCTGTGGGTTGTCCACCAGCCCTGCAAGGAAAGCCCAACATAGTAATTAGAGTGCAAATGGGAAAACAAGTCCTGAAACATTTCTTAAATTCTGCATTTTTTTTGTTCTTTCTAGGTGATTAGACAGCTGTGAGATCAACCAAACCTGCTTCCTTGAGGGCTGTCGGCGAGATGGATTTCTTGCAAAAGTGAAAGGGTTTGATTTGGACGCCCTCCATGCTGGGGAACATTATGGCAAAGCCAGCATCCCCCTCCTGGTGCTCCCGAGGAGGCTTGGGGCAAGAGCCACTGGGTGTCACTGTAAGGAGGAACAAACAAATTCAAAAAGTTTAATGATTAATTTCTTCCAATGCTAAAAAAAGACATCAGGATGTGTGTTGTGCTAAAATGCCTTTTCACAGTCGGACTTAGCAGCACGTTCACTTGGAGTCTTGGTTTTCGAGTCTAACTCCTTCAATTTTGAATTTATTTCAGTGCTTAAACCTTTGAAAAGGTCGTGCAGAATCCATGATAAAGGTCATTTGTACTTAAATTATTGCAGCCGGGACAGAGACGATCACTTATGAAAAAAGTTTCGACAAAAGGCTCGATCGTATCACCCATTGACCTACAACAGAATTGAAAGTCAGCTTCCTAAAGAAGAAACACCAGTTTTCCAACAAGTATGTGCAGTGAATACATGCTGGTTCATTCATTAACACTTACATATACTATTCTCTATTATAAGTGATTTGGTTTTATACCATGGAACATGGTAAGGGACATCTACAAAGAATTAGCTGTTATCCTACCTCTACGTATGAACAGCTATGTGCAGGCCCGACCCTATCCAATCAAAATTTTTGGCAGTTGTCTAGAATGAGTTGTGCACGGTGACCATGGGGTGACCCCCTTCCATAACGACGCAGAGTGAGTCGTGACACAAGCCGCCCGAGCTGCCGTTGAACCTGATGAACGTCCGGCGCATGATAAGCCATCATGTGGTGGAAAGGGAACTTGGCTGATGGAAAGCTGCGTCTCCGCAGGCTTGTGATTATGTGGAGAAATGGGGGGAGTGCAACACCGGACCAACTGCAATCTATCAGGGTGAGTGGTGGGGGGGTGGGGGAAGCGCCGTGACCGCCACCGGCGGCGCCTCTCCACCGCAGCAGCAGTAAGCGGCGAGATTAATACCCAGCCCTCGCTGCTGAGAGGTGAACCATTCGTCTCAGATACAAGCACGGCACCTGGCTGCGTTTCATTGTTATGCCTCCCGCTGACAATCGCCACGACCAGGCAGAGAGTGCTTATGAACTTTAAATGCAAAAGATGAGAAAATTGTTTTGGGAGGTAGGAGAGACAACCAAATGGTAATAATGTGGGAAGTGGTGTGGTTATTAAGAACGTGAGACACAAAAGCTTCCCATCAGTAGCGGCCACACACTCTTAAAGGACAAGTGATATTTTAAGTCATTCTTTTTGATCACAAATTACCAGTTTGATTGATTGGGGCATTTTTTTACTGCATCTAAATCAATGAACTTTTTTGTTTTATTTGGGCTCATACAGCACTTCTGATCAAGGTTCTAGTACTCAACAGATGAGAGGCAGATAAATCAAACTTCTGTCTGACAAAAAGAAAGTGAGAAAGTAGCAATCAGTCGGACAGTAAACATTTTTGATAACAAATCAATGACTCACTGAGTTTCCTCAGGATCATCATTGTGTTCACATTTCTGCACAATGCAGCGTTATAATTACACTTCACTGAACTTCCACTGACTGCAGTTGCACAATGCGACAGTACAAGACTACACGTTCTGTGCATTGGCATTAACGCACACAAAGCATAAAATTAATATGTTAAATCTCTTAACTCAACTAAATGTGAGGATAGACATGGCGAGCTGTCTGAGGCACGAAGTAGACAACAGGTGATTATTCTGAGCTCAGGTGCCCCTATACAGCAGAAACATCTGCATACCATATGAGGTCTGAATGCAAAACTTGGACAGAAAGTGAAGAGAGGAATCACTTACAGACAATTCCTTGTGAAGAAATGCCCATGATGTCACAGCCTTTGGGGAAGAGCAGATGCAAATCTTCCACTGGACTGTGGCGACTCCTTTTTGCTTCAGGGTGATCAGGAAATGAAGGAAAAGCCTCTCAGTATTTTTTTTTTCCAAATAGACAATGCCCAGTATTATCTTTATAGGCTGTTTTACACTTGACACACTATTACTATATATATACTGTATTTTTGTTTTGTTATACAATGCAGAAGTCACCAACCTATACTCTGTCTGTAGTTATACGTTGCTCCACTGAGGGATTCACAGTCTACCATGGCCAGAACTGTTTTGGGCAGGAGAAACACTTTCTAAAAATAAAACAAAATAAATGTTTAAATGTGCAGCTGTGTTTATTACCGTGGACACTAAAAAAAAAAAAAAACTTCAAAACGGAGCATTAGTTTTAATTAACTGACTGAACTTTCCAAAACTTTTAATTTGAAGAGAATTCAGTTCCGTTTTATAGGTGTTTATGGAAATTTCACTTTCGTTTTCACACCAATGAGTGTAGTAAGGTTGCGACAAATCTACACCTAATTTAATAACTACGCTGGACAAATGCATGCATTGCCAAACGTAATGCCATAAATCCGTTAATTAAAAATAGAACTCGCATTAACACACACTGCTGCTGTCAGCATACGGGTGAGGACGTTGCCGTTTCCTGAGTAAACGCTCTCGTCACCTGCACAATGCGACAGGTGCAGGTGAAACTAACTTCGCTCGTCTATTAATTTGAGTATATTTGAGGGGAACGGCTGATGTATTTCGACCACTCATTCCTATAAACATCATCTTATATTACTAGAACAAAACCCTGTTTTTTGTTGTTTTTTTTTTTTTTCAACTTTACGTTGGTGAATGGCTGTGGTTGATTTACCTCCACCTCCTCAGCGAGGGTGCTGCACAAAACATGAACATCCGTTTCGGACGCTCCACTTGCAGAAACAAATGCCAAGTGCTGCTGAGTCCTCATAACTCTGCGGGCACAGTTCCTCCACAGTCTACACACACTGTGAATAAACAAAAATAACCTCACCGTCAGCTAGCGAGGTAGACACGAGTTTCCTGGAGGGAAAGTTTATAATTTTGTAATACGTGAATGAGGACATGACAGCACCGCATGAATGAGCTTGTAAAAATAATTGCACCACATTGAAAGCGTAAATATGGCAAATGCTCTGGGCGTTTAAATATGTGTTAAGCTGTAATTTTACATATTGGATGCTAGCTACTTTCTAGCTTAGCGTAGAAGCAATGCGCGTTACCTTGCAATATGGAGGAGCGATTTGGTTGGAACGAACGTCAGAATTCGTTCAACTACTTCGGCGACATTGCTGAGCACGTATGTAGCTTTGGTGTCCTGGAAACAGACGTTGAAGTCTTGGTTTTCTCCCATGTTTCCCTGACAAGTCGTGAGGTTTTCAGCGCGGCTGTCCATCTATGAACTTTCCACTCAGCACTTCCGACGACAGTGAGGCAGGACGGGGACACACTGCCCCCCGCGGCGAAGAGGAGTTCTAGCAGTTGTTTTTCAATGTCCAAAATTGTTTCTCCAATGCTTTGACTGGGGAGTTTCAAAGCGTAATAACACTAACGACAAGTTATCATATTTACGCAAACTTGTGTCTACCTGAAGAGTCATGTAATTGGGTATAATTTTATGTTGCCATTTCTCATGCATGTCCCCGTGTTTCCATCTTGTCAAGTCACTGGATGTGAATTTCTCTTGGAGATGAATAAAATATCTATCTAAGTTTTAAGTGACCATTATGAATAATATGTTTAAATTGGGATGAAAATGTATTATTTCTTATTTGATTCTTTGTGTGTGTGTGTGTGTGTGTGTGTGTGTGTGTGTGTCAAAGAAAATAAACCATAGTAGTAACAAAAACAGAGCCTAAACAATACATTGTCCGACCATTTATTTATAATCTTTAAATGTTGAGGATAAAATGGAAGGGGAAACAGAAAAGAAAAAAAAGAAAAAAGAAAAAAAGAAAGAAATAGACAGAAAAGTGAATAGTGTTCTAAACAATATTTTACAGGACAGTACACTCAAGCAATGATGCTAAGGAGTTCTTTCTTTCAGGAAGTGTCCACTGAAAATGGATGAATGTTTATGATAGACTTAACAGATACACAAGCTTTCCAGAAAAGTACACATAAAAAAAAATCCCTTATACAATGCTTAGACTTAACATGGCTTTGTTCATTATGATCATGTGCAGTTTACTTTCCCTACAAAAGTGCAAAGTTCCCCAACATGTAAACTTATCAAAAAGGACAGTGGGATTTATTTGACATTTAGTACAGTGTGTCAGCAGGAACTGTAGCTCACCAAGGCCTTTTGTGATATTTGCGGAGAGCTCGTTTCCTCTTGGTAACGAAGGTTTGAGGGCACATAGAGTACGTAAGCACAAAGCCCAACATTAACAGTAGCAGCCACTTGAGGGAGCCAGCCACAATTGGAGCAGATGAGGCAATGAGAGAGGAAGAATACAGCTGGGTCAAATGCTAAATATCTCCGATAGAGTCTGATCCAGCTTCCGCTGCAGTTTCACTCCTTCTTCTTTAGCGCATGTGAGTTTATCTGTTAATATAGCATTGCATCAGTCAAACATCGAAGGAAACAAAAACTGTGCAAACATGAACATAACATAAAGAGAGTCCACTCCCTGCATAAGAGCCTCACGACCATGCTGGACATTGTTAAAGACCAAACACACGAAAAATGTCCCTGTGTTACATTTCTTATTAGCAGAAGTTAGTATGTATTATTTAGAGTTTATACCCAATAAAATCCTCAAAGACAATTCTGTATATACTCAACTCAAGATATAGACAGGGCTGTGCTGTACTTATGAATGGAGTCTCGAGATGGAACCACTGGCTTGTGTTCTTCTCAAAGCAGTTTTCACAACTCACTGCTCCATAATAGTGATTCCAAGTACAAGCACCGTCTCAAAAAGTCAATAAAAAGCCTCAATAAAAATGTTAAATTTGAGCACCAACTGAATTTTAAATTGGGGACCCTCAAGAGAAACATCTTCGTGTCAGTCTTGTCCTCCTCTCTTCAGGACTTTATGTTTAATAATGAGATGCGGAGGACTTTACCAAGCCTACTCAGATTATCCAGCATTTGCCAAAATCACACAGACTGCAAATGTAAAATTGCTGAAACAATACAGAGAGGCCTGACTGAAATGCTACAAGTAGAAATAGTTTTCTTTTCCCCCTCAGTAAAAGGATCCACCTCCAATACAATAACAAAGAAAGCAAAATTGGCAAGGTTGCATATCAGTACAGCTAAAGTCAAGGTGTCCATTGATTTTCAATGCATGTCAATGCCAGAACAGTTTTTTTGGTTTTCATACATGCAGATTTCAGCTGGACTGATCTGCTACAGCTCTGTCCATAACTGAGGAAAATACATCAAACCGTTGGGATGGTGTTTAATAACCTGAGGTGCCCCACCTCCTACATTACACTGCGTCCTTAGCATGCATATTGTAAGAATCGCATATTTGTATTCCGTGTGTTACAAGCCTCACTTGTTGTTATTGTGTCACAGACACAGTTGACTTTTTCCTCTTAAAAAAATTGGAAATGATGCCTCCCGTCTTTTAGTTTCAGCGGATTAAAAGTACGACGGAGGCTTTTCCAGTTTAGGCCTCGTTTAAAGCTACTCTCAGCTCATTGGTGAGAAGACGGTTTTTGTCAAGCTGCTTGTACAGATGGTCTTGACAGTCAGAAAGCAGGTAAGAGAAAAGGGAAAGAGAAGACAGGTTAGTGAAACGGACAAAGTGTTAGTAATACAGTACTTCAGCTACTTTGCTGAAGTGTATGGATTTGCACAAACAAGTATATTCATAATTTATTAGCTGTATTAGTTTTACTTTTTCTTCAAAGTACTACAAACTCGTTCTCCTTCGGTAGCATTTAAAGGGCTGAAGCCAGTGGGGATTATTTGGTTTTCTCCTTAAAATACAAACACGGTGTGATGGAAGAATCCTTCACTCAAATGATCAATTTGTGATACAAATTATTAAAAGATAATTAGCACACAAAACTCAATCAATTTAATTAGATTTACATTGCTCCTTAAAGTATAACGGTGTAACTGATGACTAACCTGACACAGTACATTAGACTGCTCAGTTGTTTTGGACATTATGATCTAGTCAACCGTTTGTATAAATGAAACTAGAGCAAGACGACTGGAAAAATCAGTCTATGTCAAAAGGCAACCAGGACATTATTGTATTTTATACGTACACTACCTTGCGGTAACGTAATAGAACTAAGCGCTGTTCTGGCAACGCTGTTTTATTACCATTCCTCTCAAACAGAAACGGCAACATTGAATGTGACTGGAGCTTCAGAGTTTATTCAAAAAGCTACTCAGCAAAATAAATTAAAACACATGAAGACAGAGAAAAACAAACAAAAAACAAAGATGTGACAAATGGAAATGAAGAAACGTGGCAGGAGAGATGGTGAAGAGCTGTCATTGATGGAAGAATGTTTATTTTACAGTGATAACAATGTGGTTCAAAAGGTCTGTATGAGACACGGACGAAAAAAAGATGGATGGCAGCAGCGACAACCCGATGTGCAGAAGATAGAAGACAGAAATATGGGCTGTGCTGCACAGGAGAGAGGTGAAGACGCTCAACCAGCTTCTGGGGTGAAGGGCGTAAAGATTTAGCTGTGGGGTGGGAAAAAAAGGAGAAAAAGTGTTGAAGCGAGAACTGAAAGGCAGGAGTGCAGGAAAAATGGCGTGCAAAACCAGAAAAGGGATGAGAAATAAATGGCAGGAAAATATGTGGAGACTTTGGGTGAGTCTATCAAGTGGAATGAACAGGGTTAGTTTTCGCAAAGTCAAAGACTTTGGGACATCTAATCTAAGACAAAACTCAAGCTGGTTATAGGTAAACACAAATCAATGTTAGGCAGAGGGAAAGGTCTCCAGAGGGATAAATCTGTATTTAACTCGCTCAGATAAAAACCACTGCACTCGCATGCCACTAGAGGGAGATATTGTCAGTAAAGGTAGTTGGGAGGAGGGTGTTGCTAAGGTTAAACGCAATACATAAAACATGAGCATGAATTACATGGAAGTCATGTCGTTGAGGGCGTGGTCCAGCTCCTCACTGATGGCCTTGTACTTCAGTTTCTGGGCATACAGCTCATCTTTTGTGTGGTAATTATTGCAAAGAGGTGGACGTTCGGGGAAATTTGTCATTAAATAAAACCATGAAGGGGTGGGGGGGGGGGGGGGAGGACAGATGGCAGAGAAAAGAAATACGTGTGTCAGAGAACATATGACAAAAGCAAACAAAACACGCAAATAGACAAAGTGGAAGAACATAAAGGAATAGCAAGACAGAAATAGGAGGAGTGCAAAGAGCAGCTGCTGATGTGTCAGATTCCTGAGGAGTCACCGAGAAACAGCCTCATGTGTTCAGCGACTCTGGGAGGACATGAGTGAGGCGGCCTTCAACTGGCTCGACACCAAGCGGCTCAGAACCGTGCTCGCTAAAGTTACCAGAGTGGATTTTAAAAAAAGTCATCAATAATTACCAAAGGAAAAAAACAAGTCTCCAGCATCTGTGGATGACCACCTGTTTGTTTTTACTCCTGAAACTGATGAGGAGCAAAAGTGTCTGTCCTTGGCCAACGAATACAACACTTGCCAATTGTTGATCAAAAAGAGGAACAGGAGGAGGAATAACTGGTGTTCATCTTAAGCTGGCGACACACTAGACTACAGTAAGCCTGCCCGCCCCTCCCCCACCAACTATTGGGGGGACATGACAAAATCCTCGGCTTGCTCACAAATGACAGTTGGCCCAAGTACTCCTGCAGTGTTCGGCGTCAATAAGTTAATGCTCCCAATCAAGTAGGACTTACCCCAATACTGAGTCGTGATAATCAGGCGCTTAAATAAATAAATAAATAAATACAATCAAAAAATTTTGATGTATTGTTATTATTGTGCTGGCTCGAGTGAACTTCTCACAATAGCCAGTGAAAGAGAACATAATGTGTAGTGTCAAAGCAGCCACGTGGTGAGCTGCGAGTACAGTGTGCCCCTTTTACAGCATCTACACCGTCCTCTCAGCCAGGAACTCAGATTCTTCATAGTTCCCTGCTTTTGTCTTAGCGGTTTAACACTTTGCACGCCAGGACAGTCAGCCGACGGCGCTATAAATTTCACATTTGATCATCTGAATGTCTGTGGGATCATTATTACAAACAGTAGGTGCACCGTCTTGTGTGCGCTTTGGGAAGATTGTGCCATTCAAGTCAGTTAAAATTATCCTCTTGTCTGCGGTTTTAAAATAGGTTCATATTCAATAACGACCCAATGTGTGGCCAGCTTTACCAAGACGAAAAACACTCTAAAAGCGGTGCGTCCGAGCAAGAAGTAGACGAGCTGTGAAAGAATAGTCACATTTGCTGCATACTCTGCATGAGAGGCTGAAAATGAATTGGAAAAGATTCATACCCTCAAGGTCATCAATGGTCTTCTCAAGCTTGGCGACTGATCTCTCAGCGAACTCAGCACGAGTCTCAGCCTGAGTGGGAGACAGTCAGTCATTAGTAATTCATACTGAGAGGTCTGCATTACTAACCACAGCAAGCACTTTATAGGAGCGAAAGCTCTCTAGTAGAAACCTGTACTGTACATTCAGCATGACTGATTCAAAGAACTAATGAGCCAACTAATTCACTCACCTCCTTCAGCTTGTCTGTAAGAACCTTGATCTCCTCCTCATACTTGTCTTCCTTCTGTGAATACTGTGGTCGCACAAAATAGACAGAGTCAGACAAACAAACTAGACAGAATTAACATTCTGAGCAGATTTGAAAACTTGGAACTCCTGCGTCCCTACCTTCTCAGCCTGGGCCTCCAGAGACTTCAGGTTGTTCTGCACAGTTTTCAGCTCCTCCTCAAGCTCAGAGCATTTGCTATTAAATTACAGATTTAGAAGATGAAGTTGGAAGATGCCAGAGACAGGAGTTACAACAGAAATGGTCTTGAATAATATTAGAAGAAACATGATGTGATTTGGCAGCCTGGCTCCAGAGTGGAGTTTGTACCTCTCAGACAGCTCAGCACGCTCCTCTGTACGTTCCAGGTCGCTCTCAATGATCACCAGCTTACGGGCCACCTAAAGTCAGAGAGTCGGAAATGCAACAAGTATGACAAACAGCTAGCAGCTGACAGCATTGGCGAGAATATCGAGAATGAAGAGAGTGGAGTGTCGTGAGAGCTGAGAGACTTGCCTCCTCGTATTTGCGGTCAGCCTCCTCTGCAATGTGTTTGGCCTCCTTCAGCTGGATCTCCTGCAGTTCCATCTTCTCCTCATCCTTCATTGCCCTGTTCTCAATAACCTTCATACCTCTGTGAGAGAGTAAACAGTGTGGATTGGTCACTGGCAACACAGCAAGACACAATGTTACAAGTGCTCTTCATAAAAAGGCAGGGCAAACAACAACGAGGTGTTTCTACCATTGGTTAGAACATCCACGACATTACCAACTAAAATAATATGCAAAGTAAACTGTGGTTACCTTTTCTACACTCTCTTAGTATTTGCATTCCAACCAACACTTACAGGATAAACTAATAAGAGGAGAGGTGAAGCTTTCACATGTATGTGATTGCCATACTGCTCCTTACTAGGAGAGAGTACAGAACTCATGATCAGATAATGAGATAAAGGCCCAGGGTGCAAGACTATGCATTTCCAGATGTCTCACTTGTTTCAAACCTGCTGAAGTCAGGTTGAAAAGCGCCAACCCCTGAATAACCTTCAGGTTTACTGTAGATGCACGGCTGCCAATATGGCTGCCTCCTTGCAAGTGAAGCTGCTCATCATCAGTGAATGGAAACACAAGTTTAGCTTTTTTTAAATGACTAATCTATCCATCCACCCATCTCGCTAAAACATTTTTACTCCAACACCAATAGATGCCTTTAGAAACCACGTGTGCTCCTTTGCACTGGACAGTGTCGGGGTCTGTGTTGCACAGGTTGCAAGACTCCCACCTCTCGCTCTCATCAGCAGCCTTCTCAGCCTCCTCCAGCTTGGTCAGAGCTGTGGCCAGACGCTCCTGAGCACGGTCCAACTCCTCCTCAACCAGCTGGATGCGTCTGTTCAGGGAAGCGACATCACCCTCAGCCTGGAAGAACAAGAAATGCAAGTCAATACAGGCTCGTTGAGCTACGACCGCGACAGCCGCCCATCCCTGCAGCTTTCCCCCGGCGGGGGGCTCAGGGTGCTGGTCAGTGGAGGGACTGCTGGCTGGAGGGTCCCACAAGCTTATTTTCCACACTGTCTGAGCAGCGGGTGGTCTTTTATCTGTCTTTAACACACACGAGCACACACTTGGCTAATTTGGAGCCACTTCCTCAAATGTTTCCCGTCAAAAGCCGCGGTTTCGGCCATGTTGCTCCGCTCCATCCCTCAAACGAATGAGGTGCATTCTTCGCGAACAACGCGGGCATTGTGTGGCCATTTCAGCGGGATCAGCGCCTAAAAGTTGCCATCTCCGTGTGGTGCACCTACTAGCCGGTGGCCTGCTCACAATGCACTCGGGGATTTGTCTGCAGCGGTCGTAACAGAAGCAGTGTTAGCACACAGGTTAACCGGGCTGTTTGTTTATGGTGGAGCCAACGGGTGATGTCCTTTCATCCGCCCATCGCTTTAACGCTCGCATATCTTTTTTTTCTTTTTTTTTTTCCTGGGTTTGCAAGGCGTGGTGCAACCACATAGCCGTCTAGGTGCAGCAGCCACGCTTTTTGACCAGATTTACGTCTAATGCCGTCGACAGTCTGGGGGACTAATTGCCTTAAATAATTAGCGTCGGCTTACGGCTTCCCTAGCGCTCCTCTCCTGGTTGAGTTCCCGCTGGAGTAACGATGCCCGGTCCTCCGCCACATCGGCCTGCTCCTGCAGCGACTTGATTTTCTTCTTCACGGCTTCCAATGAGCTACCGGCCATGTTTTCAATCGCTCGGGCTAATCTAGCAATTTTTTTTTCTCTCTCCCTTTTCTGCCAGCTCTGTGCGTTCCTCCTCCTCGTAGATATGCACACTTGGAGATGCGGCGCGTTTGATCCCTGCCCCCCCTCCGCCCTAAATCAACCGCTGATGAGGATTGGAACGTGCCACCAACCCCGGAAGTAACGCGCTGCACTTGCAGATTCTAATATATTTTGACAAAATAAAAATAATACACCGCTTTTTGATTATCCATCGCATTTTAAATTATTCTAATTCAATTTATTGCAGATTTTATTACCGCCTCGTGTGTCCTAATCGCGCGCTGTTTTAGACGCATCCCCTACTGCTAAGTTGAGCTGACCCTATCAAAATCACCGCGACGGACATTGGACGTTGTCACAGCAGTGAACTATGACCGTGAAGGCATCATCAGAATACTTGGTGCAGCACCTTTTTCTTTTTTTTTTCTTTTTCTTTTTTTTATCAATTTTTTTTTTTTAATTAATTTGCCTCACTGATTTTGCCTTATTTTGAATTTGTTAAATTTGTGATTCAGATTTATGTGAATTTATTTTTTAGTAATATCTAATGTAATGCTTATAAATAATATATTTTACTTCAGTGCATTTTCTGTATTGGTTTATAATGTTTGTATTAAATGGCTAGCCTCTTCGCTTAAAGAATCAGTCAATATTCAAATGGTGTTGTGTTTCCATATTTCAGTTTTATGTTCTGCTTTTTTGGGTTGTATCTTTATTTATTTTAAATTTGATGTCATTCAGTTCATCAAATAAATCAATCTAGATAATCAGTTGATGTTGTGACATTTCTTAGAAATAATGTCATTTGTCATTGGTATGACCGCTGTTGCAAACAAAATCAATTAGCTGTAATTGGTGTAATATGAAACCCAGTGAATAAAGTGGTTAATTTCATTAAGGTTTTAACAGAGAGGGCCAATTGAAACAGGAAGCCAAATTTGTCAAGGATTTAAAGGCCAAAATATGCTTGTAACTGGCCCCACTGAAACCCTACACTGACACCAAGATTTGTTCAAATGGCTATGGAATGGACCAGTAGACCTGTGAGCTGTAACCTTACCATATACAGAGCATGGGCTATATTTAACCATGCATTCCTGTGCAACCTATACAGGCATTTTTGTTTATTGTTGCATAATAGTCGCTGGAGTGATTCGGAGTCTTAGTCAGTGCCTTTGCTGCAGCCTGTATTCTAAGTTTCCTGAGGGAAGGCGTCTCAAGGTCAAACTATGAGGCAAGAGTTACCCGACTGGGCCTTGGTGCCCAAACTCACATCAGTGGCTTTCTTCTCAGCAAGCTCCAGTTTCTCCTGGGCATCCTTCAGGGCCTCAGAGTACTTGTCCAACTCATCCTCAGTTGACTTCAGCTTCTTCTGAAGTGCCACCAGGTCATCTTCAAGCTTAGGTACAGAGAGATTAGAAAATTACTGTCAAGAAACAAGTATGTCAAGGCAAAATACTGCTACGACTCACTGACCACTGTGAACACAAATCATCATGATATGTCTTAAAGAACGTGTGTTTGTTAAATACACGTCAACTAAAAATCAATTGACAGAACATGTTAACTCTAAGGAGTAAATGTGAACTTTTGTGTGGCAAGTGTGAACGTGGTAGTGTGCGTAAATAGCATAACAAGAGACTGATACAATGAAATTTAAGAGGTTCCGTAGAGTCGAATTAAGCGCATTTATACAACACGTCGTTCCAACCTCAGTTCAGCTACGAACGAGGCGCGTTTTTCACCGCGGTGCGTTCAAGTGGCGGAGCGATGTCCCCACCTGCTTGCTCCTGTCCTCGGCTGACTTCTTGTCCGCCTCGGCCTGCTCAGCTCTGTCCATGGCATTCTCCTTGTCGAGCTTGAGCATCTGCATCTTCTTCTTGATGGCATCCATGGCTGCTTAGTGTCTGGGGCTGCTGGCGCACAGCGAAAAAACAAAGGAAAACTGAAGGATCGGAGCGTCCGAACCACACTGACTGTCAAGCTGGAGTGCGAGCTCGCCTGGGATGTACTGAGTCAAATATGTAGTTCGGCAGGGCAGTTACTGGATACCCAATACTTTTTTGGAAACAACTGCAGCTGCTTGCCAACGCGGGAGACGAATTTTTTTCGGCATCTCGTCCGTGATTCGCTCCTCCGCGACATTTGACCGCTTTTATGACTATACATGGGGCACAGACGTCAAAGAGGTCCGGCCCCCCTCTGACACCAAGACGTCCACTCCGGTTTCTTGCACCCTCCAAGTGACATGTAGGATGTATTGTGTAGTGTCAAGTGAAGAAGCTCATCTGAAGAGGGTTATTTGTGAAGAACAAGATGACAATTATGACCTAATTACCGCCCAGGAAGGTAACCCAGTGTCAAGTCAACCATTTGGACAATCATTTCCCAGTTTAAAATGCACAAAAACAGACACTATTGTGTGTCAAAATTGTATCATTTCACATTGATGAATTGTAATGACCCCTCATGCGTCCGTGCAATTCATACAAAACACACACATGTTATTGGATAAGCCCGCCGTGAAAGTCTTTTCCTCTCTGGGGTATCATATTAGGCGGCATGGGATCACCTCTCCTCACGGCATAGTTCAGCGTGTGAGCAGCTATCAGAGCCTTAGAGACACATCATCAAGCTTGTCCGGCTTCCCTCCGAGCCGAACGCATGCCTGAGAGTGGGATCTTGAATGTGGAGTGGACATAGTAGTGTGTGAGTGGTGGAGGATCCAGAAGCACTGCAGGCATTTCAACAGCTACCACACGCACTCTGAGTGCCTCTGTGACAGTAAACGGGAGCTTTGGCAGAGGCGCAGCTGTCGCACACCCAAGCTGCGGCCAGGGACGGGTTGAGTAATAATAGTTTACTGTCAACCATATTAATTACATGGTCGGGAGAAGGTGCCTAGACAATGATAATCACGACACATGAAAATAAGGTGCGGTGTAAACGTAATCTGTTTGGCTCAACAAGATCATCCGTGTCCCAGTTAGTCCCTGTTCCTGCTTGTGTTTTGTTGAGTGCATATTTTTGGTGTCTTGCCACCCTACAAGGAACACCTGTTTTTCTCAGTCTAGGGCCCCCTGAGTCCCTCCCACCAGGTCTGAGCCTTTAAAAATGGACACTTGCTCTCTTTCGCAGGAGGTCCCTTCACTATTTTGGTTTCTTTATTCAGAAAGTTGGGGAAACAGACAAGAAAACCAGCTGCCCAAATGATAAAGCTTCTCACCGTTTCTCTCTTTTTTCTGTTTCCTTTGAATTTATCACCCTAACGGCTGAATCATTTTGAGTAATAGAAATCAGCATTTGCATCAAACGTACACAGTTCCTAGAGGTCCACTCTCAGCATAAAAGTAACCATTAGTTCTGTTATTGAAATGTCTTTGCTGATATGTCCTGGTAACCATCCCGTGTAGTTTCATTTTTTTCCTAACGCACTCAGCTGTCACTGTGTTGTCATCTGGTCATGTATTTTGTGGAGCAGCCAGCCAGCCAGGCATGCCACTCATACATCGAGATCAGAGGGGCTCCTGGTGCCGTGTATGTCACCCTAACACCGCAGACCCATAGAGACGATGGACATCAGTGCGTCACACACTTCCAGTGAATGCTCGTGAAACTAGATTAAAACTTGCAACTGAAGGCATCAGAAAATTACGCATGATATTTTTGAACCAAAAGACATTGTGCTGCGGTGTGACTGTTGATAAAAATAAAGTATGTTTAAATGGCTTTCAAGAGTTGTGTAGGTAGAATATTTAAAATGGTACATTTACGATCCTTCAAAACCTTTTATGAGGTTTTGTTTTAATGTTAAAGCCAATAAATTCATCAATTTACAGTCTGCACTGTATCTAAACTTAAACTAATTTCATGTTTTGCTTAGCCAATTAATAAACGTGGAAAAATTGCTTGCTTCTCAAATGCCTTGATTGTTCTCCGGACCATATTTTTTCCGAAACATCATTATCGAGGAGTGTGTGTGGCCTTTTGACAGCAATATGCAAGTTTTAAAACCTTTCTGATTCAATTTTGCTGCTATACAACCGTCAGTTATTATGTGTAAAATTCAATATTTATCGTCGATACCAAAACACCAGCATCATCACACCTGGATGTTAAGTTGTTTGTAAACTTGGTGTAGCGCAGATATGGTTGATCAGGTCATCGGAGACGCACTGAGGCACTGGTGCGATGATTTCAGCGCTCGTGTCTTCGCAGGAATTTTTCACCCCCTTCTCAAATGTTGAAGGTATTCAGTGGGAGTAAAGCCGTTGCTTCACCAGCTTCCACCAAGTCCAACTGGATCTGCTGTGACTCAGACTAATCAGGATCATCATGTGAGGTCAAATAACATATCAGCGTGAAAGTGTGTTTTAGTTCCCGGGCCTGAACCACCATCCACCAAATCATGTGATTTTTATAATCTTTTTTCATTGAGAGAGAAACTTAATGTGGACCTCTCATAGAATGAAGCCCAACCCGGTCATCAGCAGCCACTCTTGCTTTAAGTACATTATAATTAGATTAAAGGGTATAAAAATAATGGGTGAGCTGTCCTCTGTCAGCTGCTTGTCCACATTAAATTTAATGCCACTGTCCTCTCGGCCAGGGCTCCTGGTGTCTCTCCCGCAGCTGTGCGACTGCTAATTTAACAAGTTGAGCTTCCAAGACAGAGCCAGGACATTCTGGAATATGTTCAGCAGTCAATGAGTTGTGAGTTAATGGTATCTGGAAACAGACAGAGCCAAAGCCTTGAGGGTAATGTTGAGGAAACAAAAAGTTCCAAGTTTGAAAGCTGCACTGAGAGCAGCTGTGACTCTGTTACTGACATTGCGCCTCAAATTTTAGTGCCGGACGAATTTAGTGCGGGTCTCACTCCATAGCATGGACTCAATATAGCTTAAGGTCTAGTGCTGACTCAGAAATACCATCTTGTCCTGACACTGAGTTGACATAGACATTTAAAGAAACACGTTTTCCCCTACTTCTGTTACTCACTGGAACTCTGTATCCCATCGGTGCACAGGTCCTGCCAAGAAGGATCAGATACCCACGGTGAATTAAATGTTGTTGTTGTCGTCACCCAACCGTGGCTAATGTGTATGCTTTCAACTTTTTTAAAGAGAAGAAAAAAAGAAACAATAGTTTTGAATGAGGTCTTTATCTATTTCAGATCTAAGAGGGATAGAAATTTTAATATACAGTGTTACCTTGAAGTGTAGGCTTTAATGCTCAGAGCAAACAATATGTTATTTTAAGGAGACTATCAATGATTAGCATACACACAAAAAATAAAAAGTTTTTTCATTTCAGAGCAAAACTGTCTGCATTTAAAATCAAATCTGCCACAATTTAATTTTTAAACTATGACAAAATGGAAATTATCAAATTTGAACGTTAAGGAGGTGACACTCAGTACTATGGGAGAACATTTTTGTTTTATATCACTAATTTTTCAAAGCATTTGTCTTATTTTTTTTTAGGGGGACTGGTGTCTTGTCTGTCTTTTCACTCAGATGAATCTAAAAAAAATCATGTTCACATTAGCTTTATAATACAAATAATTTCATCCAAAAAATAAACACATTTTATTTTCCTCATACGAAAGACTAAAAATCTTCTCGGCAAACAAGAAATCAAAGCACCAGCTGCTTCATTAATTATGTGAAGGAGGCAGCAAGTCCATCTTCACTGTTCTGCCCACTTCCTCAGCGTGTCTTCTGGCAAAGACAGTGCTGAACGCTCACACACTTTGAGGAAAATTGGCTTTCCCACGCACAACCTAACCTTGTGAAACAACAGAGCCATCGCCGGCACTACAAGGAAATCACTTATCCACTGAACACTCAGATCTCCTCCCTCAGGATCAAGGTACAGAGGCGCAGTAGTTTGCCTTGGGAGGATCCCTGCCGCCCTGAACAAAAGGCCTTGCTGAACAGTG
Source organism: Thamnaconus septentrionalis (assembly GCA_009823395.1). NCBI lineage: Eukaryota > Metazoa > Chordata > Actinopteri > Tetraodontiformes > Monacanthidae > Thamnaconus > Thamnaconus septentrionalis. The sequence continues at coordinate 4,180,176 of CM020505.1, read as the reverse complement.
CGACTCTGACTCGCACCAATAGTCATTTTTCTTGGCACTATGTTACAGAGGGTGTTTTGCAAATCTCTGGAAGCAGAGCAGAGTAGTTTTTAATTTTGAAGGATCCATTTCATCAATGAATTAATTTAGTTTGGTTATTGTGACTATGTGCTTATATTTATGTGTTCACATTTAAACATATATAATGTAAATATATGTGTGTGTGTATATATATATACACACATATATATTAAACATACATTTAAGGATGTATGTTATTGCATTTCATTTTACATTTTGTGGTATTTATCAAAGGACACAACCACAATGAGAGCAGCGATGTGTAAAATACTGTACATTTGTATCTGTGCACGCAGGAGCAAATAAATACAGGCAAAACGAAAACATTTCAGCATGGTGTTACATTGAAATGCTTTATTTTCAGTGAATACAAAAAATAGTTTTATTGAGGCCAGATAAATATCTTTAATATCGTACGTTACCACTTTATCTTCACTGTCGTAACTTCATATCTGTATTTGTAAAGGGAGGGGAAAAACATTGGGGAACACTCCAACTCACTCCAGGTTATTGAAGAGCTTCACAACATCTTAATGGTGACATATATTTAGAAATATCATCTCTCATGGAGGCTCAAGAGCAGATGAAAATTAAAAAGCCCATTCCGCAAAGTTCCAGTGACTTCGTCGCAAGCAGAACGGCGGCCGGCAGGTCGGACCCCCCAGTTCTGATGTAGAAGCACTGTGGTACAGCAGGCCAGAAATGTGCTGATAAAAACACGACATACACTGACGGTACATGTGGAACAGCAACACATTTCTATGACTGACGGGAATTTTTTTTTTTTTTTTTTTTTTTCACACCCCGTCATCCCCTAAAAGGCCTTACTTAGAGGGGAAGTGGGTAGAATAGAAAAGATAGAAGGGACGTGTTTGGTTTAGCACTTAAGTGGGACAGCATGTCAGAAAGAAACAAAAACACAGTACAATCATTGTTCTGCGCCTTCAAAATAAAATTGCTTTTCTGGTACCTTGTAGTGATCAATGTCAGTCAAATGGATGACATACTGTATGGGCTATTGACTAAGGCACTAATAATAACACTACAGACTTGACTGATGAGCAGTGGACCCCCCACACCCCCCAGACTCAACCCCTCTCTGCCCTGCCGCCACCCAAATACAACGGCCCAATTCAGGCCCAGCTGTTAAGAGAAACAAAAAAAAACACTGAGGAGAGAGAGAGAGAGAGAGAGAGAGAAGTGAGAAAAGAGTGATGGCTTGTCTGTTCATAAGGGTTGATCTGTGTCGCTGTACAGACAGACACATCAGCACAAAGCCATGCATTTTCACAGCACGACCTAAAAATCACACGATACACCAACGTTAAATATCGAAAACACAGCCTCGCAGCGAAGGACGACAGAGTCACAAAAAGGGGGTGATGTCACAAAGGGCGTCCAGAGAGAGGAGGACACTGGCTGCGGGCATCTGTTTAACCTAGACTGTTCAACTGGGCTCTTCGTGCAGAGGTCCTCTCGGAGTTGTGTCTGTCCCTCAAGGTATTAAAGGTGATTGCAAAGAAAATCAATGCCTGTTTCGAGATTCTAAACTGAAGGTAAAGTGGGGAAGAAAAAAATCAGGAACCGGTCAGAGAAACTGAATGAGCTGCACTGTATTGCATTCCATCCGTTGGTATTCCTAATTTGCAAAAGCCATGTCCTTTATCTCTAAATTATTACTTATAGTATGAATGGCAGAAGGGGAAAATCAATGCTGCCCCCTAGAGCACCATCCATGTTATTGCATCATGATTGGACTATTGAATACGTTAGAAAGGTGTACAAGTGACTGAAGAGGGATAGGTAAGCAAAAAAAAATAATAATAATAATAAAAGAAACCCACATAGGCAGGACCAATTCTGTTTCTTTAACCCCACCCCTTCAATAAAAATAACAATTAATGTTCCCTCTATGGTAATATATGTCATGTCAGTGTGGAAAGTCATTCTTATGGGAAAATAATGCATGGCATTCTAATTCGGCTCAACCCGATGACACTTCCTGTATATTCATGAGCTCAGAATTCACAAAGAGAACTCATTTGACCTTAAAACCATGTGTTTTTTGCATATGGAGATCACTGTGAGCGTTTGAAATGGTCAAGTTAGAATCACTAAATCACTGCTGTAAAGTTAACCAGAGCAAAGTCTGATAAAACAAAACAAACAAAAAGCAATCCAACCTCTTACCTTCCTTCACATTAGAGCTAATGACCACTGACTCAAAGACTGTCACATGACTTAAACAGATTCTAAGGTGCTTGAGATGAGCATAGAGGCCAACATTCACATCAGAGCACTGATTTGTCTTGTTGTAGCGGCGCTGCAGTTGAAAAGGCTTCATCGCGCTGGAAAAAAAAAATGGCAATACAATCAATTCTTCATCTTAGAAGTGTTGAACTAGTGCTGCGATGTGTAAAACAAACGAGTAAAGGAAACTTTAGCTTATGGGCAAAAACACGGGTGCGTACGAGCTGCACGGTTTGTACCCAGCGCGTCACATTCTGCTCGAGTTGTTCAGTCTAATCGGCACAATCCTAATGTTGTCAGAGAGTAGTCAGTCCCAAACAGTAGTATTTATAAGAAGCGAGTAGCCGCTGCGAGGACGACCGCACACGTTATTGGTTTTGTTGACTCGGGTTCAGGTGTCCCACCTGGGCCAACACAATTTCACAGGTTACAAAACACACACGCCCCAGCCCCGCCCCCTTCACGACGGTGGCTCCGCCCTCGGCAGAGTGTCGAATCAGTTGTTGTCCTCGCGGAGCTCGCTGGGCAGAAACTTGTACTGCTGCTGTCTGATCTGCGCCAGCTTCTTCCTGGCCTCCTCCAGCTCCCTCTCCTTCCTCAGCATCTCCTCCTGGGCGGCGATGATCTAACACAGAGAGAAGTTCATTCACACCAATTCATCTTTTATCTTGGAGAAACCTCGTCTGTCCGGATAGAAAGAGAGGATCATCATTCTTATTTAAAACTCAGATAATTAATAAGTAATGTGAATGTGAGGGGATGACGAGGTTTGGTTGACAAGACTATAAGTCAGAAAGTTCAGTTGATGGCATAACCTGAACAGAGTCTGAACACTTCTCAATGTAATGAAGCGGGACTAATGACTGCAAAGTTGAAAAAGAAAATCCCTGTCTTTTCCAGACTAATTCCACTTTGACCAATATAATCCAAAAAGGCAGAAAGACAGAGGCCTTTGTTAGCCCTTTGTTTGAAGCCCACATCAAAAACATGAATTTCTAGCTTTCTATAAACCTGAGGCTTTGTTGGATGTTCCAAGGGTTTGGGAGGTGACAAAAACACATTGGTCACAACAACCACTGAGGGCATTGTGACCAACGTGGGTGAGGGATCAGTGTTGTGACGTATGATGTCACAAAGGGCAAATTTCCAGAAAAATTTCAGCGCCAATGGAGCAACTTTTCTCATTTCTAAATGATTTAGTGACAGGTTGGAGACACATGTCGCTGTTAGAAAAAATGCTCAAGTCAAGTTTGCAAAAGGCATTTTTTTTAATAAGCACTAAAAGCAAAAGTGCATGCGCAAAGAAGTGGGTGTTATTTGCTGCTCCAAGAGTATCATTAGTTTATTGCAAATTATGCGTCAAGATCTTGAAATGAATGAGATTTTACCTGAGCGATTCCACCCACAAACTTAGTCTTCACCACCACGTTGTCGTCGTCAGCTTTGTCAAACGCTGCATTCTGAGCTGCGCGCACCAGGTTGTCCGACGCCTTCTTTACCGCATTGCCTGCAATCTGTAAGAGCAACACGGCATGTCAGGGAAACACCAGCTACCATGTCACTTAAAGTGGAAAACCCCCCTCAGTCGTGGTTAATAAAACAGGGGCACGCGGGCTGGTCTGTGTTTGCACCTGCAGCCTCCTCATGGCCTCCGAGTCCTGGTCCGCCTTCACCTTACAGGCCACCAGCAGCTGAGCGGTGGACGCCGCCACCTGCTTGGCTGAAGAGATGAGCTTCTCCTCGCTGGCGTGGCCCTGCACCGAGGCGTTGGCTGCCTCGCACAGGTTGCTGGTCGCTGCCGCAACCATACGGGCCTGGAAGGACAAAGACGACGCATCGATCAGCCGGAAACTTTGCCCAACGTGGGGCCACGCGAGCGAAACAGGAGAGGCTGCAGACCCAGAACAAAGCTGAAGGCTGTCAATTCAAGGTACCAAATTAAAATACAATATAAAAGTCATATTAGTGATGAATGGAAAGAATCAACACCAAGTTGGTATTATACTAACGGAAAAATACAACTGTAGTGAATAGAAAGATAAATAAGATGGATTTACTGCAACAAAAACACAAGCCTTAAAGTTGAAGGTAGAGAAGCTTCTACACTGAAGCAGCCATGAATTTTTAATGCGCGCATCAGTTGTTTGTTTAGAGGAGCCAGTAAAACTAGGGAGAAAACAACAGAGCTTAAAGCAGCTACTGTTGTGTCTGCCAGCTCTTTACAGTCAGAGTGAAGAATATTAAAGGGCGCAGCAAGATGCTGCACTCACATGAAATCAGGCAATCAGGAGACGGCAGATGGAGAATATAAGAGGAGGGAAAAAAACCCAGAGTTCTGATGGACCGTTGTTGTCATGGTGATGTTGAATTGGTTACAATAAATCAAATAAATGGATTCAAATTAAATTGAGATTTAGATGTATCCTATTGGACTATTATTATTGGAAAACTGCAAAAGTTTGTATCTATTTTGCTGTGGCACACAGCATCAAGTTTTAATGCATTTGAGCCAATGGCAGTGATCTCTGCCGTCCTCGTCCATCTAAAGGCTGTCGCTCATCTTCTACCAGATTCAGTGTGAGTGCAACAAAAGACTTTCCCTGTTCTCAACGAACATTTATTATCGATTCAAATTGTTATAGTTTGACACCTACAGCAGAGATGAGCCCCTGGGACCACTGTCCGTCGTCCACGGCGTTGGCGGGAATGAGGCCCACTTTGCCCTGAGCCACCAGCTCTCTCTGGGCTGCCGAGGCCGATTTCACCAACGCGCTGGTGGCTGCTGCGATGGACTTGGCCGCCTCCAGGATCTGCTCCTCGAAGTTCAGCGTCTCGTCCGCTTGCTGAGGAGAAAGAAGAGCCGTGAGTTAGACGGGCTGATCCTTCCAGGCCAAAGCACGACGACGGCCGCGAGGAAACCAAGCTGGGCTTCTCTCGAGATCGGGGAAAAAAAACTTTCATTCCAATAGAAATTGTAAAATCATAAAAGCTAAAGAAGCAACCAATCTCTGTCTCCCACACACACACACACACGTACACACACGCACAATTTTGTACACAAACACATTCACACCACAAGTCTGTAGACAGAGCGGGACACTGTAGGAATATGTTTGATATATAGTTGGGACTGAATAACAACCTAATATATCAAACATATCAGACAGAGCCCTGCAGAGAAGGCCTCCATTGGTGGAGGCAGGCGAGTTAAGGGGAGTGAAGGGATTAACTGGGAGCCACAGGATGTGAACTGGGGCAGGTCTTTGCAAGAGCCAGCACACATGGATGGATGGATGGATGGATGGATGGATGAATGGGTGGATGGATGGGTGGATTGATGGATGGGTGGATGGATGGATGGATGGGTGGATGGATGGATGGGTGGATGGATGGATGGGTGGATGGGTGGATGGGTGGATGGGTGGATGGATGGATGGATTGATGGGTGGATGGATGGATGGAATAAGGCATATAATAATGTGTTGAAGGGCAGTTTTGGTGTGCTTGGAGGAAACTCAGCCACCAAGTTAAAAGTCCATCTTGATTTTCCATTAGAGTCACCAAGAACATGAGTCTCTAATTGGCAGGGGAAGATCAAGCCAAGCGACTCCATTGGTGAGTCAGCGTTCAGGTGAGGCGGGAATATGGGGAACAGGGGAGGAGACGAGACGCAAGGCACAAAACAGGGAGGGTTTTGTTGCTGCGGAGTTGCACCGACAAGTAACAGTAAAGCAAAACTTCGAAGCACAGAACACCACAGAGAGATTGCTCAACAGGAAAGTGTGACACACAGTCCCTAGACGTACTTAATGATGAAAGTTAAAGAGAAAAGAAGCTTCAGCTCCAAAGCGACGATGGTTAACAAGTTGAAGTGGACAAATTTAATACAGTATCTGTGTTTTTTCAAAGGTAAAGTGTTGAAGCACAATGTACAACCAATGATGTGAAAAAACAAGCTGAGACACATCAACTGTAAACTACTAAATGTGTTGCAGAAACGTTGCTAAATCCTGAAAAGTATTGTATAAGTAGAGTACTGTATAAATAAAATGTTGTATTTATACAATTTCACATCACAATTCTTAATTTCAGGACCTCATAGAATAAAAACTTGTACTCAATTCAAAAAGATCTCATCTTACAACTCTGTTCAAATCGTTATTTCTCATTACAGTCGCCACACATGACTGATTATCAAAGGCCCTTTCCAGAATATGATTTAATCAGCCCTCTGTTTACAGTCTAAAAATGCTATTATTTGATAGCAGCGTGTGGTGAAAAACTTGACATAGTGTTTTAACCACACGTTGGGCAGGGGTCAAGCGTCAGCACCGTTTGTTGTTCCCCTCATTACTCCGAGGTACCGGCCTGCGTTCACTCATGCTGCCTGACACCCACCTTGGGCTTGGCTCGGGGTTTGAGCTGCTCCAGCTTCTTGGCTGCCGCTTCGATGGACGCCGCCGCCCCCAGCAGCTCCGTCTCCGCAATCACGGTGGGATCCTCGGGGTCCACCCACTCCGACCCTGAGGAGGGCACCAGAGACCTTTCATCACAAAGCACTGAACTAAACGGTTCCTTCCCAAGATCATGCCCCACCACGACGACGACGACGACGACAGCAAGGACGGCGACAACAAAATCAATGTGATTACACACCAAAACACACACACGCGCACACGCACAGCATCCCATGCATAGCTGATGGAGGCTGCCAAGTGACAATCACTGCAACAAAGATGGAGTGATTCACATGTGTGATGAAGTGGCACATAAAAAAAAAGCAGGATGGGTGGGCGGAGCCGACTCGCTGCACTCGAGAAGCCTTAAAGAAATGACGTGAAGTCAATCGATGTTAGCGCCGAGGGGAGAACGTGTCGAGCAGCTCACAACGCGGTGAGATGAGTCACAGGAGAGAAAACAATCCTAACTTACCTCCATCTGTAGCAAAGAGAGGAGGACAGGGGCGTTAGCAGGGCTTTCTGCTTTGTATTGGGGCAACTTTTGTTACAGGCAGTTACAGATAAGTCGCCCACTGGCGATGGGGGGCATTGTAAATGGATAAATGATGAACAAGTAAGAGTGATCATTATGTATTTCAAGGTTAAGGTGACTGCACGCAGCCCTGTCAAAGGTGTGTGTGTGTATGTGTGCGCGCGTGAGTCGCTACCTTTCATGGCCTCGGCCGTCTGGATGAGCTCGGTGACGGCGCCGGCCACTCGTTTGGAGCAGGCCGCCAGCTGCTGTTTCAGCTCTGCTGTGGGCTTCTGCAGGACCTGCACAGAGACAAGATTGGCGACAGGACGTCAGTGTGCGAGAGAAGCAGTATGGGACCGCGCACCGCTGCAACAGATGTATGTGATCAGAATTAATAAATGTCGACATTGTTATGAGAGTCGATTTTGTTTAATGTGATGCAACATTAACCTATTGAATTCGATTAAAAAATGCTGACTCATAAAGTTTATTTGAGGAAGGATAAGCACAATTTTACATAGATATCTTTTATTTCATTTAATTTGTTTTATATTTATATATCGATTGATCACTGAAGCAAACAATCCAATTTATTTTGCAATGCACCAAGAGAAAAGTTTCAATCCAATGGATTCAGTTTAGTCAAAGTAAGAAAAAATATTGGGACTGGCAATTACTCATCATTAAAAAAAAAAAAAAAATCGGGATATCCCTTTAAATAAAAGAGAAATTCACATTTAAAACAAACTGTCGTTTGTATTCTACAGTGAAAAAATAATTATGAAAATAGAAAAGCTAAAAAAAACATTGTTTGTCTTGTAAAAAGTCAGCAACAGCTTGGGCCCAGCGAGAGCACACACACACAAGCTCCACCTACCAGCAGCACGTGTTCCAGCAGATCGATGTACCCGGTCGTACACTCCGACCCGAACATCAGCGCCCTCTTCTTCACCTCCTCGCTGACCTCCGGGTGGTAGGCCGCTTGCTGTGAGAGGTGAAGCACAGCTTCAAGCTCTCCTTCACAAAACGCCTCATGCACAAAGACAATAGTGAGGTTTTCTTCTACTGGCGTGGCGAGCGGAGAGACGGGAAAACCTTGCAAGTGGTGAGCATGTCTGAGATGGCCTTGCGGCTGAGGTTGGCTGTGTGGATGATGTCCTCCTGCCTGGCCGAGTTCCCGGCAGCCACAGCTTTGGCAGTCGCGATGGTGATGCCTTTAGTCATGCGAATGAACTCCTCCGGAGTGGTGGTCCTGGTGGGGGCGTCCCTGGACTGAAACAGCTGGGGAGGAGGGCAGCAAAGAGTTGGTCAAACATATGCCCCTTTTTAGCGTATGACGCGCATTTCCCTTTACATTTATTTGAGTAGCATTGTGTTGTCAATCTTGTGCCTTGGTGACTAACTTGACTGATAGCCAAGCAGGCAGATTCTCGACTGAAAGGCAGGAAATCCTTTGTCCCCAGCATATCTCTACAAGCAGCAATGGCTTCTATTCTAGTTTTCTATGAGCCTCTGTGGTCATGAAGTTGCTCTTGCACTCTTCATGTATTCACATGTGCCTCACCGCCAGTTCCTGTTTGATGCACTCGATCGTGGCCTCCAGTGCCCTGGTGCCGCGAGTGGCCTCGTCCTCCACAGCCTTGACCGTTTTGAGCAGGGAAGTCACGTTGGTCACCATCACCTGGCAAACAAACAAACAAACAAACACACAAGAACATAACGGTTGAATAAAAAAAGCCCAGTGACAGCAGAACAAAGCAAATCTGGAATTTTAAAAATGCGTGTTTGTGGTCGGCAGCGCTAATGACTCCAGAAGTCAGTGGCTTTGCCCATTTTGCACCTTTAGTTCCCATGGCCAGGAACGGTTTAACGCAGCACTGAGCTTTCAGTGTCAAATTGCAAACTTCAATTTAGCAAAGCTCAAGTTAGTCTTAGGAAACGACTTAGCCAATTAGCAAGCCTTGTTGCTGTGGCTGGAGCAGGAAGCGACCCCAAGCTGTCCGAGAACCACAGAAGAAGACATGAAGGAAGCAGCTACTGCGGACCTGGTTGCAGATGAGAGGTTTATTATTTTGCCGTAGCAGCAGTTCTTAATGGAAACTGGAGTAAAGAGGTTCTCATTTTACTCCTGACTGATTAGCTTCAGCAAAAGTTTACAGCGTGTTAATGTACCGTGGCTCACCAACGGGCTGCTGACGCGGGCCTAATGTTGCCCAGCCTCCAGCAGTTGCTAACTGACACTTGAGCAGTAGGGGGAAAAAATCTGAATTGGTTGCTTTAATGCGATCCATTTTCCAAATGTCTTCTACCGGCTATTAACCATATGAAATAAACCGTACGGACATGGATTTCTTTCTGTCTGCTGTGTCAAGTTAGAATGCAAGCCTGCACTACATCAGACCAAAAGGCAGGGGGTGCACACAGCCTGTGAAGAAATGATAACAGCCATAAGGACCAGAGGTTGTAAATGATTGTTTTCATGATGAGATGAATATACACATATTTTTTAACTTGTGACATGTCAGGTTTGCGAAACACGGTGACACCCTGAGCTGTAACAAGCTGTGCAGCGTCTCGACTGGAGGTGATAATGGGCTGACGTCTGTTTCACAGAGTCGTGAAAACGAAGATGCGACTGAGGCACAGATCCTGGTGATGCATTTCAGATAAATGTTTCTCCTCCAGTGCGCCATCATCCAGAACATCCGCCTGTAGGATGTGCAAGTTATCACAGCAGTTGAGCTCGAGGACGAAGGTTTTACGATGTTTGACGTGAGCCGTCTGCCCGGAATATACACAATATGTGAGAGTGTAGATTTACGGTTCTGACAAATAGAATGTAAACATTTTCCATTTAGTTAAAGATGTCATATCATCCCTGCTTTAAGACCTTTAGTGTTCTTCTCAGACCCCGTGGAACAACTTTACACTATTTAATGTAGTAAAAAACCCCAGCGAACTTAACCCACTGTTTACAGCCTCCGGTTTGCAGCCTACAGCTGCTTTATTGGGCCACTATTCTGTTTAGAAAAACATGATGGCCACATGTCAGTCTTGGAGGAAGGGAACAACCACCTGGCCTTGGCTGCTGCTACTATCTCGAAAGAGGTATCAGTGCCCCTTATGACATCACAATTGGTTCACCGTCAGAAGTGTGTTTTTTAGCACAAACATGGAGGTAGCGGAGTCAGTAGGAAGCCAGAACCAGACATCATGGCAGGACATTGCAGGTGCAAGCTCTGCGTTTTCACGCTTAAAAAACAATTTGGGGGGAAAAAAACAATGCAGCAAAATCATAATTTATTATTATATCATGCGATATTGCACGATATTATATCTACAATTTCCGAGTCTTGGGATGAATAAATGTCTAGAAGAAGAAGAAGAAGAAGAAGAAAATACAATCACACCACCAACTGTCTTTATTCCAAACTAAATTTGAAGCATTTTGTGAGGCGGTCTCACACGCCCATAGAACTCCTCACCTTGGCAGCACTCTTGAGCTGGTACATGGACGGATCATCCGCTGCTTTGCCGGCGGCGCACTTGGTGGCGCTAATGAGCTCAGACAGCGCCTTGGCCACGTCTTTAACGGCATTTATCAAAACCACCTGGGGGAGAGGACACAGAGATAGTGGCAGATTTAGCACCAGCCCACGAGGGAGAGAGAATGGGAGAGGCTGCCGGCGTCCCCGCTCATCCCTCCATGCAAACAGATAACAGGCACACGGAATAAGGAAAAGATAAGCAAGGGAAGAAGGACGGAAGAGTTTTTTTACCTGCGTCTCCGGGTCGTCTGAGCCAATGCTGGCGGCTCCCAGTTTGACCACGTCTGTCAGCTGCGTGATGGTCTTGGCAGAGGACTGGGCGGCATGTGATAGCTTGTCCTGTCCAGAGGCTGCACCAGACACCAGCATCTTGGTGTCCTCCACCAGAGCCTTGGCAGTCTTTAGAATGTTTTCCCTGAGACAGACAAACAGACCAAGAGAGCAAGGCAGAGGAGGAGAGGAGGTTTTTAAAATGTGTGTGTGATTCAAGGTATTGCTTTTCTTTTGCGCCTCGACAGCTGAAAAAGAACATAAAATGCAGTTCTGAAGTACAGATTTGTCTCCCAGCACTACGCTAAAGACTTGTTTTGGACATCAAAGCCATGATATCATTTGAAAGACACAACCGAAAAAAGAAAACAGTTACTGAACTCACTTTCATCTTGATCCTGCTCGACTTTACTACATGTTTCTCCCATAAACCTTCAGTCGTGTACTCCACAGTATATACATATATATATAAATATATATGTATACATACATATATAGTGATATTATAATAATATTATAATATCAGCAGATTAGGGCTTATTAGAAGGAACTGGGAGAACCCGGTTATTTTGTGACTCAAAGACTGGACTGTGAACACCCTCTGGTTCTCCTCCCTTCTCACATTTCTTCCAACATCTTCACTCATAACTTTTTGGGCTGTTTTTTCCAAGTCTTGCCTTGAGTGGAGTCTTTAGTCAAAGTGAACAGGAAGAGAAGTGACACTTCCTCCATCTAGCAAACCCTCAGGATGAATCGCACTCTCTCACTCAAGAGGTTTCCTGCTCCACCTCCTCCCAACAGCTAATGTGTCATTTCTCTCAGTTTCCCATGAGAAGATAACCAGAGGGGGCTTATCTGACACCTCCGCTCACATTTTATAGCTGCGGAGAGAAACGTGTTCCCCGCGCACGCAAGACGCCACTGTGCCGGGCCCATTACCTGTGGTTGGCGAAAGATTCGTCGTTCTCGGCGTTGAGCGTGCCGGCGGAGGCGAACATGATGGTGGTGTCCAGGTCGGCGATGATCCCCGACACGGCGCTGGCTGCCGTGATGCAGGCCTGAGTTCCCTTGTTGCCTGCCTGGAGGGCTGACAGCACCAAGGACACCTGAGGACACGTAGAACACGTCTCACTCACTGCTTTCCTTCATTTTTTTTCTTTTTACTGCAACCTGATCACTCGGAAAAGGTCTGAACGCTGTTTTTTTTCGAGGAAGAAGCTAAAAAAACAAAAAAAACACACAAGCTTGGCTGTTATACCTAATTGCTGACCATGTCGATCCTCTTTGTACGTTATAAATAAAGTATGAACTGAAGGAGGTCTCTCAAGAGAGCTCGACTTCCCCTTAAATTCTCAAATTAAAAGGTGTAAATGGAGATGGTTTTCCAAAGAAGAAAGGCCGTCTGTCATTTTGGTGTTGAGTAAAAAATATCAGATTGAGCAAATGCACTCTTTAAGGGATAGTGCAGCCAAAATTGAAATTACACCAGTCACCACTGGTTCTGCTGACATCTTGGAACCGACATAGAGTGTTCTTGAGATTCCCAAAGGGAAGAATATACGGCCAAATATACGGCCACGGAACAAAAAAAGCTCAGGCAACTTGACTTTCTCGTGAGAGCCACATGAACGCAGCTCCAGGCCTGGAGGCTAATATTCTTTAGTACTTTTACTCTCTTGTTCTCCTTACAACATGGGCCACCAAGTAACAAAATTTCAATGCTCTGTATATGTTTACATATATTGTAGTATTGACAATAAAGCCACCTTAAACCTTTAACCTTGAGGAGAAAATGTTTTTGATCATTTTGCACAATTTTACTAACTCCTCAAAGGCCACTTTAACTCTGATTCAAAGATGATCTTTGGGTCAGCATTTCAAAGACAAGCCGGGTGTGTTACTTGTCTACTTTTTTGCTTTTTTAATAGGGGCAATGAGGGAACTTTCCTTTTAACTGGTGAGCCGTGTCATCGCTGTTGCATTGGAAATTCAAACTCTGACGCTCTGAGCACACCACTTCTTCCCAAGTGCTTTCATCCAAAGGGTCCGCGTGACAACTAATCAAGGCAATTAACCCTCTCGTCTGACAGCGGAGTCACTGGAGCAGATCGCCGCACTCCTCCCAGCGACCGGTGACGGGACGGATACCTTCTCCGTGACGGCGCGGGCGCATTCGATGAGCTCCCGTTTGGTGAAGCTGTCGGAGGGGGTGATCTGCAGGGCTCCGGCCTTCTGGACGAGGAAGATGCATCCGTGTCCGAGCTCCTGCACTCGTGTTTTAATCTGGAAACCAATCTGGAAGACAAGCAGATTTATTGCTCCGTCTCTCCTAGATAATGTTTGTGCCGCCTCAGTTGGCAGTTGAGTTCTCGATCATCAGGACACCACAACGCCTCATATGTGCTAATAGCGGTTAAGATGCTGACTTGGCAATCCTAAATGATTGATAAGCATGCAGTGCACACATTCTGATCATTTGGCTCAGTGTCGATGTGGCATCACGCTCAGTCATCTGACCCTCCGGTTCTGCCTTTAATGCAATTTCAGCCGATGCTCATGACATCCCGGCTTAAACTGACCTTTGACCTGTATCTAAATGCCACCATTCCGACATTCCATCCCATGAGAACGTCTTTGTGAGTTTTCAAAGCAAGAATTTAGGTTATGGACCGAGCACATTTTATGAGGTCACCGTGAACCAAAATCACTTGATTCTTCTAAACGAGCAGACGTCTGTGCCAAATCTCAAACGATTTCGCTCGAGGCTCCCCTGAGAAATTACATTGGCGAGACACGGACAGATAGCCGGGGAACACAAAGCGCTGCTATAATTGCTTGTGCGGAGACTTGATTAAAAAAAAAAACGAAAAAAAAAAAACCTCTCGCCCGCCTCTGAAATGACGCGACGGCATTTTTTTTGTTGTTGTCAGAATTGAATATCTTCAGCCAGAACGTGACGCGACGGCCGAAGTCGTGCTCACCTCCTCTGGCTCGGCCGTGTGAGCGGCCAGTCGTCCCTGCACGGCCAGCTGGCTGTAGTCTCCGGTCACCTGAGAGGCCAGGGCGCCCAGCTCGTCTGGGCACGTCACCGATTTAGTCATCTGGAAGACAAACAGCGCCAGTCAGACGCCAAACAAACGCATGTGTAATCAACTCCTACCTCCCACTGCTACTTAAGGCTAAGAGTGAAGTCAGCCGCTGTTATTTAGGCAGGGAAGAGGAAGCAGAGGAGGGAATAAACTAAATGAATTAGATATTTTGATAATGCAAGCGCCTGTACCTTTGCTGTTCTGAGCAACTGAATTACTTGGCCTCTCACCACAAGATGGATTTTTGTTTTTGTTTTTGAGTCATTACTTTTATTTATTCATTAAAAAAATACAAATAACATCAAAGGCAATCCTGTTGCTTAACTTGAGAGAAGGTTCAATCAAAAGTTTACCAAACAAGAAATGAAATGTTAACAAGTCTTTGTTGTAGTGGCAAAGTCGTTGAAGTCAAAGCATCTTTTGACCCTTCATCAAACCCTTTGGGAGCCCAGATTGCCTTTGATTTCTTTATTCTTTTTTTCATTTCCCATTTAGCCAAGCGCAAGCGGCGCTTCTCTGCTTTTTCTCCATAAGAGATCATTTCACATTTCTGCGTGGTGGGAAACATTAAAACCTACAATTCAAACGCACCTGGGGATAAAAAGAGCTCAGCAGTAATAATCAGACAGGGATGATGATTAAAATTCCAGAGTTGTGCGGTCACTGAATTGAACGTTCCTATCAATCCAGCGCTCTGACTTATCAAACACTCGCCCGCGTTCATATTTCCAAAAGCTGCCACGACGCCCCCCAGCGTTTAATATCATGGCAGTCCATTACAAAATAACAAGCATGTAATAAAATTACACTGGCTCACCATTTCCTGAGCAGTGACAGCGATGGCCTTGGAGTACTTCACCATGCTGGTCTGGTAATCCACAAATGAGCCCTCCGGTTCAGGCGGCGTCCCTTCATCCAGCTGAACAGAGGCAAACTGTTAGCGCTGCAGCGGCACTAAAGGCCCATTGGGTTTGTCCTTCAAGCCCGGAAATAACTTGTTATTTGGCTCATTAGTTGAAGCTACACGCTGAATGTCAAGTCTACACAATGAATATTGGACCCACGTGATCCACAAAATAAAGTTTTATATGTCAGTTTGAAATGAAAACTCAAGACTGAACGATGACATTTAATTTTCACAGAATACACAGAGCCCACTCTCACACCCGCGTCAAGATCTGCAGTCTCGACTAGAAGTTTGGCTCAAAGTCAATTTCAGGTAACCTGTCATGGAGTGATCATAATGTCTGTGTCGTGTCCTGGAGAATTATTAACTTGCTTCAATTGCTGCCATCTCTCAGTCCTGCCACCAAGATTAGGAGGGATGTGGTGAAGAATATTTCATCTGAAGGTTTTTTTTCCTTAGGAAATAGCTGATGTGTTCAATTCATATTTATAGAAATGTGTCAAAGGCAGAACCTTGTTAAAAAAAAAATAAAATAAAAAAAAGGGTACTTTCTGGAACACATTTTTGTCCATTGGACTTTCTTAATGGCAGAGAGCAGAAACAGTGTGAGCAACGTTTCCATGTTGCACTTGCTCAGTTGGCATGTTTTCTTTTTAAAGGGTCAAAAACAAGACAACGTCACACCAAGCACCATGACAGCATTACTGGAGAAGACGCATAAGAAACTGAAAATGCACAACTAGAACTAGAAACTGGTCTGCTGCTCAGATATAAAACTCAAGACACAAGCTGCATTTCCATTATCCCTAAAACTGCGCAACAACTAAATATCGCAATAAAAACTGGCAATGGAAACGCAACTGTTGATAAAGAAGCACGACCAGTGCCTCTAAAGAACTACCAAGTATGATCTTGGAAGCCAGGACTTACTTTGGCCATGGCCTCTGCGATGGACTCCACCATCCCTCCCACCATTCCCACTTCACTGGCGGCCTCGTTCAGCGTCACCATCATGTCATCCACCGCCTCCTTCATGAGCTGGGCCGCCTCGGCTATGGCATCGTGGGTATGCGAAGCCTGTGGGATGCCAGAGATCCATGAGGCTCGATTGTGACGAGGAGCGTTGGGTGGAATTTAAAAAAAAAAAAACTGTTTCATTGATTTTCACCTTGGGGTTTCCTCCGCCCTCCTTGGCAGCGTAAAGCATCTGCAGCGCAGACTCGGCCAGCGTCTTGGACTGGTCCAGGAAAGTCATCTGCTGCTGGTGGTCCTGCAGCTTGGAGGCCACGCCCACCGCAGCCATGATGAGCGGCTCAAAGTAACCGGCTAATTGGGTCACCTGAGGTCAATGAAAGGGTGGAGACTTTATGTGAGTTCTACAAGACTTCTTAGTGCCCCCCTCCAACACGGCACAGAGGAGAAGGAGCTTTGGAAAGATCCCGCTGTGATCACTCTCACAGCACTAATTCACTCCAGATGGCCCACTCGGAACGTGAGAGAGTGCATTTTTATCACCGCCGAACTCTAACAAGAGTCCAACTTTGTGGCTCCTCACTTGCAGATTTAGGTAAAGTAATTAACTCCCTGCCCTATTTACCTTGTGTCCTAGTTGGGAAGCTTCGCCTCTGGCAGCAGTGGAAACAGGGTCAATTAGGTGGCCAATTTCCTGCACGGTGGACGTGAGCTGCTCCTGCAGAGCCTGAAGAGAGGAAACAGGAGTAATTAAAGCTGTGGACCAGCGATGGGCAGGACCTCGCTCACTGGCCCGTCTGTCAGGCCCCGTCTCGACTCTTTGACCCCCGACACGTTGGTTAAATATCCATTATAATGTTGTTAGAGACTTTCTTTTCATTTTTACTTTTAACAAAATACATACACAAGATAGACAGATTCAGATACTGTGAAGACTTAAGTAAAGCCATCGAAGTTTAACACAGGTGTAGTGTTCTGTGATGCAGCAGGAATTGTGAATCCATAGTGTGTGTGTGTGTGTGTGTGTGTGTGTGTGTCCTAAAACAGAAATGTAATCCGTACGGCCCCAAAAATGTTAATGGAACAATTCTTTGCTTGGGGTTTTATCATCCGTATTTCGATTTAACAATTTGACAACAGCACCAACAAAAAAAAAAGAAATGAAACGAGAACAGATTGAAAATGACACTGAGGGAAAAACCCTGAAATGCGCCGTGGGGATAAAAAGCCAGATGAGGACAAATAAAAGCGGAGACGGCGTCATACAGGTGGACGGCTGTGGAAAATGTTCCTGTGTGCCTTTACCTCCAGCGAGATGTCGTCCCTGCTGGGCAAGTTCTGGCTGACTGCTGCCAGAGAGGCCTGCTCAATGCCTCGGATACATCTGTTGATGTTATCAATTGATGAATCGCACTCGCGCTGCCCTGGAGCCTTGTCACTGAGGAGCAGGAGGACGGGGAAGAGAAGGAGAAGAGCAATAACGTGGTTAAAAACAGAAATAAGAGTCAAACTGAAGGATGGCGTCTAAAAATAGGGCAAAGGGCGACTGGAAGGACGGAAAGACAGGGACAGATTGCAGAACGTGGAGGGAGAAGGTGCTGTGGATGTAAACCGGGAGATGAGAACACCGACATGTTCCGCAAAGCCTTCTTTTCCGGCTGGTTTCTTCATTCAGACGTGGCCTGGAGGGTCTTGGCTGGCCCGGGGGCAGCTAAGCGTCTAAATTGGCTGCTTACAGTCTCTCGTACAGGTATGGGCAAACTATGGCTCGGGGACCATATGCAGCCCGTTAAGCTTTTTCATTCGGTCCGCCAAACTTTAAGAAATTATGTTAATAGTAAGAGGAAGTAAAGTAAAATAGCTGCATTTCATTATTTTTTCAGTCTTTTCAGGGTCATTTCAATAAAGAGCTCAACACCATGGGGCTCCAAAGATATATATTTTGTTCATTTTCAACAGACATTAAAACACATGTTTTCTACACATCCCATGATATATTTTCTCTCCTATGAGGTGGGTCACCAAAACACTCCATCCATCTGCTGCTGCTCCAGCCCCTCTGTCAAATTTAAGAACCCATTATAGCCAAACCAGTCAAAAAGTTTGCCCCCCCGCCCCCGGTCCAGGTAAATTGATTCAAATACAAATTTGCTTGCATTAAAGCCAAATAACATAAAATCAGCTATGAAGCCGTTTGAATCATGGTCATTTTTGGCTTCTCTAACCCCAAACTGTCAGCAGTGGGCATTGGTTTTGTTCCGATTGAGGCCAGATGCAACAAGGCGTGACATGAAGATAAAGAAGTATCTGTAGGAGAGGCACAATGTGTTTTGGTTTTTTTTCCTGCAAGGACACAGCAGTCATCTCCCTGTGAGCCGAGTGTTCAGATAACCTCTCAAGCTCAGATTTCACCCCTCATATCTCACTCATCCATCTTGTCAACAATCTAAAAACTTTCAGAGGATTTTTTTTGGGGGGCGGGGGAAGTTTGTCCATGTCGGTTTTGTGTTTGCTCTATCACATGTTCGTCTGGAACAAGGAAAGTAAACATTGAATTGAATTGAATTGAAGGAAGCAGGAGGTACGTGAGCAGGGTCCAAATAAAACTGTTGGTCTAAGAAAACAAACAAAAAACTAAAAAAAAGAAAAAGACAGAGAAGAAGAAGAAGCTACTACGGCTTTAAATAATGACCCAATTCCAAATCAGTCCCCATCAGGTGCTCCTCCGCTACTGAGTGACCCTTGTGCTGAAAGATGGAGGGTGTAAAAAGTGTGTAATGTCCCTATTGCTGTTATGGAACCAGGAAGCAGCCGCTACCAAGGCAAGTGGTGAGATTTAAACCTGCTTCATAGCAAATGATGTTGCAATTGACAGTTTAACTATTCCCGATGTCAAAGTTTCCCAATTTAGCCATGAGGACATGTGAGCCTGATCAAGTTTCTTGGAGAATTCTCAGCAAAAGGAAAAATAGATGTTCCATTCCAGTCCGATTCTAAGGTAGTTTGATGTCGACCCACTAACCGGATGGCTGTGATGAGACTCTTGATGGAGTCCGACACGGTGCGAGAGTGACCAGCGAGGACAGACCAGGTGGGCGGGTCTTTGGGATTGATGACCAGGGAGCGGGCAGTCTTGAGCAGGTAGGTGGAGCTGTCTAGCATGGAGCACGCAGACTGGAGGATGGGCTCCTGGGCAGCAGTGCCCTGGAAAACAGAAAGTGCTCGATGTAGACCTGGCAGAGACCGTATGTCGACTGGTTGATACCGACGGCAGCACTTCACACCTCGCTGCTGATTTGAGCAGGAACGCTGGCGAACTCTGGGTTGGAGGCGAACGTGGTGAGGTTCTCTACGGCCTCAATCAATGGAGCTGTGGCTACTCGACACCGGTTCCTGTTCTCCTCAGAGAAATCTCCATCCAAAGCCTGGAGAAAAAGGAGATTTATTCTTATATAACCAGCCATATTCTTATAAATTATTAAGATTAAGATTATCTCCATCATCATCACCATCATCATCATGATCATCATCATCATGACCATCATCAACATCACCATCATCAACATCACCATCATGATGATCACCATCATCATCATCATCATCATCATCATCCAGAAATTGACTGCCAGACCCTACCTTGATGGTCTTGACCAGGTTGGCGGTGCTGTTGGCCACCTCCTTGGCCGACTGGACAAAGTGCCTCTTGGCAGAGGGGTTGGTTGTTTTGGAGGAAGCCAGCCGGCAGGCGTTGCACAGCGCCGACGTGTGCTTGGCGACAATGGTTGCAGCTGAGAGAACCTGCGGAATTAGACCCAAAAGAGTCGATTTTAGCCAGAACCCAACGAGCAACTGTATGTCTTGATACAATCATCTAGCAGCGCTGATATTTAAAGGTCTGCACCAGTCTATAACCAGCGGACTCAAACCAGCAGCGACTGGCTTGGTGACTTGGTGACGACTGTTACCTGTGAGGGACTGCTGTCCGGGTCTACAAGATTCTGACAGGCCATCTGAATCGCCTGGTTGGCTTTGGCAAACTGGATGGGGTCGACCAGCCCCTGATGTCCTGCCTGACTGTTGGGATCAGACACACCCACCAAATAGGCAGCCTCAGGCGGAGAAGAAGGAGAAGAAGGGGAAGAAGGAAAAGAAGAAGGAGGAGGAGAAGAAAATTCCCATTAACACCAGTAATGTAATGTGATGTGATGTAACGTATGCCCCAGCTGTGACCCTGCTCCACCCTCTGCACCTGTCCCGCAGCTTCAGTGAGTCCACACAAGGCTTTGGAGGCCGAGCCCACGCAGTCTCCGAACGCTGGCACGTCTCCGTTCTTGCAGTTCATAGAAATCCCCGCCATGGATTCTCCCAGGACCTGCACAGAGCGGCGGGCACAGCGGAACAAACCAAAAACAAAACAAAACAAAACAAAAAAAAGAAAAAGAAAAAGAAAAAATTTTAGGAAGCTGGAATCAAAGTGTGCATGTGACCTGAGAAGACGAATTGCTGCATCCGTGTGATTCAAAGGGGCAACCTTGGAGTTCTCCATCACGCTCTCGATGCAGTCAAAGTAGGACAGGTCGCTGACGGGCTCGTTGGGATTGTCCAGCATCCCTCTGACAGCCTGCAGGAGAGGCGAGAGGTCACGCGTCACTACGTCTGCTCACTGGTAATGATTGCTTTGGTTTCCGGGATTTATTATGATATATTATTATCTAGTTTACCTCCAGCTCCCGGAGGGCGTTGTCGCACTCCTTCTGGCCGGGCGCCTGCTGTGTGCACAGCGTGATCAGCTGGTTGATGCTGTCAGTCACGGCTCTGACACAAGGGAAGTCCGCAGAGAAACATCACAACCCGGGTGTCGCCAGGGTGTGTGTGTGTGTGTGTGTGTGTGGGGGTATGCAGATTTTGCACTACGTACCTTTCATTTTTAAGTTACATAAGACTGTTTTCTATTCTTTGTATTTTTCTTCTATCACAGACACACAAATATTATTGATGTTGCCTACACTACATGTTTCCGTGTGAACTGACACCTGTCAAAATCTGACAGGTGGGTTACACCTCCGTGACACCACCCATGTGACCTCCCAAGGAAGGAGATGTGTGAAGGTACGAAGACGACATCTAGAATATTTGTGTGTCTGTGATAGAAAAAAAATACTAACAATCGTAAACATTAAATGCAGACACAACAAATCCCATTCAGTTAAGACTGTTTGTTCCCTCTTGGTCAGGTCGCTATTGAAAAAGAGATTATTTATCTCAGTAAGCTCATCTGGTTGAATAAAACTTTAAAGAAAGAGACCTTACAAAGCAGAGACAGATGACTGAACTCTTTCCACCATAAACGTGCCGACACTTGAGGGAAAATATCACAAGTGCGACAATAAACACACAATGACTGGAAGCTACCTGGCGGCGGCGGCCAGCAGGTTCTTGGCGTTGGCTGCGGCCGGGTCGACTGACAGGCTCTTGGCAGCCAGCAGCAGCTTGCTGGAAGCCATGGAGATGTTCTTCAGGTTGCCAATCACCTGAACCTGGTCGTCCTTTTTCTACACGGGGTGACAGCACGGCGTCAGAAGAAAAAAAGAAAGAAGAGGAAGCACCGACGGTAGCAGCGGCAGCGACACATCCAGGAGAACCGAGCCGACCTGCGTGTGTCCGGCCATCTCGATTCCAGCATCCAGGAACTCATCGAAGTCTTGGCTGAACTTCCCAGAGGCCACGGCCAGCTGGCTGCTGGTGCCCCTGGAGGCGTGGACCACCTCGCCCGCCGACTGGTTCAGGTCGGCGGCCGTTTGGTTCAACTCGCTCTGGGCCTCCTGGAAGGACTTGGACGCAGGTGGGATCTGAAAGGAGAGGAAAGGAGGCATTTTCACTTGAAAAAGCGAGGACAAAAAAAACGCAACTGTCATTTTCAAATTTCCCGCACGCCTCCCACAGACTCACAGTTTCAATCAGCAGCTTCTTGCTGGCCTCCCCGATGCTCTTGAGGGCCATGTCCACGTCCTTCTGTCCAGGCAGGCAGTTCACGCAGTTGTTGAGGGAGTGAGACACGGCTTTGGCCACCTGAGGAAGGCGGTTGGCAGCAGAGACCAAGCAAAGGCCCAGAGAAGAATTGAAACTAGAGGCGCAGCCGGATGTTTCAAGATTCACAGACTAACTGAACCACAAGAAGAAAAGCAAAGCAGTATTTAAAGAAAGCTTCTTTTTTTTCCAAGTTATTCCCCAATCAAATTCTGCTTCCTGTTTACAGTTGCACTTCTAATCGCCTCCACGACATGTACAAATATAATGAGGGCACATTCATTAAATATGGGAACATGTTAATTAAAGGAGTCCTTTGGTGCCTTTGACAGGTGTTGCCCTTTGCGCACCCCAAACAGATGTTGATGATGCCAGTGTCTATTTACTCCGCATGACTACGTTCCGCAAAGAAACGGGACGCGGCTGAGGAGCCAGTTTCTCGTGTTCATTTCGTAACAGAAAAAAACATCAAGAAACAAATAAGCCAATGCACAAATAAGGAGAGTATATTCAAAATGGAATAAAGTCTAACAACACTGACAGTATTTTGAAATAATGTAAAAGCAGTGAGCCAACTTCAGTTTCATCAGGAACGAAGTTCTAGTGTGGAGAATCTTCGCTTGGATCCTGCAGGTCTCACCTGCGCCAGCCTTTGTTGGCTCTCGGCGTCTCCGGGGGAAATCAGCGCCTCTTTGGCCTCATGTATCAGCAGCGCCGAGCCCTCCATCACGTTGCGAGCCGAATCCAGCATGGCTGCAGCGGCCTTGGGGTCCGTGGTGGAGGCAGCGACTCCTCGAGCCGCCTGCGCCAAGGTCTTGAGGGCCTGGGCCGTTTCCCTGGCAGCGATTCCTGCAACACAAGGACGACCTTTTGTCTTGTCTTTTTGTAACTACTACACAAATATATGTGTATGTGTTATATGTGTTGTATATATATACATATATATATATATACACACAACACATATAACACATACACATATATACAGATACTGCACAGAGACCAACAGTGATTTTTTTTTGTACCATTTTTGCCATTTAACCAGGCGATATGGGATCCAGCATCTGTTTTAACACTATAGAGGCTACATAAAAGTTACAGGCTTCCTAACACAGGGAAGTTTAATGTTTCAAAAGTGCACAGACTTTTCACACTATTTCATATTGGTGGGAAATCTGATTACATGGCGATGGATTCTCTATTCGAAACTTATCATCACTTATTGGGCTACTGATGGATGAAGGTCTCTTGCTCCTTCCCTGGCAAGGCAGAGCAATTTCTTGGTTTGCTGTATGAACATGAAAGCAATTGCTTACATATAAAAATAGTGTGAAGTTACATAAGTACGTGTCTGCTGTTGAATAAGAGGTGGGAATGAATGAGCTCTTGTTTCAGCCTGCGTCTTTTCTAGCGCACAGGATCCATTTGTTTTAGATATTGTCTGTGATCCTTTAGATAACTTCCGGTATTTTTGCATGCTATTCCAAATTGTGTTTCTATGTTATGGTCAACGCCAGCACCAACCTGTGTAGTGTTCATTTCCCTGTGCGGCGCACGTGAGCAGCTGAGCCATGGAGGAACCGACGGCCTTGGAGGTGCTGCCCAGATCCTGAGCACATTTCTCCAGCTGAAGCAGAAGGGACAGAAAAAAAGCGACTTCTTTATAACAAGAAAACACTGTCACTGTCTGTTCTATGCTTTATAGCAAACTCCTGTGTGTCGCTGTTTAGTGGAACATCACTAACCGACTCCCCTGGCAGCGGCTTCAGCTGCTCGCTGGCCGCGGCCGCCTTGGCGTCCTGCAGCTCGCTCCTCAGGGTCTGGATGGCGGTGAGCGCCGAGTCGATCTCCATGGGCCCGCAAGCTTCATGTGCCTGCGTGAGCACAGTTACAAAAGTTACAAAACTTGTGAAACATTTTTTTGAAAAGAAAAGGAAAGGGTTTATACAATCTCTGGAAGTCATAAACATCCACATCTGCTAAACATTTCTCATGTTCCCACTGCAATTAACTTGTTGTGGCTGTTTGGCTGATTTACTGTGGACGTGCCTGCACTTCACAGCAGTCCCTGTGATCTTTTGAACCGCAGTTTTTTTGTTGTTTTTTTTTTTGCACATTGTCTTTCCACAGTGATGCAAGAGCAATGGGCTTGTTTGATTTATTTGTTTTATTCATCTACGAGGTCTGTGTGCACAACGTGGTGATGTCGTGCGTGCAGAGGCCGCGCCTCTCTGCGAGTCCGTACCTTCTGCACGGCCGTCCTCAGCTCCGCCAGGCAGGTTGCCAGGTTCTTGGCACACTGACCCAGTTGCATGGCCGCCGCCTGATCTTTCACCGTGGGAACGGATGACTTGGCCGAGGTCACCATCTTACTACCAGGCTGCAGGATGTAAAGATAAATCAGGAGGTGCAGGTTGACTGAGGATCTTTTCATAAATGTGGTATTTTCCTCTAGGGCACAAAGGGGGTGTGTGTGTGGTGGGGGGTAGGGGGGGTCTGGCTGTGCAAAACGACAAGAGCAAAGCTCTAATTGTATGTTAGCTTTGTAAAACAAAACCTCTCGAATGCCTGGGAGGCATTACACACGGCTGCCTCTTTAAAGGGCCTGCTCACACCGAATAGAGAGCTACCAGCCTATTTTAAACGTTCTCTCATGAGAGATTCTATTTTCATACTTTGCTTCAGCCAGAATCTCCACGCGGGACCGGTAGCCCAGTAAAGTCAGGAGTTTTTAGAGAACAGGGACGGTGAAAAAAAAGCCCGCACTGTGCAGGCTGGAGTGCAACTCCAGCTGCACATCTCTGCCTCCATTCAATCAGATGTGAGGCAGAGATATCAACAGTGCCATTATGTGACAGTCACTCAGTTTCCTGAAGCCCATAAATAAGAGGACAGAGCTGGAAGCTGAAGCGTCGAGTTTCAGTCGTCACCTTAAACTTGGATTAAAAAAAAAAAAGAAAAAAAAAAGTGGTGTTAAGTACAACTTGTATGATTGTCAAATGGCGTCGTTTCATACAGGCTACACCAGGCATAAGTAAACTGTGGCTTGGGGGCCATATGCGGCCCATTAAGCTCTTTAATCCGGCCCACCAAACTTGAAGAAACTATATTATCAGAAAGTAAGTCATAAAATAGCTGCATTTCATCCATTTTTCCATGTTTTAAGAGTCATTTCAAGAAAGAGCTAAATACAATGGAGCTACAAAGCACATTTTGTTGAAATGCTTTTGTTCATTTTCAATTGACATTGAAGTGCATGTATTCTACACATCCCATGATATATTTTTTCCTCCTATAAGGTGGGCGGCCCACCAGTCAAAAAGTTTGCCCACCCCTGGGCTAAACAGTAGGGTGCTTTAATAGCACATGGAAAAAAAAAAAGTCTGGTAGGAACAAATGTGCGCTGATGTCACGTAGATCCCAGAAGATTTCATTTCTTTTTTGCACTGAGAGCATCGCCGAATGTGATCCTGCTGCAATTTCTAAATATTAGGTCGAAACCAGCCAGACCTCTTGGGACATTCAGGTTTATACAAGAGTGTGCGTGTGTGTGTGTGTGTGTGTGTGTGTGTGTGTGTGTCTTTTGTGTGCTGCACCTGCAGGAAGTTCTGGCTGGCAATGATGAGCGCCAGCTGTGCACTGAGGTCCTCCGGTTTCGCCTGACTGCCACGCACTCCCTGCACCAGTTGAGGGATGTGATCTGCCACGCCCTGCACACACACACACACACAAACAAACGCACACACACACACACATTACATTTTTAGAACAGAGGTATAAAGCCGGTATGAATCTGGTGGGCGAGAACCACGCATGCGGCTGCCTCACCTTGCAGCTCTGCACCAGCTGCTGGTGTGCGGCCGTGTTCTTGTTGGAGGCGGCGGCGTTCTGCGCGGCGGCGATGGTCTGCGTGGCGGCGGCCGCGGCCTGCTTGGCAGCGTTCTGGGCAAACGGAAAGACGGAAGATGGAAAGCTACAAAAACACGAGGCTTCACACTGGAACCTCGAGTTTGCGGTTCATGACTTTCTGAAACGGCTGTCGCCCCCTCTGAGGGGTCGAAGTCAGAATGGTAAGGACATCCTCTCTCGGATTCCTCACAAACTAGTCTGTCGTCTCCGGCCGCACTGCTGACCTCCAGTCTGTTGATCAGCTTCTTCTTGATGGCGTTCTGAGCGGCGGCGTTGGTCGCCACGCGCAGCCCCTCGGCGGCCTCCCTCAGCCTCTGCTGCTGGTCCTCGTTCTCGGGGTATGCCGCTGCGCCCTGAACATGCAAACATGCAAGCACGCCCAGTCAAATTAGGTGCAGGTCCAGGAAAAGTCAAGATAGGCGGGTAAAAGATTTTTCTTCTTGCATTTTTTTGTTCTTTCGGAAGGCATTGTCACTCCTGGGAGGCCTGTCATCATGTCACATTTCTACGGAGACGAACAGGAATCTCAGAATACGAGATTCTCTCTCTCATACACACACAGGCAGAGATAATAACAGCACTCAGCGCTCCTTCACCCGACAATCAGCTCCTTTGTCGATTTGCTAAATGTCAATAACAGACGCTGCACATCCGCACCAGCCGGCTGCGGCTCTTTTGCTTTTTCTTTTTTTTTATCTTTCTTTGAACGCGTCAGCGCAGGTTGACTGGCTCCTGGCGAGACCAATATCACTCAAGCACTTGGGGAGGAACGATAAGCCAGCTGCCATTAGGTTAATTAAGTGGGAAAGTCTGAGGCTTCAGCTGCAGTTGCAGGTGTGCAGCTCCTGAAAAGCCGCCCAGTTGTCTGACACAGGCAGCAAAAAGGGATGTAGGCTAAAAAAAAAAAAAAAAAACAGGCGAAAACGAGCAGAAATCATTAAGTGCAGTTAAATGCGGGTAATGACTTTCAAGTCGGTGCAAATCATTGGCATCAGCGGAGTCCACGGTTATCCGGCACCAGAGCTCACAGAGACGGTTCAGATCAATGTGAAGCAGCTTTTTCAGAGGAGACGCATGTTTACATCATCCGGTAGGTTTTCAAAGGAAAAAAAAGAAAGAAAGCGGACCGATCACCGTGAAAAGATAAATAATAAATACGGTCAGAGCTTCACAGGGCGACATCCATCGTGGCAGAAGTGTCACAGGCCCCCTGCTGACGGAGATAAATATACAGCGGTGGTGGCAGTAAGTCCGGCATCAGACTCGGCCATCAACCTCAGCCGCGGGGCGCCATTTAAGTTTAATGCTGCGAGCGGAGGGTTATTAATATCAGCGGGAGGTTCTGCGGGCAGATAATGAGGCCGAGGCAGAGAGAGACGGACAGTTTGGCTGGAGGATGATGGGATGAGCGAACCTCAGCGCTCAGTGCCGGAATATCTCAACCTCTTCAATCATTTTTGTTGTTGTTGTCTTGTTGCACGGCGATCCCTAATCGCTTTGTGCTTTATGAGACTTTAACTCTCAGCTCTTTAAAAATCTGTCATCCAGACGTCCACTAGATGACGTAGTTTCACACTGAAACTAAACCAGAACAAACCGGTGCAGTTTCGATTTTGAGAATAAAGTTGAAATTTTGTGAATAAAATAGAAATTTTGAGAAAGTAGAAATTTTCAGATTAAAATCTAAATTTTGCGATTTCAGTGGAAATTTCGAGAATAAAGTCAAAATTCCGATATTAAAAAAATCTAAATTTTGTGATTGAAGTCGAGATTGGGGTTATTAAAGTCAAAATTTCAAGATTAAAGTCGAAAGCCTCTGCGCACAAGTTTAGTGGAGGACCAGTTTCCTGTTTACTTTGACTTTATTCACGATACTTTGAATTGTTTTTCTTCTTCTGGCCCTAATCCTCTTTCGTAAATATAACAGGACCATCACCACGACAAAGTTAGTGTGTCATATTTCCAGAGAGAGGATGCTCCATTGGTTAATTCTTCATCTTTGTTCTTAAAAATGTCGAGACAGCCACCACTCTAGCAGGCTGTGTGATCGTTCGCATCAAGTGGTGTCCATTTAATCGCTTTGTGTTTTTGCTTAGGGAGTGTTGGCAGTGAAGGGGTTATGGGTGGGACGCTGTTCCAACGGCTGGGAGGAAGAGGAGATTTGCATATATTAACATTATCTTGTTGCTGTCCCAGCCAGTAAACAAGCAGCAGGAGAACAACACACACATACACACACAGTGTGTGACATCAGTTTCTACTTTAGATGCTTCTCAGCATAGCAATATTTATTTATTTTTCCTGAAGTATTTCATTCAATATGCATTTAATGTCTTTTATCAAATGGTGAATTTCGCATGAAGCTTCTTTCAACCACGATGGGACGTGAAATCACGTGAAAATGACCTTTCATCACCGCAGAGCTGCTTTTTTGTTGCTTCTCAATCCGTTTTAAACCATATGCAACCATGCAAACATGACATCTATGTTTTGTGCTCACTGGGGATTAAGGAGATAAGAATATTATGGCTGAGAGAGCTCTGAGGTGTCTCCAGTGTAATAAAGGGATTGTCGCAATGGTTCGGTAATTATGGAGACAAGACTAAATTGAATGCGCCTCAGAATGGTATAAAAGTGATGATGAGGACGAGATTGCGCTTGGTTTGGCGGAGCGCAACAAGGCTGCCTGATTATTATGGTCTGAAAGCCGAGTCTGCTGCTGCATGGAGGATAAACATGGGGATGATTCCAAAGACACAAAGAAAGACCACAAGGATTTTTAAATGGGAAACGCAGATGCAGCTCATGATCAGACTGCACTGGATCAATTTTCTCAATTTTTTTTTTTGGTCAGAAACATTTTTATCTGATGTTGTTAACCGAGCAGAGAACACAAGGAAAGCAGGGAGAGCATGAAGGATGGCTTGCTGGCTGCGATGAGATGAGAAAAAAAAAAAAAATCCTGTGCACATTTCAAAAGGCAAAGGTGATTTTTCAGAGGAACTTCTCCCTCCGGCTCCTGTTTGAAGCCCTGAGAATCGAGGTGCATGTGGATGAAAGTCAAAGAACCGATGAAAATATAACACATACACATGTGGACGAAGCTCCAGGGTTGAAGGTTACCGACTATTTCACGATCACGATTGACATCAGTTGCATGGAAACTTTACATATAAAGGGCAATTTTTATTTTCATATATTTCAATTAGCCAATGATTATCTGGCTGTACAAAAACAAAACTCAGTGTTATTATTAAGACTGTTATTAATATAATTTATTATCATATCAAGTGCATCATTTATTTCATCCCCTGGTGAATGTTTTTCAAGAAAGCTGCAAGCAGGGTCAGAAACTCTGACGTACTGCACGACTCATCTGATTTACTGGGTTGGACATAATTTTATTATTATTAAATGGACTCTGGAAACGTTCAAAGTCACAGTGCGAGTATGAGAGGGCCTCCAAAGAGCTGCTTCCACAGCGTAGACAAGAGACAGGGGAGCGCCCAGGCAGCGTGTCATCACCCTTCACCTTCAGCCTCAGTGAAAAGGTCATGAATGGAGAATGAATAAAGGCGGAGATGCACTTTTCCAGCGGCCTCAAGAAGCTCAACCGGTCTGACTGAAAGTCCAGTGGAGTCACAGCTCTCACAGCTCGCAGCTAATTTAGCCTCCTGTTTGCAGCCTCCCAGAAAGGCGGAACATCTGGATGAGAGTGTTGCCAGCAACCTGTGAGAGGTAGCAGTGTACTTTGTGACATCACAAAGGGCAAATTGCTGCTGTATGTTTTAGAACACCATTTCTGAAAAGCAGGGCCAGCCAAGTCAAAGAATTCTGTTTTTCCCACTCCCACTTCTGGGCCGTTCACAGACAAGTAAGAGACATTGTTGGGAAGAAAGCTAATTTTGCACGACATGAGACCTTTGGAATGACTGGAGGTGCAACCAAGATGACTTAGGACGGAGCAAAAGTGAAAGACGAGTCAAACGTCGGGCGCGTCGCTCACCTTCGCTGCTTCCACCATCCTGGCCGTGGCGTCGGCCAGCAGCTTGGCGGCCGCCAGCAGCTTTTTGGAGTTGTCCAGGTCCACCTCGGCCTCAGCGTCCGACCTCATGGCATTCACCAGGTCTGAGGTGGCCTGAGCCAGAACCCGGGCCTGACGCACCATCTCGCCTGAAAGAGTGGGGTGGGGGCACACAGGGGTAGCATTAGCATTAGCATTAGAGGGGAGGGGTCTTGGTGGGAGAAATGCTTGACAGTCGGGATGGGGGAAAAAAAAAAGATTCTTAGATTAATGGCAATCATGACATTGAACCCTGGGATCAGGGAGCGGCGGGCAGCAGCGGTGCCGCGCCCAGGAATCATTGGGAACCATTGGGAATCACTGGGAATCATTGGGTGATCTATAGAAATAGCAGCTGGATACAAACGGCCTTCCCAAATCCTCCCTCCCAACTTCTTCCTGCTAAACAGCCGTGGGAAAAAAAACGCTGCGACACCTGCAGGTCTCGGCGTGGAGAGCCGACGGCCAGCTGCAGATATTCCACCGGCTCTCGTCTCTCCGAGTCCCACAACGTTCCCTTTTCATCGGGCTAATGAGGTGAGACAAAAGGGAAACGGGGAAAAAAAAAAAAAAAAACTAGAAAAGGACTGGCATCGCTGTCCTCCGGATCAAAGCGGGGCTGGCACGCCACGCCGGCGACTTGGCGGCGGGCCTGTATAATTCATGTGGCTGCGCCGGCTGAATGTGCCGGCGCTGCAGCAACAGAGGGGTTCATTCCACTCGGTTTCCATTGCATGTCATGTTCGTGCTTTTCACAGCGGTCTGGTGTCCACCTGGGCAGCCGACCGTCGTCCCCTTCGCCCCCTCCGCCCCTCTCTGCTGTCACTCATTCCAACATCGCTGACAGCCCCCCCCTATTTTTTTTTCCCCCTCCCTCCGGCTTCAGCGTGAGTGACAGCGGACCATTGCAGCCCACATCTCGCCGGTCCCTCTGAGGAAACGGTTGAGATGACACACGGCACGCGGGATGCAACGACTACGGAGAAGCGTCGCAGCTGACAAAAGGCAGCTCAAAAGCAGCCACTACAAAACAGGACGGTTGAAATTTAGTCGGAACCAAAAACGCTGTCTTAATTCCAGCTGGTCGGCCTGATGCTATTAAAGAAAAAGAGAAAGAAAGAATAATAGCACCAATAGCACCAACCAGCTTCTTCTGAGTCATACGTCAACGTCAACAACAATCAATCAACATGATTGACGAACTGAGAACGAGGATCATAAATGAACTCATGAGATAATGTTTTTAGCATGGAAAAGTCATAAAAGCCTGAGGGAATGTTTCCACATCAAACAACTGCGTAGAGTCATTTTTAGATGGACTTTATATGGACTGCAGTACGAACCAAAGATTTGACCTGGTTGTACTTGACGTCTCTAAAATGAGAACAAGTGACTGTGGATGTAAAATCTCACAGGGGGGGCTGTTTATTTGCCAATTAAAAGTTTTTCGTCTAAACTGTCTCTAAATAGCTCATTTTTTTGTCTCCTTCATTAGCTCGTCACGCAGGGAAACTGAAAGACTCCGGTCACGCCAGGTCCCAGCTAATTCACTGATTCGTCCAAATTAGCTGTAACTGTTGACGACCGACCGCAGCTCACCTGCGTCTCCCATGGAGCTGAAGATGCTCTCGGTGACGGTCATGATGGTGTCGGTGGCCTGGTCGTAGCGTCCGATGGGCTCCCCTCTGGACGTGTACTGACGGACGTGCTGCAGGAGGTCCTCCAGGGCCTGGCTCACCACGCTGGCCGCAGCGCTCACCTTCCACCGCAAGGAGACTGGCATCAGGCAACGTTCCAGACGGCTTTTCTCATAAGCAGCCGTCCTGTCCACGCTGCCTCCTGAAACACGGCTGTACCGCCTGCTGCCGACTAGACGTCGTCGTCCTCTGGGACCAGATTTTAAACTGTTTGGTTGTTGTGCACACACTACCAGTCAAAAGTTTGGACACACCGGTTTCTTCTTTAGCTTTACTACTTTCTACACTGGAGATATACACACTAAAGACATCAAATATACGACCAAGATATGTGGATCAATGTGGCAAAAGAAAAAAATGTTAAATATCTAAATATGTTATGGTATATATATTTATATGAAGGGTGGCTATTTAATAACTATCTAAAATGAAAAAATTAATTTGTTTGAGGTATTTCACACTTTAATGCATATTCCATATGTGCTCATTCATAGTTTTGATGCCTTGAGTGACAATCCAGACTGTAAACAGTCATGAAAATGAAAAACCCTTCAATCAGAAGTATGTGTCCAAGCTTTTGACTGGTAGTGTAGACTGACTTGACTGTTTAATGTAATTTAATTTCATTGGAAATACTGCATAGTTTCTTTTTTTGTATTGTTTTTAGTGCTGCTACAGCATAATTTCCCTATTTGGGATCAATAAAGTCGAACTCTCTATCCATCTATCCATCTATCCATCTATCCATCTATCTATCTATCCATCTACACGTGGTGAGACAGGAGCTCCGTGACTGCTCCCGACTGGTTTGCCGACCTGTTTGAGGAGCTCGCCGTCCTCGGTGGCTGAGAGACAGGCCTGCACGCAGCTCTCCACCGAGCGATCCACCAGCTTTCCGGCTTCGACCAGCTGCTCCTGGCACACCGGCGAGCTGATGGTGGGGCTCACCACCTGGAAACACAGGGAGACGCCAGTGTGAAGTCAACTCCCATATTTATGAGTTCTTGTTTTAAAATAAGTCGGGGGGGGTAATGGCAAGAATTTCTGGCAGACTGCTGAAACTATCTTCTATTTTTCCCCTCAATGAATGATTAAACTTGAAATAGAGACTTAAAAAAACAAACAAATCTCTATGCTGATACTCTGATGGCCATCACAACATAATTTGGAAAATCATATTGAACAGACCAGATGTGTTGCTGAAGTATATGTAGCAAAAATGCTAATTAAATGCCAGACCGTTGGCAGCTTTTCTAAAAGCACAATGTAGAATCTCCAGTCCAGTTAAACGTAACCATCAAAATCTCAGCAGCAGCATCAAAAGCAAAGCAGTTCATGTTCATAACATTAGAAAATGGTCTGTATCTATTCATGTGTGCATATTTTTAGCCCTCTGTTAAAAACCTCAGACTCCAATTCAAAGTCAGTAGGTCGACAGTTCCGTAGATTTTTCTCCTTTTACTGAGAGTGAAACTTGAAATCCTGAATTTCATTTTGCAGGGAGGAGAAAGAGGTTCCGCCTTGCAGAGAGGGGAGTATTTGCTTTGTTTTTAATGCAAGTATTAATGGAGAGCCAAGGTGGCATTTAAGCTAATTGCAGGCGTGTGGGACATTCAAATTAAGATGTGCAAATGTGATGAGCGCTCTGGGTGTTTATCTCTGCCTTAGTGGGCAGATGGAATAATAATAATAATAATAATGATAATAAATCCCAGCGCATAATAGACATATTGGAAAATAAATGGGATTTATAGCTCACACAATGCACCCCAGTGGTGCATTATTTTGAAGCCGTAGCAAGAGATCCATCAAAATCTACACTGACGATTCATGAGGCGTAAGGTGTCCGATGGTTCACGCTGCCAATCAGAGAGACGGAGTCTATCTGTCTCTGGTTCAAACAGCTGGTTTAACATCACACGGGACAGACGGGCTGAGGTACCTTGGCACATGCGACCAGCTGGGAGGTGGACAGGGCACACTGGGTGGCGGCAGCGATCACCCGGTTCTGGAGCACGGTGTCCTCGGCGACCTGGGCCACGTTCTTCGCCTTCAGCACCAACATGGCGGCGGCGTTGGCCACGGCTTTGGCCAGATTCATCAGGACGTCCTAGAGAAGCGCCACAGCAGGGGCAGCGACGTCAAGGCAAACATCTCCTCCAACACAAACAGCGCAATTTTCATTTGACCGCACAACCTTTGAAGCTAGAATAGGGTTGTTTTTTTTTAACCATACTGGTGACACTGTTGTTGTTTGAGGCTCAATCATAGCTTCTAATACACATAACCGCTCAAGAGATTCACGGTGGAAGGGCACAATATAAAAAAAGAAGTTACTGATGAGAGACCCCGTCTGAGCCGATATTTGGCCTGAACCGTTGCGGAGCGGTGCAGAGGCGTGTTCTGTTCTTTGGTGCCGTTGCAATCTTTGGCTGCAACACACGTGCTTTGGTCTATGAAACGTGACTCCCTTAAATTCTGAGTGAACTCTCCCTCAGAAAAAGAAACAACTGGATGGAGCCTAATATGACGACTACGCACAGCTCCGTGTTGCTGAGGATTATTGCCGTACTTCAGGCTCGGCTCTGGAACGAGGCTTCGCCCGCTCAGAGAAACTGATTGCTTTTTTTTTTGCTGCTGTTACGATACATAACAATCTTATCGCAGGGGAAAACGCACAGCCACGCAGCAAGTTGATATCATGGAGTCAGAGTAAGATGCCGGAGGAAGTAAAAAAAAGGTGTATTGTGCGACAGGCAGGCGGGAGTGAAGTGCGTTAATGGGATGTGGGAATAACGGTGACAAACACTGGTTGAAAATAGCAGCGGTGATTCAGCCGCGTACGAGCTGGGCGGAACAAAACACAAGCCTGACGGTTCAGACTGAGACCAAACCAAATGACTCGGCCCATTTTGTCCTCTAGTTCAGTTGAATCGGTCGCAGGGGGCTGCAGTCTTACCTGGAACCTCTCGTCCGTCTCGTTCTCGCCGATCTGGCGCAGCAGGTCTCCGCTGGCCTGGCCGATGCTGCCTGCCGCCGTCAGCACAGTCTGTCTGGGCTGCAAACACACACAGACGCGGACAGTCACGCGGGTGTTAAGGTGCATCTGGACACCTGGGTTGAAAATTTGCATCCTCAGGTTGGCACCTACTGGAAGATCAACACAGCAGCTGCACTGCAACACACTTCAGCATTAAAACTAAACGGCGCAGAACTTCTCCCGGGGCTTTAATCTCTCCATCCACTTGCATGCATGCATAATGCGCCAGTTGTATTACGCTCCCCACCACCACCCGACTCAACCCTCCCAGCGACACAAATCTGTACATTATGCAGATTTCCCGCCAATAACTGTACAGTACATTAACTCCGCAATGATGCTCCTGGAAAAAAAAACAACCCACCACAGAATCGTACTCAGCGTCGGAACATTAATGCCGCGCTGCACAAGCAGGCGCCGGCGCGAGCTATTTGCGGGAGTGCGTTCTGTTTTTCCAAATTGGCAAAGTGAGTCTGCTACTGGGCCCAGCGTCGCTGTGTCTTGACCTCGACCGGGATGATTCAGTTAGCTGCAGCGGGGGATGTTAACACAATTAGCTCCATGGGATGCAGGAGGTGTGCTGCGCCGCTGAGAGTCGACCCCGCCGACGGCGGAGACTCTCCCAGGGAGAAAATGGTCCGTTTGGACGTTACAGGAAGTGGTTCAGCATTGTGAAGTCGTCATTTCAGCCGTTTTCTGTTCCCACCGACGGCGACCTTTTCTGGTCCTGATCATCGCCGTTTGGAAACAGTGGGATACTTCCGCCTAACGTAAGCCGCCGGCGCTTGTGCTTTGTTGTTCAAGTGTCTCGGAGCAGCAGCCGCCGCCTTTATACGGAGTGCGACAAGTTCCAGCAGACCAACTTGCATTACCCTGACGAAGCAACGCGAGTGCAGCGCCTGGCCAGAGGGCTGTGATGGACACGATTGTTCGTTTTGAGATGGAATCAGACTCGGCTTCCTCCCGCAGTCCAAATAGAGGATTATTAGGCTAATTGGCAACTCTAAAATGGCAGCAGGTGCGAGTGCGGTGATGTGAATGGCTGCTTGGTCTCCATGGAGACAGCTGGGACAGGCTGCAGCGTCACAGCGACCCTGAGTGCACAATAAGCGGCGATAGAAAAATGGATGGATGGAAATTTTGTTTTGTTTTTTTTCCGAACCTTCATTGACAAAGAAGGTGAAGTAAATAGATGAACTGTCCCTTTAAACACACAACTCCCACCGAGTTGTGCAGCACCGGCCATCACCTTTTAACATTGCATCTAAAACTCAGCTGGAAACACTCCCACATCCTTCCTGTGCCTTAAAAATCCACATATATGGAAACAAATTTCCGACGAGGATGTTGCGGATTAATTACAGAAACAGTTTTCATGGCCGAAAGTTTGTGTTTGCTCGGCCCACCTCTCCAGACGCCGGCTCCACGGCCTTGAGCAGGTCGGACACGGCCCCGGCCAGCGTCCGCGCCGCCCTCATCAGGTCGTTGCCTCCGCCGACGTCGTCCTCCATCAGCGCAGCCAGCAGCTTCACCCCCTTGGACATCTCGGTCAGGTTGGAGGAGATGGTGGTGATGGCGCAGCCCACCGCTGTGTAGTCTGTGTCCGTGGGATCACCTGGGGGGGGGTGGGGGGGCAGAATGGCCACAGCATTCAGAGAAACAGACAAACCACTGACTCTGGCAAATCTGAAACTGTCAGCATCACTGTATTAAGACTGTATAGAAATATGAGGATATCAAAGTTTTAGGCAAAAAAAAATCTGGGAGGAAAAAGTAAAAACATTCTGCAAAAGATTTCACCCTTAAAGAGCCCAATCCGGCTGAAACTGTTGTTTTTTAATGGGGAGTCGGGGGGATGTAAAAGACAACACGACTTGCTGACATGTGCCAGTGCCACTGACCAGCTGTGAGGTTGACAACTGAGGCCGTTCCTGCCGTGATGGCATCGACCTGAGAGTGGATTTCATGTTTGGACTCGTCCATCTTGTTCTGGATCCAAACCTTGGATGCCTGAGGAGAACAGCAACAGTGCAAGTCTGTCAGGAACTAGTATAAAAGAAGACTGTGCCAAAAACTGTGCCATTGAAAGATCTTTTTTTTTTTTTTTTTTTTAAATTAATTAATTTTTTCATTTTTCCCCACGTATACGAAAGCATGTGTATTAGCAGTGTACAGTACCATGTCCTGCCCCAGTGGAGGCAGGTTGTCCACCTCCCCGAGGTCTATCTGGGCTTTCTGCACAGCCTGCATACTGGTGTTAATGGTTCCCATCAGGGCCTGCTGCGCTGAGCTCTACGCACAGAGACAAAGATCGGCAGGTTTGTGAACTTATTGTTTGGGAGCACAGGAGCAGTGGGGGAGGAGGGGTGAGGGGCTCGGTGGCAGGGGGTGAGGGGTGAGGGGTGGGGTTGTGTTATGAGAGGGAGGGAAAAAAAATAAACAGGCATAAGTAGCGCAGAGGGCCGTTCTGCTGCTGCTGCTGCTGCTGCTGCTGCTGCTCTCACCAGCGGTGGCATGTGTCCACGGTGCATCTGACCCATGGTGATCTGCTGCTGAGCCGACGGCATGGTGCCAATGCTGAGGGACTCGGTGCCGATGGAGCCGGAGCGGATCACGCCTGGCAGCGCCACTGACCCGTGCTCGGCCCGGCCCACCCGGTTAAACTGCTGCTGGAGGATAGTGGACCTGCGTGCACACGAGAAGGCAGTGAGCATCGCGGCAGAAGCAGCAAAAAATAAAAAAGAAATTAAAATAGCAGTAAAAAAACTAGTTATTATTATTTTAATAAATGGTTAAATATTCCTTCAACATCGACTTGCTGTTTTTTTTTTTTTATCTTTCCTCTGAAAAAAGGGGGTGTAATAAAGTAGATAAGAGAAAGATTTGTCTCGTACAAATCTGATCAGCGCCTTGTGAATAAAGCCCAAGCGTTTTATTAAATTCAGCGGATACCATCTGTTGGACATACAGGCGATGCAGAGATGCATCTGTTCATAATACAGTGTTCTTCTGGGAGAAAACACTCCTCTGCTCTTCCTCAGATAGGACCTGTCAGAATTTAGGCCAGCTCAATGTTTACACTATTTTGAGTCTTGTGGCTGTTGGCTGAGCACACACGGCCAGATAAAACAAAGAAGCAAAAAAATTTTTAAAAAAATAGGGAGACAAAAGAGCAGAAAAGCAATATCAACTGAACCCTGACACAGAAATAAGGCTCCGGTTAATGTTCTGAAAATCCAGCATTGAAGATGATGTAACACACAGGAAATGTGCGGCTGGCGCCTTGGCTGAGTCCAGTGCAGCAGAAAAAAACAGAAGTAAATCCTCACCCAGTGATTATCTCAGGACAAACTGAAAGTGAGGAGGCGTCTGAAAATGTGTGCGGTGGCGTCCTTAGAGGAGGCGAGGAGGAAAAGTGGAAGAAGGACCGCATCCAATATTATCATATTTAAATTCTTTAAAACAGCCACCTTTGATAAAAAGCATATTTAGAGTTATTGAAAGTGTTTTTCTTTGCTGCATAATAACATTCATCTTGCTTATATATTTGATGTCTTCAGTAAATATCTGCAGTGTAGAAAGTTGTAAAGATTAAAAGAAAAACAAATTGCATGCGAAGGTGTGTCCAAACTTTTGACTGGTGGTGCATCAGGACGTAAGATGAGTATTCGCAAACAGCCGCTAACAGTGCTAACAGTGACGTAGCACCGACAGCGGGTCCGAGTCAAAGCTCATGGGAAAGTTTTCAGGGTCGAGGCGGATTGAGCGCTGCAGCGCAGCAGAGGGTGCGGCGGACGAGCGGTCAGTCACCTCTCTGTGATCGCAGCTACAGGCTGCCAGTCCGACAGACAGCAGCTCAGACACAGAGTGGAAGGTGACGTTCAGAGGAGTCTGGAAAGAAGGCGAGGTGGGCTCGGGCAGTGGGACAGTACAGCAGGTCGGCCAATTATGGCCAATTATGGCCAATTATTATAGTTTTGAAGAAAGTGGCTGTCTGATCTAGTTGGGTAATCCGACACAGAGGATGCAATCTTTCCAAAATCGGATCCATTTCAGATATCCATCAGGGGCAGAGCCCAGAAAATAGAAGTTCATTGGATGAACCTTCTGTCTATTACTTTATAGCCAGACAAATGAGTTTAATTTTTCGCTGACTGCAGAACCAGGGAGCAACAGCTCACAGTTCTGTCCATCTGTGTGGCAAAACTAGACAAAGCCAGTCAGGATTAAAAGGAAACGTTTCTTCCCCTGAGGAAAGTCTTCAGCGGCTTCATGGCTCTTTTTCCCCAAATGCAAAAATGTCAGTCAGTTCTGAGGACACTGCTGCTGCTACTGAGGAATCAAAACAATCGCTGTGCAGCCACCAGAATCACTGTCACTTCCTCTATGTTTTCTCTGGTTTTTGACATTTTTAAAGGGCAGCTTGCAGCGTTGGCCTTCTGCTTAAAGGAGACTTGTGGCAACTCAAGCTGCAGAAAACACTGTGGACTGGAGCTCTGCCAGATGGATGTGCGACATTTCAGACGTGAAGCCTGAGCGATGCAGCTGCGCCGCAGACTTATGGGAAGTGAGGGACGATTTCATCCCACCAAACAACTTTGGAGGTTTGCCTCAAGCGCACAATTTGGTGTATAGCACACATTTCTGGCTTTATCTTTATACCCTGGGACGAGACAAACAGTGGCAATTTGTCTGGGAATACAGGTTGTTAAGGCTGTTGACTCATGTTTGCCAGTAGTTGTGCACATACTTCTTCGGGGACACCGACTCCTCCAGCATGGTGGACTCCTCGTCGCCTTCTAAGCCGAAGCGATCCTTGCTTTGTTTCTGCAGAAGAGAGGATGTTGATTTATTTTTTTTCCCCAAGCCCGAAGCTTGATTGATCAATGTCAGGCTAAATGTTACATTAATCACAGAAAGCCAGGACCAGAATTAATCATGCGACTCAAACTTTAAATAATACAGTATGGCTGGAATATATGAAGGCGTATCATGTGGAATCAATATAAATCATCAAGTACGGTGGAGTGGGGTGAGGGGGGGGGGTTGGAGCCAATCAATGAGTCGACTGTCTGAACTGTGAGAACATGACGTGTGCTGGGACTGAATATATGCCGGGAACACTTCCCTTAATCTTAACACTGAGTCACTGGAGCCGAGGATTCTCCACCACAGCATGACCAACACTGAAGCCACCACCCAAGGCCAAATGAAGTGCATTTCATTTATTTATTTATTTTTTATCATTATTATGAAAAATAGCACCATTTTCACCTTGTGTTTGTCATTTATCTGCATGCAAGGGCACACACTCTGCACATAAAATGCAAAAATAAAAAAAGCAAAGTGGACTTTTTGAAATCTTTTGCGCCTGGAACATTTATGCCAGGCCAAATTGCACAAAAAACAAACGACAGTTTATATCCACGTGCACACGGACAAGGGCATCGCTTTGTGATGAAACCCCGATGAGGCTGGAACGTGAAAAAGTCTCACCTTTTTCAGAATGATGTCGATGTAGCCAGCAATAAGCTGAGAAATCTGCTCCCCTTCGGTGGTCTGAACCGAGTAGTAGCTCTCCTGGTACTCCCCAAAGTCCTGCAGACAGACGGCAGACAGGCTCTCTCTCAGCAACAATAGACTTGATACAAGACTGTAAAGAGGGCTGAGAATGTTACGGTGACGATTAATGTGAATTTACAGAGCCAGCTTGTCTGTAATGCAACGTGCAAGTCAGTCAGATGAACCCGCCGGACAGTTTGTGGAGGAAAACGAGGGTGAACACAAACACCTGAAGCATTTCTCCCTCCCCCAGCCAACAGTGTGGCACTGCCAGGGCTCACCGCCGACTCAAGACGCATCCGAATACACGGCTGCTTCGGCACGTGACCCACTAATCAAACCTCTGGATGCTCTGAGCACACAGCGCTCTGCACGAGGGGAGCGAGGCTGCGATAATTTAATAGGACCAGAGCCTCGACCAGATCAGCCAGATTAAATCCACGTTGCTTATTGACTCTGGGGTGAGGACACAAGGCGGAGACGCTGAGAGGGAAGACAAAGGAGAGCTGTTCAGTTAATGAAGTGCGCGAGGGAATGAAAGGACGGCGCCCTCCACCTCAGCACAGCGAGTGCTCGGTGGCTGCAGGGGAGAGACGCCTTCATTCTGATCCTCCTCTTGAAGCTCAGCTCGCAGGGAACAAAGCGAGACTACGCGCCTGTAAACTGCCGAGGGAAGAGAAATAAATCAATCCAAACGGACGCATCGGCGAGTCTTCTCACCAGGGTGAAGCTCTTGGGGGACGCCGCCCACCTCTTGACTGTGGTGAGGGGCCACTCCTGGACCACGTCTTTGGTCCGCTCGTCCACTCGCATCACCGACTCTTTGGTGATGCCCAGGAGACGCGGAACCAGCTTGTTTTTGCTCTTCATCTTTTCCTGTGAGAAGAAATTCAAAAACAGGAGAAATAAAACTCGGTTGCAGATTCCGTTTCCCTCACAGTGCTGCTTGTCAAGCAAAAAAAACAAAAAAACATTTTGCCAGTGTAATGTGTTTTGAACTGTCAGGGAATTCTCCAGAAATAATAAAAGCCCATCCTTTAATTCTGAAAAAAAAGAAAAGCTAAAACCCAGTGTTTTTGCATGGGGCTGTAAACAGAGGGCAACATGTTCTTGCTATTCTCTAGAGGACAATTGAGTTCAGTGCAGAATTAATAATGTGAGGCTGCTCAGCTGGAAGCTTGAGATGAATAAACAACGATCTGAAAA
Source organism: Thamnaconus septentrionalis (assembly GCA_009823395.1). NCBI lineage: Eukaryota > Metazoa > Chordata > Actinopteri > Tetraodontiformes > Monacanthidae > Thamnaconus > Thamnaconus septentrionalis. Next base: position 4,138,602 of record CM020505.1, on the reverse strand, counting down.
GGGGTAAAGTGTGGGGCCTTTGTTTTTTTACGGTTTGTTCACTCAAGTAATCAAATAAATAAATAAATAAACAAAAATGTTCTTTCACACCGGCGCGCAGCTGCTAGAAAATCAGCCATCACCTTGCAGTGTAATTATTTATTCCACGGTTTAAAACAAAAAAAACCCTTCAGCTTTAAAAAGCCAAATTTTTGCACTCGGCTGGCTTGATCGTAAAAAACAAAACAAAAAAAACTCTTCAAATAAAAGACCAGTTGCTCTGCGGGCCCACAGGACCTCTGCGTCGCTCTGGGGCGTGAAGGAGCGGCTGCAGCCTGAGCGTGGACGCTGATGGGCTGTGACGGAAGGGCGGAGAGGTGAGCCGCATTCGAGTCATGCAGGGGCCTGTAAACTCTCCGGGGCCTCCGGGAGGTTAGAGGTTGGCCACTGTTAGCTGCACCTTTTGGGGATTATTTTGGAGACGTTTCGGCTCCGCCGGATTCAACTGGATTCGCGGGAACCGGCAAAACGACGGAGGCGAGCCGATAAGACGTCAAAGTGACGGACGAAGACCCCTGGCTGGGAGGAGGCGGCGGCTGTTTGGTGCGTGCGCATCATTTTTTTTGGGGGCAGAGAAGGTGCATCAGGTCGGACGGAGGTCAGATGGGAGAGTTTCTGGGGAGAATTTTTCTGCGCCTCCTCTGGTGCCGAAGGCCACTGAAGCCCCAAAACACACCGGAAGCGCCTGCGGCATGTCCATTAAAGTCAGTGTGTGTTCTCACTGAGAGTATTTGGAAAAATATGAGGCTTTTCCATTTTTTTTACACTTCACGCGTGGCGACCACGTCAATCGTTCAGGCAGGAAGCCAATGATCAGAAAACACGGTGGATCCGGTTGATTTTCATCATGATATACAATGTGCTGTATTTTCTTTTACATGTGCTATTTTACTGTAACGCATCGGGTTCAACACTGTTCAGTTCGCCTGTCAAACAATAAAGAATATTTCGCTTTAAATCTGAAACTATGATGAACAAAAAGCAGATATACTTTAAATGCCTGCATTTTGTCTGATACCAGCAGTTCGTTTCATTATCATTTTTCTTTTTTGCACACAGCGATACCTGAGACACAGTTTGGACGGGCAAAAAAGTTCAGTTTCACTGTTGTTTTCTTTAAACATACGTGAAACGTCCTTGGCTGTCGCACAGTCTTGCAATCCTCCCGTGACAGCAAGCACTGCAGCCGCTTTCGGTGTGAAGCCGGGGTCACAGCACGCCGGGAACAGCACGACAGAGGTTTTTTTCTCTCTATCAATTACCACAAATGAGCCCGTCTTCAGCGAGAGATTGGCAATAAAGTCAGAAAGAGGTGAGCGACTGGTGGAGCCATTAATCCACGCAGCTTCCCATCGCGGCAACACAGCAAGACGTCTGCAAACCGCTGCCGCCAGCAGACGTCAGCTGCCATCATCGGCTTTGTTTCACGTCATTCGTCATTTTCTCCAACTTTGTTCCAGCAACTGGCCAGAATCCCAGCGGACAGTGTGCACTTGTTTGCAGTTTGTTCTCCGATGTGTTTTAAAATAGAGAAACTTTACAGAAAAGTTGGCGTTAAACACCAAGTGTGAGTTTGGATTTTGAATTTGGAAGCAAGAGAATGCATGAAGACTTCTCTCAGATGTCTACTTCCATCAGATAAAGAGGCGTATAAAATGGAAGGATCTTTTTAAATTCCCTGAAACAGGTGCAGCCTGAGGTATTTTCTCTCTTTGGTTTTTCTGACAAGAGAAGCTTTGAAAGCGCAGGTGAACACGCTCAGTATCAGCGCTTGCTAAGCTCCGCCTCAGACCCCTTTCATCCAGTTAGCACCGAAGCCCAGGGAGCAGATTTCACACTTAGGAGATAAAAGAATCCGACTTCACTCCAACTAATTCCAACACCGGATTATTCCCTGTAGAATTATTACATTTTTAAAAAAATAAAAAAACTTTTTGATGTGACAACTACTTTTCGATACTGTAGAGGAAGCCCTTTTTTTTTTAAATTCCTGCATTAACGAACCTTGACCAGGAAGAAGGAGACGCCGTACGTGCGCAGCGATCGCGCCAGCTTGACGTATTTCACTTTGGCTTCGATCTCGGTCATTTCCCCGCAGTTTTTGTGCTCCTGCAAGTCAGACGAAAATGCATTCAGCCGACAACACTTGTTATCATCATAATAATTTGTGTTACAAACAATTGGAACGTGCCGCGCACCTGGAATACTTTCTTCTCGGCCCCTCTCTGCTTGATGTACTCCTTCGGGAGAAACTCCTTCAGGCTGGATGGGGGGAAAAAAACGCAACAACACAAAGGCGCTGACATGAAGCTATTTTTCTCTCTAAAACATTTACACTTCAGACATATTTTTGTGCCAGGGTGAATGATTTTTTTTTTATTTTTTTTTTTGCTTACTCTAAAAATCCAGGCTTGTGCTTGTGCTCTACGTGAGGTCCGAACTGAATCTGGGCCTGGATGCCTCCGAACTCGCCGGCCTTGTCGAAAGACACGGGGTGCGAGCCGTTGAGGATGTCGTCTCTGGCCTTGGAACAGCAAGAAGAAGAAAAAAGTTTGTCGGTCATTTTCATTTGGTGAATCCAGTTTGCGCAACAGGTCTTCTGATAAGAAAATAAGTAGGAGTAAAAAAAAAAAAAAAACAGTCATGGATCTGACCTGCACATAGAGCAGATTGAGCTGCACCGGATCTCTGGAGTCGACGTTCTGGTCCGAGTAGAAGAACTTGCGGCGCAGCAGGAGGATCTCGTTCTCGTCCACCCCCTGCTCCCTGAAGGTCCTGCTGTGATCGAGCCAGTTCACTGACAACACAAAGCACCGCCACAGGCGTCAGGGTTCAAGTCATACTGCAGGGTGCCGTCTTTTGGTATAAAAGCAATTCAGAATAGTTAGCGACAGCAAAAGGAAAAGATTTAAGAGCAAATGTATTCATTTATTTGAAATGGGTGAAGGGCACAATGTGTTAAAGGTACATGTTTTTTTTGTAAAATGACATGGCCTGTCAGTGAACTCCCAACAACTGAGAGAATTTCGTCGTGTGCGTTCTCCGAGTTCACCTTCCAAACTGCAATTTTGCTAGGAAGCTAATAAATACGCTACCTTGTGGGGAAACATTCGTCCAAGGCTTCAGATTTTATTACGGTTTCAGTTATGGCGTTCCCATAAGAGAGAGAAATGCTTCTCTTTGTGTCATGCTTAGCATTTATAATGCGCATTCCAGAGAAATAGGGTGACAAGCAGCACATAAAAGTAGGTATTCAAAGGCCCAACGGCAGTCGTGGAAAATATCTCCGTTATTTATGAGCATTGAATGTTTGTTGAGAAGGAGACACATGTGATTGGTTCACGGATGGTTGTTTGTCTTTCGAAGAGGCCCTGCGATAAACTGGTGACTTGTCCAGCGTGTGACCCCGCCTTTGCCCTAAGACCGCTGGGATTGGCTCCAGCACCTCCTTGTGACCCCGGGTGCAGGAGAAACAACTGTTGGCAATGAAGGAAGCGACCAAAACTGAACTCACGCTCATCATCTGTGTGCAGCTTGGCCTTGAGCTTCTCCATTTTCCTCTCGTCTCGCAGCAGCGTCCTGTCCTTCTTCAGCGTCCCCATCCCGTCTTCCTTCTTCTCCTCCACCGTCTCCTGGATCAGGGAGTACTCCTCGTAGTTTGTGATGCCTGCGATGGGGGAAAAAAAAAAAACACAACACAAGGGGGAAACAATGATGCTTGGATGGATGCCCAAAAGCACAAATAGCGAAAATAAAAACACTTGTGACAAGTCTCCATTAAGTGCCTATGTAAATAATAGCTACAGGATTGTACTAAGCGGTCACATCACATTGGTACTAGTGGTGAAAACTTGCATGTGCAGCCACACACAGCCTTCCTGGGGCACATTACTGTTCTACAGTGACATGTCTGCTCGTGAGACGCTGGGAGTTTGTCATCCCCAAAACAAATTGTTTAACAATTGCACTAAATGTGTGTGGTCAGATCCTAGCAAGACAGTTGTCAAAATGAGCTCCACACCTATTCTACTGCATATAGTCACGAGCAGCTCTCCCACTGTTTTGGAGTCGTCCACCATGATAGTTTTAATGGCCCCGTCCAGCATTCTGATCTTCTGGGGCCTCTGCTTCTTCTTGTACTCCAGAATGTCCTGCCAGAGTGAGACGGAGGAAAAGAGAAAGTAGTCAAAAAGAGTGAGAGAGTAGAGAGTGAAAAGAGAGAGAGAGAGAGAGAGAGAGAGAAGCGAGGAATGCAGAATCAAACACTGGCGAGAAGAAAAAAAATCTGCGGGAGAAAAAAAAAAAAAAAGATCAAATGCGTCCAGGTTGTGTGAAGCGAGGGGAGGGCAATATCAGGCAGAGAAAACCTTATTTAACGGCTGCCTATCAAAGCCGGCGGCTGCGCTTCCAATCGCAACAATGAGGGGAGATTTGGTTCAGAATAATTGGTCACAGTCACGCCTACTACCTAGGTTGCCTTTGGTAGATTTATAGGAGAGAAAACCATTTAGCGCTGCAGAATCCTCCCCAAAAAATAAAAAGACTCAGAAGGACTGAGAGGACGAGGTACACGGCAAACCAGCGGGGATCAGAGCCTGGCAGCGGATGTGAAGGTGGCTGAGGCGCTGAGAAAGCTCTCCTCGCTCAGTTTCATGCCGCGCTTTTACCGTATGCAATTCGTGATAGGAATATTTACCCCATTGCGGAGCATGTAGTAGTCCATGGTCCTCCCAGATTCTAGCCAGATGCCTTTCCGGGGGTCCTCGTCTGACAGGAACAGGCCGTAGTCTGAAGCTAAGCCAGAAAGGCGAGAGCAGACGCTTGGCATCAAGAACCAGAGGGCTGGTTTTAATACACAGCAGCAGGTTAGCGTGGTCACACAGAGTGGATGTAAAAGCGGCAGCAGTGCAGTCAGTGACAGGAGCGAAGGTCCTCAAGGTGCAGACAGGTTGAGTTAGACCTTTGACTTCAAAACATCCAGCTTGTCTTTGGCCGGCGTTAAATATATCATCATTAATCCAATCGTACTTATACAGTTACACACCACTGACATTAATACAGATTAACCAAGGGAGTGAAAGTGAGAAGGAGCTATTGTTCGGTGGGTCATATTATTCTAAATGTATTTCCAAGTCAGCTGATTGACTGACGCCCGTTCTCACGTCAGACTGCAGCATCTATAAAATGAGATTGATGGAACAAAAGAAACACATACGATGGAAAGAGAGCACTCATCTGATTTTAATATGAAAGATTAATTAGAGTTTTAATTTTTCAATGACATATTCTTACCTTTAATTTTCAACGCTTCTTAAAACTGTTAATAACAGAGAACCCTTACTTGACTCAGGATTTAAGCTCTGCCTCTAGACGTGCTTGCATCCTTGCGTTCTTGGATATTAACTTTTGAATTTGGATGATTTCATTTCTTAACTTTTTTGTAATTATTTAAACCTTGAATGTCTGATTATTAATGTTTAAACACTGAGAACAGGTTATTGATCATTTAGATAATAAAAAAAAAACAACAGATGCTTAATCTCAGTTTTTCAGTGCATGGCTAAAGGCTTCATGGATTTTTAAACTTCGCACCATGATTTCTTTCCATCCCTGCATCTCTGACAGCTCGTTCACCCCACAGTTCTCACCCTGTCCGGTCTGGGCCTCGGGGACCCTCTCTCTGATGATCCGGCAGGCATCGTAGACGGCCGTGGAGGGCTCGAACTGCATCGTCTTCACCACGTTGCACTGGCGAACGCAGATTTTCAGCGACAGCACCACCATCTTGGCCGGCTGTGTGCGAACCTGCCGAGAGAAGGGGAGATTATTACACACACACGCTGTACACACGGCAATTCCTGACGGTGACGGATGAGCAACATGTCGCAGGAGACGAATGACACTTTGATTGTTACAGGCGCTGCTCATACATTTACTCTCAGTCCGGTAAACAGTGCGTCCCTTAAAAAGGAAACAAAAAACTGTGTTTCCCCACTTCAGATATAGTCAACAAAGACTTTTTTTTTTTTTTTTCTGATCTGATCAAACACATTCCTTCCACATCTGTGTTGATGTAGAAGCAATCTTTACTTTTCAAAGTTGCCAAGCAAACTGGTGACTGACAAAAATGTCCTCGCTTCGAGGTTTTCTCGTCTTGTGCACTGTTTGTTCAAAACATGCTTTGCACACTCGCACACTCACAAACCTCCTGTCCTGTCAGTTTGAGAATACAGTCATTGTCATGTTTCATGATGAAGGAGACGGGTTATCATTTTCAGAAAAGCCGAACGTTTGGTCTTGTCAAGTCTTGGAACAAAAAACATAAGCACACGTCAGAACTGTGCGTGTATACTTTTGAAGAAAAGCTGAAGAAATAAATGAACAGTGTAAAGGTTCCATTGATTACCAAAGTTTAACGGATAAGCACATATGAACATATCTATAACCAATCAGCTTCTTTATGAAGCAACTGCTCACAGTTGCTGAATGAGAACCAGAGGAAGAAGCTACGACTGTATGCGTTGTAGACAATGACTGCTGCTAAAGAGGTTAGATGGGCGCTGGTTCAGTGTGAGTTTCATCAAAAGACACTCACACAAAAAACGCCACTGAAGGCTTCTCTTTGTGCACTGGATTTTTTTTTTCACTTCCAGACTGACAAGTCTGGCAACAGCTCCGTTTAACAATGCACATCGCAGAGTGGCTAGCCACAGGAGGGCATGCGGCTACTGTCAAGCGTGAGAAAAACTCTGAAAACTCTGCTTGAATGTGGCAGACAGACTGTCCAATTGCCTTCCAGTAATTGCCTCACAGTTCCAACAGGTTCTGTGGACTCCTGGTCAGGTTATTATGGGAGATAAAACTAAAGGTTTTCGGAAAAGACTCCATTAGTCAAGTTAGCTTCACTATGCTGCTAAAACAGCCACTTTGCAGCTATGTAGATTATGATTTTGAACGCAGACTCTGTGGGAACGAACGTGAGTTTGCATAGAAAATAAATTTACGTTCAAGACAACTCAGAAATTCGGGGACAAACGCCATCCTGTATCGATTCAAAACAGGACGCACCATTTCATTGTCAATTATGGGACAATTCTGTATTTTAAGGGACGGTTGGCAACTCTAATATCTGCTCAAAATAGCAAGCAAGCATTTTGAGTAAAGTCAAATCAAAGATAATGAACAATCGTAATGAATGACTGCAACTACACAGGACGAGCGATACCCGCTGAAATTTCAGCACTTTAGCCAACTCACCGACCAAATTGGCCATGTGCTAAAAATCTTTAACTGCACCGACATTCACACAGCAGAGCTACAGGCAGAGGAAGAAAGCGTCGAGCACCAAAAACAGAGCGCCTCCTGTCTGGGACAGACGGACACACAGGGGTCCTCTGTGCCTCCCTGGAAAGGGGTTAAAGTTGAGGGGTCAGCAGCACAGGCCATGGCTGAAATAAGTAGGCGGCCCCTCATCTGCTCAGCCGACCCCCTGACCCTGACTCAGACTTCCAGAATGTGGTTCCTATGTGAGATGTGTTCACGAGGAGCAGTGAAGGTGTTATAGGCTGGCAGCGACTGTCAGTGTTGACACCTGCCTGCAGTATCCTGGCAGTGTGAAGAATCACAGCTTAAAAATCCTGCCACTAGAAATGATGTAATTGTTGTATTTTTGGTTTAATTTTATAAGACTATATAAGACTCTCTAAAGACTTATTAGCTTTCTTATTCAGCGATGTGAAAAGAATGTCAAATGAATCTGAGCGTTTCAATAGTCTGCAGCTGGACTTTTCAAAAATCTTATGCAAACACTTTTTTGAACAGACACCTTTTCACAGTCTTGCAACGTTAAGAATATTGTGCAACCTGACAGGACTGCCATCTGCTTGTGATCCACTTTTATTTGATGTGCTTTAGTGGCATTTTTCCACCAAAGAAAAAAATAGGAAGGGAAAAAAACATGTCAATGAATGTAAACAAGTGACAAGGAAAATCTACTAATATGACGAAATAGTATCGGAGGAAAACGGCTGCGTAGCCTCATGTGCAGAAATCACTTGCAGAATAATTATACCACAGCGTGGCCCAAATCTGGAAGAGGGATGAACAGCGCTGCGATGTTCCCAGAGGCACCCTAATTGTAATTATATTTGTTATGTTCAACAAGCTCAGATATAATGAGTATTTTCATATTACATCACTCATGCATGGTATCCATGTCAGCTGCTTTGCACACATCCACTGCCTTGGTGGATTGAAAACAAACTCTCATTAGCTCGCCCAGCCATGCAGCAGGCCAACGTGTTATTTCAATGATAGTTTGTTAAAGAAAGATTTGGCCTAAATTTTAAATTTCACCCATTTTCCACTCAAAACATGGTCAATGGAGCACTCAAAAAAAAACATAGTGGAGTTTCACAGACGGGGAGACCCCCCAACCCGAATTCCACTCCCCCTAAACCACCAGGGACAATATTAGATAGAGTATTAGGATTTCCAAAAAAAAAAGATGAAGCATGTATTAGCTCTTAAAATGAGCGAATCTTCCCTGATAGACACAGCAAAATATAATTCAAGATGTAATTTGCTGTTTTTTTCTCTGGTTTGGCATCAAGCGTTAACTGCATCAACACTTTGACACAAAACAAATGATGAGTTGAGATTGTGTTGGTGGCGTTCCATTAAAGGCAACCTGTTCTTCATCCTGCACCGAGACAAAGCAGAGTCTACACCAAAGCTGGATTACCACCAAAGCATCCAATTATACATTTTCCTTTCCTGGGATGAGAAGGGATTTGCAGGGATCAAACGTGATTGTAAAGCCCCCCAAAATACTTCAGGACAACCAATTCATTAGGCTGTTTTCAGAAGCATAGTGGGAATAACAATCCTGTGTGCTTACAACGGAGACAAACCCAGCTCAGAAATAAAAACAGTGATGTCATGTCATGGGGAAGAGAATTAATATTTGAGCATATTTTTCCGCTTTTAAGAGGGCTTTGTGGGCACAGAAGGGAAAAAAAACGGATAGAGATTAATTCATTTAGCTATTTTGCAAAGCAGTGAGGGGATAATTGCTCACCGTGTATTAAATAGAAACCAAATTGTCCTTGAAGCCAAAACATGTATGGCAGTAGCAGGCAGTAGAACTAAAATACAACTACTGAAGTACATTAAAGCTTAGACATGGCAATTGAAAGCACTGAATAACAAATTTAGAGTGGGAGAGAAAACACTTGCATGTCGCTAATGTCTGAAACCTTATTGATGTTCGGGGTTTTTTGTGTACTCATATATGTTAAAAAAAAAAACAAACAAAAAAAGGTCTCAATTGTACCCATTTTCAGGTATTTACTTTTCAACGCAGAGTACAGGGGAGCACAATTAATTATCCTACCCATGACATATCCAGAAAAATACACGAGGAAAATACTTGATCCAGGGTGCACTATCTTCTGGAATGGCCTTTGCAATATCAAATACCATCAGTGGCCCAACTTATATTAATACAGTGACAGAATCTAAATTGAACACACTGAAACCACATTGTGCAAGAAAAAAAAAAGAACAGATGACATTCAAAGTCACACACACACACACACACGCATCCATATTCATTAACATGGCTGAGCACTCCCACACTGTAACTCCCGAACACAAAGCTTCTCTCCCCCTGCTGACTTTAAACCCAACTGCTTGCGTTACACCTACACTCCTTTGATACGCTGCAGGCTCCGGTAACAAAGAATATTTAACCGGGCCACTCGCTTGAAAGCAACATTCATCACACGGGCGCTCGGCATCAGGACACATTAAATCACATCAGACAGGCCTTCAGTTGCATCAACATAATGAATATTTGGGGAAAGCTACGTGGTGCGACAGCCAAGGGTGTGTTTTCTAAAAAAAAAAAAAAAAAACACGTTCGCTGAGTCATTACACATGTGAAAAACTGTACTGGCTTGACTGAGAAGAAGCCGAGGTGCACTGGTTCCCAGCACGCGGTTTCCCTCAGGTGGAGGGAAAAGCTTGACGGGCAGAGCATGCTTTCTAACAGCTGAGCCCTGAAGGTGCTTTTAACCACGGCATTGAATTAGCCCCGCACAAAAAGCGCGCCTCAAGGCCGCGCAGCCGCCACACCGGCAAACGCATTAGGCCAGCGCGGGCCGGCCGCGAACGAAAGCCAATGCTGAACCCGCTGGACCCCTCGGCCGAGCAGCGCAGCCACACCCGGTGCTGGATGGCAACTGCAGGTACACGGTTGGTGGAGTTGTTTCGACTTCGGTGGATGTTTGAGTCGCAGGTGTCGCTTTTGGACACGAAAAGACACAAAAAAAAAAACCCTACAATGACGACAGGTCACCAGTGTCCATTTCATCAGCAGTTCACACTACACGCTTTGCAGCGCCGACGCCGACGCCGCCGTCGGCGAAGTTCACTTCACAGGTCCGCTCCCAGGTGCGGACGGCCATTCACGGGAGGACGTCCCCTCTGGGGGAAACTTTGGGATTATGTGTCGCGTCGAGGTAATATAACATTTCCAGTGACAGCGAGGCCGCGGGCGAGGAGCCGATCGGAGGCATCCTGCTCGGTCAGGAACATTATCACCGCTGGAGCCGCTTCATCCAAAAGCAGCCACAAGGACAGAGGTCAGAATATCTGAGAGGTGCCCTCATCAGACGCAGGCTTCGACTCAGCCGGTCAGCGGCGTCATCAGGAAAAGAGGCCGATAGAGGCGGCGCACAGGGAGCGCAGGAGGCAGGAGAAAGCAGGTCACTTTTCGCCTCTGTTTTAGTTTCAGCCGAGGAAAATGGCCGGACTCGAGTCAGACAAAGGGCTGTGAGATTAAAGGAAAATGGGACAGAACGCTGCTCCGTGGAGCTATTGTTCAATATATCAGCCAGGCACAGGAATGCCTGCTGGGAATGCCCAGGCCCTGTTACAGTAACATGGCCCGCAATCCAATAATAGAACAGACACCAGCGGTAAAGGCGGCCAAGAGGAGAGCACATTACATTCTTGCTCAGAAAATAGTCAGCACCCTAGTTTCAACACCGAGAACAAAAGTGAGAGAAAACTCGGCCGGGTGTTTAAAGCGGAAGTAGCATCAAACACTGCGTGTGCAGTCATTCACCACCGAGAACGGAAATGTACATTGCGGGTTTACATTTTGATCCGGCCAATGAAATACTGCAATACTGCAGTTGGAGACTTGGCCTTTGGGATTCAAAAAGAGTGATTGTGATATCATCCATCAGGCTTTATTATTAGTTTTTATTTAAAAAACAAAAAAAACAAAGGCTTTTTCAGATCTTGATATGCCTTCTTTTTCTTTAATTTTCAATTGCAGCAAAAATACATAGTTCAAGTGGGCCTCTTCAGTAGGACACAGCACATGAACGGCACAGTGAAACCTTATCAGCAGACACAGCGGAGACGCAGGCAGCCGGAGAACAAACAGTGTTGTTCTCTCAAATGAATCCGACAGTGGCGCAAATAAAGACATTCAAAAACTAGAATATGGCCATGGATCAAAGGGAGAGATTAGATAGGGTGACTGTGACACAAAAAGGTATTCAATGAGAGAGGGAGAGAGAGAGAGAGAGAGAGAGAGAGAGAGAGAGGGAGAGAGACTCCTCCGCTTTAAAAGGCTTAATGCAACCGGCGCTAATAAAATTACTCCTGACGAACAAGTGCATGGACAAAACTAATTTGCTCCTGGAGCATGTTGCATATTATGATCCATCTATTTTGTATGCACCGCCACTGCATGATAATTAGGCTGGTTAATGCGCCACTTTGTCATGCTTCTTTGTTGCCCACCTAAGGGGCTCCAGTGGCAAACCTGTGGGATTGGACCCGATGGAACCAAATCCAATTCATTTATTCACTATTATCATACGCTGTGACATGGCTGGTGACACATTTTCTCCGTTTGATGTTTTGAAGCTAATTGACTTCAAACAGAATGAGTTTTGAAAGCGGTTTTAAAGGGCATCGTGCAGCAGAGACTGTAAAATAAGTAAGCAAGAGTACATATTATTAGAGAGCGAAACTGACTTTTATCTCACAAAAACAGTTATAAAATTTAGATAGATAGATAGATAGATAGATAGATAGATAGATAGATAGAAGCACAGCTGAAGGATTGACAAGATCCTTCAGCTGTGCTTCTATCAATAAAAAGTCAACAAAAATCAACAAAAAGTTCTTTCAAAAACATAAGAAAAAAAGGTTTAGTGGGCTGATAATAACTGTGATGTGAGCGTCCAAACGCTGTTAACAGTGTCTTAAGCGTTTGCAAAGTATGTTTTATTTCCAGTGACGGCTCTGTGGGTTGAGATACACTGCCACAAAACTGCAGTGCTTTGCTACCATAAATGGAAAAGGCGAAGAAAAAAGTGGTGCCACCCTCCGAGCTCCGTGCTAACAGTTGTCTTTATTGCCGTCCCAGCGGTCTGCTGACAGCTGCGCAAAGGCTCAAACGTGCAGACTTTACAAGGCGTTGCAGAAACCATCACCGGCGGTGATGGCTGCCACTTTTTTTTTGGACACACTGACGCAGAACACACGGAGATAGACACACACACACACACACACACACACACACACACACACACACACACACACACACACACACACACACACACACACACACACATCCACATCACCTCACACCTGGACTTCAAAAGGAAACTGCATGTAGGGGGGTAGGGGTGGGGGGATGTCTGCTAGCGTAATTATCCGCCCAGTTGGCGGTGGGGGTCAGGTGATTCACTGCATTCCACCCGGCTGACGGAAACTATCTGTCCGTCAACCGCACTGGCACTTTCGAATCCGTGCGTCGCCGCCACACAGAAGGAGTCGGCGGTCGGTTGGAGCGGGCAGGTGACGGAGCTCCGTCATCGGCGGCGCCGACGAGGGGGTATCGGCTTTCAGGGGCAGCACGCACGTAAGAGAGACTTGGTTTGGCAGCAGCAGCAGCAGCATAACAACACGAGGAGTCGTGATACCGTGTTGTTGCTGCTGCTGTTTTTTTATTTGGGTCTTGATTTTGAACTGTTCTAAAGTCAAGCCTGACCTTTAAAGCAACATTTAGTTCGGGGGTCCCGTAGTGTCCATGTGCAGTTTATTTTTCATTCTGGACCCCAGTGGAACAGCCTATCACGACTGATCTTCCAAAAAAGAGGAGAGAAGCATATTTAGCCCTCTGTTTGCAGCCTTCAACTAAAAGACACAAGCTGCTCACTTCTATTTTTCACAAAACAAGGCAGCTGCAGGGTGGTCTCAGAGGGCTCCTGGTTGGGAGTGTGGAGTGGATCGCCACAAAACCACCGATGCCACGTCCAGGTGAGTGACATCACAAAGGGCTGATTTTCAGAAGTTGCAGCAAGCAAAGCGATTAAAGGCAGGACTTTGTTTCTAGGGAGCTCATTGACACGAAAGAGACATTATTGGTCGAAAGTCTAATTTGCCCGTATGGGACCATTAAAGACCAAAAAAACCAAGTTAACGAGGGGATCCAGCCAGTCACCCTTCATGCTTTAGCAGATAATTAATGATTGTGAAAAGGCACGGGAGGCTCGCCCACTCCAACATTTCAGTGCTCTTGAAAACACAGGAGACAGCTTTTGATTTTCCATTCAGAACATAGACACAGCCTTAAACACCGCTCAGACGACTCCAGCACCACTCGAAGATGTGTTCCAGTCCAGGTTGCCATGGTTACTCAGGCCTGCGATGTGGCCTGACTAATGTCTGTTTCATAAGGTGTGGAAACAAGCAAACGCCTGCAGTTCCGCCGCCGTTAGCTGCTTGATTTATCGGTGGATTAAAGCTCAAATATGTGGAGCGCAACAGCAACAAACACTATATTGGAGCAACTACAGAGAACGGCGCACTGGGATAGCACTTAATAAATAGTCTGAGAAATTCTTTGTTTCATTTCCAAGCAGCTTTGATTGCTCATTGAGCAGTACGACACTTGTGAGGTAATGGCCTGATGAAGGATCAGCATTTCAGGGAAGACTCGTCTCGCTCTCTACGGGCTGAAAAATTGTTGTGTGTTCCAGATTGGGTTGTGTTGACTGCACACCGCTGAGGGTGGAAAACACCACAGCTTTGCCTTTCACACCTACTCGAATCACATCCTCGCAACTTACCGACGGCTTTGTGCAGGCGCACACACTCACGCACGTGCACACAGGTTTCTCGTACCTTCCAAGGACAAACCTACAATCAGTAACAGGCAAATTGTGTGCAAAACACTATTTTCTGCGCGGGGTTGAAAACGCACAACTGGAGTCATGCAGTACTGCTGATTTTAGGCCTGATTCAACAGGTACGACTCAGCATGTTCTGGCCAACACCAAAACGATATTAGCACTTTCTTTTCTTTATCAAAAGCTCAACGTGCAAAGGAAAAGAAATGTCGGCAGCTGTGTATTCTCCTCGCCTTAAACAAGAATTGTCGGGAGCAGAAAAGATATAAAATCAAACTATCAAATAATGTAGAGTCAGGATAGAAGCCTCACATCAAAGTAGCGCAGACTAGCGTCAGCTAACACAATCACTTCACCAATGGAAAAAAAGGTCAACTTATTTGTGTGTACAGTAAAAGAGTCTCATTGTTGGGGGGAAAGAAGCGCTACGCGACAGTCTTTCCACTCAACTGCTGATGTGGGGTGGGGGTGGGGTAGTAAACCAATAAACTAATAACACTGACTGAGGGGCCAGTGCCATGTGATGATGTCAGCCACCCCCCCCCCCCGCACACACACACACACACACACTTCACCACCACCAGCCCCCCCCGGCCCCCGCCGATCTTTTTCCTCAGCAGAAGTGCATCGCAGATTAATTGATTGCATGTGCTTGCGTGAGAAGACGGACCACAGATGAGCCTGCGTGTCCGTGGTGAAATAAATCAGTTGCTGCCGCCGCCACAGACAAGTGACAACAATTGGAAGAGCACAAACACCAGCCGTGACGGCACAAGTATGTTGGAAAAATGTACCGCTTGAAGTGTTAGCAACACAGTGAATAAAAACACCAAGTAGCAAGTAGAATCCTTAACTATATATTTAAAAATGAGAAAAATGTGCTAGTAAGTTAACATGGAGACTGACAGTTTTGTATTAAGAGGAATTCTTTGGCCTGTGATAATTTCACTGCCTGCTGCATTATTAAGGCGCTGTTAACGATCTAATTTGCTGAGAATTAGATAGCCTTTTTTTTTTTTTTTGTACGAATCGAGAGCAGTGCCATTAGTGAGTCAGTGCTGCTGCATTATTCACATTGTTGTGGGAATGGAGACAATGAAACATGAGACTACGACTGCAGGTCAAAAGGGAAAAAAAAAAAAAAAAGAGGGCGGTTACATCACGCAGCCCCTCACGGGTTCGCTCCTGGATGAAGATCTCCATTACGCGGCGCACAAAAAGGAGCAATTACTCTAAAAGCCTTTATCTGATCAAACAACTACCGCCGTCACCCGACCCCGCGACCCCTGACACCACAACCCCAAAACAAACGGCGGCAAAATCAGCGACAGCAGAAGCGGCGCTGGAGGAGTCTCGATTTGCCTGAGATGCATCTGTTCAACTGAGTCCCAGAGATGCGACAAACCAGTGCGCCAAATGCAGAAGGTCCGGGGCGGGGGGGAGGGTCGGACCCCCCTGGTTAACCCATTAGAACCCCTGAAAGCCTCAAAGCAAAATTTTAAGGGGGTTTGATAATATTATTATTATTACACACACACACACACACACACACACACACACACACACACACACACATATATATATATATTTTATTGTCACTGATGGTCACTAAAATGTCTTTAAGACCACCTCGTCTAATATTAAATTTCTAAAGATATTATTAGGGACTGAGCCAGCGGAAGACCAGTTCGAACGAACTGGTCTTTCGCAATAATAAAGACCCTATTGTATTTGCTATGTTTATTAGGGACTGAGCCAGCGGAAGACCAGTTCGAACGAACTGGTCTTTCGCAATGGCGAAAGACCCTATTGTATTTGCTATGTTTATTAGGGACTGAGCCAGTGAAAGACCAGTTCGAACGAACTGGTCTTTCATAATGGCGAAAAGACCCTATTGTATTTGCTATGTTTATTAGGGACTGAGCCAGCGGAAGACCAGTTCGAAACGAACTGGTCTTTCGCATAATGGCGAAAAGACCCTATTGTTTTTGCTATGTTTATTCTTATTATTTACAAAACATGCTCCAAAACTCACCAAATTCGGTATGGAGGTAGAAACTGGTACACAATGAAAGAAAATGAAGACAAAAGGCAAAATTCCACTTCTAGCGCCCCTACAGGGGTCCAACTACAATTGTCCAAAAATTACAAAAGGCCCTAGCTACCACTAGGAAGGTCGAAAAAGATGGGGAAACACCCACGCTGTTCGTCTCTTCAAGCCCGACATTTCAGACGCTCTAACCTATGTCGCCCGACAAACAGGGAGTGAGTTATTCCACTTTTCGTTTTCACATTAAAAGCACAAGGCTCAGAAAGCGCTAAGTCCGACGGGCTTGAAAATTCAGTATGACATAGACTGGACGTCCATTACAAAGAATCATCAAAAAAAAAGTGATTTTTCCAACCGCTTTGGCGCGCCCCAAGAGGCGTCCAACTACAATTGGCCACTAATTAAAATGGCCCTAGCTTCCACTAGGAAGGTCGAAAAAGATGGGGAAAACACCCACGCGTTCGTCTCTTCAAGCCCGACATTTTGCACCTCTAACCTTTGTCCCCGACAAACAGGAAGTGAGTTATTCCCACTTGTTTGGTTTTCAAATTAAAATCATAAGGCTCAGAAAGCGCAAGTCCAACGGGCTTGAAAATTCAGTAAGACATAGTCTGGACCTTCATTACAAAGAATCATCAAAAACATTTTGCTTTTTCCAACCGTTTTGTGCAACGGCCCTCCAACCAGACTCTAACTCATAACTCTTCATATTTATGGATATAGTTAGAACATTGGATCGGCTTTGACAATGCAAGATCCACTATAAAGGACACTGATTGCGTAACATTCTTTTTCTTTTTTTTTCCTCAACTGGCAGACAGAACATGATCAAAGGCTATTAAAACATGTCAGTCATAAATGCTGGCTTGTGATTGAACAACGCCCATAACAACAGACATTTAACTGCAGCACAGCCTAGCTAAAAGATGATACTAGTATCTTTCATGTAGACGCCGAAATGGCTGAGTTCTAAGCTTAGGTGTCCAAGGTTGCAAAAACGCCTTTTCTATCTCTCCTCTTTTTAACACACATAAATGGCTGCAGTTTCCTTTAGGGAAGTCGTACAGACGTCATTCAAACATCCACGTGTTTGTCTCATCAGTCGCCGGGCGTCAGCAGAGGACGGGGGCAATTGCAGGCGGTCGGGGTCATCGGGGTCGCGTCGGCGTCGGGCGGCTCAGTCCCGCTCAATCCTGCTTGCAGGGCTAGTTCTTATTATTATTTACAAAACTTGCTCCAAAACTCACCAAATTCGGCACGGAGGTAGAAACTGGTACACAATGAAAGAAAATGAAGACAAAAGGCAAAATTCCACTTCTAGCGCCTCTACAGGGGTCCAACTACAATTGTCCAAAAAATTACAAATGGCCCTAGCTTCCACTAGGAAGGTCGAAAAAGATGGGGAAACACCCACGCTGTTCGTCTCTTCAAGCCCGACATTTCAGACGCTCTAACCTATGTCCCCGAAAAACAGGGAGAGAGTTATTCCCACTTTTCGTTTTCACGTTAAAATCATAAGGCTCAGAAAGCGCAAGTCCGACGGGCTTGAAAATTCAGTATGACATAGACTGGACGTTCATTACAAAGAATCATCAAAAAAAGAGGGATTTTTCCAACTGCTTTCATGCGCTTCAAGAGGCGTCCAACTACAATTGGCCACAAATTACAAATGGCCCTAGCTTCCACTAGGAAGGTCGAAAAAGATGGGGAAAACACCACGCTGCTCGACTCTTCAAGCCCGACATTTTGGACCTCTAACCTTTGTCCCCCGACAAACAGGAAGTGAGTTATTCCCACTTGTTTGGTTTTCACATTAAAATCATAACGCCAGAAAGCGCAAGTCCGACGGGCTTGAAAATTCAGTAAGACATAGTCTGGACCTTCATTACAAAGAATCATCAAAAACATTTTTGCTTTTTCCAACCGTTTGTGCAACGCCCCCAACCAGACTCTAAGACATAACTCTTCATATTTGTGGATATAGTTAGAACGTTGGATCGGCTTTGACAATGCAAGATCCACTATAAAGGACACTGACTGCATAACATTCTTTTTCCTTTTTTTTGCCTCAACTGGCAGGCAGAACATGCTCAAAGGCTATTAAAACATGTCAGTCATAAATGCTGGCTTGTGATTGAACAACGCCCATAACAACAGCCATTTAACTGCAGCACAGCCTAGCTAAAAGATGATACCAGTATCTTTCATGTAGACGCCGAAATGGCTGAGTTCCAAGCGTAGGTTGCTCCTGCTCGGTTGGAGCCCTACCGCCTCTACACTTGTCAATGTGTGTTAACGTGTAAGCTAATGCTTTTCAACAGTGTAAAGCTGATTTTTACATGATTCAATAAATGCGTAACACCTCTACGATCAGGTTAGGGCCTGAACCTTTTTCAGCCTCACTGTTATGCTGAAGTAACTTTTCAGCAAAGCTACCAGAGCATCCTCCGCACTAACTCGTGCCACTAATGTTTTTATGTGGATTTGTGAGCCTGTGTGTATTAATTTTGCTTTTTCCAACCGTTTTTCGTGCAACGGCCCTCCAACCAGACTCTAACTCATAACTCTTCATATTTATGGATATAGTTAGAACGTTGGATCGGCTTTGACAATGCAAGATCCACTATAAAGGACACTGACTGCATAACATTCTTTTTTTCTTTTTTTTCCTCAACTGGCAGGCAGAACATGCTCAAAGGCTATTAAAACATGTCAGTCATAAATGCTGGCTTGTGATTGAACAACCCCCATAACAACAGACATTTAACTGCAGCACAGCCTAGCCAAAAGATGATACCAGTATCTTTCATGTAGACGCCGAAATGGCTGAGTTCTAAGCTTAGGTTGCTCCTGCTCGTTTGGAGCCCTGACGCCTTTTCTATCTCTCCCTTTTTAACACACATAAATGGCTGCAGTTTCCTTTAGGAAGTCGACAGACATCATTCAAACATCCACGTGTTTGTCTCATCAGTCGCCGGGCGCCGGCAGAGGTCGGGGTCATCGGGGTCGCGTCGGCCGTGGCGGCTCAGTCCCGCTTAATCCTGCTTGCAGGGCTAGTTCTTATTATTATTATTTACAAAACATGCTCCAAAACTCACCAAATTCGGCACGGAGGTAGAAACTGGTACACAATGAAAGAAAATGAAGAGAAAAAAGGCAAAATTCCACTTCTAGCGCCCCTAGAGGCATCCAACTACAATTGTCCAAAAACTACAAATGGCCCTAGCTTCCACTAGGAAGGTCGAAAAAGATGGGGAAACACCCACGCTTCGTCTCTTCAAGCCCGACATTTCGTGACGCTCTAACCTATATCGCCCAAAAACAGGGAGTGAATTATTCCACTTTACGTTTTCACGTTAAAAGCATAAGGCTCAGAAAGCGCAAGTCCGACGGGCTTGAAAATTCAGTATGACATAGACTGGACCTTCATTACAAAGAATCATCAAAAAAAAGGGATTTTTCCAACGTTTTGTGGCGCCTCAAGAGGCGCCCAACTACAATTGACCACAAATTACAAATGCCCCTAGCGTCCACTAGGAAGGTCCAAAAAGATGGGGAAAACACCCACGCTGTTCGTCTCTTCAAGCCCGGCATTTTGCACCTCTAACTTTTGTCCCCGACAAACAGGGAGTGAGTTATTCCCACTTGTTTGGTTTTCACATTAAAATCATAAGGCTCAGAAAGCGCAAGTCCAACGGGCTTGAAAATTCAGTAAGACATAGTCTGGACCTTCATTACAAAGAATCATCAAAAACATTTTTGCTTTTTCCAACCGTTTTTGCAACGGCCCCCAACCAGACTCTAAGCCATAACTCTTCATATTTGTGGATATAGTTAGAACGTTGGATCGGCTTTGACAATGCAAGATCCACTATAAAGGACACTGACTGCATAACATTCTTTTTCCTTTTTTTTCCTCAACTGGCAGGCAGAACATGCTCAAAGGCTATTAAAAAATGTCAGTCATAAATGCTGGCTTGTGATTGAACAACGCCCCATAACAACAGACATTTAACTGCAGCACAGCCTAGCTAAAAGATGAGTGGAGCTCTGGTGTGAACTACTACATTGATTAACATGGGCGCCGAATGGAAGCGCCGGCGCTCAGCGGCACTTCGCGTCCAGTGTGAACCGGGCGTTAGACTTATATACTGGTTTAGACATCTTTTCTGAAAGTGCTGCGTCGGCCACGAAGCATGCCTACAATTAATGAAGCACACCATCACTGACAAGTGCACCAACGTAGCTTCAGGACCTAGCATGAGATTTAGTGTAGGAACATGAAGTGTATGTAAACTTCTGACCACAACTGTAACTAACCAGTCAGATCAAAGCGGGCAAGAAGAATGGAGTCACTTTGCTGATGGGCTGGATCGTAAAGACTTAAGGTGGGGGAACAGAATGTCCACATCAGAATGTCCAAATTGTGACATATAAATATCCTGTCAGACAAAGGCTCTTAGAATTGTCCCCCTCTTACGGTGAGCAACTCGACGGACAGCCATTGTCTAACCTCTGCAAGGTAAGTGCACTGAATTCCTTCTTGTACCTATAAACTGTCAGGAAAATAATTATTTCCACTACACTTGTCAATGTGTGTTAACGTGTAAGCTAATGCTTTTCAACAGTGTAAAGCTGATTTTACATGATTCAATAAATGCGTAACACCTCTACGATCAGGTTAGGGCCTGAACCTTTTTCAGCCTCACTGTTATGCTGAAGTAACTTTTCAGCAAAGCTACCAGAGCATCCTCCGCACTAACTCGTGCCACTAATGTTTTTATGTGGATTTGTGAGCCTGTGTGTATTAATTTTGCTTTTTCCAACCGTTTTTTGCAACGGCCCTCCAACCAGACTCTAACTCATAACTCTTCATATTTA
Organism: Thamnaconus septentrionalis; assembly: GCA_009823395.1. NCBI lineage: Eukaryota > Metazoa > Chordata > Actinopteri > Tetraodontiformes > Monacanthidae > Thamnaconus > Thamnaconus septentrionalis. The sequence goes on along the minus strand of CM020505.1, from coordinate 4,117,413 downwards.
TGGATATAGTTAGAACGTTGGATCGGTTTTGACAATGCAAGATCCACTATAAAGGACACTGACTGCATAACATTCTTTTTCCTTTTTTTTTGCCTCAACTGGCAGGCAGAACGTGCTCAAAGGCTATTAAAACATGTCAGTCATAAATGCTGGCTTGTGATTGAACAACGCCCATAACAACAGACATTTAACTGCAGCACAGCCTAGCTAAAAGATGATACCAGTATCTTTCATGTAGACGCCGAAATGGCTGAGTTCCAAGCTTAGGTTGCTCCTGCTCGGTTGGAGCCCTAACGCCTTTCTATCTCTCCTCTTTTTAACACACATAAATGGCTGCAGTTTCCTTTAGGAAGTCGTACAGACGTCATTCAAACATCCACGTATTTGTCTCATCAGTCGCCGGGCGTTGGCAGAGGTCGGGGGTCGAGGGTCGCGTCGGCCGTGGCGGCTCAGTCCCGTTTAATCCTGCTTGCAGGGCTAGTTCTTATTATTATTATTTACAAAACATGCTCCAAAACTCACCAAATTCGCACGGAGGTAGAAACTGGTACACAATGAAAGAAAATGAAGACAAAAAGGCAAAATTCCACTTCTAGCGCCCCCTAGAGGCATCCAACTACAATTGTCCAAAACTACAAATGGCCCTAGCTTCCACTAGGAAGGTCGAAAAAGATGGGGAAACACCCACGCGTGCTCGTCTCTTCAAGCCCGACATTTTCGTGACGCTCTAACCTATATCGCCCAAAAACAGGGAGTGAGTTATTCCCACTTTTCGTTTTCACGTTAAAAGCATAAGGCTCAGAAAGCGCAAGTCCGACGGGCTTGAAAATTCAGTATGACATAGACTGGACCTTCATTACAAAGAATCATCAAAAAAAAAAGGGATTTTTCCAACTGTTTTCGAGTGGCGCCCCAAGAGGCGCCCAACTACAATTGACCACAAATTACAAATGCCCTTAGCGTCCACTAGGAAGGTCCAAAAAGATGGGGAAAACACCCACGCGTTCGTCTCTTCAAGCCCGGCATTTTGCACCTCTAACCTTTGTCCCCCGACAAACAGGGAGTGAGTTATTCCCACTTGTTTGGTTTTCACATTAAAATCATAAGGCTCAGAAAGCGCAAGTCCAACGGGCTTGAAAATTCAGTAAGACATAGTCTGGACCTTCATTACAAAGAATCATCAAAAACATTTTTGCTTTTTCCAACCGTTTTGTGCAATGGCCCCCCAACCAGACTCTAAGCCATAACTCTTCATATTTGTGGATATAGTTAGAACGTTGGATCGGCTTTGACAATGCAAGATCCACTATAAAGGACACTGACTGCATAACATTCTTTTCCTTTTTTTTTTTTTCCTCAACTGGCAGGCAGAACATGCTCAAAGGCTATTAAAAAATGTCAGTCATAAATGCTGGCTTGTGATTGAACAACGCCCCATAACAACAGACATTTAACTGCAGCACAGCCTAGCTAAAAGATGAGTGGAGCTAACTCATTCAAATATCCACGTGTTTATTATTAATACGCAATTGTTCAGTATTCATATTCTTGAAATCTGTGTGTGTGTGTGTGTGTGTGTGTGTAAATAGAAACACGCACTCAGGTGTCCATCTCAAGACCTCTTTCATAATGACCGGCATCTCAAGGATCAAACACAGATGAGTGTGAACCGGGCGTTAGACTTATATACTGGTTTAGACATCTTTTCTGAAAGTGCTGCGTCGGCCACGAAGCATGCCTACAATTAATGAAGCACACCATCACTGACAAGTGCACCAACGTAGCTTCAGGACCTAGCATGAGATTTAGTGTAGGAACATGAAGTGTATGTAAACTTCTGACCACAACTGTAACTAACCAGTCAGATCAAAGCGGGCAAGAAGAATGGAGTCACTTTGCTGATGGGCTGGATCGTAAAGACTTAAGGTGGGGAACAGAATGTCCACATCAGAATGTCCAAATTGTGACATATAAATATCCTGTCAGACAAAGGCTCTTAGAATTGTCCCCCTCTTACGGTGAGCAACTCAACGGACAGCCATTGTCTAACCTCTGCAAGGTAAGTGCACTGAATTCCTTCTTGTACCTATAAACTGTCAGGAAAATAATTATTTCCACTACACTTGTCAATGTGTGTTAACGTGTAAGCTAATGCTTTTCAACAGTGTAAAGCTGATTTTACATGATTCAATAAATGCGTAACACCTCTACGATCAGGTTAGGGCCTGAACCTTTTTCAGCCTCACTGTTATGCTGAAGTAACTTTTCAGCAAAGCTACCAGAGCATCCTCCGCACTAACTCGTGCCACTAATGTTTTTATGTGGATTTGTGAGCCTGTGTGTATTAATTTTGCTTTTTCCAACCGTTTTGCGGCAACGCCCTCCAACCAGACTCTAACTCATAACTCTTCATATTTATGGATATAGTTAGAACGTTGGATCGGCTTTGACAATGCAAGATCCACTATAAAGGACACTGACTGCATAACATTCTTTTTTTTTTTTTTTTTTGCCTCAACTGGCAGGTAGAACGTGCTCAAAGGCTATTAAAACATGTCAGTCATAAATGCTGGCTTGTGATTGAACAACGCCCCATAACAACAGACATTTAACTGCAGCACAGCCTAGCTAAAAGATGATACCAGTATCTTTCATGTAGACGCTTGAAATGGCTGAGTTCCAAGCTTAGGTTGCTCCTGCTCGGTTGGAGCCCTAACGCCTTTCTCTATCTCCTCTTTTTAACACACATAAATGGCTGCAGTTTCCTTTAGGGAAGTCGTACAGACGTCATTCAAACATCCACGTATTTGTCTCATCAGTCGCCGGGCGTTGGCAGAGGTCGGGGTCATCGGGGTCGCGTCGGCCGTGGCGGCTCAGTCCCGTTTAATCCTGCTTGCAGGGCTAGTTAGGGACTGAGCCAGCGTAAAGACCAGTTCGAAACGAACTGGTCTTTTCATAATGGCGTAAAGACCCTATTGTATTTGCTATGTTTATTCTTATTATTATTATTTACAAAACATGCTCCAAAACTCACCAAATTCGCACGGAGGTAGAAACTGGTACACAATGAAAGAAAATGAAGACAAAAGGCAAAATTCCACTTCTAGCGCCCCTAGAGGCATCCAACTACAATTGTCCAAAAACTACAAATGGCCCTAGCTTCCACTAGGAAGGTCGAAAAAGATGGGGAAACACCCACGCGTTCGTCTCTTCAAGCCCGACATTTAAATACGCTCTAACCTATATCGCCCAAAAACAGGGAGTGAGTTATTCCCACTTTTCGTTTTCACGTTAAAGCATAAGGCTCAGAAAGCCAAGTCCGACGGGCTTGAAAATTCAGTATGACATAGACTGGACCTTCATTACAAAGAATCATCAAAAAAAAAGGGATTTTTCCAACTGTTTCGTGGCGCCCCAAGAGGCGCCCAACTACAATTGACCACAAATTACAAATGCCCCTAGCGTCCACTAGGAAGGTCCAAAAAGATGGGGAAAACACCCACGCGTTCGTCTCTTCAAGCCCGGCATTTTGCACCTCTAACCTTTGTCCCCGACAAACAGGGAGTGAGTTATTCCCACTTGTTTGGTTTTCACATTAAAATCATAAGGCTCAGAAAGCGCAAGTCCAACGGGCTTGAAAATTCAGTAAGACATAGTCTGGACCTTCATTACAAAGAATCATCAAAAACATTTTTGCTTTTTCCAACCGCTGTGCAACGCCCCCAACCAGACTCTAAGCCATAACTCTTCATATTTGTGGATATAGTTAGAACGTTGGATCGGCTTTGACAATGCAAGATCCACTATAAAGGACACTGACTGCATAACATTCTTTTTCCTTTTTTTTCCTCAACTGGCAGGCAGAACATGCTCAAAGGCTATTAAAAAATGTCAGTCATAAATGCTGGCTTGTGATTGAACAACGCCCCATAACAACAGACATTTAACTGCAGCACAGCCTAGCTAAAAGATGAGTGGAGCTAACTCATTCAAATATCCACGTGTTTATTATTAATACGCAATTGTTCAGTATTCATATTCTTGAAATCTTGTGTGTGTGTGTGTGTGTGTGTGTGTGTGTGTGTGTGTGTGTAAATAGAAACACGCACTCAGGTGTCCATCTCAAGACCTCTTTCATAATGACCGGCATCTCAAGGATCAAACACAGATGAGTGTGAACCGGGCGTTAGACTTATATACTGGTTTAGACATCTTTTCTGAAAGTGCTGCGTCGGCCACGAAGCATGCCTACAATTAATGAAGCACACCATCACTGACAAGTGCACCAACGTAGCTTCAGGACCTAGCATGAGATTTAGTGTAGGAACATGAAGTGTATGTAAACTTCTGACCACAACTGTAACTAACCAGTCAGATCAAAGCGGGCAAGAAGAATGGAGTCACTTTGCTGATGGGCTGGATCGTAAAGACTTAAGGTGGGGAACAGAATGTCCACATCAGAATGTCCAAATTGTGACATATAAATATCCTGTCAGACAAAGGCTCTTAGAATTGTCCCCTCCACGGTGAGCAACTCGACGGACAGCCATTGTCTAACCTCTGCAAGGTAAGTGCACTGAATTCCTTCTTGTACCTATAAACTGTCAGGAAAATAATTATTTCCACTACACTTGTCAATGTGTGTTAACGTGTAAGCTAATGCTTTTCAACAGTGTAAAGCTGATTTTTACATGATTCAATAAATGCGTAACACCTCTACGATCAGGTTAGGGCCTGAACCTTTTTTCAACCTCACTGTTATGCTGAAGTAACTTTTCAGCAAAGCTACCAGAGCATCCTCCGCACTAACTTCGTGCCACTAATGTTTTTATGTGGATTTGTGAGCCTGTGTGTATTAATTTTGCTTTTTCCAACCGTTTTTCGCAACGGCCCTCCAACCAGACTCTAACTCATAACTCTTCATATTTATGGATATAGTTAGAACGTTGGATCGGCTTTGACAATGCAAGATCCACTATAAAGGACACTGACTGCATAACATTCTTTTTTTTTTTTGCCTCAACTGGCAGGCAGAACGTGCTCAAAGGCTATTAAAACATGTCAGTCATAAATGCTGGCTTGTGATTGAACAACGCCCCATAACAACAGACATTTAACTGCAGCACAGCCTAGCTAAAAGATGATACCAGTATCTTTCATGTAGACGCCGAAATGGCTGAGTTCCAAGCTTAGGTTGCTCCTGCTCGGTTGGAGCCCTAACGCCTTTCTCTATCTCTCCCTCTTTTTTAACACACATAAATGGCTGCAGTTTCCTTTAGGGAAGTCGTACAGACGTCATTCAAACATCCACGTATTTGTCTCATCAGTCGCCGGGCGTTGGCAGAGGTCGGGGTCATCGGGGTCGCGTCGGCCGTGGCGGCTCAGTCCCGTTTAATCCTGCTTGCAGGGCTAGTTCTTATTATTATTATTTACAAAACATGCTCCAAAACTCACCAAATTCAGCACGGAGGTAGAAACTGGTACACAATGAAAGAAAATGAAGACAAAAAGGCAAAATTCCACTTCTAGCGCCCCCTAGAGGCATCCAACTACAATTGTCCAAAAAACTACAAATGGCCCTAGCTTCCACTAGGAAGGTCGAAAAAGATGGGGAAACACCACGCGTTCGTCTCTTCAAGCCCGACATTTCGTGACGCTCTAACCTATATCGCCCAAAAACAGGGAGTGAATTATTCCCACTTTTCGTTTTCACGTTAAAAGCATAAGGCTCAGAAAGCGCAAGTCCGACGGGCTTGAAAATTCAGTATGACATAGACTGGACCTTCATTACAAAGAATCATCAAAAAAAAAGGATTTTTCCAACTGTTTTCGTGCGCCCCAAGAGGCGCCCAACTACAATTGACCACAAATTACAAATGCCCTAGCGTCCACTAGGAAGGTCCAAAAAGATGGGGAAAACACCCACGCGTTCGTCTCTTCAAGCCCGGCATTTTGCACCTCTAACCTTTGTCCCCGACAAACAGGGAGTGAGTTATTCCCACTTGTTTGGTTTTCACATTAAAATCATAACGCTCAGAAAGCGCAAGTCCAACGGGCTTGAAAATTCAGTAAGACATAGTCTGGACCTTCATTACAAAGAATCATCAAAAACATTTTGCTTTTTCCAACCGCTGCAACGGCCCCAACCAGACTCTAAGCCATAACTCTTCATATTTGTGGATATAGTTAGAACGTTGGATCGGCTTTGACAATGCAAGATCCACTATAAAGGACACTGACTGCATAACATTCTTTTTCCTTTTTTTTTCCTCAACTGGCAGGCAGAACATGCTCAAAGGCTATTAAAAAATGTCAGTCATAAATGCTGGCTTGTGATTGAACAACGCCCCATAACAACAGACATTTAACTGCAGCACAGCCTAGCTAAAAGATGAGTGGAGCTCTGGTGTGAACTACTACATTGATTAACATGGGCGCCGAATGGAAGCGCTCGGCGTCAGCGGCACTTCCGCGTCCAGTGTGAACCGGGCGTTAGACTTATATACTGGTTTAGACATCTTTTCTGAAAGTGCTGCGTCGGCCACGAAGCATGCCTACAATTAATGAAGCACACCATCACTGACAAGTGCACCAACGTAGCTTCAGGACCTAGCATGAGATTTAGTGTAGGAACATGAAGTGTATGTAAACTTCTGACCACAACTGTAACTAACCAGTCAGATCAAAGCGGGCAAGAAGAATGGAGTCACTTTGCTGATGGGCTGGATCGTAAAGACTTAAGGTGGGGGAACAGAATGTCCACATCAGAATGTCCAAATTGTGACATATAAATATCCTGTCAGACAAAGGCTCTTAGAATTGTCCCCCTCTTACGGTGAGCAACTCGACGGACAGCCATTGTCTAACCTCTGCAAGGTAAGTGCACTGAATTCCTTCTTGTACCTATAAACTGTCAGGAAAATAATTATTTCCACTACACTTGTCAATGTGTGTTAACGTGTAAGCTAATGCTTTTCAACAGTGTAAAGCTGATTTTTACATGATTCAATAAATGCGTAACACCTCTACGATCAGGTTAGGGCCTGAACCTTTTTTCAGCCTCACTGTTATGCTGAAGTAACTTTTCAGCAAAGCTACCAGAGCATCCTCCGCACTAACTCGTGCCACTAATGTTTTTATGTGGATTTGTGAGCCTGTGTGTATTAATTTTGCTTTTTCCAACCGTTTGCGCGCAACGGCCCTCCAACCAGACTCTAACTCATAACTCTTCATATTTATGGATATAGTTAGAACGTTGGATCGGCTTTGACAATGCAAGATCCACTATAAAGGACACTGACTGCATAACATTCTTTTTCCTTTTTTTGCCTCAACTGGCAGGCAGAACGTGCTCAAAGGCTATTAAAACATGTCAGTCATAAATGCTGGCTTGTGATTGAACAACGCCCCATAACAACAGACATTTAACTGCAGCACAGCCTAGCTAAAAGATGATACCAGTATCTTTCATGTAGACGCCGAAATGGCTGAGTTCCAAGCTTAGGTTGCTCCTGCTCGGTTGGAGCCCTAACGCCTTTCTCTATCTCTCCCTCTTTTTTAACACACATAAATGGCTGCAGTTTCCTTTAGGGAAGTCGTACAGACGTCATTCAAACATCCACGTATTTGTCTCATCAGTCGCCGGGCGTTGGCAGAGGTCGGGGGTCATCGGGGGTCGCGTCGGCCGTGGCGGCTCAGTCCCGTTTAATCCTGCTTGCAGGGCTAGTTCTCTTTGTTTTTGCCAATATTCATAAATTCCCATATTCGGCAATATTCAGGAGCCCCCTCCCGCCGGAATACTGAGGGGTATTTGGCACACTGGCGACGACCCCCTCACCCCCACCCCCACTCCCCCCACTCCCCAGGAGGGAAGACCCGGTAGCGTGTGAATGCCAGGGACGGCCCGGGGTGGTGTGAGGTGGGGTCGCTTCCAGTTGGCTGGGATACAGTTGGTCTTTCACAAACACACACCGGCTGACGGCTGCGACACTCTGCCGGGAACAACAGGTGACTCACGGGTGTAGCGGCGCCGACAGAGAAACTGGACACAATCCCTTCATTTCCGGGAAGAGTTTGCGAAGGAAAAGTCGGCCGCTGGCGCCGCTCCTGGTGCGATAACGGCGCCCAAAAACAGAAACTACAGAGAAAGTTTTTGTTTTGGAGAGTGACGTCACCCTCTTGCTCAGCGGATAGGGCCAGTTGAGTTACAGTAAGGCTGCAGGAGGGAGCAGCTGCTGCTGCAGCGGCGTCATCATCGTGAGTTGTGATGAATGGACGTCAACAGGAGGTCACAGCGCTGCTCCACTCAGCTCCAGGCTCGGCTCCACTCAGCAGCCCCTAACATCTGGACGCGATCAGACGTCACCGACTCACACTGAACCACACGCGTGTGTGTTTTGAGTGAAAAACGCTCGATGCGCTGGAGCAAATGTTGAAGAAACGCATACAGAGAGCTCCAAGTGCTACAGTGGAGGACACTAGCTGTGCTTCCATTATGGTTTTTCCCAAAATAAAAGTGAGATTTCTAAAATTTCGACAAAAATTGCGATTTGCAGGCGTTTCCATTGAATGGTGTGAAGCTCATAAGCCGTAATTCTCGTAAAATCTCGTCCCGCTTCATTTACGAGAAGTATGTTTGCTATTGTTTGTTCACGTTTGTTTGCTGTCAAGAATGGTTGTAATATTTTTCTCTTTGATTCTCGCAAAACAAATATTCCATCCAAACATAACGTGCTATTTTCACTCTAAGTGAACTGGTCACGTGACACCGTGCGTCACATCTGCTCACGTGTAAATGCGAAAAAAGTGTTTTCATGACGCTTTTGCGATATACCTCTATACTGATACATCCGAAAAACCACCTCATGAGAGCGCCAAAACCTTTTAACCATATTTGAGAGGTTTTTCGGAGGTTTAGGCGTTTCCATGACCAGTTTTTTATTGCGATATTTAGGTTTTGTGCAACTCCAGGGGTAATGGAAATGCAGCAACTGTCTCGTGAAGACGCTCTGTTCTCCGCTCCCACCTCGCCACCGTCAAACAGTCCCAGTCTGTGGCCGAGGCCGCGGTCCACAGTGTGTGTGGGGCCCGCCAGTCCGCAGGGATACACAGCGTACGGAATGTCTAAACACGACGTCGGTGAGTGAGACTGGAAATGTAGCCACCATCTCCATCTTCCCTTCAGGACGAACCGAGAGCTGCACTTCACAGGCTTGCGTTAATTAATTTGAGCATTAAGAGAGCGGCTGACAGAAAATAAAACATCTTTAGGGCGGAACTAGAGGGAAAGAATAGAGCAGGAAAAAAGCCTGGCAACATAATAATTATAGTCTCCGTAATTAGAAAAACAAATGTGTGCCAGCTCTAATTAAAGGCTTCATCGCTTCTGCCTAAAACAAAACAAAAAAACAACAAAAATTCTTTCATCACAGAGGAATTATAACATTTAATAACAGCAATGTTGGGAAAGTAGTTGCAAAACACTAAACCGGCCACATATGGGCCCAGGGCTGTAGTTTGCCCACGCCTGCCTTAGACCATTCGCTCTAGCCTGCTTGATGAGAACATTTTTCAAGCAACGCCAAACTTCCACAGTCTTAACAGTTACGTGTTGGTGGAAGAAAAATGGCAAGACTGTGCCTGTATGTCTTTTGCTTCTTTTTTTTTTACACTGGGGTCCATTCAGGACAAAGTAGAGAAGTGAAGGAAGGTTCAACCGCAGTTCTGGAAATACATCCCGAATCTGCGGCATTTCGACTTAAAGCGTCGTCAAGGCCTTTGGCCAAACACTCAGGTGAGCAGACAACGTGAGCGGCTTCGAGTAACACCCTGTACAAAGCTCTCCGCCGGTAGGTTTTGTAACTAGAGGCACTTAATGAAACAGGGTCCAGGTGCGTAGCATACGTCTTGTCAACTGAAGCACTCATTAAGCCTGGAGAAATAAATGTGCGGAAACTGTAACCTTATTTGCAGAGCGGCGAGCGGCCGCAGTGAGCAGATGGACACCACGTGACTCCAGTTACCGTAATTGCTCGTCCATTACCGTGCAACATCATCTGGAGCTACAAATATGTAGGCAGCCATCAATTCTGTTTTTTTTTTTTTTTAGAGAGAACGTCGACCTTTATGAATTATCTAAAGGCAATCAGCAGAGTTGATCGATAGAGTGCACCTCGATTTAAACAGTCTCTCTCTCACACACACACACACGCACACACACACACACACACACAGTTGCTGGCTGAACACAAACAGAGTAGAAGATGGATGATTTGGTTTCAACAGCTTCCCAGGACTGGCAGGATGTATTAGAGCTCAAAATTAATTATACAGCGAGAGTGCGCTGCTAGCAAGGTAGCTGCGACACTCTGCTTTCGCCGTGTTTGCGCGGTTGTGTAAGCAAAGGGAGAGTGAATCATAACAGGGAAAATGGACCAAACACCAAACCGTAAGTGGGAGAAAATCCGGAGAAAGTGCAGGTGCAAAAGAGGAGATCGAAGCGCTCACAGCAGAGTATAAACAGTGGGGAAAAGAATGCTCCCAGGTTGTCCTCTTTAATTATTTTCTTTCCCACAGTGGACAACTGAAGGTGGAAATTCCACTTCTCATCCCGAGGAGGCTGGCGTGCACAAACAGGGACGATACAACAAGTTGAAACGCTAAACACCTTAATAACAGATATGTGGAAATTTCATTTTTCTCTAGCCAATAGGACAATTTAATTTCACTGTCTCCAGCTCACGAGCAGCACTGCTGGAAATTTAGCCCAACACCTGCGGGGGAGTTTCTGGAGCTCCTTGGAGCCGATGTCTACCTTTACATCCAGGAGACGAGGACGTTTGTTTAGTTCTAGGTAGAAACTACTTAAGACTGAAAGTTCCTGGTACTTTTAATGGAAATTGCACTTTGACACCGACACATGCAGTTTTATTTTAATCCTATTTTTTTCAAAATGCCAGAACACACAACAGCCTCACCGCAAGTGTTCCGAGTTCATCAAAGAACCACCGTGTGTTGAGGGCCTTACCTTACTGCTGAGAAAACTGCAGCCTCAAGTGTCTGCTGATGTTCACAGCTGTAAAGACAAAAATGATGACATTAATAAAAAAGAAAAAAAAAACTTGCAATGCACTTATACGGTTTGATATTTAGGAGTAATTGAGTTTTTGTTATTTGAAATCCAAGAGATCCTTCATGAAAATATGTTTATGTCACATACATCCAAATAGATGTCCTAAATTCCACATAGACACGCTGAACTGGCTAACTTAGCAAGCAGGAAAACTCTCGATATTTCACGTCAACAGTTTTCAAACTGCATCAATTTCTTTCTCCGGTCATTTTGTCGGTAGTATTTTAGACATCAATGGAAAAGGTTAGAACAAATAGTCTTCAGGCTCTTCCTTAACACAATCACATTACCTGCTAATATAATGGGTTCAGTTGGGCACCGAGTTAGGCTTGAAATCTAATTTCCAAACAGCACCATGCTGTTCCAGTGGGCTGAACACAGATCAGCTCTGACTCTGTCCAGTCCAATATTTGTTCATTTTTTGAGGCAAAGATGAACTCAAACAGCCATATAAGGACTTTTCTACCATTTACCAGTAATTTATATTTAGTGTAAGCCACCCCTGTACTTTGACAGTGATGCAACTTTGTCAAGTCTCAGTTTGGAAATGACAAATAATCCTACTGGACTTTGAAGCACTTGAACCTGCACCAACAAGAGAGGATTCCATCACACACAGCAGTCAGAACTGGAACTAGAGAGGCTGAGGACTGAGCTCAGGTCACAACTTTCTGACATCAAAGTGCTGTTTTAGGTGAATCTTACATTATGGTTACTTGTCAAAGTATACTAGCGATTACAATAATGCAAATTTCACTTTAGCACCGTTGTATGAGAATAGTGTGTCTCCAGCCTCTTAGTGGTCAAACAAGAAATGAGGAAGGCCCATCGTTTACTTTACCGAAAGTTCTGGACATTGTCCTTGTTGATGTCGGGGGCTATTTACATGGAGATTGATTTTTTTTTTTTTAACCGCACATTTTCGAAAACACCCTCTAGGAAAAAACGTGTTTACACGAAGCCGTATTCAAAAAAATTCCGGTTTACAAGGAGCTGGAAATGACTGAAAACGATGTAGTGCCTATGCCAGGTGAGTGACAGCGCCACCGACTGGGTGTTCATTCCTCCCTCCCTCCCTCCACCACAATACACCGGCATCACAGTATGTGCCACCTTCCACATGTGCGAAAGGTACACCAAGCATCAATTTCATCAGCTAAGCTGAATGATTTCACTGTGAAAAGCAGTTCAGGTCAAAAATAAAACACAGATCTGAAAATGGGTCTAATTTTCACACCGCTAGAGCAGCTGAAGCTGAATAGCTGCAATGCTCCCGGCAATGACATTCCAAGTAACACCATGACAGCCGTTCAAACCATTACAGGTTCTCCTTGTTAATGCAACCACCATTATTTCAAATCAACTGCATACCTAGGTACGTTATGCACGTAGAGCAAAAATGTTAGCCTCGTATACAAGGGAGTTGGTGCATATGCAGAATTTCTGAGCAATGACAATCTGTCTATTTGAAACAGACTTTTAAATAAAATTAAAAATTAAAAAATCCAGTCATGCTTGTTGATGCTCGTATTTTCTTCACGTATAAAAGCAAAAAAAAAAAAAAAAAAAAATTGTGTGAAATTGATGAAACATCACCTCGCACAAACAAACTGACATGCATCTTTCGACATGCTTCTTATTGACAAATTTAATTTGCCTCCCATGGAAAGCAACCTAAAGACGAACAAGGAAATGAGGTAGGACGTGAGACTCGCTGCTGGCAGGACCGCTGCAGGGAGGAGCAGCCCACTCCAGGAACTGTGGAGAAACCCTCAGGGGGTTTTGCACGCACACGGCTGACAACATTTAACAGGACTTTGCCACAAAGGCAAGCAGATCCGATGCTGTTGTTGTTGTTGTTTGTTTCCTGGAGGAAGCGACTTCAAACCCTTTATTCATCCACTGGGGGCCGAAGGATCCTAAACAGCTGCACTCTGACGCAATAAAACTGGTGCTGCAAAACATATTCCTGGCCTCTCATTACCTGTTTAGTCATCAGACTCCCTCAAAGCTCGGCTTGGACCCAGGCTGCTAGAAGCAACAATTTAACCCCCCACCACCTCCCCAAGCGTTGAGTGTCAGTGACCGGCTGGCTGTGTTGGTGATGGTGGTGTTGGTGGGCTGGATTGGGGGGGGGTTGGGTTTCTCTCTGGGAGGTAACAGACTCTGTGACTTGCTTTTAAATTCCACTGAGAGAGCCAAAACAATTGCTTCCCATTAGTTGGCACATGGTGCGGTAAATTACAGCATCTTTTTTTAAATGCCATTGTCCACCCCCCGCAGCCCGTCTATAGACATAAGAATAGAACATGGACGTTTCCCTTTCGAAACAGAAAGTGACATCACGAGACGTCAGTTTATTCAAACTGAAAGTCACACGACAGTTTGCTTCTTCATCGGTGAGATGACGGAACCTTTTAAATGCTGTGCCTGGGCTGTTCATGTTCACAAAATATCAAGGCACTGAGTAAAAGAACCTGATGTGAAGCTTGCATAGAAGGAAGAAGAAAACTGGGTTCTTGCAGATCAAATCTGAGCTCAAAATGATGAGAAACTTGAAGAAACGCTGAGCCTTTTAGCCTTCGGGAGGATAAGTTTCAGAGCTAAATGAAACAAAACACTTCAGGACCAAAACAGACGTGCATCCCCGTTATTCTCCCATATTGACGGAATTGCTTGGGGCAAACCTTTGCACACACTGTTTTTTTTTGTGTTTTTTTTAAATAACCATCTAATGAGGTAGACTGAAAACCTGTCAAGTAGCACTTTGCTTGATTAACTTCTGCAGGAAAAAAAAATTGAACAAGAGGGGAAACCCTCCCCTTGTGTTCCCCTGGGGTTTCCAGGGTTGGGTTTCAGGGGCACGTCCCCACCAGTAACGTCAAGATGCGCAACATGCCACCGGAGACTTCATTGTTCCATCCGCCCAGCACTTTGATTAATCACAGCTGCTGCAGAGGAGGATTGGAGAAGGCAAAGGTGGGACAATGCGTCGCCTGGGAAACACGCCTGAGTCCAGCTCATGATATTAACTTTTGATAAAGCAGCTCAATGGGACGCATAACGTCTCACGCTACCAGCACAGCTGGATTACAAGTGCTGCAGCTTATTGTAGGTGTCAGATGGACAGGTACGCACGCGGGAGGTGTGAGCGAGCGTGTGACAATAAAAAGCAGCTTGGCTCGTTAAACAGCCGCCGCAGCAAACACATAAATTTGAATTCACCCCATTAACCTGAAATACTGCGTATACAGAACATAGCTTCTGCTAAAATGAATGTGGCGCTCTGGGTGCTAAGTTCCTCGCTGAAGGCCACGGAAATGAACAATGGCAGCTGGAGGTGGTGGTGGGGGGCGTGAGAGGTGAGACATTACTCACCGTGATCTACTTTTCACAAACACTTGCACAAACAAGGCCGCCTCCCTTAAAAAGGAACGATTTAGCTAGAAATAACACTAAATGTGATGTATACCAATAAAGTTAGAGAGGAAAAGTTAAGAGACCCTTGGGCTTTGTCCACACGGAGAAGAAAAACAAGCCGTCTTCTTTGCGTTTAAGGAAAAAAGGATTTGAACACAGCTACGAATCAGGAAACCTGTTTATCCATGCAAAAAAAAAAAAAAAAAAACACTGCGTGGATGAAACACAATATCAGCTGTACAACTTCTGATGGGTATGAAGAAAATATATTTACAAGCAGGGCGGTGGCATTTTGTAAGGACTAAATAAAAGCCTGCAGTTAGCTGTTCATTGGTTTTCTGTGAAGCTAATCTAGTTAGTCTAGCTGGAGCTAGTCAATCACTGCCCGTTACAATCATGTCTGACAGCTGCCTTCGTTCAGTTATTCAGATCGAACTCTTTTCTAAAGAAAATCCATTCACTCAGTTGGGGCTGAAACCCACCAGCTAATAGTCTGCTGTCTTCCACTGGCGGCAGCTCTCGATGTGCAATTAGCTAAATGTGTACATGGGTGAGGCTTAACACAAGGGGGTGGAGAATGTGAGTGAAAATTGACTTTTTTATTACGATGCTGTCACGGGGAGCCTCCCATACAGACCTGCAGTGTCCTTGTAATATTAGTGTGGAGAGCAGCGACATTTAGTTACTGAAAAGCACAGCGGGGCGTCCATGCAACAGTTATTCTCGGTGTGAGACGTGCTGTGTGAGCGGGCAAAATGTAATAATGTATGGTAATTGGAACGTAAGCAAACACCTGAGCAGGTACGCAACCCTTCAGTGCAAACACACAAAGTTCTCTTCATTTTCTTTACGTGTTCAGCAGAAGCCAGCGGTGCGCCGCTAATAGAAACCGTGACGTCTCCGTCTCTATAAACGCCAACCATCTGCTCTTGCTGTGACTGCGCTTGTATGAGCGAGCAATACATTTTTACCACCAGTGCAGACTGCAGGGAGGGAACCGAGTCGGGCAGAGCAGGGCCCCATCCTGGACTGGGAGGCTCTAACTGAAAGACAACCGAAGAGTTGTCAGCCGCCACGCTGGAGAACTGAGAGGTTATCGGACAAAAGCCAATGCCCTGCGGCTGCCGTCGAAAAAAATAAATGTTCAGGTGTATGAAAGGTGTTGTATCCATTTTAGTTCTGGTACATGCATAATCAGAAATGCTCACTACCGAAACCAAACTGATTTAATGGTAGGACACATTCTCCAAATATCAAGCTTCATAACAAAATGTTGAAAGAAACAAAAAACAAAACAGCAATGATGGTGTAAAAAATAAAACAATATATAACTCATTTCTTGTGGCTTTTTAGTGGAGAAACCTTTAATAACATTCAAAGACTTATACTTGACTAGTCAAGGACATGCAGTCATTTTCAGAGAACAACGAAAAAAAATATTTCCTGGGCTCCATCTCGGTCTCATTTGGGGTCTCGTTTACTCCTTTTTCTCAATTTGCAGTGCGGTGGTGGCGGTAGGGGGGGGTGAAGGACATCTGGAGAACAGCTGCTGCTTCGCATCATACGTGAACACACACACACACAAACACGCACACACACGCACACACAGTTGTTACATATCCTTCCCGTCAGGGGTCACAAGGTCGGGAGCCCACCATTTAATCTGCTCTCAGTATTGACAATCACTGGAAATCAAACACCGCACGGCCACATTCACATGCAAAAAATAGACACGGATGCCCACACACGCACTCACATAAACGCAGGCTCCTACAAGCAGACACCCAGCAGACAGGGACCCCTCTCATCCGTCTTCTATACAAGGAAGGTATTCGACCCCGTCTCTCTCTCTCTCTCTCTCTCTCTCTCTCGGGAGGGCAAAGATTCTCAATGATTAGTCTTGCCTTCCAGAGGAGGGGGGGGACGACTAATTCAATTGCGCAGACCCTCGTCTCCGCTTGGGCCGACTCCCAGTTCCATGAATGGAATCATCCTGATGCGGCCAAGCTGGGGGTGGGAGTAGTCGGCGCAACAATGTGTTTAGATCACTGGTTTGTATTTGGTTTAAACTTTTTGTCCCGGCACCGTGAGAGGAGGAGCTCGCGCAGGCCCGAAAGAGCAACTGTAGCTGCAGCGAGTGCGGCTGCAAATTGTGAGTCAAGATGAAGTGGGCTTCACTGGATGGCTGACAGCCTTATCAAAAAGGTGGAAACCAGCCTTTTTCCCCCCCCCAGATTCTTACGGTTATAACTTACAGCCGGGCTGCTATCAGTGCAGAACAATGGCAGCGGGTCGCATTCACTATCTGCCTGCCAAGTAAATACTCCGGTGCAGGCATAATCCTCCAACAGTGCGAAAACTCAGAGGAATATGTAGGCAGGCGGAATGAGGTTTGCAACAGCAAAATTAGAAATAGGCGGAATTACACGAGTCCTTCCCTTCGCCCTTAGAATAAACCCTTCAAACCTGCACGCCGTTTGAAGTGGACGGTTGAAAGGAATTGCATTTAGAATGATCCTCTCCCCGCTTTAAAAGCATATTGGCCCATGTACCAGTCCTGCAGACACAACCATTAAAGCAGGCGTGTCAAACTCAAATACACAGTGGGCCCAAAATTTAGCTAGTATGGAGCACACCGCCGGATGACACCCGACATGCAGTGCAGGGTCTGACAAAAATGGCCAAGATCGTTAAAAACGATGCACTTTAAAAGAGCTCATCAAGAACTTTTTTTTACATCAACAACTCATCTGAAAGGAATCAGTCCGCATTGTGGCAAAAACGCCGGCTTCAATGAGCCAATCAGGCCTGTGCGAGCAGGGGCGGCTGGCGGTGGAGCCGCTTCCTGAAGAGCACCGCGCCGTCACAGCGCGCTGAGGTCTGGAGAGACTCAACTGCAGCTGATGAAAAGGAAATGGCATCGGGTCGAGCGCCACACACCTACGACTTATTTTATGCATCGTGTGTGTTTTCACACACACACACACACACTCACACGTCTATAGACCAATAGAAATACTTCCACAGTTTTAGATTTTTTTTTTCCAATTAGCAGGACGTGACCTTTTCGTGTTGGGTGTACTCCTGTGAAATGTCCACCTAATTCACATTTACCAACACAGACACACAAACATGCACACACAAACGAGCCTGTGACGTCCTCACTCGACTGACTCGTCTCCACGAATGAGCCGTGAGGAGAAACTGACAAAAGGCATCATTTACATCATGCAAGGAATCACCAAAGCCCAGGTTTTTTTTGGTGTGTTTTTTTTTCCCTCTTGTTTAAAAGGAAGCCAGCGTCTGACTGCGGCGTCCCCGCAAGATAAGGCCGGGCTGTGCCTCTCCGTGAGCCGCCTGCCTGCCTGCCTGCCTGCCTGCCTGCCCGCCTGCTGCCTAATCTGCTTTTGCATCTCAGCCGTGAAGATATGGGACTCCTCTAATCCGCTGGCAGCGTGGACAGCTGCGTGCGGACATTTGCCTGTCTTCACCAGCACAAAGCCAGTTTAGTCAACAGTGGCGTGCATTTTTAATGAACTAAACGAGTGTTCACCTTTTCCGTTAGTCGGGAAGTTAAGATCCTCTAAAAATGCTTGATTGACTTTCTGGGTCTAAAACACCTTCTTTTATTTCTCCTTTCAAAACCGACTGAGTCCACTGCAATTTCGGCGACAAGTTGAGGCGATAACAATGGCAGTCACGTAACTCGACTGCCAGGGCAGGGGAACCAATTAAAAAGCTCGCTGCCGGAGCAGGCTGAGGAGCGAGGGAAAGTGAGGCGGAGGAATGAATGTGGACTAGGGCCGCCCATTGACGGAGAACAATACAGTTACTTTGAGACTGCTTCTTAATTTTTTTCCCTTCCACTGTTGTCCGCAGAGTGAAGGCCTTGCCCCTTTCTTGTCGGCTCCATTGTTGGCAGCAGTCAGGAGCCGCTCCCAATTTGCCTAATACACATTAAATACTCTGTATTGTTTGAGGAGTCAGGTGGCAGCGGCTGCGGCGAGCACACAAAACGCACACTTCTGTCAGCCTATGAAAAGGAGGCAGGGTTGATAATTAGAAACACAATTTCTGAGCCAAAGTAAGTCATAACTGACTAACTGTTTAAAAAAAAAAAAAGATCAAAGAGCAGAGGTCTCATTGTATTCTATTGAGGACTTTCTGCCAATCAAAATGCCTCATTTGTACGCCGGCGGCACCTTTTCACTGTAACGTTGAAAGCTTTTCTTTAGAATGGTCTGACAGGGAGAAAGAAACATTCGCCCCAGATGCCTTTTCGCAACCATGTCGTCTTAGTTTTACCCCTGTATCGCACAGACGGCTTCAAGTTATTTGACATATAAAAGCTTTTACTCAGTCTGATCGGGCCCAGGCAAAGTCTGCTGTACACGAAAAAAAAACATGAATGAGAAAACTGAGGAGCTGGATTTTGATGCATAAAGGAACATTGCAATGCTGAACGTAACCCTGTCATGGCTTCGCTGTAAACCATTTAACTGGACATAAACTATTTGTCCCCATAGGCACAAAGTGTCCCGTTAAACATTAGTTCAAGGCAAACCAGCTTTTTCTAGTCACACCAATAATCTGATTGGACTTATATATTTTTTTGGACAACCAGATCAGCATAATTTAAAAAAAAAGTGGTCAAAATGGCAATAACATCCAGAGTGAATTATTCAATTTGTCAACATTCCATCCATTTACTGCATGTGCTGAGTGCCAATTTACAGGCCAGAGAAGCAAGCTGTGCCTTTTTGCCCCCGGAGCCGGGCTGCAGCCAACGTGTCGACGCGCTGCCTGCTAGCCGCAGAGCCGAGGAGGCGACCGGTGAGGATGGCGGAGGAAAGAGGTAATTAAAGGGAAGGTGATCTCAGGTGGCTATTAAACGAGTGGTAAAGTAGTGAGATTAAAAAAGAGAAATGACTGCTCGCCGTCCGACTGGGAAGAGTTTCACTGGTGGGGATGGGAAGAGGGGCCGTGGGGGTTGGAGGAGCCGTTTCTGCTGCCGTTTCCTGCAGAGTCAGCAGACTGTGGCTGAATCCAAGGCGGCTTATCTTTCAGCAGAAATACAGAAGCTCTGCGAAAGGCAGGGACGAGGGGGGAAGCTGAGGAGCAGCGGCGAGGAGTCGCTGTTGTGGAGCGAGGGTAAAATATGCTGCTTCTGAGCAGCTCCACTCGCAGACCTTTGGGTTTCTTCAAGGGCCTCGATCAGAGCAGCGTTTACAATGAGCAGAAGTCCAATGTGTAACATGAACTGGGATATACTGGCATATTAAAGGAAAAAAAATACACATATACTCGGATGCAAATTATCGATTAATTAATTGATTGCAACTTTTCCAGAGAACCTAAATTTCACAATGAAAAATGTGTAAGGAAGACATTATTTAACCCTTAAATAATATTGAGGGTCCAATGTGACCCATTTTTACATTAGAGAACAGTAAAAACCATCAACATGTATCCTCTGACTTTAAGTTAAACTCTAATGGGTCACATTTCAACTTAAAAAAAATATATAAAAAGTTTAAAAGTAACTTGTTCTAGGTATATTATGAACATCACAGTATCTACAGGTGAACTGCTCTTTCCTGCCACTACACTGTTATAATATTAACTGTCGTGTAATATCGTGGGGCGTTTCAGCCTGCGTTCTGCTTGACAGGTTCTTCAGCTGACCAGCGTGGCTGAAACGGATGGCTCCATTACCCAAATAACCATGGCAGGACGGCCGTGGCCGTAACTCTACACACTATAAAAATACAGGTGTATATACGTGCATAGCTGTTAAGTCTTACACACTGACACTTTAAAGCGCTGTCTGAAGTGCACTAGTGCGCCCATTTGGCAAGGGAATAAAGGAAGAGTTGCAAGTCAAACTCGAAACAATTACATCATACTCAAAATACTGCGTACCCACTGAATATTTACACCCATGCCAACAGAGTGGGTGACAAAAAAAACAGCTTATAAGAGAGATTTTCAAACACAAACATAACAAAGCCACAATCAAAGAAAAAATGTGCGCCTGACATCAGGGGAAAAAAGATAAAAACAAAAATAAAAAAAAAATCAATTTGTCCAATTTACCACATTGTTAATTCAAAATCCTACCAATCTAAATTAAATAAATTAAGATAAAAACACTAGAAAGAGCAGCAAAGGTTTCCCACCTAAACTTTGTCCTGCTGCTGGTCTTGCACGCAAGTGATTCTGCTTGGAAGGACATCATTCACTCATCTTGTGGAGGAAGTGACACGGCGTACCACCCCCACCACCAAAGTGATTTCCCTCAACGGCCTGCTGGCCTCCGAGATCAGTAACCCACGGTGGACGAATCTGGGATTCAACAGTCCAAAAGACAAAACGCCCAAGTCCATTTACAAAGAGCGGAATCTGACAAAGCAGCATTTGTCTCGTTGCCAGACGGAGAACAAGCTCCCCACAGACACGACGACACGACGCTCTGTGTGCGACAACTTCAAGCGAACAAGATTGCTCCAAAACAACCTCAATCCTAATTGGCAGAGGAGGGCATATTAATAGTGAAATATTTTCATGAAATTTTACCCAGGTGCAGACATGAGCAAATTATTGTTTGCAGGGGGTGGCCTTTACAAAAAATTGGCACATTTCACTTGAAATCCCAATGTTTTCAGTCATCCTACAGAAAAAAAGAAAGCCGAAGGCATCACGCAGGGCGATAAAGGAATCTCAGCATCGCCCAGTATGAGTTTGCCACTCCCAAACAACAACTGCCTGCCTGCCGAACACAAGCTCGTTAAAAGATTACTAAAACATTTTATGTAGAAGCAGGAGGCCCTTTTTTATCTTTTAAAAGACCAGACAGATTTAACTTCAGGGTGCCAAGGAGACACTTTCTCATGAGGACAAAAGTGTGTTTGCCAAAACATGGAACCACTTGAATTTTGACACATTTTACAAAAGCAGTAGATAAAAGCACAGCACGTGCACACGCAGATCCCTCAGCAGCCACCAGCTGCCACTTGCAAACCCCTCGGCAGGAGGCTTCAGAAGCTATCCTAAAAAAAAAAAAAAAAAAAAAGGTTTGCCGAAATATGAATAACTGCACATACTATCACTGAATAGACCTGTAGACATTCATGTCCTACAATATATCTAAAATTAACTGAGGTAATTCACTTTGTTGCCCCCATATATTGTTGTTTGAGTGGAAGTTTCCATAAGGCACCATGGCTTCAGTTGGTTGCCCTGCTTCCATTCTGTGCATCTCAGACTACAAATTTAATCCACTTGTTGCATTGTTCTTTTTAACAGCATACAGATAAAATTGTTGATGCATTTCTTGTTCAAGACCTTCATCTTTTGGAAATGAGGCTGGAAGTCTATTTCACAGTAAGAAACCACCGACTGCTGAGCTCATGTTCAGAATATTAACAGCTTTTTTTGCAAGGCAAATCTTGGAGACTATTTGGGGTCATTTTATTTCCCCAGATTATTTCTAATCTTGAAGTTTCACTTTCAAAGAATGTCCTTAGATCATTTTTCAATTTTCTAGTAACATAGGCATATTTTCACTAAATATGAATCAATAAATCAATCATTAAGGTCTTAGATAGCAATGTTGTCAAAACTAATATTCATGGTAATATATTCTGCGACAAGATATCTTGCAACAAAATGTGTAAAACCCTACCACTGATCTTGAACCTACAGCTCCATTCACAGTTTTCACTTTGCTTTGCCCGATGTTTTAATTCTGCTTTTTCGCCACTACGCCAAGATGCTTTCACAGCCTTTTTACCCCTCCAGAAAATACCGGCGAACACATGTGCAACCCCCTGCCCACGGTGGGACGGACAAATAAAGGCTATTTTCACCCACTTCATTAACACTTAGCTTTTCACTTGTAACGTAAGCCAGTTGCTACACTCAGAGCGCAACCCCAGAAAGAGGCTGGTGTTTACAGCCCCACATAGCAGTGTACGCTGAGTGGTGTTTGGTCTTCGCTCTCTGTCCTGGAGGCCCTGGCAGCACTCCCATGTACTCTCCACCAACTAATAAACAAAGAATGGTTTCCCTTATATAGTTCTTTTCAAACTCCACAGCAAGCGGCATCAGCGGCTCCGAGGAAGGCGGGGAGTTCAAGCGAGGATCTTTCTGACAAAACGCTTCGCGGCCGAGAGCAAGAAGAGAGCACCGGCGGTCAGAGCGTGTCGTACATTAACCGCTACTTAAAGTGCTATTTCTGGTTGTGTCCATCTGCACAATGTTGCAGAGTCTGTTGGATTGGACATGCATACGAGTGGGCTGCAAAAGCAAGGGAAAATTTTGTACAGTTCAAAAAAGCAAAAATAAGTCTTGATGTTAATGTCAACAGTTTCTCAATGTTTCAAAAAAGATCCTTCAAGTGTTTTGATTTTTAATAATGAAAAAGAAAAATGCTCTCCTTATCAAATATGCCCTCGCGGCATCAAACTTGTCAATGTGCCCTTTGCACCAGGATTAACTGACAGGAGGAAACAGCAGCATCCAGCTGAGCAGTCTTGGCAGAGAACCATATGCTAACCCAACACAAGCTCATCACTCTCAATTATCAATGCACCGACTAATGAATTCAGATCGACCCGCCTACTCCGTTTACTACGTGCGTGTCAATCAGCTGGTGCTATATTTTATTTATCTATTTACTTTTTTAAACACTCAAGCAGACACAAGTCAGGCCAACAGAGGGAAGCCACATTCGCTGCCAAAAGGTAGTAGTAGTATTAATAGTAGTGTTTTATTGTCATTGCACAAAAATACAAAATAAAATTATGCCAGTGAGGTCTGCTGTTATCATAAGTAAAATACAATGAGATCAGGATGACAGTACAAATGCAACAAGAAAATAAATAACACCAATAATAATAATAAAAAAATGTGCAGCGGTTTATTGCAAATGCCCTTAGTTACCATAACGAAGGTGCTCCACCCATCCCGGTGGTATTCCTTCCTCACACCCACCCCTCCACGTCCTAAAAACCCATTAAAAAAGGGGGACAAATGCTTTCTCGCTGAACAGGCTTGGAAAGTGATGGGACAAAACATTCAGTTTGACAAATGTACCACCAAGTCTGCCTCATTACTCGGATACAGCAACCATTGCAGAAGTTTTCTCACATTATTACTTTGCTCCCCGAATTTGGCCCTGATGCATTGCAGTTAGCATTCACTGTCATACATCATGAGAAATGTCAGGGGGAGGAGGGGAAAAATCTATTTAGCCACAGGGCACTTCAACTCGACAACACATTTCCATTAATTGGTGTTTGATTTCAGGCAAATTGCATTCAGCAGACGTAAATGAAATAAAATGACATGGGGGAAAGAAACAAAATATCTCGCAGAAGAATCGTGACTAGAGTGCGACGGCGCGACAAATTAAAATGTATAGTCATTGTCATGTCATGTCAACATGCACAATAGGTATATGGCAGTGAACAGCAATAAACTGCATTCAATATCCCAGCCATTCATCCTCAGCTGTAAATTTGGCCCAGGTGGCCACCCCCCTGGAGATGTTACTGACCGAACTCTGGAAGTAAAGACTTCAAAAGAGTAATAAAAAGTCAACTTAGTGAGTAAAGGAAGGAAAGGAGATGTTTTGAGGAGGCAGTGCTTTCTTTCCAGAGTAATCAAGAAATGACACAGCATGCAGTTGAGACACTTCACTGTGACCTGATGTGTATTTCTCAATAAAACCATGTTGCTGGAATAGAAATCATGATCCTACTTGTCTGCATGTTCAACTCACTCTCGGGCTCTACGTTAGCAGTAAACCAAAGGTAAAAAGGAATTGGCGCTGGTCCGTTCAGTACTTTCGCCATATCGCCATTGCAACACTCTTCCTTATCACATATTGTTACTTCACATATTTCCCCGATATCACACATTCCTGGCTAGACTGCACAAAGGTGCTACTTCGAATTGAGTCCATTCAAGTGGCTTAGAAACACAATATTTCCTCCTTTCCACTCAGCAACACTGGCAGCATTACAGCCTCCCTCCAGCAGGGCGGCCCCATTCCGACGACGTAACTCCATGGGCAGGACAGCAAGCAAACATTTGCGTGAAGAATTCATCCTCGCAACAAAGCATAGACGGCCTGGGCCTGCGGAGGGCGCCGAGATATCTTTTCAACACGGCCAGAACGATGATCCCTCAGTCCAGCTCAACAGAGCCCCGAGCTGCTCCTGCTCTCACCTCCTGGGGAGATTCCAATTCCGATGCGGAGATTGTTTCCACAAACCGCAACATGACAGGGACCAAAATAATTTGACCTGCGATACAAATGTTTAAATTCGCCAACAAAGACACAAAAGCTTGCTTGCTCTGGAGGCCCAGTTGGTTCCCTTTTCTCTGATTGTACAAAGCGCTTTGAGACGTCTTTGGATGTGATTTAACGCTGTACAAATAAAAGTTGATTGATTGATTGATTGATTGATTGATTGATTGAAAAGCACACAGAGTTAACAATTAATTGATTATCAATCTATTGTCAAATAAGAATTTAATCGATTAAATTAGTCGCAATTAATTGAACATTTTTTACACAGTTTTTTTTTTTTTTTTTTTTTTAATGGCGTGGTGTATACCTAGAACAAGTTACTTTTAAACAACTTTAAAAAAAAAAAAAAAAGTTGAAATGTGACCCATTGGAAGTCAACTTTAAGTCAGAGGATAAATGTTTACGGTGTTTTTACTGTTCTCTAATGTAAAAATTGGTCACATTCAACATTATTTAAGGGTTAAATAATGTACACATTTTTCATAGTGAAATTCAGGTTCTCCTGAAAAATTGCCGCTTATCAAATAATCATTAATCGATTGATAAGGTCAATCAACTAACGATTAATGAATTCATCAATAATTTGCATGCCTAACGCCGAGCAAGTGTGAACATTTGTTCCCTATGATTAGAGCGGATGGGAAGAGGAGGAGGAGCCGACAGCTGAGGGAGCTTTAAAGCAACAGGGATGAAAGAGGCTCGGACTCGCTCGAGGTCATGTGAGATAATGTCTACATTAGGTGCTCATCCTCTGGTTTTTGATGAGCTCTCATCAGTCCTGTTACTGTTTTTTATTTAGAATGAATTTAAAATAAAAACAGCAGTCACCTTCACAGAGAGAGAGACGAGGAAAGTGGAACTGAAAGCATAAAATCAATCCGACAGACAGGCAAACACACGGTGACTTTGCCTGTGGAAGCCAACCTGTAATCTTTATTACAATAGGCATGTCTTTCTAACCTTCGGCATCTACTGCATTTCCTTTTCGACTTGACAGAGAAGAAGCAGCCCTCGAGCAGTGAGGGGAAGAGGAGGGAGGATGAAAATGACTTTCACGGCCCAAAGCAGCACACAGTGAGTGAAGCATAAGAGCAAATCAAAGAGAAACGCGAAAATGGCAGTGCCGACCAGGCTGCACGGGCAGGCAGCGGCCAGTCCAGTCGACGCCCTGCATTCGCAGGGCCGGCGCGCTGATGTGCAGGGAGCAGCAAACACCTGATTAGGTTACGTTTCTGCCCTGGTGACTGAGAGGCATGAGC
Organism: Thamnaconus septentrionalis; assembly: GCA_009823395.1. Lineage (NCBI taxonomy): Eukaryota > Metazoa > Chordata > Actinopteri > Tetraodontiformes > Monacanthidae > Thamnaconus > Thamnaconus septentrionalis. The sequence continues at coordinate 4,091,285 of CM020505.1, read as the reverse complement.
TTCGAGGTGGCAACCATGGCAGCAGGGACTTCTGCCAGAGACGCACTCCAGTAATAGCAACAGCGCTCGGCTGCAACCCGAAACATTTCAGCACTTGATCTACTTTCGGACCAGGAGGTCGGCGTGACAGCTCGCTCCGGCCAGAAGCGGCCGAGAACGAGGGGGCTGGAAGTCAAGCCGGGAAAACGCCACTCTACCAACGAGCCCCGAGGGAAAGCTTTGTGATTAGAGTTTACGTTTATCCAGTTTAGCATTTAGACAATTTGAATTTTTTTTTTTTTTTTCAGAAAAAAAGGCTTACGGAGTCCAGCGAGCATCGGGCCACAGGAAGCTCATAAAAAGGACACTTAACTTCAGGAATAGATTGTATTTATTTCAAAGTTCTAAACTTAAACGAGAAGACACGCGGCGGGTCGCCACAGGCTTCCAGACAAAACTTAACCTGCTGTCGTCCTCTGACATTTTACGGCCCTCACAAATGCATAGCATTTACAGACACGTGACTTTGATGTCCTCCTTGACAAACAGTTGTGCAGCTTTTCTAGCACGGACCCTAAATAGACAGAATGAAAGTTACTTCTCATCTTTGTCGCAAAACTTCCTGCTTTACAATCTACTTAACACGATAAAAGCAGACGAGCAACGAGCCTTCAATCTGCTGCGATAAAGAGTAAAAAAAAAAAACTTTTTAAAAGAGAGACTGCATTAAGTGTTGGGCAACATGAGGCTCATCACCCATCACTATGACAACTGCTGCTCCAGACTGCTCAGCATGACCACATTTTTGTCATTTTAATCCAGACCAGGGGTCCACTGAGCGGCATCCCGACACACACACACACACACACGCTGCTGCGTGGCACCAGTTGCTTCGACAGACTGCACATCCTGGAACAGACTTCATGTTTAAATATAGTTCTTTTAAAAAAAAAGCAGGAGAAAGAAGATTAACATGGCAACCATTTCACCCTCCTTGAGGGACACGCCGTTCACAACCAATCAATTAGTACGCGGCCACTTGTCAAATAGTAAAAAGAAATAGTTGGGCGGTGTGTCACTTGCAGGCAGCGACTGTCCACGCTCGTGTTTGTGATGCAACACTCGGTGCACGGCTGAGTGAGTGGGAGGCAGCCAACCAGAACTTAGTGGGAGGAGAAAAAAAAAAGCTGAAGGTAGACGGGAATGCCAAGATGCAAAATCTGGTCGAACGCCTCTCTTCCCATGGCTTGGACGGAAAGAATTTCAGGGAAACACACTTTTCTAATCATATGCATTATTTTCAACATGAAAAGAAATGAAGCTTTTTAAGATCTACACCCCATTTGGCGCATAAACCTTTTTTTTTTCCACATAAACAAGAAATATGGAACCTTATACAGAAGATTTTATGGGTTCTTTGCGCTCACTGGCTCATGCCAAGAGAAATCTTTTTACAGTTTGAAAGGTCCAGGAACTGCAGGGGCTCCCACTCGCTCACAGGAAGTCCTGCTTGGAATCTTGTGATTTGACTCTTATGTTTAAGGTTACGCATGCCTTGGCTCGGTCACAACTAAGCGTGAAATTCTGCGATATTGTCAACTTGAACTCGGCCAGACATTGCACCGTTCCGATTCAGTCCTCAACTCAGTCCTTGGCTGCTGCTGCCGTCACCAGCGCCACCAGCACTGGACTCTCCATTACACACAATACCACAGCGAGGTGTTCAAAAACATCAATATACGGAAAGCTCTACGTTCCGCAGGAGAAAGGCAGTCAGCCCTGTTAGAGCTCAGCCAGTGCTGTGAAAATTGCCCTGTCAGAGAACCGAGATGAAGGGATTCATCTTTGACACGATCGGCGGTGAACTTCACTTGACTTCTCCGTGACAGTGATTCGCAAATGATGCAGATAACTTGTAAACATGCTGATGAACGCATTGGCACGCCGTTTATTTTCACGGCATGATCACTTTGCCATCATATTAGAATGTGGACGGTGGCCAACTGTGAGAGTCACAGGAGAAGCGGAAAGGACAAGGTGCTTATTCTTGCTTTTACAGCAGCTTAAGATGTTTAGACGAGAGGAGCAACGAGGGGAGGGGTATTAACTTTTGCGTCCTTCCATTTACGTGAACAAGTGAAAATTGGATAGTTTGCATGCCAGGCTGACGGTCGGCGGAAAAAATACCTGGGCGTGAAATGTCCTCCTACAGAGCGCTGAGTAGAAACTAATAGCGCGACAGTCATCTAAAACAGGCTCTCATAGCCATACGTCATAACACTTGCTGCGGATCGACATTCTGATAAACGCATCAAGGTCATGAGCGCAAACGCAGCTCAGTAAACTGCCATTGTCAGTAAACCTTCTACTCACACGTCATTATTTGAATAGGCTAAGTGAGCTATGATATCATCGTGTGACATCAGCCACTTTGTTCGGCCAGTTTACACAGCCGGGAAAGAAGGTTGCAATATCAGAAGATTACATCCTGGAACCTGTGCTCAAAGTCTCTGCAGATCCAGGGGAGCGGGCACTCCACTGTCAAGTAACCTGAAAAAAAATTAAAAACCCGAACCGCAACAACAGCGTTGCATTTGATGGAAAAACTGTGTGAACACATCCAATTCAACCACACGTCTTTGCAGGAACACTACTAACAAACTACTACTAACAGGGATATTTGACCTTCGTGGACAGTGATTTTCCACCATGAAAGTAGGGCATTTCAGTAGAAGCATGCAGTGCTAATTTCTGCAAATTAAACTATTCATTAAAACAACAGTGGTGGGTATACCACAACAAAAACTGTCCTAACAACTTCTCAGGTGAACTTTTTGTTAGGGGTCATCTTGGCCTCCTGATGTCATAAGGTAAACAGCCTGATAGAGGACTGTTTAAATAGAAACGGTCATTGATTGATCAAAAACTTGAGTTTGGCAGTAAGGTACTGAAACAGCAACCAGTTGGACATGTGTCTTCAAAAATTCTGACAAGGTCAAAGGACGTTCATCTGTAAAGGTGCATTTTTCGCACATATCATATCATATTCAAAGTTGTGAGTAGCACAATAGATAATATAGAACAAGCCCTCTCCGTAAACAGCAGATTTATTCCCCAATCTTTGGTCCAGAGCACTAAACTAAAGAATTATGTGTTACTTGCAGCTTGACACAAACTGTCGAAGGTTGCAGCCAACCTTTTGCCCTATTGCACACAGAGTAAATCAATAATCAATAAAATGAGTGACCTCTCATCTGCCAGGAAAGATTAGCCTTGACTGCCAGAAGAAATGGCCCGTGAAGGTTAGTCCCGTGGGCCCTAAGACAGGAAGCTTTGGGTCACGCAGTGGTGTATTCAGGAGCTTCTTTGATCAGTTGGTATCATCAGTTGGCCAATAAAAAAAAGAACTCTCCTTCAAACTTGCAGCGGAGTTAATACGCTCAGATTACACATTGAGATATAATACCCACACCTGTCAGGTAAAGGTAAAGCAGCTTTGTTGTCATTATACCCAAAAATGGCAAACACGTTTGTTTGGAAGGAATCAAAGTGCTTTTCCTTCCCTCCATCAACTCAATAATTGCACAGCTACAAAGTGAACAGCAACTATATCGATCGCTCACTCTCGAGCACTCAATGGCTAATTCTCTAATGGCTACGTGAACATGTTCACGAAGGAAGGTTTTTTTTCTCAAGTCAGGGGTCGAGTTGTTTGATCAGTTTAATAACTGCCGCGTGGTAGAAAAGGGCAGCGACTGATCACTGTCACTGTTAACCACGAGGCTGGTGACATTTTCGCCCAGACGAAACACAGATGAGCGGCAGGATAAACACCGAGCGGCTCACCAGAAAAGGAGCTGCCATTTTAAAAAGGACAGGTTTGACACTTGGGAGAGAACGGCTGACATTCTTCTCGCTGTCGCGCACCTTTGAAAAGAGACAAGTTCGCCCGTGATTTAAAATTCACTCATCTGCTCCTCCCTCATTTGCCGACGCGGTGACATTTTCCAACTGTTCCACACTTTCACGTGGAAGACAGAGGAAGAGTCGTCGCTGTGTCTCCTTCTCGCTGCTCTTGTGCTCACTCAACCTGATGCAGCTCCTGCCAAGGAGGCGACAGGAGACATTTTAGCTTAGAGAGTCAAACTGGACAAGCGGCATGGAGATGAGCTCTGTTGTCTTCCTTTTATATTGTTGCTAGGGTACCAACAGTGGGCCCTATCATTTCAAACTCCAGGACCATTACTTGAATTAGAAATTGTCACCAGCGCTTTCATTGACAAAATTGTGAGGAGCAAATGAGTTGAATTTATGTTTTGCTTTTTTTGTGAGCGGTGGGGGGATATGGGGAATTCCAGAAGGAAGATAGCTACACTATACGATACGATAGCTGGCAGCAACAGTTTCCAAAAAGCCCCCCCTGCAACATTAGACATAGCTGGAGGATGTGTAACAAACCAGTGAGAGGAGAGCGCTCGTTCCTGAGGCATTACGTACACACTGGAGCCTGAAGCGAGAGAAAAAAAAGGCAATGTGTCTTTCTCTGACAAGCCAGGGTCCAGTAAGCCAGCACGGTGGGGGGTAGTATGTGTAGTGTGCGTGTGTGTGTGCGTTAAACACCTCCCAACAGGCAAGTATGTTTGTATGTATGCATGCATGTATAAAAAAGAAACTTGAGATAAACTTAGATTAGAAGAGCAATAAATCCTGTTAATAACAGGCAAAATCGCATCCTAAAAAACAAATATGCACCTGTAAGAGTGTCATATTGACTGTCAATATTTATCAAATTCCAAAAACAGTTTACTACTAAACCGCCATGGGACTTTGCTTGCAACATCAAACGTGGCTGGCATCATTGCCTGCTCATCAACCCCCTCAGACAGACCCACTTCAACCCATTTCGAATGACCCTGATGCGAGGGGCGCTGCCTCCTCGTTGACCAGCCACAGTCACATTGATCCACCGGCTGCACTACAAGCATGGAAGGTATTGATCTATTGTAACGACCGATCATGCAGTTCCATTTTCCCTGCGTCTCCCACTGAATCGGACGTGTATTTAAACACACACACACACACACACACACACACACACCGGGGCTCTGCACTCTGCAGGTGAACTGACAGCGTGTCACCGCTTATTAAAAAGGCGCGTGCGTGCTCCCTCCACGGAAGGGGTGTGGTGCCGGAGGAACCGCGCTTGCAGCCGTCCAGGTCGAACGACGTGACCCGAAGGAGTGAAGTGGAGCTAGCCGGTGTTGCATCTGCATCTCACTGTGCGTCCTTCCTTCCACACATCCCCACCGACGCCGCTTCTCACAATCACCTTGAGCGCAATGAGCGCCGCGTCTTTAAATGCATGAACAAAACACTGAAGAAGAGGGGGGGGAATCAACGCCCACGGCTGCAAAGTTATCCCGCATGCCGGTATTATTCTGACACGCCGAGGCTCTCATGTGCGCCTCGTCCTCGCGTCCCTTCTCTTCCCAGACCCTGTTGTGCGCAACGCAGCAAGACTCGCCCGTGGTTGGCCGCCCCTTCCACCACCACCACCACCACCACCACCCTATCCCCGCTCCCCAAACCGTGAATTATTATCGAGGGAGGGGTGAGAAAAGTTGGGGGGGGGCAAAGGAGGCGCCGGGGTGGCAATCGCCTGGAAGGCTGAGTGGCGATCTTGGCTGAGGTGGTGCGTCGTTAACATGGCGGAGACCCTGACCGCCGGTGCAACTCTGCATGCACACCGCCCCCCTACCTGAAGCACATGCAGCCTCGGCTTGGACGCCTCCTCTCTCACACACACACACACACACACACACACACACACACACACACACACACACACACACACACTGCAAGCGACTCCTGCAGCGGTAAAGTAGTAGGGAAACGCAGCCGGCGTCTCTTCAGAAGACACCAATCCCCCTCGACTCCAACAAGTTTCGTCGCTTCATTCGAGCATCACCGCCTCTTTATTTCGCCCCCTTTCGAGAGCCAACTTGTGCGCGCGGTCCGCAGCTGAATTATTAGAGTACGCGTGGGCTTCGCCGTCCACGCGCGACCACAATGGGGTTTCACGCAACGCGCCGTGTTTTTTTTTTTATTATTGTTTCGCGTTGGCAGAGAGAAGGTCAGACGGATCGGGTATGTCTGCAGCGGGAGGGGAACGGAGAGATGGACCGTGGAATAAAAGCCGATCACCGGCACGGGAGGACCTACCTCCGGCTCCTCTTACTGGGGCATTTCAGGCGACTCGGGCCCCGAGAAGATGCACACCGGTTCCGCTCCTGAGCAGTAAAGAAAAATATCCTCCGCGCTGAGTAGAAATTTCCAAGTGGACAGACAGTGTGCGAGCAGCGGCAGGCAGCAGCACCACTCTGAGTGTGTGTGTGTAAACTGGGAGGTGGAGGGGAGTGGAGGGGAAGGAAGATTATCCCACGGTGGGGCAGAGAGGAAGTACGTCATCCGCAATGGACCGAGCGTTTTGTAGTCCATCTGCGCAACCTCGCACTCCCACAGGCGACCAGCGCGTTTTATTCAGTCAAAACTGAGTCTGTATACTGTATTTTTTTTATTTATTTTTTGATGTATTTCTTTTAAAGAAACAGAACAGAAATAAGAGCACCTACAAAACAAGAGTTGAAAGAAAATTCAGTCACAAACACCTGCTCAAATATTTGAGAGGAAGTGACAAAAAAAAGTTTATTGTTTGCTTTACTGTTGTTCTGGGTAACTTGGAGGCCATCTTAAGACTTGTGCCACAGACAGACAGACAGATAGACAGACAGACAGATAGATAGATAGATAGATAGATAGATAGATAGATAGATAGATAGATAGATATGTTCTAAGATTCCCCATAAATTAGCAGATGTTTAATATTTTCAAATCACTTTCAGGATAGGCTGCACCCAACCTGAAATTGGCCTTTCAATGGCCTATTCACATTAGTTATTTTAGTGTAGTTCACCTATCCCTGTGGTTTTATTTCGTTTTCCTCCCCCATCTCCCTTATCTATATCCCACTCTTGTGAAGCAACTTTGGGTTTTATGAAAGGCGCCATATAAATCAAAGTTATTACTACTCTCACCACTTGCAGTTATGTTCTGCATGCTGCAAGTTGACTGCTGCGTGGCTGCTAGTTGTCAGGGTGCAGGTGGGTGAAATGTGAGGCTGAAAAAGGGAGGAGGAGGGGTTAAAGATGTTGACCTGAGCCTGAGGAGGACAATCAGAGCGAGATTCCACGCATTCTGATGGAACCCCTTGATACTGTTGTGGGGATTAACACGTCTGCCTCTCTAATCTCTACTTCTACAAATGGCAAATAACAGGTATCAGCCCCTTTCAAAGGAAAGTACACCTGTAGAAATATTATTTTATGAGTTATGTCTTTCATTTATTGAAAATATGTGGTTTAAAACAGCTACTTGTGACTGAAGTTAGAACCACTGGAAAGTTAATACATTTGAAACAAAAAACAACCTTTAGAGATTTAAATTATTCTTAGTTCTAATGCTATTATTACTGTGGTTTCCCTCTCAACAAGTCCCTGCAGGCAAGGGAAGGAGGGGAAAGACTCCTTTCAAGTTCTGCAGACCTACCACATCAACAGCGGTGATGTCAGGCTTTGGTCGGTGTTGGCTCAGGGTAAAAGTAAATGGAGCATGGATTAACCACTTGGTTCAGGGAGTAGCTGTTGGGATCTGGTTGTTTAAAACGAAGTCGTGCGCAACCTGTCTCGGACCTCTGTAATTGAAGTTAGATCAATGCTGCCACCTTGTGGCTGAACAGCGCACACTACACAGCTACGCTGCTGTATGACCGATCTCTAGATCAGGCAGTTGTTAGTATGGCGGTTGCATCCAAAATGTCTACAATATATGTTGGTCTCAGGTGAATGAGGTAAAATGAAGAATCAATCTTTACTACATAATCAGTGCGCATGTGCTGTAATGTGACAAGCAAGAAACCAGACGTCAGAAACCTACTTTAGAAAGACATTAACATTGGCACAGAAAATAAATTTACACTCACCAAGTCAATGACTGAATGCATTTACAACAGAATATATGGTATATTGTTCTAAATGCCTTCAAATATAGATATTGCATAATCAAAACAGCAAAATTATCAAATATGTACATTGTTCCGAGTCTTTTTCTATCTTTTTTATACATGGCTGACAAGGATGTTATGAGTACTCTGTATCCAAATGGGCAGTTCTGAACAAAAATGTTTAACAATTAACTATGGGTTAAAAAAAAAAAAAAAAAAAAAACCTGTGACCCTGAGCTCAGGAAGAAGCGGGTATGGTAGATGAATGAATGATAATTAAACCGTTTTCTTCCGTTTCATGTCAAACAAATCTTGCGCATTATATCTTTATTTCAACACCACATACTGAGTTCAGTGACACCATTTGTTAAAACTTAAACACATTCAAAACTCTTCCTCAAGTCTGTGTCCTCAGCTTTTTGCTTTGGCTCATGGATTTCTGATTCCATCCCTGGCAGACTGGTCCTTCGGCGTGCGGCAGTCTCGATTTTCTGCACAAGCTCCACATCCCATGGATGAGTCACAAAGCTGACAACCTCCACGTCCTCCAGTCCTCCTGCCCTCCCCACTCTCCCTGCTCTGTGGATGTAGTCTGTGTGTGATTCTGGACAGTCATAGTTGACAACCAAGCGCACCCCGGATGTATCCAGGCCTCGGGATGCTATGTCTGTGCACACCAGCACGTTTGCCGTGCCTTTCTGGAAGGTGCGGAAGATTCCTGCGCGCACAGCAGCGGGCATTTCGCCTTGAAGACGCAGGTGCTGCACCCCCATCTCCTCTAAGGCGTATCCCAGCCAGTTGACGGTAGCAGACTTGTTGCAAAACACCACAGCAGAGCCCCCTCCTCTCTCCTGCTGGAGCTGCTTGAGCAAATGCTGGAGCTCCAGGATTTTGTCCACACCCTTTACCTTCAGGAAAGTCTGCTTGACATGTGGCATGAGGAAGTGCAGCATCTTGCTCTTTATCACCGACATGCTGCCGAGATCAGTCACCTTGCTGAGCACCTCGCCGACACCACCGGGGAAGGTGGCCCCCACTACCAGGAGCTGGGTTTTGTGGCCCAAGCCTCGTGTTTCTTTTGGGTTGCTAGCAATGTTAGTGTGAAGGAGGATGCTCTCCAGCATGTCAGCAAAGCTCGGGTCAAACATGGTGTCGGCCTCATCCACCACGAAGAAGTTCAGCTCGCTCAGGTCGAGGCAGCGTCTGCGCAGGGCCTTGACAAGGGCACCGGGCGTCGCCACCAAAATATCCGGCTGATCCTTCTTGAAGATCAGCTTAATGTGTCCTACACCTCGTCCTCCACCCACAGTGCGTGTCAGGAAGCCAAACGGGGTGCACAGTGTCCTGGACACAGTTGCCACTTGCTCGGCCAGCTCTCTGGAGGGCACAAGGATCACATTGCGAACTTTGTGTTTCTCCTCAGTGTTTGCCTGTTTCTCAGCCTGCAGCCGTTGAACTATGGGCACGAGGTAGCACAGCGTTTTCCCGCTGCCCGTCTCAGCGGCACATAGAATGTTGTGACCTCTCATGACCTTAGGGATGGCCTGCCGCTGCACAGTGGTGGGATGACGGATGTCCAAACTGTGCAAAGTCTCCACCAGCTCCTCGCAGATTCTGAGCTTCTTAAACGACGTTTTCTCGGCCACATCCTTCTCACTTTCTGCAACAAACGGCGCAGATTCGTTCACGGAGTTGATCGTGAAATAGTCACCCCATGATTTGTTATGTTTCCACCCCTTCGAGGAGAGTCTGGGCTCCTCGAACTTTCCGAGAGTGTACCCTGCAGACTGGTTCAGATCGGGGTTTCTGCTCTGGATCAGAAGCTTTCCGGGTCTGACGGTATTGATCTTGTTTTTGCCCCGGGTTTCTTTGACGTTCTCAACGCGCTTCTGCAGGTAGCGCGGAATACGAATAACTGGCGTCTCCTCTTGCTGTCCTCCCTTGTCACCAAAAGGAGAGTGACTGGAAAAAACACGGACAACGCAACTAACAGGAACTATGACACGCTGCGAGCCGAAAATTCCACCAGAAAAAAGTGCTCTGGACGCCGCTAAATAACCAACCTTCAAGGACTGCATGTTAGCTGAATTGTTAGCGGCGATGTCAAGTTAAAAAAAAAAAAAAAAAAAAAGGAAAGACGACGTGACGTGGCAACTGGTCGTCTAAGAAGAAACAATTCCAGCGCTCCGGAAAACAAAAAAAAAACAACCTTCAATGTGTTTAGAATCCAGAATAAGTCCTTCATTTTCCATCAGACATACGCACAGCCATGCGCGTTTGGCGAGTGTTGATGACGTCACTGGGACGCGGCGTTTTAGAGCAGATAGAAAGTCGGTGTGGGGTATGGGGGGTCATCTGTATACAGTGGAATGCTGATTTTCGATATCGTTGTGATTGCAATGAAAAGTGTTCACGGACATTCTTAAACAACCATTAACAAAGTAAATCTTTTGCCCATAACCTTATTCTGACTACTCGTCTATTTATATTTTTCCTTAAAATACAGAATTGTCCCGTATTTGACAATGAAATGGTGCCGTTTTGAATCAATACTGTACGGGGTTTGTCCCGTATTTGTCCCGTATATCTGAGTTGTCTTGAACGTATTTTTTCCCCGACGCAAACTCACGTTCGTTTCCATAGAGTTTGCGTTCAAAACCGTAATCTACGTCGCTACAGGCAACACCATTGCGCAATCCATTCACAACAACGGCGTACTGGCTGAGTAGCTTGGGTAGAGTCAGGATCGCTTGTTCTTTTCAACTTTACTTATTTTATTCCTATGTAAAAGCCAACCATCCTGCACTTTATTGATTGTTGTGTAAAAATATGTTCAATTCAAAGATTTCTAATGTCTATTGGTAACAAGCAGTTCAAACTATGTGAACCATACACTTTTTTAAACCCTATTTCAAGTTTTATTAAAAATTTCTTTTTAAATATTTCCTAAATTAAATAAAACATGATATAACTTCACCGTTTTATTTCTCCACCTTGTCAGTGAACTGGTTTTAATCCTGCACATTGTGTGCCTGTTCTACCAGTCAATCAATTGGAGGGTCGTTACCCTGCTGATCACTGGTGAATCAGCATTGCCTGAGGTACAGAAAAGTCAGAGATTGTCATGGATTAATGTTGGACGAAAAAGAGCGCTGTCATCGACGTAACCGTGACTGTCGATAACTGTTTGCATTACTCCATCCAGTTATTTTTTTAACACGGCCCTGGCCTTCAGAAAATGTCCTCTGGATTTATTTTTTTTTTGTTAGTCTTTTTTGTTTCCTTTCTTTGTCTATGTCAACTTTTGTAGCCTGCACATATGGGTCACAACTCAGGGGGTAGTAAGGAGGATTATCTCACAGCTGGTTTGACCCTCAGTTCGAGGTAATGAAAAAAAGGTATAATCTGGCCAGGCATGCAGAGCCTCACAGAGGGTCCAAAAGGGGTATATAAAAAAGAAAAACCTGTCCTATTCACATTTTGTGTTAGCATGAGAGTAGTTTTACGTGGCCATTATTTGCCAAGGACAGTTGCACATAAAAACAATCAGCTGCCTCTCTGCATCAATGTTGCTTTCAGCATTGATTGTCCATCAGCTACTCTTCCCATGTGCTGAATGAACTGGTTCACTTATTGATTTACTGCAGCTTCACAACATTACTAACACTGTAATAAAATCTCAGGCACAGTTGACTGCTGTGGCAGGCGGAGGGCCTGTTTCCAAGCATATTCTGCTCATGCAAAAATACATATCATTATAAATTATTACATTTTCACCTTGTGTAATTTTAATTTCCAGAATCCAGCTTCACTGATCCAGGTAACTGATAACAGTGGATTACTTTCTGACTATATTTTGACAAAGAATAAGGGTCATTTTCAAGACTGAACAAAAGGGGGCACCATAAATCAACATGGGGAATTTTGAAGCCTCTGTAACTGCAGTATATCAACCCTGTGACAGCACCCGTTTGCAGTCTTTAACCAGATAGCAAAAAATACATAGCGTCTTCTGTGATGACTATTTCATAATCCATGGAAATTATGCCTTGTAATACATCAGCCTTCCCATTATCTTTATACCACCAATGAATAAATGTAAAAAAAAAAAAAAAAGAAAAAAAAAGAAACAAAACCATTTTTGCAAACAGGTGCAGTTACAGTTTGATTGCCCAGTATAGCTATTATCTTGTTTATCAACATGTATTCTAATGAAGGACCTTCTCTAATTTCACGTTTGTTGACATTTAAAGAATGAGACGCGGGTTGTCAAGGTGCTGCGTTGCATTTTTGCAGTGTTTGCAAACACCAATCCTTGAAAGAGTGACACCTTTCAAACAGGACTAGTGTGGGGGCTGAAGTTTTTTTTTTCCCCTTCACATGTTCCTTCACAAGAACGCAGTATCACAAACCACATCGACAGCCTCCCACACAATTTGTTTTCTTTATCTTCCTTCTTCAAAGGTCATCTGTGAAGATAACACAGGTAATCTGAATTAGACTTGGGCTGGGTCTGGGAGCTGCAAAACAGGATAAAGTTCAGTCAAGCAATGTGATTGTGACATAATAATATGACGGTAACTTTATCATTTTAATTAGTACATTACAGAATACTTGTTTTTGTTGTACTTAATTCATGATGCATGACATTTTGGTGCTGAAGTGATCAGTCTTAAAGTCCATTGCAAAGCTGTATTTAGGGACATAAAACCTGACAGGAAATTTAGCTTTAGGGAAAATTTCAAATCAGTAGCAAGTGCATTTATCATTTTTTAGTCGTTCTGCTTCATTGATTCCAAAAAAAGACTTCATTTCCCATTACTTCAATTGTATATTTTTTTTCCGAATAGAATTTCTTCATGCAGTTATTACTTGTGACTGATTTACATTAGGTTAGGGCAACCCATGTTGATGCCTGTAGCCAATGTAGGTTTTATTACGACTTATTATGATTACGACCAATAACTTTTAATCTAACATTTGTCAGACATTTAACTATTCACTGATTTCAGGAGAAAGTAATTGCAGTTGGCCTAAACTTTTACCTTAAATATCAGTGTGACAATAGTTATGTTTTAATTTCTTAATGTAATTAAAAGTTGATTTGAAAGAGGAAAGCAAACATGGACATTTGCAGTTTATTGCAAACACTTGTCACAAAAGTCATGAATATTTTGGCAACCGTGTGTACATTGAGAAGTTCTACGGTGAAGATGAAATGTTAAACTCATAAGCAAAATTGGGTTAAAACCTGCTCTTTCACTTGGAAGTACGACCACAGGAAATGTGATATTGATGCTCTCTGATGCATTTGTGAGCTGAGTGCATGTCTGTACGCCCACGTGCATCCAGCTTAGGTACACGGTGTGGCTGTGTCACAGACTTGGCAGTTTGTCATCTGCCTTGCATGCAAAATATGTTTACAAAGGTTTTTCTTTAATCAAGATGTATAAAATATCAAAAACACAAAGCGAGGCACGGTGAAAAAAATACGGGAAAGTTACGGACCTCATTGTATTAAATAATTTGAGAAGTTGGCAATAAAAAAAATAGCTCTCGTGCCTGTTGAAACAAACAAGCAAATTTAATTAGGAACCTTTTTTTTTTTTTTTTTTTTTTTAGAGCTCATGAAAATCAAGCCTAGCAACTTCACCTATCAGTTTCATAAAAACCTATTAAAAGATCATCTTATCAAATGAATATTTGTGTGTGTGTGTGTGTGTGTGTGTGTGTGTGTGTGTGAAAACACAAGGCGGGATAATGTGTGCTCGGCAACTTACGGTGTTTATTTCAGTATGAAGTATTTTGCAGGCAGAAGGGGGTGGGGAGGATAAAGAACACCATCTGAATCAGAGCAGGCAGAATAAAATGCCAATAAAGACCTTTATCAAGCAAGATCATTAAAACTGCCGTACTCTTCGAGTACAACAACCAGTACGTTGGTGAAACGTTAAAGATTAACCAGACCAGAATGATAGCGGAGACTGAGGTGGAGTAAGTGATGTGAATCTCGAACTGTGTTGAACTTCAGTGTACACATAAAGTATTTTACTTTTGTGTTTCCTTCCCTGGTTCATCCTCACAGCGTTTTGTTTGATTTCCTCCCGAGCACCCTTTTGATGCCATTCCAAGGAATGTGAAGAAGAATCCTTATGGACTACATATTTGATGCATGTTTTGTTTTTTGTTTGTTTTTGTATCCATTTGTAGCAGGTAGTATGATACATGTCATTAGTTATTATCTGACCTTTAAGCTAGACTTTACCACATATTCAAGTGTTCTGTGAACTGTAAATTGTAATGCATAGCATTGTCACAATATCATTTACTTAAACATGCGTTAAAAAAAACTTATTAGCCAAAGCACCACAAATATTTCTGACAACAAAACAAGAAAAACAAATTTGATCATCTGATGTAGGAATACAAATTGATACATGTTAGTGCATACATAGAAAACCAAAGTAATTTGATGTACTTTATACATTACAGACTGCAAAATATACATCTTTGTAAAGGCCATAGTGGATTTACCTGAAAACTTTGAGAACCTCATTCAGATGCCTAAATTAGCTCTTTAGAAATTAATGGGCCTCCGTGCTGACAGGCTCAAGGGATCTTAAGGCAAAAAGTGCATTGTTTGATTACGCAAACAGATCCTGGCTTGGCTCGAAAACCACCGCAGAGTAAAAGGACCAGTGGCCATCGGATGAAAGCCAAAAGGCCGCTGGTTACAGTCGATGGTAGAGCACAATTTACACGGAGCAAGGCGCGCTTCTCCCTTTGGCAGCAAGGTCGAAAGGTTTGCAAAATGAATTTTAAAACACTTTCCGGTTTAAGAGCAAGAAGTTTGTGATGGCACAGTGGAAACCCTTTCAGTGCGTGCGCGTAATTGTGGCTCAGTAACGCCATTATTACTATTAGATTACGTTAAGCAAAAAAACTCGAGCAAAGTCTTTGGCAAACTCAATTTTCACCGCCAACGACCTCCGAGTAAGTAAGTAAGTGGCGCGCGCGCGAGTCGCACGCAAGCAAACGCGCGCGCGTGCGTGCCCTGTGTTGTGTCTGCTGACGTCACCACTGGAACTGCCTTGTCACGCGGGGTTAGTAAAAGTTGGGATACGAGCTTCGGAGGGAGAGAGACGGACAGAAACAGACCGCGGAACAGACTCACAGACACACAGACAGACAGACGGACAGACAGACACGGTGCGCTGGGAGGCTGAAACTGATATTTTGTCAGCATCTCGGCCAACGTGAAACAACGGCAGATTAAAAGCAGTTTGTTCGGGTTGCCAGATCGACCGGCGAGGCGGAGAGAAATAACCCATCTCTCGCGCAGAGGGAGACGCGGAGCGGGCGGACGACTTTTCCTTGAAGTTGAAGCCCAGAATTTCGCTGGTTGAACCGCAGGACCGAGGAGGAGGCAACCGCCCGCCATTTGGATTCTTCTTTTTTTCTATCATTATTATCATTTGCCAAAACCAGAGGGGCAAAGCCGCTTGTTGAATTCACGCTCAAAAGTTCCAAATACGGCACCGTGGCAGTCGGTAGATTTCCAGGCGAGCATAAAGTGCTCCAAGGCGGCCGACGACGCTCGAGTGACGGGGTCTAAGCCCCGAGCTGTCAAACCCGATGACTACTGCAAACTGCCCCAGCAATGAGGAGCTGGACTTCAGACTGATCTTCGGAGAGGACGGGCAACAGCAGCCGTTAGGCCCGGCAGGTGTGTGTGTGTGTGTGTGTGTGTGTGTGTGTGTGTGTGTGTGTGTGTGTGTGTTGTGTCGCGCTGCGCGCGCGTTTCCTTGTGGCAATGTTTCACAACGGACGAAACCTTGTGCACTAAACTTATTACACGGTGCTGGGTTTACGTCGCCCAGTCAGTTACTGGTGACTCTTTCTTTCAACCCGGAAACTTTGACACCCATTTCTATCGAGCCGTTTCCCAAGTGAAAGGGGAACTGGTTCAAACAAGTGTGTTTTTTCTGGTTCTGGGTGCTCTTGACAAATGGAAATGTTAAAAATAACGCGCGGGTATAGCCCCATGTTACAGAGCCCGAGCTGTCATTGGCTCGGCGGCGCTAGCAGCAGGAGTGCTAGTTGCAAGCAAGCGTCACCCGCCCAGGTCCATTGCTAATTCGACTTGCTTATCAACTTAAAAACGTGTGGAACAGCTCCCATGCCCCCCCTCTTTTTCCACGGATACTTTGACATATGTTTAAACGCGAACTCTACTTTGGTGGGACTGCAGCAGGTTACAGGGGCGCTTTGTTATGGAGGCAGGGATGGAGCCACAGCAAATGTCACCCTGGCGCGTTTCTTTATAACAGGTCGCGCATGACGTGGATGCGAAAACTTTTAGCAGTCTTACGGTTCACGTCAGGGCTAACTGAGTCGCATTATTGCCCTGTAAATGGAGCATATGACGTAGACATGATTCGGTTCCTGGCGCGCTGTTGTCGATATTTCACATTGATGGATATTAACTGATTGGAGTGGATGAGCTTGATTCTGTCTTGTGTATTTAAAATGATAGTGATAATTCTCAACATGTCAAAAGCAGCTCTAAAATACCATATTAAACAGTTAAATTAAAATTTGAGTGAGGCTAAAGTGAGGCTTTTTGTGTATTTATATTTATGCATACAGACTCTCGTATATACACGTATATGTGTTTATAAACACTATTTGACAGAGGTTGAAAGACTAAGGATATGTAAGTCAGGAGGACCTATTTCCTTTAATTTAGTTTTTTTTATATGCAACCTGTGTTAATTCCTACACTTGTCGAACAGTTCATGAGACCTGTTGCAAAGCAACTAAATTAAAAATGTTTTAATTCATTTTAATGAATAATTATTAAGTGACACCTTTGTATTGGACAGTACATAAAATAATTAATTATTCTGCAAGAGTTTTGTGGAATTTACCACAAACGTATTTATTTGTCAGCAACAATTAAAAAAAAAAAGTATTTTAGAAAACCAGAAAAACCTTGTGTTTGTAGGCCAAGTGTTCCACACTACTGGATGGCCTCCAAGCATTCCAAATGTTCAAAAAAGAAAATGTAAGTGAATGTGTGTCTATAAAGAGACTGCATACATTTTGTTGGGACCAAAGTGCTAAAATTGGAAAATTGCTCAAGTGGCAGTGCATTTTATTTTTCAGCCAGACCTGATATCCCTTATTTTATCATGTAAGAATTATTCAAAAGAGGACCAATTATGGTTGGAATCAACATTTGTATTGATCTAAAACATAAGCATAAAAAAAATAGGTTTACACAAATAAATGTTTACTTTGGGCTGCTTTCGCGTTTCTGTGAAATCATAAAGCTGAGCCATACAGTAGAGGGGCTATATTGATTATGACTGACAGTAGAAGATTGCGTCCTTCTGATATTTAGTTTTTAATACTTGAGGGAGTCTATTTGTATGTTCCTCAGTTATTAGAGGTGGCACTTGATGTTTCTTTGTCAAATGCACAGGCTTGGAAAGTGTCAATTGTTTGGCCTGCAAGCAGGTCAAGGAGACGTGTCACGTGAAAATAAAAAAAAATACTAAAGGCTGCCAAGAAGTTGTTCTGACAACAAAAACGCTTCCTTATGAATTTCAGAATGTTTTCTCTTCACTTATGGATGTTTACAGTCACTCAAATGTTATTACAAGCATGGCAGAATGGTTTTAGGAGCATTCTTTGTTAACAAGACTGAAAAATAAACGATCAAAAGAGCACATGCTAATTGACACTAACAAATCCAGTTTTGGTAATGTTTTTTCCATTTTTGAATGTTATCAATGAAATGTGAATTAGCAAGAGGGTCAGAGCAGAAGAGTCGCATACCTGGTCTGTCTGTCTGTCTCTCTCTTTCAAGACAAGGGTTAAGTCAGGGCTTGTTTTTCGAACAACCTGAAGAATGCCTCTCAGTTTTCTTCCCCCGCTTAAACCAATGTGCATCATATTTTTGAACACTGGCTGTGATTGCTATCTAGTGTTTGCATACATAACAAATTATGTCATCTTTCTGTTGAAGTTTGTAGCGTTGAAAGGCTAACATCATTGGACAACACGAAACAAAGACAGCAAAATAATGGACATATTGAACCTGGAAGTGCAGCAAAGTACAAATGTAGCTTGAGCAGGTTGTTGTTGCTGGTCGCTCATGTCAATACCAAGTCTTCACACATTGTTGTTTTAATATTGCGAACAAGTCCGTTCTTGCTTTCTCTGCGTGCAACTGTCGTTTGGCCTTGCTTCTTCCAACATTTGTGCATGAGCAAAAACCAGTGTAGCGATCGTTGGTTTTACAGTGCCCCATCCCTCACTATTGTCCCATCTCTCAGCCTATTTAGGAAATCCTTTCACTTTTATTCCAGATTGTTATGCAGGCTTTAAGATTTCTTCTTCTCAGTAGTTTTATTTTTCAGGTGAATAACTCAAAAAAACGGATGGTGGTGGTGCGGGGGCTGGCCCAGTCAGTGGTCCGCCTTCAGAGGCAGTGGTGTAAGGGATAGCTGACATTGTTGGACGGGGGACGTGATGTCGTTGAGCAAGAGTCCTGGGGATTTAAACGTGTAAACCAGGGGTGGCCAAACTTTTTGACTTGAGAGGCTGGAGAAGGAGCAGATGGATGGAGTGTTTTGGTGACCCACCTCGTAGGAGAAAAAGAGGGACATGTAGAAAACATGTTATTTAATGTCCATTGAAAATGAACAATGCGTAACAACAAAATATGTGTCTTTGAAGCCCCACGGTGTTTACTGAAAAAATGGATGAAATACAGCTATTTTAAGACTTACTTACTATTAATTACTTCAGGTTTGGCGGGCAGGATTAAAAAGCTAGATGGGACGCATATGGCCCCAAGGCGTAGTTTACTCATGTCAGGCGTAAACGAAGTGATAGCGGCTAACCTGTAGCCATTTGCAATACGTGGCGAGTCACATATTATGCGAAAAGAGAGAAATCACTCACAGAATGTGATTTCTCACAAAGATAGGGAAATCATGAAAAAAGTGAGGAGCCAATGAGGTCAAGTTTCTGCTGCCAGCTGAGGACATCGTTAACCCGGTTAACTCTAGAAATGTGATGCAGGGTTTCTGTGTGTTGGCGGCTATTGAATACATCTGTCTTCTTGGATCTGCCGTCTGCAGCTGCGTTTTTGCTAGATTTTAGTTTTAAATAATAACAGCAGGTGTAAAAGCCGGTTTGTTTAGCAGAAGAGATGCTTTGTTAACATAACACACAGTAGTCGTGTCATACAATAAACATGCGGCAAACGGCACAATATATTATAGTACATTTTTGTGATTTCAATTCCAAATGACAAGCGTGAATTAGAACACAACACAACAAGTCATGGACCCTCCGTAGCGAATGCCTACCTTAGAGCGTTTCGAGTTTTTTACATAGTCACAAATGCCAATTATAGACGCGTCATTCCCCCTGCGCATGCTATTTTAAATGTTGATCAAAATAGCGCCACACGCTGTGTATCTGGTTTTAGTCAGGCTATTCTCTCCTTTGTGATCATTGCAATGTCGCTGATAGGTGGGTTGCAATAAATGCATCGATGAGCTGGGGTTATGTAGGTCACAATCTGCAGGCTCATTGGACTTTCGAAGGTGGTGTTCGCCATGGGGCCAGAATTGCCCTTTCTGGGTGGCAGAGTTGTAGGTGTCTGGCCGCCTGCCCAGATACGCCATGTGGGGTTCAGATGGCAGAGTGGAAACGAAAGGACAGGCGGCACACTGCTCTCTAGCTGATGGTGGAGGAAACATGAAGAGCGTTTGTTCACTCGTCTTCTGTCGAGGCCCCTTCTCTTGATTTTTCCGTGCATGTTTTGCACATGTTTTTTTACTCTTACCTCGCAAACCAAAAGAAGTGTACGCAGGTTTCTTTCCCCTTCATTTCAGTTGAGTTGAGATCATTGTGGAGTCTCCACCAGGGCAGCTGAGTTCTCTCTTTCTTAAGTGCTCTCTGGCGATGTGAGAGGGGGACCACCGGTGACATCAGACGGCTTGATTTGGGGTTAATGAAATCTCCATATGCCGGCAGTCGCTGCAAGCACTCGGTGACGCGTCACCTTCAAGTTTGTTGATTTCTTCTTTCAAAAAGTACCGTCTATCAAGTGGTGACATTTGAGACGACCTGCAGACACTTGAAGACGCGCGTTGAGAAAGCAGGTTTTCTTTTTTTTTGCCCTCCGGCCATGTTGTTGTCATTGCTCTAAATCTGCGAACCAAGAGCATGATCCCCTCGGCCCTTGTCGTGGGAAAGACTGAAATTACATCGCTCTCATGTCGGACTATTTTGAGCTCCCACAGAGAGTGACAGAGGGCAGGCAGCAGGTTCGAGCCACTCGTTTGTACTAAGCGCAGGAGACCCCTCTTGTCCCCGCTCCACTGCTGTTTGACAGGTCTTCACACTGCACCAGCGACTTTGCAGCCTGTCGAAGAATGCTGTGTACGACATCCCCAGGTGAGTGTGTTGGCACTCCCGACTCGATCCAGGTGTGTCTTGCATTTAGTCCAGACGCTTGCGTTGAGGGGCAGGAGCTGCTGCCCAGACAGGCAGCTGGCATATCAGTACAAACTGGGCTGATAACTCCCTGAGATGAATTGGACCCATCTTTTAATGTCGCGACTACGTACGAGGCGCAGGTTTGCGTTGACGTCCGAACGTGTATTTTTATGCGTGTTAAGCTCTGTTTAAGCCCCTAGCGTGATGGCAGTTTTGCAGTTATATGTCTGAATGCACATATCTGATTTTTTCATGACATAAATAATTCATCATACATAAAATAACTGAATAGAAAAAGTTACATTGAAAAAAAGCCCCACATGAATCAATATCATTTAATTCTTTCACGCGAGGCTTATGTTGTATTTTGGAAGCTAAACGCTCTTTACAGATGATTTGAAAAAAAAAAAAATCTGATAAAACAAGGCAACAGGATAAATGATGAAACTGGATATTTTCTTGAAGGACATCAAGGATCCCTGATGAAAGTTAAAACACGGCAACACACTGCAGTGTGTCGTAGTATTTAGGTATGAAAAGCCTGTCACTCCACTATGTCTGTGTCCCAAAAAAAAAGAAGAAAAAGAAAACCGCACAGAAATGACACAGCCGTGCATGACATCCACATGTGGGACTGAATCACCATGTGGATGCCCCCCAAACCTTACTATACTGAAGAGGTTCAAGCACTTGGCGTGATGAATGAGACTTTTGTTTCCTGGGGCGAGGCATGAGTAGCTATGTGTGGCATCTGTCTAGTTTAAATTTAGTGTAACTGAAGCTACCACTGGCTGCTCTGTATCAACATGTCAGAGGCTGCATTACACCCCAGAGAAAGCTGTTGAACTCCTGCATCTGGCTGCATTCACCCCCCACGCCACCCGTCCTCCAGCGCTCCTCGCATTGGTTCTCGTTCACGATGCCAAATTTTGCTCGAGCCGAAACACGGTTTCTGGATCTAGTTTGTAAACCGATCAGTGAACGTCAACAGCTGGTTTTAGGTGTTTGCCACGAGTTTCGCATGATGCGGCGAGCTGCCATCGTCTAATCGTCCCACCATGCAATTTTCATCATTCATTTCTTTTAAACATGCACACTGTCATTTTGTCGCCACCGCTTTGAGTGACCCGGAGCTTCTAATGCGAAGCAAAGCTTCCGGGAAAATGCATGTGTAGATGACACCAGAAGTTCAGTGAGGGCATTGTTCGATCCGATCTTCTAGAGCGCAAACAGCACAAGGAGAGGAAATGGGTTCCTCCGGTTTGGCTGTTTGCATCCTCCCACCCTCCTCCCAATGAAACTGATTCTTTGTGGTTTTTTTTTTTTTTTTTTGCGATGAGGTGGTTTCAGAGGGCGGGGACGAGCACCCGCCGATGGGTGTCGAGTGCCGTTTGTGATGTCACAGAGGGCCGAGAGAGCCGACTTCCAGAACTGCTGGTCGACTTCACTTACAGGCTGGTGACACAAATCACTTTTAGCAAAACAGTGGGAAAGGGGATTTCACGTATGGGGCCGTTCAGATGTGAGCCTTTCTTATTAATTTATTGGATGTTAGCTGACACACAGCGGACGCTGTGTTTATCGCGCTGAATACAGGACATACTTTTGCATCACGAAGCTCTTCAGGACACAATGTGTACGGTCTGTAGATTGTCTCGTTCCCTCTGCTGCACACTCTGTCCCTCAAAAAAGCAAACTATCCTTCTGTCTTTTTCTGACGCGCTCTCTCTCCCTTGCTCCCTGTCTGTTGCACATGTGCAGTCCATTCTAACAGAATGCTTAAATGTCACCTCTGCTGGCAGAAGCCTCTGACAACTTCCTTGTTTCCAGTTATCCATAATGAAGTACAAGTGGAAACATACAGTAACCTGTACCGTTATATATGTATTTTGATATTTTACTTAATCTCTGATCATTTGCAGGTTCCTTTTTTGTCAACGCGTCTCCGTCAATAGAACATTTTAAAGTACGAATTTGCTACGAGATCCTTTCAGGTTTAAATTAATTAACCCCAAAGGAAATTTGTGATGTGTTAAAGAGGGATCTGTGGTTGTTGCTGGGTATTCTGTTCAGGTGGCAATTTGGCACACTACGTTTATCCCATAATGCTATCTCGGCATGAGATTGTTAATTGGGAGCTTAATTTAGCTTCTGGCATATGCTAACATTGGCTTAGGCTCCATTGTTAAGCCTTTGCTGGCTGGTGAGTCTGCGATGACGGTGGAGGGAAGCTTTTTTTAATATAACCTTAACATAACAAAACGGGATGAAGGCCAGATTCATCTCAGATCTGTGCCTTTAATTTCCACTGCACCGTATGTACCTCAGTTTCCCTCTGCCCTCTTCTACCCTGCTTACACATTTGCTGCTCTTGCTCACTATCACCTAGTTTTATACCACTGACACATACAGGGATCATCAGTAGCTTTGGCACTAACCCACTCATCCAGGTCCAGAGCCACAGGTGTAGGCCAATCCTCACAATGCATTTGTGCGTCACTGCTTCTGTGTTTAGAAATGCAGGCAAGCAGCCAGCCACAGAGTTCTTGGAAAATATAAAGGGAATGTTTTTTTTTTGTTTTTTTTTTTTGTTTCGTGTTTTGTTTTGGGTTTTTTTAAACTTAGCCGGGGATATTTTCGCTTTGTCGGCAACTTTGATGTGAGTTCTCCTTGAAATAACAGCAAGTATCTATATTGGCCAATGTGAAATAAAAGTTCAGGTGTTTGGAGAAAACACTTTCAAATTGAATTGAAGGCATTTGCATATTACATTTGACTGCAGCTAAGTCATATACTGTGTAGGATGTGTTGAGTAAATTAAATCTTTAATCTCAATGTTTCATTTTGTAGGTCCACAAATTGAAAAGTTGTAATATAACTTACTAAGAATCCTACTAAAACATTGAACAAATAAACAACCATTTCATTTTATGTCTTGTAAAAACAAACATTTTTGGGGCATTTCCAGTATATGAAAGGTTTACTGTATTACAGTAGGTATATGCATGTATGCCACGGGGACCTTTAGTGCCTTTTGTGTGGCCCACATTTCCCCAGGTCTGTTGGCCAGCAGACCTTGTAGGCTGCTGAAAGAGGAGACTGACCTGAAGACAAAGCCCTCTGTACACAGCTTGTAACTGGAGTCTCTCCTCAATCTGCTTCCCCACCAGAAAACACAACACTGTCTTAGGTTACCTGGGAGCACCAGGACCACATGGTGCTGGAACTGGTGGGTAACCTTAGACAAAAATACATATATCCAAAGGTGCACACACGCACACACTCACACACACACACACACACACACACTGTATATAGAAAAACACAGCAAGGCACAGAGCCAGAGCAGTGACCACTGGAACACAAAAACATAACTTTATCAACATCTACACTTATTTGCCACTTTCTAACACACTCACACACATGGATACATGCAGTGGTAGTCAGCCTGTTGTCCTCTCGAGGAAATACAAATCCTTCTCTTCCTCTGTAGTAAACTGGGCTTTCTCAGAATGTTGGCCTGTGTGTCACTGCGTGCACAGGCGCTTTGTGCGCAGTGAAAGGAGGAAGAAAATCTCTCGGGATTATCCCCGGGGTGAGAATCCCCAGGAAGCGTCACGGTCAGCCAGAGTCCACTTTAGCGTCGTGTCAAAGTGCCAAGGTGGAGAGGCCACGTCTTGGATGCGTCAGGTGATTGCGGTGAAAAACACAACAGTCACCGCGGCGTGCAGGGAGAACATTCATTCAACAATCAGCGCTACGGAGCTAGCGAGCTAAGGCTATTATTAGCTTTGGTACAGCAAAGCCTCTTAGAGATGTTTATTTAACCAGATTGGCTGTCTGATGTGCGGATGCTTGTGTCGCGCAACTGACACCAGGTTTCAGGATCACTGTAGGGGCTTTTGCGACCAAGGCCAGCGGTGTGACGTGCACCGCAGCCTCGCACGCTCTCTCGCTCCTTTTCTTCCCTCTCGTCCCCGAGGTTCTCCTACTTTCTATCCAAAGGTGACTGGCTATTGGTTCTGAGTAGGTTTGGGCTTGGTGGCGGTGGCGGTGGTGGTGGGGGTTTCCCTGCATGCACCCCTTTCGGCACACTTGAGGGTTTTGGGCAGCAGGCTAATCTTATCTCAGGGCAAGTAGAGGGCTCTGGGCCAGGAAACAAGGCTGTCCTCTGCCCGACCCTGTTCTGTTGCAACCGCACCTCGCTACCTACCTTGAAGAGGGATTTTCTATAGTTAACACTCATTAACCGAGGAGCGTTCTTGTTCCGATAAATACCAGCTCCCCCTCCCCCTTATTTCCCGCGCTGTATCCAACCAGAGCTGCGATCATTGGAAAGGAGGCAGTTGACCATCTGTTTGTAGTCTGCCCTGCATCTGAGTGAAAAGTGACCAAAGCGAGAACCTGTACCATATTAATAGCTTACTGGTGTCAGTCATCTAAAGCACCCCCACAGGTTTTTGAACAGTATTGTCCCTCCCTTCACTGTCTGTCGAGTGCTGTCAGAGGATCCATGGCTGAGTCTTGTGACAGGCTGGCAGGGACAGTGCGAAGCCAAGTGACTATAAATAAAAACGCTTTCTGCCGCCGCCCTCTGTTGCTGCCGCTGGAAACGAGGGCACGATCTGAGCAGCTTTGTTCCCATAAAGTAATTCAAGTCAAATTTGACAAAGATTCTGAAATTGCACTCGAAAGGAAAGAAAAAGACGTGTGTCCTGTGTTAAATGCCATTAAATATTTAATGTAGTGTAACATTATAAAGAATTTGGGAAAATGTTTGATAAAAGTTTAACAAGTTTCAGCTTTGTGAATCCTGACCTCGACCTTGGGATTTTGACCTTTTCAAACAATGTCTTTATTTCTGTTGTAGCTACTTTATTTCACTGCACTCAAAGCAGCCGCATCGCTGCTGATTCCTCTCGTGCCCAGTGGAGGTTCATCAATAACCTCTTTTCAAAGTACTACCACGTGTACAATAGGCTCTTGCCTATTTGTTTGTATATTTGTTTTGTGTGCAGTTTCTGCCTGTGCTGAATGACCTTGGTATAAATAGCCTGCGAGCATGAGCCGTAATGACTGTCGACAGCATGTGCTGCCCGTGAATTTGTTTCCAGTATTGTGCTGTCTGTCGGTAAACCCTTTGGGACGATGCCTGTTTTTGCCGTTTGTTGCCCAGAAACAGAGAAAAGTGTTGCGTGTTTAGGGGAACCCAACGCTAATAAGGCCCAATGTTCTTGTGATAGGTCATGTTGGCTATCACTGCCTTAATTTCATCTCCTCTTCTTTAACTAGATCTGGAGCCTGATGACAACAACACATCATTCTACATCCTGAATGTGGGCCAGCCCCAGTCTGTCCTCGCCAATAACCAATCCATCAGCCTCCCTCGCCATGGCATGCAGTCCCACTCCCAAGTTATCAGCACTTCCCCTCGCTTTCACTCGCACAAACCAGGGCCCGAGGCTCCGAGTTACGAGCCGCAAGACTCCAAGTACGGCACCTCCCCCATGATGCCTTCAATTCCCGTGGAGACACCCAAGGCCTTCGAGTGTCCCAGTATCCAGATCACCTCTATCTCACCCAGCTGCCAGCAGGAAATGGATGCCGCCGAGGAGGACCTCCGAGCCAACGGCCCCGACAGAGACTACCACGGCGAAAGGCCTCTGTCCAGAGACCACCTGTACCTCCCGCTGGACCACTCGTACCGGGACTCGTCGCTCAGCCCGAGCCCGTGCAGCAGCCTCTCCTCGCGGAGCTGGTTCTCCGACGCCTCGTCGTGCGAGTCGTTCTCGCACGTCTACGACGACGTGGAGTCGGAGCTGAACGAGGCGGCGGCCCGATTCAACTTGGGTTCGCCGCTCACCTCGCCGGGATGCGTCTCGCCCCAAACCAGCGGCGGAGTGTTGGACGAGCAGCCTCACTGGCAGCACCACCACCCGGCCTTCGTGCACCACCCGGTCAGCCTGTCCCCCCGCCAGTCGCCGTGCCACTCGCCACGCACCAGCGTCACCGACGAGAACTGGCTCAGCCCACGCCCGCCCTCCAGGCCCTCCTCGCGTCCCACCTCGCCCTGCGGGAAGCGGCGCCACTCCAGCGCCGACATCTGCTACCCCGGTTCACTGTCCCCCCATCACTCTCCCACACCCACGCCGGGACCTTCGCCACGGGGCAGCGTGACCGAGGACACGTGGGTCGGCAGCCCCTCCGTAGGCATCTCGCCCTTCCAGTGCTGCTCGGCCGAGGCGGACATCCCGTCCAAGACGAGGAAGACGTCGCAGGACAGAACGTCTGTGCAGACGGGGAAAGGGGAGCTCGTTCTCGATGACCAAGGAAATATGTCCCCCAGTCTAGACTCTCCTTCAGATGAGGGCATGCACGGGCAGAAGAAGGACGGGCCTGGAGAACAGTTCCTGTCCGTGCCCTCTCACTTCTCATGGAATAAACCCAAGCCTGGTCACACTCCCATCTTCAGGTAAGGTCATCATTTTTGACAAATACGGGCAGCAAGAAACTGTGCTTGAAGTGACTTCAAGTGTTTTTTTTTTTTTAATTTACATCCATTTAGACTCTTATAAAGCAAGCGATTCAAGCAAAGATGTAGAAAACTGAGTGATTGAGGATGCACGTAAAAGTTTGTGCCTTTTTAAATGTCAGTATGGCTTTCTCAACCTCTTAGAAAAACTCTCTGTTGCAATACATTTGTCCTTTTTACTTCCTGTTTGTGCTTCTGAAAGCCTTGGCAACAGTCATGACTGCAATATTAGCAGGAAATTAAGCTGTGCAAACTTGACGTTCTCAAACCCTGCCTCTTTGATTTAAGTCCAAAAGACATTTATTACACGGCCGCTTGGCAAGACAGCTGAGCCCAAAGAGGAATCAATAGGTCAAGGCTAAACAATATTAATGAATATCTTTATAAAGGGTCACATCTGTCACAAAGGTTTAGTGCTCTTTGTAATAATGGGGTGAAGGACAATAGCAACTACCGATCTTTTAGCTTTATATCAGAACTATAAATCAAGTTGATTTACACCGTTAACTTTTATACAAATTCATTATCATGCAAAGAAAGACACACACACACACACACACACACACACACACAAACACACCAGACACATAAGCATCGCGTACTCCACAAGGACGATGGTTGTAATCAGTCTGTCAAGATGGAGTTTTTGAAGGAGAGGACTTGCCAATGTGTGCAGCAGATGAAGATATGGCCTTGTTTGTGTGAACTGGCCCCTAGCACTGTAAATCAGCAGAGGGCACATATGGCAAGGGTCTACCACACACATGCACTCACACATGTGCACACATGCCTGTTCAGATGAACCTGCACAGAGCGCTCTGCAGACAGACTGACTGTCAGCACGGAGACAGAGGATCTTTGTGAGGCTGTGATGGTTCGTCACTGGATCAGTCATACGTCCAAATACCCCGTCTGAGAATGTTACCAAATAATGTCTCAACTCCTTCAGATCGTACAGCTATAAACAAAGCATCACATACGCATCTGCCAACGTCCTTTAGCAGACGTTGATGCTGAATGTTTTTTTTTCTGTTTCTTATGTTTCTAGCTGCGTCAAAAATGTAAATTTTCAAATTTGATTGAGACAGCAGGGAGTCCTGTGGCAAATGCGTCTTGAGATAAAAGTTTCAGCTTGGCTGCACGTTGAATTGTAGCGTGTCGATGTTGAAACCGACTATTGTCAAGTATTATAGTCACTATATTGCGATGCAGCGCCATTATCTCCCCATCAGTTATTGCCAAACAAGTCAATTGTGAACAGTGAACAGAATTATGTGGTGTTCTTTTAAATATAGTAACAGTTCTCAAGGTGGGACCCACAGCCTCGGATGGATAATGGATCATTTTGTGAATTCCATCAGTAAAATTGTGAAACGACAGGAGAATTTAAAAAAATATATTTTTGTTTTTACCATGAGTGTTAACATACGAGATCAAGAAAAAATAATACACACACAAAACACTCACAGGCTGTTTACTCGCACATACACAGCCAAATAACAACAATTCCTTGGGCAGGAGTTTATACAAATGTCTTGGATGCTGCTGCTGTCTCTCTCACACACACACACACACACACACACACACACACACACAAGCCAAAGTAATTGGTTAACTGGATTAAAAAAAGGGTAAGTTGAGTGTAGAGAAGACAAAGCGCTGGATTTGAGACATAAGGTTTCTTGACACCTTAATGCGATGTCTCAGAGCTCATGTTTCTACCGTGCTCCTCGGCAGCCAGGCCATGCAAAGCAGCACTTCCTGATTGGTTATGTCATGGTTTTCAGAGGGGAAGACATAAGGGAAGAATGCCCCCGTTCGACGTTTGTATGCGTCTTTTGCGTAGGAGGAAAAACTTCAGAATGTAGCTCGTTTAGATTTGCAACCTCAAAGCAGTGTTAACTTTGCAGAATGCAGTCAGTTGGTGCTCGATGAGGTCAAGTGGCCTCATGATTTTCACTGCTTAGCATCTGTCGCACGTTCAAGACTCGCGTTTGAAACACGAGCTGTCTATTCACACCACAGGTAGAGAAAAGAAAAGCTCGTGCCACCGTGCAACTTGGCAGGAACAGCTCATGAGGGCGAACATTTAGAAACAGGTTCGGACAGTGACAACAAAAAACCCGGAGCTGCTGACTGTTCATGGTCTCTGCACAGTGCAAACAGTTGCCAAACACCAGCAAGCAAGCGTAAGTGTGTGCAGGTAGATCCACACAACAATGTCATCCATGATATCGCATACTGCTCATTTGGTATGACCTGCAGCAGGCGCCAGGAATTGTTTATCGTTCATTATTTTCAGCATTAAGATTTATAAAAAGGTACAGGGTTGTGTCGAGGTGATATCAATTGTTTCTTGTCCAGTTGTTTCAAACAGCAGAATGTTAAAATTAAGTTAGCAACAGCATTTAAAGTGCGGTTTTACTGAAACAATATGTATGTTGAGTTGAACTGAATGCAGGAAGAATTTACTAACAATCACTCATTAAAAAAACATAATCTAAATGCTAATGAAGGACGCTCTTGAATGTAGTAATTAATCGCTCCTAGTCGGCAACATTATATACTATGCATAAATGCAGTGTGTACACAGTGCAACAATGTAAATAACCTACACTAATGCACTTGAATGGAGAGGCTCAGCCGCTGTGTGGAGAAAGCTATTGGCTGTTTAATTTTCGAGTGCAGCTGTTCAAATATGATTGTGGCCTAAAAAGATAAAAAAAAAAAAAAAAAAAAAAAAAAAAAGCAGGGAAAAACACACAGCTCCGGCCACTGTGTAGCTCTGTATGTAAAAATAACACACACTCAATGACACAACTGACACACACACGTGTGCCCACCGGCGGACACACCCGTTCTGTAGCCCCTCCACCACCGCCCCTCCCCACAAAACTGTCTCATATGGCATCACTGCCGCTTTCATCAGACCGTCCGAAGAACTGCAAAGTGATACATTTTAAGGTTACTGGGAAAGTTACTGCCAGTCCAAAACCTTCAATAACCTCATCAGCATTCAGAGTTTTACAGCTCTGGGCGGCCACTCAGTTCTTTCTGCTCACCTTGTGTTACGATAAAATACAATATATGGTAAATAAAGTTCACTTATATAACGCTTTCCAGCACCTTACCGGTACCCCAAAGCGCTTTACAATGGCCTCTCAAACATTTCTCTGCGATGGTGTATTCATTTTTTTTTTTTTTTTTTTTTATTTCTTTTAGAACACATCTTTATTTTCATTTAAACACAAATCACATCACAAATGGCAACTTTTTTTTGCCATAAATAAAAATACAATTACAAAGTTCTGAAAAAGGAGGGAGAACTAACAATCACAATCAAATAAAAATTACATAAAAATACAATAGCACACACGTATATGTGTATTTTTTTATACAGACAACCAAGGCACCCTGACAAGTTCAGTCATCATTCCGTGGTTTAGGATGTGTCCTCCAGAAAACATGAGACAGGAGTTTATTTTTGTTTTGTTTTTTTTCTTCCTCCAGGACCACCTCACTGCCGCCCCTGGACTGGCCGCTGCCGAGCCAGTTTGGCCAGTATGAGCTGAAGATAGAGCTGCAACCCAAAGCCCACCACCGAGCTCACTACGAAACCGAGGGCAGCCGAGGGGCCGTCAAAGCGTCTTCAGGAGGGCACCCCATTGTCAAGGTATCCATCTTTCAAATCCTCGGCTGTTTCTCTGCAGAGTTTACCGGAATGTAAATCAACTCGTCAAACTTTATTTTTGCATAAATCCAAGGGCTCTGATGTTTCTGCCAACACAAGGTCTCACAGTCCGTGGTAACACAATCGCCACCATGCAATTAGTCAAATGAACCACAAGCAGCCAAGATGTCAAGTGATGTTGTTAGCTGACCTGTTGATTCAGGAAGAACCAGGGTTAGGGTTAGGGTGGCACATCAGAGCGCTAACCACGCTGTAGGCCAGCCAGGCAGGCGGTCATCTGATAGCACCTGTGAGAGACTGGGCTCTCGGGCAATGACTGTAGATAGAGAGATTACAGAGAGAGCAAGAGCAGAAGGTTTCAGGCCCATGAATATTTCAACAGCGTAGTGACAACTGTCCTTTGTGTTCGTCATCCGGGGAGGGAGTTCAGGCTGCGTCGTGGCCACTGCGCTTTCAGTCAGCTCTCCAGTAAACTCTTTAGCGCACACACCTGAGCCTCCGAGTCCTCCGAGTCTCTTCACTGAGCCTATTAGCTCAAAGAGTGCCACAAAACCACAAAGGGCTCTGCAGAGTTCATCATTATCTATTAGTGATCGCATTTGGGCAACATATTTGGTTGTGCGTTTTGCGCCATATGCAAAAGTTCTAAAAAAATCAACAGTGGTAAATATATATGAATATAGATGCCCTATGTATTACTGCCACTTGCAAGCAGCCCGCACCCCCACTGCCTCCCCATACACCTAACAATGCCGACTATCTCCACGGCAATCATTAACCACCTCAGCCTCAGTTAGACCAAGATTCTATCGCGCCATATGTGACAATGCATAATTCAGTTGTCCAACGTTTCTCGCCAAACATTGCTAGACTTGCCCCCATTCCACATCCCCAAGGGGAACCACTTACCCAATCACTTTCCTCGCAGAGGACCAGAGAGTAGATATCTTGGGTCACACGAGGCAATTTCAAAGTTGATTCCGACGCCCGGTGATTTCAAAACCCCTAAGCTATCACGCAAAAAAAAAATCTGAATGGTTGGTACCTTGAACACTGGTAGCTTAAAACACAAAAACGAAAAAGGCTGCAATATTTTGTACACATCTAGTTGAAGTTGGCTGAAGTTTTGCATTGCCTTTTTTTTTTTTTTTCATAAAGTCATTTCTGTCTAAGTGTTATGATGTTGTACCATTAGCTGACAGCACAGAAGATCCCCTGCGAGTTGTGACAAGCGGTTGTTTCCATTTTGCGCGTGGGTTGAGAAGCGCTACGGCAGAGTCGGGCCTCAGGATGTGTATGTATAGCACAGGTTAGGCCACGATACGAGGTCGTCATCACTCAACACGGCTTCGAGAGATATTCCCTCCTTTTCACCTTCGTGGCGGAAGCTTTCTTATCTAGTTACAAACATCGAGAAGTGTTGAAGAATGTGACAAACAAATCAAATGCAAAGGGGTTTTTTTTTTCTCGACAGACAGTGACGTTAAGTTGTGGATTTTGAATATCTGTATGTGACGCTGCTGTGTAGGAGGGTTGCTGGTAGAATGTCTCGTCCAGCAGGTCTGACAGCCGCTCTTTGTTTGCTAAACACGATTCCTCTATTGTCGGCTCCCCCTTGTGCCTGTTTTGATGCGCAGGGCCTGCAAGCGCCAACGCTCACGTAATGATCAATTTGTCTTGTGATGCCATCGCTGTTTTTATAACAACCACACAAAATAATGACACACAAAGACACAAACACAGACGATTTTTATGGACATCAGAAAACATTGCCTGGTGTCACGACCTCAGACCTTCAGTCTTTCCATTACATTGACTGCAAGACGGTGACTAATTTATTTATTATTTATTTATTGAACTAATGGTTTATTAAACCTTGCTTGTCCCTGCCTCTCTGCAACAGTTTAGTTTCCAAATTTGGGATCGAGAAGACTTCCGTGTCACGAATGGAGTAGCTGCGCCCAAGCTCCTGCAACATTTCGATGAAAATTAATAGTTAACACAAACTTTTCACTTGCAACACGGCATTTGTGGTACCTATTCGCTCAAGTCACCTCTACTACCAACCGGAGATCAAATGGCGTCAAAGTTGGCCAAAAAGACGGATTAAAGGACAACGAGTTAGCAACTGGCCGCTCTGACCAAGCTACTAGAAGAGCATAGAGCAGCCCTCTCCGCCGACTTTAAATTGGCCTTAACTTCCCTCGAAACTAAGCTGGACTGTGTCCAAATAACCATCTCTGACCACAGACAAGATGGAAGACAATGCAAACCAAGTCAGTGACCGTGCACAGGAGCTGGAAGCTAAATACACGGCTCTGGAAGATAGTTTCACCCATTTGGGTTCAATAGAGTACATCTATTCTATCTGTCTATTCAATTTCAGCCACCATGGTTTTTCAACATCCACCCAGGATCATTTTATTTCGATGAACAGATTTCAGTAGCTCTCATAATGTACAGGTGAATAGCAGCGCTTCAGGGAAGCTCTTCACAGCTGTTCTATCCCTTCAGCATTCTGCTTTAATCTATTCTGACCGCTTCTCCCGGTTGCTCCCTGCTGCTGGAGCTCTCCCTCCCCACCCAGCCGCCCGCACGCCTGGTGCCCTCTGCCCCTATCCACAGGTCGGACGACCGATTTGCACGTCAGGAACTTCTGGTTGGCCTCCACCAAAGCGTCCGATCCGAGGACCTCACTAAACCATCCAATCGGTAGTAGCGACGGGCGGTGTGTACAAAGGGCAGGGACTTAATCAACGCGAGCTTATGACCCGCGCTTACTGGGAATTCCTCGTTCATGGGAAATAATTGCAATCCCCAATCCCCATCACGAGTGGAGTGCAAGCTGAAGGTAGAAGAGGGTGCTCCGAGAGGCGGGCAGAGCTCCAGTCAGGGAGCCGCGGAGAAGTGGTGGGCAGAAAGAGAGAGAGAGAGAGAAAGAGGGAAAGAGGGAAAGAGAGAGACAATTAACATTATCAGTAACAATAAATTATTTGTATCGAGGCTGAGCATTGTGTTTTTGTTATTTTTGGTATCATCTTTACTAATATGATTAGCTCACCAACCTCATGTTGGCTAAACTCAGGAATTGAAATGTCACATTTTGATGCTTAAAATTCAAGAAATTGATGCATTTCAATCAAATGTATACTATTTTTTCCCCCCAGAGGGTCTGAGTCCACCCACCTTAGTCTCCAAAAATCCTGTATTAAACACTGATCTTTACTACAGACACAGTTTTCATTACGCTGAACAGTGTTCTTGTACCATGCTACCTATACAACTGACAACTAGTTTTACAGAGTATTACAAAGCCCACTTGTTCAAACTGTTTGGTTAAGGTGCTGCTGCTGCTGCTGCACAAGTTTGTTGTCTCTGTCATTGGATGAACTTTGTGGGTTTGAACTCAGGGGAGATAGAGTTCGCCCTCGCCGTGGACGCACTCCAGATTTCTCACACTGTGGAGGGTTTGATGTCTCGGTTGAAAGGCAGATTCAGGTCAGTTATTTCTAACTAGCAGTTTTTTTTAATTGTTTTTTTGCCCCACACACCAAATGCAGGATCAGTTTAGCAATCATGAGGCGTTTTAATAAAGCTAAATAAGCTGCTGTGTTTTTATGAGGTACTCTTTTGAATGAAGTGGCCCCTGAAGCCCATAGTAATACTGCGGAAATCTTGACATTTAACTGAAGTCTTAATCGATCAACATTTAGTTGATCTTTTGTTTATCCATCACTAATTTCATCTATTTTGTTTGATGAAATAAAACCAGCACGTTTTTCACTTCCACTTGTGGTCATTGAACATTGTGGAAATGTTGAAAATCCTTTTCTGTAGATTGAAAAAAACAAACAAATTCAAGTTAGAGAGTGCGAGTTGTCGATGGGCTCTCAGAATGTCACTGCCTCGTCCAGCACCTGATCTTTTTTAAAATATTCACACTATTGTTGGCTGGCCTCGCCTGAAGCCTGGCTGACTGGCTCTTTTAGCCATTCCTCTGGGGCTAGCCGCAGACCATAATCAGTGCACCTGTTGCTAGGAGACGTCTAAGTCCAAAGCCTCTCCGGCTGGCTGAGGTATCCTTGTGCGTATTTAACCAGCTTAATTGAGTGCTGCTGCACCCACACAAATGTAAGGAGCCCCTCTGGTATTACCTGCTGCTTTGCGGGCCCGAGGCAGACGCACAAGCAGAGCGCCGGGGCCCGTCGGACACGGCGTCAGCACACCGCAAGGGGCGCGCAACCAAAGGAGCGCGCACGCACACACACACACACACACACAGAAAAGTGCGAGGGAGCACAAATCAAACGGAGGCGAAAAAAGGGGAGACTTTCCAAGATGCTTCTGGCTTGATTGCCATAAATCGTTTCAATCTCAGTCTTTGCGTGCACGGCGCTCTTCTCCTGTTCCTGCAGCTCACCTTGATCTTTTCAGGAGCCGCCTGTGTCAGACCCGGCTGCTCCTGCTCTGCCAAATGCTCCGCAACCGCAGTGAAACATGTGTCCCGACACGTCTCTCACTCCTCTCTCTCTCTCTGTCTCTCTCTCTCTCTCTCTCTCTCACTCTCTCACTCTCTCTCTTTCGCTCCGTCCCGCTTCGCTGACTCTCTTAATAGACGGGCCGCCATCATGGCTCGACCCGAGCCGTGCGCTCGGCGCTGTGTGAAGCGCCGGTGTCGGCCTGCCCGCGGCTGTGTTTGATGTAAACATGTTGGGAGCTCGGCTCTCATTTGTTGTAATCTGGCCCCGTGCGCAGCAGGGTAACGCACACTAAGAGGGGCGAGAGAGAGAGACGTTGTGTTGTGTGTGTGTGTGTGTGTGTGTGTGTGTGTGTGTGTGAGTGAGTGTGTGTGCGTGCGAGGGAAAGACAGAGAGAGAGAGAGAGAGGGAGAGAGAGAGAGAGAGAGGAGAGAGAGAGAGAGAGAGGAGAGAGAGAGAGAGAGAGAGAGAGAGAGAGAGAGAGAGAGAGAGAGAGAGAGAGAGAGCAGCAGAGAGGGAGGATAAAATTGGGAATGAATGGAGTTGAGGTCGGATCAGTCAAGCAAAGCCATATACAGTCCTAATGCAGTGTACAGTGTCCTGGTGTGTGTGTGTGTGTAGGGGGTGGCTGTATCTGTTTGTATGTGTTCGTGTTTGTGTGTGTGTGTGTGTGTGTGTGTGTGTGTGTGCATATTGAGCTTGTTTAAACAAACAGTCAACTGCACTGCCCCCTGGCACTCTCTGCCCTCTCTAGTGTGCTGGGCAAACACCAAGCTTGTGCGAACTGCAGTGTGTGTGTGCGTGTGCGCGTGTGAGTGCGTGTGTGTTTGTGTGTGTCCATAGATCACGGCGAGCGGTGCCGCGGTATTACAGTAGCAAACTACTGCCAGATAGCGCTGGCCTTCTCGTGACCTTGACCGCCATTGCTCCCATTTTATTTTACATCTGTTGCACACACAATCTGTCTCGCACGCGTGCACGCGCGCGCACACACACACACACACACAGAGAAAACTCTCGCCAGAAACTAGAGTTTACACGCACACAGACATATCACAACAATTCCTTGGGCAGCAGTTTATCCGAATGTAGGGGGTGTAGCTGCTATTGCGTGCGCGCGCACACACACACACACACACACACACACACACACACACACACACACACAAAGAGTCATGCTCCTGCATACGCACAAAGAGTCTCACCATGACAACAGGGGAGCAACACAGGGAAACAACTTGGCAGAGTCAGGCGCTATAAGAAAGTGTCGAGTTACGGCGGAGTGCCGGCCGCAGCTGATGTAGGTGAGAGGCGACAGGGACACAGAGGAGAGAGGGATGAGAGGAATAAAGGGGAAGAGATGAGAGAGGAGGTGGGAGAGAAAGGCGGTAATTAAAAGTGAAGAACTGATAAAATAAGAAGAAATATTACTTAGTAGCAGCATGCAGGGGGCTGGCCATCCTTATTTTTACTTTGCCCACATAAATAATATCTCCTCATTGAAAATGTCTCCACTCCACCTGTTTTATTTTGTATTTAAAGGCGCCGCGATGATTGTGCGGTAATTTGTAATCTAGCAAAAGAACGGTGTACGCGGTGTTAGTTTTTTTTTTTGCCTCTTTTCTGAGTTCCCACTTGATTTCAGACGGTTCACTCGCAGCCGCAGTGCCGGAATAAAACAACATAAATAAAATAAGACATGATGGGACAACATGGCTGCCTCCTTACAAGTGGCTCCACTCCTTGTACCCATTACGGCTTGTTATCAGTCAATAAAAGATACGCAAGTTATTTATCCACTAGATCCCTGTTGCATGTTTCACTTCGGCCCTTTTAAAATACATGCGGGCTGGAGGTGTAGCGCCAGATCTCCCCCCTCCGCCCGCTTGGCCGCGTTACGGGATCAGCGGCGCAAACAAAGACCCAAAATAAGTGGTGACTTTATTTACTGGTGGGGATGTAACCGTATCCTGTGGTTTTATTTTAGGGGGACAGAGTTCCTCCTCCGCCCGGATACGTCGCAGCCTCGCAGTCAGCTACAGGCTTCCGCGAGCGCGCGGCCAATGGCGACATGTGACTGGTTTTTAATGTCAGCTGCGCGCCTCAATACGAGATCCCTCCCACCGCCAACCCGGCGGTTGCCTCGCTCAGCCCGCCGGGCGGACCGGCCGCGGCCGAGTTCACTCTGGGTAGGCGGAAAGGTGAGGAGTTAAAAGTGCGGAGACCACCCTCCCGTGGCATTTCACACTTGGAGCACAGATTTCAGTGGTGGTGGAGGGGCGACTCAGGAATGCCAAACCAGTCAGGGTGTGTGTGTGTGTGTGTGTGTGTGTGTGTGTGTGTGTGTGTGTGCCGTCGAGAGAGCCTCCCACCGTCTGGCAATATCCGTGTGCGCTTGTTTGAGGCGCCCCGCTTGTTAGCAGGTGGCGCTTAACCCACTTTCTGGGTTGAAGGTGCAAAAGAGCCCCTGAAGTGCAATCGAGCCGCTATTGCAGGCGTTTCTGTTTACTGCGCATTGCTAATTAGGTTTACTCGCGCCCTGTTCAAATCGCCGGCCTTCCTTTCCCACACAGTGGAAGCTCCACTCGCCCGGTCCTCTGGTTTTACAGTGTTTCGTGCGTTCGGTGTTCGTGACTCATGAGTTTTGTTTTTTCACTCTCCTCCTTTTTCTTCTTCTGCCCCTTTGAATGGTGTAGATCAGGCATGGGAAAACTATGGCCCGGGGCCCATATGTGGCCAGTTAAGCTTTTTAATCCGGCCCGCCTAACTTGAAGAAACTAGATTAATAGTCAGTAAGTCATAAAATCTGTATTTCATCCTTTTTCCCCGTGTTTTAAGAGTCATTTCAATAAAGAGCTAAACACTGTGGGGCTTCATATTTTGTTGTTAACCCTTTTGTTCATTTCCAATAGACATTAAAAGCACATGTTTTCTGCATATCCTGTGATATATTTTCTCCTCCTATGAGGTGGGTCACCAAAACACTCCATCCATCTGCTCCTGCTCCAGCCCCTTCTGTCAAATTATAGAACCCACTGTGGCCCCACCAGTGAAAAGGTTTGCCCAGCCCTGATGTAGCTTCATCCAGTTGGAGTGAACTGATGAAACAGGCAGCAACTGTGGTTTGATGAACAGCTGGGAGTTTGTCAGAGGGACTGATTCAGTCCAACTGCGTGGCATGTTTGTGTTTGACTGGGAGGGTTCCGATTCTCTCTCTCTCTCTCTCTCTCTCTCTCTCTCTCTCGCCCTGTCTCTCTCTCTTTTCTCTCACTCTCTCGCCCTCTCTCTCTCTCTCTCTGTGGACCTCTAATCAAGTTTTCCGACTTGATTATTTGATTTGGAAGACCTCCTGACCTGGCGAGTGTGCTTGTCAACACACTGGCTCCACACCGAGTCCCTCGTGAAAAGAGAGAGATGTGGAGCGATAGAGGCGACAGACAGACAGCGGCGGCAGGCTGCGGAAGAGAAGGAAAAGCAAACAAATAGAGTTGTAAATAGAGAAGGACTGACGGAGCACTGATTCCTTTGACACAAAAGCTCTGAAAGTTGCTTGAGGTGGCTCTTTTTTTTCTTCTTCTTTCCACGTCTGAGTCCACGTGTTTCCTTTCTCACAGATACATACCTCCAGACGCTGTTAACTCATTTTATGCTGTCTGGAACACACATGGCGCTGCGAATAAACATGCCCTGATTTATGGACACACACATGTAAGGCCCCGTCCTGCCTATGCTCACTTCCAGAGCGCACAGACATGATCATAAAAACAAAGCGACGCAAAACCGCGAGACGAGTCGACTCCTTTGAGTCGTCGGCCGCGCCTTTGAATCCATCATAATGGCATCATTTACAGCCGTGAATCCATCTCAGACCAGGATGCACAATTACCTGCTAGCTTGTTAGCAGCAGGAGTTTGACTTTCATGTGGCTCTTCAGATGTGATGTGGTTTTTCATAGATGACTGCATTAGCTCCACGCCGGTCGTTTGCGAAACTTTTTGTGCTGAAAAAGAAGCAAAAAAAAAAAAAAAAAAAAGGTGCGCCGCGTTCAGTTTGTCCCAGTTTGATGGAGGTTGAAGAAGTGAAAAATGACATAATTGTCTTTCCGTTAAAGTTCAGAGTGTGAGCGTGCGCACGCACGATCTTCGGTGTTCTTGCAGACGCACACACACGCGGGCGCACGCGCACACGCAGAAAGAATGCGAGTTTCCGATTTGTTCTGTAAGTCAGTCCAATTCGAACATGCCTTAATTTATGAGCAGTTAAACTGCACTGGAGGATGTGGTGAAGAATGAAGCATCAACATAGCCCGGGGGTGGGGAGTTTTTGTTTCCTTAAAACAGATCTCACTTGTTGCATTTTCAGCTTTTAAAAGCCTTTAAGAGGAAAAAAAAAAAAAAACTTGCCTATGCAATAGCGCTTCGCTAGCGGCCGAACATTGGTGGTAAAATACCGCAACACCTTTGCAAGAAGCGTAATTAAGAGGCTTGCGCGTTTTCTAATTTCCAAACTAAATTATAAGCAAAGACTTCTTCAAGCCCGGCAGACCAGGTAGACGAAACAAAAGCTTGAAGCGCTGGGCTGACCTGTCTGAACTAGACTGCTGTGTCACTTCTCACTTTTAGCTGCCAGCCTGGACCTGCACCTTTCAGCCCAGATGTGTTTATAGCCTTTGGCCTCTTCGCTTCTAATTGGGGTTAGACTGTGCGCCGGCCGCGGTAGAGCTCAGCTTCAGCACTGTTGCTTTCAGTCTGAGACATTCTCAATATCTGGGCATGTCGGAAGAAGTCAGAGTGTGTGTGTGTGTGTGTGTGTGTGTAGGTGTGTGTGTGCAAACAATTTCAAGTCTTTTTTTTTATTTATTTTTTTTTTTACCAGAAATAGAATCTTCCCTGCGTCCTGCAACCTACCCTTGAAAGCGGTGCACTTTCACCATATTTAGGCGCTTATCTCTGCACCTCTTTGTACACTTGACCAATCCCATTCAAAGTGGCCCACTCTGCCTCGACCTCCCCGTTAACCTGCGGTAGAGGGCAGCAGGATTTTCACACTGCTGCTCCTCAGCGGTGCCCTACGCGGTGCAAACTACGGCCCGGGGGCCATATGTGGCCAATAAATACATACAGTATCCCATGATTTATTTCTCCTCCTCTGAGGTGGGTCACCAAAACACTCCATCCATCTGCTGCTGCTCCGGCCCCCTCTGTCACATTTTAGAACCCATTGTGGCCCCCACCAGTGAAAAGGTTTGCCCACCCCTGCCCTGGGGTCTCGACTGTTTCCTCAGGAGAAAAGAGAATGAGGGAAAATTACAGGGGCGTTAAAATACCTGTCGTGACTTTTTTTTTTCTTTCACTTTTTTGATTTCCGGGATGCGTTAATACTCTCTATGTGGCCGCTCGCTGTGGAACAAAACACGAGGGATCTCGGACCGGACACACGTCCCCGCTTTTCCACCCGCCACATTTTCTTTTTGCACCAAACATTGACACAGCGGCGTGTGACGCAAACCTGCGCGGAGGCGGGCCGGGGTCAGTAGCCAGCTGTGGTCGGGTTGGAACTCTGCTGCTGCACTTCCTGGGATGAAATAGCACTGAACGGCCTTGTTCTTTTTCACTTTCACCCCGATGTGCTGCTGCCCTCTGGTCCGGGACGGCGGTCTGGGACTGGGAGCGGGGGAGGGGTACAGCGGGAGCGTGTATGTTCAGAAAGGAGTTTTCCACCGCGCTCGTCACGCAGTCGGCCAAACGCAACATTACTGGAGGAGCAGTGACTGAGCGACCTTTGTGTTTTTTCTGGTCTCCGCTTGGAGAGAAAAAAAGCCGCCTGCTCTCTTTTTCCCCCCTGGTCTCCACCCGACACGCAGCTCGTTGACTTCACGGCTCTTTTCACCTGTTTTGTTTTAGGGAACAAGGGACACAGCGCTGGGTAGCAGAGCGGTTCTTACAGAAGACTGTATGAATAACGATTTTGTTAAATGTTCCACAATGACACATATGCCGAATCTTTCTTTTGAATTCATAGTTTTTATTTGTATTTTCATTTTTAGATTAGATAAGATTCGAGATTTATTACCATTTGTACAAGTTAAAAAATGGTTAAAACAGCTACATTGGAATTCTTGTGCGTTTCCCCGAGTCACTGTAAGAACACAGTTAGTCTAATAAAAAAACATAGCATAATTGCCTGTAAGGCAAAGGTGCAGATGGAGCTGTGCCTAAATTACTAAAATAATGGGTAAAAAGGCCAAAAAACAATCGTGAAAAAAATTAATTGGTAATAAATGAATTGGTAGATTTAGTTTTGTAGTTCAGCTTTATAATGGCGTGCATTGAAAATATCCCTTACCAAATAAAAGGATTCACTCTTATTTATTATTACAATTGCTGTTGTTATCATTTCTCCCTTTCATCTCCATATATATTTTTTTTTTTTTTTTTTATATTTAAAATGAAGACAACAAACATAATTCCACTAGTCACAGACAAAGCACTGAGACTGGACCAGACGCTGCTTTTTATTTTTTCTCTTGTGATGCCAGAAACATCTCAACACTCAGATTCCCTTCAGAAAAATAAAAGTGAACGCCGGGATTAAGCACTGTTTTCTTTGCTCACACCTTTAGTCTGCACTGTGAACCCTCGCGGCTGTTAAAATTCCTTGTCCTCCTCCCTCCCACTCCCGTCTCCTCCATCGTGCCTCAGCTCATGGGCTACAGCGAGAAGCCCGTCAACCTGCAGATGTTCATTGGCACCGCAGACGACCGTTACTTGAGGCCGCACGCCTTCTACCAGGTGCACCGGATCACCGGGAAAACTGTGGCCACTGCCAGCCAGGAAATAATCCTCTCCAGCACCAAAGTTCTTGAAATTCCTCTCCTGCCTGAAAATGGCATGTCTGCCAGGTAGGTTTTCAGATGCACGCCGGGTCACATTACACATTTATGGGTTTACCCCATCGGGGGAAGCTCTCCAATTAACGAATGCACATTTTCGGTCTGAAGCGACTTAAGAGCTCCACTCAGTGGGATTTACAAGATGTTGTAATTTATAAAACAGCAGGAGTTGGCTGGTGTAAAAAAAAAGCATAAATCATAAGAATATATTCTTTATTTATTGAAACAGGAATTTAGGAACATACTTTTTTCTATTTGTGGTTGTAATAAATATTATTTTCAGGCAAAACCTTTTTTTAAAAAAATAAAAATAAAATTAACCGTTAATTCCAGTCTCCTCCTGGACTGGTGGTTGGTTTTATTGCTCCCAAGCCCTCACTTAGAAAAAAAAAAGATTTCCAGCCTGGTGCTTGTGAATAAAGCCGAGTGTTTCCCCTCCACCCCGCAGCATCGACTGCGCCGGCATCCTGAAGCTGCGCAACTCCGACATTGAACTGCGGAAGGGAGAGACGGACATAGGGAGAAAGAACACGCGCGTGCGTGTGGTGTTCAGAGTGCACATCCCCCAGCCCAGTGGCAAGGTGCTGTCACTGCAGGCCGCCTCCATCCCCGTGGAGTGCTGTGAGTGTCCACAAACGCCACACAAAAAAAATCCACATGTGACCGGACGTGGCGGGGCAGATCGATTTCGATTCGCCCTGTTAGGCAGACCCTGGCACACGGTCCGGGTGCAACGTGCGTGCTCACCGAGTGATCATCCTCTCCAACCCTCCCCCAGCCCAGCGCTCCGCTCAGGAGCTACCGCAGGTGGAGAAATCCAGCCTGGCCAGCTGCCTGGCCAGCGGGGGAGAAGAAATGGTCATCAGCGGCTCCAACTTCTTCCCAGAATCCAAGGTCATCTTCCTGGAGAAAGGCCCCGGTAAGAGCTAGGTGCAACGCAGCCTTTTCTCAGCACTGAACCGCTGACACAGACTCACATTTGGCTGCAAAAACTGCAAAAAATAAATAAAAAAAGAGTAAATAAATAAAAAGCTAAATTACACGTTTCTTATTATTGGATACACTCATGAATACTGACCTTGAAAGTGTTCCTGATGTAAACTGTCTGACTGAACATATTGAAACTCAATTTTAAAAGTTAAAATTGAAGCCAAAAAAACAAACGATTTTATTTCCGTTCCATCTAAAATGATCTATTTAGGATTATTATCATTCTCTGCAATAATAAGCATGATAAAGTGGTGATGATGATCATGAATTATCACGTTTCAAAAAGTTACTCAAATTATAAATACTCTGTATACCTGTTTGCACTACGATCCATGTGATCCCAAGATTTTTGTGTGTGTGTGTGTGTATGTGTGGTTGTGTGTGTGTATTTATGGCTCCTTCCTCCTCAACAAGTTCTTTATTCCTGCAGGCTTCCTTCTGTCAAATGCAGAACAGATTTATGTTTGTTGGTACAGTTTCTTCTCAAGTAAGCATGAGACAACTCCTGAAGCCCTGGGCCATGGATCGGGTGTCTGTCTGTTTACTTTACCTTTTCTCTTCAAATGAGTGACACAGATATGAAATGGTCAATATTCAGTTCTATTCTAATATGGAAACACAGTGCAACTTGCATGCATTGTTTTGCTGTTTTTGCTCTGGCAGCAAAATCCATACCACATTTCCTCTCCGGAGCCAAATGTTCAGTCTGAGGAGCTTACGAAGTTAAACCCCCCTCCTAATGCTTCCCATCTCGTGTCTTTTGCTCTTTTGTCCTCTTCCGCACGCTCGCCTTTTCTTTCTCTTTTTTTCTCTCCACCACTCCGTAATCAAAACACATGTTAATAGCTGTTCCCTTCGTGGAAATTTTAAATGGGTAGCATTCACGGAGCCAGTCTGTGCCTGTCTGGAGGCACCTCCGCGATGCGCGGCGGCCACTTCGCACAAGGCTCGGCGCTCCGTCTGCGCGC
The DNA here is from genome assembly GCA_009823395.1 of Thamnaconus septentrionalis. NCBI lineage: Eukaryota > Metazoa > Chordata > Actinopteri > Tetraodontiformes > Monacanthidae > Thamnaconus > Thamnaconus septentrionalis. Next base: position 4,047,174 of record CM020505.1, on the reverse strand, counting down.
CACAGCCTTTCTCCCAGGCACCGCGGGAAGAAAGACGCCGGCCCCGGAGGAATGTCTGTAGCTCTTTCAGGTGCACCAGGTGAAGCGTGCGCTGAAACAACTTTGGCAGGAGGGGTCCGTCAGGGGGGCTGGAAGGTTAGCGTTGGCTCCATGGAACACAAAAGGCAGCAGAGTTGTGGAAGACGATGGAAAGGGTGTGGCGGTGGCGGTGAGGGTGGCGGTGTTGGAGTTAAATACATTTTTGCAAACGACTGCCTTAATCATGACTGATCCACGTGACTTAGTGCAGAGAGGCTGTGATCGTAATAACCAAAGGGGTGGAAAAAAAGTAGAAGAACAGCCATCATGGGGGATGACAGACATTTTTCCATCGTCATCCCTGATTGGAATCGTCAGGAAAAAAGCCACAACTGTTTTTTCGTCGCTCGCTATTCGCAGCATAAACACACAGCGGACAATAGTGCTGTCATAAAAATGCTTCTTTAGTTTCCCCCCTTTTTAAAGCACGTTTGCAAGGAAAAGTTGACTGGCTACAATTCTTGCTGTGTCTTGCTCAGGTTCAGAGGAGGAACAAAATATATAGAGAGTCTGCCAAAACAATGTACACACATTCGGAAGACTTGCATACATATTTCCATACCAAATTTATCCAGACATCACAAGACCATTGGCTTCTTTATTGAAGTGTACGGCGAACTACTGCTTGGGTAACATTTGTTACCTCCACACTTGTTGACGCTGCATTCATGAGGCAGCGTCAACTACGTTTCCGTTGGGAAAACGTAGTACAACAGTAAACGGTGGTAATTTGATCAAACTTCGACAGAGGTAGCTATGTGTATAAAAGTACTTCTACAAATTAAACATGTAAGCGAGTTTTTCTTTTCCTGACGTGCGCATAAATTATTTTGGCTGACTTTGTTTATCACAGGGCAGCAATTCTCTGCTCTTTGATGCAATACTCAGAGGAAGGTGCATGTGGCTCAGCAGATTATTGAGTCATTGTATCAGTGGTGGTATGAGGCTCCTGTCGGTGCACGCAGTCGGACTGAGAATGTGGGGCCCTCGCTTCTGCCTGTCGAATGTCAACAAGCAGCGCCTCCGTCGGCTGGAACGACTCTCGCGCTCTCATTGGCTCATTGCAAATTGTCACCTCGAGGTGAAGCTAATCCCGACAATGGAAATGAATCACTACAGGCCATCAGGCTCGTCCCAAGCGCTCGTCCCAAGCGCTCACCACAGCACGGGTGAGTCGAGGTGAGGTGAGGTGAGGTGAGGTGAGAGCAGGTACATGGCCAACTTCAGTCTGCAGTAGAAAGTGGAATCCTCTGCTGCTCTTTTTTTTCCGCAAAAGCCGAGAAAAATTCCTACCACGTGAGCCGGAGCGAATTTTTGCGTCTGCCTCGACACTATGCAGTTGTTAAAGTGTTTTCGTCTTTTCTCTGTCATTTCTTCCGACCGCATGAGCACGTCAGTGCTTTAACCCCGGCAGCTTCCCTTCCAGCTGCCGTCCTGAACACGTCTGGCCAAATAATTAGATCTCTCGTAGGAAAACTGGACAGAGAAGCTTTTTTTTTTTATTGGCGGAGTTTAAAGGCACGTTAAACGAAATGTCATTATTTCTCCGCTCACTCTGTAATTTCAGACAGGAAAGATAAACACAGAGACAGTTAAGACTTGTGAACACTTTTTGACTTGCACCAAGTTTTTCCCCACGAGTCCTCTGGGCCTCCAGGACAAACGGAAATATTGCTCCCTGTGCAGTTCTGTGAGGTTAAGACACTCCTGTGTGACCGTTTACTGCATGTACACCAGTAAAAAGTTACTTTTATATTTATTTATCTTTCTAAAATCTCAATGATACTGAAAGAAAGAAATGTAACTGTCTTTTCATCCTGTTGCTTCATTTTTCCTTATTTAGCTGTGTTGTTTTAAATGGCGAATATATTTACATAAAACTTGCTCATGCAGCGTGATAATGCTGATACTATGCTCAGCTCTCAAGTGCACAGCCATAGAGCTCTGAGTCTACAAGTGCTTAAATGTTGCTTGTTTAAATCTCCCTTTTGCCCAATCCATAGCATGTGTTGCTCTACTGGTCAGTTTAGACTAAAGCCTCTCAGTCTAATATTTTTTTGTTGTTCCCCCCCCCCCCCAGATGGGCGACCGCAGTGGGAGGTTGAGGCGAAGATAATGCGCGAGAAGTCTCAAGGAGTAAGTTTTCATTTCCATCCACTCTCAGTCATTTGATTGTCAATTGATTGTGCAGCATTTTGCAACACGTCACAGAGGTGTGTGGGCAGGACCCAAATGCACTCAACTCCAACTTATTGTGATTAATAAAGAAAGCTCAACTAAGGTGTACTCGTGGTCAATCAGACAAGGCAACTGAGGAGCAACAGCCTTGAGGAAGCAACAACCAAATGCAGACTTGCGCTGTGTCTCAATTCAGGGTCTGCATCCTTGAAGTAGGCATTTTGAAAGGAAGTTGCGTCATAGCACTGCGCGAAGGCTTGTCCCAATTCCCAAAAGTCCTTAGGACGCTCCAAATGCGTACTCGGAATGCGCCCTCGTTTTAGCCGATTTCAAAGGCTGCGCCGCTACTATCCTGGGAAGTCAGCTGAAATTAGCGGCATCTACTGGTAAAGACACCACATATAAATTTAGGTATTGAAGTTTCACGTAATGTATTCAGTTTTTAACGTAGGGTTTTTATTTATTTGAACATCCAACGGCATCGTTAGATGGCGAACCAATGGTTAGCTTGACACTATAAAAACGTCACTTCCGGGGTTGGCCAGCCGGAGGGAACGGAGGTGAAGCAACGAGGAAATACGCCAAAGACTAGACCGTGCCGGGTGGTTACCAGGGAGGCGGGGTTTGGTTCGTCCTTCTAGGCTGGGTCCTCGAAGAACGCTTCCTTCAGACGGAGGACACTCCGTTTGAAGGGTGCAGACCCTGAATTGAGACACAGCCAAAGAGAGACAAGGACTATTTATACAAGAGGGCAGAGGAGCACAGGTGAGAAATATCGAGGGCAGGACTGACAACGAGACACAGGTGAAAATCATGAAGCGACAAAAAAGGCGGGAACACAGGAAAACAGGAAGTAAAGCACATAAAATATCAGAGGAGATGAGACTATCAAAATAAAACAGGAACCACTTAAACAACAGGTCGTGACACACATGCGCTCTTTCCGCACAGTTTATTGCTCATACAAATGAAAATGTTGCGCGTGATGATGCCAGTTGTATGTAACGTTCCCTCTTTCCCACAGTCCTGCATTGTGGTGGAGGTCCCTCCCTACCACAGTAAGACGGTGGGCTCAGCCGTGCAGGTTCAGTTTTACGTCTGTAACGGCAAGCGGAAAAGGAGCCAATCACAGCGCTTCACTTACCTCTCGGGTAAGAAGAGCCACTCTCATTCGTCCTCGTCCTTTGGGCTCACTGTTTTGTTGGGTGTTTCTGGGTTTTTTTCACTCATGCTATGAAAAGCAGGGTGCTCAGACTGCTGCACACTTGTTGGTTCAGGGCTTCACTAACCCCGTTTCTCTCCTGCACTTTTTTTTTGTGGTTTGTCGGGGTGTATTCCACCAACAATATCACTGACACCTGCCAGCTGTTTATTTTGTAACGCCTCCTCCCAGTCAACCTTCAGCCCCACTCTTATTATTGTGCACTGTAATTAAAGATTTTTTTAATTTTTTTTTATCATGCAAGCCTGCAGCTATCCAGGAAAATGTTACACTATACTTTAACAAAGACTGCGAGTTGTGGTTTATTATAAACGCCGAAGCAACGGGGGGAAACCCGCTGCTGCTATTATTCTAATGTGATAGTTTCCTCCGCGTTTCTCACTAAAGCCGAATTCCTGGCACGAAATTCAATATTGTTCTAGTGATCTGTTTTTTTTTTTGTTTTGTTTTTTCAAATCCAACCAGTCAAACTGAAAGCGCCTCCCGGCGAACAATACTGACATGTGAGCGTTTTGTGCAAAATATTTCAACCGAGAGCTTCACCGCAGCGCCGCGTGCGCCTGTGCACTCTCGCCGCCTCGCCCCTCCAGCACCAGCACTTCTGTTTTGCAAGCACGCCCACTCGTCGCCGTGGATGGTTCCTGTTTTCACCATCGACACGTTGCGGCGGCCAATCAGAGCAGAGCAGAGGGAACGCTTGTGCGCTGCCGAGCTGGGTCGCTGCGGACAACAAGAAGGCCGTTTGCCCTTTGTATTTTGCAGTGCGGTTTGCAAAAAAACAAAAAAAAACAAAAAAGCAAAGGACAGATTATTTATTGCTCCGAAACGGTGCCCTACGTTTCAGAGACTGCTTAACCCAGGCGTGGGCAAACTACGGCCCGGGGTCCATATACAGCCTGTTAAGCTTTTTAATCCGGCCTGCCGTACTTGAAGGAATTATGTGTTATTAGTAAGTAGTGACTAATATGGCTGTATTTCATCCATAAGAGTCATTTCAATTAAGAGCTAAATACTGTGGGGCTTCATAGACACATATTCTGTTGTAACATTGTTCATTTTCAATTGACATTAAAGCACATTTTCTACATATCCGATGATATATTTTTTCCTCGTATGCGGGTGGGTCATCAGAAAACTCCATCCATCTGCTGCTGCTCCAGCCCCTCTGTCAAATTAAAGAACCTATTGTGGCCCACCAGTCAAAAAGATTGCCCACCCCTGCCTTAACCCTTCCCCTGTGCCTCAGACTCTATTTTGCGTTTGGCCTCTTTGCACCTCGTACTCGCCTCGCACTCCCAGTGGCCAGGCGAGTTCGGGGGTTCGATCAATGAGCCCGTTTGTTCTGCCGGTCTGATCCGGGCTGCGGGGCATCGAGCTCCTCTCCCCGCACAGCGTTTCACATGATGGCACCCGGACTGGCAGCATATGCTCTCCCTGTGATTCAGAGCTGGATAAAAATAAAACTCACTGTCACAAGGCACCAGATTGGGAAATGGGTTACAGACTGGCATAGCAGCACGGTGATCTGTCACAGTGAGAGAGGGAGCGGCCCCATTTACTATCAAGATTTCACCTAGTTTTTTTTTTTTTTTTGTTTTTTTTTAAGGAAGCGGTGTAATTAGATGCCACCGCAGCGTAGATCTGTGTTGAAAAGGCTATTTTTTTTTTTTTTTAAATGCAGCTGTGCAGGTTCCAAAATTCAAATTTGACCGACTGCTATCGTTGAAATACTCAACGCACTTGAACGTCACGTTCGTTTCTTTCTCTTTACGCTTATTATTTCTTAATTGGTTTATTGTTGTTATTTTATTTTTAAATGTATTATTCGCCTCTAGGGAAAAGGTTGCTGTTGAAATTTAAATCAGAAGGAAAGAGGTATTAGATTTTCAATAAATATCAACGTCAACCCGCGACTTTGTCCAAGTTTGAAATGTTGGCGCTGCTGTGTATTTGAGTTTGACACCTCTGCTCTTGTCGCCTCTCTCTCTTCCTCTCCACGTCTTCAGTCATGGTGAAGCAGGAGCTCGGAGACGAGATGGACCTCCCCGCCGTGCCCCCCATATCCATGCCCATGGCACATGCTGCCAGTCTGGTGCGCACCCAGCTGCCTTCCCCCGATCAGGGCCACCCCTCGGACAACCTTCTGTCCAGCTCCCCTCACGGCCTGGCTGTGGGCTCGGGCCCCAGCCTGCTGCCCCTGCAGACGCCCTGCTCCTCCCTGGGCTCCCCGTCCTTCCAGCACCTGCCTCACCTCCAGGGTTGCGGCGTTCAGCGGCCCCCCGCCGACTGCCACATGACGTTCCACCCGAGCTCGGCGCCCGCCACCCTCCCGCCTCCCCGCGCCCCCTACCAGCCCATGCAGCAGCCCGCCCACGCCCACGCCCACAGCCTCCCTTTCAACGGCCAGCCCAGCCTCCCCGCTCAGGGCTACGAGCGGCTACCCTTTCAGCACAACCCAGGCGCGGCGTCGCACCCCATGGGGATGGGGCTGGTGTTCCCTCCCTCCCCGTCCTCCTCGCCCTCCCCTTCCACAACCAACCCCATCGTGGGTTCTCCTCAAGGGCAGCAGCCGCTGCTCAATCCCTCGTCCCCGCACCTGCACACGCTGGGAGGCTACCACTGCCCCCCGAACCCGCCTCAGGTGCCCGCACCTGGCGGCCACCCGCTCGTGGGCCAGCAGCTCCAGAGGGCGATGGGCTACCACCCAGTGGGCCAGAGGTCGGCCTCCTGCCCGACGCCGTCCAGCGCCCCTCCTCCGCGGATGAACCCCTCTCCCCACTCTGGGCCCTCCTCCCCAGCTCCACTCCATGCCCTACCAGTCTCCCACGTCCTCCTCACCCACGTCCTGCGGAAGCCCTCTGGGTCCCCTGCAGCAGCAGCAGCAGCACTCAGGACAGCCGTCTCCCCAGGCCACCAGCCCAGTCATGGCCGGCCTGTCGCCGGTGACAGCAGGACCTTTGGTTCACCCTCTGAGCCCCCAGGGGCCCTTCCCCTCAGAGGGGGAAAGGCGAAGCATCAAGCAGGAGCCAGAGGACACAGAGCCAACGTTCCGCTCCATTGGCCTGCAGGACATCACATTGGACGATGGTAAGATGTTCATTCATTGATTTGTTTGCAAGTTAAATGTGGGGCAAATCAGTGTTGAAAAGAGAAAAAGAAAAGTAACAGCCACGATTGACATGCGGATCACGTCCTAAAGGTGAACAACCAAATGCACCTCCTGTGCAGACGTGTGACTATGCATTCCTTCAGAGCTGTGAGCTACAGCTGTGTTCAGTCTGCCGCTTGAACTGCAGCAACTGGACTTCCTCTGTTCTAAAGAAAGTAAAAGTTCTTCCTGAGATCTGTAGAAGATCTCTCAGGATGGGAGGCGAAACGTCTCCAGGATTTCAAAACCAGTGCAGTCACCTAAACTCAGGGGCCGTTTACACGAATACGAGGATTCACTGAAACCGCACATTTTCGAAACCGCACAAAAAACAACAAAAAAAACGCGTTTAGACGAATCCGTGTTCAAAAAAATTACCGTTTACACGAATACGCTGGAAGCGACTGAATACAATATAGTAACTATGACAGGCCTGGTGTGGCGCTGTGGGCTTCCTTCCCGTAGGCAAAGAAGAACGCCTTAAGCATGTGCATTAGAGAGCATGCGTTGGAGCGCGCGGTTTAGCTGCAAGACCGCGAGGATCGATTCCTTTGTTTGGACTGATGATGAGGTACAACTTCTTCTGCGGGTGACTTTAGAATATAAAAGCAGTAAACTCCAGGAGAACGTGGACTGGGAGTCGTGCCAGGCCAAATACATAGATATTCGGGAGCGTTTCCTGGCGCAATATCCAACCAATGAAACAGGGAAGGACTTTCCGCACCGCGGCGCTTAAAAAGATGTGACACTACTTGAATGTACAAAATGAAGAGCAATGTTTCCAAATAACAGTGGTTTTCGGCATTTCCATGAATCTGGGCAGGCAACGTTTTCAAAGAAAATCTACCCTGAGGAGCGTTTTCAAAAAAGTGCGGTGTCCGTGTGTGTGGTTTCAGTGAAAACGCAAGGCGTACTGAATACGGGATTCACTGAAACCGCACAAATATTTGGGTACATGGGTATTATCAGTGTAAGGGAAGCCTCCAAATGTTCACCCAGTCATGCTGGAATCTGGCTCCTTCAGACCCGAAACATTAAGTCACGTCTTGTGCTGTGTGTGTGATTACTTGTCGTTTTGCTTTTTTGTCACTTCCTGACTTTTACGTCACCTCAGTGTTTTGCGTGAGAGACCCATTTTTGAGAAAAATCCAATTTCCCGCTCTGAAATAAGGAACTATTGAGAGTGTTAATTGTGAAACCAGATGTCAGATGGTAGATAAATCAGTATCGGATATGAAACAAAAAAAAACAACAAAAACAGAGCCGCATTTGTGTTTCAACAAGCTGTAAACTTGATACCTGATTGTGGCGATAGAGATTCGTGTGTCACCCTCAACACTCAGTTGGTTCATTAGAGAGAGGTCCTGTGACTTAGTATTGGGTGACATGGAAGCAACAGGACTGATAACTGTTGTATAATACAACCGCTGGATATTTCTGGCAGTGGTTAAGAGATTAATCGTCTGCTTTGGGGTATTCCAATTTCCTACTTGTATAATGGAGAGCAATTACATGCTGTGCATATTGCTGTGGTCGCGAGGTCCTGTTCAGAACGCCTGCCTTAATCTTTGTTGTTGTTTCTTTTGGCACAACCGAGTTGCAGCTTGGATCTCGTCTGGACAGTGGGGAAACCACACCAAGTGCGATATTTGCGGATCTGATCCAAAGCCACATTTCAAAGTGAGATTGCGCGCTTTTTTTTTTTTTTTTTTTTTTTTGCGTCGCTGGCAACATGAGTGGTGGAGCGGAGCCTCTCGCTGTGCAGGAGTGGCACGGCATCGTGACAAAATAGGCCAGTTGGTAGTTGTGGATTTTAAATGCTTCCGCGGGAGAAAGCTGCGTCGTCAAACATGCGCAGTTATTGATGTTCAGCTCGCCACTGCAGCAAACAATGCAGAAAAGGTTGGCGGAGACTGTTTGAGGTGATCAGTTATAGCAGTGTTTTGAAACAACACGGGTGTACAGTGGGAAAAATGATCCAATTTCACTTAATTGGTCGAAGAAAAAAGGTAACATTCCATTGTGACTGTGCTTTAAAAGGAATGCAAGCCCATTTTCTTCCCAGGATACCAGCTTTGTGTGCATCTGAACAGACCCAGAGTGGGTATAAATAAATTAAAAGACAATAGTGTCACTATTAGGCTAAAAAGTATCATTTTATAAAATTTTGCATGGTGGTGTGCCATGGGATTCTTCCATTGTAAAATATGTGCTGTGGCTCAAAAAGGTTGAAAAACACAGAGTTACAGAACAGGCAGTATCAGTGAATATTGTGAGGGCGGCGTGCGCGCCGAGTGCGTTTCCTCTGAAGAGTGGCGGCGGTGGTGAGGTGGATGCATTTTGCGCGCTTAAAAACAGTGCAGCGTGGACGACGTACTTTCGACTTCTTTGATAAACGCCGTGTTTGTCAGCACGAGTGCAAAAAAGCAACTTGGGAATCGGGGCGAGGTGGTTTTCTTTTTTTCAATGCGGTTTATTGGAGTTTGAGTTCTGTATTTAAATAAATAAATAAATGAATGAATAAATAAACAAATAGAATGACTTGCCTGCAGCCTAAACAAAGACTCCTCGGCGTGCTCAGGGGAACCCACTCACAGTAGCTGCTGCTGCTGCTGCTACTGCTGCTGCCTCCCTCCCTCATCTGTGAACCGGTCCAGGTTGCAGGTTAATAAACAGCCTGGCCGTGGCAGCGGCAGGAAGTGTGATATTGCGGACTAGCAAGGGTCACAGCCTAATTAACACGGGGCCCGTTGTCAATAAGTCGCGTGTGAAAGGCCCGACACCAACCGACCGCTGAGGTTCACTGCCGTCGCGCGCTAGCGCACATTTTAAACGTGTAATCGGACCTTTTACAGCTTCACATCCAGACGTGTGCAATGCGCTCATAAAAAGTGTTTACCCGGCGATGTTTCACGTCAAACTGTGAACCCGTCTGTCACGTTCGCACGCCACCGCGGCCGACAACGCAGCCGACAACGCAGCCCCCGCTCTGCGCGCCGCCGTTCGTTCTCTCCTCTCGCGCCGTGACCAAAAAAGAGTGTGAGAAAAGTTTGAGAGTGACACGGTGGTTCGGGCCGGGAATGTAAGCTCTCCCTTTGAGCCCGTGGCTAAAAATAGCTTTCTGTGCCAGCCCAGCTCTGTAGGCCATGTTGTGCAGCTGCAGCAGCAGCAGCAGCAGCAGCAGCAGCAGCAGCGGGCATGAAGTTTAAAGCCCGCTCGACTCTTCTGGAGCGAGCCCCCCACCCCACCTCAGCTGGATGGTGGGGCTCGTTGGATCACGAGAGGCACCGATGTAAACATTTATAGAGGGAGCACAAAAGAGGATCGGGTGACAAACACTCGTCCCGGAGTGGTGCTGAGAATTGGGTCACTCTTCATTCGGGGCAATAATTCAGCCAGGGACATGTGGGCGACATCGTTGTGTTTTGTGTTGTGTTGTGTTGTGTTGTGTTGTGTTGCGGTGCTCGCCTTGAAACAGTCGCGCATGTGTACAAAGCACGCAGCCGCTGTCAAATCACAGGCGCGAGTGTGTGGAAAACTGCTCCGGTGAGTTAGCAGATGGCCCTCGTGACGCACATGAGAGCATGCTTCGGGTGTGTGTGTGTGTGTGTGTGTGTGTGTGTGTGTGTGCGCATTGTAGGTGTTGTGTTTGATGGTGTGTAGGCAATCAGTGCACTCCGCGTGTGTGTGTGTGTGTGTGTGTGTGTGTGTGTTTGGGGACACGGGAGGCGAGCGGACAGACTGACAGACAGATGGACAGACAAGGTCGGCGTCCAAGCCACTGCAGGGTCCCTCAGTCAAGATTCCATCTGAGATGAATTTGGCAAGTGAGAATGAAGCTGCTACCTGATATGTGTGTATCTGATTGTGTTGATGTTAGAACGGCATTCTTTGTTTTGTTTTTTTCCGATTGAGATGCATCAAATAGATTTTTTTTTTTTATAGTATGTCCAGTGGCCCTGTCGTGCACGACCTGTCGTGTGACTTGCTTTGGAGAACCGACGAGTCTCTTCACAACCCGATCGGACGATGAAGCTAAACCGCTCGACTGAAGCGCCTTCGTATTAGTGGGTTTTGGTGGCTGTCTTTGAACGCAGCACCGGCTGAAGACTGGAGGCCGCGGCTGCCATGGCGACACAACCTCAACGCACTTTGCGAACTGGGTTGCCGTCGGACAATTCACTAATTAATCAGCGGGTGAGAGTAGGTGTGCGAGCGCAGACTAGCGTGACTTTTCAAATTGCGGCTGACTTGCGAGTAATGCGTTGTGAGGAAGCCGTGACCCACCAATTGAGAAACGCTGTTGTGGAGTGTGAAGTGTCGAGGGTTTGTCACAGGTATGAAGCAGGATCCACACGGTTTCACACAGCGTCGACATCTTACTCACTTACAAAAGAAATAAGGCAGTTGTTCTGTTTGATCAGCATTTTTTTTTTTTTTTTTTTTTAATGTAGAACATACAATTGATGTGAGGCAGCGTTCACTTATAAAGGTCCAGTGTGTCAAATTTTTAATGAAGCCTGCTAGTTAAGGAAGCCTGACGGCACGTTTTGTATTTAGGCTACTGTCAGATGGGCTTCCTTAAAATATAGCAGAGAACCATTCTCTGGGGGTCAGTATACACTTTTATTAATATATTTATGGGCAGTATGTTAAGCTTTTACCAATATAGGAATCATACATCAGGCCAAATCATTACACACACTGGAACTTCAAATAACAAAAAAATCAATCAATCTAAATCCAACATGATTGAATTTGCTCTATTCAGAAGGGAGCAAAAGCTGCCGGCTCAGCTGTGAATTTCACTAGTGCAGTTCAATTCAGACAGAATCTTTTTGTTGGGCAATAAGTGGTTCCTTGGCGGGAGTCACTCTCTTCTTCAAGGCTCCTCCTTAAAGCAGCAACAATGGCGCATCACTGCACCGGTACAAAACTCACTCTGTGTGAGTCAACCGTGAACCGGTCCAAAAAAACATGCATTTTTTAAATTCACCAGTTGCCCACAAACTCATTTAGACCTTTTGTTCTCCACCACTTGCATCAGACGATCCCTCGCCCCGCAAAGTTTCCTCTTTTGCTCTAAAAAAGAGAAACTTAAGTATACCTTTGGGTCGTTAAACCGGGATTATTCCTAACACAACCCAGCGCAACTCAGCCGTTCTCCAGTCAGAGGCACCGCCGTGCCCTCGGCCGGCCAGAACGGTGCCCGGAACACAACCACTCTTTCTTCTTTCTTCGGCGGGATGAATAGAACAACGGCGGGAGGAAAATACGTTTCCGTCCAATGTTGCTGCTGCTCGTTAAGGACAAAGACAAACACCGGCTGCTGTTTTCCCTCTAAAAACAACAACAAAAAAACCCCAAGCAGGCAGACACGAAAGCTCTGTGTCTTATTTCCATTTAATCAAGTTCTTAGAGAGTGTAATGCAGAGGACTTGGCACGGGCTAAATCCTGGTGCGGACGCTCTGCCAGCCCCCGAGACCGAGCCAGGGGAAGCCTTCACAATCCTCGGCGGGGCCGCGAGCAACATATTAACTCTGGTTTCATGTTGCTGAATGCGGTCTTGTGTTGTTAAGAAAAATAGCGGTGGCGTCTCTCTGGGCAGTTCCGCCACAGTTGCGTTTGTTGCCACGTTGGCTGTTGGCTTTGTTTTGTTTTGTGTTGGTTTGGATGGTGAGCGGCGGAGGCTTCGTTCTGCCGAGGAGCAGGATCAACACAACACTGGTTGTTTTGCCTCACTGCGTGAAAGAACTGCTGAAATCACTGTGTGTGAGTTGTAAACAGTCTGTTGTGTGTGTGCGTGTGTGTGTCGCTCTAAGGCAGGGGGTGTCAAACTCAAACACACAGTGGGGCCAAAATTTAAAACTTGGACAAAACTCGAGGGCCAACATTGATATTTATTGATATCTTCCTCCAGATAGAACTGTGAACCTTTTCATGTGGGCCCAAACAAGTTTTGCTTCAACCTGAGTATGGATCAAGCAAATCATAATACAATAACTATAACTATACTATACTGTAACTATACAATAAACTCCATATCGCACACATGCAAAATCGAATTTCAAGTGAAAAAACTTATAGAAATAAATGAAATGTAAATAAAAATCATATGGCTCTTTTTTATTTGCAGCCTTCTGATTTAAGTTGTAAGAGTAATATTTTTTCACAGGCTATTAACACATGTAAAAATAATAGCAATAATAAACAAATTAACTAATAATAATATCCTTCAATGCAACCATTTAAGCCAATGCTTTGGAGTATCAAGAAAAAGTGCATCTAGAAAACATTACTTACATTACATTACTTAGGTTTAAGCAGGTACAACACAATACAAACAAATGCTTTCTGGGATTTGTAGTAATAGCAGTAGGTGTGCTGTATAATACCACTGGGCCAACTCTACTAGTTATTTAATATAGCCTCTGAGTTTATTGAGTATATTGAGTTTGACACCTATGCTTTAAGTAGTGCTGTTTCTTGAATTTGATCACAAAAAACATCATCTCCAGTTTGAGAAACGTTCAACAGAAAGAACTTTCCTGCTTTGGACGCACGAAAAACTGTTTTTTCTACTTTTCCAGACCAAATCAATGAAGGAGAAAGACAAAGATTGAGTGGACTGTTGTTGTCCTCCGTCCTCACTGGGGCTGAAACCACCGACCGAAGCAGGGCTGTTATTGTAGGATTAGCAGCTCCCGACCGCACCGTTAAACACTGCAGCAGCCCTTTTTTCTCAGCTCCCCGGGCGGCCATTTTGGCTCCGGCGGTTTCCTCTGGAGCGGGCCGGTCGCTGCGGCGGCCTGCGGGACGGGGGCCTTCCGCCGCGAACGTCGGCGGCTCAGTGTCAGGCGTGATGGGAAATCCAGCCGTGAATCACGGAAACCAGAGCGCCGTCGCTCGCCCACTCGCAGAGGTGGCGTGTAGCAGAGTACAAATACTTCGCTGTACCCAAGTAGATTTTTTAGGTATCTGTGCGACTTTTTACTTTTGCTCGCTTCCCTTGTCCGCAAGTACTTTACTTTAAATTTTACTTTTCCAATGTAAGTTTCTGCTCCTGACACTGGAAGAACATGCGTTACTGTTTTTTTTTTAAAGATACAAATTCTGTTTAAAGTAACTCACTTATCTTGACTTCAGCTGCTGTTGCTTGAAGCTGAGATATTTGAGCTACGCTGTTGTGTTGTTAAATATAAAACTGGATCATATTTCAGAGATATTTTGTTTTAGAGTACCTCAGCTTATCAACAACTGCATTGTTTCATTAATTGCAAAAATTACTTTTTACTTTTTTACTTGAGGACCTTCTTACTTTTTTTCTCAAGTAAAGGAGTTGAATCAGTGCTTTTACTTTTACCAGAGTATTTTTTTTTACACAGAAATCTATATTTTCACTCAAGTATAAAATGTGAAGGCTTTTGCCACTTCTGCCAACATGAAAAATGAAAACAGAAAATCATGGCAGGGCAGCAATGATGAGAAGAACCGTTTCAGCAGTGAGGTCTGAAAGAGGTTCCATCCACTGACCAGTTGTGTGTATGTGTGTGCGTATGAGCGCGCACACGTGCGTGTGCGTGAGGCCGTCACTGGATTTCTACTTTCTACCTCGCGCTTCTCTCATACTCTGCGAAGACGCGAGCGTGTCGTCGCAGGGCCCCGCGAGTGGAAACTCTGCGCTTTGAAACCTCGAGTCTTTTCCTTTTCAAGTCTTTTCCACTGTCGTCCTCGTCTGCCCAACCCAACAATCACTCACTTCTCTCACTTATTTGCTTTAGCCGCTCTGCCAGATTTATACTTTTTTTTTGTCTTGTTTTTTCGTGCTTTTTTTCTTCTTCCTTTGAAAGGCCCCGGTCAGGCAGGAAACATGTCACTGAGGGTTAGCGTGATTACCAATTTTCCATTTGGACGGTGGATTTGTTTATGGTGCTGAAGGTCCATCGGGCCTGTTCCCCTTCTGTTTAGCATTATGGAATTCTTCTCAGCGTACGTCCCCTGACGTGATCCTCGCAGAGGCCTTCTTGAGTTGGAAGCCGCCTCGCTTCTCGCCGCTTTGCTCGCTCTCTGGGTCGGGTTGAAGACTCTTCTGCCGACAGACTCGTGATTCACCGTTTGTCAGCGTGATGCCGGTAATCTTTCTTTTCTGCCTTTTGTCAAGCGAGGACCTGCAGGTTTGCCCCCAGTGCAGAGCAGCGAGGCCTGGTTCATCGAATGACTCTGATCTATTCCCCCCCTCTTAAGTTCCTCAGAAACATTACAGAAAAAAGAAAGAAAGAAAAGACGGTCAAGAGTGAAATTGAAGTGAATGAGTGAATCTCAGATGTCAAGTCAGAGCGATCGGCCCACACGAAGAGGGAGCCCTTTTGATCAAAGCCAGGAGACGAAAGAGTACAAGTGATGGAGTGACGGCGTGTATGTTTATTCTGAGCGGGGGGACCCCCCGCCCGCCGGCCCCGGCCAGTCATCTCCAGAGGATCTCCCTCCGTTCGGGCTCCTCGGCCGCCGCTGCGCTGAATCACCGTCGAGTTGTCGACATCGCGAGCGGCGTGAGTAAACCGGGGAAACGCCGGAGTCATCGCGAGTCGTCACTCCACTCAGAACCCTCTTTCGCTTCTGTCCCCGTCGAGCGGGCGGCGCTAAGCGAAGGCGTGTTGCTCATCGCTACGGGGAAAAAGAGAGTGAGCGCCCGTTACATGCAAAACACCTGAGATCAACCTCTCAGCGGTGCACTTGAACGCTTCTGGCTTTCCGTTTTTTGCTTTCTTTCACTGCGAGGACCAAATGGAAAATCGCTCTCACCGCCCGCCCAAAGTCAAGACATCCAAATTCCCACCACGCTCAGGTGGTTTTTGTTTTTTATTAAATCAATATTAACATTAATCATAATAATGATGACGTAAAATAAGAATGAAGCCGAGCAAAAACATCTCTGATGGATCGCACGTCGAAAACGTCTTCCTCCATTTTTTTATTCAGACAAACTGAGAGGAATCGGTGGACGTGGACAGACTGAAGCCTCCTCGGGTTGTTTATGCTGTGTGTGTGTGTGTGTGTGTGTCTCTTGATATCTCTCAGTCCACACGCAGCGCAAACCATTGAGACACAGAGCGATTGGCCACATGTTGGCACGTCGCACTTTTGTGGCTGGCGCGCATGACGACGCGACGGAGCCCAGATCTCAATTCAGGGGAAAACACATTTTAGAAAGGGGAGGATCGTCGGGGGGGTGAAGGGGAGAAAACTCCAGGCGCTCGCTGCGCAACTGGAAATCTGCACCGAGTGACTGAAGGGCTTCGCTGGCTGGCTGGCTGGCTGGCTGGCTGGCTGGCTGGCTGGCTGGTTGGCATGTGAATTTTGATCAACGCGGCCGCCACTCTTACAGTGAGCGGCTGTGTGTTTCCATGGAAAGGTCACAGCCTGCAGAGGAAGCCGGCCCTCCGTCGCACCTTCACTGCTTCACGGCAGCCTGAGACACGTTTGATGGCGTCAGTCCTCAGTTTGGTGCAAACACACAAACATTTGCTGTGATAGTTGGGAGGTATTGTGATGAGTGGCAGGTGTGTGTGTGCTTGTGTGTGCGTTAGTGTTGCAGTCAAGAGAGTGTGTGTGCGCGTGTGTGCTTGCGTGTTCGTGTGTGTGTGTGTGTGTGTGTGTGTTAATATGGTTGACATGGGAAAGGAAGAGCCTCCCACGCTAACAGGATGATGTGAGTGATGGTGGCCAGACACAAAAGCACGCAGCAGAAAAACACAAATAAAGCAACAGAATGAACACAGCATGAAAACAGCTGCTTGAAGAAAACAAGTGCGGGCCTTACCACACACACACACACACACACACACACACACGCACGCACGCACGCACGCACACACACACACACACACACACACACACACACACACACACACACACACACACACACACACACACACACACACAGTGATGCTGCTGCGGCTGTGTGGGAGACCAGGAAACGGCGAAAAGAGAGACGGAGGGAATCAAGAAAGACGAGTCAGCCGACGAAAGTGCGTTTTCGACTGAAAGGACGGCCACGTTTGAGTCAAACCCTCCGCTCGTCCTCCAGAGTCAGCAGCTCTCGTAACAGCGTGTTGCTCTTCCCGGACAGGTCCCAGTCCCCTGGTGCGCGTCCCCATCGGCCAGTGTTAGTTAAGAAAGCTATCTTTTCAAGAGTTCCAAGCTGACGCTGGTCTGCGAGTCACTTCGAGTCACGGGCCTGTTGGCAGTTTTCAAGACGAGCCGCCATTTGGCTTGCTGCCGATTTCAATCAAACTGTTCCAGTCTGAGGGCTCCCTCCTTCTACTTCTAGTTGGGTATTTGTTTGTAATTTTCACTCAGTTTTAATGCAGTTTGTTTCGATTATCATCAGTTGTTGTTTCTAAACAGAAAAAGCAGATCTTTTCATTTTAACCAGATATTTCAACACAACAGTGCCAGAACACTGTAACCACATATATAAATATACACACAGACATGTGTATATATATGTGTGTGTATATATATATATATATATATATATATGCACACACATATATATATGTGTGTGTATATATATATATATATATATATATATATATATATATCTATATATGCACACACATGTATATATATACATATACATATATGTATATATATATACATATATATACATATATATATATATATACATATACATATACATATATATATATAGTTATATATTTATATGTATTTAGTCTGTTGATCGTGAAAGTATCCGAAGTTGATTTACTTCACAACTGGGCTTTACAAGCTCCCCACCAGGTCTCCTGCAGTCGAGCAGTGACGACTCAATGGAAGCAGCAGATGTGCCGTAATCATGCAGTTGGCTTGAGGGAAAGACAGAAAACAGCCGACAAGTTACCCCTTTTAAAATGAGACTGACTTGAGGACATTGGTGGCCACTGAACGCCGCTGCTGTGACCCCAGGAGTTGTTTGGCCGAGCTGCAGCGTGTGGTGTGATCAAGCGAGCGGCCGCCGTCCATGAGTCAGAGTGTCTGACTGAGTGTCTGGACCCAAACAAAGGTCACAATTAGCATTTATAGTCAGTGCGGTAGTTTGGTTTTATGTACTGGGTCGGTCAACTCTCACTCCTGCGCCGCTGAGGGGCCCTAGAGGGAAATGTGGGTGTGAAGTAACACCGCCACCTACTGGCCAGAAATAGTAGCAGCAAAACATCAAGGGCAGCGTTTATCTAAAAATCAGCTGTGGGGAATGCGGGAATCTTTGTTTACTGTTTGACTCATTCTTGAAAGAAAAACTCAATAAGATCATTTGGCTAAACAGTCTTACAGTTCAGCACAACAACATCTATTCACTTTAGTTCATTTGCAAAGGTGCGCAAAGACATTTGCAATTTCAGAAGAACAAGTGCCAAGTGGTTCGGAGGTTTGTCCATGGTGTTTTGAGAATGTCATTTCTGTTTCAAGAAATGAGCCAAACCAATCGAGAAAAACTGTAAAAAAAAAAAAAAAAAAAAATGTGGCAAATGGTAATGTATCAATGTATCACAGTCATGGTATTAATAATAATTGCAATACACAGATAAATAATGATATGTAGAAAATTGCTCTCCTGCAGGAGAAACATTTCAAAGGATGCCTCCAGGTGTCAGAGAAATGAAAACAAGTGGCTGAATTATAATGCCGAGGACAATCTTTGCCAAGCAGCCACGCAACTTGTAACCACAGATGTTTGGGATTACTGACCATGGTGACGCTGCCCTGCCTGAACGAGTGGAACCTTCAAGCACCTGCGCCAAGCTCGGCGGTTTCAAACCGGCTTTCGCGTGTTCGCAGACTCTTCTCGCCGCGCGTTTCCGCCGCCTCGGTAGACATTTTGATGCCGAGCGAGAAAAGCACCCGTTTGGGGCTGAGTCGATATCATCAGCCGCTCAGACGGGCCTGTTCAGACGGCTTCAATCTGCCCTCTCCTCTTTGCAGCTCCTTTGTTCTACTGCGAGAGTGAGTGTCACAATGGCCAGCGTCCAAAAAGGTCTCAGTGTTACAACCCAGCTCAGGCGGAGGAGGGAAGTCACAAAACCAGATGGAATGGTAGAAGGGGTAAATGCACTTATTAGCTCAGTTGGTTTCTTTGAGAAAAAAACTCTAACAAGTTGCATCAGGGCCATCGGGCGCTGCCGCGGTCATAAAAGTCAACCCCGACACCCTTTTGTCTAAAAATATGGGAACGCAGAATTTCGGCGATCCTGTTGCAGCAAATTTTCTTTAAAAAAAACAAACAAAAAAAAACACAAAAATTAAACAAGAAACACACTGGTGCTCAGAGGTTCAGCCGCCTATTCACCTGCTGAGCCCGTCTGGCTTATGAGAACCCGGCAGGTGAGAGCTGATGAAAGGGGCCGGCACTGCGGCACCACCACTCAGCAAAGAGTGGGGGGCGGGGCGCTGTGTATCTGGCGATGCCATTGGCCTAGCAGGGGCTCACAGTCACATCCCCTCTGGCCAACGCACACCTGCAGGGTCTAATCTGACAAGTGAGTTTTCACAGCAGCCCAGTTGGGAAATAGCCACAAATGTTCCCCAAGCTGCCGAGCAGAGCTGACGTCACAACGATTTTGAGGATTTTTGTTGGCGGTCGGATGGTCTAGGGCAGGAGTGGGCAAACCTTTAGACTGGTGGGGCCACAATGGGTTCTAAAAATTTGACAGAGAGGCTGGAGCGGGAGCAGATGGATGGAGTGTTTTGGTGATATGTAGAAAACATGGGCCTATATGTCAATTATATATGTCAATCAACAGAATATGTCCCACAGTATCTAGCTCTTTATTTAAATGACTTAAAACACTGAAACAAATGGATGAAACACAGCTATTTTATTACTAACACACTGTTAATATAATTTATTCAAGATAGGAGGGCAGGATTAAAAAGCTTAACAGGCCGCATATGGCCCCAGGGCCGTAGTTTTCCCACGCCTGGTCTAGAGTTTGATATGTGATGGAGTGACGGGGCGGTGGCCATTGTAACTTGACAAATGGAAAGGATCTTTGTCATAATAACAAAGAAGTTTGTACTTACATCCATTTAAATATTGGTGACTGATGAATAGCATTTAAAACACTGGCTGTGAATTATTTCAGTCTGTAGATATAGAGTTGTTTAACATCTTTTATATTCGATATCGGGTTTTTTTTTTGTTTTTTTTTTTTTTAACTTATTTATGAGAACTATATTTCTAAAAAAAAAAAAAAAAAAAACTTGCTAGTATTATTTCTACTTTTCTTTCTGTGTGCGAGCCGAGACACTTTTCGATAATTCCGTTGTGCTTGCATAATAACAATGAAGATCTTGAACGGAGTTGAGACCGCCACTTTACAATATATGAAGCAGCGATTAGTGACACTGACGCAGTCTCAATCACAGCCGAACCACTTTGACCACCGCGCAGCTGATGCGGTGACCGAGCAAAAAAACCACAACAACAAAAAAAACAACAACGTGTTTCCACTCACCTGGGGAAAACCTTCCTAATCAGAACGATGTCGTCTCTCTTTCGACAGTGAACGAAATCATCGGCAGAGACATGTCGCAGTCCCCCGGAGCTCACGGCCAATCATAGCTTCTTCGCAGCGTGCAAACCAGAGCCCCGCCCCCAGCTCCGACTGGGACCCTGGACGAAGGTTTCCGGTTCCGGTGCCGGTCCCGGAAGTGCAGCAACAGCAAGCAGCAGCAGCAGCAGCAGGAGAAGTGACGGAGAGCAGCGACACCACCAGCCTGAGGAGAAGACGCCTGTCTGTCCCACCTCGAGTCATTTTGAATGAAGCACAGTCTTCAGAAACGGTGAAAAGCATGGATGTATTAATAGTACTGGATGCCGGACTTGCAATATGGCGGCGCGCCAAGTTTCCCCCTGGTGGCCACTCGAGGTACTGCAGACAGAAAGAAAATGCCATGGGCCCAAAAAGCATTTCCGCAATATAAAAATAAACGCCTGATAGGACGACTGTGGCCTGGAACGCGGTTCATAGCAAATCTTATCTAATATTCTTATATTAGATTTTTCCGTTATGGTCTTGTAGTCGTTTAAAAAAATAAATAAAAAGAGGCCAGAAAATCACCAGAAAATAGTTTATTCCCAGCGTGACATCACAACGTCATACGTGCTGCTGTGTGTCGGCTCGTTCTGATTGGCTGCGTCCTGACGTGTCTGTAATTGACGTTCTCCAGAATCGTTCCGATTGGCCAAATATATCATGCGAGTTACAGAGGCATGATGGGAAATGACACGACTGCGCATGCTCTATGGGCCCATTAATGCGGAAGTCAAAAACTTTTTGGGCGTATGCGCTGGGTGAGCAACTTCATTGAAATGAATGGGCCGCCTTCTGGGAGTCTGGGAGCTTGGTCCTGATGTATCACAGGAGTTGCGAAGTGGTGCGAAGTGCGCATGCGCTGTGCGCCCTCTAATGCGGAAGTAAAAAAAAAAAAAAAAACTTTTTCGCTGGCTGAGCAATTACATCGAAATGAACGGGCCGTCATATTGGAGTGTGGGGGCCTGGTGTGTGTGTGTGTGTGTGTGTGTGTGTGGAGGGGGCAGGGGGAATGGTGGTCTTCCTGACGAACCAGCAGCCAGCGAGTCTGCCGTGCTCGCTTTCCTCGTTGTTTTTGGTTTGTATTTTGTGTGTGTCGCCGTCGCCCTCTTCGTCACCAGCACGGACCCTCTGATCGACCGCAAGCCAGAACACAGGGGTGCTTTTTTGTTGGCCAGCGTTTTTTTTTCTCCAACAAGTCACTCACGAACTATCGGGAGGCCGCATGTGGAAACAGAAGCAACCAATCACAGTCGAGCAGGGTCCCGCCATGCTACTTCAAGGCCCCCAAAGGAAAAACCGGCATCTGGGATCTGTAACATTCCACAGCATTATTATTTTTTTTTTTTTTTTTTTTGTCAAATAAATTACAGCCGTGTTGATGTCGGGGCTCCCTCTCCTCTCCATCCCCCTTCAGTGTCCCCTACCACCTCCACGCTGAAATAAAAAAATGCCTCAGTAAAACTTAGCAGCTCTCCACTGTAGCAAACAGCATCTCTCTCTCTCTCTCAGTTTGTGTTGCACAGCAGCGCTTTCGCGTAATTCCTCAATGTTTTGATTCTGGAAATCTGCAAGACGCCCAGCAGTCAAAGGGATGCTTTTTTTTTTTTCTTTTAATTTAGCTTATTTGATTATGTTGTTGAAACAACTCCCCAGTTCTCCCAGGGGCGCTAGTGTGCCTTGTCATTCCGAACAGCCACCAGACCGGCCACAGTGTGATGGCCGAGGCTGCCTTCAGTGGAAAACAGTCCCTTTCAATATATTTTGTACCAGAAAAAACAAATGACTGAATATTTTGTTTGAAAGTTTGGATTTGTCTGCAAAATATTGGAATGTTATTTTGTTAGCCTTTGCCCTTCCGAATTCAGAGGTTCTCCTCCCAACCACGTCATCGTCAGAGAGGTGGCGCCCCCCAGTGGGAAGGAGCCGTCTTTAGGGAAATTTCCAAACGTCGTAAATTCTGGCCTCCAGTAGGATGTATGGTGATGCTGACAGCTTCGAGCCTGTTGCAAGGTTTAAAATCATTCTGCTATGCATTAATCTTCTGCCTGATGCCTTTAAAAACACATTTAAAAAAAATGTTTTTTAAAAAAAAGCCGTTGGAGCTTAGAGCAGCCGTGTGAAACGCTTTAAGCAGCCCCTGAATCGCCCAGCAGCAGGTCTACCTTTAAACTCTCAGTTGTGTGTGTGTGTGTGTGTGTGTGTGTGTGTGTGTGTGCGAGAGAGACGGAGAGAATGTGTGTGGTTCATGTTTGTACCAAATAGACTTGAGGGTGGACGAGTCCTACTTTGAACAGCTGGTGTACACGCACGTGCACACACACGTATTGTTGCTATGCAAACTACACAGAAAGCAAATGTTTTGATAATGACAAAAAAAACAAAAACAAACAGACGATCATTTGTTGTTTCTGACCTGAACAGGAAACAAATATTGTATAAAAAAAAAAAGAAAAAAAAACTATTAGGGTGCCTTAATTCTTCTTTGAAACCCGTTTGTCAGTGTGTCTGTTTGCTCCTCCGACTTGTTTTTATTTCCCCGTGGCTACGATGAAAGTTCAAAACTATAAAGACTCTTTCGATCGAGAGGTTGAGTCAGAAAAGGAAGTTGGCTTTTCATTTTTTGCATTAAGAGCTGGTTCTGCAACTTGAAAGACTCGAGTCAATAAATATTTTTTTTGTTGTTTTTAAAATGCAAAAGACAACCAGCGCGAACGGCAAACGGTGGCTGCCATTCTCTTCTGTCCAAAACCAAAGAGCGAACAATGTGTTCCTGTTTTTACAGCAGCAGAGACTGTACAACTCTATTTTTGATACTTTGAAATGGATTCATTCCTAAACAGTCGGGGACGTCACTGAGTGTTTCAAATTAAAATATATATAGATATATATATATATATGAAATGAGAGAATGAAAAGGGAAATACAGGTTTAGCTGATGTTTACCGAGCCTTGTATTGTAATTTCTTGTATATTTTGTATGCTATGTTTTTTTTTTCTTTTTTGTAATTTTTGAGACTGCAGTGCTTTTGAAGATTTTTCAAAGGGGGTACCTTACATCATGCTGTAAACTCTAACTAGTGTATATCAATAAAAATGAAAACTCAGCTTTGACCGTGTGTCACTTTTGTCACAGAGTTCAATCCACATAAAGAAAATACAGCTTCTTGAGATGTCGGTCGGAGCTTCTGGAGCTGCGCATTTCCGCTTTGTGAACAAGTGCCAAGTGACCTTCGTCTCCATTAGCTTTCATTGCACTCAAATGAAAGCTCAAAGCCCACCGTGGTTGATTTACAGTATTTTTAATTATCGTTTACAGTTTTATACACAGCTCTCAAGTCATGCAAGTGTCAAACTTGCAACAAAAGAAACATCTTTCCTCTGCTACCAGAGGTTGACCTAGCCTCGTCCGGGCCATCGCAGATTCTGCATAAGGAGGGAGAAACTCAGGCAAGTGTCAGCACACCTGTTCCAGGGGAAAGACAAAACAAACTGGCGCCGCTTTTATTACTATCAGCAAACGCAGCGCTGCAGTGAGTGTGAAGCGTTGCTACGGACAGGTCGTCGTCAAAAAGAAGAGTTGCGGTTCCATCATCGACAAGGACTTTGGGGGGATCGTCCTCGTCCCGCCGCCGCTTTAAACATTCACAACAAAATCACATCTTTTTGGAAGGACATGGGATTAATAAAAACAATTAGGCATTTATATTCTCAGCCTCTGTCAATCAACTCAGACGCAAAATTAATCTGCAGTGCTCGGAAAACAAAGAGCTCAGCACAGAGTTGCACAAAAAAAGCTTTTTTAAACCGAAAAAAAAAATATAAGTTACAAATAAAGCAGTACAGTGGCACGTCTGAGGTGATGCCGTTGCGTTGTGACTTCCAGTAGTTCAGTAGTTCAGATCTAGCTCAGCTCAGTGTATGGCTTCCTACTTTGTCTCATTGGCGCCATCTTGAGACCATCAAATGCAACTGCAAGTAGACGCGCATTCGTGCAGCGTCAGACACCCCCCGGGCGCGTGGGGTTAAGAGCCAGAGTTTGGAGGGGAGTAAAGAACCGTAGCATGCAGAAGTGGTTTGCGCAGCCTCAAGCATAACAGGATCAACAGTTGTGCAATTGGAACAGAAGGTGTTTCACATGCATAAAAAACAAAAAAAAACAACAAACAACAACAACCGTCTGATCTCCGGTGTTGCAGCAGAACGTCCACGGTCAGGACCAGTGGAGCTTTTTGGTGGCGTTTTTTTTTCTAAATTGATGACGGCTCTGCCGCTGAGGAGGTGCGCTTGGACCGGCGGTGAGGGCGCTGCTTAGTGGTGGTAGGTCAGTGTAAAGCGGTCCTGGGGGGTCTGCAGGTGCCGCTGGTCAGTGGCAGAGGGCCAAGTGGACCTGCTGGCCGTAGAAACGGTGGCTGGAGCGCTCGGCCACAGCCTGCCTGGCCAGCTCCTCGCTGGGGAAGGTGACGAAGGCCTCGCCGCTGCACTGGCCGCTGAGGTTGTACAAGATGAGAATGGCGTCTGGCTGTAGCTGCAGGGGGGGAAGAGGGGTTTGTGGGGGTGGGGTGGGACAAACCCACGAAACGTAAGAGAGGCTTGTGGTTGATGCGTCGTCTCGGGTTTTTTTTGTTTGTTTGTTTGTTTTTACTAGGGGGTCCCGAGCACAAAGAAGGAGAAGAAGGACAACAAGAGCAGGATTCTGTTCTGTTCTGACAAACCGTCCTCAAGTTTCGCGCAATGAAAGAATTCAACTGGTCTGTGGATGTGGCTTGAGCTAGATCAGCGTATTTCAATCTTTTTTGAGCCACCAACCAAAAATATAAAATTGCATTTTTTTAATTTATTTTTTTAGCCTAATAAAGACTTTATAGTCTCTTAATTTATTTCTACTGACTCAGTGTGACACCTGGGCCTGTCAGGTGTCACACTGACAGGCCCAGGCCAGGATATCAGCACACAAAGCTGATATCCTGGGAGGAATTGAGGAAAAAATAGGCTTATATTGCTTTTAAAACACACTTGACACTTGACAAATGGAATGGTTTGTATTTTAGACAAATTCAGTGAAATTGGATGATTTTTTACAGTACACTAATGGTTGAAAAACACTGAGCTACAGTAGATAGACCGTGGCTCTACTGTTGGCATCGACCGGCTGAAGCTCTTCCCTTCTGCGAAGCTCCGGAACGGTTTCGTAGATGAGAAAATGTCATCAAAACCTCAAACAAAGAGTTGAGCAATAAACGAGCGAGACATCCAGCCTGGGATGACCCGTCGCTTAGACCGCAAGTGCACCAGGACGACACCAGGGGGAGCCCACAAGCCCTGGGGAACGTCTGCTCAAACAGGTCCAGTTAGGTATGGGAGGAAAGGAAGGAGGAGGGTTTGACTGATTAATGCAAGCACAAAAGCAGAGGACAGGCCGCTCCCAAGAATCCTGAATCACGACTTCCTGTTAACATGCATCCACAGACAGGAGATTTCAGAAAGGACGCAGGAGGCAACGAGAGCAGTTCAATGACGTCAGACATGTCAGAGCGTTAGACAGGGAGCCTGTTGGAGGGATCAAGCACAGGAAGTTCTCAGGGAGCCGTTGTGTTGAGGAAGAACTAAAGACGGAGTGCTGAGCCCTGACGCACATTCTGCGGGTTTTCTTTTTTCTCTTAACATGGCACCGGTGCCGGCAGAGGTCACACAAGCTAAGGTCTCTTCAAAGTTAACAATCTTCTATTTACTCCTTTAATTCAGCCTCGCAAAATACTAAACACTCCCAGTTTTCAATGGTGCACTTGCTGCATGGAGTGGGATTTATGGTCTGCAGTGGGAGGCGACCAGCATGTTTCTGTCCGTTTCCCAGGCATGCGCACAATCTGGTGCGTCTGTCAGGTCTCAGCACTCGTCTCCGGCCGACAGGCCACGTTTTCATGGGGCGGCAGCGGGCCGACATGCGGCGTCGGGAGCTCTCAGACCGGACGGCTAGAACGGGCATCGTGACCAGGCCACTCATGTTAACGCTTTGTGTTTAACATCTAAAAAAAAACTAAAAAACGAATTAACAAATAAAAATGTGTGAACGACTATCATACTATCCAAAAAATTCTGGAACATGTTTTTCTCGTCCAGTTTAAAAAGAAACAGTTGAAGCCTTTATTGTCATTGTATGACTGTGCAGCTCCATTGAGTGCATTATAGAATGAAAAAAAAATACAGCAATGCTACGAATAAACGCAACATACAGATAGTAAATAAACAGAATAATAAAATGAGTCAAGGAATTTCGCAATTAGAAAAAACCATCTCCAGTACTTAAAGTGGCACTCAGCCATTACAGAGGAGGTTGATATTGCACTCAGTTTTTACTCAGTTATTGCACAAGTATAATTGATATTGCACACGTTTGTTTGTTTGTTTGCTTGTTTTGTGTAGTGGTTGAGAGCGATGGATGTGGTGCTGGGGGGAAATGCCCGTCCTGGCAGCCCTGGTCTGGAGGCTCCTCTTACCTTTGGAGGCCGGTCCCTAAAGACAGAGCCATTCTTTGGGCTGAATCAGACTCCGGGCCTGTTCGCTCATCTGAACCACGCCGCTGTACTCCTCAGGGGCGTACTACACACAGCATGACAATGGACGCACAGTCAGGGAGGGGTGGCGCCCCCACGCCTTCTCACACTCGACACACTTTAGAGGTCCCGCGTTACATCTGCGATCCTCGAGGCAACACAGCCGATTATCGCATTAGGTTTAAAAGCATTGGCAGGAAAAATCATTTTCCATAACATGGAACCCTTGGGAGTAAAAAAAAACAACACACAAAACACACACAACAGAGCAGAATGACACAGTGACCAGGCTTCATGTGAGTCACATTGGGGTGAAGCCTGTCAGGCAAATGTACACCGCTAATGGTGTGAGTCACCCTGAGCCAGTGTGAAAGATGCTGCTGAGGACACACACACACACACACACACACACACACACACACACACACACACACACACACACACACACACACACACACACACACACACACACACACACACACACACACACACACACACACACACACACACACACACACACACACACACCTCAAGAAGCCCCCCTGGGGCCACACCTGTCACTGTTCATACCTGCCTCACGTGACTCCGCCCTGTTCGGACTGGCAGCCAAAATAACACAGGAGGCACCCGAAAAGTAGAAGGACGCACAAGTGCGAACACGCCGCCCTCAGTCGAATGTTGCTGAGGTGTCGACTTTCCAGTGAAACTCTCTCTTTTGTTGGCTGTGAGCTCACTGGTACAAACACTCCAGAGCAGCGGTTCTCAACTGGTGGAGTCTCAGGACCCATTTTTTTTTTTTTTTAAATAATATTTGAGATATTTGGGAGGTTTTTCCAAGTTTAAGTGTTTCCGTGACCAATTTTTTATTGCGATATTTAGGTTTGGGCAATTCTAGGGGCAATGGAAATGCAGCTGAAGATCCAAATTTATTCCACAAAAAAAAACAAAAAACAAAAACGCTTGCCCACTTTCTATCTATGTCTAGCAAATAAATTAGTGAACTGAATAGAGTCCTGCAAAATAAATGGACAACATTTTCTCTATAAATACATTTATTTTAAAATCTGCCCACAAAGCCCACCAGTTGAGAACCGCCGCTCCAGAGGATGACACTGCTCAACAGTGGACTGAACGCACAGTCGTCCAACCGGGCTGTGTGTGTGTGTGCGCTGGCGTACTGACCTGGTATCCCTGGAAGAAGCTGAGGATGTCCTTGACCCCGGTGTTGTAGGGGAGGCCCTGCATGCGGACCAGGCCGCCGGGCTGGGGCAGCACGGGGGAGGCTGCAGCCGCCGCCGCAGCTGCGCCGCCGCCGCTGCTGCGGGTGAGACTGGGCCGCCACCGCCGCCGCCATGGCTCCGGGTGGAGCTGCAAAGTAGCCCACTGTGGATGGAGAGACTGGGGGGCTGCAGAGAGGGAGGGAGGGAGAGAGAGAGAGAGAGAGAGAGAGAGGCTGTGTGATACATGTACAAGCTGTTCAAAAAAAAAAGTGGGGGGAAAGAAGGGGGGCAGTTGGCTGCTCACGTTTGCAGCCAATTCAAGATTCAAGAACTTTATTTGTGACACGCTCATGCTGGGTGTGCAGCGAAATTACCGCGCGGACGGCAAAAGCAACACAGACGTGAAAGAAAGAAAGAGCAGCAAGAACAGTCTGAACATTAGACCGTATACAACCAGGACAAGCAAGCAGCTGGACGCACTGACCTGGGGTAGTAGGCCGTGTAGTTCATGTTCATGTTCATGTACAGGTGCGGGTGAGGAGGGTAGTAGGCCAGAGCGTGCGGGGCGCTGTGCGGGGCGGCCTGAGGAGGTCTGGGGGCGGCCAGCAGGGGGGGCTGGTACAGGGCGGCCTCGGAGAGGATGGCGGGCGGCGTGGGGAAGGCGGCGTAGGCGGTGGGGGGGGACAGACCTGCAGGCACAGAGAGACCGGGCAGAGCGGTCTGGTGAGTGTCAGGGGTGAATGCAGACATCGGTGTTGTTGGAGGAAGAGGAGGAGCACTGCAGACGGGGCATTATTAGAATCTTACCATTGGTTTTAACTTCAATTCTTCATTTATTTTTCAAAAAAAAAAAAAATCATACGAGAGGAAAGGAGCTGCTGGTGTAAACTCCTCCTCCAGGCTGTCTACAATCAAATAGACATTTACGCACAACTAGGCCAACTACCAACAGAACCCAGAGTGAATATGCACATTTTACTCCACTGACTACAATCCAAATATCCACCCAGTCCGTGTCCAGTCACTGTGCCATGGAACACTAGGGCACCGTGGGATAATGTCAGGTGTGCTGTGAAATAGTATCCAATTTCACTTAATTGGTCGAAGAAAAATAATATCATTCCATTGTGGAGTGACTGTGTTTTAAAAGGAATGTGAGCCTATTCTCCTTCCAGGATGTCAGCTTTGAGTGCATCTGAACAGGTTTGCCAGGTTTCATACTGACTGAGTGTAAATATATGAAGAGACTATTCTGTCATGTTAGGCTAAAAAATGTTATATTTTTGTTAGGTGGTGTGCCATGGGATTGTTTTCAATGTAAAAAATGTGATGTGGTGGAAAAAAAGGTTGAGAAACGCTGCTTTACTAGATTCTGCATTGTGCGTCTATTAAAATAATCTATTCTGAATTCCCAGGTTGCAATCAACCTTTTTAAACCTGCGCAGGGCAGACCTGGCGGACGGAACTCTTGCGTATTTTGACAGTACATAAAACTGGACAAGCACGGGCAAGCGACGGCACGGTAGCTGTATTTACATGCAAACAGCCACTATCTGAGTGTGGGCTATGTGAGGGCGGCTCGGCACGGGCGCACACAACTACTGGCATTAGGGAGGCTGACGTAAGGTCAGGTCAGTTCCAAAGGAAAAAAAAAACGACTAGATCTGGAGAAATCAGAGACAAGAAGGGGGAGAACTGAAGAGAACAACAGTTGCAACACTTGTGAGCCGCAAGAGTGCGGTCAGTTTAAATATGGCCAGGGTTTATAGAATACAGGCGGCATTAAAGGTGAGTAATATATAAAGTGTGTAATATAGATTCTGAAGAAGAAACAGTGACATCAAGTGGTGACATTTTAGATTGCAGCGCCATTCACTTTCTCTCCCCCTCCTGATCTTGCCGGTGGCAACCAAACTTGGGTACCTCGTCCACCTTTGTCTTCTTCTTTGGTTTATTTGAAGACGCGAGCCGGCACCCTAATTATTTTTATTGTAAACCCAATTAAATTTATTGTACTGCGAGTATACACTTTAATTAATTAATTTATGAGCAGTATATTAAGTTTTTACCAATATAAAAATCATAAATCAAGCCATTGAAGTGTCTCCTTCGTGTTAAGGGTGTGGTGACAATTTGTTTTTGTTGTGCAGTCTGAAGGGGTTCAGGTAGGGGTCTTACAGGGCAGCTTGCAGGGAGGTGGGGAGAGGCCGCTGCGGTTCAGGGTCCCGCCCATCAGCACGATGCTCATCTCCTCCGTGGAGCACTGGAACACCTCCACGTAGCGGTCTTTCATGGTCTTCTTATGGCACTTCTGGGACACCATAAAGGCCTTGTCAGACGACTTCATCTGGATGAAAGCGTCTCCCGAGGGCCGGCCCTGCAGGGACGACAGAGGAACAAAGAGATGAAAGGGTGAGGAGAGGAGGGGAGGGGAGGGGGGCTGGCCGAACACCCAACCACTGGCATTTGGCTTTGCAGGTGGCTCAATGTGCAGAAGCAGAGGTCTGCAATAACTTGGGACGTTCCTTTCATACGGCATCTGGCATCTGAAATGAGTGAACTGAATGGGGAATTCTGATGACTCGGGCTGGGCGTATGGATCTGAATATTGATAGTATCGATACTGTGTATTGTTAGTTGAAATAAGAAACATTTGCCTAAAAATCTTAGTCCAGCGTTTAACCATGATCATAACAGACTAACTAAAGCTAAAATAATAAAACTATTGAATGATCACGACACACGTAAAAATGATCGCCGTCGTATCAGCAATACCCCTGTGTTTACTTGACAGCCGATTGGTACTAAAATCGGCAGCATGGCGCTGCAGCCTCACCTGTTGGTTGAGGACCATGTGCACGCCATGGGGCTTGATGTCGACCGTGTGCTCCCCCATGAACTCCAGGATGTCCTCGATGCCAGCCGTGTAGGGCAGGCCTCGGAGGCGGATGCAGTCGCGAGTGCTGCTGGCCGCCGGAAGGAAGGGAGTCGTGGTGAGCACCGGCACGGGCACGATGGGTGACGGAGGGAGCGTGGAGATCAGAGGAGTGGACAGGTAGCGGTTCAACACCTGGAAAATGTAGAAAAGCAAAACAAAACAAACGGGGGCAAATTTGAATACATACAATGAACACAAACTTTTAGTTGGGATTGAATATGAGCAGAGACCGTGGATGAACGTTTGAGAATAAAAACCCTTGGACGCAGTCGTGTCAATATTTAGTGCCACATTTTGCACAATGTTGGCTCACGTCTGTGTGTTGCCATGACATGCTGCTTGCTTAAAGACAAAACACGCGGCAGACAGCAGAGTTGTTTGCTTCAGAAATCCAAGGAGTCAAAATGAAAACAGTGTGGGTATGACTGGTCGAGTTCCCCTTTCATATTGCCAGTTATGAGAACAGACATGACTGGCTTTGCGAGGACGGAAATTCTAGGAATAGCATATTTAAGATTACAAATGCAGAAGACAATTATTAAAATGATTAGTGACCATTATACTAGCA
The DNA here is from genome assembly GCA_009823395.1 of Thamnaconus septentrionalis. NCBI lineage: Eukaryota > Metazoa > Chordata > Actinopteri > Tetraodontiformes > Monacanthidae > Thamnaconus > Thamnaconus septentrionalis. The sequence continues at coordinate 4,015,675 of CM020505.1, read as the reverse complement.
GTAATAATTACAAACATAATTAATTAATAAATATTATAATATAATAATAATTATAATTAGCATCCTTGTTACACACTCATTTTTCTACTTTAATGAGGTTTGCGAGTGCATTTTTTGAGCCCATCTCAATCATAACATGAATATATTCCTCAGTTTGAGATTTCTGTGTTCTGCTCCAACCAGTTTAAAAATGTACCTGTTGCACTTCGGCAGCTGTACTTCTAAACAGCTCGATGTAGCGCTTCCCCAGGATCTGTTTGTGCTTCTTGAGGGCGTTCTGGGCGTACTCCTCACAAGAGAAAAGCACGAAAGCGTCGCCGGTGGGCCGCCCGTCAGGGTACTTGACAAAGAGCAGGCCCTCGGTGCCGTCTGTGATCGGGCTCTCCGAGCCCAGGAAGGTCAACACATCTTGGGGCGTGGCTGTGAATGGCAGGCCCCGCATGCGGATGATCACCTGGTTCTCCTTGGACAGGAACTGGGTCACCTCATTAGACGTGCCTGTAGTTCAGAGGACAACAATTCATAAAGGACTTGGCGGTTTATTGCTTATTTAACTGAGGACTCAGTCACTTTGTAGTGATGTTGAAGTTTCCTTCAAAAATCAAAGAAAAGTGAAAATGAAAATAACACCACTGACAGTTTGTCATTTGTCCACATTGACTGATTTCTGCACAGGCTGAGCAAATCAAACTCCAAAAAGTACAGCCAAATTCTCAGGAATGGCCTCATCTTCACACGCTCCACTTCCACTTTATTACAAACTACTTTCATTTCTATTGATTAATGCAGTCGTGTGTTGTATGACTGCATTGTTTGCTTTGAGTCCAATGTGCCATCAGCCTGCTCAGTTCTTGACTCATCGGTTTAAAGTCCACAGTTGGACTGGAGGCCGCTGCAAGTTACTGGTTCTGACTGGGCGCCTTCCTTTGTGCTCTCCCTCTCTCCCTCTCTCTCCTCGTGCTGTGTGCTGCTGGCTCCTGGCTCTGTGGTCTGCTGGCCCCAGGGCCCTGCCTTTGTCTCTTCACACCCACTTTGTTGCTGCCCCGAGCCGGTGCTTTCACCGGCCATCGGCCTGGCCTCCCTCAGGGGAGTGGAGCTCAAGGCCCAAGTGAACAGGTGAGCCGCTGTCAGCCAAGAGTGAAATTTCTCTCCGATCGGCCTCAGAGATTTCAGGCTGGGGGGGTTGGAGTGGGGGGAAGCCCCTTACAAAGCACCACCTTTCATGGACTTAGATAAGCTGCTGGAGAGTCACTGGGATGAGAGGCAAGGAGACTGGTAACAGGAGAGGGAGAGCCAAAGCCCACATGCAAACTTACTTTTTTCTTTTTTTTGTCACTATCAAGCTGCTCTTTACCACATGTGGAAGGTTCTTGTTTTTCCTCAAAGATGCGAGAAAGCCATGAAACAGAATTCTACCCGTATTAACAGAAAGCCTTTTACCACGAGCCTTCAACCCAAGATGGAGTAGAGAGGGGGGATAAAAAGACTGAAATCTGACCTCCAGCGATCTTGAGGAATTCCTCTCCTGTGGCCTTGTACACCTGAGCAGACAGGGGGGGGAGATTGGATTTAGCCATCAACAGCATCTCAGAGAGGCAACACAGAGTGCAGTGAGAACTGACCTCGATGTATCTGCTGCCCATGTGATGCTTGTGACGCTCCAACGCCAGGTCCCGGTGCTCCGAGTTGATGAAACGAACCAAGGCCTCGCCGTTCCTTCTGCCCTGAGCGTTGAGACACAGCGCAACGCCGCCCCTGAAAGCACACATAAGGAGTTTGCACATGGAGCTAAGTTACATCAGGACAAAAAAAAAACACAATTGTACTAATTCTGTAAGTGCATGATAGAACCGTACTCAAAAGTTTGATAAAAGGTGATTGACAGATGTTAAGAAATTGCAAACTGAATAAAACCGATACCCAGACAAAGGGTTGTGATGATGTTGTTTTTCTTGGTATCACCATTTTAGTCCTCAAACAGGTGCCTGATGCCATGAAAGTTGTGAGGCCGATCAATTGCCTCAGCAAGTTTTAGAAAAACAATTAGAAATTATTCAGTTATTTAGCCTGACAAGCACATTCAACAGTAACACTTGAAATGTTCTGCTGAATTACTTAAAAAAAACAAATGGCTGATTTTGCATAACGAGTGACAGAATGTGAAAAGCAGCAGCTGAACAAATTTGCACAGTGAGTAATATGCCAAAAGGTCATGTTTAACTTCTTCTCAGAGGTTTGGATCAGTCTCATGACTCTCGATGACAGCAGCTTCGACATTTAGTCAAACATACTTGGCGATGCTCAGGCCTTTGAAGAAGCGAGCGATGTCCTGGTCTGAAGACTGCCACGGCAGCCCGCGCGCCCTGATCACCGTCTCACTGTCCACAGGCTCCGTTTTACTGCTGAGAGGAGAGAAGATTAAATAAAACACAGAAAAACAACTGTTGCAGACCGTTTGAAGACTGCACACAGGTTTTTTATTTTAGAAAAAAAACAGAACACCAACAACATATCCTGTGTTCAGCTCAAACACAAGTCCATGGGATTCTAAGCAGGGGCCCCTTGCTGTCAGAGCTTTACACTGCAACACAGTGGCGTTATTAAATGTCAGGGGGTTTTGTCGAGGTGACAGAGGCGGCTTTTGAGCGCCAGAGTGCAGAGGGATTTGGCGTTCTGCTACTAGACAACCAGGTAAGCAGTTGATAGCAAAGTTGGACTGCTGTAATAACACACTGGCGGTCTCCTTGTTGCTGTAATCTGTGCAAACGGTCCCAGCTCTGAGGACTGGATGTGTCTGGCGGCGGTGGGGGTTGTCAACAGGTACAACAGGTATTTGGTGGTTGGGGGTAAAAAAAAAAAAAAGAAACAAAAAAAAACAAAGACAGTGAGAAGTTACAGATGCATCCACCTAGTAGCCGCTACATACCATGTGCCCGAATCAAACTTGTACTTCACGGTTTCAACGCAGGAGAACTGGTGATCTGAGGGAAAAGGAGATTGGAAGTCTGGATGAGGGTTTGGATACCGGAGTTCTGAAAACGGCATCGGGTCTCTCCGTCGTCTGGCTCACAGGTTCGCATGCAAAGCGTTCGGCATTCCTGTTAACCATCACGCCCAGAGACGCCTGTGACTGTTATTAAGGGGGTGGCCCCGGGAGCCACAGTCACGAGCTGTCAGAGCAATTTATTGCCACCCGGACATGCCTGGCTCATCTTACATTGACTCATACAACAGTGAATAGTCAAACAATGACGTGGAGACTTATCTGTTTTTTCTTTAAAACACACTTCTAGGTGTGGTTGGCATAAAAAAAGAGAAATAATTGATGGTACTGCTGATTTGTAAATGTACCGCAGGCCTCCTTAGATTTCACTTGATTTGAATCTTGACAGACAGTTAGTGTCCAGTTGTACACTCAGATTCTGAATGGTGCCCGGTGACTTACTGTACGGCTCAGCCAGGATCTGAAGAGTCAGCTGCACCATGGCCCTCACCTCCTTCACCCCCATCTGCTGCTCTGACACAGCGGGCAGGCCGACGTCTGCGCACACGAGGCTAAGGACGCTAACACGCAGCATGGGGTCGTCGATCTCAACCGTCTCCGACGACTTCATACGCGATCCTATGAGCATTTATTTGGACCCATTCAATTGCAACTGTAGAGCGCATGGCGCGGCAAAGGATACATTCCAACATAGAATCCAGATCGAGCGTCTGCACAGGGTCGGCGTTGGAGCAACATTTGTGAAACTCTTTCTTTAGATCCACAAACGAAAAGAAACATTCTGGAAGAACAAGATTCTGAGAGGGAAGAAAAAAAGGATTTAGAGAAAAAACACAAGGATTCTCTTAGGGGCAACGTCTTAACAATCCAGAAGAAAAGGTGTAAATGCACAACAATATTTTGAGCTGTGTCAGTTGGGTCAAACCACAAAGGAGGGAGAACAACTTTAAAGAAGCACATTAAAAGCTTTTAAAGGGCAGGTCCCTTTTTGTGACAAGACGCAAATCCTTAGAAATTCATCCACAGCTTCTCCTCAAATCGATTTCTTAGGCAGGTTTGTTTTGCTACTGCAGTTTTACCATCAAAATGGCTGTCACAGTTAGCGGGATGACAAAACTGGAGTTTGTTTGCAAAACAAAAATGCATGTTTTAAACAATAACAAAAAAAAAAAGCAGCAGAAAACATTGCCACAGAGGATACTGATGCTTTGGAAGCTGCTACCTTTTTGGAGGCTTCCGGGTGGAGGGCCTGTCGGATAACAAGGGGACTGTTGACGCACAGTGTGTACGAGCTTCTACCGAGGCATTTCAGCTCTGACGAGACGGACTGCTGAAACTGTGAAAGACAGAAAAGGATTTTAGTTTTAGTTAGAATTATTGCAACGCGGGCGACTCCAAGACATTCAGGCGAGTTCCAATTACATCTCTAAGTCGAACCGAAAAGCGCCGCTCGACATTTGTCTCAGCGCTGGGTTTGCACTAGCAGCGAGGCTCGTCCAACAGGTTTGGCCGTTTGTCTTGTGAGCGAGGGAGCAAACAAAGGAGAGGAGCGATTACAACACTAATCACCAGGATCACACTTTTCTCTCTCACACCGTGAACCGCAGTCACACCCAGACAACCTGACCGTCTCCACTCAAGGTGGCTCAAAACACAATCGCGGAGTCCTGAGTACCGGCAACCCCCACAAGGCACAGTGTTTATTTTTATCTGCCACATTCAATGAGCCCCACTCCTTCTGTTGTGTCAACCTGCTGTTGGCCAACATCTCACCACCAACGACCACGTTGACGTCAACAAACACTGACAAGAATGGCTTTTGGCCCAGCGGAACGCATCTCGGAAATGCTGCATCTTTTACGACAATCATCTTGAGTTTATTGACTTCTGAAGCTCATTTTCAAAACAAACAAAGGAGAGTGGCAGTAAAAAAAAAACACCTGCTGAACTTAATCATTAAGCAGTCAGGACGCAAATTATGTAAAATATTTACCAACTATTTGGTTTGGCTTGGACTACAACATGTTTTATTAGCTACGCATTTACTTTGGCTTGTTGCCTTGAAGTCTGACTGACATTCTGACTGTCCGTGATGAGTGGCTATCAGAGAGCTTTTTTTTTTTTTTAAAGCAACAAAGCTCCTTAAAAATTCCATGAGAGGCAAATCAATAAGCAGCAAGTCTCAACATGAATACAACGGAGGTAAACCATCTTTAATTAGGCATCATCAAAAAAAGAAATGCAGTCTGGAAATAAAAACTGTAGAAGCAGCAGGGGGCAAACGGGTTGATTGAGAGTAAGAGGATTACAACAAAAATGTCTCTTTTTCTCCCTGAATCTACAAGTCGGACTAAGATTTTACATCTTGGCAAAGTTCAATGGAAACATTTAAGTCAAGTTACTTCCTGTACTTGTCTTTATATCTGGCACGGTGTCTTGTGCATGCACAGTACTTCAGTATTTGTAGAGCACCAGATGGAAATAACGCGTTTGTGATATATTGGCGTGACCCTTGAGGCAGCTGCTGCTACACTGCTGGGAGAATTGCTTCCTGTAACGCCTGATGCTTCTGAATGTTGTGTTAATTTACCCCTTCCTTCTCTCACAAATGTTCTGACCCACAGATAGTTTGAGCGCTCCACCATCCCACCTGGCCGTGAGAGCAGCTCCAACCCCAGTTCTGACTAGTCTTAGATGGCCACTGGCTATATACGGTGTATATGACAGTTCCCTAGACTGGGAGAGTATTAGCAGAGCGTGCTCTGACACGCTCCTAAACAGCCAAAGAGAATCACGGTGTAGATTTGTCAACACCAACCAGCTGCTGACATCCAGAAACTCTTTTCAGTGAGATTAGAGTAGATCTGGGCAGTTGGATGAAAACACGAAGGAATGATTGAGGAAAGACTTTTTTTTTTTTTTTGAAAACGCAAATACAAGCCACAGCCTGCAAGATCTCCATTCACCAAAACAGAGATAAAGCTGAGCTGAGCTGACAAGAGCATGAAATTCAGCTTCCGTGAATGATAGTTAAGTTACTGACAGCACACCAGCAATTCATAAGCAAAAGAAAAAGAAAAAAAAAACCAACAGCAGCACAGTGACCTGGAATCAGTCCAGGGCTATTACCTGAGATGGCCACCGCGTAGTAGCAGCGCAGGAGAAAGTAGGGCATCAGATACATTGAGATAAAAGAATGACACATCTAATATACCATCAACGGAACAACAAACAGGTCACAATCCTCAAGAAAACTGATGCTGTGCAGGTGAAGTGGGACACACATGCGCACACCCACACGCACACCTTACCGTTACTGGCCCACCTCAACAGCACCTGGTATTAAGAGAGGTTTTAGACAACATCTGACGCTGGGCTTTGGAGGACAGATAGACAACAGTTGAGACACAGTTGAAGCAGTGTGGCATTATTGCTGAGAGGCTGCCTTGTCATTGTGATGAATACAAACACCTACAATAAGCTAGTTAGAGGGAATGTGGAAATAATTCACTGAGTAATATTTGCTACGCAATACATTTCCAGTCAATGACTTATTTTTCAGGATCACCGGTGGCCGTTTCATTCACAATTTTTAAATTTACCCCAAAACTAAGACGTCTGAAGCCTGAGAACGCCAGTTCACACATTAATGACATCCAATTTCGAACTTGTCACACTTGCTGTTTTAACAACACAGCGGCACAGCATCACAAGGTGCAGCCGTACTGTGGCCTTTCATATGAACAGTAACAACAACAGGACTCACGTTTGCTCACGGCTGTGGATGCTGCTCCACCTTGGCAAATTACTAAAGGCGGATTACTGAGTGAAAAGCAAATGTTTTCAGAGGACCTGGCACACCCTAACCCTCCCGTCTGTGCCAGAAAGTACCCCAAACCCCAAGAACAGACAAAAAAAAGCGCCTCACACAGAGAGTGAGACATCGGGCCACTGAGTTGAAATCCCCATGTCAATGCTTACATCTTACAGTGACAGCATGCAACAAACAGAAGAACAACAACACTGAACCATGTGATTGATGAGGAGAACTCTACTGAAGACTGAAATTATTCATGTTTCGCTTCTCTTTTCAAATACTCAAAAAAACATTCCAATAAACACCCACAAGTGCTATTTAGATAAAGTACATAGAAGGAAATTTGCCTTCACGCCACTCAAACATTCATCACCATGGCCACACACGGCCACTGGCTCTGCTGCTCAAGCAAGATGACCTGATTAAAAGTTCCGGCATTGTCGCAAGAGATTGTCCCAAAGTTATTTAAGCTCCGACATAAACTTGCACAACTCGTTCTGTTTCACTCTGAGCTCCGAGAGACATTCCCACAGATGAGGGGGAGGAAGTGGCCTTTGAACGTGGCTCTATCAGGATTTGCTCTCCAGTTCATCCGCGCTGTTTGTGTGTCGAGGGTGTTGGCGGCTCAGACCAACTCTTGAACTGAATGTAGAACAGCAGAGTGTCAGAGCAGTTCTGAAGGAAGCTGCTGAAGATGCCTAAATCAAACAAGTACACAAAAAAAACAAAAAACAACTGCTCATCTCTGGACAAGGATTCCACATAAGCCAGTGTGCTCAAGTGATTTGTTGCAGGATTTTGATGAATAAGAGTCAGAAGTGAAAATAAGCTAGGGGGAGGGGGGCAATGCTGTTGAAGGAAGGCATAGACAGAGTCTGAAGCTTCCTAGCTTGGGCTACGTGCACTGACTCACAACCTCAGTACTAGAATAAAAAAAAAAGGGGCTTGATTCAGGTTGCGTTAACCCCTTTCTACCGTGAACCATCAGGTATCTTGGCAGCATTAAGAGAAAAAAAATACATGTGCACCTTCACAAACAGACAACAACAACAACTTTGAACAGGAAGGCCACCAAACCTGTAGAGCCAGTTATCCATCTCTTCATTGGAGCAGCACCGAGTTCTGGCCTCGCAAGAGAACACAAGATACGAGTTGAAAGCAACAGTTGCCGCGCACACATGCTCAAGTTCTCACATGTTTTCGACAATCGTGGAAAGCACAAGATAGTCACAGAACCACGGCGCATGTTTTTCAGTTCTAGGTCATAAATTCAATACATTCTCATTGAAGGCTTGTAAGAAAACTTTGATGAGTATAATTCATGTTTGTTCCCGCATCAGCAGATCCGCTGCAGGGGAAAAGAAAACACTGAATCTTACTTGTATCTATGCTCCAACATGAAACTGGTTTAACGGCATTTCTACGCCATTTGTGTGCAGGATTAGGTCCGCATCCGACTTGTTTTTCACCTTTAGTTAGCAGTCAAAACACACATTTATACACAACACCCTTATTGAGGATAGAGATATAAAAATAACACAGAATATTTTGTTTGTTGGAGCAGTTCATGTGATTTACCTGGTAAACTGTAGTGCAGCCAGGAGTTCAGATTCACTCTATAGCTGCTGTGTGCCTCAATAAATCTTTTACCATGGAAAACTGTTTGTCCTTGGTGGCTTGTTTCACCAACCCCTCTGTAACCTCCCAATGATTTTACCCTCATAAAGAGAGTAAGGAATTGCCAAATTCCTGAATATTAATGCACCCAACTGTAAAACACCACACAATCTGAGTTCATTTTGATTTCTAAAATGTAAAGCTAGCCTACACCAACAAGGTTGGAATGGCCAATAGCTATAGAAAGTCAGGAGTGGGACTGAGTGAGGTATGAAAAGAAGGGTTTGATTGCTTTGGTTAATATTTGAAGGTTTGAGCACACAAACTAACCTACAAAGGAACTGAACTCTCTGTAGGTCTGCACAGAGCCCAGAACCCACCAGCCTTTAAAACAAAGCCCTCTGAGGTTCTAAGAAAGTTAATACCAGCAGTATGTTGTTCTGATAAAGGCCAAAAATAATGGTAGAAGACAACCACTTTGCTTAGCCAAACCAAAGTGCTTCTGGAGCAGACCACAGCGGCGTATCTACCAGGCCTACTGCACCACTTCCAAATGAGTAAATAACGAGTCATTTCTGTATTTTTTTATTTAAATTTCTTTTCATTGGGAAATACTGGAAGGACAACAAAGGAGCACACAAGTGTCCCAGTTCATGTCGCCAAACATGTTTGGCGACATGAGCTGTTTTGTCAAAACACACCTCCCGACAGAAAGCAAATGCAGGTTTGTTAGGAGTGTTGCTCAAACCAGCCAAACCCCCAGACCAGAGTAGCCCCCTCTTGTCTCTCCTCCAGCGTAAAACAGAGGTGTGGTCCCAGGTAAACATTCCGCCTTCCAGATGTCTGCAGCATGCATCAAGCGAGACAAGACAAGACCTGTGTGTCTTGCTTATCTCCAGATGCCTCGGGCCCTGCCCAACCCCAACTCTTCTACCAAGTGTCAGCACAGTTTAAACTGTCAGGGGCCAAACAGCAAGACATCTCAGCCAAGAGGGAACATCATTTTTGAAAAGAAATCAACTCTGCTCAATCAGAAGTTTTGCAGGGCTTGTCAAGTCGTGTCTGAAGGCTCACAAGAAAAAACGAAAAAAAAAAATAAATATATATATATATATATATATATATATATATATATATAAAATTCAGACAATGCTACCAGCAGGCGATTGGGTTATTCAAACTCCTGCTTGGAGTTTTCTGAAGTTTAGACTTGGTGAGACTTGAGCAGAAGGGGCCTGTAGGAACCATTTCTGGAAAACGTTTCTTTCATTGGAAGCAGGATGAGAAAAACAGAGCTTGCACACCACTGGGTTCAATAATACAGATATTTAACAGCTTGTTGCACTCACTGGGTCAAAAGACCCAGAATTTAAGATTTGGCAGCATCTATTGGGAAAAGGGCAAATTAAGCAAGCAATGTTAATCCCCAATTTCTGATGATATCTTTTTCTATATGTATCAGCTATGATGTCGAGGTGAAATCACCAAAACTCAAGCAGACCCACATTCTGGGCTACTAGAGTCATGGTGGGGCCACATGACATCTTGAGCATGGGCCAGGGTTTGTGTCTCATAACATTACCAGTGCGCGTTGAGTGTCCACACGGACTCACCTGTTGCAGAACTTCGTCTAAAGGCTCAGCTTTGGCGAGGTCTTCCACGCTCAGTGCCGTCTCCTCTTTACACTGCTCCGTCAAGTCCAACGTGTCTGGCTTGACGAGACACCTATGAAGCTTTCCGACCTGCGAAGGCGAATTCGAGCATTTCACGGGGCAGATTGTAGCATGAGGTTCGTTCATTCACTGGACAAACACGACATTACCCCCCGACCCACCCCGCAAAGTTACAGCAAACACACTCGACAACAAAACAAACAAAAATGACAATTATAAGCAAAAGCACTGAATTGTCAACTGACAGGCCGAAGCAAACAGGTGTGATTTCCGAAGGAGTCGGAACTACACAGCGTTCCCTCGTGTTCAACGTAATTAAAAAGTAAAGTAAAAGTAAGAGGGAAAAAAATAAAAAAAATTGACAAAAAATAAAATACACGAGACGACACGATAGGCTTTAGTCTCGGCTAGCTTCGGAGAGCACACCGTGTTTGGTTCGACGTCAAAACATTATTGCTTCCACTACAGCTCGACACAACACAAACACACTCTTTGCCTACATATGAAACCGTGTAACGAACGAACAGGTCAGGGAAGGTCCGTACCTTTTTCTCATGTAGGTCCACAATTTGCCACACCAAGAGAATTAATTCCCTCTCATCCGAACCCAGTTTACCCCCATTTGCACCAGCTGTTGCCCCAAAGAACACCACCAGAGTATCACTGTGCGAAGCCATCAGGGACCACAAGGGTAAAAACTACAATTAAAGCAAAGATTAATATATATAAAAAAATAACACGAGGGTTCACCTTTTTCCAAGTGATAAGAGGAGCGAACAAAAGGGCTGGAAAGTCAATTCAGGTAAACGGATAGAGGGGGAGAAAAAAAGGGGGGAGGATAATTTTCAGAGGAGACACGGAAGAGTTTTGCGGTTCGACACTCTACCTGTTGCAGTACTTGAGTGTTTCTATCCAGAGATACTGGTTTAACTGGTAAAGAAGGGTGGAAATCCGTGTTTGCATTACACGAACTCCATGGCAAGCCCAGGAGTTTTTTCTCCCTCCTCTCCTTTTTTTTTTTTTTTTTTTTTTTCACCCTGAAGTTACCTGTATGGCTCGGCCTCCACGCAAGGAAAACCTTCGACTATAGGCTGGACTAAAAAGGTGAGGGCGGGACGTAGGGACATTTACTGTAATGTTATTGGTTCTTGTCGTTGCACCAGGAAGTATCCTTCCCAATGGAATAACAGCGGTTTGATACCGCGTTGGCATATTCGGTTCTTAAAAGGACACATATCAACAGGGTAAACGCACAGTTAAATGTGCAATTGTCTCTGACTCAACCCCACAAAAAGTGTATTTACCATCCTAGTGAAGCTGGAAAATGAGTTGTTACAAGAATTAATGTTGTACAGTATTTTAAACTGAAGTTTTGTCAAACAAACCTCGACCTGACTTATGACAATGACACTCACAGAAATGGAATAGTCCCAAAAATGGAACGGTCCCTTTATCTGCAAATTCCCGAGTAGTCTGAGTGCAACTTGTATTTGTGATTTATCTTTTAAAAAATAAAACTGTAGTCCACTAGCTGGGAAATCATTACCTCGCTTTCAAAGATTGTTAAATCATGAATGTTTAAAGTCTGTAAATTTTCAAAATAAAAGTTCATCAGCAATTGGAAATACAATGCAAGAAATAGGACAATCTTGACATACACTTCTTGATACAGAAAACTCTATTAATACTGTGGGATAAAAATATGTCTTTATTGCATGGCAATAAATATTAATGGAGTAGCTTCCAAAATCTAGAATTTGTATGGCCTTTACAGTAAAAGAATGCTCTATATTAAATCATATAACTTGTCAAAGTCAAGGGAAAATGATGAGTAAATAGGAACCCCATAAAATAAAGCTGAATGCTAACAGATTCTAAAATACTTTTGGATCCTGCAAATTCACATTATTTAGTTATATTATTTTATTTTCTTTCAAATGTGAGAAAACAAAGCTAAAATGATGATAAATGCGTAAAAAATAAAATAAAATAAAAAATACCAAAGTGTGGGTGGCACATGCCACACAACTTTCAGCTTCCTCTTTTCTGTGAGAAAAGTTTTGTCTGGGTCAACTGTTTTTCTTTTCACAATTTTGTTTGACGTCTCTCTTTCTTTCCCCTATTTTGGTATTTTTTTCTGCTCTTGTTGTCATGGTTATATGGTAAATCACTCACCGGCTTTGGAATTATGTCAAAGCTGTGACAAGAATGTTGCAATAGGTTGATTTGACCAGAACATGTAGCTCTGAACTGCTGGGGGGAAAAAAGGGAATGAGGGTGAGATGTTTACCTAACTGAGATCCTCTTTGGATTCTTAAAATTCTTGTTGCCGAGCTCAATATTCTAACTATCTCATAAATGTTATTTTTGTTTTACGTTTGAATCATGATATCCTTATACTCCAAAATGGTGTCAGGGCCGTGAGAAAAACACTTCTCCACTGCCATCTACTGGCTGTGTCACTTGTCGATAACGACATTTAACAAAAAAGGAAATTGAATTTAAAACTTAACTTATAGAAATCTTAGTATATATTACTGAAATATTAGTTTTCAAAAAAAGTCAGGGGGGAAGAGGGGTTTGGTGGACTCAGCTTTGAGATTTTTGTGATTGTGACAAACACTAAGACATGATTCCGCTTTTCTGTCCCACAAACGGAACATGCACTTTTTCATTTTGCAATCTTTTCATTGACAGAGGAAGTTGAAAGTATGACTATCTCTGTGGTAGAATGCTATGATAAAAGTTTCTCACAATTATAACTCCTCAAATAACTATATAAATGCAACTTTTGGTTAATTTGCAAACACAACACATTTACATATATATATATATATATATATATATATATATATATATATATATATATATATATATATATATATATATATATATATATATATATATATATATATTATATATATGTCTATATATATATGTATATATCAGATCATATGTCTTGAAAGTCAGATCAGATTAAGATTTGAGATGTGAAAAAATTACGAAAAAGCCCAAACACAATTCATAGCTTCTCTTGCTGTAAGGGAAAAAAGAAACTACACAGTCACAGACTTATTAATCCATATTTTAGTGAATTTCCAATATTTACAGGGCGAAAATGAAAAAAGACATAATAATGAATATTAATTCTATAAATATATGTTCAAGATTTACAAGTCATATATCTTTTCAAATATCTTAAACAGGTCATTTTCAGTTCTTGATAAAACACCACACAGATAAAACATACAAGGAAACTGAGCTTAATTTCAGGCAAAATCTCTTGCGTGTGTACATACAAACATATCTACAGAGAGGCGCATAGAATAGGAACCAAACATCCATTATCAGGACGGATTGCTCTCACACATTTTTAACAGTATGTTCATTTGGTCCTTTGGCTCAGACAGACACTCAGTGCTGTTGGTCGGGTTGCTCTGGCGCTTGGTCACAAAAGACACCTCTCTGTTGCCCTCACCTGGGGACGTGCTGGAGATGTGGTGGAAGAGCTTCTTGATGCCAGTGTCGCGCAGGGAACTCCTGAAGGAGCGGGCCGCAAACATGTAGAGGATGGGGTTGACAGTGCTGCTGATGAAGACCAACGCCCTGCGATGAAAGCCATGGTCGTCCTGACACTCTCCAGGTTCTCTGCTGTGTCTGGAAAGCGGTCTTCAATGCCGAGGATTATCAGCGAGAGGACGTTCCCGATGTGATGGGGAGTCCAGCAAATGGCGAACATGACCACCACGCTTGCAATCAGAACGGTGGACTTGCGCTTCGACTTGAAGGTCATCTGAGTGATTCGACTGCACAGGCACCCGTAGCACACCACAAGTATGGAGAAGGGCAACACGTAGCCCACCAACGTTTCCAACAGCAGACACACCAGTTCCTGGGGCGCGGAAGTGTACTCCCGGTAGAGACAGTGCTCCTCGTCAGACTCCTTTCCCACAACCTGCGTTGGGATGACAGGTATGCTGAAGAGGAAGGCCACAACCCACAGAACCAGGAGAAGTTTATTCAGCCGTTTCTGCCTCTTCCACTTAGCTGAGGCGAAGGGGTAGCGCACAGCAACAAAACGCTCAACGCTCATGAGGGTGATGAGGAGGACGCTGGTGTACATGCAGGCGTTGATGAGATACACCATGGCTTTGCAGAAGGTCTCGCCGAACACCCAGGAGTGCGCCAGGGCGTAGATCCACAAAGGCAAGGTGATGAGGACCAGAAGGTCGGCAATGGCCAGATGTAGAATCAGCACAACAGTGTGGGAGCGCTGCTTGACATGCCTCAGGATGGTCCAGATCACCATCAGGTTCCCAGGGGCCCCGATAAGGAAAGACAGGCCGAGGATCACACAAGCCACCGCTGTCCCGCCGTAAAACTCCTCGGGGGCCATATTCAGCTCTGTTGAGTGGTTCATTCCTTGTGCATTATCTGCTGACAGTGGCGTCTGCATGCGAGAGAGAGAAACAAAGTGCTGTACAAGCAAGTCTTGACTTCCTTTTAGGAGTAAAGACTGCGCATGAAAGTAGTTTCCTCACAGGGTATTTGAGACACAGCGAGTTGACTCATGCATGTTTGCATGAAGTACATGTAATGTAATGTACATGTAAAAGTTGAATGTAAAACTTTGTCAAAAAGTGCTTGACAAAGACAAAACATTTAGAATCTCACACCACAGAAGCCTAATCAAAAGTATGAACAATCACAGCAATAACACTAAAGCCTATTTTAGAAATTGGGTTTGGTATTCTGGCCACATGACTAAAATAAATAACTGTATCTTATATTTGAGATATCCATAGATCGCTGGTCCTTTCAAAAAGGCTGGTCACGTTTTAAGTGTGAGATTGTGACACTCGCAACCACACTCCACATTATGACATAAAGCTAAAAAGCTGTTTGCCAACCCAGAGAAAGAAGAGCAATAACTTACCTTCATACCTCTCCTATGCAACAATAACATACTCATATATCTTCTTTTTCTAAATCCACAACAACAACCATCAACAACAACAACCCTGCAGAACATGTAAGTACAGAATAGAATATTGGAAAAAATAAGAAGACAAAATAAAAACAAGGGGAGGATAAAAATAAAAGTATATTTATTGTCATATGCACTGTAAAGAAACACGTTTCCCTGTACAATGAAATTCTTACTTATTTGTATAAAATTAAAAGAAAGAAAAACAAAAACTCAATCAATTTACAATTACAATTACAACCACAAGGGGTCACAATAAATCAAAATGTTCAAAAAACAAAATTTAGAATTTCATTAAATCCCCATTTCTAATATGGTGATATTTATTTTTTCCCCATATGGAGGTAAAATTTCATCTATGAATTTATTTTATTATTCTCGAAGGGATTCATAGGGAGTTTATTTATTTATTTATTTTTGCATTTTAAGCCTGGTAACAAAGGTAAAGACTTTGACGTTTGAGCCTAACTCCGCCTACTTACTGGGTACGTATTTTCTACTTTTTTTTTTTAATAAAAATGGTGAAATAGCTATTTTTAACACGCTGAATATTAATCCGTTTATATTGATATACTATTACACTTGTTAATATTAAAATTAGTCTCAACGATTTTTTTCCGACAAAATATTGTATTCATCAGTTACAAAGTTTGCAGAACTGTAGATTTTCAATATAACAATATCATGAAGTGCAAAGTTTGCAAAATTGTAGGTCTTCAACATAGGCGTTATCCACATCGGCGTCCGTAGGTAGGCGGAAATGACGTGAACAGGAAGTGGGCGGAGTTAGCCTTAAACCTCGAAGTCTGTGTACTGACAGTCCCACCTCCGCTGAACCAGCTGCTCATTCGGTGAGATCAACATGACGGCGTTGTCAACCAAGATGTCCTCGGTGCAGCTGGACTAAAAGTACAACATCGTATTGATACAACGGGTCCCGGATATAGTCTTCTGCCGAACGTTCGACAATCCTGTGAGTGTATATTTGGTGGAAGCTTCATGTTTGCTGCTCGCTAACCGTGGCTAGTTCTGTAGCAAACTAGTGTGCTAACGGTAACATTAGGTAACATTAGCCAGGTAGATGGCACAGGCTTTTACTTCAGGCAGACGCGTAATCCCCTATCGTATGATCAGCCTCTCCGGTTTACGCCGGCCAAGTCTGTCGTTAATATTTCAAAGAAATGCATTGTAATTCATAAGAAATGTCTCGTGGTATTTGGAGACGATTAACGCTTTCCGAACGTTTGAGCTAACCAGGGTAAGCTACTGTTGATTTAGCCGAGGTGGGAAACAATCACGGACGTTGCATTCTTTACGTTACTCGTCTTTAAGTTGATGTCCTCTAAAACACACAAGACATCAGCCAAATGAATCCAGGCTGTAGCTCTGATTATTAATGTATTTTTGCTACGTAACATTGCGTAATGAGGCGAGCCAACGTCGACTTCAAAGTTTAGCAACCCTTGCTAACGCACTCTTGCCCCTGTTGTGTCCCTACTGGTTTCCAATTGAATGAACTGGTTTCCTTGCCGAACAGCTGGAGATCTGCACGTTTGTGGATTTGTGACGAATCTGCAGACCGTGGCGCTGCACATCTGCAGCTGTTCGTTAAGGAAACCAGTTAAACTGGAAACCAGTAGGGACGTAACTCCCCCCACCCCTCAGACCCGTTTGTTGTTGAATGCTTTGATTCTGGGCTCTAACAGTCACTTTTTTCTTTTTCCTCTGCTCTTTCAACCGAGAAGTGGACAACAACCATTACCATGCCGCTGATGTTTTTGGAGAGGTTTCCTTGGCCCAGCCTGCAGACCTACACCGCACTGAGTGTGGCTTTACTTGCTGGCAGCATATTCAGTGCGTACACGACAGTGACAGACCCTGGGTTTGGGGTCCTGGAGGCTGAGGAGACACCAGTTTATCCTGAAGTAGATCTTGAACATCTCCACCATGATCTCAGTCAGACGGATTTGGCAACTACTGTCCTGTGGTACCTCATCACAGACAGTCTCTTTGTATGGGTGAGTGTCACTTTGTAAAAGCTTGCATTTCTTTTGGTAAAAGTCAGGTCGTTTTCACCTAACTGTATTCTCTGTGTTCTTTTAGGTCTTGGTCAACACAGTGTGCTGTTCCTTGATGTTAATTGCCAAAACGATTCAGTGCATAGTTTTTGGTCCACTGAGGGTCAGTGAGAAACAGGTGAGTCTTGGATTTCATTTGGTGGAAGGGTTAAGCACCTGTCACTACATTTTCTGGGTATTCATCAAGCCCTTTTACAGCCAGCAATTTGCATCTGCTTTTTCAGAATCTATTGATTCGACTGCTAAATTCAGAATTTTACAGAGTTATTGTTATGCCTATGGAGCTCTGAACTAAATTTTGTTGTTCTATTGTAAACACACATGACAGTAAAGAACTAACTAATATTTATTTCTCATCTGCTCTGTTTCTTTCACCAGCATCTTAAGGATAAATTTTGGAACTTCATCTTCTACAAGTTCATCTTCATCTTTGGGGTGCTGAACGTACAGACAGTTGAGGAGGTGGTCATGTGGTGTTTGTGGTTCTCTGCGCTGGTCTTTCTCCACCTCATGGTGCAGCTCTGCAAAGACAGATTTGAATATGTGAGTATTACAATTTTCATGCCATTATAATTCCAAGAGCACCAAGTCATGTTTTTAAATAACGTCTGAAAGTTCAAACCACTTCCTGTACTTTACTTCCTAAAACTGCAGAATAGTTTATTTCTCCAAGGAGACAAAATTTTACAGTCCGTATAAGCAGAATGCCACTGATCCTAGATAACGCTCAGGGAGATGAAGGGTAGCTGAGTCTGTACAAGTTCAAAGAAATATTTTTCAAAACCATCTAAAAATAGATTCAGAGTTAACTATGCACACACTTATCATACATCATCATTTCCTGTCAAAAGTTGCAACAGTACAGCATTGAACGTTGCATCGGAAGGTGAATGTAATTTGCATTAGATAAGACGGACAAGAAAATGTTTTGCAAATCATTGTTCCTTGTAAGAAACAGTTTAAGTTGCTATTCAAAGAATGCGTCACACACACCAGACTGTGGAAAAGAAGCATACCTTTGAATATGTCAGTTAGAAACAGCATATTAGTGCTATTTTAATGTGACTTCCACTTTTTTTGTTTCCACCCAGTGAAAGTGATCTCTATTTACGCTACAGCGAACACATGATAGGCCCTGACCTGAATTCCACCTGACTGTGTGACCTAAATAATGTCTCATCGGTCATTATTTCATCATGCTCATTTTTAATTAAACATTTATCATTTTGAAGTTAGTCTGTTTCCAAGGACCGGAGTCCGTTAAAAGTCAAAGAATAATTGTGCTCTTTCTAGCTTTGGATCTATATTTAGTTTCTTGTTTGGCTCCAGATTTATTCCAGGTGGCCTTACTGGCAGGTCCAACAAACCGACATAGTTTACATTGTAGAGTCTGAAAAGCAATATAGATTTCAGTGTCTCTTTTTGAGCGGTGAGATTAAATGTTGTTGTCATGCCACTCAGCTTAGGCTCCAGTCAGACAGAGTGAGTTATTTCCAGTGAAAGGCATCCCTCCCTGCTTGTTTACGATGGCCAGTAAGCTTTGGCACACGGCTAGCGCCCCCTTGGCTTCATACGCTTCAACTTGTGCTCTTTGCTGAAAAAACTTTTTGTCCAGTCTGATGAATTGTGCAGCTCAGCTTGTGTGTGGCAGTGACATCATGTTTTGCTGTTGCCTGGTTCCGACGCCAATGAACTAGAAAACTGTCCAGACCATTAAAAAAGGCTTTAAATCAGGCCTGCTGACGTCAAAATGGGGAATGCAAAAGACTGAATTCCTCAGAGGAGTGTCTGCAAAGTTGTTTTTTTAATTTTTTTTTTAATTTTTACCTTTCGTCCACTGTCAAAGGTATTCACCTCTCATTTTTGCAGCTTATTGCACTGATGTCATTTTATGTTCATGTTTCATGTGAATGACATTCAGATTTGAATCTAAGCACGTCAACTCAAGTCAGTGCTGGAATCTCTCCATCACATCTTCGGGAAACAGGGGAGAAAATCAAAAACGACAACATGATATATTTTCTCTTTTTGCAGCTATCTTTCTCGCCTTCCACCCCCATGAACAGCCATGTTCGAGTGATTTGCCTGCTGGTGTCCCTGCTGCTGGCCTGTTGCAGCCTGGCTGTGGTCTGTGGACTGCTGGGAGCTTCGTATGGCATGCACACCCTGTCCTTCATGGCTGCAGAGGTGAGAACTACCGCTCAGCACCCGTGACCATAGACGGAGAACTTGAAACGCATCAGGCAATGGATACATTTCTTCAGTCTGCAAATACAGTGCATCAATACAGGAAAACACCCAGTGCAGTTTTAAATGATCACTTTCTTTCAAGGGGAAAAAATATCTCACTCTTTCCCTTTGTAGCAACAGTATTGGCCACAATCAATCTATCCATCTTCTTAAAATGCAAGACCTGGTGTAAAGCCTCCTGGGCGTGTTGGAATAGAACCATTAAAATATTCAAACAATCTGTGATGGATCTGCCCCAGCACCGTTTCACGCTTATGTGCCATAATATGGGTTCATATAAAATACTTTCGAGTGAAATAAAAGCGCTTTCAGTCCAGACGGCTGGCATGCGAGGGACACCAGAAGCACTGCCTATCAGTTCTGCTGAAACTTTGCTTTTTCCTGCTTTGAGGCAATAATGCACTTTAAAAAAAATGAAAGCTGTCCCTGTCGGGAAGAAGCGTTCAGTACAACGAACTGAGCTCACAATCCTAAGGAAGCGACTATCTTTTTCTTTTTTTTTTTTATGCATAACTCACAACCATAGGTGCGTCTCTGGCCTGTCATTGAGCTTCATGTCCTTTACTACCTTTGCTTCATGTGAAATACAATTAACCCCATTACTTTTTTTAAACCTGTCTGCTTCACGTCTATTTAAAACCATATTTTAGTTTTTTTTTAATTATTGTTATTTTTTATTTTTATTATATATTAAGTGCCTCCAACGAAATGCTTTGTTAAACACACCTCTACCAATGCATTCTAAGAATATTGTTTGGGGGCAACAGCCACTGGAATGTAAAATCAATGATCTAAATCATCTATTGTAGCAGGAAAATAAAACCATGCCTTTTTGTTAGAGCCTGTAAACAGAGGTGGTCTCATGGTGTCAGGCTGCATCGCAGGGGTATGAGACGGGAAGCTCTGACAGTGGTTGTAGCATGGGGTCATTCACATAAAAGGCACATTCAATGTGCTATTTTTGATCGTTCCATGCAGTGAGAACGACTTTTAATATTTCCATCCTCCTCTTCGTCTTCTTTGTCCTCAGTGTCTGCTGGTCACTGTTCGCACAGGTCACGTTATCACGCGGTAAGCCCCTTTTTTCACAACACACATCGACTCTCTGCCCAGATTTAGCATTGATGCTAATATTAGCCAAGCTATTTATTTTGGTCTGATTATATTACAAAAGCCTGGGGCTTCCTAGCGGTGGGAGGGCACTCAAACGAACACGTTCTCCTTAGTTACAATAGAAACATGTTACTGTTTAACAGTAAAACTTGTAGGGTCATTGTGACAATAAGAGTTTACAGATTAATTTCAACTACGTTGTTCAACAAAGTCAGACTATACAATCTTAACCGTATAATTTATTGTATTAGATAAAGACACTTTAAACCAGTGTGTTTATCACATGCATAACGACCTGCGTTGTGCACGGCTACACTCCCTCATGAATTTAGATTAACTGCTTCTTTACTAGCTGTGCTGTCTGAACTGCAGCTGAGATTTATAGCCGAGTCTTTTCCTCTCAGATACTCCATTCATCTGTGGGACCTGAAGCATCCAGGGACCTGGGAGAGCAAGGGCACCTACGTCTACTACACAGACTTCACCATGGAACTGGCCATGCTCTTCCTGGATCTCATCCACCACATTCACATGCTGGTAAGACAGAGGCGTGTTGGGTCAAGTAGATTGAAAGTGCTATTTGTTCAATTGCTTCCCTTTCACGTGGCATTTATTCATCCACATGCTTGTCACGAACCCTCCACAGCTTTTCGGCAACATCTGGCTGTCCATGGCGAGTTTGGTCATCTTCATGCAGCTGCGCTATCTCTTCCACGAGGTGCAGCGGCGGCTCCGGCGCCACAAGAACTACCTTCGCGTCATTAACAACATGGAGGCCAGGTAACATCTCGATGGAACCGTCTTTCGGCTTTTTTTCCAGTTTCAGTTTTTGTGACGGGAGCTTTGTATTCTTTGCAGTTCATGGCCTGTTTCAATGTTGTTTAAATGTGCTCTGCTCTATGGCGCAGATTTGCCATTGCCACATCGGAGGAGCTTGCAGCTAATGATGATGATTGCGCCATCTGCTGGGACGCAATGCAGTCTGCACGCAAACTGCCCTGCGGGCATCTCTTCCACAAGTGAGATTGTCTTGTCCGGTTGCAGTTTTTTTTTTCTTTTTTTTTTTTTACACAGTGCCGATCTAAAATAAGGTTCCTGATGTTGCTGCATGTTTGCTGCAGGAAAAAAACTAGACCTTTCTTTAAAAGCAGCCTTAAAATGGTACTTTTACTTCAGTACTGTCATTGTTGATGACGATTCTGATGAAAATTATTCCTGAAAGACTCTGAGGAAAAAGTCTTGACACAGAGAAATGCCCTATTCACATTCGCTGTGTGTGTCCGTGCACAGCTCCTGCTTGCGTTCTTGGCTGGAACAGGACACGTCGTGCCCGACCTGTCGTAAAATGCTGAATATCAGTGGGGACGGAGGCCAACCGAGGAACCAGCAGCAAGGCGGCGGGGGGTTGGAGGACAACATGGGCCCAGCAGGGCCTCCGGCAGATGCTCGACCACATATCAACCAACACAATCACTTCTTCCACTTTGATGGTCAGTTCACAAGACACAAAACTAAACATGAATCACGTTAGACATTAGGCTCTGTGCTAAGATCCCTCAATGTTCTCTCGCAGGATCTCGCATTGCCAGCTGGCTGCCCAGTTTCTCGGTGGAAGTGATGCACACCTCTAACATCCTGGGCATCGCTCAGGCCAACAATTCGCAGCTCATGGCCATGGTAAGCTTCTGCTTCCTGTTGCTTATAGAAAAGATGAAATATGTAGAAGGATCTTACACATTTGTTTCCTTGGATGTTTGGTGAGAGTTTTTAGTGGGAAATCTACTCTTAGATTGTTGTTGTCACCATGATATGCTTATTCTCCTATGTTCAGTTTTTTCTGCTTTGTATGGTCACAATATATTCAGTAGATATTGTCTATTGTCTATATACATTATCTAACAGTATGTGTTACTAAACGTTTTTTTCTGACAGAAATGAAAGTATTTTCAAACATTGGTCTAAAAGACACTTTGTCTTTGTGGTTTTTCTCTCCTTGTGTTTATATCTAAATATTTCCTCAATTGTTCTTTGCTGCTTGCCAGGCCCATCAGGTCCAGGAGATGTTCCCTCAGGTGCCCTCATACCTGGTCATGCAGGACCTGCAGCTGACCCGCTCTGTTGAGATAACCACTGACAACATCCTGGAGGGTCGTATCCAGGTCCCCTTCCCACCACAGGTTCGTCAGAGATTTTTAAAAAAAAAAAGAAAGATACCGGTATTTAATGTTAATCGTTATTGTTTTATTGTCATTCCTCCCTCACCCTCCCTCCACACTTTTTTAATTTTCTTGCAAGGTAGAATGTGACAATATGTAACACCTATATATGTGTGCTTTACTCAGGCCTTAGAGCGTGGCTCTGCGCAGACGGGCGCTTCCCCAGACGAGGAGGCGGGGCCCAGTGGCGCCTCGGAGCAGGGCGCCAGCGACCCCGACAATATGGAGGTGAGGGGTGGCCGCTTTTCCAAGTCGGCAGAGGAGAGGCAGAAGATGTTGATGCAGCGGAAAGAAGAGCTGCTGCAGCAGGCTCGCAGGTTTGTTCACACCTGTTATTTCAAATCTTAATACGTAGATCACCGAGGAGGTCGGCTGCTCACTCCTGTAAATATGTGTATTTGCCAATCACATGCTCACAAATAAGTGCATTTCGACATCGGCATTATGACCTGTTGAGTTCAAATCGAGTGCTACAGATGGAGAAGAAAGATTTGAATGTTTCATAGTTGCTGGTTCAGGTTTTTGACTGCTGGAGCGCTTTAGTTAGTAAAGAAAATCACCTGGTTGACCCTGCTCCCTTTTCTGCTTGTGTGATTTTAGTTTTATACTTTTAAAAAGCTTGCACTTGAAGGTGTGCATCACTATTTATTTTCGACACGTGTTATTTTTTCTGCATCCAAACCTGCAACAACAAACTGCATGTGCCGTATTTCAGACCTTCTAAGAACCATAACACTATACATTTGCTGTTAGATCTCAAAAATGTGACTGTATTATACTGTGCAACATAGTACAGCTGTGCAAATTTCCTTGCACCAAAACAGACACTTGACTTTGTGAAAAGAACCACGAGTGGTTTCCTGCTTGTGCGCAGGAGATTCCTGAACAAGAGTGAGGACGATCAGGCCGAGGATTTGCCCGGACTGGAGGAGGACGTCGCTCCAGAGCTGGACTTGACTGTGCTGAGACGCAGAACCATGGCAGCAGCTGCAGAGAGACGCATGCAAAACCACCAAGACCCAGCACCTTGAGCGCCTCTGCGGCAGGAGAATTTCCAGTGTCATCATCCCAGGAGGCATCATTGGAACTCTTTTAACCTCCCCATCTTTCTCCGGTGTGCAGTCCGTTGTCATCGCCTATCAAATACATTATTCTAAAGCATTGCAAATATAGTGTTTTGGCTGCCAAAAACAGGCCAAGACTGATGTAAATGGATTCTGCCTCACTAATTCTAAAGTATTTGGACTTTATAAACTAAACTAATGGGGTGCACGCTCACGGTTGCGCTGCCCTTATTCATGTGCCACATGTTGCAGCCACAATCTTGAATGGGATGTCAGTATGGACCAGGACTGGAAGTGGCATGGCAAAAAAAAAAAAAAAAAAGCAAGCATGCTGTGCGCTCGCAGGGGTCTTTTTCAATTTTCAAGGGGGTGGGGGATGAACGTGGGAAAGGTGTTTCGGGTCCTCTCGCTTTCTTTTCGGTTGTTTTGTTCATGACAGAAAGTGACTCATTCAGGACAAAGAAACGTATCCAGCATTTTGCGCGTTATTCTTTTTTCTTTTGAGCTTCTACTGTGAACTATGTGTATGTAAGTTAACACATGTTGTGATTTCTTACTTTCGAGTAAGAGAATGTCACTTTAGTTTTTGGTGAGCCTTTCTGTCAGATATGAATGTTCCCTTTAAAAGATGCTGCAAACTAAGTCTTTTTCGACCCGCTTGTATTCTGTGTTTAGTGTGTTTTTATTGCCCATTACAGGCTGTTCTGCTCTTTTGTCACGTTTAAAAGTGTGATGGGAGACGTGTAAAACTGGTTTGGATGCTGTTTCTGAAATACTTGAGCAGCCAAGTGGGGTGTATAACATTTTATACAACGGGTACGGTTGTCTCTGTTCTCAAAGTTGAGGATGTGGAGGTGTTGTGGTCTTTGGGCTAGAAACTATGGTTTACTGCTGATTACACACGGACACACATCTGCGATTACCAGTAGATGAAGATGAGAGATTTTGTCTTTTAGTGAAACAGAGTCATTTTCCAAATGTATTTGCCTTTGACCTAACACTGCTTTGCTCTGTGACCTGAAGAGTTAGAATCTGTTGAAGAAAAGTTTTTGGCTTTCCCTGTTGAGAAGCCCTCATTTAAAATAGTTCAGTTTAGTTAGAAAACCGTTAAGTCCGAGGGTCATGAGGTAAAGATGTGCACAAACATGGATGGAAACATATTTTTATGGAATATCACATTTGTTGGCTTGTAGTAACATCAACTAATGCAAGGACAAATTTTGATCTCTTGCGCTTTCAGTGCAGTCGTATGGACAGTGTGGGGTGGGATATGCATGAACCAGCTTAGGCAAGCTTTTTATTTCTTCTTTGTTTCACTTAATCCAAAGAGCAGACCACAATCTTCCACTCAAAGCAGATGTGTCATCCTTGTTGCGTGTTTATTTCTCAGACTGTTTGGAGTACTTGTCAAAACAATTTCACTTTAGAATTTTGATTTCATTTAGTCAAACTGTTAAAAGTTTCACAACTTTCATTTGTGTCACAGTTATTTAATAACTCTTGATATTCGTGATATGATATTTTGCGCTCATGTGGTTCTGTTGTAACCCTTAATTTAATTTAATCAACTCTAAAACACTTTTCTGAACTGAGCTTTCCTGTATTTTGTGCCTAAATCGAGAATGAGTCAGTTGTGGGTAATCTCTGTAAATCTAGTTTTTGTAAAATATGTTAATATAAAAGACTTAATAAACAGAGCTTCTACAGCTTTTTAACAAAGTCTGGTGGCCACACATTGCAGATTGGAAATCGTTTTGACTCAAATCAGCTGTACATGCCATTTGGCATGCTTCTGGTATAAATGAAACATTTGAAAAAACGGGATTAGGAGTATGGCAAATAAAGTCATACTACAAAGCAGAGGAAGGGGAAAAACATAAATGAAATTTACAATGGGAGCTTTGAAGTACAAAGTAGAACTGCTGTCTTCGAAGCAAGACAATGAGTCGTAAATCTTTTTAGCTCCTCGAAAAACTAGCGTAAACGTTAAATGTAATAACACGGATCGGCAACAACATCACATCCTTTGCAGATACGTCAGATGGTAAAAACAGCACATTCATCCCTTTATACTGTGACTTACTACAAAAAGAACGTGTTTGAACCTGAAGCAGGCTACATGACGTCACCGGGATGCGCCCGTCCATTAATGATATCCTGGGCTGTGTCTAGGGTCTGCTTCCTTCGAAGGAAGCGTCTTCCGTCGGAATGAAACACTCCCCGGGTACTTCGGAGAACGCTTCCGACGGAGGGCGCTTCCTTCGAAGGACGCAGACCCCGGAGAACGCTTCCTTCGAAGGATGCAGACCCTGAATTGAGACGCAGGCTCGGTCTGTCTAGCTACTTATCTATTTATCCGACCGCGATGTAGTTTGTCCTAATCGAGTTGCCGTAGGACCCCGGACACATTCCGTAGCCCCGGACAGATTCTGTACCTACACCGGATCTTTTTGCCACGTTGCTTAGACGGCGGTGAACACCCACATTTTTCATTCCAAATAATGTAGCCCATGCCCAGTCACTTCCTGGTAGTCACTCCATGTTTTCCTGGTCTGGGAACTTTACCGTACGACCGTTTTCCTTGCGTCCTGTTCTCACTGGTAGGTGAAGCTCAGCATGCGCGGTAGCACAGCAGGTGATAGTTGCCAGAGAGCGCTTGTCAATCTATCCAGTCTAAAGCTGCTCTTAGATTTACAGTATTTACGCGAAACGAGTCAACCCATTTATGAATGACCTCACTGTCTCAGCCAGCTACCGAGTTGTCGCTCACTCGACTATTGATCATTTGAACATTTACTTTCATTTTTATGCGGTTCATGTTGTAGCTAACATTTAGCTCTGTGCTAATGCATCAGATAACCGCGCCTCTTCCCTTAACTTCAGTGTAATTATTTGGTTAGACTCCAATAAAGTTTTACGCAACAATGGTAAATTCCCGACCTTCCGGCTTGTGTTTTCTGTACAACTCTTGTGGATAGAACTACCCTTTCACCTCAGCGAGAGGACCAAGTCCATTTTAGTGGCAACAATACTATCAACACCAACTCGACCACTGTTGTTGGTCGTGGAGATTTGTGTTAGTGTGTGTATCCTGGACTGCATCCTAGACGACCATGGGTGTAGGCATTTTCCCCTGCCATGATGATTCAAACAACTCCTATTTACGCCCAGTGTCATGTCACAAGGCCTGCTATTCACGTCAGTGACGTCAAGACTTTTTTTGTTTTGTTTTTTGAACAAGTCAAATTTTATTTGTCAAGTCAAAGTTCTGTGTAGGCTCAAACAAACCCTAATCCTCTCTGCCTCTCTCGCTGCTTTCACTTATTACAGTGACACAGTGTCTTAGGCGCCACTGGTTGTTTCGTACACACACGCACTTTGCCTGTGGTTTTAACTGTGTGTGTGTTGACAGAGATCGTGGAATGCTGCTGGACGATACTCCACTCTTCGACCCGGCTCTGCTGCAGGATCTGGACTGGAGCAGTAACACCATCTCCTTCTCTCCTCCCATTTCCCCGTCCAGTCCTGGGGACGACCTGGTCCTCAGGCCGCTCTGCATTGCAGATTTCAAACGGGGTGAGTTAGAAGAGGTTCCAGAGCTTCACCTGCTCGGCGGAGGAATATGTAGGCCATTGACAGAATTCTGAAGGATATTGAAAATCGCTTGCTTTGTAAATTTGTTTTTCCATTTCCCCCATCTTACAGGATTTTATGGTGTTTTATCTCAGCTTGCAAAGACAGGCGATGTCACAGCAGAGCAGTTCTCAAGTCAGGCAACACTGCTTTTCACTACGTTTTACGTTATTGACAAAATATGGATTTGGCCTAATTTATTTATGTGTTTTGGCCTACAGAAAAGTTTGAGCACATGAAGAAGACTGGAGACTACTATGTTGTTGTAGTAGAAGACACAAATGTTGGGCAGGTAATTGCCACAGCTACCCTGATCGTAGAGCACAAATTCATCCACACCTGTGCAAAGGTAAATCAACATTCCAGCAAGCAGTAAATGCAGTTACCAGAATGAAGTCCTGTTTGTTTCTTTCCTGGTTGCAACAATCTAATAAAAAGTTACTCATTGATGATGCTTTTTTTTTTTGAGGTTTGATGATTATTGACTTGTGTATATTCTGTAAAGATAATATTTCAACAGTGGTGTTGGTGTTAGCAAAGCAAGTACGCTCAATGTCTGCAGAGTTGTAGTTGTTTTCAAATGTGCAAAATGCTGCTGTTCAGTGCACTGATATTTTAATTTTACTTTAGTCATTCTTCAGAGTTTAGATTACTCAAACATTTGTGCAGAGCACTTTCTTATTTTTTGATATTATGTATTTAATGCATGTTCATTAATGTTCAGCACTCCTGTGTCTCGTTTGTGTTTGGTATTAGATTTTCTATTTTATCATTAGCCTGTAGGCTTTCTGCGTAACTGCATCAGCCAGTTTAAAATGTAGCATCAGTTAGCCGCGAATAATGCTGAATGAAAGAGACAGAATGAATATGATTGAGCTGAGGGGCCTGTGTGTTGTACTTGCAGAGGGGCAGAGTGGAGGATGTGGTGGTCCATGACTCATGTCGAGGGAAGCAGCTGGGCAAACTGTGAGTAGACCTTTTATAAACTGGACTCAAATATTTTTCAGCTTGTCCTGAGAGAAACTGATGGACAGCTGATTGAAAAGTGTCATTTTATGTTTTTCCTCCACACAGGTTAGTTTCAGCTCTTACTCTTCTCAGCAAAAAACTAAACTGTTATAAAGTCACACTGGAGTGTTCAGACAAAAACGTGGCTTTCTACCAAAAGTTTGGCTACAACTCGTCAAACGAGACCTACATGCAGTTTCGATTCTTTGATTGACGACGTCGGCGGCTTTTGACGTCGCCTTTTTCAAGGGGAGATGATGGACCACACCCACCTTCACAGCCACAACTTGATTGTCTTAAACAGGCTGGGAGCTGCCCAGGTCCCTCCCTGAGTTTCTTGGATTGCTCCTATTAAAGAGATGTTTGAACTCTCTGCTCAGCCCAGTATCATTACCTGCTCAGCAGTTAAAGGCCCAGTGTGTAAAATTGAGCAGCATCTAAAGGTCAAAAAGTGTATGATGAACATTGTTAACCTTTTTTTATTTTCTTCCCTGACGTCCCACTTGAGCTCACATACTGCTTCTATGTTGTGATGTCTGAGTAAAATCACACAATCCTCACAATTGGAAATTTTATTTTTGTAAATTTGAATGATTGGATTGTTTGATATTGTTTTCATATGAAAACACAAGTTACATATTTTCAGCGACCTCACTAAACCAAAAGTATACGTATGAATCATCTTTATTCCATTCCATGCATATACATGGCTGTACTGTTGCACACTGGCCTTCTAACCTGATCAGGGCCACCTCACCACAGTTGAAGACTATAGCTGTCTCCCTTATTCTGAATGAAGAATGTCTCTAACTGTGAATTTATTGCCCAGTTTTGACTACTATGTGCAGAAAAGCGGTTCTACGTCTGTTATAATGCAGCTGAAGAGTGAAAACGGGATGGTACTGAACATAAAGTTTAAACATCCATAGCAAGTAGCTAGAACATGTCCAACAAGAACTGGCAAGCATGTCACATAGCCAAATGTGAAAACTAATCAACTCAGTGATCTGTTCGTAACCCACCAAAGAAAGTCAGCCGTTTGTTTTGCACCACATCAAATTTAAAGTTGTCTGTTAAACAGCACTGTTTTTGCTGGGGCCGAACCATGTCTTACTTCAAAGCGACTGTTATGCTGAATCTTCCAACAAATTATACTTTTTTTTTTTTTGTTTAAAACAGTGATGCATCCCTGAAGTTTTGTTTTGGTGGACCGGGTATTTTGTAGTTGGCAGTTAAGAGAAAAGACTTAAAAAAAAAAAAGATGAAAATTCTTTAAAACATGCTATTAATCTGGGGGAAGGGAAACATATTTATGTAATTTATTTCCAAATATAAAACCATAAAATATTCTTGGAACTACCGTGTTTGTGCTTTTATTTGCTCATCTGTTTGACTTCAAAATTAGCAATTTGAAAAGGAAATACACTTATTACGCCGATTAAAGAACATTCTCAGTACACACAAAAATTCAGTGTGTTGTCACTGTTCTCTGTTCCTTGAGTTATAATGAAGAGGAGAAATCTCAGGTGTGAAGATCTAAGTTTACATTTGTGCATGAGGGGAGTTACGACAATAAAAATAAAAATCACACTTCAAAAGGACTCAGTCTTCATGAAGTAGTTATTTATTTTTTCCAATCCTTGCTATTCCAAGTTAAGCCTCATTAGTCCACAGTCCTACTCTGCTTCAAAATAAAGGCGTCAAAATAAAAGCTTGTATCCTCCACTGGGCGACGTTCCTGTTTCCCTTTTGACGACTGTTCCGTTCGGGTCGTCCTCTCTAATTCAAGTATCGAAAGTGCATTATTGCAATACTGTCCCGCTCGAAATGCAAAATGCTTTTAAATACTATAAAATGGCAAAATATCTCGCATCAGTGCATACAGCTCAAAAGAAAAAACAACAAAAGGTTATCAAAGAAGCCCGATCCCCATCAGTTCTCCATGTCTCAGACACGAGTAGTCCCAACCCCTCCCCTTAGAAAAAGTTTAAATATTTACATTTTTAATCCCATTAAAAATGTAACAAAAAGAAACAAACAAAAAAAAGAAGACTTGAGTCACTTTTGTCACGCAGCTAAATATTAGAGCTCATCTGTTCTGCGCTGCTGTGACCTGCATTGCTCCAAAGTCTTCATCCTCTTCAAGGCTGCGTTTACGGCTTCCTGTCACAGAAAAGAAGAAGAAAAACAACTTCTTACTGTCACAAAGTGGAAACATAAAATATTCTGGCGGGTAGAAAAGAAACAGTTGGCTAAATATGCTGTTATGTCAATATAATTGTCTGTTCCAGCTTTTAGATTTAATGCCATTGTTGCCACTCAGTAGAAAATAGCAAAAAGATTTACTCCCCAGGGAGGGGGGAAACTTTACACCAACCTGGCATCCCAGCCTGCAAGATGGATCGGCCCAGCTGCACTGGTGACATCATTTTAATGGTCAATTTGGCCAGGTAGATCGCTTCATACTCCTAAGGACCAAAAAAAACGGAGATCAACACAGAAAATGCCAGTGCCTAAGCATGCTACTCTTCTTACCATCATAGTAATATTGTTACAGTATTGCTGCAGCAAAGAATTCCGAGCCATTTTGGTCACTACTTGTTCTACATTTTTGAAAACCCGAAGACTCTCGCTCTTACTCATTTAGAGCCGAGTGTTGTGATGAAGCTACTTACTTGTAACTGGTGCACGAAACCCACATTAGGGTTGATGCAGAACCTTCTTTCCTGGACGTGGCTGAATGCATCCCTGCACGACAGAGTCAAACAGTTTGCACCGCTTTGCATCTTGAGTTAATAGGAGGGCTGGACGACGTGTTGAGATTTTACTTGACATCGACATGTTTGTAAATGTGACATACGGCGATAGCAGCTTACTTTGCATTAGTATTACAACTGTCCCCTAACACAACTTCACTTCCGCCCGCCTGAGCACAACCTGGTTCGAATGGTTGGAATTCAAAGTGTGAAATGTGCAGCAGAAATATAAACGCTGGCAGCCTCCTGCCTGGAAACAAACCTCGCTACAGAACTCAATCATCCGCGCTGTGCCTTGCGAACGAAAGAGCGAGAAGTGGCGTGAAATAACTAAAGCAGTGGTGTAACACACTGCCAAAGCAACTTTATTTGGCAAAGAACAAACCCTCTAATTCAGAGAAACATAACTTTTAAATATCAAATCAGCCTTTTACTTATGCTCTGTATCTGTTTATACACATTTTGCACGTAAAAAGGAACATTATTTATTTTAATATATAAAAAAAAGCATCTTTACTATATGCTGGTAGTTTTTTTTGTTTGCACCATTTTATTCACAAGGAAGTTGATACTGTGGCTAATCTTTAATAAAATGTCTTGTCTGAGATTTGGCACATATTGAGATATATATTGTAAATCACCATTCAGCTAATAATATATTGAGATGTGCTGAGATGCCCTAATTATTAGAATTTAAACCTGTAGAGGAAAGATATGCTTTAATATTAGACAAACTCACCTGTACTTTATCCCAAATGTCTCCATCAGGTATGCAATCACTAAGGCAGCACTGAGAAAACAAATGAGTTTGGTTTTACGCTCTAGTTGTAGAATTTACCAATAAAAGTTGAAAAACACCTCCTGTGCCAAATAAGTACATGTACCTATTTTATATAGATTTGTTTTGCTCTTAAAAAAAATGCATGTTATATAATGCATCAAGTATTTGACAGAACTTTACCTTCTTGATATCCCTGCATTACCATGAACCAGTACCTTTCCTGAAACAGCAGCAAAAGTTCACTGATTTTAGTGATTTTATTCTCAACATTTGGGGTATGGAAATGCAGTGGAATGGGCCGGTGCTGTTACCTCCTGATGCTAAGCAGCCATCAATAAATTCTTTTGTCTGCAAGAAAGAACAAAACAACAGGATGGAGATGCTGCTACTGACATGCACAGAGAGGCATACATTTACTTCCAAAAAGTGGCGTCAAAGCACATTGTGTAACTCACTGTCGGGAAAAATCGTATTATGTTTTCCACTGGATTGTCGGCAATGTCTAAGACAAGGTACCTGCGAAAAAAACCCAAAAACTTTTAGTTCATAGGAAAGCACAAGTCTGCTAAGCATGAGACTTTGATCAGGTCAGGTCTGACTTACCTAAACAAATGAAGGAAATTAGGCTTAATAAAATTGGCTTCAATATCTTGGCGGACACAGACAACGTGTGTTATGCCCTGCTTCTCAAGGACTGGCAGCTACAGCAAAAGAAAGGGTGACAACCAGAGTCAGTATGAGAGTACATCGTGGGAGATTTAGATTCAGAGCACCGGGGAGGAACTGCTCAAAGACAAACTAACAAAAAACAAAATATCACCTTGCTTTTCATTGCAGCAGAGTACGGACCCAGGAACAACCCTGGTAAAATCTCCTAAAAGACAAATCAAACAGCACGTGAACGTGGTCACTTTGTATTAAGATTGGGCAGAAAAATAAACCAGTTTTAACATCCCTTCCAGCTACTGGTGCCCTTTGTGACATCCCAGAGAGCTCATTTCCTGAACTGTGTTTTCACACCAGGCATGGGAGTGAGATCTATACAATTCTCAATCTACTTCAGTGTGTGCGTGTATTGGGGGGGAAACAAAGAATACTAAGTGCTGAATACTAAGCACTCTGCAGTTGTCCAGCCCCTCCAAGAGAGGGCGCCATGTGCCCCCTTCAGTGTCCCAGACATGTCAATCACTGGCTGAACAGAAGGAGTTTGACATGGATAACGAGTGAGAATGTTCGAAGCTTTAATTTAGCACTGATACACAGCAGGTCGCCGGTGCCCACTGCTACAGGCGTTGCCTGCTGTGCTGCCAGCTGCATTGTCAGTGAAATTAAGGCAGACTCGAGGGTGTGATATCACTCTGACAGACACATGGAAGCAATCCCGATCCAGCACTTGCACTGAGCGGGCGAGGGGAGGGTAAACTGGAGGTGAGGCACAGACTAATAATAAGTAAACTTCATGTCAGCAGACCTCATCCGAGATGATATAAAATCACATTTGGCTGCGGTTGCACAAGTCTGACACGTGATAGTTGTGTTTTTACCACCGAGCTGGCGGTCACAAGCTTTGGTGCGTCCTAGGGGCTGTCAACTTTGAACAGTTAGATCAGGATTCAGGCCAAACTAGTGTGGAGACAAGCAGGCGGGATGGGGAAGGGCTTATGTCGAGTCATTGCCTGCTACCACAGAAAAGGGAGGAATGTGGAAAAGGCTTTCAACGGTACTCTCCCCTAATCACCGTGAACATACCTGCATATCTCGTCTCATTGGATAAGCCCAGTCCTGCGAAAGAAAAAAAACCAAACAAACAAACATATAAAATCATGTGTAGAAGCAGGTGATCGACTGAGCAGCAGCAGCAGCAGACTCCTGTGTGTGTGTGTGTGTGTGTGTGTGTGTGTGTATATACGTGGCTAATGTTTGGACACTTGGCTAGTCGGCATCTGTGCTGCTACCCTTTAGAATAATCACCCGACGAATTCCAATATCGATATGACACTTGTTCAACCCGAGCTAAATAAATGGGACGCGGCCACCAACAGCCGGACAATGAGGCGCAGGGTCGCCCAGATTAGCCCGGGCGGAGGTAACGGGCTAGCGCAGGGGGCTGCCGAGAGATCCCACACACACACACACTCACCAGCAGCTCCTCTTTTGTCGCGGGGAGAGTCGGGAACTGGAGTTTGTTGTCCCCGTCCATGCTGCCTTCCCCGCTCGTTCGGGCACCAATGGCCCTGGCTCTGCTCTTCTGTACGACGGTGTATTTTTCTTTCCCTCCGCGGCGGGGTTAGCTGGACGATGGGCGCAATTTGTTTTGAGACTCCACATGCATGTCGGCCATGCTGCCGCTCCCCCAACTCCACTGACACAACAGTCACGTGACCCGATCGACGCCAACAAGAAGGGAGCGTCCTGGCTGGCAGCAGCGACGCCCAGCGGCGGGTCGAGGAAAAAAGCAGAGGAAAGGATACTTGGGGCGCCGATTTTTTCAGTGGCCACTCGCGGTATTGCAGAAGATAAATCCCATGGGCCCAGAAGCACTTTTCCCACAGACAATACAAAAATAAACGCCTTTGAAACGGCTGACAGGACGACTGTGACCTGAAACGCGATTCAAAGCAAATATTTATATTGTAGATTTTTCAGTCATGGACTTTTAGTTGTTTTAAAAAGTGATGAAGGCCAGAAAATCACCAGAAAAGAGTTTATTCCCAGCATGACATCACGTCGTGCGTGCTGTGTCTCAGCCCGTTCTGATTGGCTGTGACCTAATTTGTCTGTAAGTGACGTTCTGGCCAAATAGATCATGTGAGTTACAGACACATGATGGGAAGTGACACTACTGTGCATGCTCTATTGGCCCATTCATGCAGAAGTCAAAAACATTTTGGGCGTATGCGCTGGGTGATCAACTTTATCAAAATGAATGGGCTGCCATCTTGGATTCTGGGGGCCTGGGTGGGTTGCGTGTCAATAGTCCAGTAATCCATTTCCGCCCTCCCCCCTTTGAAATGTAAGACACAAAACTGTTTAAGCAGAAAAACAAAAAGGATGAAGATGATGATATTATTGATGAAGTTAAACTCAAAACTGCAAGCTAGAACTTTGATTTTTGTAAAGTCTGTCATTTATTTCCAGTGTGGCCCTATGAATATTTGTACAAACCTAATGGTGATGTAATGTAACAACTGTAACAGCAGTAACTGCAACATAACCGGCAGCTACAACTCTTCCTCTTTCTCCCTCTCCTCTGAGCTTTATTTTCTCTGCCATCTGAACGCCAGCCTACGGCGACAACTTGTAATTCGTGACAAGCAAAACCAAACAACCAACAAAAACATCAAGATCCTTGTCTGTTTGATGTGTCGTCTGTGTGTTGCTGCCAAAAGTGTTTGTGATTTATGTTTGCTGTCTGGCCTGTGGGAGGGACAACACTTTTTCTTCCCCACGATCAGAGGAAGATGGAATCTCGAGGCAGATCAACTGTCAAAGCTCGGGTGTGTGCTTTGCTTTTAGCTCACGTTTGTGTCTCAGAGTAACACTTTGCCTTGCAGACACGCACGGCTAACTGGCCGGCATGCACGCTGTCACCCAGCGTTATGTCTTATCTGTTACAGGCACAGACACGTTCCCCACCGCCGCAGACTCGCAATCACATGCCAAATGAAAAACCCTGAATATTATCAGTCAAATGCAGTTCAGTTCCAAAGTCTCTCAAAGGTTTCCTCTTCAAACTTTACCTGCTCGTTCTCATTTTTTCTCCTCTTTTATGTGCATTAAAAAAAAAAATGGCATCAAGATCTCTCCATGTGTGAGGGTCCCCCCCTCAAGCGCTGACATCTGGGTGACCTCGCCTATAGCTGGTATTTTGTTGTTCAAAGAAGCATCAGAAATGACTTGCCTTGCCAGACTTTGGAGAGGATAAATGTTGGAGACACAGCGAGAGAGATAAACTGAGTGAGGAATCACACGTGAAAAAAAAAAGAGGCCGAGCAGTTTGACATCAGTGGGCTTCATTTTAGGATCACATAAATATAATTGTAAAAATACACAAGTTATAGTGACTTGTATTAAAAATTGTATAAAACTATTGGACTGTAATGCAGCCAACTAGAAATATCTTTGTAATGGTGATGATTTTTATGAAGATACAGCAATGCCTCAGAATTTTAGTCAGTCTTGAGCAGTCATTCAAACATCTTGATTTTTCACCTTATGCTCTATCTCAGCAATCTCACTTCAGCAATTGCCAGAAGTGTGTTCCAGCAAAACACTTTCTGAAAAGTGGAGCGACAGGGAAGAAACAAGAGTCACTTAATCTTGTTGGAAAACACTTGTAAGGGGCAGATGCAGGAGCTTAACATACAAACATTATTCAATAGAGGTAGAAACAAGTCAACCCAGCAGGCAGGTTGGAGCAACTTTCCAGACAGAGGCAGACAAGTCACCTGGCTGAGTGACCTCGAGTCTGAAAACATCATCAGAAACACAGTTTAAGAGACAAAGCGAAACCCCAGTCAGCCCTGAAGCTCAGCTGATATGCTGTGTTGCTGATGAGGAGCTGACCAGGTTGACCAGGTGAGCTTGATTGCTGAGGCAGAGCAGGTGTGACCAGAAGGGAACCCACCCAGACACAGGAGAACATGCAAAGACCATGCAAATTAAACTGACAACCTAATCACTGCATCCTCCCACAGGCAGGCAGAAAGGGACCAACAAGTTGGAATGCGACTATCTGTCTCAGACTGCCACTGAATCATTTCCATCCATTTCTACTCAAGTATGTGTGCAATGCAAGTGTTCATTTTCCAGCAGTGTGAGGCTCTGTGTTAAAAAAAAAGGGTTAATAATCTAAAGCAGGTCAGTTACTGCAGTTACAAAGAAATTGGTCAGATTAACTTCCCACTACATAAAGATGTTGTCAATGCATATTTATGTAATAAATATATATGTTAAAATATATTCATCAGCAATTTTATTTTCTGTCACTTAAAAAAAACAATGCTTTAAATGGTCAGCCCACACAGACATTTCAAAAATATTTATTGGATCTAGATCAAAGCTCTTCTTCATTCAGTGTTATATAATTGCTCTGTATGACTCTGGAGGTGGACTGATAGAGACATTGAATGATGTTTGCTGACAAAGAAAAAAAATCGGTTACTTAAAAATACGAAAACCAATTTATTTTGATTCAGGCCTGTTAATAAATGACAATGACTTGAACTTAATAGATGCAAGATTTAATCAGCTGTTTTTTTTTTTTATAAACTTGTCTTTAAGTTTTCTTCAGGACAAGTTTGTTGAAGTTGAAGTGATTTGCCTGTGGATGTTCTGGTCTCTTAACTAAGTTTTTACCATTAAGGAAAGAAAGAAAATGAAACGTGATGGTGAACATGATTCAAAAACTAGTTTGACTCACTTAATTAACAGTGTGAGGGAAATTTCACTGTTACGACGAACAGATGTGTTTTTCTAAAACACTTTTATGAACATCCACAAGCACAAAGTAGTAAAATTTGAACTAACTTTTAAAAGGGTACTGAAAAATTTAGTGTCCACATGAAAAGTCTACATCTAAAGTCAGGTTTATGATTTTGAACTAAAAAAAAAAAATTGTCTTCTTCCTCTTATTGCTCTGGGATAGAACTCAACTTCTGAACTCGGCAAGAAATATTGGTGAGAAGCAACGACGAGCGTCTGTCTGAATGCTGCAGCCACAACGTAAATGCTGAAAGGCGTAGAGGCTAAACTGATGTCACATTTTACATGGCAAAATCACAAATCAGTCTTGGACCTAATCATCGAAACACAAAGCTTGTGCAATGTAGAATGCATTATGATTCAATGAGTTGATTTCATCTCAACATCTAAGTGAGTTTCTGCCATTTTCTTAAAGCTCCACTTGACAGAAGATCAATAACTGAAGAAAAAATGCAAAGTATCCACAACGGATGATTATTTTTAGCATCATTAAATGTTGATTTCTTTGTCGCAAATCAACATTACGCACTTTTCTGTATTTACAAATTACACAGCCACAGGCTGTTTGCTTGAGGCGGGACTCATGTCTTGGGGACTGTGCATTATGCATGCACAATAAATATCAAACAAAACACCAGAAAACCATTTCACTCTCCTTTTCCTTGTTAAAGAGTTTGTCTCCACACCAGTGGGAAAATTCCATCTCTTTACTCGCTTTGTTCGCTCCATTTTTCCGAAAGCGTGCGCAAAACGCCACGGCTCTGGTGTCGTTTCCGGCCTCTGAGGCCACTCATGGTAGCTTTGTTTGTTTAGGAGGGCATCAGGTATAGCAGGGAAGAAGCTGTAAGCAAATAAAGCTTTGAAAATGGGCTCAATGTGAGGGATTTGGAGTGACAAAAGAGGACATTGTGTGTAACAAAAAAATGCAGTCTGAAAAAAGTGACACAATAACTTCATAGTTTATCCCATATTGAATCTTTTCTTTCATACCTCCATGTTGTTTCAGCGCTTCACTTTTTTTGTAAACAGCGTGACTGCAGAGGTGTCGTTTGACAGGGAGAGCCCTGATGCATTATTCATGAATTCCCACGCCTCACAGCGGGTCGCATCTGCTAAGCTAATTGTTAACTGTTCTCTCATTCGGGTGCCTTGATGTCGTACACGCTTCCTCGTTCCTGTCACATCATTCATCCGTGCGGCTGAAGAGCGTCTCTGCCTCATATGAGGTCCAATCCCCACGAGCCGCGGCTGCTATATACGGGATGGATAGCGACACATTAAGCTTATTAAATTGTGCTTTTTTTGTCCTCGTGGAAGAGCACACGCATCGTATCCGTCCCCTGGGTTTTTCCCTCTAAAGTGAAATCTGACTGCAGGAAGCCTCACCCCCCCCTTAGGGACGCGTCATTAATGCAGATAACAAAGAAAATGTTTATAAACAGGTGTAATTAAGAGCGCAGATGCCGTCATTTATCAAGTGAAGGCTGCCGGGTCAAGAGTTCAATTAATACACCAAAGATTAAAAAAAAGAAGTCAGCGAGACAGCAGCCGCTGCGAGTGATGAACTGAGGCGGCTCGGGCAGAGGAGACATTATTGTAATTTGGCGAGAGTGAGGTTGGGGGGAAAAGCGGAATATCTGTCTCCAAGTTTGCACACCGCCCCGGGGCTCCTGCGACACTGCGTTTCATAAGTCATATTCATGGGCCGTGATATCACTTGGGGACAAAAACTCACCTCCCCAAAGAGTAATAACAGCCCCCATCTTCCTCAGCAAAGCGTATACGTCTTTGACCGTTAAATGCCGTCAGCGTCGGTGAAAGGAAACTTTACTTTCATGGGAAATTAGGAGTATGAAAGTGAGGTCCCCGTGTAAAAGCTTAATGTGCAGCTGCTCGAGGTGCAGGGGCGGGTGCTCCTCTGGAAATACTGCCACGGAACAGAGAGTGGGAGTCTGCAGAGGCCACATCATTAATGGAATTTCCTCTTTTACTGGAAAACTCTCCTCAAATCCTGCCCTTGGGATTGCCGAGAGTAGATCAGGAGAAACATTTTGTACATCTGGTGGAAATCTAAACAAAAAGAGAATAATTTAGTCTTATCGCACTCTGTTTTATCTAATAATGGTGCACGGATCAGAGTGCAGCACTGAATAAAGAAAACCAGGGAAAATACAATGTGGTTCTCTTTACATATGCCTTCTAAAAATGAAACAACCGGCCAGGACACACAGGTGGTGTATAGCTGTAGTTTAGTTGTAAGAAAAGAATAATAAACTGATAATAACACATAATTATTTCTGACAAGTTTTATATCGTTACACTTAGTAAGGTTAAACAGCAAACAAGAAGAAACCACACAAGGAGTCATTGCCTACCAGGATAGCTGTGACGTATTGGGTGTATTAGATAGATAGATAGACAGATAGATAGATAGATAGATAGATAGATAGATAGATAGACATATAGCGGTTAATTCTTTTAAGCAAAATTAAATGGCAATATGTGAACTATACAGTTTATGAATAAGTGATACAGAAAAAGAAGAAAAAAAGAAGATGGAAATAAGATGTAAAGCATCAGCAGTTGTAAGTAATAGAGACATGAATCATGGCTTTGGCTCTCTGTCGAAGCCTCCACTTCCAAACCTCTCGCACTAGGTGGTGCTCAATCATAAACATTCAGAGGTGACGTAGCCCTTTGCACATTCTGGACTAAGACTTCAGCTGGCTGTCTTAAGTTGATTTTTTTTTTTTTTTTTTTTTAGTGACCGAACAACCCTCCTCTTTGGGCTGCAGATGTGGTGCCAGAGCAGGTTATTACTGTGCACTCCGCTGCTTGCTCTGCTGCTCCTCTCCTTTTTTGACATTCAGCCCAGGGCTTTTTGGGCTTCTCTTGATAAAAAAAAGAGGGAGGCCCGGAGCTTGCTACAATATCAATATTGAGGTAAATGTCACAGCAGATGAGCACGGTGCCTGGGTTGGCTTTGGCTGGCCTGCACTGCAAGGGGGTCCACTCAATGTAGTGTGACTTTACGGCTGTGAGGAATGTGAGTTTGCATAAGTTGAGAGAGAGAGAGAGAGAGAGAGAGAGAGAGAGAGAGAGAGAGAGAGAGAGAGAGAGAGAGAGAGAGTCTTTGCAACCCTGGAATTTAAATTCACAGTGCTGAAAGTAACCCCCCCCACCCCTGCCACTGCCACCACCACCCACTTTCTCCTTCTCACTACACCATTACAAAACCACTGATTACAGTGTGTAAAGTGATACAAATGAGGAGGCTGCCTGTTGGTTAATTGTTAGGATGTAATAATGGAGTGCAGATATGTGGGCCCTTAAGCATCCCCACGCCGGCTGGTGGTAAATAATTGCTCAACAAATGTGGGGTTTTCTCTACATAAATGGCAGACCCCCCAACATTTTAACTGAATAAATGCTAAATAAATGCCAGATAATTTGCCAGAATCCAGATAAAGTGCAATATTTAAACAATATCCATATGTATATTTTGGGACAAAATACAGCATTTGACAGGCAATAATAGGGATAAAATCTTGCATTCACCTTGGAATTTTCATGGAAAAAATCATGGTAGTATCTGGCATCTGACAAAATTCACCATCTACCAGGTATTTATTCAGCCAAACCCAGGACATGTAGGGAAGAGAGCGAGAGCGAGCGTCAAGCTTTCCTCCCAGCTTCACGTGGGCATCAGACTTCTAATGAATTTTAACATCACCTTGCCAGGGCACGTGGACCGACAGGCAATCAAGAACAATAAGAAAGAGACCAGAACCTCTTGGCTGATTAATCCATTTTTCACTCGTTAAAGTCGGGAATGCATTTCCTGGTAGTGTGCCCTGATCTCGTTCCCTTCATTCTTTCAGAGGAGATTACTGTTAGTGGCCTGGCTGGGTTTAGTTATTCAGGTTTCTAACTGTTATGTGGGCAAAAGAGACAGCTTGAAGTGAGCCGTCTAGCTCATATCAAACCTAAATCAGAGCCTGATTTGCCTCCTCAGCGGTTGGTGTCCTGTTGGGGCCACCCACGCCCGTGACTTGGTTCCTGACGACCCTTTATTCTTACTGGTGTCTGGTTGACACCAAGAGTTGATTTGTTTCTGATCGACTCAGCGCCTCCATGATTTTGAATGATAAACATCCAACAAGTTTGTGACGAGCACAATCCCACCACTGGCAGCCACAGACAGATCCAGCGTCGGGAACATTAGTGGGTCACCTCCTCAGCATGCAGTGTTTCGTTCTTCACTGTGAGAGGGAAAAGCCCATGTTTGCTTTTGGTTTTGGGAGTGTCTGCCAAACTACTTGTCACATGTGGCAAGTTTTACAGTCAGCAACATCGGCTGAATGAGTTCTCCTGGATTTTAGTCGGCGTAAGGATGAGATCTCCAGTAGAAAGAATGTGTATCAAATGATGTCCGGTGAGTAGAAAAATACAGGGTTTAAATAAAGAACATAGCACAAGAACACAACACCAGTATTCAAACATCATTTTGACATCAGGCCTAGTTGATTAAACAAGGAAATAAAAAACAAAAATTGAAAAGCTTGACAGGTCAACTGATCTCATGTGGCACAGCTGAAGGGCACATTTCTCCAAAAACACACTTTTTGGGAGCACATTTAGAATTTTAACAACTTCCGAATGGCAGCACACAACTACGCACCTCTTCCGTTCTGCTAAGAATTTTTTTATTTTTATATTTTATTTTATTATTGATCTCACCTTTATTGTTTAATCCCCTTTGACCTCATACAAGGCTATACAGGTCCCTTTCTTCATAAATATAATATGAGCTGTATTCAATCCAAATTGAATTTCTTGTACTTGGCCAACAGAGGATATTTGGATTCTGCAAATAAGTGATGCAATTACCTCAAAATAAATGTGTGCCTTATTTGAGACTCAAGTAAGGCTTTTCATTTTTCATATAATTAAGCAGCATTAAATGAATTGCAAAACGAATGCGGACTCACGGATCAGTCTCTATTTGACTGATTATTTGATTTATTTGATCTGTGTGTGACTGCCAATTCATGTGTCTGAGACACATCCCAGTGAAAAGCCTCTTAAAGACCTTTTGCAATAAAGATGATCAACCCACCTTCTCATGCTTTAGAATCTTCTGAATGTCCTTCAGACAGGTGTGTTCTTTTCATTCTGATTGCTCAAAAAAAAAAAAATACATTTGACCCAGGCATTAATAGACAGGATGATGATCCTAGATGATGACGATTTCTACCTCCAGTTGTGTCCTGTGGTTGTGCAGAATGTGTCTGAATCATTGATCACTTCTGTCCCTGTTTCTGTGGACGCCATCCAGCCTTGCGGTGCTCTGATGCCTGGCAGAGACTGCAGGGTGCCAGCGAGGATCACCAAGCACTCTGTGAGGATTTATTAGTCAATTATAGTTGTACTTGTTTCGCCAAATCCCGCGATGCAGCGTGAATTAGCTGCTGCTGAAGGAGCTGTTAAGACGTCCAATTAAGTTCTCCTCAGGCTAATTTCCCTCCATTCTTAGACAGGCACTAAAACTCAATCAAGTGTTTAAGAAAAGCACTAATTGATGCTCTCGGTCGGCTTTTTTGTTGCTGTTGTGGTCGCTGAGTGCACCACAGCACGCGCCTTCATGGATATGAGTCACTTGACCCTGATTCCACACGATTCCAGTGTAATAACGATTAATATGGCATCAGGATGGAACAACAAACATGGATGACGCCTGATAGACGTGCAGACTCTGGTGACACTCTTGCTTTTTCATTCATTCCTGCTCCATGCCCCCACAGTGGGCTTTCCACATTTCAAATTTCCGCATCTCAAGTCAGAATGCATAGTTGCCCGCATGGGAAATGTAGCCGGAGCTTGCATAAAGCAAGGCCAATCAAAATAAATTGGGGGAGCCTCCTGTCACATCAAGTGCAGCTGCTTTGCAGTCATGTTTTCATTTACAGCCTCCCTGCAGAGAGATGAAAAAAGCAGTTTTATGCAGGGCCTCCGCCAGCCAACGCAACACTGTGCCGCAGTTATGCGTGTTACGTGGAGGACAAAGAAACAAATTGATCTGAAATGAGAAACATAAGGCAGCCTCGTTTTGCAAGAACCAACTTGAAGCTTTGTTTTGCACTGACCAATACGAAGCCTTGTTTTACAAGAGCCATTAGGAAGTCTCGTTTTACACTGACCAATTGGAAACCTCGTTTTACACTGACCATCAGGAAGCCTCGTTTTATATTTGCCAATAGGAAACCTCGATTTGCAAGAGCCAGTGGGAAACTTCATTGTGCACTGAAGAAAAGGAAGCCTTGTTTTACACAAGCCATCAAGAAGCCTTTCTTATTAACTAGCCAACAGGAAGCCTCATTTTGCAAGAGCCAATTGGAAGCTTAGTTTTACACTGACCAACAGGGAGCCTCATTTTAGACGCGCCAATAGGAAACCTCGATTTGCAAGAGCAAAAAGCAGACACTCATACTAGCCAGCACTGCTAAAACCTTCATGCTATAGATCCACAATGTGACTAATAGTCGTTACTCCTATTACCACTACAGTATGTATGTAGTAATAGTAGTCGAGATGCATTCAATGAATTTAGCCCAGGAGTGTAAAATTTGTTTCCCTAGTGATGCTGTAAAAAAAGAAAAACTTCAGAAAAAAAACCTCATGTAAAACTGCCATGCTGTACATTACATCAGTGATGCTGTCGAAGCAAATTACATTAGAGGTTTCAACTAGAGGTTTAATTAAAAAATCAGTGTCATTCTCCGTGAAAGATATTTTGCAGATTCATTCCAAAGGCTCCTGCAGTATGAAGAAGACAATCTGATGACATCTAAAATCATATTTAAATGTGAAAAAGAAAGTAGTTCTCTTCAACAATATTCACCACAATCAAGGTCATATTCATGACCGCTTGAATAAAAAAAAAAGACATCAGTGGGCAGTACATGAAATACAAGAGCAGACGAGAATGGAAACACATTTCTTCCTCTCGCCGAACAAAGACAACGGTGCAGAGGGAAGGAGAGACTGATGGGAGAATAAAACACATTAATGGAAAAACGAGAGGAAAAAGACCTTTTTTTTATAATCTTGCATTTTTTTGTGACTTTTCCCTTTGTATGAAGCGTCAATGTATTCGTCCGCCTTTTGTACAGTATCTCCTCCACTCCTCTCCCTGTCCTCCTCCACTGCTCTCCTCTCCTCTGCGCTCCTCCTCGATCTCTTCCTTCGTCCCCTATTCAGGCAGACGTGTCTTTTGATCCTTGGATCCCACGCCTCACACCCTTCTCCCCAATCCTCCCGGGGTCTTATTAACAGACGCGCAGTTCTCATGTTTTATTGCCTATGATAAAACCTTGCC
Organism: Thamnaconus septentrionalis; assembly: GCA_009823395.1. Lineage (NCBI taxonomy): Eukaryota > Metazoa > Chordata > Actinopteri > Tetraodontiformes > Monacanthidae > Thamnaconus > Thamnaconus septentrionalis. The sequence continues at coordinate 3,970,816 of CM020505.1, read as the reverse complement.
TCTGATCTCACATTACAGGCCGACTCTTTGGAAATGGGCCCTGAACCCTTCGGCTGAATATTGCCCGTAATGGGGCAAAAAGCTAAATGCACAATCTGTGTGTGTCCCTGTGCATAAATAAGCCACCGGCTCGTCCGTGATTTTGCAACCCCTCCACCACCAACCCCCGCGCCCTCCCCACTGCCCTCGTCGGATGCGAACATGCTTGCGAGGGGCGACGCACAAGTAGTAGACAAGTAGTTTCAAGCCGTCATCATTTTCACACGTACGACATGTAAACACTCTGGCAAAGTGCCCGAGCAAACATCGTTTGCAAGTAAGTATGCAAATGAAGAGGAAAAAAGCCGTGACTTTGAGATGAAAACACACACTGGTAGGACGGCCTCGCCCACTGCGAACTCCCTGCAGCAGGTTGGTATGTATTTCATGTTTGCACTGATGATTTCTTTCCATATGGGTTCCGGGGGACGTGGCTCCACACTCAGTCCCTGCCACGCGTCCTTCCACTCCCTCTGGGCGACGTAACGGCTGGAGAGCGATGGCCTCTGAAGCTACAGTTGATTCCTTTTCCCTCCCATTTCTGTGCTTTGCTATTTGCTTTGGGGTTGAGTTTTCAAGAATATTAAGAAAAGCCCATTGTTAGCTAAATGGGCGAGGCTGCAGACGTCTTACAGCCAGCCTGATGCCAGTCCTAATCGGCTACAAGGGATTCTTACGTTACACAGGGGACATGGGAAATGGGGGAGCCTCTTCCTCATCTTTCAGCCTGCTGCTGCCCCCTGGTGATTTGCTCGCTTGCCGCCCTCGTGAGCCCAGTCGGCCACTTTGTTTTGTTGATGGATTGTGCATCAATTTTGCTTTGTGGCGGGAGACGCGTAAGTCTTCCCGAAGATAATGGCGGTGAAGACGGTCTACTGGATTTTTCATTTGAGCAAACATGACACAACACCGAGCTCATGCTCGAATTCTGATCTTTGTGGGGGCTAATCGGGGTCCGGCGACGCGCCGCAGTCGAGTCTGGTAGCTCAAGCGGAGAGGAAGAAGAAGGGAGCTGTCCATTAGAGGCGACATAAAAGTGATTAAAAGAATTATGGTTGGATTTGATCTGGGGATTTGTGCTTTTTCCAAAGGAGAAACTGGAGACAGTCAAAAAATTATTTTTGGCCAAGGACAAAATCAGAAACAAATGGTGCAAAGTCCAGGAACCACTGGACCAAATGTTTGCCAGAGCCATTTTTATTTTAATCGTTCATTTTTAATCAGATTAGTGATGATGATGGATTGATCAGTGGTAACTTTAACAGCCCCTTTATGACTTTCCCTTATTTAATCTAAATGCTGAATGCATTGGAGGCTAATGGAATAATAATGAAATTATTTTAATTCTGTGTGGCCCACCAGTGTTTTTTTTTTTTTTTTTTTTTTAACAATGATGTGTGTTTGTAACCTGAGATGTCATGAAGTCCCGGAAATCAGCCCTTTGTGACAATGTACAATGCGCAGCTCGTGGTTCATGACACATTAACAGCGTGCAGCACTGTAGTCAGCTCACACTCATGCTAGCATGCTATACTTCTACAATGTTACTAATAGTAGTTACTACTACTACCACAGCAATATGTATGTAGTAATAGTAGTCGTGATGCATTTAAAGTATTCAACACAGGAGTCTACAATTTGTCTTGCTAATGTTTATCTATCTATCTATCTATCTATCTATCTATCTATCTATCTATCTATCTATCTATCTATCTATTTATCCATCCATCCATCTGGCTGCCACTGGGCTCCCAATGGCAGCCAGCCATTTTCAGGAGAGCGTGAGGCTGCTAGGGATAATCAACAGGATGCGACTAGCTGCCTCTTTCCACTGTTTGCTCGCAGTGTTTGATGAGACGAGTGCAAGGGTCACGCGGGGGCGTCTGTCTTTTCTCCCTCGCTTTGATCTCGTCCTAATTTGAAGTCGCTGAGTTGAAGTGGCACGCGCACAAGTTGTCGCGCAGCGGCTTTGGATGTGAGCAACAAGTGATGCTCAAAGACGCAAGGCTGCGCTAAAACCCACAAATGCCCGCGTTCCCGACGCTCTGCTTCCTTTTAATGCGGCCGCATCAAACGCAGCCCACAGTGGGGCCTTATCTGTTCCTCTGCAGGTATTGTTGATTTGTTTGTTGTCACTCTTTTGCTCTTTTCTCAAAGGCAATAAAAGTAATTGATGGCGGGAGTCCACAGAGGAGGCCCTCACTAGACAAAAAACAGGAGCCTTTACGAATTGTATATTCCCCCTGCTCTGAACCGGTTCCTACACGGTGTCTTATCTTTAGGAAATTATCTCATCTTTCATTATTATCGCTGCCTTTAATATGCCAACAAAAACAATTTCACCGGTGCTGTGAACTCCAAACAAAAAAAAAGGCACGCTGCACTGCAGTTGCACTTTTTTTTATTTTATTTTATTTATTTATTTTTAAATAGATTTTAGGCTTCTTTTCTCTGATTAATAAGAGTCATTAAATGAGGATACAAAACACGCCTTTAGAAGAGGGCCTGGCTTTAATTATCACTACTTGCGCTACAAAGTCCGAAAGGCACAATAAAGTCGGGGAACATGAAGACTTAATTAGAAGACGTACGGTATTTACACGCACACGCTGCCACCTGAGATTAGTGCGATTGCGTCTAAGGTTTGAGGGGAAAATAAAGTAGAGGCGAGACCTTGAGCCCTGCAAGCACTTTCTGGCTTTCATTAAGGCAGGTGCTGCGACATCGCGTGCGGATCTTGGCATTGTCTGCATCCTCTGCAGAGTTCCTCTGCCCTTGGAGTGTACAGACAGACTGGTGGACGTTGTTATTCACAAGCTGTATAAATGAGAGGATCCACACCAGGAAATGTAATTCTTAGTGATGAGTGTTCTGAAAGGAGTTAATATTTCATGCATCCCAGAGCTATATGTCAGGAATAAAACACCTTCAATAAACCCAAACCATGTCACTTTTAAAACAGGCCAATCAGATTCACTCGCTTCCGTCAGACGACGGATGTGACAGCATCCAAATGGTATCTCCTCATTCGAGGGAAAATCTTGACACCTTTAAACCACTGCCACACCCCCCCATCTCTCTCTCTCTCTCTCTCTCTCTCTCTCTCTCTCTCTCTCCAAAAGCAGCTGATTCTTATGGACATGGGATTTTAGACAGTCTAAAATATTGATTCTGATTCAATTTTCAAGTGGATCCATCAGAGGTAAGATTTGAAATCAGTCGAGCTCTCCCCAATATTGTGTTCGCACTCATCATCACACTTCCCAATGGAGACATGCAGAACCACTGTGCCCTTTAGTTTAAATCCTACACCTTGAAAATGTTAAGGGAGAAAAAGAAAGACAGAAAGAAAGAGGTGTTTCTATCAGCCTCTGCCACAGACATTTTTCTGTCAGAGGATAATTTGTTGCGTCAACATCAAAATGAAAAGGAACCATTGCACAGAGAGGGAAATAAATCAGGAGTCACTCAGACTTTAATGGTTGTTTTCCTGAATTTGCTTAAAATTCTACCGATCAGGGGAATCAACTAGTAAAGTGCTTGGCTTTAAAATAAATACACTTAAGAGCACAATCTGGACTGTGTTTCCCCCCCCCCAAATCAAATATATAATGAAATTCCATGAAGAAAAAAGAAAGAGCACCAGAAAAGTCTGAATTGCCTCTAATATTGAATTGAATTTATTGATGGGTGCTTCTCTTGGTCTGTGCATTCATAACTTAATAATAAACCGGTAAGCAATAAAAACATGCACAAACATGAATGACATGTATCAGATATTGAATAAGTATGTTTCTATTTCAGACTGTGCATTTCAGATTCAGCTCCTAGCTGTGCACTTTGTGTCTCTGCTGCTTGCTATTTGGGCAAAACAAAAAATAAAGTGCAAAACTTGCAAAGTGCAAAAATTGAAGCCAAATACAGCATGCACACACACACACACACACACACACACACACACACACACACACACACACACACACACACACACGCCCGCAAGCACAAAAACACAGATTGTATGTGCTATTGCTTTGGTCTACATTTGTATAATTAATATTAATGAACATGCGGAACTCCAAGCCAAAGCCAGAGGCTACGGAGCTCACCAAGATATGGATATGAAAACAGCTCCCTGGTGATAGTTGCTTCAGCATTTACTGGAAAAAACCCAACATTTAAAGTACGCTCTCTCTCTTCCTCAGGGAGAGGATACAAGGAAAATTACTTTCTGAACTTTTTGGCCTGAAACAAAATGTTGGAAATAAAAAGTTTCCAAACAACTTAAAAAAAATGCTGCGGGGAAAATGACATGTATTGATAGAGCTACAAAAACTGTTAAGATGTTTTTTTTTTTTAGAGAAATGCTGCACTAAGCTGAGAGATAAAAATGAACGTGTCAGAGAACGTTATCAGGCATTAATTTAACTTTTTGGATCTTAACAGCAACAGATTAATGCAACATCTGAGAGAAAATATGCCTTGAATGACGCATTCAGACACAATGACCTGCGGATTGGTTCTCTCTCTGTCATATGTGCTCAGACGGTCAGCTCTGTTGATGCAAGTCATTCCAGAGTGTTATTGTTGAGGTCAATGACACCCTGGAGGTTGATGTTTTGGGCAACCAGTCAGTATGCAGTCCACGGTTTATAATGGATCCCCACATTCACATTGGCCACTGTCTGTGAGACCCCAGTGCAGCATAGAGACTCCGAAGCGTCCTACGCCTAACCTAAGGCAGTAAAGTGTTGTCCATTTTAGGTGGGTAGACCTTAGGGTGTCAACTTCAGTCCTGTGGAGGAGATGTAACTCACTCTGCTGTGCCCTCTGTGCAAGAGCCAATGTGGCTGCTTCTCGTCTGATATCTGGTGGGGATGGTTGGTTGGAGTGGCTTTGAGGCATCAGAGACAGTTTGTAGAACAGAGTTGAGGGCAGCCTAGCAGTCTAGACTGGACTTAAGTACACACAGAACCCTAATTCAGTGTAAGCAACTGTGTTTACACATTAAACACAAAACTTTTGTTGAGGTTTGCCCTTTACGTAACCCCGGCATGTTTACTGTGAATGATCCCATAACTGAACCCTGGTATGGACTCAATGCACGCTCAAACAGCATTGAGGATGTAGGATGACTACAAAGAACTGGGGTGGTTTGGGGTGCTTATGACTCTTACGAGTGCATCAGAATGTAAAATAAATTTTGCAATGCCACTGTGATGATTATTGCATATCCCTTTGAGGGAGTGCCTCCTTCCAGATCCAGTCTTTCCACTGCCAACTACTGGCCTAGCACGTGTACTCCAGCATTCACAGTTATGTGAGGACACAAAAGAAACACCCTTGCTTAGAATTCCATCTGATGTTGAAAAGTTGTGCGATACAATTTAGGGCTCCCAAAATGCATTGTTTCATCTCCTCTTGATTAATGGAGACGACCAAGGAACATTAGTTTCGAAGCTGCGTTATCCACCGATTGAATACCAAAGCATAATTCTCCAAATGATCCCCATTTGGCTTTGTGATTAGATTGCATCGAGTGGAGGGTCATTATTTGTTTTGTACTGGCAGTCTGAAATTAAGCGTCACAAAATAACTTTGGACTTTTCCCTACAGTGTGGTTAAGTGTCCATTCAAAGCCACGTACTTGGAAGTGTTTCATCTCCCTTCCCTGCAGATCACATACACTGACTATTTAGGTCTACTGCAGAATTTTGTGAATTTATCTTGAAAATTCTGTTTAAAGATTTCCAACCACAGATTCTGGCCAATGTGATTACACATAACAAAACAAATAGCTTAATGCTGCATGTATATGGTGATACATCGACTCCTAATGTGAAGCTGAGTTTATGTGAGTTCCTTGCCAGACATAATGAACGCATGAATTTGCACCACAAAGCCAGACAGCCTAGTGAATCTATTTTAGAAATTACTTTCAAAGTTTCCCAGCTTTAAGTTTGGGGCATCTTTGCTATAGTCTCATTACACTAGAAACCCTCCATACCCCTGAATATCTTGAAAAATAAAGGCAATACAGCTGGAGACAATAACAGCTGGTGCAGGTCTACGGTGACACAGCGTCCTCGAGAAAACAAATCCTGGATCTGAGCCACCGGCTGCTAATGGGGGAGCTGGGTTTTTTGTGGGTCCCTTGCCAGAGATAATGTACTCGTGAATTTGCGGCACAAAACAAGAGGGGCCACAAAATAAATGAGTTATTATTGGTGACAGGTGTTCCCGCTCTCGTCCTGGGATTTAGGTGGAGTGGCAGACGGTTTGGGTTTGGTTACTGAGGTCATTACTCACTTAAAGGAAAACTAGCAAGGGTGTGTCTTGGGCAAATGTGGTAGAAAGGAACTAAGTTGTGATGAGCCCTGAGTGAATTGTTCAAAACTTGAGTCATTTTATTGACTTGTTAGTCATGATTCCTTGTCTCTATTAACCAGTTCACTGACTTGTGCTGGCTACAGCTACCTAACTAACTGCATAAAGAATACACCAGATGATATGTCACTATTGTGCTACTGCAATTTTAACGTCATCTAAATAAACATGTGAACTAATCTCTGGGAAAGCAACAGTTCTGGTCCTCCTTTCCCTTCCTGCTATGAAGCTGAGAAAGGAGCGAACAAATCACTCAGATTATCAATTGAACTTTGAACTCGTGCGTACATGCCCATGGATTCTTCCACACTCTGGGCAACTGACTCAGTGGCTACAAAACCTGATTCTTTTTGGTGAATGATTCATAGAGGACTGAGTCAGGTAAATGAATCCAGTTCCCCATCAGTAGAACAAAATGGCGGCATGACTGAACACAGATTGCTGTAATGACATTGTCACCTTTTTTTTCTCAGCCTTTACTTTCTGTCCAGACATTCTAAACATTTCATCGCATCTCTTTGCCCCTTCATACCCCTCCTCCCCCACACACTCCTCTTTTTGTGTAAAGTCAGTTTTCTCACCTTTTCTCGAGTGAAAGCTATGGGACACCCAGGTGTAAATTGTACAGCTTGCAACGGCTGGTGGGAAAAAAAAAAGCCAAAAGCAATTTCCCCACATTTCTTTGCAGGGTCCGTCGGCGCCTTTGCCCAACCCTGTGGAGACCTCAAGCGAAAAAGAGGAACCGCCACTTATCTGCCAGCCATTCAGTGAGGAGGAGATTAGAAGAGAAAAGGGCAGAGAGAGTGGAAGAGCGGGGGGACGTTATCGCCGCTCGCGCTTTCCTAGAAGTCGGAGCCACCCGGATGGCTGTTATTACAGCAGACTCTAAACAGCTGCATTCACACTGGGACCGAGTGTAAACCCCCGCTGTTTGAGGTTGGTTCCACATCCAAGAGCAAATGATACGACTGTGAACATAGGTGTGATTGTATCCACCTACTCTAAGCAAGACGTCCTGGGCAAAATGCACTATTCACACCCGTGCTGTTATCGGGGAGGTGTTGTAGCCTAGAGATGATGTCAGAATTGGAGAGTCACTGAATCCGTCAGTTTCCTGAGAAATCACCATGCGGTAAAATGTTTCAAAATGTTTCATTCACGCTCAAATTTGCATAAAGTTTGAAGTGAAAATAGTTCCATAATAATTTGTGTCTTCTTGGAACTTCAACAGTCGAGCTATTCATTCATTTTTAAAATGGTAAAACAGAAGATGGTGACGCTGGGACATTCCGTTGAGAGTGCAGGAGACTGGTCCAGTACGGTGAAGTGCTGGCAGGTTTGGGGCTCTGAGCAAGTCTCTTTGAGACTGGCTGGAAGGTTGGAATTAGTGACTCGCAGAGAATCATGAAGTTTTCTAGCCAGTCGCGTGCCGATCAAAGAGAGCTGTTTGGACGTGGAATGAAAGAAAGACTCAGAACATCAGACAGAACAGAGGGCCTTTTTATGAACCCTATAAAAAATGGAACCATTCCTGACTGGAATGAATCAGTTGGTGAGCAGCACCAAAACAAATACTGAAATGCACCTACCATTCTTCCACTAACATTATTCACAGACTGGAGTTGTGGAGGTAAAATTCTTGCGACTTTGAGTAAAAGAGATGGTGGATGACGTCTGTGAACTGAACTAAAACGTGTCTGCCTCTTACACAACATCAATTATGAAAGGGAAGCGAAATATTTCATGTTTCATCAGACAACACAAAATTAATTTCCCTTTCTCCAGGCAGACTCAGACACTCAAATAAATAAAATACATTTAGAGGGCAGCTTCTTCGCCTTTTTTTTTTCCCAGAGCTGATTTAAAATGGGGATTTCTGTCCCTCACAAACACACAGAAGCCCAAACCCCACAAGTTTAGATTCCCTACAGATGATACAAATCATCTCACCCGGTGGCAAAGCGACGGTTTAAGTGTGATTATTTGTACCCCAGTGCAAAACTGTCCTTGGTGCTGAAACAGATGACAAAGGATTTAACTGGGTTTAATCAGAACCAAATGGACCTTTGTTTTATCAAACGAAAAACCCGTACGCATACTTCTGCTGAACTCAGCACTTCAGCACCACAGAGGATTTGAAACAAGAATAAAAATAAAAACAAGGCTAGGAAGCTACAGCAGCAATTTTTTTTTGCAGGATGCTAAAGTGGACGCATCACCCAGCATACTAATAACTCACGGCGCAGGTCTATTAACCGACTGACTTTTTAAATAACACCCGAGCTGTAAACAACTACTGGCTTGCGATTAAGCGCTGCCACAACTGATTTAGCGAGATATCGCTGTGCCACCGAGTCCACCGAGGGGTTGGAGGTTCACTGGGGCGAAGTTGAGACCTGAGACTGCTGCCTGGCATCCACATCAGCGTTTCAGAGTCACTCAGCGGGATTAAAAAGGCAGGGGACAGGCGGATGGATGAGGCGGGGAAGCAGGTATCAGGACTCCTCGCGGGAGAAGCAATAGGTGCTTCCGTCCGACCGCTGGCAGGATTACAGACATTCATTACATTAGGCATTTTTTTCCCCCTTCTCCATTCCTCTTCCATTGGTTTTGCTCCGAGGAGATATGAGACATTCCTAATAGCTTTTTAAATGACTTGCTGTCTGTGTCACTTACTGTAAGGCCACTTCTCGTCACCGAGACAGCGGCGCATAAAGACGAACATATTGTCTGTCGCCTCTCGTTTGTCTTTTCATATTTTTCCCCGCTGCATTTCCATTTTATGCATATCACTGTTTTATTTTTTTCCCTCCCTGGTATGATTCTTCTCTACAGTTGTATGTTTTCCACATGGCTGGCTCTCTAAAAGACACTGCTGCACCACACCTGGTAAAAGAAAATATCGCCATGTAAATCTCATACAACTTGCGCATGTGTGTGCGCATATTACGACTGAGGCCTTTTATGACATTATGAAATATCATGAAAATCTCCTTGAAAGAGAAGAACAATTCAAAAAAACAAAAACACCAATTTTTTGATGGAAAAAATGATGACTGCCAGTTTTAGCTTTCGTTCCTTTTGGAATCCATTCCTGCCACTTGCTGCATCATGTCGAAGTAATGAAGGTAACTGAAGAAGAGCCTTTGGACGATGTTGCCTGCACAAGGTTGCGCTGCTCGTAGCAGTGTTTTTTTTTTCTTCTTTGCTTTGCTTGAGCTCATTTGAAAAATACAAGGATGTTAAACATATGTTTTCATGACAAGGTTCCTCTCAGACTCTGCATTTTATTTCCATCTGTCCAATAACCTCAAGCAAATATAGTTATCCAGCGACAGTGACAGGTTCAGCCTCTGTATTTTGTGGCCATGGATGTAAAAGCCATTTGTAAAAATGTTAAATTGTTAAATTATGTCACTAGCATCAACAAACTGTAATGGATCTGCTGACTTGCTCACCTGTACCTCTCATTGCCGCATTTTAAGTTTTGTTTTCTGGCTTTAGTGGCCATTTGTGGGGGTGATTTAAAAACAAATGTTAAGAACAAACTTAAATGACAGCTACAACACTGGACTGCCGACACCAAAAAAAAAAAAAAACTTTTTTGGTTTCTCCATCTCCGTTAAAATGCACACTGATGCAGCAGTGTGCCACAGAGGAGCTGACGCCACACATCTGAGCGCAGGGACCGCCGTGATGGATGAGTCCAGACGGATCAGATGGAGTCGAAGCGTTCCACAACACCGACAGAGAGATGCAGACGTGGACATTTGACGTGGAAGAGAGGACAATCGGCTGAGCGAATGAGCGATGTGAGGATGTTTGGTGTGCGGAAAAAAGAGGAAAACGAGTGAGTCTGCGTCCGCGTGTGTGGCGGTGACCAGCCAAGTGGAGCGCCGGCTGACAGAGATGGAGAGGTTTGAGGCAGGCGGAGGGGAATGGAGATGAGCGGGGAGAGGAGAGGGTGAGGAGGGCGACCCGGTGCGGTCCAGAGTTGATGACTGCAGGAGAAAAGGGAGAGGAGACGGACGCTATCGTCACACGCAGGGAGGGAGAGGGAGCGAAGGAGGAGTGAAAGGACTGGTGAGACTGGCGGCGAAACACGATTACATTAAAGCCGCTGTTGTCAGTCGTCGACGTTTTTCAAGGGGAAAACAACTTTGGCAAGTGTAGAATTTGTTTTTTTTCAACTCATGTCACCTTTTCGTCCACTCGTGGCTAAATTTATGTCAGTCTGGAAACTTCACCCACCCATACTAGAAGGTTTGTGAATGTAAAGGGGCAGTTCAGCCTCAAACTGAGATGTCAACCATTTGCTAACCAACGCTTTTTAAACGGAGGCTCCAGTGAGGATTCCAGACAACCATTCTGGAGTTTCTCCTCCGATGTAGAAGTAGAGAAGAAGTTCACCCAGCAGTGTGTATGGGGGTGTGTATTGGGGGAGTTATAGATATCAATTTTGATTAACTTTTGGTTAATTTCAGGTTAGATTATAAAAAAGCACCTACAGCAACTAATTACTGATATACACTGCTAAAAATTATGTATTTTTGACTTTCAACAAAAATAAATGGAAAATGCAAAACACCCATGCTACTGTGACAACATATATGACAGTAGAAGCGTCATTTCTTCATTTTAAATAATGTATTGAAAAAAGTTACCAATAGTTATGGGGAAACAAAAAATAGTTTACCTTGTATGGAAGCTCTAACCAATCTCAAAGAGGATATTAAATGATCACCATCATCATTTAAATGTCACAGTGACCTCAGGATTGACAAGGTAAAAGATCTCCCCAGCAGCTTTACATCCGTAGGACTACATGATCAACTTTTGACTACACCGCTGCAATAACATGGAAGTAACTTCATCCTCACGCTGGCCTTGACACAGTCAAAGCTCTTGATTAACCCAAAACCCTCCTCCCTTAGTGCGCAAACTTTGCCGTAATACAACATAATGAACTCCTGCCGTCCCTGGAAACGCCTCTCGTCTCTCGTAGGTCCACCAATTAGCAGTGCGTTATGCGTGTTAGAGCTTTATTTATGACAAATGAGCAGTTAACAAATCATGATTTCCTCCATGGCGGAGCGTAATGTCGGGCCTCGGTGGAAATTCGGCTGAGTTACAGCAACTTGACAGCTGTATTTCATAACGGCGCAGCCATGCGGGGCACAATAACGCTGATTTAAGTCCCCGTCGGAGGCAGCCAACGCACACACACTGGAGCGCCGTATCACTTTATCACTGCAGGTATTTATCACCCACAACAAAACATGCTGCAGAATAAGCAAGCTGCGGTTAAGTGGTGCTAAAGTTAAAGAGATGTTGATTTGTTGTCTGCCTGGCAGTTTGTGTCAAGGGAAGTTGTAATGAACATACACAAGCTGTTTCTTTGAGGAAAGGAGAAAAAAAGGAAATAACGGTGGGAGGGGGCAAAATAAAAAAAATAAAAAACGGAACAGGAGGCAGAGAATGCTAATGAGGTGAAAGAGCCACAGAAGTGATTGTCGCTATCACAATTATCATCAGCGCGGGTTGTAGGTGGTAAGTCGTCTCATTATGGCACAGCCCATCGCGCTAATTGTGCTGATTGTGGAGGAAGCTGCGTTTCAGGAGGCAGGAGGCTCGCGGCTGGCGTCTTCACGTCGAGGTCACCTGAAGCGCTACAGTGATGGAAAAATAAGCAGGGAATTGTCGTCACTCCAGTTTTAGGTGTTGGATTGAAGCGATTAGAATAAAGGGCCGGGACAGAGGGAGTTGGTCATAGCCATGTATTACAATGAAACAAACATGGTAACATTTGTGAGACCCTTTGCAAGATCTTGTGAAGAAGAATCCTAATTCTCCACATCCATCCCCCATTGATCACTCTGTCTGCAGCTGTCAGGGCTGCATTAGAAAACAGGATCCATATGGGAACCTTAGAACTCGATCTCAAGGAAACAGCAAATGTAGCTCTTTGTTCACAGAGCCCTGCCAGAATACTTAGCTGTATCTTCCTGCGGAAACGTATGGTCGTTTTAATTAGCGTTCGTTGCTCAGATATGTGGTGAATTACCTGCTGACAAGAGCACCGTCCTCCCACCTTGTGGTCAATGGATTTCTGTTGTGAAATCACCAGCGGAAAACAAATAATTTCCAACTGCCCTTAGGTCTACAACAAAGAAAAGGCTTTGGATCACTTCCTGCTTTTTTTTTTTTTTTTCTTTAATTAAATCAAAAACAGAAATTCATTGGCCATGAAGTTCATGGACCAAGAAAGTGCTGATGGAAAGTTTAGATTCATCTTTTGGGTTGACTCATAGCTTTTAAAATCAGAACGGGTTTATGGAATAGCTGTGGCCCACTGCCAGCACAGCTGTAAATATCACTGCTGAAATTAAGTTAATGAAATGAAGCCAAGTTAAATGGGTGAGAGGGCTGTTTATGATATGCAACTAACCTTCCTTCATCCCCGCCTCAAAATCTTCTCTTCTCGTCAAGTCATGGTAGCATTGAACTAAACGGTATCAACTTAAAGATGAGAGGTTGCTTTGTGGAATATAACATATAATTTCCAATTTAAACACCATTGTTTGGAAAAAAAAGTGTGCACAGGCTTGCTAGGTTTGTTGTGACACAGAGTGCTATTTAAAGAACATAATTTGTTACATGAGGCTGACTCAAAGACCAAAACAAATGAACTTTCTGAATGCAGTCGGCAACTCAAACTGAATGATAAAGCCTGCGTCTGTATTGTAAAGAGTCGCAAATGTGTGTGTGTGTGTGTCACGAAACTATTATTTAAATCAATGACATGCAAATGGACATGTTGTTTATTAATAATGAGAGAGATCTGAGACAAATGTAAAACAATGAAGTAGAATATTAACAAGGAGGAAAAGCCAGCAACTGGAGTAAAATACAATATTGTGTGTGTGTGTGTGTGTGTGTGTGTGTGTGTGTGTTTTGACAGTTTTCAACTACCGGACTAAAGGATTTGAATTGCAAAGTTACAAGCAGCTGAGATGGGGTGGCAGAAGAGAGATCAAAAAGGATAAACGCATACAGACACACATACACATGCGCACAAACACACATACACATGCACACATAAAATCCACTGTGTTTGCAGATGCATTTCAACTTTCTGGTGAAGCGGCTATTTGGACTCATGCCACAGCAATGTTGGGCAGGATTTGTGGCAGTCTGTCACAAATCCTGCCCACTTCCTCAGGATCCATCACACTCTAAACAGCACAAGACACCCTGACACACAAAATGGCCCAGAACATCCGGTTCAGAAAGAATTACATTAACGGAGAAACCAAATGAGTCAAATTGCCAAAGAGAAAGACAAAAGGATGAGAGAGGGTCTTCTGAGGACAAATGAAACCACAGGAAAAGCAGAAAGGAAATGAAAGCTCACAGCGCGAGGACCTCCCGGAAGAAAGACAAGCCGCCGGAGAACACAACATCTTTGTGAAGATAAAAGAAGGAGTGTAATCGGCCGGTTGTTCCCCCCTCCTTCCCAGAGGCCCCTCAGAAAACAACTGGTGCTTTAAGCTCGGACAGATAGCAGACAGAGGGATGGCGGTTTGAGGAGGAGAACGGCGCAGTGGGCCTAGAGGGGAAATCGCACACACAGACACACACACACACACGCACACGAATGCAGGTGCCGATTTTTTTTTCCAAATGCAACAGACAGACAGGAAGCACAGAGGCTCTTTTTCCCTCTTTCAGCTTTCTTTGGTACAAAGGCGGCAACGTTCACACACAAACGCGCACGCGCACGCACGCACGCAGACACAAACACTGTTTATCTCACTCTCCTCTCACCGACGAGTCCCAGAGGAGCTGCGATGATGGAGATGGAGGGCAGGGTGTATTGACTGCGACTGTGGCACAAAGCTGCATGCAGCACAGGGACCTCAAAAGGGTTGAAAAGGGGTGAAGAAGACGAAAAAAACAGGAGATGCCACCAGTCTCCGAGTCTTCTGCTCCGGCAATGGGAAAATTTTGTCAAGTGGGCAAAAATTGTAAAGATGCAGCCTCAACATCGCTGCTGGGAGAAATAAAAATCAGGCGCATGGCAAAAAACAAAAAAAAAACAAGCAGGTTTGGACTTTACAGTTTCCACAATATATTGAGAATCTGTGAAACTTCTCTTTCTTTTACCCCTGTGGGAATTATTGGATTATTATGTCAGGCAAAAACATAAAATTGCTCCTTTTTATTCTGCGGGTGCTCCCGTGAAAGAAAAATATATATATATTATGGTGTCGTTTTGAAAAATCAAGACAGTCTTACTGTGAGAGCACCTGAGAATTTAAAACCTCTCCCTTATCAGAAAAACAAACAAACAAGAAAAGGTAGACAACAATGACAGCGCCTCTCACTGGTGGCTGGAAATTACATTTTTTGTATTTTTAACATTTTAAAGTCATCCTTGTGGAGTACTTGCCCAAGTCATGCTCACGTTATGGAGCAGGTTATTTAGAAGTTGACCATCGATAGATTGTTGGCTTTGAGCTTGGCAGGCGCCAAAATTGATAAGCATGTTAGTAAGCGTTAGTAAGGCAAATTGTGTTCGCAGGCTGGGTGTTATGGGCCCATAGCTCCCCTTCTCCAGTCTTCTGCCACCAGTCAACTTGGAGAAACAACCGGTTTTTCCAAGCGAAACCCATTCTGACTAATAGAAATACTTCCTCCATCTGCTTCACAATGCCAGTGTGTAGGAGTC
This sequence comes from Thamnaconus septentrionalis, assembly GCA_009823395.1. Classification (NCBI taxonomy): domain Eukaryota; kingdom Metazoa; phylum Chordata; class Actinopteri; order Tetraodontiformes; family Monacanthidae; genus Thamnaconus; species Thamnaconus septentrionalis. The sequence goes on along the minus strand of CM020505.1, from coordinate 3,955,662 downwards.
ACTGTGTCCATTGAGGGAAACTGAGAAAAATCACATATCATTGGATGGTGGTAAAATGTTCTTCTTGCAGACTGCTCATTTACATTTAAGGACATGATGTGTGTTCCGCAGCAGAAATCTATTTCCTTGTCACGCCGGCTGTCTTGGGTGCTGCATGAATTTGTACGTGGGGGCACATGTTCTCCCGTCTGTACCTTGTGACCAATGAGCCTAATATAAACCCAACATGCAGTCTTAATCCATTATTTATAACACGGCTCTCACGTTAAAGAAAATGCTGAGACATTTTGGTTTGTAGGTCTCGGTGACATTTTCTCATCTATGCGAGGATGTTTCATTGGCAACTGACTAGCTAACTGACTAGCTAACCAACTAGCTAACTAACTAACCAACTAACTAACTAACTAAAGATGTTTCCCACCTGCCAAAATCTGACAGGTGAGTTACACCTCCGTGATAGCAGCTGATAAATACGTGTCACACAACACTACTCAGGTGACCAGGAAGACGGAAGCTACCGTCGAAATGTGAAGGTACGAAAACAGGATGTTAAAATATAGAAAAACGCTACTAACCAACCAACCAGCCAACCCACAGGCATGGTGTCACAAATGGTCCATTTGTCTGACCTCCTCTTTCAAATGTTGAACCGCAGTGACATCTTCACGGCTGTTTCATTACCATGTGACATCTTCATTTAGCCGTCAAGCATGGCAACATCACTGCCTCAGACTCATCATACAGTTCATCATGGAGACGTGCGCGAGGAAACATCAGCGGCAAAGAGGGACGCCGCAAGTCGCGGCGATAAATCTTCAGCAGGTGCTTGACAACACTTTTACGGCCATGTGCCGGCGGCATTTCAGCATTTCTATGCACAAATGATGGTTTAGCCAACAGATGTTCCCCATAATTGCTGCATTTAGTGCTCCTTGTTTGAGACGCCGGTGATTATGACTCAGCTGCCTACGAAGGAGGAGGCGCCGGGCCTCTCTGCCGGAGGAGTTGATGGATAGTTTGTCTGCAGCGGAGCGCATCTGGTTGCAAACTCGCTGCAAATGTAAATTGAGAATCACACAAGGAAAAAAAATTCTATATTTGACCAACACCTATTTTTGAGCCTGAAGCATAGTGTGAATTTACACAACAACGTATGAAAGCTTCAAAAGTAAATGAAGGTATTTAAATGAGAAAACCAACTCTGCGTTTTTACAGCCTGGACAAATACTCATTTCGAGAAGTCATAATCAAGTGCAATAACCCCACACTTGTTGAGGGGTTGAGGGTGTGTTTAAAAAGTAATCCAACTTGCTGCAGCCACTTAGATAAAAAAGGATTTTAATATGCTTGAAACATATTAGCAACCTTGTTGTTTTCACTCTGGTTTGGCAGTAATGTGACATAATTTCCAAAATTATTTAATTTGTTTTTCTTCCCTTTTTTTTTAAATGAGGACTTTGGTCATTGTCGTTTGTCTCCACCCCGCTGGACCGGCAACAGATGGTTCTTGTCTGTCAAACAGAACTGTATTGCAAAGCAGCAGCAGCAGCAAAGAATGGAAATGCCGGGAGGCACACTGGGGAAATTAACAAAGGTGAAGGGATCAGAGGTGAGCTGGGGAATAATGAGGGTGTGCTGCAACTCTTCCTCCAGCCATTTACACAGTGTAGGGCCGCTAGTATAACAACAGCAGTACACTTTATCAAAACTCTAAACACCTTTTATATAATGGCAGCCACAAGTCTGTACTAAGAAACGGAATGAAGAGGTTCTGCTACATATTAGGGAGGCACTCATCCATGAGTGGACACACAGCACTCCTTCCACTCCACACTGCAGCAGCACAATATCAATTCCTGTTTAGCGTCTGCATTTACAATTAAGCTTTGCGGGTATTGGACCATGCTGATACGCACCTTGTTTAAAGTACTTTAAATGATATTTCCTCTCATGAACAGTCACAGCCAGCGCTGTTGGAATTTGTCTTGCTTCCACGCCGCTACTTTCCTCCATTAAACTCTAAACCTGTCTGCTTTTATTGTGAAATCGCCAATGGGGCTGCATTAGCTAGATTAAATGACGGAATGAAAGCGTGCATTGTTTCCCCCCAAAACAGCTGTCTGGGTCGAAAGGATCTCAGATTTCCTTAGGAATGCCACTGACCAGACCTTTAGGCCACACTTGATCCATCCATCCATCCATCCATCCATCCATCCATCCATCCATCCATCCATCCATCCATCCATCCATCCATCCATCCATCCATCCATCCATCCATCCATCCATCCATTGATCCATCCATCCATCCATCCATGCCTCACATGCATGTTGGAGAACCCTGAAAGAACCCGCGCACACACAGGGAGAGCGTGCAACTGAAGTATGTAGTTATTTGTATCATCAATATGAAATAATCTCCCATCTTGTCTTCACAGCGTCACCTCAACTGTGAATGTTTCGTAGCAAGTACATCTTTGAAGAAGAAGAAAAAAGAAAATAAAGAGAACACCCTCAGTTGGTTGATGTGATGTTTCGGCTCTTTAAAACCTCAAGTTCGCTCGCTCGTCTTTTTGTCGAGTCATCGTTTTACTCCTTTCATGTTTCCGTTATTGTGACACAAACGTCAAAAAGGCGGACTCAAAAGGTTTCCACCCAAACGCTGCTTCATATGTTTGCTGGAGTTTTTGCTGAGAGAAAACCTCTGTTGTCCTCGCTCGCTTAATAACCTGGTATTACGACGTTTTTTCAATATAAATCTTTCCCAAATATTCTATCCGCTGAAACACAAGTCGTTCCAATACTATTATTAGGTTTTAGGCACACATCTCACAATATACATGTGTATATATATATACAGTGCTTCAGCTCCGAGCTGGCAATGCTTTTCTCAACCTCTGGAAGGCTCGATCTGTTTCTCACCTCTCAACGATCACTGTTTTCACATTCAGCATGTCAAGATGTCTCTCTCTCTCCCACTTTTACAAATCTCAAACAGAATTATTCAGTCATCGCCTGTGGCTACGAAGACAAAGCAAAAGGCAGAGGGAGAACGATGGCTGACAGGAAGGGATGGAAGGGAGAGAGAGGGAGATTCTGGAACTCATTCTCCATCTCATGGACGTGGGGACGCGAGTTTAGGGCCAATAAAAATAAAAATCAAATGTTTCAGCCAGATCCAATATCCAGTCAGAGGGGTGGATTCAAGGCTAAGAACACTCTGCCTCAGCTTGTCCCTGTTCCTCTGGAGATTCATCTTTTTTTCCCCACAGTCGAGTCTCAGACAGCCGTCCCGGTAGGAGAAAGGAATTCAGAAGTAGAGGTAATACCTTGTATTCAAGCTTGGGATCAGCTTCAACTCTCCACTCTCATCGAATGTCAGATTTGATGCTGAGGTGCTCTCTGCACAAGGGCCCCATGAAGTTGAACTAGAATGATCTCTGCAGAAGCTTGCTCTCTGTCTTTTTAATCCCATCATCTGGGCCGCCGGCATTTGATTTGAATCAGGGCCCTTTACTTTGAGCTCCTGCCTTCACAAGCTTTGGACACATTAATAATTACTTTACTAGAAAATGGAAAAAAAAACAACAAATCTCTTCAGCCGCTAGACCATTGGTCAGGCTTCCTTTGCGCCTCTGGTCCCAATTGCAATTCATCCAGCAGGGGGCAGGAGAGGCCCTCCACCGCTCCGCAGCAGCAACCCGCTCTGCCCTTCTGCTCCACGGGAGTGGGTGAAATCTGGAGCACAACGCTTCATTTCTCTCCATTTCCCATCCCTACAACTGAACTTGGGGCTTTGTGAGAATACAGATGCAGGGGCCCTAAAGTAGTAGAAGAAGGAAAAAAAAAAACAAGAGGCTCGTCTTAATTTACTTCATGTCAGGGTTAAAGAAGCAATTTGTAAGGAATTAAGGTCTATTCCTGGGTCGTCTATTAGTGGCACTGAAGGGAAGGTAGACGGAGCTCTCCTCCGCCAGCCCGCAGTGCTGATTTTGGAATTAGGAATCGTATCTGAAACACAGCTTAACAAACACCTTCACACATTCCATGTGCAGTTAGATATGTTCTATATTTTATAATTAATAAATAGAATAGTGCTTTTTTTGTGGGGGGAGGAGGAAAGAGGGGTGTCTTCGCTGCCTGTTCAGGTGCATCATCTTTTGATAAGCAGCCTCGCAGCGATGTCGTCTGTGCCTCGGTAGCTTTTGCCTCACTCTGTCACTGTGATCAAACACTTTGATTCCGAAATCAGCTCACTCTTTGTTTCTTCTGCTACAAAGCAGGGCTGATGTAAAGATCCGTCGGAGCGCCGCTGCTCAATTAGACCATTAGATGTAACAAGCCTTTGAAGCAATTAAAGTAAGCATAACGCAAACTGTCAGTCAAGCTGCCATGTGTGCGTTCGAGCACATCCCTCTTGTTGCCCACAACCTTGTTGGGCGTCCGGGATTAACAGGCTGGAGACGAGGTGACAGGAGGGGTTGTTGGGTGGGGGGGTTGGCTACAACTGAGAGAAAGAGATTGTGAACGTGACAACGAACACGTACTGTGTATTACTGTGACAGTTGAGAGTCCTGTCAATATGCCTCCAATTGATCATGTGCACTGGCTACTTGGTCAAGGGAATATCCCTTTGGCCGACTGGTTAGCGCGCATGACTCTTACATGGTAGTCTGGGGTTCCAAGCTCGCCAGGGCCTTCTCCACCTTGCCACATTACAAAAGTAGTGACATGCAAGTGTCGCACACAAGGACAATGTGCTGTAGATGCACCAAATCTTTGTCTTTTCATGCTGGACTTCCTGGATGGAACCTCTTTTGTTCTCCTGAATGCATCACACTTAACTTTTAACTTTTGCCATTACTGCTTTGTTTGTTGACAGAAAGCATGGGAAAAGTCCAGAACGTTTAACAGGCCAGAGCCTCTCATGGGGAGGAAGGAAAATGTTTGCCACTTAATGTCAACATCCATTTGTCATAGAACAGTGGCTGTGATCAAATAACCTACTGGGAAGAAACATGAAATGGTTTTTCCATTAATTGGGTACTTTTTCAAGGGCCGTGTGCTAGACTGACTGAGGATAAAAGAGGCAGACGCGGTTTGGATGACGTTCCACAATGACTTGCTGTCAAGTTGAAAGGCATTGTTGGCCACTTAGAGGCAAATTGGCTGTCCTGTGGTCATTTTCTTCAGCGGCAGTGTCTCAAAGCTAATTGAAAGTGGTTTCAAGGGGTTCAAGAGTGGAAAAAAAAGTGACACCTATGAAAAACCTTACTACTTTCTTCTCAGACTGAATTTTCCAGTCTCGTCATGACATGGTCATGTTTTAGCTGTATTGAGACAAATCAGAGACATTTGCTCCATTTCTCTGACCTGACAGAGGATCTGATGTGCCTTTGGATTGGATTGTTCCCTTATGATTTAGCATTCAATGATTTACGTATAGCGATGCTGAGGCACCTGTGCAGGTCAGTGAGCCACTCCGGCTCTACAGCTGCAGAAGCTCAGTGAGGCTCACACACCAGGGTCTGCTGACTGTTCATGGCCCAACACAACAGGAAACTGAACTTTCAGAGCTGTGGGATCTGAATCGTGGAGGTTTCCCCCACTGGACTGGAGGTCTCCAGCTCCTTTCTTAAAGAGCAGTCTTAAAAACCTGTCTGTCCAAACACACTTTCATGAAGGTCCTTGTGCCTGAAATTGTAGGTGTTTTTGACTTAATAATTCTTCATTAAGTATCATTAAGGTTATCAGCATGTAAGCTAGGGTTCTGAGAATTAAAAAATATTGTCTTGGATGATAGAGCAGCTTTTGAAACACTAAGTACCACCAGTGCAACTTCAACTGATGTTCACGCTGCAAGTCGAGCAGGAAAAAGTAGATTTCAGCTTCTCTCCACCTGGTAATCCCTTTTATTTAACGTCTGACCCACTACAACACTCTGGCTTCCAGCAGCGGGGCTGTCTGAAAGTCAGTGCACTTATCTTTATTTCTACTATGCTGCTACCAGCACCAACCATTTAACTTGATCAGTGATTGGATGGTGCCAAACTTCTGCATGCGCACTCTGTAAGCTGTGTGTGTGGGGACCCCTGGAAAGTCCACAAAAAGGGCCTCATTTCCAACTCCTCGAAAGGTCTCTGTTAGTCCTTACTGCTGAGAAATGAAGCATGAAGCATTATTACTCAACAGTCACGAAAAGAGAGACCAAAAAGAATAAAAAAACATGACAGTGAGTTATGTGAAAAGGCAGAAAGCGTAAAAAAATTGTGCTATGTGAAAAAACAAGTCCGTCAGTCAGCGGTAACTTCTTGTTTGGACTCCAGATGATGCACTGACTCATCATCAGTCTTCCTCCCCCTCGGTAAGTATATTATTGAAACTAGACAGTTATGGGGCACTTTGGTCTGTCAGTGGAGATTTATTCAGGTGGAAATATACGCACATCATTTTGGTATTTAAGTGGCTCACTAAAAACACCGGGAAGATCACTTCTTCACCACAAATGGAACAACAGCCCTGCTTTCATGCAAACATTTCCCCGGCACAAGTTAGGAATTGCCCTCACAATTCAAACAGCCTGCCTCACTACGCAAAGTGGAGTGACTGTGCAGCAACCTCTGTCGGTGTTTCTCATCACGTCTGATGTCCTGGATCAATATTGTTACAAATTTAGGACGGTTTGTTTTGACGATGCAACAAAGGCTTCCTGCAGCTCTTGTGTCAGGCGGGGAGGACGGCCCCTTATCAGAATTTCACTTAGGGCCCCAGGAGGGTGAAGCAGATATGGTCTGATCTATCTATTCTCTTCAAGGCGAGAATGACTCAGAGCTTTTGTGTTGCTTTTGTGGCGGTAGTAGCAGCTGAAAAAGTGCTTCCCGCTGTGTCCCAGCCATGACGGACGCTCCAGGAGCCTACATTTCATTTTCACATGAGAAGTGAGTAACATTTCCGTCAGGTTTAATGTCACACACACACACACACACACACACACACACACACACACACACACCCGGACTACCTCTGCCACCCGGGCCTGTCCTCAGCTGCTGGCTGTCTTCAGGTATCGGTGATATTTGTTGAGAGCCTAATTGCCCAAGTGTCTGGAAAGTGGCTGTTGAGAGTGTGGCTGGCTAATGAGCTCCCTGGGAGAGGGTCAGTAGTTAGCCGAAGTATCACCGGGCCCTGCTCCCTGATAAAGGTCACATAGCTCAGGGGAAAAATGCCACAGCATGATTCGATGACAGGCGGAAGAGGACTGGCCAGGATTTCACTCGAGAGTAAGTGAAATGAGCGAAGCACAGAAAAGGAAGAATTTGCTTTTGGAAGGACAGGGGGCGGTGTGGGTGGGAACTACAAATACGTAGAGAGCCACACAGAGCAGACAAACGTCTTTGTTGTATTCAGGGCCTTTGAGAGGTGTTGCAGGACACGGGACAATAGAGACTTGAAGGATAGAGTGCAGCTCTGAGAGAGGGATAAGAAGCAGGTAACAGTAAAAAAAAACCCTCTCATATGTTCTTTTTAAGAGACACTTGATTTCTCTTTCATTCACTGGATTTCCTCATTTCAAGAATCCAGTTGCCATCAATTTGGACACTGCTACGTCTGGATTTTGAGAAAAGCAACAATAAAGTAGCTTTTATTGTCATTGCACTCAAAAATGTACAACGATATTGAATAAGAGTGGATAGGAGGGTGGAGGGCTCATCCACGATGGTTGGCTGATTCAGTTCAGCAAATGCAACAAAAGCAAGCAGAGCATCTTAACAAGGTCCAGCATTGCAAACACCTATTTCCTGATGCCCCACATATACTCAAACTCTGATGGTGAAACGTGCTCCAGGAAAGAAAGGCTCAGACAGGAACCAGTGGCACAAATAACAAAGCAGGTCAGCTGTGGTTCAGTACATTAGGCAAAGTACTGAGATTCTGCACACGGTTGAATTCAAAACTTGGCCAGGGTAGGAGAAAGGTAAGGAAGGATTAGTACCACTAACATAATGCGACTAGCAGCCGATAAACCCATTAAGGCCATTAGAGGATGACACACTTTCTGCTTACTGTGGTCTTTTCCCTCTTTTTGAGGACGATACCTGACTCGTCGCGTCCTCCTGGAGATTGGGTGGGGGAGTGGGGGCGGGCAGAAGCTAGAGTGTGTTCAGGCAAACCACCCCAGGATGAAAAGCTACATTGTAAAGCTGCTGTGAAAGGACAAATGGAAAACACTAATGAACGTGTGAACTCAGCCTCCTCCTCCTCCTCTTCTTCGTCTCGGTCCAATCTGCCCTACCCCTTTTTTCATTCATTCACTTTTTCTCACCTCTGCCTCTGTGGCTTTTTAGAATCTGCTCACCTACGTATTGTGCCAGAGGTGTTAGTGCTGGAATATAATAACTACATCAACCACTGTCGCCATTGGTAACTAATCCAGCGGCAGCCGATGAATGAGTCATCACTGGTTTCTTCTCACGTGGGATCATTGGCTATTTCAGCTACTGAACATTTTACAAATTTAAATTAAATGGCAGATGCACCCAATAATACAAAGGACATTGGACCTTTCTGTGTGGAGTTTGCATCCAAGCAGTCCACTTCTGTACATTTTAGTCTAAATTTATGCATGTACTTCTGTATTTCTTTATTTGAATTATCTATTTACTGATATCTATATCTATATTATGACAGCATTGCTGTTCACCTTGTAACTCAGTCTTGCCTGTCTGCCACTCTGACTGCTTCCATTTCTCTCTCTTTCTCCGGGTGTTCTGCCTTCATCCCACAGAACAAAAACATGCATGGGAGGTGAATTGGGAACTTTAAATTGACTGTAAGCATGAGTGCAAGTGTGAATGGTTGTTTGATTTGATTTCTACGTGGCCCTGACATAAACTGGTGACAGGGTGTAACCCCGCCTATGCCCAAAGACAGCCGTGAGAGGCTCCTGCTCTCCTCCACGACACTGAGTGCAGGAGAAATGGTAAAAAACAGGATAGATGGATGAAATCAATCTTTCAATAGATATTGGGATAGAAAATCTGGCTGACCACCAATGCTGAGGTTCACATGGTAATCACATGGTAATGATTCTGCTTGTGTGGGTTAAAGTAAGTTGGTTAATCCTAGTAGTTCCTTTTAGCACAGCATTAAAGTGTGTTCCTATCCAAGGCTGGAGAAACAGTGGTTGCGGTTTGAACGACTCAAATATCACGGTCTGTTGATCAAAGCAGGGTTTATTTAAGAATAATGATGCGGTTAAGTTTCTGGCTTGTGGTCAGAAGAGAAGAGAGACCTGATGAGTTCCTGCTCCCTGAACTCGGAGGGTTTGTTATGCAACGGCGGTTTTGTTTATGGTCACCAACTGTCTGCGACGCTGAGTCTGCATTTTACAAAAAGTGACATTTTCTCATCTGCCACCTACTTGATAAGTCTTGCACGTGCAACAAGACGTGCTGTGTTTGCGACTCAATATCCATGTTGTTATAAATCCTGCGAATACAAGAACATTGACCTTACTTGGAAAAATCTGTCAAAAGTCGGAATGACTCTCCAGCAATTCAAGAGAGTCAGAGCTGCAAACTTGTAACATTTTATTTCCTAAGCCATTTCAACGATGAAAACATAACGACGTGTGTGAGGGATGAACAAATAAAAACAAGGGGAAATGACAGCCATGTTGAGAGGAGGGTCACACTAGAAAGAATAAAAGCCACTGATTGTTGGGTGGGTGGAACAGTGAAAGAGGTTTCCTGTTGAGGGATGGCTGGTGCAGGTGACAGGGTGACAGACTAGAGTGGTGTTGCCTCGGGGCTGCATCTCACTTCATTTTTTTTTTTCTTCTGAAGGAGGCCTGAGGATGATGGCAGAGGCTTTTTGCCGCATCCAGCGAAAGAGGGAGAGGCGTTTCTTTGCTACAAGCTGGGCTGTAAAGACACCTGACATATGTTCCCATCCTGAAAAGGCTTGTTTGCTTTTGCTCTGAAGAATATATACTGCATGTGTTTAAACATACTGTATATATTTTCTTGCGTGAGATATTTTCCTTATACAAATGTGGACTAAACATTGCAGTATCCTTGGAAACTGTAGGGGCAGTGTCGAGCCGTGTAGCTCACAGTTCAAAGTCACAACGCAGACAGAGAAGAACGTTTGTAAAACTTGCTAAACCAACTGAAGCCAACTGAGTTTTGCCGAGAGAAATATATGTAGACGAACTACATCCTGTTAAGGCAAGCTGTGTTTGAATCGACAATGTATTTTGTTTGAGGTCTTTAAGTCGTTTCTTATGTCAATGGGCACAACAGAAGAACCATGTAGATCCGTCATTGCTTTATGTGCCTCTCTACGTCTTTCTTCTCAGCTTTCTGTCACCTGAAAATGTGACTCAGTCCGTCTGAACCACAGTATCTTAAGCTTGAACGCAGAAAGACAGAGAGAAAGACTTTGGTTCATGCCTGAGCTGTGGTCTCGTCTTAATCAGAGCAGAGTGCGCACATGGGAAGAGACAGACAGAGAGCCAATCAAGGCTGTGCGGCGACTGTGACACTCACTCGTTCATCCACAGATGTGCGCCGAGATTGCTCATTGCTCTGTGGCACAACGTTATCATTCATTTGTTCCAGTTGCGTTGGGTGTAATTTAATCCAGCCTGCGTGGAACGCAGCCTGATGTTTTTGTGAGCTGCATTGCATTATTGTAGAAATGGCAAGTTCATTTAGCGGCTGCATCAGAGCATCAGTCAGTGACTCTTGCAACGAAGAGGCTTTGCTTTGCGTGGAGAGACTATTCTAGTCAGTGAGCTTTTCATATGAAAGAAATTGTGAAAAATGACTGTTGCACGTAAGTGATGCCTGCAACGAGGGCTTGCAAAATTCATCTTTAATTAGAAATGTTTTTTTAATGTATGCAATTAATATGCAAAACATGCTGTATTGTAAACACCGCTGTTGTGTAAACATAATGTTCAATTAAATCGATTAACCTGACATGAAGGAATAAGGTGTGCCATATAATGAGACAATAGATCAACCACTGTGGCTGCTGCTCAAGTGCACAGTAATTGGGAGACTGCTTTCATTCTTTAAGAGTTTGCTTATTATTATTGCTCATGTTCTACTTAATAGCTGTTTTAACTGTAACTTTCCAATCCCACTCTTCCTATTTCACTTTATCCATCTCTCACTCTCTCTCTCACACACACACACACACGCGCACATCCACACTTGTTCCTCGGCTGCTACACCTCCGCGGCTCCCAGGGGTGCGTGCGGCGGTCAGAGAAGTGGTCCTAGACTCCCAGCTCCAATTAAGTGAACAGACAGTTGGTGAGAGGGAGAGAGAGTATGGCTTCCTTGCAGACATTGGAACACTCCAGCAGAATATTAATAACACTTCAGCCACATCCTTCCATCTCTGATGCCCGCTTTTATTTATTATAATTCACTTGCTGATGCCTTCTAGATGGAAGAAATTTTTCATGACCCCAAAGGGCCAAGCGATATATCTTGAACTTTTAGAGTATCCATCACAACTGGACATTCTGGACACGGGTGTTTAAGGAGCAGTTTGTGAGATTTACCAGCATGTAATGGTAAGAAGGCATTTTCGCAAACAATGTCCTTGTTAATCCCTGGCATGTGATCACACATCTCTCTTGCCTGAGTGTCAAGGGAAATCATAAAACCTCGAGCAGATCCATGTTCTGGACTGCTGCAACTACGTGGTGGTGAATAAGACCACCTCCTTTTTTAGTTTCTCTCAAAAAAAAGCATATACTTTCTCTGCCCCCGCTACATCAAGGTGTTCTGTGTCCTGTGATGCTATTTTGCAGAACTTGGTTGGAACTGCTGGTTATTTGAGTTACTGCTGCCGTTCTATGATCTCCAACCAGTCGACCCATTCTGACCTCTGACATCCCCAGAGATGGTTGTGCCAGTGTGAAAAGCCCAGTAGATCAGCAGTTTGTTCAATTCAAACCCACATGGCTCTTCCCCACGGTGCTGGCCTTGAACTTTAAGTCAGTCATCTTCACTTCGTCAACAAGTCTTAATGTGTTGAGCTGAAGCCATGTGATTGGTTGGTTATCTGTTTTCGGTGACAAGAAATTGCACTTCCTATCAACTGATGTGGCTGCGTGTGTGTGTGTGTGTGTGTGTGTGTGTGTGTGTGTGTGTGTGTGTGTGTGTGGACTCAAGAAGGGATCACTTTATACACACGACACATTGGGCCTTTGGGTACTTGATGTCAAAAATAGCGTGTGTTGCCTGCATGTTGAAATAAATGCATTAAATACTAGTAAAAGAGTTTTCAGCCTGGAATTTTATTCCCACCCCGTGCTCAAATAAAAATGCATTGGTAGAGATAAATATGATAGAAAAATAGATAATGTGTTTCCTTTACATTGAACTGGTGTCTGGGGATTAACAAAGCAAAACAAAACAAAACAATAAAATAATAATTTCTTTAAGACTTAACCACTAAAAAAATGAATTCTAATATCTCTCAAACTTGGGCTTCACTTTTGGTACTTTTGAGTGGAAATTTGCACAAGCGTTAAGTAGTAATTGGCATTAGTGAGAGTCCCAGTGAAATAAACAGTTACAAACTGAATTAGTCATTAGTAGACGATGAAAAATTAAACGACTGATATAGATTCAAATGTGCCTTTTGATGCTGCCGTGTTTAACAGACTTCCTTTAGGCATAAACAAAGGTTCGCCTGGGAACGGGCGCCCTTGGAGGGAAGCAAAACAAGCAGTTTCACTTATAAAATGCAGATAACTCTTCAGTTCTAGGACATTTTATATCTACCAGCCAAGCTCATATGCTGCAGTAAGTTTTAGGGCTGATATTTAGGAGCGCTAAAAATTTAAAGCTATGAAAACCTGATTTATTTAATTACAAATCAGTTGACAATCTTACGACTTCTATACCTTTCTACCTCTCCTAAAGGCTGCATTTTCACCAGCAACTCCACCTTTGACTCAAATCATCGTCTCCACTGCTCTTGCATTAAATAGTATATTCAATTGTAGTTCCTTCAACTCCACAGGAGCCTGATGCGGCCATTAACAGCTCCTTGGGGTGCAGCAGGCATGGAAGGAGATGCTGTTCGCATCACCAGAATAGTTACAAATGCTGCATGACAGACCAGGTTGTTGTTGGTCCATGGTGCAGTTTCTTACTACCACCTCATCATGTGCCCTACGCTGCTGAACCTCTACGCTCAACCTTATATTATCCATGTTGGACAGAGATGAGGCTTTCGTTCGAGCAGTTTTCAAAATCATGATGATTTTTAAAGTAGTCTAGTATTCCAAGAAGCTCTCGTGTAAATTCAGTAAAAGTAGTAAAGGGTCTAACATTTTCATCATTTGGTAAATGATTCAAATAATATTTAGGAAATCCAGTTTCAGAAGTTTTGCATGAGGGTAAAAACTGTATTCTGAGATTAACATGGTAAATACTCAGACCGTGACCATGCAAGGATCTATCATCCCAGACCCCAGTGTTCTTAGATTCTAGGGTCAATATTTTTTCAGACCTAGAGTTTACAATCCAGAGTTCACATATGTTTCCTGGGACCAGGTTCCCAAAGTTGCGGTAGATACAAACACAACAGGAGGAGCTATATGTGTCAACAAAATAAAACTGAATTCTAGACTGGAAACAAGGGTATGCTGGTGTGTGCGCAATCCCACAATCACGACAGTATTCTGATGAAAAGTACATATGGTAAAATGACACTTCTACTCTGCACTGTTGGTGCTCTGGAATTCTCTGAGTTTCTGTCGTTCTACTCAATTCATGACTCAGCAATCAAGTGCTAGCTAAAATCCCCCCTCAACTCCCCAGAAGGCTGACTCTCATCTGGTCCAATCATTTATTTCTGCTTATTTTGTGTTAATCTATCCATTTACTGCACACTGTCTAATTCTTAGACTGTCATTAACAAGTCTTCGATGATCACTTCTCCGTCTCTCTGCAGGTGTTGCACCATCAGCAGGTAATTCCCTCACAGTCAGACCTACGCCCTGTTGTGAAGCATCTGGCTCCAGCCAGAATGTATTGTTGCTTCCATCCCATCTATGGTAAGCTCACTTATCTTTAATTTATGTAACGAATCTGCACTTTTGCAAAATAGCTGCAGTCAGCATTTGTCAAAAGCTCAATTTCCAAGATATGTTTTTGGCTGCCAAGAAAACACTCTGTTATAACCCTCTTCCTTTTGCAACAGCATACGAATATATTGTTCTTCACTATTTATTTCTAGCCTTGAAATCACCACATAGCCCGGCTAGTCCAAATCCTCCAGATTCAATTTTACGTCGCCCATAAGTTTGTCAGTTACTTCTTCCCCTCACCTCTCCTCTCTCTCTCTCTCTCTCTCTCTCTCTCTCTCTCTCTCTCTCTCACACACACACACACACCCTGTCCCTCATCCCACAGCCCCTCAAATTGATCTTTTTCCCCCACAGGCTCTGCCAACCTGTGGCCAGGCAACAGAGGAGCCATTTATCTCCTCTGCAGCATGCTGAGAATAATCTGGGATGCGCGTGTGCATGCGAACCGGTTTGTGTCTGCGTGCGCGGTGGAAGGAGGACAATCGTAAACACACCCATGCAGAACCCAGACGCTTGTGGGCAAAAAGCTAGCAATAACAGAGCGAGGGAAGCCAATGCTGAGCGCGGGGAGGAATCTGATGTGATTTAGTGGCGCCGTCAATGAGCTGGGCAAGGACAATGGTTCACCGGAGCTGGGCGGAGAAATGAGGACGGGGCTGAGGAAATGAGCAAAGGCTATGAGGAATATCAGGATAAAGAGTGAGGTAAGAGAGGAGGGGCAGAGATTACTAGAGCCGCAGGCCTGAAATTATGGATCGGCGTGTGGACACTGGAGGCACCTGCAGATACGGGAGATGGAGGGAGATAATTCTCGGGGGGTTTAAGTGGTGGCAGGACAGTCTTCTGTATGACCCGACGCTCTGAACAATAGCACACAATGGTATTTACAAACAACTGTTGAAAATCAGTTTTCAATTTGTGGTTAAAATTTTGTTAACAAAATATGGCAGATGCTTAAATACTAAATTTCAACAATTTTTTTAACCAAAAATTCTATCAGATGTGTTTCGAGCTGCACCAGACCGTGCACGCGTGTTTCTTTGTTCTGCTGAGGTTAGATGTACAGTACAAACACATATAAGTGCTTCACCTAAGAGAAACCTCTGTGCTTTTTTGACCTAAGAAGCTGCGTTTCCATTACAGTTTTATGCAAAATAAAAACGATATTTCTAAAATTTCGACAAAGTATGATTGCGATTTGCAGGTGTTTCCATTGAATGGTGTGAACCGCATAAGCCGTAATTCTCTGGGAATTATGTTTGCTTTTGTTTGTTTACGTTTGCTGTCAAGAATGGTGTTGTGATATTTTTCTCTTTGATTATTTATTATTATTATTATTATTATTATTTATGTCTCCTCCTCTGTCCTCAACATAACGCGCCATTTTCACTTGCAGTGAACTGGTCACATGACCCCATAATTCACATCTTGTGACGTGTAAATGCAAAAAAGAGTGTTTCCATGAACCCTTTGCAATATACGTCTGATCGATACGTCTATATTGATACATCTGAGAAAAAAAAACACCTCATGAGAGCGGCAACACCTTTTAGCAATATTTGAGAGGTTTTTCGAAGTTTAGGTATTACCATGAGCAGTTTTTTTTATTGTGATATTTAGGTTTTGCATTTCTAGGGGAAATGGAAACACAGCTACTGAATGTCATCAAATGTGTGTAAAACTGTCTCAGATCCAAATTCAGATTCGGCTGTGGCCCAAGAGGCCGGAGGGACGGGACGGCAGTGCAACATGCTGAGGATGTGCATCAGGGGATTAGCAGCGGACAGGAGAAGAAAAACAGCAGGATCCTCTGAGCAAACAGCAAGACCCCCAATAGGATGAGATCATCGGCCAAAACAAAAACAGTTGATTATTATTGACAAACTGTACCAGTGTAATTATGTAGAGCGCTCCGCTCTCTGAGCCGACACCTTGGACAAAGAGAGTGTTGTGATAAATGTGTACTGCATATATTGCCTCTAATTGTTTTCATGGCAATTCAACTGACACAAGCTGGCTTTTACTTGAGTTTTTTTGTGACTGCAACAGCAAAACAAGTGCATAATTGGCAAATTATTTTTGATCGTAATATTCATATTTCAATTCATATTTCATTCTCTACGCCTGGGAGTTTTGGTAATATAGTATGCTGCCACGGCAGTGCTGGAAGCACACACTAATTTGATTGAGGATTTAGTCAACACCGCTATACACACGCTGAAACTTCTTGCAGGGCGTAAGAAGATCCTGCCGATCTTCTCAGTTGTCATGTCTTCCTCCTTCAGAGAGAGACATTTTGTTCCTCTGAACAAAATATAGCTGTCCATTGCTGACAGATTGGTTGTGATGGATCGCGGTCCAGACAGATCGGGATGGCAAACAAGCTAACGTTGAGTAAAATTTGTGAACGCTCATTATCAAAATGCCCAATTAAATAGTAAAATCAAATTTAGTCCCGTCCACCTGTTGCTCCATTTGATATTTTTGATCTGAGCCTACAGTTCAAATTTTTTTTTTTTTTTGTATTAGACGCAAAAACCAAGAAAAAAAAAAAAAATTTTTTTTTTTACACGCATACGTTCACGTCTCTTTTTTGACATTTTGACATACCTTCACACACACGTACAGACGGCCCGATAACAAATCAGTGGCTCGGTGTGAGGAAATGTCATCATTAGTGTGCTCCAGTCTTCCCCTCTAATTGGACCACAGCAAATATAGCCGCTCAGCATTGATTCCTTTACATCCTGCTTTCGCGCGTCCTCCCTAGCAGATGTCCTGTTTTAGTTCTCTCTCTTTCTCTTATCTAACTTCTTATTTTGTGACTTTTAACTTCAATGCCGTATCAGCAGAAGCGCAGTGTTAAGAATCGTATGATGGTTTCATGTTTCGGTTGCGACGCTGCTTTTTCTCAGCTGACCCAACAGTGGTTGAGATTTTTTAGTCCGTTTTTCCGCCGTGTGTTAGCTGGGAGCTGATCCCAGCGATCGGGTAGCAAAGGCACAAGCTGCTACTTTGCTAAGACAAAACAAGCAGTCACATTCTCGCCTGAAGCCATGCAGGCACAGGAAGGGCAGTGAGACTTTACACAGAAAGGCCGGGGCCACGACTGAACTTGTTCCTCTTCTCGCTGTGCCACACTGCCGGCCACTACGCCACTTGTGCTGCGCACACACTTATGTCGCCGTTTGTTTGGACTTTTTTTCTGGATTTGTTCGAACACAAGTCTGAATCCTTGCAGATCCTTCTTGAATCCCGACCGATTTGTTTTCAGCCGTCGGAAACATGGGCTGACCGATCAGAGTCCTTGGCTGCTTGTGAGAGGTTTTTTTTTGGCTCCACATTGCAGCTGCACCACAGATGCCTCGACAGTGGCAGCCTATTTTCTAATCGCAGTTGAAGATCCACACAAAACAGTTTACACTCGACAAGCTATGATTCCTCCAAAGAGCATTTGCACTCTCGACCCAAGCTTCAGCAAACTCTTTCTTCACCGACATCTAATATTTCTTGTCTGGTTAAACGTTCTTTATTCTGTGCTTCAAAAGAAAGGGAGTCAACCTTGAGCCCCCTAGGTTAAACAAATTGATCAATTTAATTTTTAAAAACTTGTTTCCCATTTTTGTATGAATTCAGGTACTATCGATAACAGCCTCCTGGGCTTGAAGCAAGTGAAATTTCACCCATCCCATCGCTGTGTCGATGGAGCCTCAGGTGACCTTGTCTAATTCACATAAAACCCTTCTTGCGTTTCATGGAAAGAATTTCACCCAGTGAGGATAAATTGTTGCCATGTACTCAAATATGAGACAGGAAACAAACTAAACAAAATAAGAAAAACGGAACATGTCCCTCCCTACACAGTGTGTCCAGGCTGTGAGGTTGAAGCTGTGAGGTTCATGGCTACTTTTTGGAAAAA
Source organism: Thamnaconus septentrionalis (assembly GCA_009823395.1). Classification (NCBI taxonomy): domain Eukaryota; kingdom Metazoa; phylum Chordata; class Actinopteri; order Tetraodontiformes; family Monacanthidae; genus Thamnaconus; species Thamnaconus septentrionalis. The sequence goes on along the minus strand of CM020505.1, from coordinate 3,937,625 downwards.
AAACAAAACAAAAAAAAACAATTACTGTACTAATAATACTGTGGTGTGTTAGACATGTAGGGTTGTGGATTCGTGTGGCTCTGGAAAACAAGTTCCATTGGAACGCTTGCAGCAGGTAGGGCAAATGGGCGATGGGGATGGTTTGAGTGTTAAGTGAACTGTCACTCACTTTAAAGTTTCCATCTTTAGATTTGTGGAGGAAGGAAAGTAGGCTTGAGGACTGAAACAATAACAAAAAGTGAGTTGGCTGAAACTCTGCGTTCTTCTCTTTGGCTTGTTAGGTGTGACTGCGTGGGGATACGTGGGCAGAAACAATGTAGAGGTGAATCATGACATTACAGCACGTTACGTGTGTGTGTGTGTGTGTGTGTGTGTGTAGGAGAATGTCCTCATCTCAGATCAGAACTCAAAGGCTTGTGTTTGTTGTCCAACACGTTCCAGACAAAGAGGGAAAAAGGTAAAGGGGCCTCGTGAAGACAGCGGCAAATTTGTGTTTCTGTGCTCATTCATGTGCAGAGAAACGGAAGAGTTTGGCCGCACATGCGAGTGCCTGTTTCAATTATTTTCCCCACAAATGCATTGTATGCACCAGCAGCCCCACATCAAAGTGAACTATGCCCGCAAGGACATGTTTAATAATCAATGCAGTCTGGAATGTAACTGAAACATTTATATCATTCGCCGGCTTTATTCTGGCACAGGCGCGCACAAGCAGGGCCACGCTTGGAACTGGTATCGCTTACATCTCGTGGAGGTAATGCGGTTTTTGTCACGCACCTTGTGTGTATGGGCTGTTCCTACATGTTTCATCCCATTCCACAGGTCATCACCGAGGAGACTCTCATCCTGCTCTGCTTCAGCGTCTCAAGCAACAGGAGGACGGAGGAGGAAAATGCAACCGCGTTTGATTCGCTCCGCTGGATATTTGAACCTGATGGATGTCTGCGTTCAGTGCCCTGATCACTCAAGTGTACTTCTGATTACCCTTGAAGAAGTTGATTTGCTGTAGAGGAGCTGTTCTCTAAAGCAGGGACGGACACTTGATGAACTGCGATCCGTCTTAATTTGAGAAAAGGATTTAATGTAGATATAAACACGCTCTAAACTGTTTATTTCAATGCAAGCTGACAAGACAGCAGACACGGTTGAACATGCTGTAAAGAATAACAAACAAACTAACTAATGAACAAAAGCGTTCAACACTGAAGACGTTTCAGTGTTGCGGTGCTGCGGTGTGATATTCCCACGGGTAACGGTCTAATGGCAACACCCTGTCAGGACCTGACAGCTTAGTGCAGAATTAGCTGGCGAGACGAGACGGCTGTGCATCAATCATATGTTTTTAATTAGAAGAAAGGCGGTGAATGGGTCAACGCCGGTTCATTAATGAATCATTAATGATAGAAAACACCTCAGCTCACTGATATCCTGTCGCTGTTGTCGGCGCCTCCACTCTCGGGACAACGTCTCTTTGTATTCTTTGGTTGCATCTGGTTCAAGACGTCTTCAAATCTGTCCTACAAAATAAAATCCAATACCTCACAATCTCCACAATTAACTTTTTTAACTGGTGACATTGATAGTAATTAGAAAATAATTAATGAAACAATATAAAGATGAATAATCTGTGTAGCGCTGTAATGTCCTGGTGGTTATTACGCTGCCATCTGAGTGGACCTTTATTTTCTTTTTCTTTTTACTATTTAGACTACGATACATTTTAATCTACCAGAATCAAAGAAACAGAGGTCAATTCGTACTGACGCATGAGCTTTGATGAACAAAGGAGGCCCAGAGAAGCTCAGAGTCAGCGCCACCTGGAGCAAGTCAACTTTAATGACCACCGTGACCGGAATATCATTCTCGTGGCAAATTGAGAAGGATGAAGGTTATTTCACGACGGCGCTCTTAAACTTCCCCCCACCTAATGTCTTGTTCACAGCGCGATAGCTGGTTACAAACTCGTGGAAAACACTCACATCGCTCCCACAAATCTGATCTATTTGCTGTGCTACAGACAGAGCTGCTCTAAATCGCCCATTCATTTGGGCTTGTATTGAGCTGGAATGGCGCTTATTTGTCAGCGAGCACACATTTTGCCATTGATTTAAGAGTCAGGCGTTTTAAATATCAGCCCTTATTCCCCCTTCAATTGCTTTTTGTGCCTGATAACAGCCTGTTTAGGAGCAAAAGGGAGGAGTGAAGCAGCAAAGGAACCGACGGGCAGCTACAGCTGCATCCACTGGCTGGTTGAAATTAAATTAAAGCGATTCTAAAATCATACCTCGACGAAAGGCATGTTTTGTTTTGTTTTGTTTTGTTTTTACGTTGAAATCGTTGAAAGCTTTTATCCATATTGTTTGCTTAGAGCTTGGTGTGTTTTCATTTCGACCATGCTTCTCACCCCTGTGTGGCTCACGCTAGTAAACTGCTTCTGCTTCAGAAACACTCGGGGGATGTTACTACTACTACTGCTACTGTTAGCTGAGAAGGTGGAGCGTCCCACGACCCAAAGGTTTGATGGTTCAGACGTCGCTCCGGGCCAGTCTCTGTCTGACACTTTACCGTCTTTGCCTCTTATGAATGTGAGTGAATGTTTGGTGGTGACGGCCACGTTTCGGTCAGTTCATACATAAATGAAAAGGTATTCTGCATCTGAATCCCATGGAAGCTGTGGCTGCACATGTAGCTGACCACCATATGGTTTGAGTACCTGGGAAAAAAGTATGATAGAAATCAGAAGCATCATTATTATTATTTGTTTATATCATTATCATTGGTTTATTGCTGAACTGTTGGTTGTTTAAATAAGATAAGATAAGAAAAGATAAGTTTTTACTGTCCCACAGTGGGTTAATTTGCAAGGTATACAGTAGGTAGCAGTAGCAGTAAGTAGCACAAGTATGCATAGATATGTCTCGTGCATGAAAATAAATCAAGTTCATGCAATAATACAAATAATACTTACAGGATTTAAGGCATATTAACGCAAATCTGAAACATCCACAATCTGAGATGCACTGCTTCCTCCAATTCCAAATTCTGTTTTACCTTCATCAGAGATTCTGCTTGAAATGGCCCACACCATTTTGCAGCGGATCTTGCAGGCCGCTGTAGTCTCTGGCTAGCATCAATTCCGCTGGCGCGCCTGAACTGTTCCCCGCGTGTTTATTTATGTAAACCTATTAGACTTATCATCCACATCAGTATGAAGCGTATAAGAGAGCAGCCATTAGTTTAACTTCATTACTGCCTTGACTGCGGGACGTCGGACATATCACATGAGTGATTCTCGGCCTGGCAAAACACATTAGGGCACCTGTAACGTACGGCTGTGTTATCGCCGCACAGTCTAATTGTTTGCACCATCGGCGGACGACGGCGTTTGCGCTGATAGAGCTCTAACTCTATTACCGAGCGTGCTGCTCTCCTATATCAAAACCGAGATGTGTATTATACAACAAATTGTGTTAGATAGTCGTGTCAGGAGTGCTGAAAGTCTCTGCAGTCTCTACGCAGCACTTGACAAAAATAATGCACCAGTTCAGCAACAGGGTCAAACATTTTATATCCTATTACACAACAAAGCGCTTGTAAAGCCAATATCATGAAAAGCCTTGACATTTAGGAACCTATAAAACTGTTCAGATGTGGCACAGGTTCATATTTCCAGTGCTGCAGCACTGGAAATATGAACATACTTTTTACATTTCAAATAACATCAGCAAAACTTAATGGAATATAGCTCAATTTATAGTGTCTTTTCTGCATATTAAATTCTTTTGTTCTATTGTTTCTTTAATCCATAACCTTCAGTATTGTGCAACATATCCTATAGAAACTCTATCAAAATATCCATTAGTGAGTTTATATAGTCTGCATTGAATTTCTTTCTTTCTTCTTCTACTTCTTCTTCTTCTTCTTTTTTTAATATTGAGTCTAAAAATTGTAGTGTGAAAGCTGTGTGGCCTGACTGAAAGGTACCAAAGAGAGAAAAATATCCAGTGAGTGGTAGCTGCATGGGGGAAAAATGGCTCAGAATGGGCAAAGGAGACCATAGAAAAGCAATAGTAACTCAAATAATGACTGGTTCCCACCTGGGTATGTAGAATGACTTCCGAAGGTGTAACCAAGTGGCCAAGTATAGTGTTTAAACCTAAAGATCAGACCAAAAGAGCTTGAAGCAAATACAGTTTGATAAAATCAGGAGACATTTTCTTTAGGATAGAAATGGACTTTACAGCACAGTTGTAACACTATTTGTGGCAAAAGCCCAAAAATAACTGTCAGACAACAGGGGAGAAAAATCTTGAAGACAGACAGTTAGCAGGACAGGCAGAAATGGAGAAAAATAGGAAAAGAAAATTACAGTTTGTCAGGTTGTCATCCAGCAGAGCAAACAGGATATAACACAGCATTCACACTCAGCCAGCGTTATTACCCAAACTGAGAAAAACAGCGGGGAGAAGACAGAATAATGCCAAATGCAAATTCCATCACGGGGATATTACCCTTCGTCTCTGAAATATGTATTTGAGACTTTGTAAATGAAAGCCCCCCCAAACACCAAAACAGCCGACAGTGTGAGTGTGGAAGCAAAAATCTTTTTACTTTCGAGGTTGTTTTTGAGTCAGTGCAGAGGATGAAGTAAAGCCGTTCCTTCGCAAGACCCTTTTTTTTTTTTCATGTGAGGCATGAAGAAATTGCAGGAACGATAGATGTCGAATTATGAAAGATATGTTATTTTTTGTCATTGCTTGGGTTGCATTCAATTTTGTTTTCTTCTGTCTGGCGAAGAGACACATCCCGGACGGCACCAAAAATCAATATTGACACTTTTTACATTTACAGTTGTTTCCTGAAGCTTTTCCTCTCCGCTGCCTTGTCGATCAATCCGCACTGACCCCGGGTTTGATGCTCGATTAAAACGACCACCCACGCACAAACACGCACACGTGTTGGCAGATCAATCCAGACGAGATTTCTCTCCAAAAATAAGATCCGTGTCTGCTTCAACCGTGTGTTCACTCCCAGGGTCTCCTAATGCAGGAGCCTGAAGCGAAAAAAAAAATAAAGGAGCAAAACACCAAAAGCAGCAATACAATTAAGAATCGCTTAAGGGGGGGGAAGGGGGAGAGACAGAGAAAGTGCTTGTATCTGTGAATCAAACCATTAAGGAACGAAGCCTCTTTGGCTTTAACTGCACAAGTAGAATCACTGCACTCCTCCTCTTAATTTAGTGGAATTAAATAGTCTTTGAATAATTAGTGTGTGTCCTCGTACTATCGAGAGGCTCCGCCTGCAACAGATAAGCCAACTCCCCCCACCACCTTGTTTGCAAGCAACGCAGATATTTCACTGTGTCTTTGAACGTGAACACGCATGTTGGAGTACGTGGATGTTTTTCCTGAGAGCACATTAGACTCATTACCAAGGCTACGCCACCGCCGCCGCCGTCACTGGGCGATTGGCCACGTGCACACCAAGTGTGCACAGACTGACAGATCAAGAGAGCGTGCGACCGAGTGAGGTAGTGCAATCGTTCCATTTGCACAATAATGAAGTGGGGTCAGAAGTCTTTGACTGTGTTTGCCTCCCATCCAGTTCCGCACATGTTTTAATGGAGTCTGCGCTCCATTATTTTAATGACCCCCGGCTTATTACAGAGGCCTCAATTACCAAGACACAGGCCGGGTTAGCGGAAGGGTGGGGGTGCTCGGAACCGTGTCTGACCGCATTTGTCAGACGATGGAGACGGGGTATTGGCCAGACTGTTCCATTCAAAACGGTCTGGGTCACAGGTGGGCTGGTCATTTTTGTAAAAGTTAAACAGATCTGCTCAACAGTTAAAGTACAAAGAGTTTCTAACGTTTGATTTTGTATTGCGTCACAAAACGACTCTTTCCTGCAGGCTTTTAGCTGGGTTCACTCTGGCCACGAGCAATGAGTGGCTGTTAAATGCCCAGTGTGTAAAATGTCTTTTCTTTTTTTCTCGTTGCATTAAATGGAGTAGAAATAAATGTTTAAAGCATTAGAGTTTCACTAAAAACAAAACTTCCCTTTGTTGATATCAGTCATTTGCGCTCACATTAAGAGCAGATCAGCTCGTAAAGAGGCGGCCATATTGCACCATCAAGTGTATCGTCCGGGATATGGACCTCCTGCGGTCTGACTTCACTGGTAGAATAGGAAAACATGTGACATCAGACAACAGGGATTAACATCAGGGTCGCTATGCACTGATTGAATTTGGTAATGACAATTTGCACAGTGAGCTGAAAGTAAGCCACTCTCCGCAGGAGATGGCTTTGATTGCAATTTACTGTTTGGCAGCATGAATAACAAGGTGGCATCATGCTACTCATGTCACATCTAACATGCAGGTGTCAATTTGCGTGCAGTATACTTTTATCCCACAAGATGCTACTAAATGTCTACACACTGGACCTTTAAAATAGCTTTTGGGATTATTAAACGTGTCTAAGAGGTTAAAACAATGAAAAGGAATTTTAAGCAAATACAACAAAGTTTCCCCCCCAAATTGTGCTGAACTTTAAGGGCAACTGATTATACAGTTGTAATTATTTCATCTGACTTTACAACTTTCCCATCTTTGCTCCCATTACAGCGATTACATTACAGGATCAATCAGTCATTTCGGAAAAACAGCAGAATCCATTTCACAAAGTAATTTTTTGGACACGGAACGCTCTGGCCACCCTGGCTCTCGAAGGTAGGTCTTTCTTCATGCTTATTGCTATTCATGTTGTCCGCTGGCAACTGCTCCTTAATTATTCAGCTGAATAAATTACCTATAAAGCAGAAAGTGGAGTCATGGCGTGCCAGGAGGGAGCAGGCCTGTCAGCTTCAAAGGGCCCGTGGGCTTCCCTCCACTTAACACCGGTCACCGCCAGGTATGTAGTGTTTGTGTAGGATCTCATAAACCCAGCTTAAATGTCAGAGGGCAGAGAGCTCCCGAGTGAGGGGCCTCAATATTGAATAGAGCTCACATTTAAATCAGCCCAGGCGGCTTTGGAGACCTTTATTGGAATTAGATGAGTGGAGATCGAGGACAGAGTCAACACCGTGCCACTCCTAAGATGAGCAGGAATTTCTGTCATTTAAATATCATGATGAGCAACATGATCTGAGTCGCTGTCATGTCTTTCCGTCAACTCAACTTCACTCTAATTTACCCCATCAACACAAGTGACCAGTGCACCATGTATCAACTACAGCCACTGAAACATACAAAGAAAATATTGTGATCCCACTTTTTTCCATTTCCAATGAGATCCTGGTTATGGATTCTATGCCCGCTGTTGAAACAGGAATAACTGGTTGAGACACAAGCGGCTGTTTTCTCTCTTCTATGCACTGCCGCCTTGTGACCAACCAAGGGATGTTACATTAATTATAGTTTGGTTTAGGCATAAAACAACGAATGTTTTACATGAATTGGAGTTCCCTTTGGAAAAAATAATACTCTGAACGGCATTCCAACATTCAATGAAATAATAAAAAACATCACAAATGTGATAATACACTTTGTGTGCGTCACACCAGGATGCAATTTTTCTACGGAATTTAGAAATGCATGGTATACACTGAGCAAGACAGCTGTGTAGATTCTGAGGGCGTGAATTGTCTTTTATTGTCTGATTTGACAGACAGAAGATTCAACCAATCAACTTTAAACCTCTTCAGTGTTCTATCATAGTGTACGACATGATACAATGCCACACGGCACGATACAACACCACGCAACATGATGGGATGCCATTCAAGAGGATCCAATACCCTTACACTGCTATTGTACCCATGGGAAAACTTGTCATAGACTGAGAGAGCTGCACATAATTCCTGTTTCCACAGAAGCACAGAATATAGCGATGGCACAAACACGTCCTCATAAATGCAGGGGATTGTCTGTCAAAGCAAATATTGCACATTAAAAAGTAATAATGTAAAAATATGCAACAAATGAAAAGTGTAAAAAAAAAAAGATCCTCTTTAAAAAGGTAATTAAGGTAAGCACAAATGAGTCTTCTTAATGTTTGGAGGCACTTTGTTGTCTTCCAGAATATAAAAAGGTGCATATCTATCTATCTATCTATCTATCTATCTATCTATCTATCTATATGGCCAACGGTCTATATCCTACGTACTCCAGATTTACAGCCATTTATGTTAATTCAAGGCCGAGACTGCTGGTTTGATTGCTTCTTCAATGTGGCCGTGAACTTGTGGATTGTGCGAGTCTCTTGATGTGTTGTTTTTCCTGCGAGCGTTCTACACACCTGCACACTGACCTCACACGTCGCGCGCCGCTTTCCCGGGAACAGACACATAAAGCAAAACTCCGCGGAAGCTCACAGGACTGTGAGCAGGAAAATGGAATGACCCTCGGTTCGACTCTCGGCGACTCGTGTCAAGGTGCTGTTGAGCAACATGCTGATCCAGGTCTCGCTGCTCCACTGAAGCTGTCATGTGTCACAGAAACAAGATATTACGTGGCCGCTGTTGCCAACCTCCAGGCGTGAACGTGTGCTGGTGATCCAATGAGTGTGAAGCAGGTGGTTGCTGAGAAACAGCGAGCGTGCCCAACAAAGATGCATGGTCAGATGAAGGACATCGCAGAAGGAGATCTTCTGCTCTCTACTGAGACTAAATATCAAACCTTTCAATTTTTTGCCTGCTTTTTGGATATTGTTTATTTTTTCCCCCGCCAACTCACCTCTTCTGAAAGGTGTCATCGTGTGCAAGCTGTCTAACACTGAGTCTTGGAGAGATATATTTGTAACTATTTATTCGTTGCTCCACCGTCTCAGGTTCACTTTTGTTCTGCTCTTGAACAATGACTTGTTAGTTGACAGTAGCGTGCGTCGAGTGTCTGCGGTGTGACAATGAGAGCTCGACGCGACTCGCTAATGTCACATAAATGCCACCTCAGGCTCCCGCTAGTGCTGTAGCTGTCACTCTGACTCACTGCACAATGCATCAGACTCCGCTGACAAGTAAATTACACAATAATATCGCACCAACGGGAGCCTAGATCATTTAGCTTCAGGGGTCTCCAGCACGAGTTGTAAAGAGGTTTTTAAAGGCTGTGTGTTACACCCATACTCAGATTTTTATTTCCCATCGTTGAACCCGGCAAATCAGCAGGTCAATTATCCAGAAAAGTCGTCATATCTCCAGGAAACAGAAAGTTTGGTCCTCTGTTTACAGCCTCCAGGACACAACCAGGAGGTGATGTCACTAACATGGGAGAGGTCTCTGAGATATCACGGCCTTTAGCGACACATCAAAGCCCCCCAAATATTTCAAAACTGATTTCAGGGCTGATTGGGTATTTTAGCAGGCACTGTGAGGGAGCAAAAAGAGTTTATTGACAGAATGGAGAGCATCATAAAGGGGAAGAGAATTGAATTTTACAAAAGAGAATCCAGCTTTTCTGCTTTGCAGGATGAGTCCCATGAGAGTGAGTCTTTTTTAAAGGTGTCCTAGCCAGGAAAGGCAGCGGCAACAGTAAGAGCTGCAAAATCTACAAAAAAGAAATGAAAAGAAAAACAGAGAAAAAAGTTAACAAAAAATATCACAATTTTCACACAGAAGTGAAAACTGTGTCCCTATTGATAAACAAAACGAAGCAAGGTTTCCAAATGCAAATCTTTTAAAACAGATGGATATGAATATGTTTCTGTTTGAAAAACTTTTCTCACTGCTTTTCACTTTTCTACCCACCGTCATCCAACCACTGCTCCCCCACCATCCAATTTCCTGTTGGGTCCGTAATTAAAATGTTTATTCCAAATAAGTAATTACCTTTCAGCATATCGGTATAAAGTAGGTAGTAAGGGGTATGATGTCATGGATGTCATGAAAGAGGATATGGAAATAATTAGTGAGGAAGCAGTGGACAGGGGTTAGATGGAAGCAGGTGTTTTCCTTGGCCTCTATGAACCTAAAAGTGTGAATCAAACAGCCAGCGAAGAAAAATCTTGAGTATATTGAGGTTACTTCTGTCGAAGTGTTTATTTTTATTTATTGATTTAATTTTTATTATTCACGCTGTTCAAATGAAGCGTCAGTCAGCAGCTAAAATGACTTTAATAAAAAAAATTACAAGTGATTGGTACTTTCATTATAAAATTGTAATATTCCACGTTGATCAGATCATCCACTCCCATGTCTTCCTCATACCAAGAGTAAGGTACAAAAAAAGCTTTCAAAACACAAACAATCATTGCATGTCTAATGTAAAACATACTGTACAAGCTTTGTCCTATTGAACGGAGGCTTCGATTCCTGAGAGCTTTAGGAGACGTGAGTGGGGACAACTGAGAGGTAAAATTCCTGCAGCATGACTGTGACAAATGTCATGTCTGTGATTGTGTGACAAAGGCACAATGCTGAGCTTACATGCAAATACTTCCACAAGTCACTCGCCTCATTACCTCATTGGCAACGATTTGTTTCAATTCACCACCTTCTCACCACAGACCTGTAAGCGTGTCATCAGTATGCGGCCGTATACACTCATGGCCACCCCACCACCACCCTCTGCTATCATGTTCTCAGTTAAAGCCATTTGCCTTCACAGGTGCGATTACAGTGTTTATTGCACATCAGCCAACACAAAGCAGAGAATTTGGAGCAGGAAGCAGGAAGCAGGAAGCAGGAAGCAATAGGCACAGCAACACGGCGCTAATCTGCCAGCCATGCGAGACCATGGGGCAGGGTTTGGTAATGTGATTTAGATGAGTTTCCCACGCTGGCGTGTCACAGCCGTCTCCCCTCAGTGCTCCGGCGACAGTCCCTCATTACACAGTGAGCCACCATCGGCTGTATCTGCAACAGGCATTTTGGTTTTTGACACAGGGACACCCATTTTTTCACCCCTCTCTCTGTTGAAATGACAGAAAGGAATAGGTGAAGGAAAAAAAAGATTCACACTTCAGTGCAATTGAGGTTTTTTTCTGTTCTCGTTCCTTCTTATTACTGTGGCTGATGAATAAGGAGAAACAGGATGCTGATCACAATTCCTGTCTCTGCGTCTAAAAAATGGTGAATAGTACAATTTTGTTTGTAGGTAAGAAAAAAGAAGAAAAAAACAACTTTTTTTTCATAAAAACTAATTTTAATAAGGTTTATAACAAGGACAACTAACTTTGTCACATGTTCCCACCTTTAAAAAACAAACAAACAAAACAGGAGAGGATAAAAAAAAAAGAGAAAATAGAGCATGGCGATGAGTGGCAAGTTTGTAAACATGTGCGTGTTTGTGTGCTTTGTTCAGAAAGTAGCTGTTCCTGTTCTAACCTCACCTTGCCTCAGGGTTGGACATCAAGGCTGCATTTGCAGGCTGCAAATAATAGGAAGGCTCCTTCCCCGCTTTCTTTCCCACAGCCTTCTCCCTGCAGTGGGGTTGAGAGAACAATGCCATACTTATCTCCAGCAGAAAATGCCGGCGCTGAAGCATGAATCTCAGGCAGCCTCAGTCTGTTGTGTATATTTTTCCAGGTTAAAAGCCCACTGAGACAGATTCAGTAGAATGTAATCTTGGTTTTCTGATGTCCCATTCGGTCTCACATCTCGTTTTTGCCTCCTGTGACTCTGAGCAGATCCGAGTTCTGTGCTACTGCAGTGACATGGTGTATATGGCCACCACCTTACAAGTGGACTTGCTCTGTATGCTCATTGGCAAAACCAATTCTTTATTTCTAGTGACTTAGTCTGACCTGAAATGTAAAGAAATATGTTTCCATCCCATGTCATGCCATGTAGATCTCTTTAAATGTCACACAGTGGACCTTCAAATATAGTGTGATGATCTTGAGAGTAAAACCACAACTGCTGTTCAGCCAAGTTTTCACAACCGTAGAGCGAGGTTGTCCCAAAACCTGTGCAAATCTCTGAATGGAACAGCATCAAACCAAACACCTAATGAGTTTGATGAACTGCAAGCTTTTTGTTGGACTCCCTGCCAGACATCATCAGACACAAATATAAAGCATTTAGACCAAAGAGGACTTTGGGAAGTCAGAACAAGGGCAAATTTCTTCATTCCACGCCCCTGTGGTGTTCTTCCACTCTAGTCTCAATCAGAGAGCGTGGTTATCTCCACCAACCAATTATTTGATTAGACGAGGAGAAGGTTTAAGTCATTGAGGCCATTTCATAATAAGGGGAGTATATTATATGATACGGCAGATCTAGCAAATACCACAGAGCTAAGCCCCACTATGAGGGGATATAGCCTAATCTGAAGAGCTTCCGAGTAATTTCAACCTCACAGAAACACAGGACATGGACACGCGCATGCACGCGTATGCCCATCGCTCAACATCCACTTTGAGGTCCTCTTCACGAGAACTTTGCCAATGCAAATGGGTTGTTTTTTCAAACTGAATGAGTGGAGTTTGAGACTGATTTTATTTCACCGCTAAAGACATGGATAAAGCTGCTGCAGGAATGAAAAGCCAGCGATTCATCTGATTCTGCTGGTACATTATCTGTTTCTTCATCTTACTGAGCTGCTACAAGGAACACAGAGGAGAGGTGTGGCATTACACAAGTTGTCCCAAATCAGCAAATTACTGGTCCATTTCCACCAAAAGTTTGTTTTTCCTCACCTCGTTTGTGGGTTTAAGGTGGAGATAAAGAGTGTTGCATCTGTACAGAATCTAAAAAGCCCTCTGAAATTTATATTTGTAGTCTTAAAATTAAATTTGATTGATAAAACATTTGCATCTCCATCATTGAGAGCACTTCCAATGACTTCCAGTCATTTTCATATTAATTTGAACTTTCTGACCCAAAGTCTAACTCTGACCTTAATCTAACACCAATGTATACCATTACTATAAGCTTAAACCTTCACATTTAAAATGTACTGGCCAAAATGTGCACATTTTATGGAAATACCCTCACTCTAAATGGCTAAAAATGAAAAATTGTAAGATATTGGCATTACACATACCATTTAAATTGTCACCTTTACAATCCAAACAATGTGATTTACTTGCCTTGGCCTAAAAAATGGTCATTGTTAAACACATCGTATGAAAGTAAATGCACTGTTGGAAAGTAGGAGTTTTTGAGACAATACATAATGTATTTTAACTGGATGTTTTGAAGGTGACCATGCACCATCAGAGCGATGTTGTACTTCTTTGAACATGGAGGACAGAAAGAGTTTGCCATAAAAAAACATCTTACAAAAACATTTTCAGGCTCATAACTTCCTTTCATGGCAAAGAACATGATGCAACCAAAAGGCAACCGATCCACACAGGGTATTGATTTCCTCCTGAAACAGGATGGGTTCTCACAGTTAGATGTTGGCATTAATATTGAGAGGAGAGGAGATTGTTGGACCACTGATGTTCAAAGGGAACACCGAAGACAGGCCCCTTGTAGTAACTTTTCTCTCTCAACATTCGGAGGAGTGAGGAACAGATACCGCTGTGTCGCCGCCATAGTCACCGCATGTGTGTTTTGTGAAGTCACCTTTTGATGACATGACAAAATCAGGAATCCCTGTATGTAAAACAATCTGGAACTCTTTCAAATGAATCACTACTTTCCTGCATCTTCATGTAAGAGAGATTTTCTGCAAAGGACACCTTTCTGTCTAGCACCTTGACGCTGCCATGGCAGTGTGAATAGTAGGTGAGAACTTTAAATTGGTGTACTGCTGCAGTCGCTGAACCCTCCTGTATCCAGATGTCGCTTACAGCATACCCCGGTATCAAAAACTTGTCAAAATCCAAGAAAATCTGGCCTGTTTGTAGGTCAGATTTTTCTAACACTGAAATTTTGTCTTGGTCTTTATAACTCCAGTCTTGGGAGTGCCATGGTCTCAACAGACTTGACTACATCACTAGCCAGCGGTGGCAGTGGCCACCAGCGTCATGGCGTTTTTGTTGTTTTCTGACAAAAACTCTTGTCCCACCCCAGAAAATGAAAAACCTGTCTTTTACATCTGCAATGTGTTTCTTGTCTTGTCCCGTTTTGCTACACAGATGTGTGACTTTGAGTTCACATTTTCCCGGCCTGAAAAATAGTATGCAGTAAACAAATCAAAAAAGGGCATAACATCACACCATCACACACACCACCATTGATACAGCAGTCGTGTTGCCTTTCGTCCAAATCTTGAGAGGACCTCAGCAATAATTCCTGTTGACGTTGCTCACGTGCACTAAAGGCTCAGAAGGCCTTTCGATGCGGGCAAATATTGTTTGACTGTCACAGAATAATGAAATGGGTATTTATGCAACCTAGCGCACAGTTCAAACTTGAGCAAAGCTCGTCGACAGACGGAATCAGTAATCAGTCAACAACTCAGGCCCGTAGGGGACGGCACTGCGCTAATGAATTTAGAAGGGCGGAGGAGATATCCAAAAAGGAGGCAACAAAGACAGAGCCCACCAGCTGTAACTCATTTCACTACAGGTTTTTCCGTCTCTCTCTCTCTCTCCCTTTCTCCACTCTTTGAAAACATTGCCGAAACAAAGGATCACAAGACGCGATACAGAGGGTCCTCCGAGAGCTCCGCGGAGCTTAACAGCAAAACGGGAGGAAGTTATTTTCAGAGAGGACTTTTTTTTTTTTTTTCTTTAGTGTGATGTTTTCAGCAACATCATTTTCCGGGCGAAAAGGAAATTAACTAAATGCGCCAGCAGCTGAGCACGGAAATGCAGGGACAAAGGAAGTTTCTTCAACAAACTCTGGCATCACATTCTCATCACCGCTACCTGGGGACAACTATGAGCTAATTAATCATCCACTGTAACAATACGCACCACAGCACACACTCACACCGACTCGCTGTTGGTAATTAATTGTAGGATGGCTCTCGCCATTTTGTTCCATTATCTAACTGTTATTGTTAGCCAATACAAGGTCAAAAAAGAATCAACAACACACTAGAATATTGCAGAAGAAGGCTGGACGGTCGCACAAGCTTAACTTTTATGTGTTGGACTGAAAAACTTTCATCAGAAATTCTAGTGAGCTAAATTTGAGTGTCATTAGGACACAGCATCACATTCAATCCCAATTAAACAGTCTAACGAAGGCCCAGGAGGAAAACTCACAATGTGCTCAAATCATGAGTTTGCTGCTAATAAGTTGTCAAAATTAGAAAAGGACGATTTTTCAGTCGCTGGCTGTTCTCCCGTTGGCAGAGGCGGCAGGTGAACCAAAATGTGATTTTGAGATTACGGTACATTGTGCTCAGAGTGATCCTGGTAAAATTGCCTCATTATGAGGTTTTATTTTTGACTTTTGATTAGTTCATCTTACCTTTTTGTTTCACACCGTGGAAATGAAGAAATTTGCCTTTTCCAGGAAAAGTCAAACCAAAATGTAAATCATGTTTAGTGATTGCATGTATGTATTCACAGCTTTCATTTTAAAAGTAAAGAGTAGGTCTAAGTTTTCTTGATCATAGCCTCGTGAGCGTGGGATACACAGCGTGGGCACAATGCTGGTCGTAGGTTTTTTTTTTTTTTCAAATACAAATAATTCCACATACTTTAATCTTGTTGCTTTCAGGGGAAAGTTTCTAACAGATATTTTGACTTTAAATGGAAAAAAATAATGTTTAGACATATCCAAAGACATAATACATTATGTGGTTTTACTTGTTGTAAAAAAACACATAATCAGTTCCATTAGCATATGTATCAAATATTTCCATTGGCCCTGAAAGAGGATCTGCTCAGTGTTTTGTTCTGTAATGCTTTACAACACCTTAATTTCCTTCCCTCAGCTGAGTCCATTTCATGCAGACATAACTGAGAATCTTTTAAAGGCCCAGTGTGGAACATTGGAACATTTACAGGGACGTATCACCGTACAATGGAAAATAAATCTGCATTTTATCTACAGAGTTTCACAAAACATAAACTGCTTGAGCTTTCATTTGTTAATAAAAAAACAAAAAAACAAAACACTTCTATTGACATAAGAATCAAAGCCATCTTCAGGGAGGCAGCCTGCATCTCCAAGTATCTGCAGTGGTCCAGAAGGTGGATCTGTCTGGAGTCACGTGATCTTGATCCCAGCTGGTAGTATAAAACTGTGAGATCAAGAAAACAAATAAACAAACAAACAAACAAAAAAAAGGAATTAACTATAATATAGTTTGCAATATGCTCTCCTGCCATAACTTCTAAATCTTACACACTGGGCGAGTTCGAGGCAGTTTCATGTGCCCTCGGTTATAAAGACTGTGAAAACTTTCTCAGTTACGACACAGTTGGCTGATGGACACTGAATTTCCTGAGTCAATTTAAAATTCCTGCAGCTCGGACGGTTTTAGGATATCGTTAAACACACACACATGCACACACACTCACACACACACATGGAAAACAATCTTGCCACCTGCCAAAGTGAAAGTAAGGTGGGATAAATTAACCACCGCAGCATTTGGATGGCGGATTGTGTAATTTCTTTTTCTTGCTGTGCCAAAGCCTTGGTATAAATGCACACTGTATACTAGATGAAATGCCATTTTAACAACATATATTTGTTTTTTGGTGTGTGACGTGTTGTCTGTTCTATCTGGTAAAAGTGGCTCATTAGGTTTTTGAAGCCAGAGGGTTGTGACACAGTGAAGAGCTGCGGCAGGGGCATTGCTGGATCAACTTCTATCTGATGTATTTTCCTCAGACAGCAACCCACCCATCACGCTCTGAGACAGGGCTGACGCCGGTCCTCTTAATAAGGGTTGGGCCAAATACGGTTGACAGTTTGCTCCATGTCAGGAAATTATATGTTGTTCTTTTTTCACTCTGCTTTCAGCAGCAGCCACCTTTGCTTATATTACCAACTCATCTCAGCCTGCTGTCTCTTTAGTTTTGAAAAACCAGTAAAATGTTCTTGAGAAGTCCAGATGACCACGAGAAAAGATGCTAAATTTGCTCATTTATCTTTGCATTTAATGGTGGCAGCATAAAGGCTAATTATGAAATTAGATACTAACATAAACATAATAAGTGCTCTTTGGCCTTTGTGTAATTACAAACTTCTTCAGCACTAATTATGTGTATATTGACAATGAAAATTAACTAGTGTTTGAAAAATGAAAACCTTTTCATTTCTTTCGGCATCTTGTCTGACATTGAAACACATTGACAGGCATTGGTGGATGCTGATGTATGAAGTCATTATCACCGTCTATGTCAAGCATCAACTATACCCCCAGAAGCTTTAGTTGCTATATAATCCTTGTAAAATTGCTGCCATAAGTGGGTGACTGCTATGTGATTTGATTTGAAGACTTACAAATACATTGTCACAGTGATTTTCTTCAAGAGTAGAATTTGACTGTGACATGATTACTGGGAGATTAGCGAAAATGCATGTGAAACATTGTTAAGTGCGCCAGTTTGGGACAGCTTGCTTCAAATTACACTGTACACTGTGCAGAGCTGTGCACTACAGATGGCAGGCTGACAGAGTGGCCACCTGGGAAAATCTTTTTTTAATGACACAACATGCTGATTGGATTTTGTTTAAAAGTCTTTTTCCAGATTCTCCCCAGGGTGCGCTGGTATCGGGGCTCAGATAGAGAGCAGGAAACGGGACAAGCGGTTGCATCTGCTTCCCAGTGAGTGTGGTCCAACGTGTCCTCATTCCATGTCCCTGTATTTCTTCAGACTCTGATTTTAACTACTAAATGCTTCTGTGGTCTGCAAGTGTAGACATGGACCATGTTT
Source organism: Thamnaconus septentrionalis (assembly GCA_009823395.1). Lineage (NCBI taxonomy): Eukaryota > Metazoa > Chordata > Actinopteri > Tetraodontiformes > Monacanthidae > Thamnaconus > Thamnaconus septentrionalis. The sequence continues at coordinate 3,919,887 of CM020505.1, read as the reverse complement.
TACAAAACTGTCTGTTTTTTTGTTTGTTTTTCTGTGTGTGTGTTGACATTCTTGTTTGTTGGAGACATAACGTGATTTTGACAATACATCTGCTTGTGAATCTACTGGCACCCAAGAACATGCCATCATTTCGTCAAACTTGTGAAAATAATGACTTCTTTTAATGCCACGTTTGAATTATTTTATTTCTTTCCTCCTAATTCTGTCCCAGGACGCTGTACATGTGCATTAACCCCAATGTTGTGACTGCTATGTTATTTTGGACAGGGTTCTCCTCTGCACTCTGTGCTCTGGCTTCAGACACAGCGGGGGCCTCTCACTGACTTGGCTGTGTTCAAACCTCTGGGACAGTATTGTCCAGATGCTCCTCTCTAAAACCAGGAGGTTTTCCAGCCAAACGGAACTCGCTGCTCTAATTTCGCACCGCAATTGTGCCACTACACGTTTTTGAGCAGTAAACCGGTCACAGGGCCGTGGTGCATAGTTTTTATTATTATATTCATACTTTCAACATATAAAACTGAACTCCACCAAACTACTGTTACTCTTAACACATAGACGCAATTGTTATACCTCTTCAATCTTTCACTTTCTTCTCTCCAGTTTCAGAACCACTCAGACAACCTCCAATTTAGCAGACCGGCAACTAGCCGCAAAGAAAAGCACTTGTTGATGAGAACACTTGAACACTAAGCAGCAAAACAGATATTTCCCTGAAGAGTTGCCAGTGCTACTTTATGCTCCAGCTACACATAGTTTATTGAATTTGTTGGGAACAGTGCAGCTCTCCCAGCAGAGAACCACTGAAGCAGGAGATCTGCCCCAAAAACTGCTGCACTGCACCAGATACTCTTAAAGAGTCATCTGGGGATGGAAACGATAAACAATAACAAGAGAAATTAGCGGTAAGGACTTTAATTTAGAATATATTAACACATTTCTCCAGAGTAATAAACAGTAATTGGTCAATAGAAAATATTGCTGGAAGAAGAAGAAGAGGATGATGATGATGAAAAAGACAAAATAAAAACAAAATCCCCACTGAAGGATCTACACAACACTTTAGGTTCACACAAAAGATTCACGTAGGTTTTGTAACGTAAATGTGATCAGTGTTCTAATGCTGACGCTCCTACAAGCACACCCTGGCGACCAAGAGAAGAGTTTGTATATATTTCCAAGCCACATGGTCTGTGTTTGTTTAATCAGCTGTGGCATCAGCCTCACATGACCAGTGGAACATAGTGTGGTTGGCATGTTCTAAAACTGTTCGCTCTGGTTTCCACATGTTTAATCTCAGATTTGCACCTCATAGTTGTCATCCAAACTTGACCTGTTAAATATGGGGAATTATATATATATATATATATATATATATATATACATATATATATAATTGTTGATTCGTTTTCACTTGTCTTCTCTTCTGATTTGTATACAGTGAACAAAAGTAAAGATACATACAGAAAAAAAGAACATTAACTATTCAGTAGATTTTTTTTAAATTAAAAAATGAGGTGAAAGAGGTTCACTTCTAGTCTCCTCAGTCTAGTGAAGAACTTGCCCACACTTGTATCTGTGACTCCAGGCTGTCACATCCATCAGAGACACTCTCTCCCTTCCAATTTCCGGTCCTGCGTCCACCTCTCCCTGCTGCTCCTTGGATTTCGCCTTCGCCTGCTCCATAAATATGCAACATGCAGACTAATAATTCACACTCACAATTTGCCACTCCCCAACATTTCTGCACCTCGACGTTGGCATTCTTTATCTCTTCTGGCGTCCTTTATTTCCAGCCAGCCGCCTCCCACCACTTATCAGCTCGGCACACGGGTCACCACATCTGCGATTTAGCTGTTAGGAGGTTGTTTCACCATTCTGCGGTGCTAAAATGTTATTTTACCTTTACTGCATTTGGACGGGTGAGAGGCCTTATCTCGTCCTGATAGAGGGGCCTCAGCTTGTTGACGGGGATGTTCACTATCGTCTGATCGGATGTGGCTGTTCAAGTGTCCTTGAGCCAGACCCCCGAGAACACGTGCATGCTAACATTCTACAAATCTAAAATTCTACAATTTCATTTTTGCAGATGCTTTAATCCAAAGCGACGTCCAACATAAACACAAACAGAAACTGGACAGGTGAGTGCATGAATACATTTTAATCATGTTTAATGGGCAGGTGTTGATTAAGCCTTATCACTAAAGAGGGAGGCAGTCGTGCTTAATACCACTGCTGACCCAACGGAAGGCATAAGACCACCGGTGCAGAGCCAGGATCATTGCGCGGCCTGCCAGTCACGCCCACTAGTGATCAGACAAATCGGACGCAAACTCAATGAACCGTCATGTTAATTAGACGTGTTACTTTCCGCCGTACAATTAGTGCACGGTTTTGACTCAGTGTCTTATTTGGTGTGAAAAACTAATTAGAACAGCGGTGAAGCAGAGTGACACTCAAGGGCTAGGAGTCCCGGTGCTGTGCTTCTTCTTCTGAAGCAAATTTAAAGCTCACCGAAACAATGCCAGCCATTCACTGCATCGACAAGTTTTATTATGAATGGAGAGCAATTCAGAGTATACAAACCAGATGAGCAACAAAATGAGCAAATGAAACACCCTGAAGGAGGGAGCATGGCTGGAGATGAACAATCGCTTCTGCTGGCCTTCGGCTTTTGTCCGTTTTGTTTTGGTCTGCTGGTCACAGGCAGGACATTTACACTCACGTCTCGCACATAAATCATGTCTCATGGCCGAATGGACGGACTAAAAACGTGGAAAGCCACGCACAATCTTACAAGGTCAACCTTTGGCAGAAACTGTCCCAATCTTAACGCAACTCTCAGGAGAAGAGGGCATCCGCTTCCCCCCTCGATGGCTGATTGTCTTTAAAGACTTCAGTATAAATAATAATTGTGCTTTAGCAGTTTTAAAGTTGAACCATTTACCGAAATACTACTCTTCATAAACGGGTGAGTCAGGTGGTTGATGACATTTGTTCAAACACTGTGGCGGGGAAGGGTGATGCCAAAACCATAGCCTCCCTGTCAGGCTGGATTAGGTGGGAAGGAGGCGCGCGAACAAATGCCACTGTCACTCTCTCCCGCTCGCTGGCTTCTTGCGTCGCTCTCTGTCGGAGAGATGATATCTGGCACAGGTTACCGCGCGTCGGGGGCTCTCCGCTTTTGATGCTTGTACAAACTGTGCGGCTGAGACAACAGCCTCCAAATGCTTTGATGCAATTAGCCAACAGAGTGTGAAGCAGAAAACCTTTGTAGCTTTTTATGCGCCGCGTGAAAAACAGTGTCAACACAAAAGGACGCGGAGATCAGTCGACGGGAGATGAGGCTCTTTGTCGACTCTCATCATCCAGTGTGTGTGTGTGTGTGTGTGTGTGTGTGTGTGTGTGTGTGGCAGGCTGAGAGTGAGTCTAACATTGTCGTAGCTGGGGACGGAGCTGACGGTGGGGGCTACGGTGGCGCACTGTGATCTGGGGTTGGTGAAGGGCATCGTCATACAAAGCCAGCGAATGGATTTTCTTCCCATTTTAAAAAACGTTGAATACAATAGAAAGGTCAGGCAGTGACGGACTGATGGATAAGGATAAAATATAAAGAGCCACAAGGGTAGTGCCATTTGAATTTAATTTTACAAAAACTACTGGAAATGACAGGGAATTTCGCCAGGCGGTTTGATGTGCTGCCTGCAGTCCAGATCAGTAAAACGACATCGGCTGTAGCATCTTGCAATGGAAATAAGATGCTACAATAAGTTGTCTACCTGAGTTACAATGGGGAAAGAAGGAAGATGGTTTCCTGAGGCAATCACATAATAATGGCCTATGACTGGTTGATTAGGAATCTGTGGTGGTCGAGTGGTTGAACAGGTGTACCTAATACTGTGGCAGCTGAATCTACAAAACATATCTTAAACCCTGATGCATCAATATAGAACCATGTTAGCTTTCTTGCCAGCAATGGACAGGGCTGGCAAGAAAGCTCATACAGCACCGCAACTCAAGCAGCCCAGTCCGTCCGGTTAGCTGTTAACTAGCTGGACAATCTTTAAGTAACAATTACACTTCTGAATACATTGTTGCCAACACGTTCCAAAAATTGGAGCTAAAGGGCTTCTTGGCAAATAACATCCAACATGACATTTCCTTCAAGAATTGTAAGATTTGGTTGCGTAAGGCTCTCATCGCAAAATCTTTAATGAGTCGTGGCCAAAATTCAATGAACCCATAGACAAGGATTACACTTTCAGAGTGAGACGTCTGAAAAAAAAAGAAAGTAGCACGGTGACCAGTTGACCCCTCTCTTTGATGGAGCCTCTGTAGCCGTCTGACTACTGTTGCATAAGTTGGCCTCAGTTTGCCTCTGCTGGGACTTCCTCCTCATCTAATTTGCAAGTTAAAAACACAGAGAAATGCCAACAGCGGCACTGAAGAGATGGATGGAGTTGGAAGGAAAGGAAAGGGAAGAAAGAGTGGTGAGAAGAAAGTGGAGTGAGAGTTCTTCTAAAGGACGGGAGCGGGCACGGCAGCGAACAGGACAGAGTGGGGATCAGGCTGGAGAGAGAGAGAGAGAGGAGAGAGAGAGAGAGAGAGAGAGAGAGAGAGAGAGAGAGCGAGAGAGAGGCCAAAGAGCAGAGAGGGATAAAGAAAAGACACAGTAAGCAGTAAGCAGCAAGTGGAAAACAGCGGGGCCAGAGTGTTTGGCAAGCTAATTCCCAGATATCGACGCTGCTTTGATTAGTGACTAGAGGGATCCTTTTAATGAGAGGCATTCTTTAATCAAACCCCAGCATAGCACAGCCCACCAAGATATCTCTGGCAAGCAGGGCTGGGGGCTGGACTGAACAAGGGTTTCTTCTTCTTTATTTTCTCTCCCCCTTCTCAGACTTTCTCTGTTGAACAAGTCAACAAATTCTTATCCCGCAAGTTCTCCCTCAAACCGAGACTGTAATCTCACAAAGCCATCCAGGAAATGTCTTGTCGTCTCTAGACCTTCGCTGTGGGGGCTCAAGGAGCTGTGCATCAATGCCTTGCTCGCCGCTTTTTGGCAATAATGGGGCATTAAATTGAGGAATGGTCTCTAATATACTGTCAGCCCTTTTTTTTTCCTCCCATGCATGTGTGTGTGTGTGTGTGTTTGTTTGTTTGTTTTTGAGTTTCTCCAGGGGGGGAAGAAAAGATTTGTCCGACTCAGTGAGTGGCTCGTTTTTGTTGGAGAGGAGAGAACCAGACTGCCGTGTGGCAGAACACAACACCTGGGGTGGTGGTGGTGGTGGTGGAGGGAGGGGAGGGGGGAGTTGCAGGAAATGGGAGAGAACGTCGCTGGTGAAAAAATAAAGGGGGGGGCCTTGAGGGAGCGACGGTTGGAGGTGTATACAGTGGCTGGAAATGTGCTCTGCTGGTCTAGCTGGGGAGGGTTTTCTGGTCTCCAGTGCGCTCATTAGGAGGTGGGGACAGTCTCACGGAACTCTTCCCCTCCCACGAGACTGAGAGGAACTAATTAGGGGCCTGTCCTCCTTCCTGACACATCCACGTCCCCCCCGATGCACCACACCTCGCTCATGTGGAAGACGATCGTCAGGCAACGGCAAAACAATATAAATGCTGGAAGATGAAACTCAGAGAGCTCACTTTCCTGCATTTTAGAACAAGGATTTGCTTGATGTAAACAGTTCATGTTTTATTTGAACAACTTTTTCACTTTTAAAACAATTTTTTCACCATTGGGGGAACTTTTAAAAGACAGCTTTTGGTAAACAGTTGTCCTACGTGTTTATTCGAGTGACACTTGATTCAGATTTTTCAAAACAGCACATTGTTCAGCAACGACAGTCATTGGCTAGGTATGAACGATTCTGTGACCTCAAATACTTTTGACGAGAAGATCACATTTTCACAACCACTTGAGCGCTGATCTTTTAACTTTTCATATTGTTGAAATAAAACATTTGGAGGCCAAAATGTTAAAATACAATAAAGTACACTGACACGCCGATGTATTTACACTATCTGTCAAATAAAACTATGCCAACTTGTGAAATAGCAGTGGGTTCCATATCTGTGATGATGATGAATGATCTTCCATGAAAGATGCTCAATAAGGGCAAGGATTGTTCATTCATCTCTTCAGTACACCTCGTTTTTTTTTGTTTAATTTTCAAAAGAGAGAATTCTCACATAAACATTCCTCAAAGTAACAAACAACTAAAGAATTCCCTAAATGGTTGATTTCATTTTAAATTCTGTTCAGGTCTCATAAAATTGATATTTATATGAAGCCGTATTTACTCCATTAGGGTTCTAACCTTTGCAAAGACAAAATTAAAGTGGGTTTTAGTCACTCTTTCCTCTAAGGACCAGTTCATAATTAGGACGTGGTAAAAAAATTGATTCACCGTGTTTGGCAAAACAGTAATTTCTTTTTTTTTTTTATCAAACAAACAGGCTTTATGCCTATATCTAAATTAAAAAAAAACAAAACAAAAACACTTGAGCTGAGATTTTTTTTGCTGCTGCCATACTGTGCTCGTCCTGTGAAGTTTGTTATCCTTGAAGAGAAAACTGCCTCAATCTCTTCTGGCGCTGCAAAATCTTCTTCAAATTCCCCCTCTCTCTGCCTCGCCACCCCTCTTCATCTGAAATATCCATTTTCTTCTAACAAGGGAGGAACTCTTGTTAATTCTGCCTTGAAATTCTGGTCAATACTCCGGCGCAGTGTTAGGATATTTGATTAAATCTCAATATGCTCCCCTCTCTCTTGCTTCCACTTCAGGAAACGATTTTGCTCGGGGACGTTTGTGTGCGTGTGTGCGTGTGTGGTGCGTGTTGTTAGAAATGAACTGCTTCTGCCTTTTTCTTATTGATTGTGGAACCGGACTGCACATTCACCACGGAGCGTCTCTTACGGCTTCCTCTCCGGCCGCGACGCTGATGAATCAAAAGCTGTGACTGGAGGACAGCAAAGCTTGTTAGCGCCGCTTTCCAGGGAACTTCTCCCTCAAAACCTCCGACAGGCCGGCGCTGATCGATAGCCGTCTCCGTCTGCCCGTCTCTGCTTGTAGCCTGTGACTAAACTAAGTGTCGCAGTCCTTCAAAATAAATGGCCTTAATCGGCCTGAGCTCTGTAGGGAGGCTGCAGACGTGAGGCGACGCTGACAGAGACTGACGTGTTGACATATGTTTTTTGTTTTTTTTGTTCACAGAGTGATATCGCCACTCCTCTCACTGTTGTTGTTTCATTTGAGAAGTGCACAATGGGGAAGAGCGTAACGCACACGGCAAATATGTAAGTACAGCGTTTGCGGACAGCTGGGATGTCTGTTGTTGATGCTGTTTAGTTGGCTTTGTCCTTCAGAATAACTTTGGAATATGAAAAATAACATACTGACAAGCAGATGATTTTTTTTTACACCCACGCCAGTCAGTCACATAAAGAATTCTAAACAAAAAAGTCCTCAAGGCAATTTGAAACTACTTTTGGATCATTTTTCAGTGGTTGGTGCTGAAATTCACTGAATTTACACTCCAGGCCACTGTTTTCTTGACACGATCGTGGTTAATGGGTCACGCTCTTCAATGGAATTCTGCTCAAGAAGAGTCGAGGCTGAGCTGTGATACATATTTAATAGCTGCTTAATCAGATTTGAGCAGTAATCTCAAACAAGGCAGCATCCTGATAAGACGGTTGATGTGACTGGGTCTCAACAGAGACGGGGGGAAAAGAAAAAGTAATCTCCGACTCCGTGACTCAGAGAGAGCAGAGTCTACTACTCGTCTCTCCACAGAGTTCTGGCAACCTCGAGGTCATTCGCTAAATAAGTGGCCTAGACATCCTGTGAGGCATCTTTCAAAGGGCAGGAGGAGAGATGTCTTTATTTTTCATTTCCTCATGACACCTCGTGTCAGGCCAGGTCCTCACAGACAATCTCTCCAGCACCAAAAATTAGTTGTTAAAAATAAAAGACCAAAAAAATGTTTAAAGATTCCGTGAAATTAGAATTAGTCACTAGAATTACACTAGTAGATTCTTAAAAATGGTGATCTAATGAAATGAAGCAATGACATTTTTCATTCAAATGCTGTGAGGCCATCTATTCCTCCCTTCAATGGTTTACATGTAGCCTCTCCACACCGTCTTCGAATTCCACTTAGTGATGCAGCCAAGTGGCTTCTGTTCACCCTTAAACATTTGGTCTGATGCCAAAAGCCATCAGCAGATCCAAAAACCGCCTCCTGCTATTAAAATGTGAAATAACCCCTGCCAATTCTGACAATGGTTATCCAACAGTAAGAAGGAAAGAAAAAAAATCTCCCATTGAGTTGGCACAGGATTTGACGAGACGCTGCTTAAGACATTTGCCGTAGCAGGAGGGTGCAAAAGACATAAAAGGAGCGGCGCTCTCCATATCAATTTTCTTTTGGCTTCAATTTGACGCATCTTCGGTGATTCAGAGCGAGGAATAAAGGAGATAAGAAGGGATAAAAAAAAAAAAAAATCTATGGAGCAAGACCACAGACTTTCTCTCATTTACGGCTTTTTCGCGCCGTGGCCGTTGGAAGGGAAACGGAGTCGTGCGGGTGGGGGTGGTGCCTCTCCAGCTCGTGTCCTGTGGAGGCCAACGTCGGCGGATGCCCCGCTGAGCACCTGTCTCAACGAGAGGCCGCCAGCTGCGAGGAGTTGTTTAAAATCCTCTTGTCAAAGGCGGCGAGGAGCGACGGAGAGGCACGCGACAGGCGAGCGGAAGGGGAGATGGGGAGGATGAAAAAAGATCAAGAAGGTGGAGGGCTTGAAGGCGGGTGGGGGCGGGGGCGAAAAAAAATAATGAAAAGATCAGTGGCGGTGGGTCTCACACAGGTTGGAGCAGGCAAAGGAAACATTGAACAACATTCTGGCATGCACAGAGTGGAGCGGCTTGTAAAGACAACGGGAAGAGGAGCCGCGAGATGGGAGGTAACGTGAAGGAACGGAAGGAGAGAGAGAAGAAGAAGAAGGAGAAGAAGAAGAAACTTCAAGGTCTATATTGAGTTGGCGGTGGCAGCGCCGGAGGACCTGAACAGAATAGTCTTGGCATTGCCTCCTTGGCCAATTAATGTGAAGCTGTCTGGGTCCGGGGAAGCTATTAGACTCGGGGAGGGAAAAACACATTAAAAAGGAGCAGGGAGGAAGGTTCGCCGCTGCTCCGCCGCGCTGGCGCCCGTATGTAAAGCCCCTTGTTTTTCCTGACTGAATAATAGTCTTCATCCCCCTCCGCCCTCCCTTCTCAAAGCCTCTGGATGTGGGCAGAACATCTCGGCTTTATTAACCATCTCACTAGAGACAGGACACCCTCACCGACAAGCAGCCGCCTTTATTAAAGATGCCGCTGCTCGGAGTGGGGCGAGCATTGAGATTCAAATTGAGGGAGGCAGGGAAACACTGTGCGGCCGCAGCTTCGGTTAGTTAGATGAGAGGAAGAGTTTGCGTGGATTTTAATCAAACAAGCCAGTGTTTTTTTCCCCCCCTCTGCTTGTTTATTAAGCAGCAGCCCGCACTCACCAAAGTACACAGAACTGAGACCGCGGAAGATAATTGCGGGTATGTGTGCACTTGCATGCTTGTAGATCGGTATTTGCGCAAGTGCCGGTGAAGATAATAAATGCGCGGACACGAATGCGTGCACATTCACAAACAGTCAGTGGCATTTCTTGAATTTTCTACCGTTTTACGCCGCGGATGTGAAAGAGTAAAAGTGGCTTTTCCTGCAAGCACGATGAGCATGCGAGGCGCATTGGCTCGAGTTATACATCTGGAGCCAACCGGCCTAATTGACCTAATGTATTAATGGGCATGGCGCAGCCTTACAATCCATACTGTGAAAGAAGACATGCACATTATAAATGAGCAATTTAATATTTCCGAATCACCCAGTCCCGTTGCGTAAGAAACACGTTTCAGTATTAAAATACAAGGTCAGGTGTTGATAAGCGTTGGCTCCCAGAAGGAGACTCGGAACCAAAGGAATAAAACATGACTCAGTGACTCAGTTCAGACTGAATTGTTCTGCTCAGTGCGGTGGTTCCATTTGCGTTTCACTCTGTGAGTTTCAGCCATAAAATTGGATGTAAATGTGGACAAGCTGAGATTTTCAGTAGTTTCTAAAGATAAAACCTGTGTGTGTGTGTGTGTGTGTGTGTGTGTGTGTGTGTGTGTGTGTGTGTGTGTGTGTGAATAAAACTTTTTATAAAAAAAGTTTTTATAAAGAACTAAGTTTTATTCAATACTTGCTAAATAAAAGTAGTAAGTAAATTTGCAATGAGGTTCAATTGATTTTCTAGTCTTTCAGAACTTTCCAGGATCACTAAACAGATCTGATCACTACCTGGGCATAGAAATTTTACAGTTAAATAGCATGAGGTTGTGGCCAATTGAAGTGATGTGGCTGCTTAGATGCTCGTGAAAAGATGCCTTGTATGTAACAGTAATAATGTAGCAACAAATGAGAGAAATTTGGTGTCGATTGTTTTGTCTTTCTTCTTGTGCTATTGCCGCTTGTCCGCCTGATCGAAATGACAAATGGATTCAGAAATGCTGTAACCGATCTGTCTAGATGACTGCGCTGCATATCTGGGTCTCTCGTGTCCTTTGTATTTATTTTTATGTTGCTCAGCTGGCTAGTGTTGCTCTGATGGTGTCTTTTCCCACATTGTTGGAACCGTTTCCATGCAGTTGCTGCTGAGCTGTCGCTGCTCTTTCAGCAATCTGCACGCCGCTTCACGTTTCTTTACACACACACACACACACACACACAGGCTTAACACCAGATTTTAGTCTTATCTGGTCAAGTATGTTTACCACTGGAGTACACCTCGAGCTTACGCTGCAGGTGCTCAATCTTTTGCTGAGAGATTATTGAGGGACTTTGTGCCTCAGGTATTATATTTATTTCCCAGTCGAGATAAGTTCCTAATGTCTCAGCCATGTTTATTTTGTCATTTTGAACAGCAGGTTACAGGCTGGTGAACAAGACAAAAATAGTCAAATAAAATTCCAAAGCGCGACATTGACGTTTTGTGTAAAAAATTTTCTTGACGTTGAATTTTTGTTTTTCCTCCAACTGTTACGCGTTGGTAAATAACAAAGATCTGAAATGATATGGTGTGTCTCAGCCGATGATACCGCCCTAGATACTGTATACCCAACAAGCGGAGACTCCTTCAGAGGCACGGTATATGTGTATGAGCGTGCGTGCGGTGTGGAAGAAGAGGTTATTATGAAGAGCCTAGCTTGCCTGACAGTCTGATGAGAACTGGTGATTAGGGCCCATGCTGTATCTGTCCTCGCGTTGGTGTGTTCACTTGTGCAGGACCTGCCAGCCGGCCTGAGACGTGACGGCCGCAGCTGCGGTAAGGGGCTGTCAGCGTTACAGACACAATTCTATAAAAAGATCTATCACTGCCAGGCCGGCCGACGATTGTGTCTCAGTGACGGCTCGACAACAAACAGACCCAAGTCTGTGTGACACTGGGCAAAAATGAATACATGGCGAATCGAAGGTTTTTCTTATCAGCTGAGCTGGAAAATTAACAAATAATAAACCAAAAACCGTACAACTGGATTTTGTTCTGCGCTGCCCATGTACAGAGCACAAGGCTGCATGCGCACACACACACACACACACACACACACACACACACACACACACAGAGTGGCAGACTGGTAACTGATAACTAAATTGTTTCTATTTGCCAACTGAATTCCTGAATACGTTTCTAGCAATATGTGACTCAGAATGTGATATTGAGTGTTTCATCACAAATAATAAACTCATGTTTTACTCATAAGAATGACAACAGGAGCTTCAATATATTCTGAAACCAACTTTATCCTAGTTTATGTTCGTTCATATATTTCCACTGTGATTGAGTCTGCATGTTGTTTGAGAAGCAGAAAAAGAAAACCTCTAACAGATAGGTTGCCTGTTATTCCTATCAGATTTTACAGAGGTAATAGCAACTTCCATTTAAAAAAAAATATCACAATTTCACAAGATGGATAAAGCTTATTGCTCAGGAAATGAAAGAATGATTATTTCATTGTTTGTATTTACGGGGGAGCTTTGTGAAGACGGTGAAGCTAAAAATAGCTGTTGCTTTGTATGATGCCAGAGCTTGTGATATGTTTTGGAAAAGTTTATTTGAGTTTATTGTCAACATGTTTGTCTGTGACCTGTTTTGGGTTGAAAAAAATGTAATGAGCAATGTTGGCATGGAGTGAAGCAGAAGGACATGCACTGGAGATGAAGGTTCAGACCCATGAAAGACTCATCAAACTTGGACACCACCCCAGATAAAGGTCTATTTATATGAACTGTAATAAACACCATGAAATATAACATTAAGAAGCAAGAATCAGACTGTGTTCACACTGCTCTCTATTCCTGGACAAGGACTTCATCACATTCCATCGCCAAAAATCTGTTCCATCATTGTTCTGTGCCAGCCCTTTCAATATGTGTTCAAATATTTGGGAGCCTTCTAGTTAACAGTGAGCAGAACTGAAAAGAACTGCACTGGCCGCTGTCTGCATTCAATTAAACTCCAGCCGTGCATTACACATATGGCCCAATTAGAATAAAGTCTGCCACTTGCATCTGGAGCCAGGAGACCAGAAGGCAAACTTAGTAGAATTGGGTTGGTGAGCAAGATGAGAATGAAGATGAAAATGCACGATAGGCAAGTTTCTGAGGAGATTGTAGCTACTTTATTCTCCCCCACGAATAAGCTTAACCAGTTGCATGATTACTTAAAGGTGGAGACAAAGTATTTTCTATTTCATGCATGACATGACGTAGTCATGTACAAGATACACATGCTGTTTTCCAGAAAAGTGGTTGCTTTCAAACTTGGATCATTTGCTCCAAATGTAGTCTCAAATCTGAGCAAAAGGTATTGGAACAGAGGTGGAAGCAAATGTGATTTATTTTAGGGACTCACAATGAACTGAGAGTGCAAAAGGAAGACACTGGCACAATGGGTGAAAGTTAGAGTGCTTCTATGCCTGAAGCAGGAAGCCGTGGTGTGAATCAGAGTGGGAAGCTAGTTTTAGAGTGCCACTGTGAAACTGGCACAGTTTTTAAAAGCAATTTTGAGGAAAACTTTTTGAACTTAATCAGCCGGCAAGATTTCAGCTCTCACTTGTCCACAGTGCATACATTTCAAAAGTAAGAGAAGGTTTTCTGTACTGTAGCCGCATTACTTCAATTATTTACATCTGACACCTTCACAAACAAAGATTAGTACTGATGCCAAAAAGCAAATGCCAGCTATAGAGCACATTTTTGGGTGTTCTACCAAAGTTCTTTTTCGAGTTAAACCTTTACTTAATCACAGATTTCCTCCCCTAGAGATTAAACAACTCTTTTCTAGACAGTCCAGACCAAGACAGGCAGCACTGAGGTTAGAGACATGAAACATTTATTTCATAACCAAGCAACCAACCAATCAACTATTACTCACTATCCGTCATGTGCCATACCATAAGGAACCAAACAAGTCATATGTTGAAGTGGATGAGATGTTGAATTAGTGTGTAGCAGTGTGTGACTGCACTTCGTGACAGTAGTCAGGACACACTCTGCCACTTCAAACAGGGCCTTCCTCTCTCTTCTTCTGTCTGTATCCAGCTGAGAAATGAGGAGTATCGAGCTGTCAGCAAGACTGCCAGCAAAACAGCTAGCTTTGTGTTGTTTGCGTTGACAGTACAGTGTACTGCAGTACTACAGTGCCGACCGACTTCTGAAAACTAACTAATGAACTAAAAACTTTCGAAAGACTTCTAAAAAAGTAGGCTAAATAAATATAAATGCACATTTATATTGTTCTGTTCTGCTTTTTAAAGTTTGCCATAACAAAATATTACCTTGGTAATAAACCTACAGTGCGACATTCTCTGGGATAAAAAAACAAAAAAAAACAAAAGTGCGTCGCAGTCATTTATATCAACTCAAAGACTCATGTTAAGACTTGTGTCTGTTATTTGCTTGTTGTTTGAGGGAAAGCGTCTATAAATTGCTGTTCTCTGCGACACGGGATGCTTTTCTCAGCAGGGGTTCTTAAAATGGCACAACACCTGCAGCGTCTGCATTTTGTTTTCCGGCTGTCAGTCACCTTTTCTCCTTCCTTCACATCAGGAAACCAAAATTCTCAGACACGTCAGATTTAAAAGTTGCTGAAGCATCCACGACTTCACAAATCTCTGACACTGGGCTCTCCTTCACCACGTGCTGCGTCTGTTTTTATAGGATTTGTATAAGCAGGTGGAGCACAAAGGGTGATGGGCTGGCAGTCGCTGTGGATCCCACTTTTCTACAGTCTGCAGTACTTGCAGGTGCAGGGGAGGAAAGTCCGACATTTTTTACTCAGGAACCCTAGTGGTGGGAACTGTAAGACTATATGAATGTTGTCACTCCTCAACATATTGGAAAGCAACCATCTCTGGAATAAATTAGATAAAATTGTTCAAGTTACCAATATTGCATTTGCATTTTCAGAGATAGCAAAAATACATGAACCAAACAAAAATGCCAAGTTCTTATTAGAGTATAAATCAGTTTCATTCACCAGGTTCGAAAACCCACTGCATACTGTAAGTCTATCAAAGATGGAAGTTTTCAAGTGAAAATTTATAACATTACATTATTTACAATGCTCAAAATTCTCATTAAAATGCCTCCTATGTCAGTTCTCTTCTTCTTCTTACATGTTGGGATTATTTGTGGGGTTGTCTTAATGGGAACACCGCCATACTCATTTTGTGGGCTCACAAAAATTGCTAATGCATTGTGGCATATGCAAACAAATGTGCCTTAATGCATCAACCATGCACCCTTTCAAGCCCTCACGGGCAGCAGAAAACAGCGTGAGTCTGACACACATGCGTGAACTCTTTTCGTAATCTGCATCTTGGCACTTCAACAAACAGAGCCAAAACACCCGAACCTACCACTCCATTGTACAGCATAGCGGCCCAGCTGACTCTCAGAGAAAGAAAGACAGGGACCCATTTAGCCCCCCTTCCCAGCAGGAACGAGCCCGGTGCTCTGCTTCCCCCGGGAGCTTACAGTGATAACTGCTGTTTTTCTTTACCCCAACCTACAGAGGTCACGGCCTGACTCCCCGCTTTTACACGCCCACGGTAATATTTTCTGGAGCGTGGCGCGGCACCAGCCAGCCCACAAGCTAATTAATCCAACTTGCCTTACAACCACCTGTCAAGCACTTCATCAGCGCCGGTCAGTAGCTGCGGCGAAGGGTCAGCGCTTCTCAAACAGCCAGGGTGCTGGAGCGTGAACAGAGCGAGGTGGAAACAAATTCCGCTGCGGGATGGAGGCGCCGGCGCCGTGGAGGCTCGCACGTCCCTGCAGTCCCACACCTGCACTTCCACTAACAAACCGACCGCGGCCTCGGTTCCTGCCGGGAGTTTGTGCTTCGTGCAGGTAAACATCGTTAACCATCTTCCCCCTCGCCCTTCGCTTTAAACGTGCGTTTCAGCTCCCCTCTCATTGAGCTCCTATCACGTCGACTCGCAATGCGCCTTCTCTTGGTCAATTTCAGATCAAACTCCTTCTGCTCCAAAACAATTTATTAGATTAGCGTCTTCATTAGCGAACGGCTTAGCCTTAATGATCGGTCGCGGATCATCAATATCCATCTAGATCGCTCGCTTCGTCTCCGTCTCGCACTCACTTTGCCAAGAGGGGAATCTATTAAACTGTTATAATGAATTGATTGGGTCTTGAAGGTCCAGGGTATAACATTTTAGGGAATTCTTAGGGTATTTAAAGCAGCCTGCCGGACAGTGAGTTTCGTATTTAGGGCAATGTTAGGTGGGCTTCCTTAAAATAATGGCGGCACAAGATGGCAGCCAACTGGAAGCAAGAACCTTATTGCTCTATGTCAGGCATGGGCAAACTAGGGCCCAGGGGCCATATGCGGCCCGTTAAGCTTTAAGCTAACATGAAACTATATTAATAAACCTTATTAATCTTTTAGTTTCCCTTGTGTTTTCTTTCCACAGTGATGATGATGATATCCTGAAGTATAATACCACTCTAAATTATTTTAAATAGCAGTAACTGTAACATTTTAGAACCCATTGTGGCCCACCGGTCTAAAAGTTAGCCCCCCTGCTCTATGTATATTCTTATATATTTGAGAACCCTTCTAAAGGTAGGAAAACCAAATGACTTTTTATTGTACTGCGAGTCTACACTTTTATTAATGTATTTACGGGCAGTGTGTTCAGCTTTTACCAATATAAAAATCATAAATCAAGCCAAATTTCACAGACTGGACTTTTAAGTCCACGTGTCATCAGATGTGGGCATCTTCTCTACAAAAACCCAGATTTTCTGTCTTTTCCCAGCCGTGCTTGCTGCTGAGTGTAGTAAAATAAAAAAAAAAAAAAGAGCCTTGCGAGGACCGCACGCTGTATTCTGCTCGGTGCAAGTAAATAGAGAAATGATCCGATGCTCGCATGCACACTGACAGGGCAGCCCAGGGTACCTGGCCCTTCTATGGGAAACCATTATGCAGGATTCCTGCCTCCCGCTGTATGCAGGTGGGATGTGAGACCTACTTATTACAGCCCAGATGTGGCTGTAATCCATCACTGTCTCCCTGCCCCCACCGTGCTCTGGGGGATGTCTGGAGCACAGCCCCTGTGTCTGTGCACGCGCACATGCACGTACATGTGTACGACGCTTGTACACTTGTGTGTCTGTCTGTCCGTCTCGCTCTTTTTTCTTTTTTTTTTTTGCCCGACCTGCAACTGTGAGTCATTTTTCTAAGTATACGCATACTGTACACTGGTGTGTGTGTCTCTGTGTGTGTGTGTGTGTATGTGTGTGGTTTCATTAATCCCCAGGCGTGCGCTCGACCATCGGTGTGTCTCTGTCCACCAGACAGAATTTTAATTTGAGTCATCATAGCGACCCTAAACAGTGGCGTGCATGCTGATGATGGCTGTTAATAGTCTCATCACCACCTCCTTGCAACAGGTTCCGCCCAGCGACATGAATTATACACGTGGATGGAGTGGAAGTGAGTGAGTGAAACACGGCGTGCGCGCGCCGGCCGCGGCGCAGCTGTTTGCGGCGCTTTTTGCCGCGCTCATTATTCCCGCTCCTCATTATGCGCTCATTACGTGTGTCACTCTTCTTCCCCTACAACAAAAATTAATGATTTGTTGTGGTTCGTGTGTTTTTGCCCAAACAAGTGATTTCCCCGCTCTGCCAGGGATGCTGATGAAACACGTCCACGTGCGGGTGGAGCCTTTCACCAAATGAGGATGAGCTTGTTAAGCTGCCCCCGCGGAGGGAAAAAACTCAGAGACATTTCAGCCATCGCAGGGATTCGCCTTCACCGACGTTCCCAGGCTGCACCAGGCTAGCCTTTTATCGATTAAGCCCCTAAAAGCTATAATCCCATCTTCAAATTTCGCTCATTTAGCTCAAGTGACGCTAAGGCATAACTGGCAATTAGAGAATCAAGCAAAGGCTGCTTTTACACAGAGTCGCGGTCTCTTCAATTTACATCCTCGGGCGGTTTCGAAGGCGATCGCGGGCAGCTCCGTGACTGCTGGCCGAGGAAGCCGGCCCACCCTTCCCGACGTGATCCCCTTACCCTGTCAGTGACACATTGATTTAAGAGCCCATTTACAGCCATCCCTCCCCGTTCACGTGGCCAACCGGCTCCTTCGCGTCCCCTCTGCTGCCGAGATAGCTGGCGTAGCGGTCAGTTTTGATTGAGCTGGTGGGCGCCGCCGCGTCTGCGAAGCAACTCGAATGCTGAAGCAGGTCGGCCGAGCCTCCGGGGGGTGGGGCCGGAGGAGGTGTCGGGGGTCCGAGTGAGACCGACCAATCTCTCTCAACAGAAAGCAATTAAGCCCTTCGCCGGATTCCTGGTCTAAGAAAGAGCTTCACTCTCCTTTATTGGTTTACAGTGTCCCTCTGCACGGCTCAGCCTGACTCTGCGTGCATCAGCCACCCCGATCGATCGATACCCAAATGTACCAATAGATTGCCGCCCAAGCTAATGAACAAGTAGTTAAGGCGGACAGACCGGGGATCAATTTCATCGTGTTCCCAGTAAACTCTCGAGCTTTTCTGATATGCTGCCATTATCCTGCGGAGGGCGTGTGCACTCCCCACCTGATTAGGCCTCCGTGCGAAAAGCATAGCTGGGCTCCATCAATAGCCAATGATTTTCTCGGCGTTGCAACATCCCACCCCCGCTCACCCCCCGCACGCATGCGTCCTGGCCCCCCACACCCCCACACCAACCCCCCCACTGACCCGAGCTGTCTCAAGTGTTGCTGTAATTGCCCGATCGATACACCCTATGTCAATTGCATCACGGCAAGAAAGCAAGAGGAGAAAACAAGCAACAGACACAATCAGCCGTTGCAACTCCTCCGGAGACTAATCTGTCAAGGAATCAATACGGACGATGACACCACATGACAACAGAGCGGGCGATATCATCTTTCATCCCGAGCCACCAAAGGAGCCGCCGGCCGCGATAGGCGACGGTCTGCTCTCGCCGCTTTCGTCCGCCGTTCTTCAGGCCGGGGGAGGAGGAAGAGTAGCGAGACCCCCGGAGGAATCGCCCTGCTCGCCCAGGAAAGCACCGTAAGCAGCAGATTGGGACTCCCCGTGTGAAGGGTTAAGAAAAGCAGTGCTGATGGTGGAGAAAATCCGAGCGCCCAGGAAAATAAAAGAAAGATACTTTCTGCCAGCGCTCGCGACCTCGCCGGAGGAGTCATGTGCTCTCATAG
This sequence comes from Thamnaconus septentrionalis, assembly GCA_009823395.1. NCBI lineage: Eukaryota > Metazoa > Chordata > Actinopteri > Tetraodontiformes > Monacanthidae > Thamnaconus > Thamnaconus septentrionalis. Next base: position 3,901,058 of record CM020505.1, on the reverse strand, counting down.
CCGCTGTAATTCAAACCATGGTCAGGATCAAATGGCGTGACTTGAACACTTCAAGTAGTTTGGGATATTAGGCTTACATCAGATCTGAATTCTTAATGTCAGACAATAGCATGGATGGAGATGATTGAAAAGTGAATTGGATCATATGCCTTACGTAAGTCTCTTTTGAAAACCCATTGGGAACACAGTCATTGATATTTATTAATAGGATATTAACAAACTTAGTAAAGGCAATTAGTCTAGACGGAACAAATTAGTCATATTTCAGTGATAACTCACAGCTGCAGTTCTTCAAGTAATTCGTACCTTGAAGTTCTCACACAGGCTGAGCTTGTTGTTGAATGCTATATACATATATATATATATATATATATATATATATATATATATATATATATATACGCATTCAAAATGTCACAGAGGACGTCACACTGCTGCAGCTCCTTCAAATTGCCTTAATTGAACTCTGTAGGAGCAGGGCTGCGGCAGCACCCTGCTGTCAGAACATCTCTGCTGCACGTGAACACAACATCCAGAGTGCAGCAGCAGGGGAGAGAGCTGCACCACAGTTAAACAACATCCCGCCTGGCACACCTGGTCGCTGGGAGAAAGGGCAAAAGTAGCTGGTGAGCTGAATGTAGTGTAGTGTAGTGTAATGTAGTTTAGTGTGGTAGGTAGGCTCTGATCCCCCTCTCCTTTTAGTCACATTTTTTAAGCAGGAAAGTGAATGTTGTGTTAAAAAAAAACAACATACTGATACATATATGTGCATTTTTTGGTGGTTGTATGGTAATTTGGAACCTTTGCTAGTGGTTATACTGCGTACACCTGCGCTATAACCACTGAAGCACTGGTTGCAATTCCAGATGAGTGTATTACAATACTTCTCAAAGGTGAGAAAGTGGACTGAGAGAGGACGAGAGCTTTGGTCAGACAATGGCACAAATAAAACAACAAACAAGCACAGAGGTGCATGCAGGATAACCGCCTGCCCAGACCGGCAGCCACCACAGAGGAAACACTGTTACCAAGAGATCAATCTTAAGCTTCGCCTGCATTCCCCGTTTTCCGCGGCTTTACGGCTTCATCTGTTTGTTTGCTTGTTAGCTCGCATCCTCGTGTCTGTTTGAAAAATTGCTCGAGGCGAGCTACTAAAATACTGGCAAATGTTTATGCTAAAAAGTTAAGCAAACATCCTGAGAGGAAACCGGGAAAGTACAAGAACAGCAACATGTTTCTCATTAGTTTGTATTTATACGCCTGCCCTTTAGACTTTATAAAGAAGATAAATTTAATTAATGATTCTGCTCTTGGCTTTCAAAGTGTTTCAAAATATTCACTTTCAGTCTGGGCGAACAAAACATACAGGGGTCATGTTTTGTTTGTCATTTTTTTATCTCACCATAGATAATTTGATTCGGACTCCTTACTCAAATTTCCTAAATTTAATTGAAGTCACTTTTACAAGACACTTCACAAATTCTAAATTAAAAAAAATGTTACAAAAGATACCAAGGGAGACACTCATGGTGAGAAAACTTAACATTTTCAGTTTAGAATCACTGCCTGCCACTGTGGCTGCTGCCTCACAGCAAGAAGGTTGGGGGTTCGATTCCCGGCCAGGGGCCTTTCTGTTTGGAGTTTGCATGTTCTCCCTGTGTCTGCGTGGGTTCTCTACGGGTTCTCCGGCTTCCTCCCACAGTCCAAAAACCTGCATGTGAGGTGAATTGGAAACTCTAAACTGTCCGTAGGTGTGTATGTGAGTGGGAATGGTTGTTTGTCTCTCTGTGGCCCTGCGATGAACGGGCAAATTGTCCAGACAGGGTGTCACCCTGCCTTCACCCTCTGCTCCAGCAGACCCCTGTGACCCTGAACTCTGGTAGAAGCGGATATTGAAAATGGATGGATGGGTGGATGGGTGGATGGAGTACTAACAGGCCTAACACATATACCGTCATCTTTCCTTTTTTTTAAGTGACCTCTGTTCCATTGTCTGTGTCTCCGATGGACAGGTTCATGTGGAAGATATGTGGAACATTCCCTCTGGCTTGGACAAGTAGCCTTAATCTTGGCCGTCTGCACAGTCAGCACGCACTGTCGAGCAGAGAGATCTGAGATGCCACTGGGACGGAGGAAGTTTGAAGAGGTGATAGGGGAGGGGAGACAGTGGGAAAGGTTTTTTCTTTTTTTTTCTTTTAATCATTCCACTCTCTCACCCGCTGTGCACTTCGCTAAAACATTCTATCAAAGCATACGCTGTAAAATAATCTGTCTTTCATCGTTTACTCATCTAGACAAGAGGAGAGCTAAATGGAAGCTCTGCCGCACTGTTAGCGCAGCTGCAGCCGGAGTAGGTAGAACAGGATTGAATACTTTTTCTTTGATTTAAATTAATAACATGCACAGGGAGACATTCAATTTTTCATGCATCGCTTGACTGCCTACATGATGGATTGATTAACTGACGTGCTGGTTGGTTGGCAGTCTGCTTTGCTTCCAGCATTCAAATGAGTCACAACTTGTCATATCTGATTGATATCCCCACTGTTAAACTCCCTATGCAGCGGAAGACTGATAGACGCTGCTCGGGGTTTGAAATCTCTCTATGCAAACAAAGACTAACAAGAGTTACTGTGCTCGTCACCTGCCAGTGTTTTCTTTGACAGTTTTGTTGGCTGTATTTGTAAATGATGTTCTCACTAATTGTTGTTATAACGCTATTACAACCACAAACAAACATAAATACCATGACAAGAAGACTAACTGCAGACTGTGCTTTTATAAATTACAGTAAAATAATTAGAATGTTTACCATGTAAATGGCCCCATGTTGCATGTTAACAGGTCCAGGTGTTTGTAGGTGTGTCACTCTAACCTCTCAAAGACAGAGAGTCTTATTAGGTGGCTTTTTGATTGTATTCTTCAGACATGTAGCCAGAAACACATCTGATGAATGGCTTAAATGCACATAAAGACAATCAAACGGACAAGAACGACGGCTCTGTTGCCATCACTTGCTTGTTCTACACCATCGATGGACCGTGTAGGTTAGCAGATGCCACATCCTTGTTACTCTGCTAAAAGATGTAGCTGCTGCCCTTCACAACCTCAGCCGTCTACTGTTGGATATCCTGTGGTATTCCCAAGCCTGATGGATTATGTAGTGCTTTACTTATCCTCCCTTGAAAAAAAAACTGTACAAGAACACTCAGGGAGATGGACAAAAGCTATTCTGCTTCGATGCCTGAAGCATTTGAAGCAGCTCTCCTCATTATGACGGGACTGGGGCTCCACTTCCAGGCCCCTCTCTGGCCCCGAGGTTGACCCAAGCCATACGTGATATGTATATATATATATATATATATATATATATATATATATATATATATATATATATATCTGCAACTGCAGCAAAAACCTCAATCCAAAGGCTGTAGTTTTGAAATAAAAGATGGGCCAGTCGTACATTTTCCATTATGATTAGCAGCCCCACATGTGACTTGGACCCTGGTGTGTATCAGCTAATCCCCTCACACACATTCCATTTACAACAAGTGTCTTATTATCTCAAGCCAATCAAAATTATTCCCGTTCAACACAACGAGAAAATGACTTCATACTGAGATGAATTATTGGAATTTAACAGATAAAAGGTCCTTTCAACCAATGACTGTCAGAGAACCCTGTCAAAAATAAAGTCTATTAACATGCAGCTCGTTACTATTAATTAAGGTCAACCAGTACGGCTACACCAGGATAATCTAAAATCTCCACTGGCCCAGATCCAGTACATGCACTGGTGGACCAATTACTGGCCCGTCCTAAGAGGATCAGAGGAAGTGGGCTCCAAAAAACTTATGAGGATATTTTTTATAAGCTAAAAGTCAGTGAAGTATTTACTCATAGTTGAGCCAGTTGAACTCAGAGCAACCTAAAGCAATAATAACAATATCCTCCAGTTAGGTTGTTTCCTTCACAGTTTTCAATTTGCTGTAAATAAAGCGGTGAACCAGTTTTAGATATTCATAGATATATATAGAGAGAGACATGAATGTAAAATAAATGTTTGATGTGGGTTTCTAGCACGATGTCGTTCTATTCATTAATCTGGGCCTTATGTACCTAAAAAGTGCAGGTTTACGCTTCTACTTCTTCAACGGATGAAGTGCAAAAAAGGAAGGGCTGAACAGAGACGACAGGATTTTGTATCTGCACCACCAGTGACAAGACAGTTGGTGGGCTGAAAGTTACCATCACGCTATCAACTTATGGTTTACTTTGATTTACCTTTGATGACATGTTTATTTCTACCTCGACATATGCAATCAAAAAATGTTGGCTAACATGCGGATACCTGGTGATTTTTTTTTTTTTTAAGTTAACAAGTAAAAGAAGTGTTTTACTTCCAGCTGGACTGTCTATCTTGTATTATTTATTTTTCTTTTGAGAAAAAGTAATCATGAACAAAGATGAAAGACAGAAAAGAAGAAAGAAAAAAATAACGCGGCACCATCTGCGAAACTTCAGGAGCTTCCTAACGAGTCCTTCTTGCTTGCAGTCCTTAACTAATGGCTGAGAAACTCAAGGTTTTTTTTTTTTTAATCATTATTTATTTATTTTCTTCTTTCTTTCTCCATTATAATTTGCAACATTCCAACAAGCAAAGAAAGCAGCAACACTTTGTTCAAAGACACAGTAGAAAGCACACAGAGTGCTGTGAAACCAGTTAACAGTCATGTTGAAAACACGCTTGAAAACATCCCTGCATTCCCCTCAGTCAACACTCGATGAGACCCAATCAAACTCAAACAATGTTTAGCCCCTTGTCACCCTCAGACAAAGAGGACGACAGGATTGAAATCCATTCGCCGTAATTGTTCTCACGGCAAACCAATAAGACGAAATATCCTCAATTCTAATCCCCTTATTGGGGGAATGTTTAAATCGCTCCTTTAATTTATCCATTAACAAAGAGTGCTCAGGCTGGCGAGCACGGGCTAAGTCTGGGCACGCACCCTTTGATTTTTGCCTGGTCTTGACCTGATTGTTAAGCCGCAGAACTCATCCCAGCTAAGTCAGGCTTCGTTAGCCAAGCAGTCTAAAGGACAGACACTGATCCTACAGATGTCCACGCATTGATTCTGGAAAGGCACAACCTTGCACAACAAGGAAGCAAAACCTGCTACTGTTAGTTGTCAACACTAGTTTTGTTTTACTTATTATATAATATACACATGTAAAATTCCTACTGTTCATGTCTTGAAAGGCCAGAACTGCAACAAATGATCAAGCAATGCATTTTGCATCAATGGCACCTCTGTGAGTAAAGAAACTGGGTGAGTTCTCAAATGAATATTTTATGGAAAATATCAAGAGAGAGTCAAGACTGCCAACAAAAAACTGTCTGTGTTTAAAATGGGTGGAGTCTCAGTCGTATTTGTTGAAGCAATGCAGACCAAAAACTGTAGTTTCATGATTGTTTCCCTCATCATATCTCACTCTTCCCTGTGACCTTAAGATGGATCATGACACAATCTCAGAAACTCAGCGCTCAAACGCAGTGACTTGGCTTTTCCAACAAGCTTCCTGTCTTTCAGCAAAACCCCCCCATCATGCAGACCAAAACTGGCAGCATTATGGACTTTGCCAGACAGATTGTACTCAACATCAACAAATCAAACTCCAGCCTTGGAAAGCTTGTGGAAGAATCACCGACCCAGACAGCCTTATGAAAAAAAGAGAGTCAAGAGCAGAGTAAAATCAAAACGGCTTCCTCTCTCAACTTTTACTCTCTGTTTCGAGGGAAAGACAACGGCAACCTTAAGCTAACATGATGTTACATAACAGCAATGTCAAACATGCTCAGCTCTGTGCTCCTGGTGTGTCGTGAAAGCTGAAAGTTTTTTCACAACTGATGTCTCAGACGGATATGTCAGACCTTTTATCCAACAGTTAATTTAACCATCGACTGTACAAGGAGAATCAAGGAAACCATAAAATGAAAATGAACGTCACAATGGTCTTGCAGCATTTAAACAGACATTACCACTCAGGAGTTGTGTAAAGCTCAGACGCCTTTGCTCAAATGAATCTACGCTAGTGTTTAAGTGTTTCGTGTTTACAATTAGCTTAGGCAAAAATGTTTTACTAAATGTTTTACTTTAAATTTAAACTGGAACTGCCTCGCCAGGTTAGTGCATGGTGTATTTGCTATCAGGTTTGAAGTTTACAGGTAAAGATGTGGTGAAACACAAGAAAGAAGTAGCAATAAAAAAAAGTCCTTGTTTCCAATAAGTGCCAAATGAGAACCATGTTGAAATGAGTTAACCACACCATAGGTTTACTGCATTGTAGTTGGTTTATGTGCTGTGAACATACTGATAGAAGCAAAACAACTTTAGACTATGAGTTGCCATGACAAAAGACAGGGAGACTTGGAAAAAGGTAGAGGATGATGGAGCCGAAGCTTAGAGTGCTGCCGTTATATCACAATGTTGTGCCAAAAGATAGGAAATCATCCAGAAGAAAGCCGCGCCCACGCAGCGGAAGGGGAACTGGTGAGGGGAAATTGAGACGCAACAAGTCAGAGAGGCAGGAGATTTAATGGGAAGTGGGCGAAGGGAGAGTGTGCGAGGGCGGCGGCACAAACGACGGGCCACCCCTGCGCTCCTCTGATATGAGGCACAAATGGATGTGCCTTTCATCCCAGAACCGGCGCACGTCATCCATAAAGCCCTGTCAACCTGGAGAAGGTGGCTCGTTCGTGCCGCAAACGCCGAGAACGCCGGCGCAAACACGCACACGGGACGGCTGCACACGGACGCAGAACTCATTTACGCCTCTGTTTATTGCCATTATCACCAGATGAGAGAGGAGAATGTGCAGCCGCTCGCCCTCTTTGAAGCCCCATCGCTGCCGTCTGAGTCTCAGGTGTTTATCGAGCTGTCACTTCGCGGGAGACCCAGCAGGCATTCCTCTTCCTCCTCCTCCTCTTCTTCTTCCTCCTCATCGACTTGCTGTTCGCTCACTCTGCTCCTCTACCTGCTCCTCACGCTTGTTATTTCCATCACTTTTATGCATTTGTTCCCCTCCCCTGCGCCTCCTCTTCATACATATCTGAGTTGAATTTTCCTTCTGTCCTCTCGACCCTCTTCCCTGCTGGCATCTTTCGTTACAATACCATCGCAGTGGCAACAGCTTATTCACTTTGCTCAAATTTTTGTTTACAGAGATGTGTGTTCTCCGTGCCGCCTCGCTGGGCTTTCGTGGGGGGAAGCGGTGCTGCTTAAAGTTTTAACGATCTCAGGAACTGTTACGATCACTCCCTGATGCATTTTATCGCGCAGGTAGAACATCGTGGGTCTAATTTAGGCCTTAAGCCTCATCAAAATTCAGCTAGCGCTTATTTTGGAGCACGTTATTTTGAAAGGCAATTACCTTGTGGGATAATTATGTTAATGGACAATTAAGAGACAGTTACTTTATTATGTATAATTGGGGATCAACTGAGTGCTCTGCATTGGCAGCTATTCGGGGCAAAGCTTGTGCTCGGGGCGATTTGCTGTGGCGCCACTTTATTTTAAAGTCTACTTCAAAGGGTTCATTTCTTTTAAATTACTGACAGACAGAAGCTCCAAACACGTGGACTTGAGCATCCTGGTTGTGGGCCTTATTCCAGTTCTGATTGTCGTGTGGGCGTGTTGTTTACATGCACACAGACAAAGCAAACTATTTATATTCCTGCATAAATGACAAAGCAATTTTCCTCTGTCTAAATGACTTCTTATTTAAAATTGTGCGCGGGGTGGCTGGTTTTTACAGCAAAGTCGGACAATTTCAAACCAGAGAAAATATTGCACCTATTGGGGACTTTACTCTACATTTTTACACTATTTACCATTTAAACATCCAGCAGCAGATGTTCCCAGGATGGATTGGGTCAGGACATCAGAGGGACAGAGCACGCTAGATGTTTTGGAGATAAAGCCACAGAGGCCAGACTCAGATGGTCTGGACATATCCAGAGGACGGACAGTGGTTCAGGCAGAGGGCTTGGAAGAAGAGCAAAGAGGAGAGTAGTGAAAAGAGGACACGAAGTTCATGGCTTCTGAAAGTCTTACTTGCTCCTGAGCCGAGATGGACTTTGGAGCTTCTTTGAAGTTCTTGTGGAAGCAAAGAAATGATCCTAGTTTCAATAATCTGGTTATGATAATTGCTTGTAAAATGTCCAGATGAACACAACTCCAACTTTGCAACAAAGTTTAGAGCAAAGTCCAACTTTGTCTTTGCAGGGGAAGTAAATCACAGTGGACCTTGAAAGGTCTTTTCCTCTGCACTTCACAATAACAAACAAAAAACAACAACAACAAAAAATGGTACCAGTAGCTGACAGTCGCTCCCTGTTGCACATAAATCATAATTTGCATCACATGTCAGATGGAGGTTATAAGGGTGAATTTATATAATAGAGTTTGACGTCATTCTTTAGCCAAACCACACACTTGTTGGCACCAGGAGGGAAATTATAATAAAGGAGGAAAATAAGCAACATATTCACAACTTATTTCTGCTGCAGCACAGTGTAATGAGAGAATCCGCTGCCGAGACTAAACGTGCGCTGATAACAAAGTCTGATACTCGCGCACATTTCACAGAAAATTAGCACGCTGCTTATTTAGGCCGGGAACCTTTCATTAGTGTGGTTTAATGAGGTTTTAAACGGAGATTTAACACAGATAATCATCCTGTGAAACACTTTGCTTTCTGATGGTTTTTCCTGCTCTCTTCTTCGCTGGTGGTTTCCGCTTCTGCCGTCTCTCTGGATCTCCTGGAGCAGTCCCAATCAATGACCTTTACCATGAGTCGAGCCACTTTTAATTTTCTGTCTCTCGCACCGTCAAATCCACATCTTTCCTTGTCCGTCCCTCTTGGAGCTGAGTGTTTCCCAGCTCAAGTCATTTTCTGAGGCCTCCCTAAACTTTTTCCCTACAACATGCAAGGCGTCACTCCTCCACTCCTGTTTTTCATTTCGCCTCACTCTGCCACATACGTGGGTATGCCGTCGATCTCATATCCGTCTTTGCTTCCACTTTAGCCTTTTTGCATTTCACAATCCGTCTCCCACCCTGTAATCCTCCCTCTTTTACATCTTCCTCTGTCTCCATCTGTTCTCTCCCTGTGTTCTGCTCTCTTTCTTCTTCCCGTCACCATCGCTCCCAAGGAGCCCACGTGTGTGTGTGTGTGTGTATTTGCTGCCAGTGTCTTTCCTCTGCTTCTCCCTCCACTCTCTCCATCACACTTTCTACCCGGTCCCAGAGGTTCCAGACTCCGCTCTCCCTCTTTTCTTCCCTCCCCGTCGCCGTCCCTCCCCAAACTGTTCCCCTCTTTCTCCTCTTCCCTCTCTGCTGCTCTGCTCCCATGGGTTCAGGTGGTAAAGGATGACGCTTTGCTTTGATTGCTGCATGGCTGCAGGCATCCCCGGGGCAGCGTAGCTGTGGAGCCTCAGTCTGCTGGATGTAGTGGTAAATAATCCCGGCTGGGGAGACTGGAGCAGAGACACACTTTTCAGGGAGAGGAAGGAAGAAGTGGCTGGATGTGTTGGAACCACGTCGACTCTCTGGATGGGTGACAGAGCATTATTTATTTATTTCACATTTTTTTTTTTGCATTGTTCTGGTCAGAGGAATTGACATACAGTATTACCACATGTGAACACACAGTAGTGTTTCACCTGCACTGTGTAAGTGATTGTGATTTGAAGCGTCAATGTGAGTTAATGGGACAGATGCGTTTGCGTGCGGCCTACTCAGTATACACAGCATGCGGCATAAGCAATTTCTGAACATGGGTTCAGAAATTATAATGGCACCCCCTACCCTCCTTCCCCAGACTGTGACATTGTCACACTGATTTATCTTCACTGCCGCCGGAACCTGCAAACAAATGTTTTATTCATCAGCGACACGCAAGCAAAGTCTTTTCCTCTCACCGTCTGCCAGGACTTTAGGGCGACACCATTTCTAATAGTTTAGAAGAATGTTCACCAGGTAGGTTCCCCTTACTTTTTTGTCAATGAAAAACCCTGTTTGTTGTATATGTTTCAGATCACATACTTCTGTTGGTGCACTTGAACTTACAGCAAATGACAACTGCCGTGAGCTGTGGAACAGGGTTTGCAGACAACAGCACGGTATAAATTCATCATTAAGACTCAATGCAAGTGATTAAGAGAATTAAAGCTGTAGGCAGACCCATCACTAAGTTTTGCACGCCCTGACTGTAGGAGTCGGAGGCCCCGATGAGAGAAACAAGTGATTTATCTTTGCATCGCTGGAAAACACTCATACAGATCTAGGTGGCTGTTTTTTTTTTTTTTATAGGTGGCGCTGTAGAGTCTAGTGGGTTCATTCATCATGTTTGTGAAATGTTCACCAGTCTGGACCTGTGCTTTTGAAGCACAGGTCCAGACTTGATGGACTTGATGGCTTTTGAATCATGTTTATTGGGTGAAATGTGTGTGTGTCAGCAAAATTATGCGAATTGCTCACTTCCTGTTCACTTCCTGTTTGTTTTCTGTGATGGCTGTCAAGAGTGATGTGTAGACATTGATGAGACAAACAAGTGAGTTTTTGTTTGATCTGGGACATTCATAGGGATGGGATTCATTGTATGTTGCTGGCAGGACCTTCAGCAGGGGCTCCATGTCTCCCCCCTGCAGTGGAGTCCATTACAGGCTCTGTATAAATTAGCTGAGGCTTGCAGTTTTGTTCTGAAACTTGGTAAACAAGCCAATGGACCCATTTTTTCAGGAAAGGCAAAAAATATAGATTCTTTTCTTCTTCGCTTAACTGAGGTTGTACAGAATCTATGTAACATTAATCTGACTCAGAATAACGGTGCAGGTGAGTGCATGAAGTGACACTGATGCAAAGTCCATTACAGGCTCAGTATGAATCAGCTGAGGCTTTCAGTTTTGCTTTGAAAAAGTAGCCAACGAAAACGGCTGTTGTGGCCTTTTATCTGACTTAAAATGGAAAATAAAGATGTTGTCGGAGAGCTGAGGATGTGAGGAAATACAACCATGTGTAATTTAACTTTTATTTAATCACCATTCCTGCATAGGGAGCGTGAAAAGAGACAGAAATCCCTCTCCCTAATTATGATCCTTTTTGTTGGCTTTAAGAGCAACAAGTGGTTTTATTATTATTTATAATAATTTGATTAAATGAAACAATTAAAGTAATTTTATCTCATTAGTTGAATTGTGTGGTTATGTTACATAAAAACATAAAAAAGAAATTCTGACTGCACTTAAAATTTCCGAAGACTGGACATTTGGTGTTATTATATTACGAGGAAGCGATACAAAATTCACAAAAGCTGGTAATGATTCACATGCACAAACAGTCAGGAGAAGCATTTTGATTAATGTCAAGACAATATTTTGTGCAGCAATTGTTCACATTATATAGCATCACTGCAGGGTGAGAGAATTCAATGACGTTGAATACAGTACATGCTGATGGCGCTGCAGTAATCAGATTGGCTCAGAGAACAAAAACCCAATTTGCCCGCTGAAATAAATGATGCAAAGTGCTCACTTTACAGCAGCGCTTCCTAATCAGATCACCGTGAGAGACTCAGGAGCAAATCAACACGCCTGCTCCGTGTTTGAGTGAATTGATGTAGCTTGTAGCTAAAAGGATAAATTCATGATTTGGTCGCACGCTCCATGTTTCAGCTGCATAAATACCAAAATGTCTGTTAAGAAGGTTGGAAATATATTTTTTCTCCCTTGTACTCATTTTTCTTTTTTACGAAATGATAATAATATTAATAATAGTAATATGAATTAAGATTTTGGGGAGTTCTTTTTTGGATAATGCCTTTCAGAATAATTATTCTACCTTTAACATTGAATTCAATGCTCAATCAAAAACCACAGTACAACAAAACAAGCATGAGCTGCAGACAGGAGTAAGAGTGAATGTGAGAGTGAGAGTGAGGGGTAGGAGATGAGTCACGTCACTTCAGCTCACATAAACATCAACTCCTCTGCTTCTATAGTGACAACAAGAGGTCATCTGAAACAAAGCCAGGGGTCTCTCTGGACACCTCGGGCTCTTCCATCCACCTGCCTGAAGTGACTGTGAGGATCCTCCCAGTGTTGCCACTGAGGATTTCCCCTGACATGCGTTTGCTCTCTAGACTTTTTTTTTCCACGTTTTGAACAATCTTTACAAAATTTATAACAGTCAATTTTCCAATTTCGAGACCTCGATTTGAGGCAAGGCACGTGACCCGTAAGGTTTTTCACTGCTTCTATGTGAGAGATTTTTTTTCTAGGGATTGTGTTGTAGCAAGACCCTAACATTATGGTTAGACAACATGGGCAAAGTGAATTTTTGCACAACAGGGGACTTTGAAATACAATGCTCTTTCATATGCTTTTAAAGAAACACCATCTTTCATTCTCCCTGTTTGTTTCAACATTGCCCTTCAACCCCATCAATACTTTCCTCTTTCACCATCTTGTCCTTCTTGTCCTTTTTCCTCACCTCTCTCTGCTTTTCCTCTGCTGCTTCCGTTGCTCTTCGGGCTCGGAGGAGACCCGTGAGGTGAGTCAATTCTTATATATCGATCCATTCATTTTTAATGGGCCCATGTTTCCCAGAGTAGGGGCCATCCTGTGCAGGTTCCGTTGGGCCGGTGATGCTGTCAGGGCTTGTTGTCACTCTGTGCTACTTAGAGCGAAAGCACACGACCTTGGAAGTGCATTAACAGCCATCCCAGGAGAGCAGGACGTGCCCATCAGTCCCTTGTCCAACACGGAAGATAAACTGAAAATCTCAGATGGCCTTCAGTGTGACGGCAGAAGAAGTGCCGTAGTCTTATTTCAAATGGATGGAATACAACTATCACCAGTCTTTGCAGATTTTGATTAAAACTTTATTTTGTTTGTTTGAGTTGTTGTCCATTGTTGTTTTTCAGAGACTGACAGTCAAATCACCGGCTAATTAAACTGGCTAGCATGGTACCCAAGAAGGTTGTGTTGCATAAGTGACCCCAAGACTACACATTGGAACAATAAAGATTATAAACTTTATTTGTATTGTACCTTTCTTAACATGGTTACAAAGTGCAAAGGAGGCGAAAACCTTAAACCAGGGGTGTCAAACTCATTTTGGTTCACGGGCCACATAGAGGAAAATCTATTCCCAAGCGGGCCGGACTGGTAAAATCATGGTATGGTGATAATAACGTAAAAATAACAACAGCTTCCGGTTGTTTTCTTTGTTTTACTTCGTTCGTGTTCTTTGAGCACTCTGCAGTCTGCATCAGTGTTGCCAACTCCTCAGTAAGGAAAGCCGCTAATGGCTGTCCTGAAAGTCGCTAGAAGTCGCCAAATTACGTCATCGTCTAATTTGCATAATTGACAATTTGCACTTGATTGCAACGTAACAACACCAGGAAACGTCGCTAGATTTGTCGCTAGTCACTTTTGACAAATAAAAAAAGTCGCCATGGGGAGAATAGCGACTTTTTGGGGGGAGAAAGTCGCCAAGTTGGCAATACTGCTCTGCATCAGCTTTGTCTGTTTCGACAGAGACATTTTGGGGCAATGAGGGTAGCCAATAGGAGACGTTCTGGGGCAATGAGGGTAGCCAATAGGAGACGTGAGTGGCTGTACTTGTGCCGATTTGCTCAGCCCCAGTATTGAGTTTGTTTGCGAAGCAGAAACGATATTGCGACACCAAGTGGACACATTTAGAACAGCACTTTCTTTCATTGATAAATTGCTGTTTTTATATTTTGCAAAATCATCTCGCGGGCCGGAAGAAAACAGTTTGCGGGCCTGATCCGGCCCGCGGGCCGTATGTTTGACACCCCTGCCTGAAACGCACAAATGGAATCAATCTTCAACCACCTGACTTTTTAACTCTCTTGATGACATCTTTTTTACTCTTAAAACACAAATATGGTCTTCAGTAGTGATGTCTATGATATTCAAAATCTCCACAGTGTTTTCTTTTCCCAATTCTCACACTACATATATAGCTTGAAGTTTTCTATTATTTGGATTCAGATGTCAAAAACCCAGAGGCACCCCGTGTAGAAGAACTCCTCCACTTGGACCTCAATCACTGCATCATTACATTCCTTTAGTGTGACACATCTCCGTTGATGTGACCCCACTGGGTCAACTAGACATGACAAAGGCCCCTGCAAAACACTGACCCGTCACGGGGGACCCGGGCAGGCGCGAGAGGCGCGGAGAGTGTGACTCGCACGCCTTGGCTCTCCAGTCAGAAGCCTGAGCCCACAGCAAGCGGCCGCCTGTGGGGAGGTTTTCTCGCTCCTTGACAGCGTGTCAGATGGGCCTGTTCTCCAGCTGCTGGCTAGCAGTGAGTGAGAGAGCGGACTAATGAGATCACTGGCATCCAATTGGGCGAGGGGTCAGCGCTCATTTTGAGCAATTCATTTTTAATTGGTCTCAAATCTAATTCATTTTATAATGTCAGCCCCGGCGCTCATCCCGCCCTTGGGTGCCGCTGAATGACAGAGAGTGATTCCCCTGATGTTGTTAGCCCTGTGTTATTACATTCCCTGGAGTGATTGAAGATGTTGACGTGTGTTTTGCCTGCCGCCTGCTTATTGTTGATGCGGCAACGTTACGGGCATCTTCCTTCGCTGCTGCAGCCTCCCAACGCCAATGATGTGTAATGAACCTGACAGAATAAAGGTATTTGTCATGTCAGCCTGGTCGGTGACATGCATTTTGTCACTGTGACAATAGAAGTGTTCGTTCCATCAAATGGGATCTCTGCTGAGATGAATTGGAGCGGACAAAATGCTCATCTGCTCGTCGCAAACTTCTCTCCATGCAAAACCACAAGTGAGCACTTGGGCGTCACTTGCCTAAAGGAATAGTTCAGTCAAATTTTATGTACCCTATACTATGCCGATGTTAGGACTCATGCGATTTGCTGATTTGTGAAACTATTCTGGAGTTTCAAAAAGGGAAAGAAATCCAACCAGTGAATGAATATTGTAGCTATGGATTCCAATATTAAACAACCAAAAAGACAAAAAGAAGAACAAACTTAAACTACTCAGAAAACAGATAAAGACCAAACATGTTGTAGGTTACATATGGATTACATATGGAGGTTTCCCAGAACTTGGATGACACATATCTTTCTAAAAAGTGCAGTGGATGACGGCCGAGCATTTATCTGATGTAAAAAAATAATTTGATTTAAGAAACAGGTATTCTAAAATTCTAAATATAACACTTGACTAAGTCAATTGACTTTCTGTGAAGACTTCAGTCCCTGTTTTGACTAATACCTTCCTCTATTCACTTCCCCCTTCATTGTCCTCTGCTTTCTGAGCTTTCCCTCCCCGTCTCCACCTAAGTTGTGCAACCAGCAGCGCCTCCTGCTTTGCCTCCATCAACGTGTCACTTCTAATTTGCAGTTTGTGCTGACTCCATACCTGCTGGCAATCAGTGAAGAAGACATCCATTACGCCCGGCCGTGACAGGTTCCCTCAGAGTCTCGTAGGACCCTAATGATACCTGACAGAACACAGGTTTACTACTTAGCAAACGGACCCCACCCCTCCCATCCACCCTCCACCAACCCCACCACAGTGACAGATGGGGTCCACTCTGCTCACACATCCTCCAATGGTTTACAAGAACCAGACAGGGGAGGGCAACACAAGGAGTCTTGTCCCATTACGTCTTACAAGGTAAAGTTTTGAGGTGTTTAGCTGCAAGACGAGGTCCTGCTCTCTGTTGAGAGCATGTGTTAGCTCAAATCTAATATCGTTTCAAGGCTTCCCCTTATGTATTGTTCATGCAAGTGTCAGGATGGGCGAATTCTCCTCTTTGTTCTGCTTTGATCTGATTTGGAAATCCAAAACACAATGGCAGAAGATTGTCGATCTCTAAACCTGCCATTTGGGAGAGTTGAGGAGGCTCCAACCATGGCAGCGTCAGTGTTTTGGCAGTTTATACGTGATGCCAACAGCTTCAGATAGTATCGCAGAAATTCTGCCAGCTCACCTGACACATGTCAAAACACCCACCCCCATTATTTGCTGTAGGCAAACCCACACGGCCTGCGGTCAGATGCACCTGGCTGTGTGTTTTATGTCACTGTTTTATTTCTCGCCATGATTTCTTTTCCCCAGAGAAAACAGCTGTTGGGTATATATTGGCTCCCCGTTAGGCTTTTGCTGCCCTCAACTGCCAGAAATACAGATCCTATCTGCCAGTTGTCTTTGTATCACCTGCCATGATTTAAACTGGTTCCTGTTTGTCAGATGTCTTTCTTTTGACTGAATACTTCCTTCTGTGTCAAAGTTTTTCTAGTGAACTACGTTTTCAGTATAATTATTCTGTTAATGGACCTCATTTTGCGATACTAGAGTGACTGCAGGCTCTTACATGCACTTCGCCCTTTAAAACCACCCATACATCCATCGCAAGCGGTTTTTTTTTTGTTTGCGTATGAGATTTTTATTTCATGTTTTAATAGAATGCCCCAGCATTTATTTTTGATTGCAGATAGAATAAAAGCTTTTTTCCTTACATGCGACTGACTATCTTACTGTGACTCTCTGTCTATCAGTTCTTCAGAGAGATTCCTCCTTGGAAATGCAGGCGATTTAACTAACGTCCACTGAGGTTCTCATTTGCCGAGTGGAGTCATAACTCTTGGATTGCGGCTGCCGCCGACAATTAAGAGTGCAGAGACATGTACCACCTCATTTGGCAAGAGCAACCTTCTCACAGAGGTTGACAACACTGGAACAGAAGCAATTGTCTTAAATTACTCCACGGATAAGGCAATAAACAGGGTTGCTGGATGTCGCCTCTTATTTCCTGAGTGTAAAGTTTTCGCCCGGTGATTTATTTTACAGTTCATTTCATGCTAATTACCTTTTAAGATGTGGCTGTAATTAAGTGAGCCGTGCTTAATAGGTACGGCATGTGCACATTTCATTTACTGTGAGATAGCATGCATATTTCAAATATTTCAAAGCGTTGAGAGAGCCAAGTCAATGGAGGGCAGATATTATTGCAAATAAGTATGCAAACTCAGAATATCTGTCAAGTTAATTAATCTTGTTAAACAAGCTAGCTTGTCTTTCCATTTTCATTTTTTAAGGCATTCCTCTTTATAATTATCATAATTTTATCATTTTTGTTATATTATATTTATTTTAACCCATCATGGCTGCATCCTGGACAGCAGCCAGGTTTACATGCATTACAAATGTCATACAAACACTTTGTTACACATGGGACACTCCTGTGAAGGGATTAATCCCGATTCAAAAAACTTTGATAAAACAATCAAATGTCAATCTAGATTAAATGATTAGGAAACACAGCTTATATATGAGCCAGCACATACCGGAATGTGCAGCATCTCTGGGACCAGTGTGTGAACGAGGAAAGAAAAATCAAAGGGACTCATTCACATGCGTGTTGATATTCCAAATGTTTGCCAATATTATGACTGTTGGGGGGGGGCGAAACAGAAGGAGGAGTAAATAGCAGTAAAACATGGCTGAGCACCTGTTTGCAAAGGAAGGCTGCCAGCTAATAATAATAATAATGATGAAGATAATGAAAAAAGGGAAAATGGAATGTGCAATCCTCTGCCTCTTCCTGAAGCCACTCACAACTGGTCTCATTGTGTATGCTTGTGAAAATCACATCCATTTTGTCATTGAATTTATATACGCCATCTCATTAAGAATAAAACCCAATTTGAAAACATGTTCACAGAGGGCTGCAGCGGCATGACGGGACTATTGTGTTTCATGTCCTTTTCGCATGATGAATCCCTTTATCTCAATTCACCAGAGCAATAGGTTGAGCCGGGATGTTCAAAATGGTTGATTTGCTCACATCCTGCTCACCCAACCCGAGCAGGGCTGTGTCATGTGACAGTCAAAGTATGCACAGAGCTCGTTGGTGATAAAATAAAAGAATGAGTTTGGCCCAGGACAGCACGGCCACGGTAGGCCATAAAAAGTCCATTTTGGATGAACCCTCCCTTCAGGAGCCCTTTTTATGTAACTTTCTGTTTGGGTTGGAATCAGAACAGCTATTATGAAATAGAGCACTTTTTATACAACATATAAAAATTTAACCTTTAGACATTTAAATCCCCCCCGTCGCTTGTTTCAAGACAGCTGTTCAACACAAAAGTTCCAACTAAGAGGGAAAAAACACAGCCTGGCCCGAACAGTGGGTGTGTGCATCGTCGCACATGTTCAAAATAACAAATTTTATGTTTTGTCTTTTCCATTATTTGGTTTCCTGCTTGGAAAAACAAAAAGCACTGCATTAAAAGGGAACACTCCAAAAGCTGTTTTTACCTGACCTATATAGCACATGATCTGACTTTTGATTCTGACATACTTTTCATTATTTTGCTTTCAGTGTGTGCCAGATAAATGAGGTTAAAACATATGAAATGGGGTTTTTACATAATGTACCAAGAGCCAAACTGGCACAAACTTCCTAAAAAGTTTTCCTTATGAAACAGTTTTACCCTGGCGCCACCCATCTCATCCGCTCTCAGCCTTAATTTTAGTGTTTTAAAAGAACTGATCCATCCATTTTTTTCAATTTACATTTATTTATTTTTTCTTATAATTTGACCCGGTGTGTCATACCTTGTTATTATCATTGTATGATAATCATTATAATGAATAAGCACTGCCTTTGCCTAATGAATGCACACATTTTACTGCTGCTTGTAAAAAGAAAAAAACCCACTGTCTGCAGAATCCTTTACTGGTGCCTGGAACAGACGGCTGTGAGTGGATGGACGGAACAGCAGCCAGAACAATGACACATTAACAGTTCCTGTGAGGAAAGTGACTTGTGACAGTGGCACAGGCCAGGGAACAGACTGTGAATACAGAACAGCGAGGCTAAACAGCAAAGGAGCGAATAGAAGAGCCACATCAAACCAGGGGAGCATTGACTCAGTGAGACAGACGGGGGTGCGTTCTTAAGTAAAGTCAAGGTGAAGACCCAGGCATTTAATTTGATGGAGAGATGTGTGAAATAAAGTTTTGTTTATAGAGTTAAAAAAAAAAAAGCAGGTGTTTGGAACAGACGGTCAAAGAACAACATGGACTGTAGGGGTGAGCAGGTTAAAAATCTCATTCTGATTCTACTTTTGGAATAGATTGATTTTAGCCATACAGACCCTGGTCCCCCAGTGAGGTCCAACGGACAGCAGTGGGAAAATAGTCCACAATTGACTATTTACACTATAATTTCATTTTAATTCATTTAATGCTAATGATTTTAGCTCAGGCTTCTTTCTAGTGTTTGTATGTCCATCTGTCAAGTGTGGCTGTTCAATCTGACAGAGCACGGCCGAATAAATAAAGTAATAAGCCTGCGATATACTGCCGTTGTATTAAAATACAGTGAAAATGCGAGTGCCCATTCCAGTAGAAAAGCTTCACACTTAAACACACTTTCAGCATTCATGCATACAGCAAATAAAAACTGCTGGGACAGAAAGAAACTCATAGTGACCGAAGGAAACAAAGTCCCAAAGTGTGGTTAAATGAAGTTGCTGACAGTTGCTGACAGTTAATGACATGGACATTCTGATCCTTTTCTCTGTGAGGAATTATGAAAAATGCAAGAAATTAGAAGATTGTGATTATAAAGTCAACTGGGACAAAATGCCCTGGACTCTACCAAGCCAGGTCACAGGAGATGGAGTGGAGTCATTTTACATTTTTATTGCTTCATTTAGAGTCCTCGCACAGTTCATGAATATATTGCCATGTATTAATAGTCAGTAAAGGATCAATTAACATATCAGCTGAAAAAGCCCAGTGGTGGATTTGACCAGCTGTGGTACTGAAGTGTGTTTGGAGGGCAGAAATAAGAAAATCCTCAGTTCTTCTCATCTGTCGCTAGTTGCTTGAATGATCTGAACTTTGACCAGTTGGGTCATTTTGCATGTAAATTATTAAATATATGCCCATGATTAAAATTTGATGAAATGGGCCCAGTAATATTAAACCTGCATTGTGGGATTTTGGTTTTTTCCACTGGAAGAAAGGAATAATTTAAAACCCCATTTTGTGACTGTTGGAGCTTCGAGGCGTGGGCTGCTACCTACTATCTGGCTTTGTTTGCTTCCCTTTATATTGATCTTTGGTGAATTCACTGAAAGCACAAAGGTAGCTGAAAGTGCACAAAGGACGTATCACAATGCGATACAATCATATTAAGAAGATTTTATGTCATATTATTATGCAGAAATTTTGGTCCGACATTTTAAAATATTATTATTATTATGTTTACAATTAGCAAATTATTGAAGAGGAAAAAAAATAGACCAAATTAAATGGAATACTTTTTTTGGACTAAAGGCATCCTGCAAAGTGTCAAAGGATTAATCAGCATTAGTATTAACAGAGTGGACGGCCAAGAAAGAGAGTTTTTCGAACCAAATCAGAAAAAGAGGTGGACAGCTAAGAGGCATTTACTCCTTGAAATATAACCTATGAAGAGAAGTGGTTTTAATTCTAGATAAATCTGCTGTAAGGACATCGATTTATGTCACACTTAATTATCCACAGCCTCATCAGCGCCGATGAAAAAGCGTTGAGTTTCACTTGGGTTTTCGGTTTGTCTTCAGATTCGTCTGCTTCCCCGTCGAACATGCAGGAATAAATGAATTCTGTCTAAATAATCTCGTATGACAAAGTTATTGTTAAACTGTGCTTAAGCCCTCCCTCATAATATTGTCTGGGAAAAAAAATCTGACATTGCAATAGAGGTTTAAATTGAGTTGGCTTCCATGGCAGTGAGCAGGCTGCATAAAGCATTTTCACATGATGGACTGTGACAAGCGGAATGTAAAATAGGACAGAAATGTGATGCAGTTCAATCTAAGTCACAATTTATGATAACTAATGTGAAAAAGCCGGCGTTTCAGTCCAAGACGTCATTAAAAACTGAATGTGTCCTCATCAAGAACATGACGCCAGCAATCTTTATGCCTGTGTATGTTACATCTATCAGTGGTACCAGAACGGGTATATTATTATTTATCTATGATTGTCTTAAGACAATTTCTATCAGCTCAACCTGGTGTCTACTGGTACAGAGGTATAGATTAGTGATCGCATTAATAAGCTCATCGTCACCTGAAGCAGCAGCACCCTGGGCGCAGGAACGAGCGTAGATGAGGGAAAACTGTCTGTGATCACTTTGGCAGGATACTGAGATGGAATCCAGATCTTCTCAAATGACTCACATGGTCCTATTGTGGCTATTTCTGGATTTAATAAATGAATTTTGGTGGGTCACTTCCGGGTGACCGTATGTTGATGACCGAAACGCCTTTAGTTTATACTTGCTATACATTTATTCACAACATTTGTCAAAGCTGGTCATACTTTTACTATTCATGCCTCTTCTTCTTCTTCTTCTTCTTCCTCCAGTATTATTTTTTCCCGAGGCTGATTTGAAACTTTGCTCAGCTTTTCCGATAGCAGCATCTCTCCAAGAGCCTCGGAGAGCTCTCTGTCGAATCAGCCTTGAAAAGGTAAAACTACCCTGAACAGCCCAACTCTGCTCTAACTGCTGCCGCAATAACAGTAAATGTTGAAAAAGATGCAAATCTTTTGTTTTTTCGTCTTTGTGATTGAAGTCAACAGGTTTAAACCACAACACTGTTTCATCTGCACTCAGCATAAAATAATAACGCAGAATAATACTAATGATGACTTAATTTCAATTTCATTTTGCCAAGTCCTTTTCCAAAATGGCCTCAGGAAGTGTTAGAAATGCACAAAGCTCGAAGGTTGAAAATCTGAAATGCAAAGCAATTATAAAAATAACAAAATCTAATTAAAAAAAAAATATCCAATAAATAAAAGAAATCTGCTTATTTAAATAAAAGAAAATCCACCTTTATTATTTACTGACATCTTACACCAGATTTGAAGGGAACACAACACTTGGCATTTGGGATTTTCAACGACATGACAATGCTTATTGCATAAGATTCCACTGGGGGAGTTCACACCTGCGCACGTTGCGTCAGCGCGTACATGGCGGCGTGCGGCGACGTTTGTGGCGGTGAAGGTATAACACGGTTCAAATCCTCAGCACGGGCTTAGAACCTTCATCGTCATCTTCACCTTCACAGGACGGAGATGAGAGGCCACATCCTTGATTCTGAGCACACAGCCGTTATCAAAGCTCGCAATCTGTTTTGACTGACACTCGTTTGTACGGGAGGAGCGCCAGTGTGCCGATTCTCGGTGATGCAAGCGGCGTGCAAGGAATACATTTCTTTCTGCATTGGAGGAACAAATAATCTTTCACTGTATCCTGCAGAAACGTCTCAGAAACTTCGAGGCGTTAAAGTGCAGTGTGGCTCCAGCAGCTCATTCCATTTATTGACAGTGATGCTTCCCAGCGGCTAATTTATGATCACTATTATTTTATTGCATTGCCTCTATAACTTCCATCTGATATCTTGCTGATCAATATTTAGTTATTGCCAATTATTTATTATTTTCTTTTTTTTAGACTATTGATAGTGGAATTAAATTTAAAGACAAAACACAACAAAAACACACAAATAAGAAAACAAAAGCATCCGAGACACCAGATACACGCTTGAGTTATGTTTCAAGTATATTTAATGTTCTTTTTCCTTATATTTCACTGTATCATAATTGTTTTCCGTAACGCTGGGGAAAAAAACAAACAATTTATTCGTAGATTTCATGACCTATTTTTCCAAATGCTTGTGTTATGACTGATACATAAGGACACTGGCATAAAATCTGTGACGGGAGCGCCACAAATCAAAAATACCATTCCGGGCCATCTGGTTGGATCAACATTAGTTGTTGTTAGCCTCCACAAGCTGCGTTTAACCATATGTGCTGCCTGCGGAGCCAACATCTCGACGAGTCGCAGCCTTGGCCACCAGGACCATTTGGACGACACTCGCAGGAAAGAGGGACAAAGCTGTGTGTGAGAGTGTCACCTGAACACTGATGATGTTTTCAATTTTTTTGCAGTGAAGAAGATTTTGAAGTTTTATCCTTTTTAGAAAACATTTTAAGCCTTGGTCCTTTGAAGTTCAGCTTGTGTTTGTGCTTTTGGTGTAATTAAAAGCTCCACTTCATTAATAAAAGGTTTTTATTGCAAAACCACCTGATGCCTTTTTAGATTTTTAAAAAAGAAATTTCCCCAGAGTTTCTTTTCAGTGGGTTGGAGAGGTGAAACGTGGTCAACCAGACATAGAATAGAATAGAACACAATAGAATAGAGTAGAATGAAACTTTATTGATTTTTTGCTGCAGTACCACCATATTGCCAGTCCAGTATCCAGTTCTCCTAATACATCCATGGGCCTCCCCTACCTGCTATGTCTGTGTCCCCCACCTACCAGCAACCCCCCTCCCCCACCACCACCACGACCCCGCTCACCCATTTAGAAAAGCCCACTCCAATTGTCCAGCTGCTCACTGCTGGTGCCAGCTAGCGGGGAAGATGGCTGCTTGCTCCCAAGGTCAAGAAACAGTGACGCCACTAGAAAAAGAAGTCTGCAGAGGTGTTACTACGATAATCAGCTTGACTGGGATCCTTTTAAAAATGAGTGGAAAACACTCTGCATGCTGTTTACAATACGCTGTTCATTGTGACTTCTTATGCTTCTTCAAAGCTGTCTGGTTTTGCATAAAGCCACTTATTTATCTGCTTTAAGCTGCTTATGCACCGATAGCCAGAGTCCTGGTAATGATAAGGGGGGTCAATTCAGCACTTTTCAGCCCAGCGCGCAATTGATTGGCAACACAGCACTCGGATTAGGCCGGAGGAACACGAGCTCCCGCCGTGAAGACCTCACAAAGGCGGCCGCCTCCGTCGCTTTGGCTGCCGAGGCTTGAACCAAAATGAGAGGAACCGGCCGGTGGGTCGGGCCCAGCAGGAAGGTCCTACCCGCCGTCTCGCTCTCATCTCTCAGTGATTCAGCTTGAATGGCGATAAAAGAGCTCTGATGGAGGCAAATCCTGTTATCCCGGGGGCGCCGGGCTGGAGAGAGGGGTTCGTCTTCCTTACAGGTGGTGCAAGAGTTTAGGAAATGAAGCGCAGTGAGGAGCGTAGGATTAAACACGCCAGCTCAGCATCGCTCTCAGTGGAAAAACACATTTTGCCACTAAGAGGGTCGACTTGCATTTCAGCCGCTGCCACGACTCGTCTCCTGCATTGTTCGTTGCTTTTTCACTGAAGGGGAGAAAAGAAGCGCGGTTCTCTGTCGCTCTTTGTCCCGGTGTTCTCATCTCGCAGAAGGACACATTAGCCCCCGTTTTTCTTTTCACAGGAATTCTGGCATATTGTGTGTCTTTTTTTTTTCTTCCTTCATGCCACTTCAATTTGTCCTCTTGCTTTCCAAAATGTTATCAGGGGTTTGAAGAGGCTTAATGTGATTGCGTAACACTCAGCTTGAAATATTTAATTTTTTTTAAACAGTGAACAGAGACATAGAGACAGAGAGTCTCAATAAGAAACCTTCAGGTTCCCTAGAAATTTGTGTATTTTCTTTTTATTACTTAGGTTAAATAACCTCCCACTTTCTCCTTTTGAGTGTTTCATGCCTTGTGCTGCAAAAAGATGCATTTTTACAAAAAAGTAATAGTCCAATTCAACCAGCCAATAGAAGCTCTCATTTTGTTCCACTTCTTTGTTCCACATATGCCTCAGTAAAAGGTTGGAGGTGGCACAGAGAGAAATTATTATTGTAAACACAGTCTTGGTGTGATGGTGCTGGTCGCTTGGAGTGGATTTAAACTATTTACAGTTCCTCAATCAAGCACAGATTATTTTTTTCTTCAAAATGCCTGATTAGATCTCTTGCTATATGTAGCACCTATAGGAGCCACGGTGGTTTGGTCGTGATTGTGCAATTTTGCCAAGCAACCTTGGGATGGAAATTTAAACAAGGTCACTTGAACCATGTTGTGGAAGTCCAGCGCCAAGGTTCTGTTTAATGTCAAGAGGATCTTTAAAGGTGAGCAGCCTGATGCAGGTGACTGACAGTTTTGATGAGATACAAAGAAACCAGGTTAGTGTCAGGGTTAACCCCAACCCCGAACACATTTATTATACATGGAGGACATGTCAATGCATACAAGTATGCAAAAGAAAGGAAGTGCAAATGAAAAACGCTGCCTTGTAATCACGAGCAAGTGGGTATTTATGCTCCGCCCGCCTGGGCTGATGAAGACGGTAGATTAGAGGCAAAATGCAGCAAAGACAAGCGGTGCAGCCTGATTAAAATAGAGGCAAACAGCAGGTATAATTAAGGTGAGACGCATTTCCTGAGTCGAAAATCTGTTTTTGTTTTTTTGTGTGTTTTTTTACGCGTGCAGTGAGAACGGCGCTTAGAAGAGTTATGGCAAAAGAAGCTGTTGCTATTAATAAAAATAAAGTGCAGTTTGTTTGAAAATAGAGTTTGCAGCCATTTACACCTGAAGGGAAGTGAATTGGTAGGGAAGTAAAAGTCTTATTTACACCCGTAAGGAAAACAAACATCGTCTCTGCCAGTGTATTATGTATTAAATGCTCAGCTGGAGAGGCGACTATTAAAAAAAAAAAAAAAATATCTTCTTGTTTATGAGTTCATAAACTGCAAGTGCCGTTCCACTGTGGGAATCTACACCAAAGACACACAGGAAAAAATATACTCAGAAAATATACAGTCTTGGAAAAAAAGGTTTTTGGATGGCCTGCACATTTTGGACTTGCCACACATGTAGGGCTAACACGAGAACTTTGGTTTGATATTCAGTGCTATTCAACAGTAAAGTGAAAAACTGAACCTGACATAACAGCTATTGACAGACACATAACTATTCAAGTTCACACGTCTATGGAATGGAATGTGACTTTGCAGTACAGCTGTAACAGTTGATTTGGAAAAATCACCATCTATTGTATTTGAAGCTATATGGAAATTGATTGGCGCAGTAGGCTTCCTCTGTGATGAAAGAAGCAGTTGCTGTACGTGGGGTCTACTACTGTCTAAGAGACTTACTGACAA
Source organism: Thamnaconus septentrionalis (assembly GCA_009823395.1). Taxonomy (NCBI): domain Eukaryota; kingdom Metazoa; phylum Chordata; class Actinopteri; order Tetraodontiformes; family Monacanthidae; genus Thamnaconus; species Thamnaconus septentrionalis. Next base: position 3,874,929 of record CM020505.1, on the reverse strand, counting down.
TCCCTCACAATGACATGAGAAACTAATCTTTTGAATTTTTGAGACATTTGGTCTAATGTGTGAGGTTCAGCAAACTCTATGTGAACAAAAATACCATTTACACACTGACAAAGTACAAAAAGTGTGCGCTGCCAGAGATCATACCAAGCAAGTTTTACAGCACGTGCTACGTGAACAACACGGCTCTCTGTCCCACTTCTTTCTATCTTAACCACCTTCAGTGGAAAAAAAACAGGGCTGTCGAGTTTATAACTTATTTTTGTGTTTAGTGTAAATTCTGCACATGCTTTGTGTCAGTTGTCTCACAACTCCTGCATGCTGGCGGACGAGGGCGGCTACATTTTGAGAGTCAAACAGGTTTACGTGAGGCTGCCGAGAAATGGTTTATCACTTTAATCCACTTGTGGCACAAAAATGAAAAGCAGCTTACATCAAACACAATGCATAATTTGTGTGCGTGTGCTGTTGTCGTTGTTGTCGTTGTTGTGTTTTTTTTCTTTTTTCATTTTCCCCACATAATCCTAAATCAAATATTGATGCGAGCCGTGATTGCAGTGAGCATGAAATGAAAATGTGTCACCTGTTCCATAATCCTGACAGGAGAGTACATTGAATGTTAATCCCTACACTATAAAAATGGCAACAATGTACAAAAAACTGAATGTTGGAAAGAAAAGATAGAAGATAGTGTTCTTTTTTCATATTAGCAAACACATAATATGATGGGCAAAAATAAAAGCCAACAAAATGATGAATTAAATAACAAAAAACAACTTGGTTTAATAGCACAAATAATATTTGAAAACACGATTTTCATGCAGAGAAAGGCTACCGGTATCCTTATTTATCTGTGGGATTCTGACCTACGTGACTTTTAGTTGGCACATTTTGCTCTTTTCAAATCTTTTCAAACTCATCCATTGGAACTAAAGCACTTCCTCAGCTTCCACTTTTGAGTGTGTGTCTGCTGGGAAAGTCTACAAATAGTCGCAGGCCAGTGCGCGGCGTTGCGTCCTTCAGTGGCTGAATTGTATTCACTCAGCTGCAGTCAAAGGAGTAATGGCAGCGGGGAAAACAATTAGAGTCATAAAAGCCGATAGCTCGGGGCTGACCGGACTAACTCTACCTTCACTGGATTATTAGGCAGAAGAGAGGCAGGAAGTCGAATTTAAATGAAGACATGCGTGGCGGCAAGAGATGAGACATAAACAGCGGGATGGTGAGAGGCAAGTGGAGGAAAATGGAGAGCAAAGACAGAAGAGAAGACAAGGTGTTGTCAGAAGCCAAATGAAAGAGAATAGAACGGCAGTTTGACTTGTCTAGCAGACTGAGGATAACACGACAAATCAAGCGCTGAACTGAGGCGTCCCACTGAGGCGGCGCGCAAAGCACGCGCAGACAAAGCAGAGCAGCTGTTAGCAACTTGTTTCACATGGAAACCCCCAAAGAAAACAGGATGAAAGGGAGCGAGAGAACAGAGGAGGGAAGAGCCTCACTGTTGACTCTCAGACGCTTTTTGTTCTTTCATGTAGGTAAATTAAACACAGGCTGCACCTTCTGTTTCCACATTACACAGGGTGAAAAGATTCACAGTAGCAACGCACAAATATGTGCACAATTGTATGACTCGAAATACCGTGGATATGTTCGTACCAAGCTCGGGTCTGTGAACTGATGAAATCCTTCCATGAAATTTACAGGCTGATGAAGTTACACAACCATGATCCTAAAGTTTTGCTGCTTTATTTCCTTAAAAAAAACAAAACAAACATATTTTGCACTAATACAAAAATGCCAAACGTCATCATATTCTTGTCCTCTTTGAAAATAAACTTCCACACAACAGTTAGAGAAGCGTATTTGCTGTCGCTGGCCTGCACCATTTTCGATTTCCCTTCAACTGCAGGTAACGTGACGTGTGTTGATCCCCCCTGAGCCATGGGAAACGCCATGCAGTTGGTCTGTCACACCTTGTTGACAATTAAAGAGACAGACAATCAGAACTTCCAACTCACGTTGGGCGGCGCTACCGCAGCCATTACCCCGGTGTTCGCTGTTCCGCGGGACAGTTCGCAGCCTTAATTACAATCCAACGGCTGTTTGCTGGGAAAACCCAGACCTCTCAATCCAGTTAAGTGTTCAGGGGAACAAATTGTGATTACTCGATAACAGACATGTTAAGTCTGCCCCATTAACCACAGGCCATTAGGATCAGGAGGAGTTTATAAGACAATAAATCAACCTAATTGTTGCGTGCATATTTAAAATCTCACATCACACATCACAAATCTCACAATCTTACTGTACAACATCAGCCTAGAGAGCAACATTTGTCATAGAGTCTTCTGTAGGTAGTTACACCTGAGGGGATTTCATTTGACTTTCAGTTGAAGACATACTGTGTCTCTGTGAAGTAATGAGTTAAATCAAAATAATCAAATTAATAAAAATCAATCTACCTGAATGCTGATGCTGCTGAAAGAGGATGTTTGAAAATTATAAAAAAAAAACACCAACGTTATTTAACCAATTTTTTTTCAAAAGTATAGGTTATATAATAATTTAGGTGAACTGGTGTCATCCTGCAATGTTTTCAGTACGTAGGTAGATTCACTACCTACGCAAAGCCTCCAAACACCCTTAAGGGGTATCAGCCTTCAAAGAACAGCTTTTGTATCTCAGCTTTTAATGCATATTGCATTAAACTGAGCAACCCACATGCACTCATGGTCAGCAACAGCTTTAGAACAATCTTATGACAAAAGTGAGACATTTTCATATCTCACTATGTTGGATTGCAGTAAAATTATTGTGCATTATTTAATTTCTATGTAAAAAAATAAAAATAAAAAAAATCACAATGTCCAAATACATGAAACATTTCAATTGAATGGATTGTTTTCTTCAGGTTTGGAGATCAAAAGTACATTTTTTTTTGCTATAAAGTTACTGGGACTCACTCAGTTGTCCCACCAAAGGATAAATTCAATTAATCAACATGAAGCTGTGTATCTTCTTAACATCACAAGAACTGTTTAATGGCACTTCTGTCAGACAAAAAATAAACAAACACACAAACTCACTCACTGTCACTTTCAAATGCAAGGCGATGTAGAGAAAATAAATAATAATTATTTTGACAATATTTTCATTGCAGCATGAGGGACAAAACATTTTAGGTGACATCAATGGAGAGTTAAATGTGTTCTTAGAATTAAGCTGACGTTTGTAATTTTGCAAGTGGACAGTCCAGAGTGTATTTTCCTCAATCGCACAAATCCGATGAATTTGAGTATAGGATAAATTCAAGCATTGCCTCCCTTCACTCTGCTGTTTGTTTGCCAGTGACTAACAGAGATCGGGCTAAAGCTGTACCTTATCAGAACCGGCATTCACAATCATTTCCTCCATTTTTGGGAGCCACTCTATCATTGTGGAGTTTGAATCTGCAACCGTCATTAAATGCTGCTCTTCCCATCATACGACTGAAAATAACACAGCAAGCTTGACAATGAGAAACACGGCAACATGGAATTGGAAAGTTTCTCCTGGTGCTTTTGTTTGCAGTGCCTTAGAGTCACAGGCTCTCTTTAATTTGAGCTACACTCTGGCAAAGATGATTAATGAAATTCCTATGCTCTCGGATTGGTTCTCACGGGTGATTTAAAGGTATAATAACCCTTTACGGTATTGCTTCCCCCGACCATTAAAATAACACCAAACGTAGTGGAGCAACACTTGCAGTTCATTTAAAAAAAGGTTGCTGGCAAAGCAAGAAGCTGCCACCAGGACCATCGGAGAGCTATTCCAGAGATGACACTTCCATGGCTGTTTGCATGGAAGACTGATGATAAACGTTTAGTGTGAACAATAGCTCAGGTTTTCCTGGGCAATTCACACACTTACAGATGAAGAGTAGCCTGTATGGAGGATGAAGCTAATGTTTAGAAGCCACGACTTCCGCTTGTTTCCTTTAGAAGTATTCTGTTTCTGTTGTACTTTTGATTCATTCCCTGTATTATTGACATACCACTGTTACACCAAAATGTATTGGTGTGTTATGTTTTTAATCATTGTGCATGTTGGCGTAAATGGATTCACATTTTGTTTTTTTCCTCTCAGTGTTCATTAACATCACCCAAACAGACTGTTCATTAAAATCTGCAACAATATGCAGCTTCCTCCACTTGAACTTGTATTTTAGAAAAATAAAAAAATAAAATCTGTTAACCTTCCGTGCACACCCTGAGTCAGTCTCTGGACACCAAGTCTCCTGCTATGAATAATGAATTTCCACCCAAGAGAACTCTGGGGTAAATATTCACGCCACTCTAACTTTCCACTAACTCCAAATTTTAACAGCACAGCACATTCTTACTTAATACATATAATCACGTTATTGCCATAAACATTCAGTTCAGTCACACTCAAATGTTTTGTATAACACATAAAACTTTTGTATGTTTCATTTTATTTAATTCATATTTAACATGTGTTTTTGTTGTGTATACACTGGGTGATCCTGGCACTTGTTGCTTTGACATATTGTGACTATTTTTCATCTCTGTAGTCTAATATTAGTTCCTCGTTCTGTTTTATTTGTTGCTTTGTTTGGCTGAAACCACGGCAGACAAACAGACTAAAGGTTAAACCAACTACAGTTCCCTTAAAGTGTCTCTGGAGCATCTCTGCTTGCGCACATTTTTCAGTCAGAAGCCCAATTTCAAAAGTTGCAGCGCAAGCAAGCGTGTCCAAACTGAACAGAATATCAATAACCCGCCTCTTAAAGAAGTAATGGCCGCCTCTGCTTCGCCTGCTGAAGGTGACTTTGTTTTAGTAATGGCTGTCAGGAGGACCCATCCTCAAACCTGAATTGATTTGCAGTAATATTTTCTACCTCTTGCGCTTAAAAAACCCCCATGCATCAGTTAGCGCCGTATATGCTGATGCCAAGGTCATTTGGAGCGTAAGAATGATAGAGGCTGACATTAGCCCGGCTGCCTCTCAATGGGCAGATGCTTTGCTTCAGAAAGTAGGTTGCCAAGTGTCTGCTTTGATAAGCCATCGGGGTCGGCTGAGTGAGGCTGGCAGGCTAGTGGAGGGAAACTCTGTGTGCGTGCGTGAGTGTGTGTGTGTGTGTGCGTTGACTCCATATAGATGGACTCTGCTGCATTACCATTTAGAGCGTCTATAGTCAACTCTTCGCACGTCACGGCGTAGCTATTTTTCACACGCGGGCCCGTACACATGTTTGGATGTGTGCAAGCCGAGGTCCTTGAACATTTAACACGACTGCACCTGCGTGAAGAATGCTAATAATGGGCCATTTTTCTCCATAGCTAGTAAACTTCATCCTCCTATCAACTCCAGCGCTTCCTACAGGGCTGGGAGGGTGTTGGCGGCAGCAGCCTCTCCTGGCCGAGAGCAGGCTTGAGGCAGAATCGATATGAAAGGGATTAAAAACATGATGTCGTCCCTAAACCTCCGATTTCTGCATGAAGTGTCTGCAGGCCCGGAGCTGCTACAAAGCGATTCAGCGGTGTCCGGCGACGAGAACCATCACCTACTTTGCATGTGTCTGTAGCTGCAGGATCACAGTGGAAGTATTTCATACTCTGAGTGTGACAACAGCCATAATAAAGCCAGATTCTTAATTTCAGGTTGCTTTTCACGTGAAGCATGTTAGATGGTGCTGGAGTACTGAAAGCCTTGGTTTTCTCAGAGCATCATCATTTGAAGTTTTTATTGTGTCTTTCAAATATAAATAGTAAAACAAATAGTTGTGAGTCTTGCTGTTTACTACATTGGTCAAGGCCCAATCCCAAATGATCAGTTTACCTTTACCCCTTAGCCCTTGGAAAAAGGCCACAAGGAGTAAGGGCTGACATTTCCCGAACACCCCTTCTACGTCTCTGTGATCTGAAGTCACCAGGAGCTTCCACGTGGGCAGATGCAACGTGCTTTACCAGCGGTTGGTGTATTGTTGGTACTCTGTGGCATTCCTGACACTCTGCTCTGACACAGAGTAAAAATTTAGCAAACTTGCTGCTGCTGAACCACACACAGGTTGTCAAACACAAAGAGAGCAACATTAATATGTGATAAAATACAGAACTGTCACAAACAGAGCATTACAATGAAATGAGCGGTACAATGAAATATGTCTGAAATACATACGAAAACATTAAGAGAGCTAGAGCTAACACTTTTTTTTTTTTTGCATTGGCTTTGCATTATGAAAAGGGGACCATTAACCATCAAAACGGTATGAGACTAAGAAAACAATGTTTTTCATGACTAAGCCTTTTTTTAACGGGGAAAAGCATAAAAACATACTTAACATTTGTGAGTTTTCGTCATCTTTTAGTGAGATTATCTTTTCTGGGAAATATTTCTTCCCCCTCCATTTCAAGTGTGGTACTGAAAAATCTCAGTTTGTTATCACTCTTCACACTCTGTCTCTGTGAGGACTGGAACACCCTATTCTTTCACAGGAATCGAGGGGTAGAGCCAAAGGGGTGAACTAGGATTAGGCCCAAGTCTTTGTTTTGCTATAATCCTAATTTAAGAATTCAGAATCATGTTTAATTTCAACATATACTACATTTTTATTTTATTTTCTGTTTTGTGCGCTCTAATCTACTTGGACTGATGGGGACTGAGCACAGCAGTGAGCTGTGGCGCTTCTTGGATACTCCAGAGTGGATCCACGCTGCCTGCAGTCGAAATGCACAGGTTGATTGGAACGAAAGATTTTCTGTGCAATGCACATTTCAGCCCTTAAGCACCCAGGATACAACGGTGTCAAACAAATTCTCTGATATATTGTATATGTGATTTAACATGGCAATAAAAAGCAATGATTAAAAGCGTTCAACATATAGCTCTGGTTCATCATAATCCACCTGTGACTCCGCAGTACTTTTAATCCATCTGTCACTTCCAATAAAGTCTAACAGCCTTTCTTCAGTGTGGAATTGGTTTTATACTACCAGCACTGAAGATTAACTATCAAGATGGCTCTCCACAAATCACAAGTCATTCAAAACTCCTTAGCCATAAAAGCTCACCCATTTCATAGCCTTTAATCCTTAGTTGAAATTTTGTTTTCTGGCAGTTGGTTAACATCTCCCACCCTCCTGTTTGGCAGACAATCTACAGTATATCCCCTTTACATAAAAGGCCAGCAATTGAAACTTTCCTCACTTCTTTTCTTCACACTTACTTCCATTTTGTCCTTCCATATTACAAAATGGAGAGATATAATCTTTCCATTTTGCCTCCACTGTGTTTACTTCTCTCACTTTTTGCCTCCTGCAAACCCTCATCCTTTGTCCACCTTCCCAGCGCCGTCCTCCCGTCTGTGTGTGTGCACTGACCTCCTTTACTTCAGCGGTGGCAGCGATGAGTGCAGGGACAGAGACGCAGAGATAATGAGAGCTGTGTGTCGGAGGGCAGGCCACAGCCGCTATGACTGTCCATTCTCCCGCAGTCCCTGTTGTTTAACGCTGTCGCTTCCTACAGAGAGCTCAGAGTTCTAGAACTCAGAGTCATGGAACGCAGACTTTGTAAAATCCACGCAAGCAAAAAAAGATTGAGATCTGAAAATTTGAGCTATTTATATGTTCACAACCATGAACCACTTGGTTTAAACCCAATTGACATTAACTAGCACAATATGCAGATGATGTAATTCTGTAACTTATACTGTTTGAATTTCAATAGTAATTTAAGAGTACATTGGTTCATATATATATATTTATATATATATTCCCTGTGTAACTGGAAAACACAGTTCTGTTACTTGTTGGACAAACTTTTTAATTTGTCGTCTAAGCAAAACTAGCCTTGTTAAACACAAAGGATTATGCAGTTCAGAAAATTGAAAAACCACTTTAAAAAGGTGAATTAAATTCCTGTGAAGGTTGTGCTTTAAATGCCATGGCGCCACAATAAAAATGAGTTCACTCATGGCCTTATTCCACTCGCTGCTCTGTTGATCTTTTCCTGTTTATTATGTTCACCTCCTCAGTCAGTTTTGAGCTTGGGTACAACTTGTCCTGAGTGTTCTTCTCTCTTATGGGTCCAAACCTTGAGAAAATAATATGGCATCAAAAATCGAGAAAGATAATCTTAGAGATCAGAACCTTTAGAAGGCAGAGATCCTGGGCAGATCCTAAAGCACCACAAAACTTTATCATTTTTGGAAACATTTGAAGATGATAATATACTCTGAAGACATCAATGAACCACCCCTTCCCCTCCCACCAAAAAGAAATAAATAAATGAATAAATAAAATGGTACAGGATTGGTCAAGGCATTACTGCCTTTTGTGGTCTCCAGGTAGCGTTTTTATGCTGCTCTGGAGTTCACACAAGCATCTTTGCAAAATTTCCAGAGCAAGTTATACAAGAAGGAAATCAGCTGTAGTGTATTTGGCCGTGAAAAGTTCAACTTAAACTTTCCATTGACCTGTTTCACCCTCACCATACTCGCCAAATCTTTCACCAGGCTTATTTTGGCGTCACCTGTCTGGTGACTCACTACTGAGGTAAACAATAATAATCGGTTCTATTCTGGAGGAGGATGGAAATGTCAACATAAGTAGTGGGGATAGTGGTGGCCTTTTATTTGCACCGAAGACCTGCACGCTCTCAATAAGGTGCAGGTAAGACTACCTTTATTAGAAAAGACCCCCTCAAAAAGCCGGGGAAAGCAGGTCACTGTCACTTGGATTTTTTAAGGATCAGAGTCAGTCATAACCAGTTTCATCAGCCCTGTGTCGGACTCTGTGTGCTCACTCTGCATGCTCACTCTGCTTGTACAGTTCCCAGTTGTTAGGGTGAGGGTTAGTTCCCTCTGGCTGGGATACTGATCGGGAAACGGGGAAATGATGCACAACGAGCCGCAGACATTTAACAATCAAACATTCTTGCTTTGGCGAAGACATTATAGGGCAGTGATTAAAATTGATGCACGACAACCACTTCATTCTGGTATATTATTGTCGTTGGTGCCTCATGACCTGTCATGTCCTGTTGTTTAAGGTCCTGTCTGGCTTTTCTTTTTGTTTTGGCAGGTTTGTTTATTTTATTTTTTGATTTAAGAGTATTTAGATAGATAGATAGATAGATAGATAGATAGATAGATAGATAGATAGATAGATAGATCTTGATTTATCCCTGAAGGGAAATTCAACAATTTCTGGATTTGGGTCCTGTCAGTTACCCAGATTTGACATTATTGTCCTCTGCTGCAGCGAAAGATGTGATGGAGAGGTGAGCAATCTGAAGAAAAGCAAAGCAAGAACCACTCCTTTTGGCAAAACACCTCCATACACAATAATACTGCTTTGATCTTGCAATTAATTCTGCCACCGCATCCCGTGGCCACCTACCGTTTACTGCTGGCCATTTTTTTGGGGTCCTCATTCCCTTCATCGCTTTTGTTTTCTCATTCTCCAGACCTCCCCCTAGTCTCTCGGCACTATATTTCTGCCAAAGCAGTTTGGCAGGGCTGCTAATGTTCTGATATGGCCGACAACGGAATATCAAAGAGCCGATGTTGCCAGAATGTCGGCACCGCAGGAAAAAAACGTCCTGCCGGGGGAAGCGGCAATGATTTTCATGAATTTGAAAAAGTGTTTTGAGGAATGAGTAATTAAAAATTCTCCAAGATTCTTGTTAAAGGTTTGTGTAATTGCCAGTGAACAGCATTGGGAAGTTATTTGTCTCCGCCGTTTGACACTTAGTGGCGCCTTGCACTGCTTTTCAGATGCAAGGTGTGCACATGCATCTGCTCAAATACGTCCACCGCCAATAGGAACACACACATACAGGCCCTGGCACACTAAAGCAACGCTGCTGTGACATTACATCTTCCTCTGATGAGGGAAAAAACTGCAGCCCTCTCCCGCGAGACTATAAACAGCCATCGCAAAGGCTGCACAGCAACAAACACAACCTTTCTGTTCAATGAGTACCTGAATTTTACTTTGCCTACCACATTTCTGGTTCACATTTTTTGCCTTTGTTGAAGCAAGGATGTCAACAAGGAGGAAGTAGGAGGAATTCAAAGGTGTCTCAAATCACATACTTCTGTTCGGAATATGCGAAATTGCGACATGGTTGGTGCAGTGGTTAGCGCTGTCACCTCACAGCAAGAAGGTTGTGGGTTCTCCCTGTGTCTGTGTGGGTTCTTGGAACTGGAAACTCTAGATTGTCCATGCGTGAGTGTGAATGAGTGTCTGTCTTTGTTTGTCTCTCAATGTGGCCCTGCGATGAACTGGCGACTTGTCCACGATGTACCCTTCCTTCCCCCTATGACAGCCAGCTGGGAGAGGCTCCAGTAGACCCCCGCAACTCTGAGTGCAGGAGTACCTGGGTACAGAAGATGGATGGGTGATCTATAGATTGAATGTGGAAGCATGGACGCGTTGCACCAATTCCACACTCCATTGGTATGTAGCAGAAGTGGTGTGGCGGTCACAGAATAGTGTTTGTGCACCCTTTTTAATGCCCAAGTAGCTCTTATCAATATGGTTAATATGAATGTGACCTTTGGATTTGACTGAATGTCACCCACGCTTGATTAAATAAAGGTCACGAGTTCATTGAATCGACGTGTTGAACAATTTGGGACAAAGTTTAACTCCTCAATAGCTGCATTTCAGAAGCTTTAGTTTATTTAAAAAGAAAAAGAAAAAAAAGACACATTACTCTTTTATACTAACGTTGAAGTGGCACAAAAAGATAATAACTTGCCTTTAAAAATCTTGAAGAAATCTCTGAAGGCAGAGTTGAGTGACAGTCCAGGACATACAAAAAAAGGCTGTGGGAGCTTTGGGACGTGTACTATCACTTGTCCTTTTATGAAACCTGGCAGAATGTCTTTATCAGGACTGGCAGAGCAGCAGCAGCACCACGGTGAGAGGCTTGATATCCAGAAGGCGATAACATTTTCAGCACATGCTTCGACACAGCAGGCGGTGCAGCTTTTAAAAACCACTGATTGAACACTTGCATGTCGAGCCTTCTTATTACAGCGTTGCGTAAATGACTTAAATCAAAATAAGATTTGGTGGACATTTGGAGGAAAATTTGTGAGTAGGCAAAATCAGTAAAAACAGAAGAGAGGACATAATTATTTTCCAGCTAACAGACATTGTTGTTCATCATTGCTTTGGATTCCGTGCAAGCTTTTAAATTGGATTTTATGACAACTTCAAATTGAAAGTCAAAGCCAGTTAATGTTGGATCTTGCAAAACCAAACGTCCAAGTCACCGGCTGAACAGTTGTGTTATCTTTTCTTCAGTGAGACTCTTTTCTGTCTTTCCTTCTCTCTTACCGACGCTGAGTCTTCCTCTACACACCCACCATCTTCCCGGTTCTCCGTGCAGTTGTCAGTCAGTGAGAGTAGCAGGTCAAACGCACATCTATCCTCAGAGGGTCACACTGAGCGGTCGGTGGCAACACAAGGCCTGTAGACGATGCGGAGCTCGTTATGAAGAGCTGACAGTGGAGGGAAGTTGCTAGGAGGTTGCTGGTGTGGCCCGGGTGACACTGGGGGCAGTCGTCGACTTGAAATACAAGATATTAGACAATAACGTCAGTCTTGTAAAAGATTTGGGGATCTTTTACTTGAGAACTGGGGGTTGGACATTTGGTATTAGCAAGGCTAAATTGCAGACTGCGTAGTATGCCAGTTGAATCTGTCTGTCGTCCTTTTAGAGATGTCTGAATAAGCGTGAGATGTGAGCAATAAAAATGTTAAATTGTGCCTGTAAGAGCATTTCTTTAAAATAAGCAGCATCTGAGCAAATGTCGCCTTTCGCAATTTTCGCCAAATTGGGGCCAAAGGCACAGTTACCTTTTCACTAATGTCATATGGATTTTTCTTAAGAGCTATTGATTATTCATTTATTTTCATTCATCATAAAGTGTGGATACTAAACACCATCACTGATTTATATCCGATCGTGGGCAGGCTGTCCAGAGCTGGAGCGCTCAGTGTGTGCATCCTTTCAAGAGGAATAAGTAACATGGTGCATTCAGGTTTGCAGCATATAGTGCTCTCTGGCCACTTCATCCTGGGCACTTCAAGTGCTTGTTACCACAGGACAGCATCATAGCATTTTGCCATGTAAATATGATGATTTGCCGAAGTTCAAAGCGAGTATCAGAGCAGGGAAGAAATATGATTTAAGTGACTTTGCGCCCAGGTACGGTTGTTGGTGCCATTTCATTTCAACTGCTAATATGCTGTGCTGGGAAGACAAGAATGAGAATGCATTTTTTTGGTTGATGTCAGTGGTCAGAGGCCAGAATGGACTCGTTGATGCCCACAGAAACGAGTCCACTCAAGTTATTACCGATTACAACCATGGTCTGCATTGTATTTCTTAACGCTCATCCAGCACCTTGAAGCACTGTATATATATATATATCAATGTATATATATTTTTTCAGTTAACGTTAACATTTGATAATTGACTGTGTCATCATCATATAGCTACATTTTGTATTAGTCAGTCTTCAGTCAGTCACAGTTGAACAGCTCCTCACAGAATGTGGGCTCTAAATCTATTGAGTTGTCCGTCGCTAACAAGACGCCCCCGCGCGATATAAACCATAATGCTGTGAGTGATTCACAAGTGCCACAGTCCATCAGCATTGTTACGATGTCACACAACAGATCTCCGTCTCTTCCTTTCATTTCCGGCTCGTATCCTACTTTTGACTGAGCCTGTTTTTGGTTGTGGCTGACAGGAAATGCCCAAGAAAAACATTTTACCTCCCACTGGGGGAAGTAGCGCTGCCCAATAAAAACAGGAGCAACTTGCAAGGAGAGACAACGGGGCAGAGAGCAACGGGTACGCACGCCATTAAGAAATAGCCGCCAAACTACATCTGACAATCGGCGAGATTGCACTTGAACCCAATTCGTCCAGGTAAAGTGGCCAATTGAGGAGGTGCAGAGGGGGATTGTGGCTCCCAGGCTGAGGTGAAGAAATGCACAGAGTTCCACGTGCCTGCCACAAAGTATCCATAAATCACTGCTGTTCATTGTTACACACCGTCATTGTAGTTGAGAATAGGATTTGGAATAGTGAGCGGACCAGTTGCACATTCAGTGTGTGCAACTACACGACATAGAGATAGTTGGCGTAGCTGAGCAGGAAGTGGCGGCATCAATTCTGTGCTATTCTGCATTCCAAATTCTTACAACTGTGTTGTATAACCGGTGCTACTTGGCAAACGTGCTTGTTTACATAAAATAAACGCACTGAAAACATATTCTGTAGCGTTAACAGAAGACCAGGCTCCAGGGCACTTAAATAAAAACTGCCTCAGCTTCCACAAAACTCAACCACAAGTGAAAATGTTCTCGGGAATTTGTCAGCTAAGAGAGCATAGGCTCAAAACTAACCTCCTGAAAATTCCCATTAAGTTAGTAGCAATTAGACACATTTTTAAGGTAGCAATTGACAGACATTGTAGTGAAAACGTAGCTTAAGTCACGTTGCTTTTTATTTAAGTAATTTGATTTTGAATGTCCACATTTTTTTGACAGCTTCAGATGTACACACAAGATTGAAAGGTACAAATGTATGACGAATTTACAAATTTATGTAAGCCACGTAGGAAAAAAAAAATAGACTGTTTTGAACATTTGCAATTAATAGTACTTTCTGGCAGGAGAAAAAGCAAAAAATGTTTACACTCAGTCAAATAAATTAAAACATGATGCTGCAGATATTTTGATGCAAACAGCAGTAAGTCAGAAATCCATCTCGTGGTCAAGGAGTTTTTCCTTTGAGCTCTCACATCAGTTAAATGATCCGTCCAAACTTTGTCCCGCTGAGGGTCACAGTTGTGGGCCAAAGTGCAGACAGTGCAAGCACAGTACAGCAGGATTTATTGAGAAATGATAACGCAAAGGCCCTTGTGGTCTCATGGCAGCCACAGGTCAGAACCAGGTAATCGGCCGGGGGATGCTCCAAATCCTAAAGGGGCACAAGCAATAACGCTAAAGTCCAGAGCAGCCACAAAAGTCAGAAGCAGATGGTGGAGTCCACTCATAAAAACAGGGGGGAAAACACGGCCAAGAAAAATCGCTCCCTCTGGAAAATAGTCATCTTATCAGGCTCATGACCAAACAACATGACACAATGCAAATCACCTCTGTTGTGTCAGCATACTGAAAAACTGTAGATGCAAATATAAATATGGAAAACTGGTCTTATTAGACTTCAATACGTTGATACGTTGAGTAAGTGATATCTTCTTGTTCTCCAGCTTCTTGTCAGGATCAGGTGATCGTAAACACTCCCACATCAGGTGAATCACACAATCAGCACTTCATGTGAAACATGTAGTTTAGGCAACATGCAGACTCCTCAGAGAAAAACCCCAAATCTAGCGATTTAGAATTAGATTGTACAGGGCTGATTGTATCTATGCAGCTCGGCCTTGTTTCATAAAGAAACCTGTTCCATTGGACTCCATGTGACTGCTATGTTTTTGCTCTGCAACAGTCGGACATACTGACCCCGTAACTGACGGGGCAAACCTGAAAACTCAATAAGCAAATACAAACTAATGGGAGGACAGTTTGCGCAAAGTTGTTTGTAGTTGTTTGAGTAGCTCCCTCTAGAGTCCAGAGTCTATAGCTCGTGCCCGTGCCTGCATTTGCATTTGTCTGCACACAAAATGACACTGTCAATGACCCCCGCCCCCAACCTCCCTCCATCCCCCCAATCCCTCGTGCGTGTGTGAGACTGCAACTGCTTTCATTTCGCAGGCTCTGAGGCATAACAAAGACCACTGGAGCTGCTATATTGGCAATCACACAAATCTGCCTGTGCCTCGATATATAATGAGCTGAGCAAATTAGCCATACAAAGCAATCAATTGAGCCTTTCCCCCCTCGCTTTGCTGATACACACGCTAACGACAAAAAGCCCGCAGTGAGCTTATTACAGCTCAGTCAAACGACTCTGGCACCCTGGATGTGTAAAATGTACACGTCACAAACGCTGATATGGAAATTCTTATGCAAATGCGTATGGCCGTACAAAGCTTTGATGCACTCAAGGTTCACGGTATTTCTGACGCTGCAGCGCCCTCTTTTAGTGTGATTCTAGCGTGAAACACCGGCTTGATGATGCAGTTATTACTCTATTTATTAGTGCAGTGTGTGTAAAATAAGAGTCAAAGGAGATAATAATGGACCCTTCACAAGGCTAATTACACATACCATAGATATGTTTCCATTAACTGTGGGATTATGGGGATTCCCCAAACTCCACTGTGTCACAAGGTGGGAAAGACACTTTGTTGCATTTCAGGCCTATGAGTCTGTTTCTTTTCTATCACATGCACAATATTTTGAGGCTGTACCTTATTTGGTTAACACATTTCCATCATCAGTTTGGTGTTTGTCTTCTGTTTTGATAGCAGTAGTTAAAGCAGCCACGAGCAACTTTCGCAACTAAATTAAGTGACACCAGATTAAGTTTACCCATTGTCTTTTATTTAATATAAGAAATGAATGAAGGACTTGTTGGGTAACATTTTTTATTTTTTATTTTTTCTGGCCAATTATGAGTTTAACAACCTGCAGTCAAGACTGCTAAACCAAATTTGGTCTAGCGAGGTGAGGTGCGAGGTGACACTCTTGCCTTTTAAATTCATTAAAACAGTTTAAAAACGCAGGCAAGACACTGGTGCTAATCAATGTCCATAATCTGCCAGGGCTAATCCCCATCACCGCTGACTCTGTGTGTGCACCTGTGTTTGTGAGGAAATGTAAATGGCCGCGTGTCACGGTGGGACATGGAGGTCCGCCAGAAATCCCTCTGTTTAACTGATATATCCCTGTCTAAACAGCCACTCCATATCAGCCTACAGAGTAATCCCTGCTCTCACTCAGCTGAAGCTAATTCACCCGGCTCAGGGGAGCCCTCCCTCCTCCCCCTCCTCCCTCTGTCTTTCTCTCACTCTCTCACCGTTTTTCTCTCTGTCTGTCTTTGTTCGTGGTCTAAAACCAATTCAACATTTTGACCCCAGTCATGTTAAAGAACGTGAAAAATGTCAGGTATCTGATGTTTAATGGTTCCTTTGAAAGGAATACAACCAAATATACTGCTGATGTTGCACTGGAGGCCGGTTTATTCAGATCCCATTCATTCCGGAACTCCAACAACCAACAATGGCTTTTGAAGCGGATCAAACTGTTCAAAAGTATGCTCGCCAGACAGAAATGGTTCTTCTGTCTGTCTCAGGCTCCCCTGGTCTCCTCCTGGCACTCCTCCCACCGTGCTGGCGCCCCGCACTCCTCCGTATAGCAGCCGAGCTCTTGGCGGCTGCACAGCTCACTGTCTCGTCCATCTGTTTTCATTCATTAGGACAGGATTCGCTCCTCTGCTCTTCTGACACCTTTTCACGTCGGGCTGCACAATGTAATTATACAGTGCGAGGGGGATGATTTTCTGAGATGTGGTTAGCCCCTCTCTCCTCCATCTCCTTAAACCTTTCCCTCCTTTGAGCCACCATGTTTTTATTCACTGCTCTCTTTAATGAAGCGAGTTCATTTGTGTGAGAGGTCGTCATAAAGAAGGAGCTGGGATTTTTCTTTTTCTTTTTTTTCCGGCAGCGTGTTTTCATACTGCTCTTGGAACAAAAAAAGCAAGTCTTGATTGAGTTTGATTTCGTCCAGTCTGCCAACATCTGCATTATTTACAAGGTTTTGTGGCGTCCTTTCACAGCTGAACTCTGCCCATAGCTTCTTTCTCTTCAAAAAGATTATTTTCTTCTTAGCAGCTAAATACAATATTGATTTTGAAGGTGGATCAGTAAAACTTGAAACTCTGACCTGAAATAGTTGATTTTTAATATACACAGATACTTATTTTTATTTCTAAAATTCTAAAAGAAATCATAAGCTTGTACCTACAGAAAACCATCTGGATTCAGATAGCCTTATGTTTTGTGCTGAAGGAAGATGTGACTATTGCATGCTCCAAGCGAGCATGTGACAACCAGGAGGCACAGCAGTGCTGCTGGGGCTGTGCTGGGGCAACAATTATCCATAGTTTCAATATGGAAACAGTTTATTAACAGCAACACAACCACCCACACAGCTGTTTGTCTGCAAAATGCTTCCCATGTGTAAAGACTGGCAACAAAGTCTGCAGTGTTTAGGTGCACTCACTCAATCAAAACATTTTGTCATCTGTAAATATGATTATATTGTTATTGATAGTTTTTTTTTTTTTTTTTTTAGTAATTAATGTTGTTTGAAGGCTATTGACTATTAATAATAGGAGTTCACTGTCACCATGGGCTCTTTCTGCAGTTTTCTTCATTGGTTTTGGTTCTGCTTTGTTAACCTGATCAGGTTCAGTCAAGTCTACAGAGTTGCCATAGTTGCTTCATATCCAAGAAAAAACACAAACAAAAATCGTTTGGTTGGTTCGTTAACCAGTGGCTAGAAATAATTTTAAAGCAAAATGTTTTTTTTTTCCTGGGTTACTGTTCATACATGATTCATTATTTCAACAGACGCATAATAAACAGCCTCCTTTTTTCCGAAGGACATTTCGACTTGCCACTGTGCTTTTTTTATACAGTTGATGATAGCTGAAACTCATTCAGCTGCTTCATTGATATGAGGTTTCACCACGAACAAAATCACTCGCTGAACAGTCTCAATACATTTGATGGGTTTTTATTTTTGAAACGTTGTGAAGGTTGAGTGCATGAATTATCAATTCTCATTGATTTAATATTGCAACAACAAACAAATCAATTTGTGTGTTTTTGGTATATACATTCATGTTTGACTCGATATGGTAAGGAAGGTGACATGAAATGAAAATGGTTAAACAAAAGTTCGGACAGCAGCAAAAACTAAATTATTAGACTGAAAGGTCTTTCCATAAACCTCCGGTAAAATAAGCATAGCTGGAGAAAGTCCAGAAAAATACCACAGACCATCTCATCGTTAGTGCTACCTTTGCCCAACTTCTCCAGTTCGAGAACTTTTAATTGACTCTGAGCTCAACTTAAAGGAACATATATGAATAAAGCTGCAGGTCCAGATAACAGGAACGTAGCTACTCTGAATTACCAGTGGCAATAATGACTTGGAGAAATCTGGAGGGAAGCATATCGGAGCGACCTCCGGCCAAAGTGACAGACCGGTGAGAACGACTCCTGGAGTGGCAGGGCAGCTTGCGACCGCGGGAGGACTCCCGACTTGATTTCTTCATCAGCAGGTGCCAGGGTCTCATGACACACGGCACACATGCTGCCAGGATGCAGTCATACCACACACACACACACACACGCTCGCGTTTGATCCCATCCAAGTAAAGGTCTGAGACCTCGTGTCAGGGTTGCATGCTGATGCAACCCCTGAACTGACCATATGCCCCTTTGGACGAACACCTGACCTCCTACGTCTGTCCTGAGCCTCTCTGATATCGTCATTAGCACGGTGCCATAAGAGACACTGTCATTTAACTGCATCTAAATGTAAACATCTCAAATGTTTTTGGGAGCTTTCATGGCAGCTGAAATCGCCAATCGTCCTTGAACACTGTTAAAAGGCAACAGGTCCATCAAAAAGACTTTAATTTATAATCCTAAGTGTGAATATTTAACACAACATATTCTAGAAGTTGCTCAGATTTCTATTTTTGTGTGGGAGTATGTAGCTTCTATCTCCATGGTGTTTGGAACACAGGACAAAGGCATCTTGTTGCAATTCCTACCATAACTTTGCGCTTTTATTTATTTATTTATTGTGGATTTATACACCAGGACCACAAAGTTTGTTCAAGATTATGCTTGTTGCAAAAACGTAACTGTGTGGACTGGTCTTTCTTCAATTTCTCTTCTATTTCTGGGATATATTTCAATTAGCAATGTGTGATTGTGGTGATGTTTCATCGGACTGGTAACACGATACTGGCTCAGATCCAACATATTTGTATTTAATCCTGAACCTGACAGCCAACACACTGTGCAATGTCAAAGGTTATTTCTTCCAGGAAAACTAATTCATCAAAACATAAAATCAGACATGAGGAGCCTCTTCTATCTACCCTGCCGGTGCCTCTTATATACCCAGATGATCAAGGACTGCAGGAAGTGATGGTTGTCATGGGGAGTCCCTCAAGTAAACGGTACAAGGCACACATTATGACTCATCACGAAGTAAACATGACCTTAAAGTCTTCTTGACCTGGAAGGTCAACAAGGAAAAAAATACACACAGAGAAAAGCTGAGATAGAATTTACTTTTTCATGATGTGAAAGGTGAAATAGGAGATTGACAGCAGAGGAATATAACACACAGTGTCTTTTCCATAACAACTCAATGGCTATGCTCTTTGCCAGTAACTCTAATATAGTAAAATAATATAATGATAATTAAATCTGTCTCCACAAATGTGTTGCATGTCTCTTAACGCCTTACTTTTCTCCCAAACTTGTCACCAATAAAATGCACAGTGGACTCACAAGTGTAAGAAACTTTGATATCAGACTCATCTGGTGCCCGGACCTGGACAAAATCCATGTGGACGACTAACCCAGTTCTCAAAGACACTTCCTGAGGTAAATTTAGAACAGTGGGGCCTGGATTGGAATAATGAAAGAGAAGAAAACAAAACTAGCCGCAGGTATTTGTCACTGTCATGTGTGCGGAAGCCCGGGATTCTGGCTCGGGGTTCGGAAGTGTCACTGGAGACCCCTGGACTGGAGCTGCTCTTACATATTTTAAAATAAAAAAAAAAATCTACACACAGCATCTATTAGAAGATCAGTTCTCAGCACATGTATCACAGATGAGACTAATGAATCAATTTTTTGCAGTGTTTGACATGCGGTCATATTCTGTCGAGTTTTTTTTTTTTTTCATTTGACAAATATAAAATAAATTATTTTGATTATGAGCATGCAGGCAGTCATATTCTGGTTGGAGTCTTTTTATTTAATACACTTTGGTACTAGTTCAAGGTATTTTTATTCTTCTGGTCACCTTCTCCCATTGTACCTATTATGACAGTATGACCTTTAGGAATAATGAGAAGCTCCAAAGGCAGCAGTGCCAACAGGTCTTCCTCCGCAGTGGAAAAGCGGCCACAGGATGAGGTAATTCAGCGGCTGACAGGGAAGTGCACCGCGCTCACTTCCCCGCCGAACAGAGGGACTCCAGTCCGCTGATTAACGCTGACAGGTTGAAGAGCACATTGTGCCAGCGCATTAATAATAAACCCTCTAAATGCCTGTGTATGCTTTTAGGGAAGGTCACGGAGCGGCGAAGAGGAGGTGAGACGTGAGAATGAAGGATGAGCAGGCAGTGACAGTCAGGTTAAAAGACACCTTGGCTTGGTTTCACACACTTTGGCCTTCATTTATCAAAGCGAAGCAGACACCACACCGCTTTTCAGGTGCAAAAACCATTTAAGGCCAGATTTCACTTGACATTCATGACGTGTGAGTATCTGAACATGTTTCCAGGCATGGATACGAGGGAGGGTGTTGATTTTGATTCTGTTAACCATGGTTTAGCCTGCTTTTCCTCAAGACTTCACAAATATGCAATGTCATGCAAAGAAAGCTCACTGAGCTGGGAAGTTATGTCAGAAAGTGGAAAAAAAGAGTTAACTGTAGGGTGTTTTTGCCAGTCTGAAAAGTGTAGATCAAAGGTGGACAACTCAACTCTGGAGCTCCGCAAAAACAACAAAATCCTGGTCAGACCAGTTTCAAGATGCAGCACTGTGAGTGACCCCATGGCCCCAGCCTCGCATATTGCCAGACCAATCCCTAACCAACTGTTGGGTCAGGTCAGACTCTATTTGGGCAGAAGTGATGCAGACTTTGATAACACCTCTGTAAACAGCCGTCTTGTTTGAAATACTGAACCTCTATACGAAATACCCCATCTCAAACAATGACTTTGTCCGCTGAAGTCAGTGTTGCTGCAAAGGCGCTACTGTGCACATCAGGAGAGAGACGTGAAAGTAGTCTTGCAAATCTTTAAAGTGTATTAATGAAGAATCATTGAGAAAACTTAGAACTGCATTTCTACGGATGTAGAAGTAAAAATTAATGCAAAATACATTTAAAATGCAGATTCTTATTGAGCTGAACCTCTGAAGCCCTCCTAGAACCTCCACCGAGCCAACCGTCATCTAACATTTCTCTTTTCTTCCTTTCTAACTATGTGACGATCATGTCCAAATTGAATTGATTAAATACTCTCATTCTGCAGTGGTACAAACTCGTCTGAAAAACGAGGACCTTTATGTACAACTGGACTTTGTTTTCGGCTACCTGAAGACTTTTCACCTCTTTCATGTAAGATCATCTGGATTTTAGTGCTTGTGCTTTTTTCTAGATTTTAGGATAAGAAAAATATGTGTGTGTGTGTGTGTGCGTTAATTCTTTTTTAGGAATCAGGGGATAATTTAGTATGTAGAAAGTGCATAATTAATCATGGCTTCTGGGAAGTTCAGCATTAATTGCCTGTGCAGATCATATCCACCCCATCATTTTCTCCCACTGTGAGTCTCAGCGTGAGTAGAAGAAAAAGTAAAAGATCTCACCAGGGGAACAGAGGGCTCACAAAGTTTAACATCATAACACGTTATAAGTTCAGTGAATTATGTTTTGAATATTCTCAGATATTTTCCTCTTCCAATTGATGTCAATGTGTCTTAATCAAACTTTTTGATTTTGAAGTGCCATTATACACAGATTTTTAGGGATAAAATTGAATTAAAAGAAAATGCAGTCCAACAAAAGTGTCTACAGATGTAAAAGTGATCTGCAAATACACAAACAGTAACATTGATGTGAAGAAGAATGTATAGCAGAACGTTTGAAAATGTGTTGTGATGTTTTGAGCCAACAACAAAGGGCAGGGACACAAAAAGAATGCTGCTGAAACTTCCACAAGTCAGGGGGCTTGTGCGCTCAGCGATGTTTGCCCTGTGTGCCAACGCCACTGTGCCAGCTCTGTGGAAGCAGGTCCCCCACTGACCGATGACCAGGTTGTGAATCATTGATCTGAGCAAATCAATAGTCAACATGTCCATCTCCTGGCCACTCTCAGTGGGTCGCCATCTGTGTGTGTGTGTTCATATCCTGTCTGGAGCCATCAAAGGGGCCCATCGGCACCCACCAGGTGGCTGCCATCTGCGTCGCTGCCGCTAAACCCGCAGCACGGCTCCCTGTGTGGGAGACTGTTGCATGTATGCATGCGATTGATGACACTGACCATTAAATGTCACATTTCTGCAGTGTGTATCCATCGGCGGCTGCGTTTGTGTGCACTGGGGGTGGGGCGGGGCCGGGTGGTGAGTCAGCGAGGTGAGAGCACATGCGGGAAGATGGCAGAGGTGCTGGCCGAGTTCTGAGGAAGACGGAGCGATAACAAAGCTGCTATAATGAGCTCGGAGGGCCGCGAACATGACGGCGAGGCTGTGAAACAGGCCTCGCCTTGTGCGCACTTCTCGCACTCAGTTGGACAAACATGGAAATGTGGTGCGTTGGCGTGCGCCTCCAACACCTCTTGACAGGTTCCTGTTCACGCGTTTCGCACCTGCTGGGCTCTCTGAGCGCAAGCGCAAGTCATATCTCAAACTCGTATTTAGCCGCTGGGGAGGGCCATGGATGTGTAATGAAGAACTGGATACCAGACTGGCAATAATGTGGCTTAACATTTTTGACCATTGGCCACTCGAGGTACTGCAGACAAATCCCTATGAACGCCCAAAAGCATTTTTCCCGTAGGCTGCAATACAAAAATAAATGCCAGTACAATGGTTGACATGCGGTTCAGAACTAAATATTTTAATTGCAGATTTTTAAGTCATGTGAAAAAAAAATTAAAGGCCAGAAAATCCCCAGAAAATGGGTAATTCCCACCGTGATGTCCCTCACTGTACATCTCTTGAGTTGTTCTAGTGCATCACATGAGTCAGTGAAGCATTTTGGAAGTGGCACTACTGCACATGCTCCATGGGGCTGCGTAATGCAGAAGTAACCCATAAGCCAAAAACCTGACGGGCCGTCATAATGGACCCTGGGATGCTGAGGACGCCACAGTCTGAGTCCATTCGTGTTTCCATTCTGCCAGTGACAAAAAAACAACTTTTGAGTCAAAGGGACTAAAATTGCTTGACAAGATTAAAATTCTACTTATATTCTACCTATATTCTATTGCCTTTCCCCATGTTTATTTTATTGTATTGTATTTTATTAGTTTTAATGTTGATGTAAAGCCCTTTGAATTACCTTGTGATAAAATGTGCAGTACAAATAAACTTGTCTTCCTTTCCCTTGCCTTGCCTTGCCAAGGGCCTCCATTGTGCCAAAGCGTAGGTTGCTTTATGCAATTTTGTCTCTGTTTTCAATCAAACAATCAACTCAATCAATCATGTTTTCATTGTATGTCGTTCATTGTATGTCATTGCCTGCACCTGTCTTAGTTTTGTGCCAAGGACAGCGTATGTCCGTTTTATAAGTCTTGCATGTGCCAGTGCGCGGGTCTGTGTGTGTGCTTTAAAATGCTGTTCCCTAAACCTCAAACAGGGTGTTTTATCAGAGTAATAGTTACACTGCCGAGCAGAAAAGCAAACATAATATAGATAGTGTGACCTTCATGGTGAAACAAGAGGTGGCTGCCCATCAACATGGTGAAAATGAAAAAAAGTACAGAAAGATGAATGATGTACCGAACTGTTCAGTACATCAGGTGTTTTGAAAATGTCATGTTAGGTCAAGGAAGTCACACCTCTGTTGCCACTTAATACTTCTCATAAGGATTGAACCTTGGATCACTGGAAAGCTTTTTAGTTTTTTGTAACAAATTTCCAGTCTCTCCATCTGTTGGTATTGACTACTGTTTTGTTGGTGAAGTACAAAGAAGTATGGAGACATTTTGCACCGATGGAGTGAAAGCTTTTTATGGAGGCAATGTCCTGTTATAGGAGGCGTTCGGACGGTCAGAGGAACAATTAGATTCATTCACGATTTTGTTCTTCATTAAACTATGTTAGATTAATTACATTTCTATCCGCTTAGTGTGTCAGATTGGTTCTCCAAGCAAGTCAGTGCAGTCACTGGGTGGTTTTCATCAGTCACAGCATTAAATAAAATGAGAACAATAATTGATCAACAATGATTCGCTCACTGCTGTGTGTCTGAACCTGCACAACTGGCATATTGTCTGTGTTGTCTCACAAGTTAACATCCATCCTAGATTTTTCTTTCCACCTGAGGTCTGCCTTTCCCTCACACCTGACTGAGTCTGACAAGATTCAGTATTGTTAATTTATTCTAATATTGAGCGCCAGCTGGACAGTTCACATGCACATATCTTCGGTTTGTCTGTCTGTGTGTGTGTGTGTGCGTGTGTGGCTTCATTAGTGCGATCTTTTAATTTCTCACACTTTTCACAGAGCTGTTCTACCCAGTAAAGCCAAGATGACAGGGTCAAACGTCGTCTCTCCTCTCTCTGCTCCAGGTGTCAAAATAAGACAGGAAGTCAGAGGGTGTGATTCCTGTTATCATATGAGTCATCTATCGCTGAAGCACAGCTGTTGCTACCAACAACTCTTATCATCACCTTGTTTCTCAGGATTATTCCGCCACTTCTCTCTGCATACATGTTTACTTTGAAAATAAAAACATCGGCTGTCGTAAAACCCAACCGCTTTGAATTTCAGGTTTTAAAGAAAGGTATATTCAAAATCATTTCACCAGCCAATGTTACGCTTGTGCACTACACACACACACCAAAACAAACTGGTGCAGGCTCTTCCTTTGGAGCCTTACAAGTTGTAAACAAGCACCTCTTACAGGCTGCCTGTTGGCAGCAGATTTGCTACTGACATGTTTATTTATTTATTTATTTATTTATCTATTTATTTATCCATCCTCCTGCAAGATCTGGTGAGCCACTGTGGCAGAAAAGAAGAGGGGGGAAAAAACGTAAACTGTCCATAAACTGTGGTCGGTGTTCAAGGAAACAGTGTAGTGGCTTTTCAAAGCAAACCATTACACCATTGCTTTTTTATTTTCTCATTTGGTGCAGATGCTGTTCAAGGTCTGCTATGGGGTGGAACACAAGGAGCCATGTTCAGTGGGGGAGACAAGAGGCAGAGAATCTGCAAGGACAGCAGCATGGGCAGCTCATTCTGTATTGAACACACACAAAAAAAATGATTTTGTTCGAAATAAAACAGAATTTTGATTTGACAATCTTCACTCATGTTGCAACATTCAACGTCTGAATTAAAAAAAACATATTTACAAGGACATGGATAACAAGCAAAGGATTGAGAAATTTTCCGTTACTCTGTCTTAAGACCTGAGTAATTGTCGCTGATATCCCACATGGTCTTACAAAAATCACCAGACCTGATTAGAGCTACATTCTGGCATTGCTGAGGTGCAATGTAGTGATGTGATTGTGGAAGTATGAATGTGTTTTATACAATTAATTAATAATACTACTGAAAGAAAAACAAACAAAGCATGATTATAATTCATTTTTATTGACTTGCACTTGCACCACCTAAGTCCATATTTTTAAATTTAATGCAATCATTTTCAAGCATTATTTCATGCAAACAGATCACCTTTGAAATTTCACCCTTTGGACCTTTAAAGTTCTCAGTGTTATCTTATCTTATAAGCGTATTATTTAAGTAATAAATCAAAGCTAACATTGCCATAGGGTTTATTTTTTTTAGATTTGTATTCCACTAAAGCAAGGTGTCTAATGACGGTGTTTCCATGCAACAATAAATGCTTAACGCCCTCCATGGTTGCTCCTGTGTCGACTGTCTGCTGCCAACCATCCAGAAATGTATTACTATTGTGGAACCTCAGTCACGAGTCCAACTCCATGGTCTACAATGCCAGCGAGATATTATCTGCAAATAATCCATCACTCAGGCCAGCACGTACTAACGCCACAGGGTTTGTTTGTTTTGTTTCTTGAAACAGGATCTATCATGCGGCCCAGATACGGCTGGCAGAAAAGCCTTGGCGAAATCCAGGTATATCGTCGGCCAGGAGAGACTCCAACCTCACACCAGTCCTCCATTGGGCTCTGCTGGTGTTACTGTCCTACTGAGATGGGCCTCTGCTATGATTGCAAAGGAAGATACGACATGGAGGAGGGCAATCAGTCGCTCTTGTCCTGGCCAAGCACTGAGTGACTCCTTCAATTAGGCAGCAGCAGCGGAAGCGGTGGGATCACTTTTTCCCCCACAAGCAAGCGCCACTCCGTGAGGACAGCAAGGTGACGATGGCTGCCAGTAAAACCAGACAACTACCTCTGTCGTGGCTGCCATCTTCACTATCTGAGCCCCAATAGCAGCCAACACAACTAGTGTTCTAGATGAACACAACCATGCATTGAGCCACTTGCATTGCAGCTAAATTAGTCGCATTACAGGTACAAATCTGAAAAGCAGCATCAATATCAAATATTATCATTTTGACAGTCTCGTGTCCTCTTGGTGGTGTCAAATTGAGAGCCTTCTCTTGATGTTCTCTTGAGGTTTTACCTTTAATTGCAGCCACTGCTGCAGGCCAAGTCTGTCTCAGAAGCCCTGAAACTGTAATTGCATTAATCAACTTGGTAAAAAGTAAATAAATAAATATAAGAGAGAGAGAGAGATTAATGATGGGACTGATGAGAACGAAGGAGCAGCAGGTGGCAGCGAGAACAATAACATGATTGTGGCAGCTGCAGCTAATAAGGAGCGGGAGAGCAGTGGCAGTTAGAAGCTGAATGGCACTTTTTTTGACCTCCACCTTCTGAGAAAAATAGTGTTGTAAATATAATGTTAATATCACGGTTACTCAGGTATGAGTTACAAGTTGGGCAGAAGCAGTCAGTCCAAACCACACTGAGTTTCTGTTCATGACATGGCAAAAGTAGTAATCGATTAATCATTATGTTTAATGAAAAATAGACATTTCACTATTTTTCAGAACAACAATTACAGTGATGGATGGTTACTGATTATAATGGATGTTTAATCCCTTCCCTTGAAAACAGAGCTCAAGTCAAAATTAACCTATGGTGGACGTGGACATTAAAATATATATAATATATATATATATATATATATATATATATGATAATGACAAACTTTCAATTTGTGAATGGAAAATTTCCTGTGATTGCTGATTAGGCTGCTAAAAGACACAGTCATCTGTACCCACTCAATCACGATCAAGCAGGGGGAAAGAATTCCAGACTTGTGCGTCTGACTCAAGAATCTTATCTCTCTCTTGTATATATACACACAAGTTCGGAAGCAGCTCGGAATATTAATGACACCTATATTATTTTCACCATCTATTGTCAGTGGCAGCGTACTTTATGAAAGTCATTTGTCATCAGTCTTGACTTGAATCAGGGTTGGTAATTGATGACAGGGAAATTATTTTTTGGGTTTTGTGATATTCTCTCTCTCTCTCTCACACACACAGTGTTGTGACTGTCTGAAGATACATACAACATTAAGTTTGTCATTTTGGCTGCACAATAACGCAACCTTCACTTTCACATCATAGCGTCGGAAAATATGGGTGGGAGGTGTCGAGATTTCCAGTGACTTTCCCATTTTTAGCTTTTGACGGTGTCTTGCTCACTTCCTTTATTAATGCTGTTCGTCTCCCTTTTGCAGCATTAATTACTCACTGTCAATCTTCTTTGAGTTAGACAAATTGGTTCTCACTTTTCCCCCCCCGTCCTCATCCAAAGGTATCATCAGTTGGCGGATATATTTTCTGCAAATTTCATAAAAAGCTTATTAAGCTCTGACAGTACATCATCCTTGTTGGATGCACGGCCAGACGCATGCTCGCTTGTTTCATAAAAACAAGAGAGCATCACTGCGTGAAATGAAATGGAGTCCCTTCTGGTAAACGTTGGGTTTATGTTTCATATTAGCATGCAGAGTGTAATTAAAAATCGAGGCAAACCTGCAACACGTGCTCAGTGAAATGGAGTGTGCTGATGAAGCTGCATTAACGCACTGATTTTTAATTAGCAATTTTGAGAGAGCGACATAAGCCGTGCGGTAAGTCTGATTAAAAATGTTTTCATTTGATTTCCTTATTTACAATACATACGTTTTCTTTTCATGTTTGAAAAGTCTCCCTGTTTGTGCCAGTAAATGCGCTGAGGGTTAAAGCCACAGAAAGGCAATTAGGCCGTGCTTTCATTTCAGTTTCATCCCATCCGCTCCTCCTGCATAAGCATATGAGGCAGCAGTTTATTAAATTTACCTGACAGCGTAATTACAGTGCATACAGTACATACCCCAATGCTAATGTTGACCTGTTGTGATAAAAGGCAGATCCTAATTAGAAAATTATGCTATGCAGCAAATAACCACGGAGCAAATACGTGGCTGTGCACCACCCTAATCCACTCACTGCATTATTCATGTCCTTTTAAGCAGCGGAGACAGTGCGGCGCTGCTGCAGCATTTGCTGCTGTTAACCCAGAGTCACTCCGAGGGAGAGCTCCCCAGTTTATTAAGCCAACATGCTGTTGCTCGGCCACATCTCATTAAAAATTTGCTTTTTTTCTTCTCTTTTCTCTCATTCTTTTTTTATTTTACAAAGGATTGCCCCGGCTGGAACGCAAACATGTTTTTTTAAAATGCATAGCCAAGGACAAAACTTACATTTGTGTTCCCACAGCACCTCTCAACGCATGCAAATTTTACTTTGAAATGGGAAATGTCAAAATGGTATTACAAAAGTGTTGATATAGTAATATGTCATGAATTTTAAAGCAAATCAAAGGGTTGTATAAAACAGAATGTCTATTTCTTTAAGGCACTTGAGATTCCTTCTTTTAGGGTGCATTAAAAGTAATGACAGGTAAAAAAGATAAAATCAGCATTTATGAAGTAAAAACAAAGATGTACATCCAGCTCAACCACACAACCTTCATATTTCAGCAAACTATTGTGTATTCCTAGTATTTTAATACTTTTGTCACTTTGACATGAAAACCTATGCTTTGTTCTAGTTTTCGCTCGGCCACCTGATCAGCAGCTGAACATGTTTACTGGAATGTTGACCAGTTTACTAAATCTCTCATTTTAGTCTGAGGCTGCCAGCCGCACCTTTGTGGAGGCGAGCTGCGAGAAACCTTTTATCATCTGAGCTTCATGCAGAAAGATGCACATGCACACACGCAGGCGTATCTGTGCACATAAGCAAACACATGCAAACGTGCAGTGGTTCAGAAAATTGTGTTGCGGAAACGTTTGTAGGGAGGCAGATCAGCAGGAAGACACAGGAACCCACAGTTGCACTTCTCCGGTGCTCACTTTGATTTTACATATATTTTTAGATTGTTTTAAAAATAACTTTGACCCTATAACACAGGAGAGATTGTGGATTTTCTTTTTGATTTTTGATGATTTGAGTCCATAATATCTCTCACAAAGCCTCTGAAGGTGTCAGTTGTTGAAGCAAGACTAAAAACGTTTCCTTCTGCTGATGAAGCAATTCGTTTACCTGCGAAAGAGGCACAAACTCCTCATCCGTCTTTGCCTCGGTCTTTGAGCCTCTGGTTGGCATTTTGAACGCCTCCAGAGGTTACCGGCCTATGTTGGTGCTGGCAGGGGCTGTCAACCTCACAGCCTGAGGCCCGATGATAAACGCCGCAGCTGGGAATCGAGGAGGCCGCCCCGCTGTCCGAGGCTCGGTGGTGGACGCCGCCGGTCCGCTACGCTAGCAGGGGCAGCGCCACCGCTTGCGCTGGTGGGGCCGAGGCCCGGTGTTGTTGCCGCCGCCGGGGGGGGCAGGTCCTCCGGCCGAGGCCCGGTGTTGTTCGCCGCCGGCGTGGGGGCAGGTCCTCCGGCCGAGGCCCGGTGTTGTTCGCCGCCGCTTGCGCTGGTGGGGGCAGGTCATCCGGCCGAGGCCCGGTGTTGTTCGCCGCCGCGCGCTGGTGGGGCAGGTCATCCGGCCGAGGCCCGGTGTTGTTCGCCGCCGGCGTGGGGGGCAGGTCATCCGGCCGAGGCCCGGTGTTGTTCGCGCCGCCGTGGGGCAGGTCATCCGGCCGAGGCCCGGTGTTGATCGCCGCCGCTTGCGCTGGTGGGCAGCTCCTCCGGCCGAGGCCCGGTGTTGTTCGCCGCCGCTTGCGCTGGTGGGGCAGGTCCTCCGGCCGAGGCCCGGTGTTGATCGCCGCCGCTTGCGCTGGTGGGGCAGCTCCTCCGGCCGAGGCCCGGTGTTGTTCGCCGCCGCTTGCGCTGGTGGGGCAGGTCATCCGGCCGAGGCCCGGTGTTGTTCGCCGCCGCTTGCGCTGGTGGGGCAGCTCCTCCGGCCGAGGCCCGGTGTTGTTCGCCGCCGCTTGCGCTGGTGGGGCAGGTCCTCCGGCCGAGGCCCGGTGTTGATCGCCGCCGCTTGCGCTGGCGGGAAGCAGTCCTCCGGCCGAGGCCCGGTGTTGATCGCCGCCGCTTGCGCTGATGGGGAAGGTCCTCCGGCCGAGGCCCGGTGTTGATCGCCGCCGCTTGCGCTGGTGGGGCAGCTCCTCCGGCCGAGGCCCGGTGTTGATCGCCGCCGCTTGCGCTGGTGGGGCAGGTCCTCCGGCCGAGGCCCGGTGTTGATCGCCGCCGCTTGCGCTGGTGGGGCAGGTCATCCGGCCGAGGCCCGGTGTTGATCGCCGCCGTGGGGGCAGGTCATCCGGCCGAGGCCCGGTGTTGATCGCCGCCGCTTGCGCTGATGGGGAAGGTCCTCCGGCCGAGGCCCGGTGTTGATCGCCGCCGCTTGCGCTGATGGGGAAGGTCCTCCGGCCGAGGCCCGGTGTTGATCGCCGCCGCTTGCGCTTGCGCTGGTGGGGCAGCTCCTCCGGCCGAGGCCCGGTGTTGTTCGCCGCCGCTTGCGCTGGTGGGCAGCTCCTCCGGCCGAGGCCCGGTGTTGATCGCCGCCGCTTGCGCTGATGGGGAAGGTCCTCCGGCCGAGGCCCGGTGTTGATCGCCGCCGCTTGCGCTGGTGGGCAGCTCCTCCGGCCGAGGCCCGGTGTTGATCGCCGCCGCTTGCGCTGGTGGGCAGCTCCTCCGGCCGAGGCCCGGTGTTGATCGTCGCCGCTTGCGCTGGTGGGCAGGTCCTCCGGCCGAGGCCCGGTGTTGATCGCCGCCGCTTGCGCTGGTGGGGCAGGTCATCCGGCCGAGGCCCGGTGTTGTTCGCCGCCGCTTGCGCTGGTGGGGCAGCTCCTCCGGCCGAGGCCCGGTGTTGTTCGCCGCCGCTTGCGCTGGTGGGGCAGCTCCTCCGGCCGAGGCCCGGTGTTGTTCGCCGCCGCTTGCGCTGGTGGGGCAGCTCCTCCGGCCGAGGCCCGGTGTTGTTCGCCGCCGCTTGCGCTGGTGGGGAAGGTCCTCCGGCCGAGGCCCGGTGTTGATCGCCGCCGCTTGCGCTGATGGGGAAGGTCCTCCGGCCGAGGCCCGGTGTTGATCGCCGCCGCTTGCGCTGGTGGGGCAGCTCCTCCGGCCGAGGCCCGGTGTTGATCGCCGCCGCTTGCGCTGGTGGGGCAGCTCCTCCGGCCGAGGCCCGGTGTTGATCGCCGCCGCTTGCGCTGGTGGGCAGCTCCTCGGCCGAGGCCCGGTGTTGATCGCCGCCGCTTGCGCTGGTGGGGCAGGTCCTCCGGCCGAGGCCCGGTGTTGATCGCCGCCGCTTGCGCTGGTGGGGCAGGTCCTCCGGCCGAGGCCCGGTGTTGATCGCCGCCGTGGGGGCAGGTCATCCGGCCGAGGCCCGGTGTTGATCGCCGCCGTGGGGGCAGGTCATCCGGCCGAGGCCCGGTGTTGATCGCCGCTTGCGCAGGTCCTCCGGCCGAGGCCCGGTGTTGATCGCCGCCGCTTGCGCTGGTGGGCAGGTCCTCCGGCCGAGGCCCGGTGTTGATCGCCGCCGTGGGGCAGGTCATCCGGCCGAGGCCCGGTGTTGATCGCCGCCGCTGGGGCAGGTCCTCCGGCCGAGGCCCGGTGTTGATCGCCGCCGCTTGCGCAGGTCCTCTGGCCGAGGCCCGGTGTTGATCGCCGCCGCTTGCGCAAAATCTCCCGGCACTGTTCACTGTGTCGTTCCACAGAGGAGAGCCACTTCCCAGTTTGAAGGTACAGTGTGTAAAATCCTGCCAGGTTCTATTGAAGTGATTTCTTGATTGAGAACAGGTGTGGCAGTAATCAGGCCCGGGTGTGGCTAATTGAACTCAGGTGTGATAAACCTCACTTAAGTTATGGGTGGGGGGTCAATTCTTCACATCGGGCCATGTAGGTTTGTATTTTATAATCACAAATCATTTATAATAATAAAAACCTTCATTTAAAAAGTGCATTTTGGGCATACTTGCGTCTTTGAGTAGTATTTAAATGTGTTTGATGATCTGAAACATTTAAGTGTGAATCAGGAAGGGGGCAAACACATTTTGACATCACTGTACACACACACACACACACACACACACACACACACACACACACGTATATATACTTGAGTGTGTGTGTATATATTCCACCATGTCAATCCTCAAAGTTTAAACAACCCACCCAGCAACTTTTTTTTTAACACTACATGAAGAGGTGTTGACGTTTGCCGTGAAGAGATTTGATAAAATGACTCATCACAGAGAAAAATATATAATATATAATATTATTTTTTAGGAAAGAGAAGGAGAAGAGAAATCAGACTGACTGAAAAACAGCTCTTTTGATGCCGTGGTCTCCCTTTGTATGCTCTCTCAGAGATTTCCTGCCGGAGTTTGTGTTGCAGGAGGCATGAGGAGGGCTGGTGATTTTGCGTTTTTTAATTAAGGCCGTTGGTTATGTCTTTGGTTTGATTATGAGACTGTGGCGCGGTGCGGCTCGGCTCGGCTCCGCGCTGGAAGAAAGGAGAAGCTCCCCTCGCAGAGCTTCTCATTAGAGACACTCCCGGGGCCTCATCAAAGATCTCCCTCCTTTTCCGCCACTTTCCTCCCTCCCCGTCTCCTTCCACAATGTGCCGTTTTTTCCCAGCGCGCCGCTCCCTGCAGCTCCAGGACATGCTTAACAAACACGGCAGCAAAACACCCCTGCCCACCCCTGCCTCCATCCACCCCATTTTGCTGCGCCACAGAAGGAAAATCACAGCGACTTTCTTCCGCTGTGAAGTTCACTCTTTCATCTTTGTCAACAGAGATGAGGTTTGTCAGTGATGGAAGTTTTTACAGCATGAAACAAGATTGAAGGTTCCCCCTGCTCTTGTTGCTCCACGGGTGAGAAGGCACCCCGGCACTCTGACACCAAGGCGGCACAGTAGCTTTACTCGTCCTCCGATGACACTTTTTCCTAAATATTTACATGGCCGCAACATTTTATGGCAATAAAACAAACGATTATCCTGGTAATCACATTGTATTTTGCCATTACAGGTTTTATTGCTCCCCATCTGTCTGCAATTAGCTGTAGTGATGTGAGAAGAACAAGCTTCCTTCTCATCCTCATGGCTTCTGGCCCGGTCCATCAATTATTTATCACCTTGGTAGAGCTGCAACAACGCACACACTGGGCTAATTGGCCGGAGCGACTGGAAAACAGTCAGCTCAGCTGGTAAAAGCATTCAAATCTCAAATCTCTCAAAGCGAAGATGAAACTTGTGATCTGTATTCTTCACATTCACTAACATGCACGAAGGCACACTCTCACGAGCTTCTACCCAAACACTGGCTGGTGAACAGCAGTTTATGAATCATGACATGTCAAAGAGGCAAACCGCTGCAGTTCTTGTAAGAAGATTTTGTTTTTATTTAAAAAAAAACAAAACAAAACAAAACAAAACCAAAAAAACACACAGGCAAAGATCAGGACACACTTGACCACAAATGCAGATTTACTTGGCGAGTAGACAGTGCAAATACACTCAGCAGCCACTTTATTAAGTACAATGTTCAACTGCTTTTAACACAGATGGCTGCTAATTCCATGGCATCAACTTCAACACCACATGTACATACCTAGGTATGTACATGTGGTTTAGGAGGGAGGCTGCAGCCAATGAAAATAAAAAAAAACAAAATATTCATGCAGACCAACATACGGTACTTTTTGGACAGCTGACTTGCAAAGGAAAGGGAGTGAGGGTGCATTCATCATAGAACAAAACTAATAATTACAATAGAAAAAAAATGAAGAAGAAAAAAATCACTAAAGCTATTTGGCCAGGAAAACAAAATACGTAGTGTAAAAAAATGAAAAAAATAAATAACAAGTAAGAATTTCACATCTTGACATCACATCATCATCTGCTTAGATAATTTCAAACAATGATGGACGGTGCTTATTTGCTACAACTAATTATAATTTTGTGATCTCGAGACAACAATGTTCATTACCTCAAGATCACAGTTCAGCTGTTATTTTGTTATGGTTTCTTTTTAAGCAGAAGATGAAAGAACAAAATCAGTGTTAGAGGAACAAATAAATGAATTTCTGTATTTTGTCTGCCAGGCCAAGTTGAATAATTGCATGAACAAATGAAACAGAAATATTCACTTTTTTCCCTCACACAATAAAAAAATAATTGATTTGCTTTGGAAATTTGGGAGATACCATGTTTGCAGTTATTTTTTATTTATTTATTTTTTTTTTGTATGTCATTCCTCCCTTGAAAGACCTAATCAGCAAAGCAACCACTCCACTTTCTGCTGTTCCTGCCGGGAGGGAGAGTGACTCAAGCGAAGCACCAGTAGCTGATTAAAAATAAATAAATAAATAAATAAAAACTTGAGCAAGACTTTTAGACCTTGCGCGAAGAACATGGACTACACACTGGACTCTCATCAAGCATAAGTGGAGTCTGGGAATATCTGAGCTGGAGTTCAGAGTCGAGTGAGATGAATGAGAATCTCGTCACATAACTGTCAACCAATATCAAGCCCAGGGCGACTTAATATGAGTCAAGCTTTCATTGCGTTGCTGGAGGTCTTGACCAAATGATGAGGGCGAGAAGAACAACACACAATGAGAAAAGAAATAAGTGAATCCTTTTGGAAGCTCTGGGTTATGCTTCTCTGTATTTCACTAGTCACGGTTCAATACGAATTGAAAACCAATTTCATTAAATTCTTGAAGTATTAGAAAAAAGTTGAATTGTTGAAATGGACAATCTGTGGTTGTTTGGTGAGTGGATGATGTTATGAATAACATATCAAAACATGGCTGTGATAAAATGTGAAAGAACCGTCTCCAACAAAAAGGGGTGTGGCGGTGCTGGAGTACAGTCCGGCTGTCTAGGGGTGAAAGTGAGGAACACCCTGGGCAAGTCACCAGCTAATCTCACGCAAACAACCGTTCGCCCTCACACCTCACACCTAAGCACAGTTTAATGTTGCCCATTAGCCTAATGTGCATGTCTCAGAACTGTGGGAAGAAGCTGGAGTATCGGAAGTGAACCCACGCAGACACATGGAGAACTCTAGAGAGTCTGGTCGGAACATCAACGAGGGTGGGGACCCGTGCTGCGGAAGGATCCCGTAGAAGTACCTGCCGATAAGCTGTGCAAAACTGGACTGCATGGGCGAGTGGTGGAGCAGTGGGTGCCGCCGATCACCTTGGACAGAGCACAGCTCCACGGGAAGACAAACAAACAAAGTGCTGAAGGGCTCAAACACTGATAGGCCTGTTTGGGGCTGTGTCACAGGCTGGAGATCAAAGCAGAATATACTTGTGTTGTGCTAAAGCAAACAAAAGGGAACAGAAACAGGACAAGTGATTCAACAGAAGAACTCGGTGGTTTGGCAGCGTAACAGCAGATAGACCTGCCATGGAGTAGTGACGCTACTGGTGAAGGCTGACGGCATGCTGGGACCAGACGGAGCTGATGGTCCGGTGAATGATGGTAGCAAATTGAGGCAGAGACAGAGAGGTATTTGGAAAAGAAGCAGGGTGATGATGGGCTAACAGTGGGGGAGGGGAAGTGAAGAGAGACTGAGGTGAGAGCTGATCACACATAGATGAATGCGTTTTACAAAAATTGCATGATCTGTAATAATTAACCTTACATGTTGTTTCCATGCATACTCATATTCATTGGATTCCATTTTCTGTTACTTTAGGTGTAAATATGGATGACACTGTGTTGTCAGTTTGTCTGCTGTTACTGGTTTGTGTGTCTTCTTTTTACGACTGTGACATTGCGAAGGAACCCCAGACAAGCTTCTAAGTTATGGGACCATGAAATAATCTTGGTGTTGACCGCAGAGGCATGTAGTCCACAGAGTTTCATGGTCAAACTGGGAATTAATCTCCTGCAATGTGGCCTGATTTTCACAAGACAGAAAACATGTTCTTAAGAAGAAGAGGAGGAGAGAAGTTGTGAGCAAATAGATGACTGGAAACATAACCAACCATCTTTCAACCCTTCCCCATTCTCTCTCTCTCTCTCTCTCTCTCTCTCACACACACACACACACACACACACTTTGTATTCCTCTCTCTATCCACGGCAAATTGCTCTGAGACTTTCCGAGCTCCTTTAGCTCTGCTCTCACCTGGGGACCGGCCTCAGCCTGCGATCCGTGCCTCGTGCACTTCTAACTTTAAATGCTTTGCCATAAGCTCAGCCAATTAAGACTCCTGTTTCCCCAAAGCCCTGCCTTGCTTCTCGACCGCCAGTCATTGGAAATGAAAATAATGTAGACGACGCTCCCCTGATGCCGCAGGCGAATAGCCTCCTTAGGTACGCGCCAGCTCTCGGACAAGTCGGGGCTTCTGACACGAGCCTAATGTGGAGTTGACGGTGTGAAAATATCACAGCCCTGCAGAAAGCTGCCATCTTCACTTCATAGGAGATCAAAACCAATGGTGTCAGCTCTGGGCTTGTCACCATTAAATTTGCTAGCTGCCTAATTATGAACAGCTCTGAGTCAGGAATGAGGATGAGCCCATTACAGGCTACTGGTGTAACCCCATGGATTCTGAAACCTTTACTGGTAAATTGCTGTTAAGTGCCGAGGGAAGGGTGAGTCGCATGCAGTGTAATAGTCTCCTCTGAGATTGGAATGGTATTTACACTGGCGTGGGCAGAAATTGCAGTGTGGGCATAGACAGCGAAAACTGGGCCGGCCAAAAGGTGTTTCCTGCACAATCAGTCATTTATGGGAGTGAGATCAGGGCTTGAGTTGAATAGCATTAATCCACTGATACCCCAATACTACAACGGCTGAAAATATTTTGTTTTGCAATTCTTGAGTGCTAAAGTATGATCACCATTTTGTTGCCTTAGTTAATGAAGAGATTTTTCTTCACCAAACAAAGAAAAATGTCACATCAACATCACCATTTGCTGATGTTAGTGTTCGCTGTTGTGAAAGTCATAGGTTTATTATTGATAGGTGCAGGACAATCCTGTGTTTTAACATAATTTTAATGCTGCTTCCAACTTCAAGCTTTGCAACCTTGCAAGTAATGGGCCAGGGTGGACAAGCGCCACTCACTCGTCACTGGCCCATCCATCCATGTTTAAGCTAAATATATGATTTATTGTAATTAATTAGAACTCATAACAGTACATTTGTTGCTGTCGTTTCATAATTGTTTAATTTGTTGTTACATTAAACTGCTAAAACAAATTAAAGGAAGACATAACTAAGCGTTTGCTGAATAGTCAGTGTCAACACGTCATTTGCTCCCATTCTGACAGTTCTTTAGGATTTTCCCCTGGGATAGCATTGCAGCTAAAACAATGAGCAAACAAACTTTATCCAGCTTCAGTCAGCTTAAAACAGGGAGCATGCAAAAGTAAAGGCAACTTACAGTGTGTTGTCACTTGTTCTTGAAGAGTTTTTCTTCCCGCATTTTGTTGTGTTTAGCTTTGGCCCTGTGAGTCAGTGGGATAATTGTCGATCTACAATTCCGTATCTATACTGAATATAAATGATCACCCTCTGAAAGTATTTATTTAAAGTCATATATGTGTTCAGAAACTCATTGATTGCATGTTTCAGTTTATGAAACTCTGGATGCTAAATTACATCCCTGCACAGTCACTTCATTTGTCATTCCATTAGAGGCAAGTTACCAGGTCATGGATTCTTCTAATCGATCTGCTCATTTTTAACAGCAGGTTGTGCATAAAATAAATCTAAAAAGTCAGAGAAAGTGTCAGATCATCTGCAAACCACATTAGCTCTTCTGTATTTCAGGCTCATTTTATTTGGTTTCAATGAAAGAAGCAAACAGAAAAGGCTGATTTCAATGAAGAATAAATCATTTGGCAGAGCTTTCCCGAGATCTACGTCTGCATTTGATATCCACTCACTTCCGGCTCTCGCCAGTTGGCTTTGTTGTGACGTTCATTTGCGGCCTGCAATTAACTCAGCATATCTCTGTCATGATGTTGGAATAAACTGCAATTTAGCTCAGAAGGCTATTTCAGAGCGTGTGAATGGAGGGGTAAATGGTACAACAGAATGATAGCAAGAGGTTAATAGGAAGAGAATTAAAAGTGAGATTAGAGAATGATTTATTCCTAGACCACAGAGAGAGAGGGGTGAGCGAAGTAAAATGGAGACAGGGAAAAGGAAAACACAGAGGTGAGAAGAAGTAGTAGATATAGATGGTTGGCCAGTGGCATCCCATCATAATCCCAGTTCAACCAGCACTACCTTTCTGTTTGGCATGACCTGCATCCAACCTGGAGCACTCACATTAATCCTTTTTGAATGACCTGCGTGTCCTGTGCACACACCATGGTCTTCATTTACAAACGTTACACGATTTGTGTTATTTTTGGTTAAGGTGCACAACAAGTTCATGAAAGTTGTGGACTGCTTGTGCCTTTATTGGCTTTCGAAAACATTTTTCATCATCATCAGCTGAAGTCAAACACTGATGCACAAGTAAGATTTGATTTGTATTGATCACTCAGGTAAATAACAAGATGGCTGCACCAGATTAAGCAAAGCAGCTCATTTGTATCTGTACTGCAAACTATGTATAATAACTTTTCCATCCAATCATTAAATTATATTATGAAAATAATTGTGATTTCTTCCATCCCAAATTCTATATTCTGCACTCCTAAAATGATGCAGATCCTTTATCTCACAACCACGTCTCTGTTGCACCTTTTAGAAACTATATTTAGTATTTGATTGAATTGATAAAACTGGGTTGTTTAAACAGAACTGAAAAAACATAGTTAATCTAACAGAGGAAACTTGGTATATGTAAAGTGCTTTGCTGATTTGGAGCCACATATATTTATTGGATGGAAATTTAAGAGGTTCAGGCTGTCGGTGGGGAAAACCAATAATATATTGTCACACATTTCGTCTTTCTACATTGTTGGCGCATTATATTTATTTATTTATTCATTTATTTTTTTTGTTGCAAGCATACACACATTTTGGAGTGCGATCAATCTATTCAGACATTACAAAGGTGTTCTGTTCTGCCCTCCAAACAATCCAGCTCACGTCTCTGATGTGCAGTCTTTATCTCAAACTTTTCCCTCTGCGCCACAGAGTTGGCTCCTCACTGACAGAGCGTGTTGTATGCGTGAGTCGTCTTCATTTTCTGCCTTGTCCTAATAGAGCTGACTCTGCTGTCCTCATGTCCAACAGCCAGATGCAGAGTTGGATCAAATGGATCCCACTGTGTGGGTGTGTAGTTGGGGTTAAGATTTGTCAGCATGAGAACCGAACAAATTCTCCATTAGATCTTATTTGTGAAGGAGTCACATGGAGCTGGAAACAAAAAAAAAACAAAAACAAAAACAAAAAAAAGGACTTTAGAAAGAGACTGTATTTTCTTACTATTAAAAAAGGAGTAGCAACTCTTTAAATGGAGGAAAATTTCTTCAGCAACAATTCTACCTTTCACATAAATAGTTGCTTTTCTCTAACTGACATTTATGAGCCATTGCAAAAAAAAAAAAAAAAACTTGCTGCAGATGAGACTAGAACAGCAAGGATAACTGTAAAAATCAGTATGGTGCCATTCCTCGACATGGCATGGCAGTTATTGACATTTGTGGTATTGCGGTAAGCTTATATGATATTTACTCAGCTGGTAAAACATTAAGCAGGGCTGCAGTAGAGGCAGCTGTCATCACAAATCCCCACTACAACACTGCACAATTTTATACATGCTGACAATATGCCCGGTTCCAGTCTAAAAAGGTTGTTAAAATACTGTTGTGAGACGGGAACATGGTGGTTTTATTTGCTTCACTGCAATATGGCATCAGCTGGTATATGAATCCATGTTCAACCTTTTTCCCAATTCATTTCAATAGGAACAAATGGAAAATCCTAAATACAGGAGAAAACAGTTTCTTTCGATTTACATGATGTTTTAGATTATTGTCTCTTGATCTATTTTAAACCATTAAAATATTATGTGGAAGAGCGACTACTGATAAAATAACAGAAAAGTATCCCTTTGGTAACACAGGAAAACAGGCTGCTGATTATTTAAAACCTACTTTTAAAAAGCAGTAAAAATGACTGGAGCTCATAAT
Organism: Thamnaconus septentrionalis; assembly: GCA_009823395.1. NCBI lineage: Eukaryota > Metazoa > Chordata > Actinopteri > Tetraodontiformes > Monacanthidae > Thamnaconus > Thamnaconus septentrionalis. The sequence goes on along the minus strand of CM020505.1, from coordinate 3,834,380 downwards.
ATTTGCTCAAGCTGTGAGATTCTCTCCAGGTTCAGCTTCTTTAGTTCAAAGACTTGCACATCAGGCTAATTGGCCCCTCTAAGTTGTCTGAAGGTGTGAGTGTGGATGGTTATTTGTGTCTCGGTGGCCCTGTGATGAACTGGCAACTTGTCCAGGGTGACACTCCACCATCACCCCGAGACTGGTGCATCGCAGAGACCACTTTGTGTGATGGATGCAACTTGATAAAATTTGCTCTTTTCGCAACATGTTGAAATCATTGGTCGAATGTGTCAAGTTTTGTGATTTAATATTAAAATGAATGAATTGAGATGAGATCGGTTGAATTAATAGCCACTTGATACAAACATAAGTTCCCTTTTATTTTTATTCAATATCTTTTGGGGAAATTTTAGGATTTCAATGATCAGTGGTCACGCCTAGAGTTCCCCCAAAAGCTGACTGACACAGGTTTACCTGACATTCACCCTTTTCATGCTAAACTACATAATAATAATAATAATAATAATAATAATAATAATAATAATAATAATAATAATAATAATAATAATAATGTTCACCTTCAGAACAACACTTTCAATTTCAGTGGCCTTGAAATTCTGTTTATTTCCATCAAACACATCTGGTCGAATAACCTTATCGGGATCTATAAAAAAGTTTAAAACAATTGCATTGAGTTGAGTTGTCAGAATTCCCCGTCAAAGTAATTTGGTCTGTATTGTTCCATAGACTAATTCAGCTCTCGCGTTGCACTTTCAGAGAAAGCGGTGGTGGGAAAAATGAATTCAATCTCTTCCTTTACTCATTTTCCTTGAGCAGTGTTCTTGTTTTTCATCATGCACATCGAAACATTCTGCCCCAAAGCAGGTTTATTTGTCTCGTTTTATGCATGCATCCCTCTTGTTTGTGTTGCCTTTATTTGTTGATAGGCTTTCTCTTTTGCATTACCAGAACAAATTTAATTAGAGCTAAAGGAATACAAATCAGCACTCACCCACCCAAACGCTATCCGCTGCCCTAATAAAGGGACTCCTAGAAAGAGGGAAGGAAAGAATAACAAATGTGTTTGTGGAGAGCTGAGCAGAGCTGCTCGAGGAGTGTGACTCTTTTAACAAATTAACGCAATTTCACAAAAGCGGCCCCGTGGGCGACGAGGTGTAAGTGGGTCCTGTGAAGAATACAAAAGGACATTTTCTCTGCATACTTGGAACATGTTTCGAGACAGTCAGGCACCAAGTCGGGCACCAAGACATCATCTCATTATATCGTCAACTCTAAGACATGGCCACGTTTGTCTGTAATTTCATTCAAAATGTGGTAACCCTTTAATTTTTCAAGAATCTTTTTTAGGAACAAGGCTATAACCAAGTGGTTTTATTTTTGTCACGCTGCATTTCTTCTATTTCTCCTTGAGGATCCCTGAGCTCCGGCACATTTCCGACCTCCCTCTCCACACTCGCACAGCGCCTCTTCAAAGCTTCCGCGTGTTTTCTTTTCCTCTTCACCTCTGCTCTCCACTATTTTCCCGCACTGTTTCTCTGTCTCCGTGTTTACCGTTCCCATCCTGCACCGTCTCGCCTCCATTGGCAGACGCACACCTTGACCCGAGCTCCCTCTCTCCATCTCCCACTGTCGAGCTTTGTTTCTCTGTGTTAATTGGCCCAGTCTTCCTACTGTTTCATGCACCCATCAATAGATTTTTTTTTTTTTAATGGTTAAAGGTTAAAAGAGACATAGGTCTGGGCCAGGAGAAGAAAGTGAAGTAGACAAACATGGCAGCACCATATAAGTAAGCTTAAATTATGAGCTCATTGACTTGGTAATGTCTTGAAAACCATCTTGAGCAGCACTCATTTTTTCTACATTAACAACAAAACCAATATGAAGGAATGTTGAAGCTTATTTAAAAAAAAGAAGAGGATACTTACTTAATGAAGCATTGCAAGAACACCATGACTTTCTCAGAAAATGCTAAATACCTTGTACAATTACTTCTAAGAAAAACATTCTTTTTTTAAGATTGGATGTCTAATTTAGCTGCAAAGTCAAACCAATATTGGGAGTGAATGTTTTTTTTGTGTGGCAATACAGCCAGCAATAAGAACAAACAAAAAGGATCTCTCATGCATTAGACCAAAATAAAAGCACGGGTAAGATATCAGGCAGGGTGGAGGTGTCTGGAGGAGGACTGATGAAGACCAAAGACATTTTGCAGCCAAACAAAACTTTTGGGTCACACTGATCAGTCTGTGCATATTTTGTCTTTCCACTATACTAGTTAAAATGCTGGCCACCTCAAAAAGGCGTCAAACTTTTCTAACAACTTTTCAATGAGAGTTGGCAGATAAGAGAGGCACACGGGCGATTACATTAACTGTTATCTATGGGTTCGCACCACAGGAAAGCAAACATACTTACCGCGACGTTCTCTATCTGGACTTAACAGTTCATTGTGTGTGTGTTGTTGTGAGTGTGCGTGCGTGCAATGTGTGTGTGTGTGTGTTTGAGTGTGTTAGGACAGTTGTGCGGGATGTGTGCAAACAGAAACTGATAAGCAGGCCATTCAGTCAGTTTGTGTGAGACTAATTGGCCTCTGTAATAAAACCACTGGCTTAATGACTCACGCGGATATTCGGTTTGTCTGAGGCTGAAATCTGAATACTCTGGAAAAAGAAAAAAGAATGAAAACTCTGGCCAAGGTCAGGGCCGTACAATAACAACTTTGTAAAACCCAATGTAATATTTATAGAATTGATATTACAGTTGAACTAATACTTGACAGTGTGTTTTTTCCAATTTAAAACTGACAGTTAGGGTAATGAGGAAAGTGACACTCCTGTCACTGAGTGACTGACTGATCTGGTGCAGGACTGTGTAGCTGGTGTCTGTCCGTCTGTGTCTGTGTACAGGCGTGTTCTCAGACAAACCAAATCAAAGTTTCATTCTCCTTCACCCAGCCATCTGAGGACTGTGTCTAAATGTCGGATATTAGTAGATTTGTTGGTTTTGTTTTGTCTGAACTCCGGTTGTACAATCTCTTTAAAATATAGACAGTATTGTGACTCGTGTATTTCTTAGCTTATGCCTCCTACTTATGATATGGTGACCTGATGGGATAACTCTAATCTTAATCTAACATTGATTTGTATTGTGCTGTAAATCCAAATGTGATTAAGTCTGCTTCTTGAGTAGCTCTGTGGCTTTTGTTATTTTTTTTCCTCTGCTCTTTCTTGTCAGAGACTCCCTGATTGACCTTGTGGTACAGCACAGACCAATCGATCGACATTTTTATTACAGCAACGTCAGGACACTCCAATTCCAGCTGGATGCCAAAGAGCATCTGAATTCATGGGGGCAGGTCACTCTCTTTAGCGTGCTCCAATCTAAAAGTGATGCTAATGCTGTACTGATTATCTAAGCTGCTTTACTTCGTTCCTCTTATGTCATTCAACAAAATGGTATGAATGTTGTCACTCTGCAGGGACTCCCAGTACACACAATAGGACCATAGAGAATAGGGTCACTATGACTTGCTGGATAATTAGAACATGCTATAGTATACAACATAATACTGCAATCCAAAACTAGCCCAAACCCTTATCATAACACTAGCCCCACCCCTAACCCATCTGTAACCCTAGTCCCAACCCTAACTCCAGCTGTAACTCTATACCCAACCCTAACCTCAGCAGTAGCCCTAACACCAAACCCAGGCCAAACTTAACCCCATCTGTAGCCCTAACACCAACACCAACCCCAAACATGCGCCGAAGACGCTTTTGGTGCAAAGTGGGGGTAACCCTTACACCAACCTTAACCCTAATTGCAACCCTAACACCAACCATAACCCTCACCCCAGCTGTAACACCAAGCCCTTTCCCTCTTCCCAACCCTAACCCTCGCCCCAACCTTCGTCTCAACTCTAACCCCAAATCTAATCCTAACCCTAAACCCAACACTTACCCTAAAATTTACTCCAAGCCTAACCCTAGCCCTAAACATGACCATTATCGTAACTCTAAACATAAATATAAACCTAACCAAAGCAGTAAGCTAAAAGTTTTTTTATGTGATAAATAAATAATACCCTGATTCATTGATTATTAATTTTGAACAGTGATGATAAAATTAAAACTATCAAAACTAAGATAAAAGTAAGGATTCTAATGTGCCGAATGTGTTTCTTTGACTTGAGAAACATCAATCAACCATTATTTAGAGGAAACTTAATGCTATTTGTCAAGCCTACCAATATGGGTGATTTGAAAAGCATGAGCATAATAACATAAAACAAATGAACAAAACATACCTGACCTCTATCATATACAGACATTTGAACTGTAGAAAACTGTCTGTGTGTGTGTGTGTGTGTGTGTGTGTGTGTTTTACCATCAGAATTTCCCCACTGAGGAAGCATTAAGCAGGCACATAAGAGCAGCTTTTGATGAATAATGTAAAAAGGACACTGGTAAGGATGTTGAATTTTATTTCTCCCATACAGAACGTGTCTGAAATAAAGCACTTCAGATCTCCAGTGGCTGAATATCAAACAAATGGAATTTACTGCTCGAGCATAACAGGCAGCTTTCTCAGTACATTTGTGACTCCGTCGAGAGCAACGCGCACGTTATGGTGTGTGTTTAATAGCGACGCCTGCTCTCTGTTTCAGAGGACACAGTACTGCTGGGAGATAATGAAGGAATTGATTTGGAGACTAGGAAGAGAAAGAAAGACACATAGGTAAGTCAGGTTCGCTGAGAGACTCTATGCAAGGACAGAACTTCTGCTGTTGAAATTCAAATTAGATTGCAAGAAATTTAGTAAGTTCAAATAAATTCATATGTGATAGTTACACACGTTGTACACACTTCTGGCAAAGCTTTTTTACCTGCTTCTTGTACATAAGATATTAAAACAAACACTATCTGTTTGAGCAGAGCAAACAACTCATATAGCCTTCTTCCCTTTTTATGCTTAAATATTTATCTCTGTTTGTTTACTTTTAAATGGAAATAACAATTGGCAGATAACCCACTGTTTTGTTTTTTTTTCCAGGTACACAAATTAAAATTCTCCATGATAAATCAATAGATCAACAGGCAGAACAAAAAGCTCTACTCCTTCTGCACATGCAAGGCCCGAGCTCACAGAAATCCAGCCTCCCTCAGCGGCCCTGACAACAAATGAAGCAGCCCACAAAGAAGCAGCGCAGAGTAGAAGGCATACATTAATTAGATTTATGTCTGTACATTTGGCTCTGCTCAGTGGGGGAAGATCATCGCAGGAAAACATGAAACAAGAGAGGTGAAAGAAGAGGTGGAGCTGTGTTAGGAGAAAAAATATATTTTTTTACATATCTCTCTTTGTCCCTCTCTCTCTCTCCCTCTCACTATTGGGTAAATGAAAAACAGAAAATATTTGGCTAATTAATCCGCCGGATAGGTTGTAATTCAAAGTTCGAAAGATACTTTGAAGCACGATGGCAGCGGTGAGGTCTGAGAAGATATGCAGTGTGAATGACTTGTGGTTGCAGCACTCACAGTGATGCTATGACTTTGTGATGACATCCCTAACTTGAGTGCTAAGTAATGTGGCTTCATTACACTTTTACACATCTTACAAATTAGTCATGCATGAGGTGGCAGGGAAGCTATTAGCAAGCATGCGGGCGAGCGCCGAGATGCGTTGAGTGTTTCCTTTTTTAAATTCCCTGACAAACCGTGTTAATCACCGGGTGTTTTGTGAATTACAAATGTTGCGCTGGAAACAGACCTTTCCTCTTTGCTGATGAAACCTGTTAATTTCTTAATGGGGAAAACCAAACTCCGTGGTGAAACCTAGCTCTGCAAAATCTCTTAAAATACCTTTTGTAACTGAAAATGACAAAAAAATATTATTATTAGCAATAATAATAATAATAATAATAATAATAATATTATTATTATTATTATTATTATTATTATAATAATAATAATAATAATTATTATTATTATTATTATTATTATTATTATTATTATAATAATAAAAATAAATAAAAATAATAATAAAGACACATTGAAACACCACATGGGAAGTATAGGGACACAAGACAAACATTGAAAAACAACAGAAACAAACAGGACAAGGAGGAGTTCAATCAACTGGCTGCTTTAAATGGTATTCACCCTGCAACAGTTTACTCACACATATGGAACCAATATTAGGTTTGAGGTCTACTCCTCCTCCCCCTCCTGCTCCAGCTCCTCCTCCTCCTCCTCCTACTACTACTACTACTACTAATAATAATACTTATCATTATTATAATTATAATAATAAACCATTAGAACTGATAGACAGATAAAAAACCATGCCTCTGTGAGTCTTAATTCCTGCTGTGTCTTTGTGATCGCACAGATTCCACCGAGCCGCAGGCACAGTTTGAGCGCAAGTTGACCAAACATGTTGGCCAATTAATCACAAATAATGAGCACTCAAACATGCGTACGGAGTGCTTTCAGACACCTGGAGCACTTTGGCAATTACCCTCCTGCTGCTGTGATGTATTAGAAAAGGTCGCACCAGGCAGCATCTCAGGCAGCGTGCATGGAAATGAGATTGTGTTTGGGAACTCTCAGCAGCGGTGCACTCTGTCAGCTGCCTCTAAGTTTGCTTTGTATATTTAGTTCGAATGCTTCTTTTGCTGAAATCGCCTACGCAGATCAAAGCAAGAGTCACTTTTCAGGCTGCAGCAGGGTTGACAGTGCTAATGAGGACAATTATCATTTGATCTTTTTTTAACCCACTTCTTTGTTCTTGAAATATGATTATTTACAGGCTCCAAATTTAGCAAAATGTAGTCTCATGAGGAATATTCTGGAGATGGATGAGGTATGACACCTATTTATCCAATACTGATGGAACAGATGCACCGAAGAATTAAATACTTTGAGGAGCCATTTACTTGCAACACAGCCTCACTTGCACTGACCAGCAAGGGAACGCTCAGATTCTTTGAGTTAGAGCAAAGCGCCTTTCATGTGTTTGAGCCAATCACTTTTTGCATCTGTGATCAGAAAAAAGAAGCAATTTAGGGGGAATTCCTTTCAAGAAAGAGGGCGCAGACATTTATCCCCAAATTTATCCCATTCATGCATGTAGTTCTGAAGCCATACGTCATATCCAAGACAGTGCCAATTATATAAAAAAGAAAAAGATTCTGCCTGACAACAAATGTGCACGTCAGTGCAAACATATTAAAATCCAAGCTGAGGCATCCAAGGAGGAATGAAAATATTTCATATTGCTTCAGTAAATCCAGCAGCCCGTTTCATAATGGTTCGACAGTATTATCTTGCCACTCACTGAGTGTGCAGGCGTCAGAGTGGTATTGATCGTATTTAGTTTGGCATCAAAGCAGTGCAGACTGTACTATTGCTGCTGAAACACAGCTGCGAAACAAACAAACAAAGAAAACCATCTTTAGTTTTTATTAATGTTTATTTATACCCTTTAGAGTCATTTCTCAAATATATTTGCCTCTAAAATACTTCATTACATGACGGAGATATACAACACCCAGAACTGTTGGATTCTTTTTTTCCCCATGTCCCCTCCCTGTTAAAGGTGCATTTTACAAGTCCAGTTCCAAAAATTGCACATTGCACAAACTGCTTAATGACAATAAATCTGACTCTCTCTTTCTCTCTGTGTATGTGTGTGTGTGTGTTTGTGTGTGTGTAATCAACTGTGGCGTCATCCAAAAACTATTCTTGTCACAGTGAGTTGCAGAGGGAAAGTGACTCCTAAAAAAGGCGTTAAGGCTTTCACCCCCCTTGCAGCAGCTGAAGGGTTCGATACACAGAGTGCTGCCATTTTGTGTGTTAATGTGCGTCACAAACCGCTGGAGAACAGTGGGCACGCTCGTACGCAGAGGAGGGAAACACGACCAGTGAGCATCTTCCTAAAGAGGAAGGTGAGACCAATTCACAGGAGCTTCGCCCCGGAAAGCTGCTTCCAGACACTTAAAGCTTCGTCATATTCTTAAGACCCCTTATGTTTTTGTGCACACACGGTATGGTCACAGTTGCTCAGCTCATTCCTATGTAGGAACGGGACAAAGTAGAAGTTGGAAAAGTCGGCCGGAGGTTGACGGTGCGGACAGTGCACAGCAGGGTGGGGATAAACAGTCTGTCTACGTCTTACGACTGATTATGTGCTGCTATATTGTCAGCGGTGGAGTGGAATCATGTTCGCATGTGACAGAGCAGAGCGGAAATGAGCGGAGACGTAAAGACATCAGTTGTAAGAAGGTGAGACGGTGTGACGAGCATCCAGTAACTCACTTCGTTACGTTCTGAAACAAAGAAAAAAGGGAGTGGACTCGTTTAAATGGACAACTTGGTGGCTCAGAAAATGAGACGCTGCTGCTTCGTCTGGTAAACATTTAGTCGCGTGCGTCATCTTTGGTTTGTCCACAGCAAATTCCCTTGAAATGTCTTGACATTCTGCTGAATGGAACTTTAAGTTGCAGCGTTAAGGTTGCACAACGTTTTAAAAGGCCGCCCGCACTACGCTTGATCTGCCCACTCAGATTCTTGATGATTCTGATGCCAGAAGTTAATCTCTACACACACACACTGACAAACTTCAAAGCTGTTGTATGATGTGTGTTGAAATATTCTATTTCTTGTCCAGGTTTTTTAAACAAAGCCAAACGTGCAGTCTGAGAAAGTCTGTTCACTGATGAAAATGTTACTGACTCCAATGCTGTTGTGCAAGTTAACTAAAATCATTTCGCTTTTTACGTTTTGAAGTCTTTATTTAAGGAATACTTTGATCATGTGAATTTATTATGGGAGCAATGTAAACCCTAATGCCTCATTATGGGTTTTGTGGGTTATTTGTGATTTTTCAAACCAAACTTTAAACAAATTAAGTTTCATTTAATCAAAACAAATTCTTTGATTGGAAGGCATTGGAGAAAATGTTCACTGTGACTGATTCTGACGATGTGCAGCAGCTGCATATAAAAAGGCAATGTCATAATGTTACAGCATCTACGTCCTTACTGTCAGTGAAATAGCATGATATATGATAAATTACCTTTAAGTAGCGCGATTAATGCCATGCATATCAGAGGTTAATAATGTTATTTTCTTTTTAACTACATGGGTATTGTATTTACCTCATGCATAAAGTTGAGTTGAAGGTCCTGCAATGAGTGCGTCAGAAAAAAAGTATAGAAAAATTACATAATAATGGCAATTTCATTAAAAAAACAAAAAAAAAAACAGTATTATTTTGGATGGAATGACAAAACAGATTAAATGGTGATGATCACAAATAGCTGAAAGTAAATAATGGCAGAGCAAACTACTGAGGTGGAAGCCATTTCTCCCTCAGTTCCACCCAATTACGAGTGTCGTAATCAATCAGTTCTGTCATTAATAAAAGGTTGTGGACCTTCCAGGTGTTTGCTGGCCAGTTGTGTGTTCAGCTCTTCTATGCAGGAGTGTAGAAGGGCAGGAAGAGTCCAAAGAAAGTCATTAAGCTGAACACTTCCCAGAACTTCTGAATCTTGATGGACTTGGACTTACAAATACTTTTCCATATCTCACATCACAAGATTGCAAATTCAGTAATGAAAATACTGACGGAAAAACCCAACCACAAACAAATCAATAGTTTTTGGCTGAAATCGTCATTAGGAAAAAAAAAAAAAAGGATGATGATGCAGCAGACACAAGCAGTTCGGTAAGTGAAGTCGACAAGGAAACACTGGCACTCACGAGATAAAGTGAAATGCTGCTAATTCGCTCGAAGTCGTCATGAATTATCACAATGTTTACAGTTGTAATCGTGCAACTTTTCAAAGAAATCAACATATGACAACACACGATGACACGGGATATGTGACAAGTGACATGAAAGAGAGAAGCGTTTCAGATAAGAATGATAACTCCATTGTCCTATCACATATGAAACTTACTGCAGATGGATTCAGAGCCGAGTATTGCTTTAAACATTCTCAAAACATAATGATGAGCACAGACACCCAGAGCTGAACAGTGACAGAGATCCACCTCTTCCACCGACGCTGAGTCATGTGACCAGCCTGCAATGCACCCCACCAGCTCTCTTCTCTCTGGAGACGCACCCGACTTTCTCTTACCTTGACGTGGTTCAGGGTTGTACATGAGCAGGACGGCGAGCGCAGCACCTGTTACCTTAGCAGTTTCAAATGTTTGCGAGGCAGGGGGCGCTCTCCAACACGTGTCTGTGCGCGAAACTGTTTTGTGTGGACAGACGAGTCACTCTCTCGTCACCCCCTCCAATCCAATTCAGATTCTGGGTCACAAATATCTTCTCTTCCTCTCATAAATATTAAAATAATCTTGCATACCCATTGCCCTTGACTCCATTTTTTTTTTCGTTGCCTTTTTTTTTTCTTTTTTCTTTTTAACCCTTTGAACAAAACCAAAAGAAAAGCAAAATATCAAAAACATCATATAGGTCTGACAAATTGCAACATTACATCATAAGCAGAGTAGAATCAGGAGGGGGGGTCGTATAAACATTGTGCTTCTTTAATTCCAGTTTGTAGAGTCCTCGGTGTCCCGTTTTTGTGTTTCAGTTTAAACTGTTACATTTAATATATATATAGAGAGATAAATGTACACGTATAATCCGCAATGAGGTTCGTCTCTTGAAAAAAGAAAAAAGCTACCGGGAGCATCCTTCGTTTTCTTCTATGTCGGCCTGTACTCGTCCTCTTCCTCGCTGTTCATTCATTCATTTATTCATTCATCAGTTTATTGATCTCCACCGGCCTCTTGTGTCTTCCGGTGTGATTGGCCTTCCCCAGCAGAGGGTCCCGCACGGAGTGCGGTTTGTTTCCCCCTCCGCCTTCCGTCTCTCTTCTACTGTCCTCTCAGAATCCCCTCGTTCCTTGATTTTATCCCCTCAGGTCCTTTGTCATCTTTGGTAGAGTGTCTGACACTCGAGCGTGTCTGGGGAACAGGTCGGAGCGGCCGCCGGGGTTTGTGGCGCAGCGGCGGCGGAGAAGGAGGGGAGACACGTGACAGGGGTGAACGCATGACGGGGGAAAGGTCGGCGGGGTCGTGAGGAAACAGTGGAACGCCGACCAGAACAAAGTGATTCTAATGAGACTAAACAGGCCGCCGGAGGAGACGACTCTGTCGACTCCTATCGTGAAATCATCGATTATGGTCGTCTTAAACACTACATGGATGTCGTCATGGAGGAGTGGTGGGAGGATTTGAGGAAAGCATCGTGATTGGGGGGCAGTTTTTCTTTTTTGAAAAATTCATCTGGAGGTGAAACGGACGGATGGAGGATGGGAGGAGGACGACGGGACGGTGTGGTGGGCGGAGGGGTGAGAGGTGAGGTGAGGGAGAGGGCGGGGCCTGTCCCGTCACAGACAGGTGGCGCTGCAGCAGCCGCTCATCATCTGTGCAGCAGCGACAGGAAGCAGGAGAGGGCAAAGGTCAGCCAGCTGGCTAACGGGAGCGAGTCCGATCCACCAATCAGAACTGAGGATGATAAAAGAGGGGAGAAAAAAAATCCATCTTATCGCGTGTATTTACACAGCATTAGCGTAACATTATAACGCTCAGATGGTCACTCTTATTGATTCAGTGATGTCGATCATAAATTCTTTGATTTCAGTTGTGAAAGCACTTGAGTGTACATCCTGTATTCGCAGACACATACAATTATGAACGCAAAAAAATCTGTGAACAAAACAATTCAAAATCAAATCAGTCAAAATCATTCGAGCATATTCATCCTTCTGCTCGCAGCCTCCTGCAAACAGGGAAGGAGAAACCTGGCAGGGGATAGTTTGAGTTATCAGTGAGGCAGTGGTGCATTTTGGCATTTTATTTTATCTTTCTTTATCTTTCTCAATGTGTGATGACCAGCCAGGAGATATCTTTGTGAAAGCACATGCTCGTTTCCCCGAGTCTGTACGCATCTTTGCTGTTCTTAACTAGTGCCAAAAATGACAAAACCGAAAGTGCTCTTGCTATGGTGGGATCAGAATTATGTGTGTGTTTCTGTCCTGTCGTCTGCCAAGCACTCAAGACGTCGCAGCGTGACTGTCACCACACCAACTGCAACAGTTGTCTAGTGTGTTCACCTTGATCTTACAGTGTTATTTAAGATATATGTCGTATGTGTTTTGCTGTGTGTCTGTGTGTGTGTGTGTGTGTGTGTGTGTTTCAGCCCCAGGGCACTTGACCAATGAGACTTTGCTGCTACTCTCCTCATTTCACAGTATGTAAGAGGAAGTGAGAGAGGCAACATCAACTGGCTCATACATCCAACCGGTGACACACACACACACACACGCACGCACGCACGCACACACACACACACACACACACACACACACGCAAACACACGCGCACACTCAAAAGCTCATCCACAACTTGTCGACTGCTTGCTGATCAAAGCTGCCATTGATCTTGTTTGCTGCTTTGTACTTTGTGCATGTGGTCAGGCTGTTTCACCAAGAACACCTACATGTAGTATATCTACTCACTGATGCATCTCTATTGAAATAATTTTAGTCTGTCACTACATTGTAAGCACGATGAACAAACATTGAACGATCTGTGGCCAGGTTTTGAGAAGTACGGCACCATAAAATGGAGACTAAAATTGGCCAAATGAGGAAGAAAATATCTGCCAAATTTGCAATAAAAGTGTTTACTCTTGCTTGTGGTGTTTTGAGACCTCATTGAAGAAGGTTGAAACATGTGTGCCAAAATAACATCAGGATGTAGTGGTTACTGGACCCCTGATGGTCATTTTACGCTGGTGCCGCTGCCTTATTGATTCCTCTAACAGCAACGTAGCTGATGACAACAACAATAACAACGATTTCGTGTGAAACAATAAGGGCACAAAACTACCCCCCCTTGTATGCTCCATGAAAAAATCATACAAAATATCATTCGCACGAACAGTAATATCAACGTGCCACGGTGGACGCTGCCAGGATGACGACTTTTTATTTATTTTTTTTGCACTGATTTCAAAACATTTCCACTGCATTAAGATGGCAGCCACGTTGACTGTGTGCATTTTTTTTTTATTATTGTTTCTGAAAGTAAAGTTTGAACTGCGTGAACTTTTTTTTTTTTGCTCTCTGCCAGACATTCCTCTGATCATACCTGAAAAAAAAAAAAAAACCCGAAACCTGAGATGAATGCACTATCTCGTCCATGTCGCACCTTGCCAACTCCGCGGTGGCAAAGTCTACACTCAGGGCCTGATGCATTTGTGATTTCACTGTGGCGAAGGCTTGTCTGTCGCCTGCCTGATAATTACCCATCTGTCTACGCTGAACGTCTGTGCCAGCGCTAAACCTGCAGGACACACAGGCTTGCACACGCACGCATTCAGGCAGGCACACGCGCACGCGCACACACATTCTGAAGGAGCTCGGAGAGCATTCCTCTTCCTGTTTACAGCTTCATCCATTATTCACCCCATCCGCCTGTCTTTGCATGCACATGAGATCAGACACATACACGCGCGCGTCTCACAGTAGGGGTTTGAGGAGGTAACCAGGGCGTTAATAATTCACAAGCTCGTTTTTTTCCCTCCTTCTTTTTTTCACCCCCCCCCCGTGCGCTCTGTTGTTTTCGTGGCTCTGATGTTTTTGCCTGCTCGTGGGTGCGCACCGTGAAAAGTGAACAGGTTCTTACAACCTGTCGTTCAATATAAACGTTATTATGCAAAACACAGACTCTCTTTGTTTTAACTGAGAGAGCGCGGCCGGAGGGTGTTGTGGTCGGTCACTAGACAAATATACGTTTGGAGATGTGCATAAACAAGTAAAGTCGCTCAAACAATGCAGACGGACAACAAAATTTTCTGTTTTTCATCAACTTGTGTTTCCAGCTGGTAAACAGAAATGAGAAAAGTCCATTTCCAGTTCTTCTTCTTTTTTTTCTTTTTTTTTTCAAAGTGAGCTGAAGCATGCAGTTCTATTAATATCCCATTGGTGTTGAAACAGAGAAGTTCTCCTAGCTAGTTGGTCACTCTCCCAGGTTAGTAGCACTTTCACTTTTTCTCCTCCAAACATGTGGAGGATGCAACAAAGCATCGCTTTAAGCGGGAGGCTATTCAGAGAAAGCTAAATATGCTCTTCTCTTGGGAGATCTGCACATTTGTTTTTGGATGATTGCAGTAATAATCTTGCAGGGCTGCTCAATTGGAGATGAAAAATAAAGAACAACTTGCTGCATGAAAGGTCAGCAACATACACATTTGACCACGGCACCGACTCGTGTGAGTGATGCTTTCATGGTTTCAAAGTAACAGCGACAGCGAAGTGCTTTTGGAGAGCCAAATGTGCGAGACGTTGAAGATGCAATGAAGCAACCTGATCTTATACTGCCAGTGTGTTTGTGTGCTCTATCTCTCTCTCTCTCTCCCTCTCTCCAAACTGTTATTTTCCCTTTTTTCCCTCTTCCACACTGTCAGACACTCACCCCCCTCACATACAGCTCTTTAAGACGCTCCTTGTCTTTGACCTTTTCTTTCTGTCTACTCTCCAGATCAAGACCTTTTTCAGCTACTTGAGTCTCTTTCCACCCACTTATCTCAACATACACCTTTTGGGAGTGCATTTTGTTTGGTTCTTTTCTTTTTCTTTTGGTTTGTTTTTGTTGGTATCTATCCAAAGGTTTACCAAAGACACTGCTGTGAAGGGCCAAATCAGTTTCTGCTATAGGATTAATGGGCTGACAGCTCAGTTTGACGGACAAAAGGTGAATTAAACATGGTGTTGGTTTTGCTTTTTCATGTGATAAATTGTTGCTTTCACTGGATTAGAAATGCAGTTAAAGAAGGAGTAGGAAACGAGTGATACATGATTAAGGGAAACATTACTCATGTTGTGATCGGAGCTCAAACGCATTGCAGAAGTACACAGCTAAATTATGGATAAGAGCTCTTCTTATTCTCTATATGCTTCACACATGCTTTTTCTTCTCATTTGCTCCAATTCAAGATCCATTTCACTGTCTTTGTACAATGTTACGCAATGAAATGCGTTGTGCGTCTGTGAGGGTAAATAAGAGTTGTGTCAAAGGATCAAAAGCAGAGCAGGGGAATGGACATAATGAAGAGTAGAGGGCCGAAATCGAACAAAGGTGAGTGGACACGGAGGAGGCTGTTGCAGATAAAGCAGCAGGTGTGCCGCTTGGAAGCTCGAAAGATAAAAAGAGTGAAAATAATCTCCAATGCCAAGATCACCTCTCACATAATGATGTAGTTTTCATCTCTGTTCTGAATTTCCACACCTGTTAAACAATTAAAAAGAAATAGTTGACTTGTTCTTGCAGCCTTTCAAGCCTTCTGATGACATCAGGGAGGGAGGAAGCTAGATTTTCCTTTCTCTAATAACTCCTTTCCTTGAATTTTGGACATTTGTAAATCTTTATTTTCAGCCGGCACATTAAAACATACGAGATTGTCAGGTCTGTTTCCTCTACAGTATGTCCCTGCAGTCAACAGTAAAAATCTTACCTGTCTTACCTGCGCTGGCAACAGTGTTCTCCTGCTTGCACTTCCCTATAGTGATGGACACGTCGTCAATGGCGATGTCCCCCTCGTAGCCAGGACCACGGATTCCCTCAAAGACAACCTGTAAGGGAGGAAGCAGACATGAAGGCTCTGTGTGTACGGACTACGGACGATGCAATTTTTGAAACCAAGCGCAGAATATGGTTCAGGGATCATCCTAACGTTCAGATCCAACCAAGTCTTCTCCAGGTCTAAACCATATAGACCAGGCATGGGCAAACTCCGGCCCGGGGGCCATTTGCAGCCCATTGAGCTTTTTAATCCGGCCTGCCAAACTTCAATAAATTCTAATACCGTAATAGCAATTTTTTCAATGTTTTAAGTGTCATTTCAATAAAGAGCTAAATACCGTTGGGCTTCAAAGACACATTTTAACGTAACTTTGCTTTTGTTCATTTTCAATTGACATTAAAGCTACATGATATATTTTTTACATATCCCACATACATATTTATAGGCCCCACTGTCAAATTTGAGAACCCATTGTGGGCCCACCAGTCATAAAGTTCTCCCACCCCTGATATAGACCATGACTCAGTTTTAAGCTAAAGCTCCACAATCTAGTGAGTGGAAAACACAACCATCAACGTGCAGCAAGCAGACAGTGTTAGCTCTACTGGAAAAGGAAATATAATGTTCTAAAACAATAACAAAATACCACAGAGGATGATGAAGCAGGTAGTGGTGTGCATAGAGGCAGCGATCCAGACACTGTGTCCTCTCCTTTCATCTTCCTGTAGATCCACAACTAAAGTCACTAGGAGAATCCGCTGAGAACCAGGCGGCTTCCCCAAATTAGCCACCAGCCATCTGGCTTTGACTGACAGCTTAATTGCTGTGGTGTGCCAAGGCACCCACCTAATTAAAAAAAACAGGTGTATTCTGCCTGGAATATGGCAATGAAGAAGTATGCAAACAATGAGTTGTTGTGCCTGCTAAACAAAAAACAAACGTCGCACTCCTCTCTGAAAATACAGTAAGACGTACTTCAGTGCTTTTTGTTTTGTTCAGAGGGAGACATGACATGCAAGGTCCTCCTCATGGTTTTCTCTGTTTGAAAAAACCCAAAACAAACCCAAAAAAAAACCTGTCCAATTGGGTCGGCCCCTGCACGAAGACCTGAGGATTCAATCCAACACAATCTCACTCACCAATGAGTAAATAAGAAATAGACACTTTATCTGATGTGATGGAATGCCTTATTGGCAATACCACCCTTGTTTTTTTTGGTTTTTTTTAGAGTTTTTTTGGGATTGAATTAGAAGGAACGTTGGGTATGTAGCCACTGTCCAATGCCAGCAATAAGTTCGAGAATAACATATTGTATATAATAAGTATGAAAGCCAATCCAGCGGTGAAAAGAGAAAGTGGAAGATATGAGTTCTGTAACTGCTGCACAACAAAAAGATCCAATCACGCCATTAAACCCGGTGAGGCTGCATCATTATTTTGTCCTTGAGACACGCACACACACACACCTTCTTCTGTCGGCCTCTATGCATCTCAGACTGCTATTGTACCCAGATATAGAGTCACTTTATTACTCCCTCTGTTAAGAAGGCAACAGTGGAGATATCTCTTCAAACTTGAGAGTCTCTAAATGGTTGAGATAAATAATTACAAGGACCTTAAAAAGGACTGAAAACAGCCCGACACTGCAGGCTGGATGGGTTTAATTTGTTGGCTCATTTGTGCAAAAGGAATTTCTTTTCTTTTTTTTGTATTAACTTGGCATAGAGTGGCTGAGCGGAAACTCCAGGCGTCACAGAGGAAGCGGCTAGTTGGTCAAAAGGCCATAGTTGTTGAATTTATAAATGTTGCCATGCAGTTCCTTCACAACATGGTCAGAATTTCATTTGTGTACAAATTACCGCTGTGAATAGATGAAACCAATCACTCCACAAGTGTGGGGTAAACAGGGTCAGAGGGAGGTATGGGACTAAACATTTACAAACACGCCTACAAGAAAACTTTTGGCAATGTATTTTGAGTCACTGTGCGACAAAGCAATGAGAAAAAAGACAATATACAAGCTGCTTGTGTAATTATGCTTGTTGATAAAGGGGGGAAAATGACACTGGCCTTGGCATATGACTAAACATGCACAATACAGACAAGCATTCTGTCCATGCTCTAAATCAAGTGGCCATAAGGACATGACAATATCCAGGGAGGGGGCCTTAGGAACAGCCTGCAACAACAACATCAACACAATGGCAGAAAAAAGAGAAAGAAATGCAATATCCTGCCACGCCACGCAGGATAGCAAAGTGTTGTTTGTCTGAAAAGGTTCACAGAAAGAGGAGCGTACCCTTTCACTTCAGTGTCTGCTGCTGCCAGATGGAGCTGTTGGATGCACTCGCTCAAACATCACGGCGGGACGCAGAGTTCGGGAGAAGCAGACTTTAGACTCTCGCAGCTTAATGACTGCAGGAACGCTTGATCGTTACTGGTGTGTTTCTGTGATGGAAATATTGGATTCTGTGTATTTTAAGGTCTGATATTGTGTTTCGGAATTTCAAAGTCATAGCCAAGCCAGACTGTGTGTGTGTGTGTGTTTGTGTGTGTGTGTGTGTGGGTGTGTAAATAAGCTCCCGCAGTGGCAGCAAAAACAAAGCGCAAGTATGGCAACAACACGAGGGTTCATGCAATGTATCTTTCATGATCATACAACAAATGGCCTCCCATCACACGGGTTTATGTGAGTTCCCGTCTCTGCAGCCACTTTGACAGTTGCCAGGCACGTAGCCTCTCAGTATGACCGAGTTGTCTAGTGTGTGCATGCATTTATAATTTATGTCGTTACAAGTGATAGAAAGTTACAGTTAGACAGGTTGAAATGATCTTCACGTCCGAGGTCTCCCCTATTTTTCAAATCGGTTAAGGTTTGAGAATCCTTTAGCGTTTCCCCAGTCTTCAAGTGAAAAAAAAGAACTTTTTGAATGGCAGGGGAAAAAACAAGTCCAAATAATCCACATTTATCTGGAGTTACTTTAGTTTAGTGTGTCTTGTCACTTCTGAAATGGTCTTTTCCCCTAGGGATCTAAGATCTAGAGAGGTTTGCAGCTAGATGCAAAACTAAACCCAAACCAGTACAGGGAATTTGTGTTTTATGGACCAATAAAATGAGATGCAGTTTATCGTAAAAAACAAACAAACAAAAAAATCATCTTATTAATATTTAATATTCAAAAGAATGTTAGCTCTGTTTCACACTTACAGAGAGTTTATGCTGGTGTTTGAGCTACCGTTGACTGAATTTTGTCACCAGGGCAGAAAGTTGCAATGACTTCTTTTATATGACACTCAATTTGATGCAATTTGTGGAGAAACAGACAATTAGACCGAGAATCCCCCTCATTTGCTATTCTTTTTCAAAATGTGTGACAGTGCAAGAGAGTGAGAGAAAAAGTGGTGTGTGCATGTATATGTGTGTGTGTGTGTGTGTGTGTGTGTGTGCAGGATCAAACGGCGTACAATAAAGTGTCGGGTTGAACTTGTGAACGTGTCGTTTTGTTGAGCCTTGTAACCTTTAATGTTGCCATTGATGTGCTGTCCGCACACCAACGGGGACCCGGGCATGAGAGCGAGTTGGATCGCACAGAGACAGCTTTGAAATACCAGCGCACAACCCACAACCGACTCGCTGCCGAACGAGGCACATTAATGTGGGTTGGCCTGGTTTCTTCCACGCGGCCCCTGAGGTACAAAACACTGCGAGGAACACAGATGGCTTCTGGGTAATCCACGGGGGAGCGAGTAGGGACACAAATAAGCTACTACAAGATGTTGCTCCTTTGCTTGCCACTGATTTACGGCGCACGTTTACGCTGTTGTGCTCGTGTTATACTTGTCCTGTGCGAGCAGGCGGGGATGCGAAGCGCAGAAGAAGAACATGGTTTTGTACCCGTGTGATATTGTGCTCAAATGTTCCTCTTAGTCCTCCCGTTTCAAGCGCTTGACAGCTATAGAAGTGTACCAAAGAATCAACCAACCAGAAGACAGGATGAGCTAAACTCATCTCACGTCCAAGCAGAAGAATGACTGAGGCCGAATGTAGGTTCTTCCTTAGTTTCTTATTTTCTGTTTCTTCTCTGTTTGTGTTGCTTCCTCTTCTCCACTATGAAAACCAAGTCTGTGCCACTGTTCTCCTCCTGCCAGCTATGATTGGTGGACGCGGTTCAAGCTCAGGCAGGTGACTGATTGCGCCAAGAGACGGCTAGTGTACAGTCCACACAAATGACATGGGCCAGTTGCTCAGCCGCCAACATTCTCCACCTTCCAAAGACCAAGTTTTTGTTTTCCTTCTTACAAAAAGAAGGAAAACAAGAATTATTGTTTGTTTGTTTGTTTGTATTGTGAGCCACCATTTCTCCGAAATACCTTTACCCTGCTGTTTCTATTCGGGTAGAGAAATCTTTGTGAGGAACTATTTCTCCAGACTTTTTGTCTCATCAAATCAGGCTTTAAGATTTCTTTGTCATTTCAATAAAAACACACGAAATCAAGGGCGGCATTAATACCTGCTGCTGAGAGAGGCCACCGCAGGCTCCGTCTGAGTTTAATCAAGTTATAACTCACAGTTTGAGGTGTCCTTTGTTTATTTTGTCCTTGGGCCGCTTATGGCACATTTATAAGACCAGAGAGCGCAAGAAAATCTTGAACAAGTGTGCACAGCGCCACAGTGTTTGCAAGACGGCTCGGGCATTATATCTGTGTAGAATATAATTTATGTGACTGAAAAATCTGTTTGTTCTGCACTCAACATGTTTGTCAAGTACCTTGGTAATCCCACACAAATATACCAACACCCCATCCCTTTGATCTCTGCTCAGTCTGGATATGAACAACCATATCTGAAGCCAGCTGACTTTGCTTATTTTGGGTTTCTCTTTAAAAATTTGACCAAGAATCAGAATCAGAGCAACAAGTAGGCCGACTGGACAGACAAGTTTTGTGTTCAAGACATCGCTGTCAGTGCTCCAGGCGTTTACCTACCCCTCAGACACGATTGGAATTTATGAGCATCGAGGCTTATACTTTACATTAATATCAAACATGAATATACCAGCTTGACTGATAATAATAGCTCAAAGGCAACCAGTGATTAAATGCTAATGCTTTTTGTTTCAGCTGAATACCAGCTAAGCAGTCATCTGGGCTGCAGCTCCTTCAGCGAGGAAGAAGGAAGGCGGTTCTCAGAGACATCATTACTTTTGTTGGACCGAACACAAAGAGCAGGGCAGAGCAGAGACGAGTGGCAGCACCTCAAAGACCTTCGATGAGTACAGTCATTGAGCTGCTCACAGGGCTAGAAAGTTAGCGTTTCTCCATGGACATGCTCAAAACATGAAAAGGAAACAAAAAAGAGCATCAATACGCAGCCATTCCTGCGCTCTGTGGACCAAAATGAAAAGGTCTTCTCTGGGAATTTGGACGAATTAGATTCAGTGGTGTGGATGCTGTCCAAACTGTCATTCTGACACAGTCTTACACGGGCTAAACAGGGTTATGGCAACTTGTCTTCCTTGGGGATTTCAGAGAAAAACTTTTATGTCAGCTGCAGAGAAACAGAATGAACATTAAAAGCAAAGCAATGACCTCTGACAGCCGCATTTTGGCTGCACAATGTTGGAGGGAAAAGGAGCTGCATCCATTTTAAACAACAAAAAACCTGCGACATAGATGTCTTGCCTAGCTCCTTCGTAAACTTAACCAGTTAGACCAGTTATCGTTTTATATATATATATATATATATATATATATATATATATATATATATATATATATATATATATATATATATATATATATATATATATAGGGAGAGAGAGAGAGAGATTGAGAGAGAGAGAGAGAGAGAGAGAGAGAGAGATTGCCTAACAACAAAAAAAGCTGACAAAAAAAAAAAAAAACACCCCTGATAAAGGGATATCACTGTGTTGTCATCCATTAATTAACAAGAATTACGGCCAACCATCCACACTCACACTCACATACTGTCAATTTAGTGTGTCCACTAAACTAAGTGAAGTTCCTGAGAAGAACCCATGTAGACACAGGGAGAACATTCATACTCCTCCCAGGTCCCTGGGTGAGAATCGAACCAACAAACCTTCTGGTGTTGGTTCTGGTGTCTACCCCCGTCCACCCAGAAATACAACACGATTTCATAGATTTAAACAGACCACCACAGCTTAACATTACTTACTTTGAAGGAAAGCAGTGCTACACAATGACATTCCTTGTACCAACCAGTAACTTTAACATCACTATCAGAGGGTCAGGAGCAGCAAGCCACTTTTTTTTCCCCTTGACATTCCTCCTTGTGGAAAACAGATTTAACAGCAGTATACAGCGGCAACAAAGGCATCGGGTAATTCCTTTTGTCAACAGCTGACAGGTCAGTCATTACTATCGATTATAAGGGAAACCTGCTCTATCTAGGCACGCAGAGGGATGGAGATCGTAATGAGAGACGGAGAGAATGGGAGAGGACGGGGGAAGCTGCAAGTCAAGGGTGGGAGAGAAACGGCGGTGAGGGAGCTAAGAGATGGAGTGGCGCGAATGGGTTGGGGGGTGGGAGGGCTCAAGAGAGACAGACAGGTGCACAGGGGAGAGAAAAATATGGTTCACCTTCCTTATCTCATTTTATCAGGCCCTTGGGGAGTCAGGCACAAAACAAGAAGTGAGAAAGAAGGGAGAGCAGTGAGAGGAGGGGGAAGACAGAGTAACAAAGTAAGTTTATGAGCGTGCCTCCATGCAGTGCTGCGATCAAGGCTGCACGCTCTCTGCATTATTCAGCAGCTATATTTGTTACATGACAGCCGTTTGTGACTGTGTGACAGATTTAAACTGTAACAGCAGACAGTGTTTTTAAGTGCGTAAAAAAAAAAAAAAAAACAACTTCTGATTTCAATGGCAACATAAGAAATACACAATGGATCCATCATTTATGTATCAAAGCAAAACAGTGTTGTCGCCGTTCAGTTAAAAATGGTGCCCCACACTCATGATGACTAAAACAAGGTTGGCACTGCCCCTTTTTTAAAAAATAACTGATCTGTGGATCACAAAGTTTTCCCTCGAGAGAGCTTGCTGTGCGTTGACCAATTAGTAGCAGTGGGGGAAAAAAAAAAGCTTTATCTGATTCGACCCAACGTTGTGACTATCAGAAGATTCAGAATGTACAGTAATTAGGCAAGAAGTATTCAGCTTATCGTTTGTTGAGCTTTACAGCTTATTTGCTTGTAACTGAAGGAAACAGCAGTGGTGGTGCCAGTGTAAAAACAAACAAAAACATAAATGAACTGCTGCTCTGATGTTACATTAAGTTTACATTTTGATAGTCATCGATGTGTGGAATTTGCACATTTGTTGGATTTGGAAATAAGATGTTGACTAGATTCCATGTTTGCAATCTAAAAAAGAAAATAACAAAAAAGAATCTTTTCATAAGAACCCACAATCCAATTAGGAGAAGGTAAATCCTTTGAATAAAAAACGGTACAATAATCAATTTCTTTAAACTTTCACAAGAACCGGGAGTAGTTGTTATTAGACCTTTCTGTTGCAGTAAAGAAAGATACTGGAGTGTGTTTTGATGAAAATAGATGATGTGAAAAGGCCTCAAGCCTTGAGTTCACCAGAGAACACAAGGTCTGTTGAATCACCACAAGCTTTCGGTATTCTTTTGATACAAGCATCTGTCTAAACACACACAAGCACTAAACTGGGAGGAAGGAGAATATTGAATTTTCATCATGCACTTCATTGATGATCCAAACCAGCGCTAAAGTGCACTGTTTCTTCCTGTTCTTCCCTTCATTTGTGCAGCTATACTGAACACTCTCATCTTTGCTCGGAAGCACATACCGCACCTCCTTGCTGTCGCCCTTCTTGATTGTATAATTCATTAGCAGCAGGTTATGGTGTCTGCACCAATTAGGCTGCCTGCTTCAGCGCTGTGCACAGAGTGTGGGAAGGAACAAGTGCTCTCCCTAATGCCAGCCACCCCGCCAGCACCCGAGACGATTCTTCACTGCGACTGTTGTTATTTTTGTCTGTCTGTCTGTTGGCACATGACCTCTTTAGGGCATTTGCTGATTTGTGCACATTCCGGAAGACCATTCACAGGAAAGACAGACCTGAAACTGTATTTAAGAAAGTTATAA
Source organism: Thamnaconus septentrionalis (assembly GCA_009823395.1). NCBI lineage: Eukaryota > Metazoa > Chordata > Actinopteri > Tetraodontiformes > Monacanthidae > Thamnaconus > Thamnaconus septentrionalis. The sequence goes on along the minus strand of CM020505.1, from coordinate 3,810,606 downwards.
CCCTTACTTATAACTTGGAAATCTAAATACGTAATACACCATGTCAGCACTATGTTGGACCTCTTTTGGCTTTAGGTCTGCCTTAATTATTTGCAGCATACATATTGAACAAGGCGCTGGAAAGTTTTCTCAGCGATTTTGGTTGTTATTGGCACAGCAACACAACAATATCACACAGTTGCTGCAGATTTGTCAGATGCACATCAATCCAGTTCCACCACTTTCCAAAGTACCATAGCTCTTTTAGACTGGTCGGTTGAATCTGGAACCCATTTGAGTCCACTGAATATGATTACATATGATTATATATTACATATTATTACTATATTATATATTATTATATATATTGTCGCTTTAAGAAACCAGTTTGAAGTCATTCATGCATTATCCTGTTGGAAGATGGTTACACTGTGGTCATAAAGTGATGCACATGGCTAGAATCAATAAGTTTTGGTGTCTAAATAATACTATACATACCATATACTTAACAGGCCACTCATCTTCACTGTGTCAACATATCTTCTGTAGACTGGCTGATTAAACGTGTGCATTGATGAGGAGAGAAAGTGAATTTCAGGAGGCGGATGGAAGCCATTGGATATGCAACTCACACATATACTTTTTTGAGCGATAATTGACAAAACATCACACCCTAAACTCTCGGTTGGTGCCTGACAAAGTGACCAGCTTTTGACAACACTAAATCATGCAAAAAATAGATAGATAAATAAACTGAGCCAATACGCTGAATTTTATTTTGTAAACTACGTTGAATTGGAATCCCTGCATTGACTGTTTTGCCAATACAACTCGTCGTTTTGCCGATGAATACGGAGGGCGTGTGAAAGTGTTGGCGTGAACGTTTGTTCCGAGGCTTATTCACATGTAAATATGATAAAGCCCAGTGCATCCAGGATCACACAGTGGCCCGTAAACACCCGGTCCTGACTCGCTTTCTGCCTTAAATGGTGAAAGATACGTAATGTTGCAGCTTGGTTAATGAAGAGCAAATGCAGCCCTTGGCTGAGGCCTTCAGCCCACATTCATCATGGATTCAATTTCTACCCGTGCACGTACACAGAGTATCTGGAATCATTACAACACAACTAGCAGGCATCCCTTGCTCATACATAAGCCAGTTAATTGACCTGTCATAGCTAATTGCTGCTGGGGATATGAGACTGGGGCGCGTGTAAGGGTGAGTGAGAGAGTGTGTGCTTGTTAGTGGGTGTGCTGGGGGCGGGGGTTGGGTCGGGGAAGAAAAAGAAAGAGTTTCTACATTAGTTCATGTTCACGTTTTTTAATCTTACAGACTGCTAATTGCACGGGAACGTGTTTGCGTGCCACGATTGTATCTTTTGGCTGGTTGAAGAGTACGTTGGCTTTTAGAGCCATTAGTCATCAGTCATGTAACGGGGGCAGAAATCGACCCAGGAGGCCCGGCCCCCCCGCCTGCCGTCCCAGCACAGGCACTCGGAAAAGAGAGAGAGAAAAAAGGTGGAGAAACAAAAAGAGGAAGAGGTGGAGAAACACACACAGGAGGCTGGAGGCGAGCAAAACAACAAAACCATCATCACTCCCCCGTCCCCACTCCCCCGCCTTTCTTCTCTGCTGCTCGGTAAACTAAATTAAGTATACAAAGACAAGCGCATTCAGACCGAAAGACAGAGCGAGTGGAGAAAATACGGAAACATGACAGGGGGAGAAAGCATCGCGTCCAGTCGGAGAGCAGGACTGACTCATCCGGCTCAGCTGGCCACATCCCAACGCGAAAGGAAGTGAGTGCGAACGCAGCTGCCAAAGAGCCAAAGGGACTTCAATGATGTGTCAACACACAGTGCTCAAACAAAGGCGCCGCCTCTCGCGCGGCTCCCACACCATTTTCGTCAACTGCTGACTGAATGCGGCCAGTGAATTCGCACGGCAGACTCCCGAAGAGCAGGGGAACAGTTTCAACTTTGCCTCCCGCATTTAGAGCGGCGGTGGTTCACAGCGTCTGAAGAGGCTGCCACGAGTCCTTGAGAGGTGTCAAGATGAACATCATTATAGCTCTCAGTCAGTGCGGCAGCAACAGTTAGAATCTGTGACTGGCAGCGCTGCCCCGGCCGACGTCTCTCCATCATAGAGAGCTGGATTGATGACTTGTCTGAAGAGCAAAATGATGTTGGACCACAAAGAAGCGGAGGGGAGAAAAGGACACGGACAGCTTGGTCTGTTTTCCTTGCTTAAGTTAAACTGCTTGTCTTTCTGTTCCATTCAAAGAAATAAAATCTGAGTGTTCAATTTTGTAATTTTGTTAATTTGGAAATGGAAAAAATTGTTTCTTTTAAAAACACTTTATCAACAATTTCAAACACTATAATATCATCTTATTTTTTTCAAATATATTTATTTCCAGACATGTTTTAATATAAGTTTGTGCTGCCTGTAATGACAAATAAATTGACAAGAAGGAACGCTTTGCGGTCAAAGCTCGGCCTGGTTTCCTCACTGAATTGCTGCAGATGCCCAAAGAGGCTGGATGACTTATTTAGTCTGTGTGCTACATGTTCTTTAACCTGAGATCAGCACATTGCTGATAAAGTGAACGTCGTATAAATACTGTGCGGTGAGACTTGCTGCTGACATTCAGCAGAAAACAAGCTGAATGTTCAAGTCGCCAAAAAAAGGCCCTCGGTTTCACTTTTGCTGTTTCAGAATGAATGAAAAACACATTTTTACTATTTGCAAGATATGATGTGATGACATTTTGAATTATTATTATTATTATTATTATTATTATTGGATTTATCCTCCCCTTTTATACCAAATGCATGATGTATGCTGATGACACCGTACACTGATTTCACTTTACAGATTTTTCACTTTTTCTTATTATGCAGTTCAGGGGATTCTTATTATCCGAAGCAGCAAAGGTGTTGCTAATTACAAATGTTGCTCATCCTCTGGTCTTTTTAAGCCTAGAAGACAGATCATTAGATTGTACAGCTAGTTTCAGAGGAGCTCTTGGTAGAATCCAACTGATTCCTGAGAGCTCAACACCATGTTTTATCTAAGCTGCAGCATCTTCTCCGCTGGAGACAGAGGGTGGATGGACCAGGGGTCAGAGAGGTGAGAGGAAGACGTCTCATTTAGAGGAACAGGACGCTTCGGTTACAGCGGTGCAGAAGACGCAGTAACTTGACAACTCATCACTTGTCTTTACTGCTGTTCTTCTTCTCTCAGCAGCCTCCATTAAGAGGAAGAAGTCGCCACAAGCTGTTTACCTGAAAGGGACCAACGGGGCTGAAGTCGATGAAGGCTTTCCTCCAGCCGGGACCCTGAGGTCCAGACTTTGTCCACACCTGTGTGTCCACAGAGGCGATGCTCTTTGTCCTCAGAAGCACGTTGAGAGTGCCTGTGGGAAAATTGAGAAAATAATTAGAAGTTGTCAATAAGGAAAACACCGAACACAGAACTGATCAATTGAATGACATGTTGTCCGATTACAAACAGCTGAGGGCTTTCTGTTTGAATCAGGAGGCCCCATGAGACCTCCGCTGCCCCATGAGAATCACTCCCATTGGCTGCAGTAGAGGGAGGATTAGAGTGTATGATCCGTTCTTCAGCCTGTCCAGCCAAAATGTAAAATGCTGTAGGGCTGAAACCCGCATAAGGTGTAAAAATATGACTTCCGTCATGAAGCCATCCTGGGTCGATACAGTCTACTGATTCTATTTAAGAATCAGGATAAGACGGTGAAACCTTGAGGAGGGCATCATGATTCGAAAGAGAAGATGCGTCCCGCACGACCAGTTGATAATGCACAAACAAGACGACCTCTAGCTTTGTTTTTCCTTGACAAAACACAGATTGATAAACCTAAGAAAGCTCAGAAATCCATTTGTTATTATTTACAGTGACAAAGGAAACAGAGGCTGGTGCTGCCACCTCTGCCTTTATTTCTGTGAAAATCGTGCAACATTTTACAGCCCGCGAACAATTTATTGCAAAGACGACGAGCTGCTGTCCAGCTGATTGCCACAGGCATAAATTGACTCATCCAGCATCACCAAAATTCTAGCTGCTGTCAAGCTGTCAACATAAAAAAAGGACCACTTTTTTTTCACACGGCACTGAGGCGACCAGAGAGAGCGAGAGTGAGCCGCCGCTGTGGCATCCGAGCACAACGTACTTTATTCATTTTGCCAAAATCACAGCTGTGCTCCAGACTGATATGGACGAGGAATGTGAAATGCGTGCATTGGATTTTTTTTCCGTCTCCCTTTATGCCTGGTTGAAACTCAAATGTCAGCCGCCGTACGCCGATGACATTTAGGTTGAAGTAAAACGTGTTGGTACGTGTGCGCGTTGATAGTGCGAGGAATGGTTTTATTTCGCAGTGGAATAAATGGAGCGAAGGGCCAGAGCGGGGCCGCCAGGGCGTGCTGAAGAAGACGTATAGACAGCGGCAGAGGCTGAGGTTTGTTTTATTTCCATGTGATGTGGCGACTGTGGAACCTGACACATAATGCGAAGCTCTGATATCTTGTGTGATGCCACTCGGCTGACTTCCGAGGCTCTTCTCCCCTCATTGTTCCTTTCCTCTCTTGAGGTCCGCACGGCGTGAGCCAATCGTTCATCTTCTTAACGATCTCCAGCCGGCTCCTAATTGGAATATTAACCCACCCACGGTCTTTAAACAAACACGCACAGGCAGGGGGGCAAGATGTGTGTGTGTGTGTGTCGTCCCTTAGAAACAGCTAGTGTTGTGTGTGTGTGTGTGTGTGTGTGTGTGTGTGAGAGAGAGAGAGAGTTCATATTGTCACACTCACTTTTCAGATTTCCTAGGTTTTTTTTTTCATTTTTCTATGCACCTGCGTCTCCAATAAACTCTTTAAAGTCTTCAAACAAGAAACAGAGTGGATTGAAAGTCATCAACCCCCACAGCAGTCCAGAGACATGAACAAATTACACAAAGATTTTCTAAAGTCTGGAACTTTGGATCAGTTTTTTTTTTTTTTCTCCCTCACCACTTGCTCATCACTGGAGCCTGACTCCACACAGCGGTCAGGGTGAATAGGAGGAAAAATTGTGTCATTAAAAGTAGCTATAGATAGAGAGTGTGACAAAATTACAGACTAATTGGGATTCGGCATCGAGAGCCGTGGTGTTCCGTTCCCGACTCACTGTGCACAATCCCTGACTTATGGCGGTCAAGGAAAATTAACATGTATATGGTTTGGCGCAAAAGGCCGATGCTGCGTGTGTGACAGATACCATGCTGTGGCTCCAGTGGCCATTGTGGATGGGGAGACGCTGGCAGTGTTTTCCTGCACTCACCGGCCGGAGACAAACATTTTGCTGGAGAACCCTTGAACCTGCCGAGGACGCTCTCATCCACCTCTGAACACCTAGGCCTCATTTTCTCTTTCCTCTCCATCACCTTCTCCCTCACACGGCGGAGTGGCCGCTGAGACGCGCACTATTGATTGGGGCGAGGCGCAGCAGGGTGGCGGGGGGAGGGCGAGCTCCATCTCTCTCCATCAGAGCTTCGTTTGAGCGCGGCATCACGGGAGGACGGCGGCTAAGACGTATGTACATTAATAACGAAAAACAACACAGGGGAAGACACGACGAGACACTCGAGCTGAGCCGCTTTCAATCAACGCGCCTTCCTGTCAGTGAAAACACTGGATCTGGTTTCCTGTTATAGCTGTGAACTTCATCACTCTCCAGACCTCCTTTGGACCTTTTATCAGCTCTGGTCTCAGCGACTGTGCTGGAGCCAACAGTTTTTATGTGCGGTGCAGTGTTAAAATCCAGCTTGCAAAGATGTCTTGGACAATTTTTTTTTTTTTTTTTCATCAAACCGGACAAATCAAAACAATTAAATAAAAGTACACAATGCAGAATAGCTGAAAGTAGGCTTAAACAATGATTGCTACTTATGTTATTGAGTATTTACACTTGTTTAAAAAAGCGTTTAAAATCACACTGGGTGGTATTGTACTTTAGAGGTTGTCACATGGGAAAACTTTCCCTCTTCCACACTGACCTGTGCACACATTTACAGCAAACTCCTTCACCGTCTCATCTAATGTACGTACTTACTTAATCCCATTCTTCCCATTTGGGAAATAAGGCTGTGACAACCCGACCTGGCCATTCGTCTCAGTCCTTATTTAATGCAAGTGTAAAAAAAAAAAAAAAAAGCAAGCAAAGCTGCAAACTTTGTTTCCCATCACTGTAAAAAAAAAGAATAAAAAGCAGAGCTCGCCAGTGGCGATCTTCAGATCCCATCCAATGTAAAATACCACCTGGTTCCAAACAGAACTAATTAAGTGCTGTTTATTTCCGCTGCCAGCGAGCCTACAAAGAGACGCATTCAGGCGTGCAACAAAGCATATCACATTGGGAGACTTTTATTTTGCCGTGTCAGCCTGTTTCATGCCTCAGATTTCAACTAGTCAAAGGGTTTTTTCTCCTCTTACACGGCAAAACCCACAAGAAGAACTTTTTGTGTTTACATAGTGGTAACAAACATTGCATCCATACATTTGAATAGTGCGTCTGAAATTTGCTGAGTGTCTTGCTGCCTTTTGCATTTGGGGGCTGTTTGTCAGCTTACAGCTCCACTGTTGCCATCTCCGTATCTGTGACTACTTCCAAATGACTCGTCTTTTTTTCAGCACCCTGTTTTCTGTCTATCTATTGATGTTGCCTTGGCCAACGTCTACCTTTCTAATGACGGTTCTAAAACTTTTAACAACAAAAAACCATGAATGTGGCAGCTTTCTATCACACGCCACAAACACGCCACCTGTGTCGGAATTATCTAATTACCCCCCGCCCTTCATTTGCATAAAAATAGTTTGCTTCCTGATATGACTTAGTGCATATATGAGGTCTGACAATGAATTAAGAATAAATCCATCCGTTATAAAACCCAGTAATGATCCATCCGGGGAAACAGTGTATTGAAGTGTAGACATTCAACGAACACATTTAAAAAGCTTTCATTGAGCCTGCCTGTGCTGTTGTCCCAGCCGGCCTGTCTCATTACCATGTGCATGCTGCATATGTGGACTGGATAAGATGCTAATAAGAAGTCCTTCTGGGAATCCACAGCGACTCAAACTGATGCCTGACAACTTGAAGCAGCTCCCCTAAACTCCACATCAAACAAGTCCTCTGGTAGCGAAGGTCGGGGACTCAGGACTCAGGCGCTCAAGAATGGAAATCAGGCGTTGGACTGTGTGAACTGGAGACACGACTTCATGGTTTAGTTACTGCTCTAGTGAAGATAAGAAACTTTGAGTGAATTTGTCTGCATTTCTCATTTCTCTAATCACACTCTGTCTTTTCAAAAGGTCTCATCCTCACTCACCAGCTGTGCCGCAGCTTTAATTGTTTGCAATTTGCTACTCCTTCCCTCCTGCACCTCATTTTCTCTACATGTCACTTTTTTTTCCCTCTTTCACTCTTCTAATCCACCCTCTCCTACCCCCCCCCCCCACTCCCGCCCGCTAACCCCACCTTTACAAGGCTGCCAGATCCCAGTCCTCCCCGCGCTCCTCTCATCTCTCCTCTTACTGACCCTTTCCGTCTGATTCCCATCTTCTGCCTTATCGTCATTAAGAGTCACAGTGTGTCTTCCTGGCAGGAGTGTGAGATCTGCCAAGGTAAGGCAATTAAAGTGACGGCAGATTGGAACCGTCTGGGAGAACAACAGGGTAAATGGAGGGAGGGCTAGTAGCTGAGCCGGGCGTAGATGGCAACAGAATGTACTAATTGTGAGCAAGTGCTGGGTGTCTGAAGCAGCAGCGCCTCAGATCTTGGCAACGCAAGACGTTGAGCAGAATGTGCATAACAAAACTTTGAAAAGAAGGGTTTTCACTGTGGGTTACCGGCCAGCATCTGCCACAAAAGTGTGACCAAAGCACCTAATGAATCCATCCTTGTTTCAATGCAAGATACATCCTCATAGTTTAGCCCAAAACACGCACTACTTCACTTCTGTATGAATGACAATTCACATGGAAGTCCCTTTGCAATATCCATTTCAACATAGATCTGTTCTCCGCATTTGACCCAACAACTTCTAAATGAGGACGGGCTTTGACCCTGCGCAGCACCCTGGCACCACATCCAGATCTTCATCAGTGCGCATTTGGCCCCCGACGCTTGAACCGTGTAGGTATGAAGAGGGAAGTGTTACGACACGGCATTATTGTTTGGCAAATCTATAAATCCAGGCAGTCCTGAGTACAGTGGGGAAAGCTAGCTGAGACGCAAACCAAAGACATTAGACGGCAACATTTTTACCAGACTTTGAGAATTTGGATGTCAACAAAGGGCCCGAATCCATCTAGAAAATATGAGGACATGCCATGCGGGTGGAACATGCTTAGGGGAGAGTGTCGGCTTCGTTTGCCCAAACTCTGTCTCCAGAAACTTTGCTCTACTACATCTTTGCACGTACAGTAGAGCCACACTCAACCACTGTAATGCTCTTTACGCCGTGGCATCCTGCTCAGACAGTAAGTGAAAAATGTCGTGGCGAAGTCTGCGTTCTTGAGCTAAGGACACATCCATCCACAATGTGTGTGTGTGTGCATATGGATGGGCAGTAGGAAAAAAAAAGAAGAATTTGTACACTCCATCAATTTCCTTCTTTCTTGTGGTTTTACGCCTGCACGTTACAGTGTTATGTCGGAGTATGCATGCAGGTGTGTGTCGGCAACAAGATGTATGTATTCCTTCTGCGTGAAAGAGAATATTATGATGAACAGCTTCCCCTGAATGACAGATTGTGTCCTGCCGCTGTCATAAATCACGCCCACTGCCCCCTTCAGCCACCTTCAAGCGCTCATCAGCGAGCACAGGCTGCAGCTCAGGCAGGGAGGTACAAACAGGACTCTGGTACAACAAACCCACCCATCAACCCCTGCAGTCCTTTGTACATCATGCTCGGCCGTCGAGCACCAGGGTCAAAGAGCACCAAGATAAGAGGGAGCCCGATGTTATGCCAGCGCGACTGAAACTGTGTTATTCTTAGTTGCACTACTTACCAATGTGTTTGCCCTTCATGTGGTAGTAAAAGGAGACACAGTACGGGACTCTGCCGGAGGCCTTGGGACCCCTGACCGAGGTCACATTGAAGAGCGGCGAGAGCAGACGAGCCTTGTCTCCCTGAACTCGCGGCCGCGATGCCTCGGTGTACATGTAGTACCCTGAAAACCAGAAGCAATTGCGACCCATTTTTGTTACGGAAAAACAAAGTTGGTGCAGAAGAGTCCAGCAGCGGCAGGAAACCAGGAACGCTCAGTTGGCCTACCCTCTTTGGTTCCACTGCGGTCAGTTTCAGGGCCCGTATTGGGCGACCGCTTGGGGTTCTGCGTCAGGTGATTCTGCCTCGTCCAATCAAAGTCGTCGCTTCGGTCTTGGGAGAAACCACATATCCTCTCATCCTCGAAACCGCACACGTGATCTGGGGATGAGTTAGAAGATGATGTGAAGGAGATGACTGCGACATGGAGACTAAATCGCATGGCAACTGCAACTTTTATTCCCGCTTTTCTTTGCTTCTCAGCTTGTTTCAGAAGTAGGACGTAGGGCAAAAGTATAGCTGTATAATCACCCCTGAAATGAGCATCTCTAAGTTGAGATCAAACAGGCAGGCAATTACCGACAAAGCTAAAGAGACAATGTGGGAGGCAGGTTCTGTAATGTGAGACTTGTAGTGGATTTTACAGGCTGTATCACGTACAGTAACATGCAGCTCCCACACACAAAGAGGTCCGGATCTGTCTGCTGTGAAGACGACTTAATACGTGACACGACTAATTTGAAAGGACCTGTCCAGTTTTGAGAGAGTGCTGCTAGAACTCAATTACTGATAGTTCTTGCAAAAAAGGTATCAACTTGGCTTGAACGACCAAAACTATCAATACACCCGTATGTTGAAGCCCTTTCATCCAAACCACATCTTTAACGCTGCAAAGTCGATTATAATTGAACTTTTAAATGTACTGTTTTCAAACAAGATTGGAAAAAATAATGAAGAATGTGATGTGTAATGTGATGCTACTACCACTATTGTTGTAGTCGTAGTGGGATGAAAACAAATGGGGGGAAAAAAAAAAAATCCCGAAAATGAGCTGCGTCTGTTGACGAGGACCCAGTCTGACAGATTTACTAAAGACTCCTCACAGCTCACTAGCCATACATATGGCACACACCCAGTGTGCTCACTTTGAGCGCCCACTGTTTGTGCGTGCGCGTGCTTGTACGTGCGTGCTTGTGTGTGCATTCCTTTCGTTTCAGGAAGCTAATCTATTACTGTTCACACTCTGCTCCACTACGTGCGCGCCTTTCAATTTGGGCTGTTGTTCTCACAGTCTGTTCCAATCTGCTGTTGTTTAATTGCCTCACCACGGCGCGGCCAACTGCCACTCCTGCCAGAAAAAAATGCTGGGCATCTCTTAATAAGGAAGACGGACAAGATGCAATTGACTTAAAAAAAGAGAGAGGTGGTGTGGAAAGAGTGGGGATGAGGAATGTATACCAGACAGAGATGGGCTCTGGCAGAGAGAGGTCCAATTTAGGTTGATGTATAACACATGTCAATACTTTTACTATCTGGAATTTAAATGTTTTGCCAATACCACTAACAAGACTGCATTGAACTGTGAACACTCACCCTTTTCTTGCTGTTCTATAAGAGAGAGATTTTTTAACTTGCCATGTTCCCATTTTGTTCCTGTTATTTTGCCTGAAATGCTCATTAATGCTTTGGTCAGAGGCAACATTTTTTTACTTGTCCTGACATTGCCTTCAGCTTAAGTTATCACAAAGAGAAATTCTACCAGCCTTTTATCAGTCTGGTGTTGAAAACAGACAGTCGGCTATGGGAAAAGCAGGATAGAAAAAGAGAATTCTTACCTGAGGGTCTTGGGTAGGTGTAAGCTGCAAGAAAAACAGACGATTAACACCAAATCTACCACATGTCTATTTTTTTTTTATCACAAGTGTATGAAACATGTTTTAAACTCGAGGCTCACGTTCTGAGTACTGTATAATGCGGCTGACGAAGTCGGCGGTGCTGAAGGTGGTGATGGGGGCCAGTCGGACCTCGTAGGAGAGAGGGATCCTCAGGTCGGATATGGTGTGAGAGAGCAGCACGCCCTTCTCCGGCTCTTTACCTCTCAGGTCTATCTGCTTCCACAGCAGGTTTTGCGTGTTCTAGATTGGTGGAGAGGTAACACGTACAAACAGACACAAGGAGGGGACATCAGTGCAATGAACATGATTATTGAGTGCTTTTGAAAGCAGTGAAATCGGTGCCGTCACACAGAAAAACAAAAAATTGTTTCCTACAAATTCTACAAAAATTTGACGATGATGATGATGATGATGATGATATATTTGAGGGTTCCTTTCTTCAACGATGTGCAAAAACTAAACCTGAACTGTTTAGGAAAAGATGATGGCCATAAGTTGTGTTTGTTTAATATTAAAATATTATATTATATTATTATAATAAAAAAATATATATATTATACTATTAATAATAGTAAAATATTTAAGAATAATAATTAAGACCTGGACCAGAAGGCAGCCTCAGCTCTTAAATGAACATGATTTGTTGTATTGTATGTTGTACTACAACTATGTGTATGTTGAGTATTTCTGTTAGGTATCTTGTTTGATCTGTTTGGTCCTTGTTTAAGTCTAAATGAACTGGACAGTGTCCCTCAGGTTTATATGGGTTGGGCTTCCTGGGAAGCATGACACCTAAACAAAGGAAAATCAATCAGTCAGTCAGTCTCTCTATTCCCACCGCTCCGTCCAACTCATTTCTATCAAGTAATTGAACATTCTACCTAGTAAAGTGCCCGGTGAGTCTATGTAGCACATAAAACCATTCCAACACAAAGCCCTTCGGCTTCGAAAGAACAATTTAATTTTCAACACGATTAGGCATCGTAAGACCAAAACTTTCAACTTAAACTGCATTTCACCCATTTAAATGGCTTTGAATAAAAATAGGATGTTATTCAGTCCAACCAAGCTCTTTTTTTCAGAAAAGTGGATTTTTTTTTTCCCCGCTAGCACCCCTTTTAAAATAGCTATTGACGTGTTATTCCACCCACGGAGAGACAGATCCATTAGCTGTGTACCTGCCTGTGATCCGGGCTACTTAAAGACCTGACAGTGAGCTCAATCTAATGCATCAGGTCAGCCACTCCACCGCGGCACCTTAGTACACCCACAGCATGCAATTATCAGTTAATGCATGCAGCGGAAAATGTGTGTGTATCAACGATAGTGTATTTTCGCATGCACAAGCCTGCACGTCGCACAATTACCTGAGTGATGTCCCTTTTTCTCTGCTTGTCTCGCTCATTTTTACTCTAACTTTTGCATCAGTTTTAGTCATTAGCAAAGTGCAAGCTTGCCAATTTCGAGTATTTAGGGGAATCGATGGGGAAGTGTTTCATGAAATGACTGTCAAATTAAGTTATCACGCGTGCTCGTTGCCATGTGAACTCCTCGAAAATTAATTTTAAAACTCATCAGTGGCACCCACTGAGTGTGTAAATTGTGCCTGTGCAACACCTAGTTGACTTCAGTGAGGGGTTCGACACTGAATTTGACATCCAAATTACACGCTGACATAATTCACAATACACTACGACATTTTCCCTGTGAATTGTTACATCTTTAAAATTAAGGGATAATTTATCCATGGTGCCACTTGTCACAGGCACGTGTCATTCTACCAGTGAGGAGTGTTTGGGACCTACATAAGTTTGAAATCTTAATTATAGACATTCATTTGTGAGCTTGAATAAAACATAAATGAAGAAAACAGACCTACTCATACATATTGTGTACATTGGTGTGATTTTGCGATAATCAAACTTGCAATTCAAAGGATTTCAAGATGAAATTCAGATATTACATAAGAACACATTAAATGCAATATATTGAAGCAGACATCAGAACCCACCATTGAAACAGACCTCAGAACCCACCATGAGTTGTAGTGAAGAAAGGTAACAGGCTGTGCCTACTTCAGTCAATCGCTGCCAAAATGTATGCAACAACTGTCATGACTCAAGATTGTGGTATTTTCGAATAATAACAGTGATAATAAGAAAAAAAGAAAGGCAAATACCCATGAACCACTTGGGTGCACTGTGCATCATCAGATGTGTTCAATAAGAAAGCTAATGTAAACAAACAAAAAAGTTCAAGAATATGCATGTATGTGCACGTGCATGAGTACACATTTGTATACGCATTTGCAAATTGGCAAGCAAACTAACCATGTAAACTTACATCATCCTGCTGTGCATAATATTTGAAAGTGTTCGCGATTACTTCGCAAAACCTAATATGCCCTTATAACACCTGCCTACGCTCCAACTCATTCACACAAACATTTACTCTGCTCGCACAGCTTTTGCATAATTATGATAAATATAGCAAGAAGAGAAAAGCTATGGTAATGCAATATGCATAGAGTTTGTGTTGGCAGGCAGATATGAGTTGGAAAATGCTGAGAAGCCGGAGTTTTTACAGCAATCAGGAAGTTGAATGTGTTTGTTAATTCGGGATAGAGTGCGTAAACACTCGCACAGCTGTGTGTGCACATTGTAGTTCCCTGTGTGGATGACGGGAAACGACTGAAGTACCTGCAGACACGCGCGTATACATAGAAAAATAAATCTTAACAATAAATACATTTTGAGTTTTTGGGCCTTTTGTGCACAAATGTTCAAAAGACACATGGGAAAACGTGTTGTGATCTGAGGGAGGAACAGTTATGATCAGACAGCACTTGAGCTGCAGGTGTGGCTGAAGAGTATCTACTGGATGACAACAAGAAATTGTTTTCATAAATAAACAAAATTATCCTTCTCCCTCTACCTGACCTGCCAGAACCACAATTAGGATTTAAACCTAAAAAAAAAAAAAAAAAAAACAAGCATATAATCTTATCTTAGATAAAAAGAATTGTAAAAACAAGTTAAATATTCTTTGGAAAAAAATACTAAGTTCTTTCAACTACTTGGAAAAACTAATTGGAAAAAAAAAATTGCAGCAAGGCCAAGCAAATTCCTTTCTTCCTCTACCTGACCTGCCCGTGCCACAATTAGGATTTAAACCTTCCATCTTAACCTTTTAATATGTATATATAGATCTTCAATAAAATAAATATTCTTCAATCTAAACATGACAAAACTTTATTTTCTTCTTATTTGATGTGTTATGATCTGAGGTAGAAACAGTTATGGTGATCAGGCAGCACTTTTGGCTAAAGAGCATCTACAGGATGAGAGCAGGAGATGTGCGTGTGTGTGCGTGTGTGTCTGCGTGCGTGCGAGAGACAATCCGAGGGAGTATTAACTGCTTTAACAATGCGAGAGTGGGCGTTCACTTCAAATACCGTGACTAATCATTCTCCTATTATCCCATTAATGGACGCATTTCGTGACCGATACAGCTGTTCACTGTTACTAATCACTCTGTTAGTGTGTGAGCGTGTGCACGTTATCATCCGTGCACAGGCCTGCGCAGGACTAGGCTTCCTGGTCTTTGGCGTATTAGTATATGAAGATGAATTATTCATTGATTTGATTTAATGTACATTTCTAATTCATTATGGGCGTGTTTAATTTCTAATATGTATGATAATGGGAGCGTGTGTGTGTGTGTGTGTGTTTGTGCACGCGCGCGACTGTGTGTGTGTCACTATGTGAGCCCGTGCGTGTCTGTGACCCGGCAGGTAGGTCAGCCTCTTGCACAACTTTGGTGACATGCAAACCTCATAATGCGAAGCGAGAGGTTGACGTCAAAATGAGAATTTTAGAGGTCGCTGGTCATGTGAGTCGGCGCCTGTGTATTCGTAACTGTGGTCATTTAGCCTCAATCTTTGCAAGAATACGTAAGTCATCAAGTCGCATTCGCAGGAGCCAGAGTGGAGGAGAGAGAAGCGAGCTGAGACGCCACAAAGACACTGACACTCCTGCAGAGAGAGCCAGGCCAAGTTAATAAGTGTGAATGCGGAAGACAAAGCACAGCGGGCAGTAAAACTCATGACTGACACACACACACACACACACACACACTCCATGTACAAATAGGCTGACAAATTAGTAAAAACTGACGTCATCCCCTGAAAAATGATCCCAAAAAAAAAAAAAACATACAAAAGAGAAAATCAAGTGCAAAAGTGAGCACAGCTCGAAGTGAACAGTCCCCCCCCCCCCTCTTTCACTCCTCTCAGTTATCTGCATGTCTCCCCTGGGAGCTCTCACATCATTTGGCATGTGTTAGAAAGATCATCTGTCACTCCGTCGGTGAGATGAGCTGCAGAATGTGCTGCAGTAATAGATGGGTTGTGAAAATGAAATGCTATTACATCTGGATACTCTTTCACTCTACTTAGTACACAAAAGTGCCTCCGAAAAGTGCTGTTTTTCCTCCTCCTTCACCGCTCCGTTCCTCTTGTGTCTTTCCTACCTTCCCTGTCTTCGCTACATTAAAAGGTGTAGTTTAAAAAAAAAAAAAAAAAGTCCCTAGAAAATTCAATGTATTTCAAAAACGTTTAACCAGGCCTAAAATGCCACTTAATACAAGTCATTATTTGAGCTCCGCCGGCGCCACAACTTGCGGTGATTATTTATCAGCGCAATTTCAGCCGCCACAGTTCACACCACATTAAGTCTGCGCTCACGACCTGCAGCCTCCAAGCCAAGAATTAAAAAAAAAAAAAAAAAGGGGGGGGGGGGGTAGCAATAAGGGTGGAGTAAAAGCAGGTGCGTAGCAAAAATGCAGAAGGAAATGGGAAATAAATGGGTTTTCTTGTAGCGGATGGAAAAATATTGGTTGAAGGGCAGATGAGAAAATATAAGCGGGTGGGGAAAGAGGCAGGGACGAGGTTTTGAGAGAAAGGAAGGCCAGCGCTCACTGTGTGGCTCCCGCTAGGACCTTACTTAATGAGCTAAGCGGCCCAGTCTTAAAGTGGGAGGGGAATTAGCTATTCATCCGGACAGAAAAACAAGCCTGGCAGACCCTGCACTCCCTTTGTTTCCCTTTCTCACACACCAACCCCCACCAGTTGTGTAACTGACTCAAGGCCAATTATCTATGAATAGATGTTTGTATTAGGAAGAACAAGGTGGTCTCTTGAGGTGAACCTCATATTGTAAGGAGAGGTGCCCGACAGCAGATGAGGGGCTGAGCAAGAGTTCCCCCAGTTAAACTTGTTGGGGTAACTTTCACTGGTGCCGGGAAGAAGAAAAAGGAATCGACTTGTGTCTGTTCTTTACTTTCTGTGCAGTTGTTATAAGACAAAGTGTCTATGTAGGCATTGGGCTGCACGTCAGTGCAGTGGTGAGAGGTGCAACCTCACAGCAAGAAGGTCTGGGGGTCGAATGCCCTTCTCAAACTTTCTGCATGATGCAAAACTCACTTTATCAATGTTTTCTGACAGCAACATGTGTCTCTATGCTGTCAATAAACTCCACCAATATGAGAAAAGACCTACAGTATTTCTTTATTTCTTTAGCTTAAGTGTGAGGGCTAAATACAATGAAAAATGTGTCGAATTTAAGGGCTAATCTGTCGCGCAAGTGTAAGACAAAAGGATGCGTGGGGCATAATTATAGATTTTTAAAGGTTGATGTTCAACAGTGACATACAGATGTACAAATCAAAAGACAATGAGGCCTCCCCTGTTTAAATGCTCTTTTTTTTTACACTCTTTAGTGTTACAGCTTGTTTATAGATTTGTGCTTTGGCGCCACTGGAAGCAGTTTAGGAGACGAGAGCCTCTTTGAACGCGAAGCCTGGCGAGAATGAAATGTAATCGGTTTGTTTCAGTGAGGACGGCAGTTTTTTCTCGGCAGCCTTTACCAGACGTGACGTGAGATGAAGACACGAGGGCACCGGGGACGAGCGGTGGCAATGTTGTGATTCAGTGCGGGTCACTATTGATCGACTGCACATGCCTAATGCTCTCCGAGCTTATGAAGCCCCGCGTTTACTTAGCATGCACGCTTCGGTACATACGGACTCGTGCGCGTGTACATGTCAATACCAGCTGTGGGCCTGCGGATCCAGGCAATATCAAGACTCCTGTCTCCATTCAGGTGCTCTGATCGATGCTTGTTGTTTGCTGGCTACGTCCCCGCCCGTCCTCCGGGGGGCTGCAGCACAGAACTTGGCCGACTCTGCGCGTGAGCGCGTTTACGTGCGTGTAAGATTTACCTTTCGAACATTCAGCCAGTAGCCGATGATGCGGTCTGTGGCCTCGGGATCTTTTTGCGTCCACTGCAGGTTGTAGGAATAGTTGTTCCCTTTTTGGATGCGGACTGGGTTGGGCGTGTCATAGTAGAACTCGGCGTTGTAAGGTCGCGCTGTGGAGTCAAAAAAGGAGGTCAGAAAAAGGCTCCGGTGATAATTTGCGACGCCGAACACGAAGCGCCGTCCGGCTGACTCACCATTTTTTATTTATTTATTTATTTTTTTTTCCTTTCCGGCTGACTCACCTGAGACGTTGAACGTGCACGTGGACGTTCCCACGCTGCTGCTGACTCGACACTCGTACGTGCCATTGTGGCCGGGCTCCAGTTTGAACTTCAGCTCAGGCGTCTCCTTGAGGTCGGGCATGGGCATGGCCATGGCCATTCTCATGAGGCCGCCGTTACGAAACCAGCGGATGTCTGTAAGGCGAGGGGGGTTCGCCCGCAAAACCGCGCACCTCAGTGTCACCGTCTGCTGGTTCCTGGAGCGCACATCCGCAAAGACCGGGTCCAGAATTGGAGGGTCTGTCGAGGGGAAGGAAACTCATCAGTCATCACTTGTGTCGGTTGTCAGTGAGACACTGGTGTGTACACTCGGTTTATCAGGTAAAGTGTTCAGGTCCTTGTTAATTCAAAGGGCTAATAAGCCAATCAAATGGCAGGAACTCATGTATTTAGGCCTACAGACCTTTGAGAAGACAAATTGCTTCAACACAGGGAAGAAAGGGGAGTCGAGTGACTAACTGGGCGGGCTGATCTAAGTGTTTCATAAACTGCCACTGATCTAGAGTGAGTTTCAGGTCCAACCACCTCCAGGGTTTACAGACAATTTTCCCAAAAGAAGAAAATTCTCAGTGATGAAAGTTGTATGAAGGAAAATGTGTTGTTGATGTCAGGCAAGAGCAATATTTACCAAGTTTCCCCTAAATATAAATCATACTCACGGGTTCATCTTGTTAATGCCGTCATTTAAAATTGTTTTCCATTTTTTTCCTCTCCAGTGAGGGAGAGGACAGACAAAAAACTAAGATGTGGACGGTGCAAAATGGTCTGTGGACAGGACATTATCATCCTTCATCTCTCATTCCCCCTGCCTCGCCGTGTTTGGCTCCTCCGCAGAGTACATTTCTTGAAAGCATGAGAAAACATTAGTTTTGACAAATCACCTGACAGGGAGGGACCGTTATTGCCATGAGGCATCATACGTTTGAGGCGTGAAGCCCATCCCCGCTGCTAAACTAGCCCTAACCAGTTGTAATTAACCTGTCAGGGGGCGACGTGCGGCTCTGCGGGTAATGGCAGGCTAGCTCTCGTTGCCCTGGGGTCAGCTAAGACACAACACAGCCAAAATGACATTGCCGCAAATCACCATCCGGCTCGTTCACCCCTGGCTAATCATGTGGATAATAGACAAGATGCTAATGGCAGTATTGTCATGCTAACGATTATGAGATCTGGTGTTAGGGCCCCCGGAGGTGAGGCGGCTTGAGAAGGCACCCTTATGAATCAAGTTTATCAGACTCTGATGTGTAATTACAGACTAATCTGGGCCCTGATTGTAATTTAGACAGATAGGGAGGATTGAGCAGCACTGCAGAGGGAGACCGACATAAAGATAACATAGGCATCACCGGGGAGCGAGTGGGACAGACGCTTTTACAGTTCTGAATACAATGTGGGGATATCCAAAGAGAACACTCTATGCTTCTCGGGAGAAGTGACAATAACGATGGGAACCACTGAAACGCGGATTTCCAACTGTCGCAAATGAAACAAACAACTGATATCTGTGAATGAGCCAAAAATGAATCGGTCATTTTGTTTTCTTGACGCAGCAAAGACCCAGAGAAACCCCTTTAAAGTGTCAAAATGAAGTCATCATCATTTCTTCATGTGTTTGAACTCATGTATAACCACGATTGGCAAGACTGGAAAGAAGTCCAGCTAAAATGTCACCAAAGGCACCTGATTGGCCAGGGCCTGTCTGTCGCTAATCACTCAGTTGTCTGAATTGATGTCATCTTGTGTTTCTGTGCAAATGGAAGAATCGTAAAATGCATCCTCTGAAAAACACATAAAAACAAACAGACATCTATCTATCTATCTATCTATCTATCTATCTATCTATCTATCTATCTATCTATCTATCTATCGATCTATCTATCTATCTGCTAAACTGTATTTGTGACTTCCTGTAGGAGGTAGATGTATATTCATGTATATATGTGTGTATGTGAGTGACCCACCCCAATGCCTCCTGCAGCCACAGTGGCACTGATCAGTCAAAGGTCACAGTGTAATCCTATGCACTGATTAGTGTATGGTCACATACTGCGCTCCCACTTATAGACACATGCATATTGATGGCTGTCTGACATTGGACATCAGTGGCAAGGGTAAAGAAAAAGAGCCAAACTTTGGGAATAAAGTGGCGCGAACAAACAGAAGCTGCCAGTGGTTTCAATCATTGCACCTGCTGTAATTTGGTGGAAAGTTTAACGCAGGCCTTTTGCTCCACTTCAATATTTATTTGACTGCTGTATGAAGGGCCTTTGATGAGAAGTCTTACTTTTACCAAGTCCTGGAGTAACTTTAATCCCCCTCAAAACCTTTCTTTGTTCGCACTGTCGATGGCGACTCATTCAGAACTCACAACCGCAGGCCTTACAGCCAGAAAGGGTCCGGCCCGTGTGAACACACGGCATCGCTATCAGTCTTATTGAATGCGAAATGGATTCCATCCAGGAACGTAACACTGACCAAGCCAAACATTTGCATTACACAAAGAGAAAATCAATTTACATGAGCCTGGGAGGAGGGAGGAGGTGAAGGGTGGCCTGGGGGGGAAGAAGGGGGGGGGTAGTGTGGAGGAGAGAGCCAGAGAGAGGGAGGGAAGAGCTCTTCAAGGAGAAGACAATGAAGAAGACAAATGACAGGGGGAGTGCGGTGTGAAAGTGAGAGAAGTCGATGATGGAGTATGGGAGGTCGGGGAAGAACCAGAGGATGCAGGATGCAGAAAGGGAAGGACAAGACGGAGAGGGGTCCTCTCCCATGGCCGGCAGTTAGCTGATGGATGATGATGAGAGTAGGAATGAGGAAGAAAAGCCAGCTTTCTGGGAGGGGAAAGGTGGGGACACAGGGAAGGGATACAAGGCTGATTATTTCATGGACGCTCGACAAGAACAAACTTATCATCTCAATTACATTTGCAAAAATAAATAAACAAACGGATGAATAAGCAGAGTGAGTAAATAAGCACATTTACATCCATTAAGAGCAAACTAAGAGCGGACCAGGAGAGTTTTAAATCAACTGGGCAAACGTGAATAAACTAGGGCTGCATGCGCAATTACGATGGAAGTCGGTGATAATCACATGCCAGCAGTTAACGCGCTACTGCTACAGGTCTCTTTTTAGTAAAAAAAAAAAAAAAAAAATAGAAGTGGAGGGAGCAGATTGACAGGCTGCATGTCAACGTTGGGGATATTTATAGTCAATGAGAAATGACACTAACATTACTCCAAAAACAACAACAACTCTGACCACAACATACGAACGACAGAGGCAGCAGACGACAAAGTTGCCTGGTGTGTTGCACACTGGCTTTGTGCATCAGCTGTTTTCTGGATCAAGTAAAAACCACCTCAAGGAAGCGCACAAAGCGAATCAGCAAAGTTATTTTAGAATATCTGCTGTTTATCTATTTAGGCAGGTTTTCATAACGTGGATTAGAAAACGGCCGTGGAAACCAGCTTTCTATCACTGGACGTAGAGAACAGAGTGGAAAAACGAGTGGAAAGAAGTAAAATGACGGAACAAGAACCACGTTTCCTCCACTGTGTTTGGTTTGGAACCTTTTCCTGATACGATTCATTATTCACTGAATCTTTTAAAGCTAAAAAAAAAAAAAGAAGCACATTTTCTTTCATAGTGCCACAGCCTTCCCTCCTCCATCTCTACAGCCCCGAACCCTGCTTTCCTGTTTCTAGCTCTTCCTATTCCTTGATGCTCTTCTTCCTCCTCCTCCTCCTCCTCCTCCTCCTCCTCCTCCTCCTCCTCTCTGTCCTGCTCATGCATCTGTGTCATGTCTCTGTCTCCCTATTCGGCCCAAAGTGGGGTGGCCACCTGGTCCATTAATCAGACTTGTACAATGTGGACAGCAAAGCTCTCACAGTGTTGCCCTCCATGCCTTGCATTAGCAAACCCTTTAAATCCCTCTTGAGGAGCAGAGACGTTGGTCATACAGGGAACATTAATCTCAAAAAAAAAAAAAAACACCAAAGTGATTCTGCTGCTTTGTTAATCTTTTCCCAACCACTTTAATTAGAGACATGTTTTTTTTCTTTTTTTTAAGACAATCTTTTTTTTACTCTGATAATAAACAGGTCACTCTCAAAATGAAATGTAAAGCGATGATGTGGAAAAAAGAAGATACTTGACATTCCAAAATAAATCTGGACACTGTTTATCCATAGGATAAAACAGCCAGAGATCTTCCAAGTGGGACACATTTTTGAACCAATTTCTTCTGTAATGTGCCTCGTCTTTCAATATGACATGTCGTGCTAGCTCCACCCCCCACCCCAAGTCGAGTGTCCTGTACATTTGAATTTTACCCCTTGAACTTGTAAGCAGGTCACTCTGGGAGTGTGCGGCAAAGGCTGACGAGAATACTGAATTGCTGTGAACATAAATTTACTGAATTAAGCTCCACCCTGTGCCGAGGCTGTGCACAATAGCGTCTTGTTCGAAAATATTCACAACCAGACCCTGATTTTCGAGGTACCACTTCAGCTAGCAGTCAAGATAGAGGTCCTTGAATCAGCACCACAAGAATGTTACTGCTTAGGCTTAGAAAATTGCTGGTACTTGCTGGTTTTATATGACCAATGTCTGTATTGACAATAGAGTGAGTCAAAAGCTAGTGAAATTTTGCTGATATATGTATTGACAGCAATGTCTGCATTGACAATAGCAGTGTTTTTTTGGGAAAAAGTGCAGAAGACGGCGTCATTATTTATTTTTCATTTTTGCTACTAAATTCCTACATTACTCAATCCGAACCACTGCTCATTCCTCCAAAGCTAACAGTGATAATAATGCAAATTCCCTGATGGATGTCTTATGTACCTAAATGGCATTCGAAGCATTACACCTAGCAGTACATTTGGACTGCTCAAACTAAGCCAATTACCCCTCTTATGCCATTTTGTCTGTACGTTGGGATGGCAGGCCCTGTTTCACGCTACTTCGCGGATAGCAGCATCCCTCACTATACAGTCAGTCTTTCACGGACATGCATATGTATTGCTGCCGAGGCCAACTTCGACAATAGTATTATGTATAATAATTTTGTTCTGTGGGTGTGCTGACGTTTTAGATGTAACCTGGAGTTACCCTTTTTATGCAAGCTCCCCAAAGCAAAAATGGGATTTTGTTCAAAAATACAAGGCCAGGGAACGAAGCGCAAGCAAGCAAAAGCAGCAACCGCAGAGCTGAGGGATGGTTTTCTACAACTCGATTGTATAAATGCGGACACCTGAAGGACATATGTATTAGTTCTACACTATAGCTTCCAGGAAGACACAAACTGAAGCTGTACTTCACTCTCACCAGCTGTTCAGTAGCCGTGAGCAAGTGGAATAGTCACCGTGAATGTAGGCATGATTGAAGCGTTGCTGAAGTAGGTAAAAGTAGGTAACCCCATGGGAGGTGGTTGGGGGGGGGCTTAGTGAAATTATGTGTGTTACTTTAGCAAGGCAGATCCTCTGCTCTCTCTCAAAGCACATCCTCTGGGAGCTTTGGGATGACTTCACTGGAGGGCTCAGAAAGAGGAAAAGGTAGATTCAGTATAAAACAGCCTTTAAGCTGCAGGGGGGTTTCCACCGTTCCTCTCACCATCTGTTATTCATCCACACTGTACGTAGGTTTGAGCAGTGTGTGAGTAGTACACTAAAGTTGACTATTGGAGAAAGAAAGTTTAGTGTCTCTCTCTCTCTCTTTGCCAGAGATGTGAAGAGGTTTCTTGGTAACAGCGTGGTTAATGCTTCACAGTCACAGCAGTGAGTCACATTTCAAACATCCTTCTGGAAGACAGCCCATTGACAACAGTTACAAGTGGGAGGTCCCTCGCAGGCATTGTGTTTTCTTTACTTCTAATAGAGCCATAATGCAAAGTTCAATGCTTTCTTTCGGTAATTGACTGCTGCCAATAGAACAGAACCACTCACACCCCATTTTCTCTCCCAAGGACGCTGCTTATTTGGTCCTGTTGCAATCTGACAAGCTGAAAACAGTGGGGAGGTTTTCAGGTGCATTTGCACGATTTATCAGTTGCCTCAGCGGCTGAGTTGCGCTGCAAAGCTTAACATTTAAAACGTAAACTAAAAATTTGATCACTGTGTCTGTACTTGTAATAGGTATTATATAAATATTTCAGGTGATCTAAAGATCTGGAGTACAATGTGGATATTTCACTCCTTAATTTTAAACTTCATTACTCCATGATTAATTTATTTTGTGTTGTCGATTTAATGAGTGTTGCTCTTTTTGATTTTTATCTAAAACGCCTTCATTAATCTCTCTACTGCTGATGTTCGCTGCTGCCTTTTTGCCAGTGGATCATTAAAGTTTCATGTATTCCTGTCTGATGCTCAGAATAGACGCAGCAACAATAGTACGCAGAGGCAGCGCTTTGAATCAAGTCCAAATTACAGGAGGTTGCACAAGTGGAAATTTGTACTCCTTGTGTGACCAGAGCATCTACCCTGTGTGACATATATTTAATGCTGTTGCACAAAATGAGGTCCAGGATGATCCTGATGCGTAACACTCACACTGCACGTTTACTTGAACCTGTGCCTCTCTGCGTTTGATGTTGAGCCCATTGTAGGGAGCCGTCTGGCAGCGGTAAATCCCCGTCATGTCGCGGCTGACGTTCCTCAGCCTCAGACGTCCATCGGGTGTCTCCACCATTGTCTTTCCACCCGGCATCAACAGGTCCTTCTCTACCCGGGACCAGAGGACAGGCGGACGTGGTTTCCCATCCACCACCAGGCAGACCAGCTCAGCGTTGGCCCCCTCTCGCACACTGACCACCTGCGCTCCAGCTGGAACTGACAGCACCGGAGGGGAAACTGGAGGAAATGGAAACAAAGAAATGGAAGATTTTCATTATTATTATTATTATTATTATTATTATTATTATTATTATTATTATTATTATTATTATTTCAATCTCTTGCACCAACTACTGAAATGTTCAAAATTCAAATATCAATCATGAAGTGTTAGCTGTACTGTGGATACGGGGAGACGATTAAAAAAAAAGTTCTTCACATTCATGTTCATCTTAGGTGCTTGGTACATCAATGGTAAAACAAATGACAGAATAAAGTCATTGTACATATCAATTTTGAAGAGAAGGGCAGGAAATGTTTCAGTAGCTCTAACTAACAAAGTCGGGTCATTTTCTAATTCAACATAACAACACGCCTACCACTGTTCTGGGATATGTTGACGTCTACTCGAAGCTCTGGCACTTTGCTTCCTGGGAAATTAGCCACGCAGCTGTAGGTGGCCACGTCTCGGAACTTCATGTCCACAATTTCCAAGCTGCTGGTGCCGGGCGCCATGTCTGGGTCGCTGCGCAGCAGGATCAGGCTGTCCGAGTTGTAGACAGGTGCTCCATTTTTGTACCAGGTGTAGTTGACCTTGTCCTGTGGGGTGGCGTCCACGTGGCACGACAGTTTCAGGTCCCTGCCCATTTGTATGGTCTCGCTGTCCTTGTTGGAGTCTGGTGTGATCTGGAAGGTCAGATTGGCCATTGCTACATTCGGGTGGCAAACAGAGGAAGACACGAGAACGGTTAAAACGGTTAAATTTTCAAAATTCATTGTGAATAGAGTCCCTAGTGGGTTTGCTGAAGGTTCCATATAATGTAAAACTCACATTAATTAATTGTTTCACGAACAATAATGTGTCTGGGCACAGATAACTTTGACAGGTGAGTGACAACACCGCCAGCTGGGTATTGTCTTCTTGTCTGTGTCCACGTCCAAACATCAGTTTTAGCAGAACGTCAAAACTTTGTGTTTTTGCTACAGGAGATTTACAGAAGATTTTTTTGGAAGAACACCAGAGTCTGGGATTAAAACTAAAATTCGATACACATTTACAAAGTGAGACTTTGAAGTGTCCCACGAATCTTTCACCTGAAGATGAAGATATTTTGAAATTTGCTTTAATATGAGAGACATGCCAGAAAACTTTGAATTTTTTCAAAAATAAGATCCGAAAAACAGACTGGAAACTACTTGGCATTAGAAACAGCAAATTGACACATTAGTGTCATTGGGGGTGGGGGGTTCATTTGTTACAGAGTGGGTGAGATTTAAAGAGGAAGCAAAAAAAAAAAGGAGAGAAAAAAGGCGTAGAGAGGACTTTGGAAATTGTGATGGGGGGGAGACAAAAAGAGGGAGACGGCGAATAAAAATAATGGAGGCAAAAGAGCTGGGGATAAAAACAAGGACAAAGACTAACTCTTACACTGTCACATTCAATTTTCACTTTCAAAGGCGGCGTTTCCCCAAAAGATTTCCACGCTGAATACAAAACAGCCCTCTGGTTCCCCACTGGGGGAGATGGGCTGCGAGGAGAGGAGGGGCCCGATTTAACCTTGTTTTGAGCCGCTTTCATGGCGGAGTCACGGAAGTGAAGCAGTGGCCATATGGCCAACACAAGACTGCATCTGCACCTGGTTAACGTAGAGATAATGATGTGCGTGCACACGTGTGTGTGTGTGTGCGTTTGTCATAAGTAAGCCGGTGTGCACGTGCCGGCGCTCTGCCTCCCTACCTGCAAACTGCTGCCTCTGCTGCCTGAACGAGCAGGCGGGCTGCGTGTGCACGTTTGCGCGTGCTTGTGATTCGCCGCTCTGCCACCTGCGCTGGTGCGAAGACGCGTTCAGGCCCATTAAGCTAACAGGAGAAAGCCATCCAGCAGACGCTCTCTCCGGCGTTAACTAACAGAGGAGACTGTCACTAATTGCCTCGACATCAGTCCAAGCAATTGGAGTGAAAAAAAAAAAAAGATTAAAGGGGCTAAAAATAGCTGGAGGGGAGAGAAGAAAAAATATATCTGGAGGGCTCGTGTGTTAACAAGCCAGGTTATGGGCAAAAAGAGTGAAATCTGATTTTTTTTTTGACCGCGCTCACGAGAGCTCAACTAATGCTGGTTACATGTGACAGGCGGGAGGGAATTTGGTGTAAAACAGAACGCAACTCTTTGCACAATTGTGCAAAAATTTGAAAATTTGCAATTGCAATAGCCACACGTGTCCTTGGAAAACGCCGTAACCCTTGTGTTCGGCCGCAGCCAATTAGCTGTCGTCGTGCTCCAGTGAGAGCACGCTGGACTCCGACAGGAAGCAGCTCGTCCACACTGAATTCACACAGGCATGAAGCAGTTTCAGCTAAACAGAAAAGACAAACCGAGCGGAGGGCTGCGAGCAGGTCACTGCATCGTGTGGCAGCACAACCAGTCCCAGTTAGCAATCCCTCCTGACACTACAGTGAAAAACATGAAAGCACTTCTTTGCATTTTACTAGAATGCCACTGTTGAGTTTTTTCTGGAACTGCTAGTCGCAATTAACAGCATTCTACTATTGAGTCATTTTGAAATGATTCTTAAATTGTCCAGTAGCTGTGTGGACAATTTCACTCAATGCTCTTTAGTGTTGTACTGTTGCTTAAAATGATCAGTTAAAAGTGATCCACACACACAAAAACAGACTGCCACTTACTCCTGACAATGACGTTGACGTTCTTGCGAGCCGGGTTGCCCACGTTGTTGACCGCTGTGCAGTTGTAGAATCCGGCATCAGCCGGAGTGACGGCCCGCAGGATCAGCGTTGGCCCTCGGACCAGGGCACTGAGGGGGAGGGGTCCAGGGTAACGCACCCAGGTGACAGTGGGAGCCGGGAATCCCGCGGTGATGTCACAGGACATCTGCAAATCCTGCCCAGGATCCACCACCACTGTGTCGTTCACCGACAGCCGGATCATGGGAGGCGCTGGAGGGGAGAGACAAAAACACATCTTTATCCGATTGGGTCATGCTGAGTTTTCCAACCCTTGAGAATCTCCACGAGCAACACAGACATCAAACACAGTGAATATCCACAGCAATGACTGTTAAGATGTCAAATCTGTCAGCAACAAGTTGTATTGGCTCAGTAATGGAAACAAAAGTGTATCAACTGCCCCGCTGACATCCCAAAATAAATCTGGTACAGTTTTTGCTCTTCAGTGGGAAATAGAAGCACTCTTTCTGAGATCATCTCTACTGGGCAAATTTAGTGCTTAGCTTAGCCCTGAGGACTCCTTGATCATAAATCAACTCCTCGAAAATATTTCAGAACGGTTACGCAGCAAATAAATTGGTCATTGCAAAAAAATCTCCAAAGTTTCAGTTGTGTCGACCTGAGCTGGTTCACAATAAGTTACAATAACGCAGAGTGAAATGCTTGTGATTTTCACACTGACAGTTTTTTTTTTTTCGATTGATCAAAGACTTAAATGATCATAATTACATAAAGCTCCAACTGTTGGGGAGATGCCACATATGTGGGCTTCAGGGTAGATTGTTTCTTAAAATGTTATTGAGGTTTTTTTGTATTGTATTTAAATTAGGAGCAGACCATCCTAGTAGAGAATCAGGTTTTTGTTCTACCCAAAATAAAAGTGGCTCTGGAAAGAGATTCTCTTTTTTGACCTTTACTCACGCAGAGTTATATTGCAACAACTCAATCACAAATTGTCAGAGACATTGGCAATCATATTTTGTAAGACTCTTTGGCCTGATATGTGGAAGGTAAATCACAATTGTGAATTATTTTGACGGCAAGTTTTAATTCTCAATGTTTCTTATAAACTCAGTGATGTTGCATCATTGGCAACTGTGTTTCTGCAAAGAAGAAAGGGATTCTACCTGAGTTATTTCTCTGAAAAGTGGTTTAAGGGTGGGACGGGCAAGCCATTACATTTTCAGTAAATTATGTGTGATGTTTTAAAGCTCTTTTTTTAAAAAACAAAAACAAAAAAACAAAACAAAACAACAAAGCCCAGCAGTTTAAAATACTGTAAAGTATCTCCTGAGGGAGCATGACCTCCATTTAGGTTGCAGCCTTAAATGAAGTGGTTGCCCTTACAAGCTGAGCATTAAAGAAGTATTAAAAAAAGAAGCTCCACCTCATGGCAGCAATCCTGTGAGCAACATCTTATAATGGCTGATAGCATATCTTGCCACAGGGCATGAATGGGCGGACAGAAAGGCGACATTAAGAGAAATGAGCTTGTGGCCAAGGTGTCACCTGTCACCGTCCCTGGAGTGGCTACAAAATTTTTTTTCCTGTGATCTCACCCCCACCCTCACCCCCACCTCCACCCCCATCACCATCTCACCAGTACAAAAAAATACCCTGGGGCAAAAAAAAAAAAGAAGAAAAAAGTCAAGCCATAGTTCACTTTTGGAGCCGGGTCACTGTCTCTAATCTGAGTTCAGGACAGAGTATGCTCCATTACCTCTTTGTACATGTTCATGCACTAAAAAAAATAAATGAATAAATATGTTATTGACCTGGCTCAATTGATGCATTGTCAATTAAAATATGCAGTGAAAATACGTGCTTCTTAAAATGATGTGTAAGACTGTGCAATGGCCAGTGACGGTGTATTCTTGCAATGGCATTTCATTTATATTGACAGGACTTGTATTTAATGACTCAAAGGTCTCTCCCAATTCTGAAGGCAATATCCAAATATCTTGAATCCTGATAGGGAATAAATTACACAAGCAGAAAAGTAGCACACAGTTCTCTCACAGATACGCTGCCCTTTTATGGCAAGAAAACCTGAGAGGACAATTCCTGTAATGAAAAAAAAAACATGATAATGAGGTTTGGAGAGAGAGACTAAAGAAATGTGTGTGCTTTGTCATAGCAGTCATCGTAAACAGAATGTGAACGGCACGGGATCGTCCACAGAGTGTTAGTCTGATAATTGCAAGTCCATTATCAATATTGGACCATCACATCAATGATTAACGATCAGTTATTTTACTATTACCAAAGTGAATCTGTGCAGGGGGACAATTCAATTAAATCAAAAGTGTTGTTACACTGAGCATCTGGCGTGAATCACGACTGTGAGTCATTTCACGGGACACTAACGTTTGCATTGATAAAATATCAAACAACGATCGAAATTACTGAATGACCGCGTTATGCATTATTCACCACGCCACTAGAAAATGTTCAGGTTCACTTTATTCTGAAAGCTGTTGTGCATCAATTCCAATATGAAATGATGCGGCAAGACGGAATGTGAGGTTTTGAATCTGAACATTTCAAAGCTTTTCTCTCGACGGGTTCGTTTGGATGGACCCCAGAGAACACGACAGACCCAATCCTCTGTGAGTGTCTGACCCCGCAGAGTACAGGAAGCAATTCATTCATCAAATAGACTTTATGCAGTCCATCCTCTCATCTCATCCCCCGCCCCCACCCGCTTTTTTTTTTTTTTTACCAGACTGCACTCGGTAATGAAATGAAAGAGGAGCATCCAGGCTCGACAAAATAGTTTGCGACCACACCTATCTAACAATAAGATCACTGACCACACACACACACACACACACACACACACACACACAGACTCAGACCGTGACAGATTCAGGACAACGCAAGTACATGCACACCTGCTTAACACTGGCATTTCTGTTCACACAACCTCACGAGTGCCGGCAACAAAAGTGACAAGGAATTTCTCTGTGGTAAAAATCTGCAATCAGCTCTGTCCGCTTCTATCAAAGCAAAACCAGTGGCCCAGATGACCACGGAGCCGTTAAGTCCTGACATTTATAAACTTTCTTTTGGTTTTGGCTATTTTTGAAAACATTTCCTGTTGGTTAAAAACAAGGCCACAAATGACTTGTAGTGACGCTGAGAAATGAAGAGGATAATAGAATTAGTGTTAAACAGCTGAGCAAACGTCAGCCAGTGGGAGGTAGTGGAAGATGTTCTCCCAAATGGGCCAACAATTGTTTTTTGTTTGTTTTAAAACACGCAGTTGTGTGTGTACATATATGTATATATATACACATAATTTGTATTTATTTTATTTTTATTTTTTTTCTGTATCAAGAATCCACAAAACATGTATCTGGACATTTTAGTCAAAACCACTACTTCCTGTTAAAGTGAATGTCAATTTATTTCGATGCAATGCAATATCTACTTTAATTTGTTCAAATTTCCGTGTGTGCATGCATACTATTTGGAATTAATGGACAGTAATGCCTCGAATGTAGTGACCCTCATAAAAACCAGTCCTATACAGCAAATAAGAACAAACTTAAGACTGACACGTGTGACCCCAGGGTCTGGGAAAGGATGAGTGTAAAGTTAATAGAAAATCACAGAGGGAAAAAAACACATATGAGTAAGAGACAACACTATTTGTGGAGCAAGAAGGAAGGGACTGAGGCTTTAAGAATTATAGCTTCAATTTCCTGGGGATGCGTGGGTGACGGTGGAGCTGGGATCAGTCTGAGCTCTTCCCAAAGTAATGGGATTTATGTGCAGCGCGGCAGTTTACAACAAGGTAACAAATACCTCTCTCCTCCAGTCACACACTGTCACTCCCTCGCCTCCTATTCTCTCCGTCACCTCTCTATCTTCGCTATCTGTGTCTTTATCTTCCCTTTTCCTCGCTCCTCTCTTTTTTTTTTTTTTTGCAGCGCATTCCTTCAATCACAGTCACAAAGAGAGCGAAAAGGATCCTCAGAGTTTTTTTTTTTCTCCCTTGTTTACAATTACATTCAGTCAATGCACTGTGGTTGATGTGGCACTCTGGCCCAATGGTGTTCTATGCATTCAATCAGAAATTAACTTAGTGAGGATGTTCATCTAAACCTAAAAGAAAGTTAAAAAAAATAAAGCTTTGATTGTAACAAAGACCAAAAAAAGACATTTCCTATCAACCATTTTTCACCAAATCGTTCTCTGACAGTGTAAGTTTCAGGGCAAGAGCCCAGTTAAGGTTTTGGCTAAGAATTTAGGTTCGTTTAGTTTAGGTTTAGTCAGGCTGCACAAAAGAACGGAAAAGGATGGGAAGAAAATTGTGTGTCTGTGTGTGTGTGCTTGTAAACTGACATTGTGAGGACGGTGTGACATTTTTTCAGCCAGTTTTGTGAGGACATGACGTGAATATTTTTAGTCGGTCCTTCAATCACTCAATACTTTCTCATTGAATGTTTAGCGGCAAAGTAAAGTAACTGAATTGAGTTTATATGAAATACACTGCAGGGTTGGGCATATTGTTAAGTAGGTGAGGGTTAGGCTGTAAAAAAGGATGAGTAATGAATGGATGTCAGTGCAAACCTGTTTGTGCTTGTGTGTGCATTTCCTGTTTACATGCAAAGTGATGTTTATTTTCATCTGCAGCATGTTCATAGGTGTTTACACAGCGGTTTCTCTATCTGGATGCACATATGGGCACATTAGCCATCAGTTAAGGACCCGCAAGCAATTACTGTGGCGGGAAAAATATCACGACAAGATGAAAGCAAATGGGCGACACGGTGGCGCAGTGGTTAGCGCTGCCGCCTCACAGCAAGAAGGTCGAGGGTTCGATTCCGGGGCCCGGACCTGTGACCTTTCTGTGTGGAGTTTGCATGTTCTCCCCGTGTCTGCGTGGGTTCTCTCCGGGTTCTCCGGCTTCCTCCCACAGTCCAAAAACATGCATGTGAGGTCAATTGAACACTCTAAATTGTCCGTAGGTGTGCATGTGAGTGTGAATGGTTGTCTGTCTCTATGTGGCCCTGCGATGAACTGGCGACTTGTCCAGGGTGTACCCTGCCTTCGCCCTAAGACAGCTGGGATAGGCTCCAGCAGACCCCCGTGACCCTGACCAGGAATAAGCGGGTATAGAAAATGAATGAATGAATGAATGAATGAAAGCAAATGCGGACCTGCTCAATTATGCACTTTCAGGTGCCAACAATTGTCAGCTTAAAGACTAAATACATCACAAGACTTGAACTTTATGAACAGGCAGAGAGCAAAAGGTTTTATAGCTGAATTTATTTGTCTTGCAGGCACTCATGGGTATAAATTATTCAAATTCTCTGAGAGTGAGTCTAAGTGTGCAGAAATAGCAAGGGTCATCAATTGTAAATTAAAGGCAGCACGCTTTCAGAAGGGAAAAGTCAATTGCAGAGTGAGGTCTCCTTCTTCGAGTGACGCCGCCTGTAAAACGAAAAATCAAAGCAACCTGAAAAGCAGGTTTGCCTGCAGCGTAGCGTGATCTCCTGATTGGACGGGATCTGACAATGGTGGGAAAATATCAGGAAAAAATAGGATTTCAGCACCAGGGACAGCAACAGCAGCTCCAAGCTTGAGGTTGAACTCTTTTTTTTTTTTTTTTTACCCTTTTGTATTTTTGTACAGGAATACAACAAAAATACAAAAGAAAGGTTTTTTCCCTTTTGTAATGTATTTGTACTTTTTTTCAGACACATCTTATACTCACCAAACTTCATTATTTAAACTTGAGTTGTAAAAGGCAGTTTATAATGGAAGTTCTAAGTAATTGGTTAAAATCCATAATTATATACTGTATATACAGTATATGTCGTTTTTATCAAAGCTGTGTTTGATGAAAAATCCAACTGTTTGTACTAATTTGGTTACTTACTTTTAGTACAATGCCAGTGGAAAATAATCTCTTGTGGTTCTCCGTCCCTCCATGAATCGAAGCCTTTTGCCAACACTGCCCCATTATAAACCCTGTTCGTAAGAGGCAGGCAAAGAGGATTTGGGTGCCATCCGCAGTCAGTGTTCACTGCCGGTGGCCCCGTGCTTATACCAAATCCCAGGTTGGGATTATGATATAAAAATCAATCAATCCTCATGTCCTAGAATGGTGCATTAGTGACGTTTAGCGTGACCTAGTTGAATGGATTTAATCTAAGCAATGACTAACAACATGATAACAAAAGACAGCTCAGTTGGGAATAGCAAAATACACTTAATAGAGAAGTACTAAAAAGGTTTTTTTAAAAAAAGAAAAAATCCTAGCTTGTATTTTTGGAAGAGTCATACAAATTTTATACATTTCATACATTGCTGATTTAATTTGTCTATCCCTTTAGTTTTGACTTATGTATATATACACACACATATATATATATATATATATATATATATATATATATATATATATATATATATCTTGATTATTGTGTGTGTGAGCGTGAGAATGCGGCAGATATGAAAACTGTTGTCCTTTGGCAAAC
This sequence comes from Thamnaconus septentrionalis, assembly GCA_009823395.1. Classification (NCBI taxonomy): domain Eukaryota; kingdom Metazoa; phylum Chordata; class Actinopteri; order Tetraodontiformes; family Monacanthidae; genus Thamnaconus; species Thamnaconus septentrionalis. The sequence goes on along the minus strand of CM020505.1, from coordinate 3,776,949 downwards.
AGTGCAGAAAATTTAGAATCACACACAGTTACTGATTTTTAAAATATGCTATGCTATGCCATTACCATGCCAACTTGCAAACCTTTTAGAACGCGAATGAAATTAAAGTGCTATCTTGTTGTTTTTTACCTTTTTTTTTCAGCGCAACTCAAATAATCTTAATCTTAATAATGCAGAAAAAGAAAATCAATATTTTAATGTAACTTTTGCAACCTGGTGGAGTCAAGAGTGCTGCTGCTTTTGATCCACACTCACACTTTCATTTCCTCCAAAGTGTCTTCATGAATATTGAGGGGCAGCAGCGTTCAGTCCTGTAGGCAAAGCTACGCTGTACATTTAGACAACTTTGCAGACTTCAAACACACCTGTGTCCCCCGAGCGCTGCCTCAATGTTTACAGAGCAGCAACCAGTCTTGCATGTTAAGGAGAAACGGTACAGAGGATTAAAACACCTCTTCTGCTTCATTACCAGGCCCAAGATATGACCAGGTAACGCACTCTGTGATCCATAACAACGCCTGTGGATTATATATCTGTGACAGGTTACAATCCAGAGGAACACTTCATTTTTTTCAACTGGTTATTATCATCTGCATCATTTATCATCCCTGGCCTAATGTGTTTGTTTGGGTTTTTTCTGAACTAAAAGCATGGCAGACAGCCTCTAGTTGAGTCAGCAGCATTTCTCTGATTTCCGGGTCATTTCATCAAGCCGTCCCTGTTATTTCATGCGATGATTCAGCCGCAGGACTTCATTTCCGTGCCCTTCACTATCTGCCTCCAGCCACCTGTTTCCTGTGGCCTGTTTTCACGGCATCACAAGCCGCAGCACCTCTCGTCTTAATTTCATCTTGGCCTCTGAAGGGTTTCTTTTATTTTCGTCTCCGCCACATTTCAGCTCAAGTCGGAGGTCTATGTCTTATCTGAAAGAGGCCTCATTGCTCTTTTGCTGCCTTTATATAACGGCTCCTTCTGATCGGCATTTAAGTGAGCCGCCGGGGTGGGAGGTGGGTGAATTTGGCCATCACAAAATAAAACTTGGCAAGACAAGTCTATTAGCGGATGATGATGTTTTGACAGCCTTTTCATACAAAATAACAGCACATTGACAAATTCACATAATCGGTTTTGGGTCAATGCAGACTACCTGCAGTTGCTGCTGCTTTTTCTTTCCTCTATTACAGCAACGTGCACACAGCTTCCGGCGGCATCGTACTGTGTGCACGCTTGTGCTAGTGCACTGAACCTTGCTGGCAATGTTAAAGGAAACTGGCGGGGGGGCGGCGGGGCAGAGCAGTCAACACTTTAAGTCTCAGAGGCTTGTCGACCGCTTACGTGTTGAGCAACTTTCCTGTTCAGTAAAGCAGAATGATGAACAAACTCAACGTTTGGAGTTAAAAAGTAACACAGCTGCGGCATTTGTTTCCACCTTTGAGGGCTCCTGTTGCAAACACGCTGCTGGCAGTACAGCACCGTCACATCTGTCTGAGAGATATGAACATTTCATTGCTCCCTTTGGGCAATAAAATGTGTAAGCCACAGTATGTCGAAGCAGTAGGCAGAGGGAATATTAATCCTAGAAAGAGACAATGTTTCTGAAACTAAAACCTCGTTTAAGCACCATCCGGCATGACATCCAGCAGTCAGAGCCACGGCTTCAGCGCACACTGTCAAAGAGGGAAAAACAACAGAAAAAGTAGTCTGCAGCTCTTAATCTCTTTCAAAGCAATAAACTTGTTGCATTACTAGTCCATCACTCCACTGACAGATTTAAAAAAGAATGTGTCTGATGTGTTTTAAATGTTTTAAAATGTTCTTGGGTTATCTGACTTTTTGGAAAATGAGGCATGACTGAAGAAAAGAGAGCAGATGCAACGTTATGAACATCCTACGCTCGTCTTTGGTCCATATTTTTCATGTTGTCGTTCTTTTTTTTTCTTAACAAGATGCTCCTCAAAGCATTTACATTACTGGGAGAGAGAGACATGGACGGACGATGCAGAGTGAATCAGAGATAACCGAGTGCGACGGCTAGATTGCTGCTGACATGAAATCTCGGGCCGAAAAGGGAAAGAAGACAGCGGGACAATAGGGTGCGGCGAGACTCGACCGAGAGGGAAGCGAGGATGAGAGCGTTTGAGTGGAAAGCTAAAAGGGCAGCGGGAAAAAGTCCGAAAGAGAGTGGCAGAAGAAAAGGATGAGAGAAGACTGATATTTCTTTCACAGCGGTGGAGTTATTTAAAAAGAGGGAGGGAGAGAAAGACCCTTAAGCTTGTTCACAAAGAGCCTGAGGAGGAGGGGTAGATAGGACGGCACAAAAGAGGGAGGTATTAAAGGTCAAAGCAAGAAAGTTGCCATGCATGCGTGCACACGGAGAGGCATTTCAAGCAGTCATGCGTTCGCGCTGAGTGAGGAGAAGAGACATACATGTGGCATTTGTGAGCCTGAAGGTGACAGACTTGTCTTCGATGTTGCACACGTTGCGAACGGACACCTGGCACGTGTAGTCGGAAAAGTCTTTGGGTCTGAGGTTCTTGATCTTCAGCACCTTGGTTTCACCCTGCGGGACGGAAGACAGCAGAACACGGGTTTCAGTGCTTGGGAATGCCTGGTGAACAGGTGTGGCTTTCAGTGTGTCGGTAGGAACCACAGCAGCACCTGCAGGAGATTTTTCACATCCAAAAACAAATATCATCTCAGATTAAAAGATCTTTTTTTGTTTGCTTGTTTTTTTTATTAGCCTAAAAAAAAATTTACATTTTTTTCAATGTCCAAAGGTTTGTGGGAATGTTACCATGAAGAGAGTAAATGATTGGAAGTCAGTGACATCACTAACATGTTTAATCCCAATTCTTCAATTATGCACATGCCTGATTTAGGAAAACCATTCTGGAGGGGGAAAAAACATCATAATGCATCGAAAAGGACATTTCTATGTATTAAAATGCATTTTTAATGCTGAAGGAGTAAATTACAAAACATTTTCAGTTACTACATTTCAGTTGAATGACAACAGAGGAGAAGAGAAAGTCCATGGCTTGGTGTGGCACACTTGTGAAAGTGGGTTGTAAGCAGTTTTGCAAAGGGACCTTCAATATTTGATGAGCCAAAGTGTAATAAACAGGGTCAAATCACACACGGTGACATACACAGACACACATACACACACTCACAAACACACACACACACACACACACACACACACACACACACACACACTCACAAACACACACACATACACACACGCTCACACATACACAAACTGTGTGCTTCTAACATGTCCCCGATTACCAACTGGTACATGAGCTTGTGAGAATGATGCATGTTGACTGTATCATTCTCCTGAGGCCATTATGAAAATGAAACTGACGTGGCAGAGCTAAATCCCTTCAATGCTTTATCTAAAGAAAGCAAAGAAATGAAATAAATAAAAGGAGTTCCTCCTCCACTGGCTCTCTGAGAGCCTCTCGTACACACACACACACACACACACACACACACACACCCGCACGCGCGCACACACGGTCTGTTAGACACACAGAGAAATTCACACATCTTTCAACATCACTCTTGATTTTCCAGATCAGGACTGTGTCTGATACAGCCTGAGACGTCTCTGTGCTGCAGTAGGTGATGGGTTAACAGTTTCCGAGACAGCCGTGGGAAGAACGAGTCTGGCTGGCTAATTGAACTCAAGGGGCTTCACTTGTAGCAGACTGATGCTTTGATAAAGGGGAGAGAAGCTGTTAGCGCTTGTGCTAATGCAGTTGGGCCCAGCAGACCGGGCTTTGGTGACTGATTACCTCTATTATTTGGTTAGCTCACTAGCTAGCTAGCTAGCTAGCAGGCTAGCTGCTTGATGGATTATGAAGTGAGCAAATGGCTTTCATGCTGGACCATTAGTTTGAGTAGACGTGAATGTATGATTTATTTTTGCATCCCCTAGTGGTGAAAGGATAAAGTGCTGAAATTCAATTAATAAAAAAAAAAAGTCATTGATCTGATATTTTTGGCTTTGTGGCAATCTATCCAGGAAACCGTCTGCCAGGGAATTATGGCTCAATTTGTTTTACCAAAGACAATTTTTTTGCAATAAAAACATTAATATATTCATGTGAAAAAGAATTGTCCAACTCCTCATCTCCCTCTCAGCGTATCTCTGCGCAGAATATTGAACAAATGAACGTGTGTGTGTGTGTGCATGTGCGCGTCCCTGTGTACCTGAGTGTACAGTGGCTCGTAGATGTCCACCCCGTTGTCCTTGCTCTGCTCAATGAGCATGTTTCCACGCTTCCAGATGAATCGTGCGGGAGGGTTGGAGTTGACGGTGCAGCGCAGGAACACCGTCTTCTCCTGGTAGTAGCTGCCACGCACATCACTGATGGTCTGGTGAACCGTCAGCACCGGTGTGTCTAGGTCTAGAAAGCACAGAAAAGGTACAAAGGCAAAAAAAAAAAAAAAAAAGATGAAACCCGCGTTTATGCAAGGCGGTAGCGGAAACTTTGTTTTATGCGAGAGGCGTTCATCAAGGTTTGACAAGTGACAAACATAGACAAAGCAAAGAAACAAAGCTCTGTTTCATATCAGTCTGGTTGTGTTGGTCTCGGTTCAGTCAGTTCAGCAATAAACAAGGGAAAACAATGGCTGTCTGTTGGCCAACTTGCCCACCAAACCTGACCAGAACTGTCCCAAAGAGCTGCCCTCTGATCGAAGCTCGGAACGGACACAAGTGTCCAAGTGATTTGTTCGTTCCTGCCATTTCTCGCTCCTGCTGTGACCCTCACCCACACCATTTTTGTATTTTTCTGTCATGTTTACCCCCCTCGCCGCCTCGCTTCCTTCACGGGACTGTCATCTTCCTTTTCCTCCGCTGGATTGGATTTTCAGCTGCTGTCACAAGCACGGATGCCGCTCCCCTCTGGTTTCTGCCATCTCTCCAAAAGTCGCTGCCACTTCCACTCGCCTTCACATCCACTCGCCGGCCGTCTCCCCATCCCCTCCCTTCCTTGCTTGCATCTTTTACAGGGCAGAGTTGTGCCTGCGCCTCTGTGTAATCCCGATTCTTCGCAGCCAAAATCGATTCTTTCTGAGATTTGGGACATCACGCAAAGATTTTTTTTTTTTTTCCACAAAAACAAGCCTTCCATTTACATTGCTCCACTTCCCTCTTACTTCCCCTGTTCTTCCTGGAACAGTCCTCCCTCCTCCACCCTACTCGCCCTTCGCCTTTATCAAACCAAGAGACCATGAAGTGCAGAAAATACATTTCAGACGTCAGCAGTTATGATCACTGCCGTGTGATGCTTAAAGAGAGAGGAGTTTTGTATTTTATTTCAGTGGAGATGTGCGCGGGCGCTGTTGGAAAGGGCACAGCTGTCACATGAAAGTTGTGTCACGTAGGCGCAAGCAAGCAAGCGCACACGCGCACGCACCCTTACGCTCATTTGGACCTACATCTAAGTGTGTGCATTAGCATAGCATCTAAGCATTCCGGGTGTTTGAAGGTTGCCGCATGAAAACCTGGCATCCAGAAGTTGTACAGGTGATTTGTGTGTTTCCAAAATGATAGGGAGGCTCAGAGGTGGAGAGCAGCGAAACCATAGAATCGATCTGGATACAGCAATTAAACTGCTGTGGCCATAGAATGTGAGCTTAAAGGCCAATTGTACAACAATGTTAATTTCCATAGTTGTTCACTGATGCCACATTGGATATAGGGTTATCTGCTCTGTTATGTGACTACAAACGCTTGTTGATGAACGAATGAAATTACAACTCATCAACTTAGTTTCAGCAACTTTAACTAATAACAAACCTAGCATATGAGCCAAAGCAAGCATACTCTAGTTTTCAGTCACTGTTTTTGAGCTCCGTTAAGGCTGAGGTGCACAGCCTGGATGTGTCCCAAAAACAAGCAATCCAAAGGAGGTGTGGTGTTTCATGGGATTGTCCTTATTGTGCCACGTCCAGCGTATCAGAGCATCAGTTTTTTCTTTGTTCCGCTTTAGTTTTTTAAATCCCCTGTACACATCCCCCCCTACTTATTACAAATAAACCATTTCTGTGACCAAACATAAAAGAACATACAGGCAGTATGTTTGTCTGATCACAAATACTTGATTCATTTTCATTTATTTTTATTAATGGTGAAGCCAAATATTCTTGTCATTTGAGACTGTGTTCAGTTCTGAGACACATTTTTTTCACCCCTTGAGGTCTTCTGAGCAATCCAGCTGTTTTCCAGCTCAACATTCATCTATTTCCTCTCCTTTTATCCCCTTGGAATGACGTCATTCATGAGACGACAGCCCGCCTATTAGAACAACCGGCTCAGTGGGAGACTCCGCAGCGCAGACGCCACCAGTTGCTCTAAGAGCCTCAGCCAACAGCAGACCATTAGGCATGGGCACTATCAAAGATGTCTGCCTCTCTGGTATGAATGTGTTTGTGAAAGAGATCAGGTAAAGTTCCTTTCGAAACTTCTGCCTGAGAATGCGTCTGTGCATCACCCTGTGTTGGCACGCTGCCCTTTCCACTGTTTTAGAAATAGTCCTTGGTTCTCATTTGGGAAGCTTTACATATGGCATTAAGACAGCACAGACTCATAGACACCAAAACGATGGTTGTTTGGCTTTAAGTTTTAAAATCCCCCCGAGCGAGGTCACAGATAACAGGGACAAAACTTCTTTGCCTTATTTTCACACGGCAATTGTGTTGCTAAAGCTTTATAATCCCAACTCCCATGGTGAGGCTAACTTTCGGTAGGAGCCCTTAAGTAAATAGAGACACAAGATGAAACTGCAGGAGTACCAAAATACAATATGAAACTTTAATGAAGCTTCTGATTTCCCCCAAGTCCTGCCTTTGCGCAGAGCTTAGATCAATTGCACTGCACTGCTTCGGCTAGCTGCCGCTTTTAATGTCCATCTATGCATCCAAATTCCAAACCCTTTGGGGCCTGGCATTGTTTTCTGCTTACACACACTGAAATGGTGCTGACACCAAGACGCTTTGGCTCCACTCTGTGTGGTCTGTAGCCTGGTGCAGCTTGTGGGGGAAAATATGAAAGCAAAGATATTAATAAAAAACAACAAAACAAAACAAATCCAAACCGAAAACACAAACCTGATTTCATCAGCTCACATATTGCCAGAATTAGCATTGCAAGCTAATATTGGAGCTAATTAACTTCCCTCTCAACTTCTTGTCTTTCTAATTCGCAGGAAACATTCGAGTAACTTGTATCTGTCAAGCTTATTCAACACAAACAATATGGGACGAAACACTTCTAACTGGGACGATGGGCTGCACAAGCACGTTTGCTTTTATCTTCCTTGCTTGGCTCTAAATGAACTGAATGTATATTTGATTTACTGTGCTGTTTATTCTATTTCTCCCCATAGAGTCTCGATAGAGAAATGATGTTTGGGTATTTCAACAATATTTCCTCTTAAATGCCAAAGTTGTTGCCTCCATTCCAATTAAGCGACTGGCTTTTCAATTCACAGTATAAAAAATGAGAAATAGTCCAGAGGCTTTGCATCTACATTTCAATCACGAGTAAGTGGCAATATCCGCCGACACAATTGCCTCTGCACACAATTGGATGGATATGCGGACAAGATGGTACGCCAGTCAATTGCTGTTGTTGGATTTGCATTGGTTTTAGAAGTTAGACCACATCAATCACGGCCATCTTGACAATTTTATCATGATTTTCTGGGAGTGCTTTCTAAAATTCCAAAACCGGAGCCTTAAGCGAACACTGCAGTGAATGACGGGTCTGCCAGCGCCTGGATAGGTCAAACTAACCAGTGTCGAGAAAGCTTCCTGTCCTGACTGCGCTGCCTGGTTTATTGACTGCTCAGATGATTGTAGGTTTGATAAGAATAACAAACGCAGGACACTGAGCGCTGACTCCGCAAACGACCGGGAGGAGAAAAAAAAAGAAAAACAACTGACTGAAAAGAATGACCGTGTTGACCCTGACAGCCTTTCATGAAGTTTATCTCAAACAAAATGGGCTGTGGTAACATTTAATTTCCGAACCTAAGAGTTTTTGCAATGATGTATTTTTTTTTTTCCACTGACCTTATGATACGTCCATCCTTTCTTCGCAACAAGGTATGTGAAATAACCAGAATAGTGGTAGCTGTGATGGAGATCCAGACAGAAGTAATCTATCCGAGCGGTCAGGGTTGACTGAGTGTGTTTTCGTAACGAGTTGACCTCTGCTTGGAGTTCTCCCCTGCAGGAGGACGCCCTCGACTCCAAATCCTCTTTGATTTCCAATAACATGTCCTGTTCTCTAATAGCTGTCTCACTGCAGACGACCATTAGGGGACCAAAGAGGAGATGACAGGTTCAATTGGGAGTGAGTGCGCAATGAAGGAGAATAAGGTGTGATGCACCATGAGGAGATGATTGGGTGGAAGGGATGTGATTATTGGTGCAGGGATAGCTTTGGTTAGTGCCTATTTTACGGAGTAGGCCACAGCGGTAAGGTTAATGTAAGGATACTTAGACTCACTGAATGATGAATATGAAAAATGCGGCCATGGGCTGGTAATTTGAAGGGTTTTTTATGTCGTACAACACAGTTGAAAAGATAGTGCTAAATGAAGAAGTCAGTTCGAGGGAGGGAGAAGAAACATACATACAAAAAGGAAAAAAATCAGAGGCATGAGGAGCATTAGTTGACTGAAATGTTGGAATAAATGTGTGTGTGTGTGTGTGTGTGTACAATTACTGTCCTGGCCATGTTTGCCATTGGCCAACACTACTATCGTTGCAAATAAAAATAAAATGATTCTCCCATCATACACACAGACACACACACCAAATACACATTAAATCAGACTTTGTGCGTGTGTGCACACACACACACACACACACACACACACACATACAGGCTTCCTCTTTGATCCAGCTTCTCACCTCGTCAATTATTCATCATTCCGCTCATAGACATTGCCATAAAACATGCAAAGGGCCCACATTGGAATGCTGCCCGTATTTAACATGCAACAGAGGGAAGTAAAGATTGATTTAGGTTCACCTTTTCTTTGCACGTTCCTTAAATAACTGAAATAAACAACCTCTTGCTTTTTCTTCTGATGCAAATGAACACATCCTGGCCAGCCCCTCTTTTGAATGCAGGAAAAGTAGCAAGACTTTTCTAAATAGTACTGCTATAGACACTGTTGCAAACCAAAGGAACGAGGTCTGAAGTGTTTTCTTTGTACAGTTTCAAACAGTGTAACAGGTTTGGCAAGGGGCCAACTCAGGTAACTACTAGCCAGCTGGAACTGATGAACTGCAGCAAGTTTCAAGCTGCTATTAACCCTATGGTTTTGGAGAAATGGATGTCTATCTGGTCTGTTTGCAATTTTCCATTAAGAAAGTGGTCGTATTGAAAAAAAGATGCAGCTAAAAAACTAGGAAAAATCAGTTGGGGCCTTGAGCCAACATAAGGACGTGGTCTCAGACTTGTTCATTCACATAGAAGGTATTTTTTGGGGAGTGGGGGGGACTGGAGACAAGAACAAGCAGCAACCCCAAGGATGTAATATTGAAAAACAAAAACAAAAACCCTGCACCTCTGAAAATCCTGCTAACAAATATCTTTCATCTTCTTTTTTTTTGTAACGTTCTGAAACTGAGCGTAGTAACTGGTCTTTGCTACCTCTATTATTCTTTTGAGGCTTCAGGCAGTGGCAGACATCCGCCAAAACTCTGGACAACCGTGGCACAGGGAGGCTGGAAAGGCAAAGCTTGTTAGGTTTTAGAAAGTGGCAACATTTCTGCCCATACTTAAAGTCCTCACAGGTCTTCCAGAAATGACTGGATTCATTCATCATTCATTCATTCAATGTATAGAAATGATTTGCATTTAACTTGATTTACTGTTTTATGTAATATACCCATTACTGTCAGATTCTATAATATGTATATAAAAAATACTAAGTGAGTCATTTTTTTGTTTTTTGTGATTTGTTTGTTGTGTGTTGGGTTTGGGTGAGAGACAGAGCTTTATAGTGACTTGGCATCTGTCTCTCACATACATCAACAACAGCATTCTAGCAGTGGAAGGAGACCCAGCACCAGAGATGTACGCAGCATCCTGTGTTCCTGGGTTTAACAAGGAGGCACGGCTGAATTACACCATGAGTCTTCTCCCCCCAAACTAAACATTCGTGAATTTGCTGAAAACCGTGCATTTTCGTCGAGCCAGCGTGTTATGTACAAGCCTTAATTATGCTTTTGTCAGCAAAGGGCCCTGGAAGGCCTATTAAACATTCATGATGGTGTGACTCCATTATTTTAGGGCCATAAAAGGACTAAGTTGGGCACGGTTATTTACCCTGAGTGCGACACTGCAGCTGCGCGGCTCCGGTGACAACAACCAGGGTGTTAAAGGATAAAGAGGCACAGTTCATTCACTCGCCGTCTAAGCTTAAAATCCCCCATAAACACAGAGAGACATCCTGTCACAAACACAGATACACAAACATAAGCTATGATGCATGCTATGTTATGAAATTCACCCCCCTTCTCTGGAGATACTGTCAGTTCAGGTGCAAATACAATTTCAAAGCAGAGTGTTTTTGCATGGTGACAGAAATATGTCTGACATGTAAATATGTATATGTATATATATATATACATTTTGTGTGTGTGTGTGTGTGTGTGTGTATGCAGTTGCTGCCATACAGTTGCAAATGAGTTTAATTAATCTACATTTAATTCCCATTGGGTTGAATAGGGGTGATATAAAAAAAGAATTTTTACAGTGGCAAACTATAAATGGGTAGACACCAAAACAAAGGTTGTTGCTCTGGCTTAAAGTTTTCAAAATCTGGGGGCGAGGTCAAGGGTAACACGGCCTCTGTGCCCTCTTTTCACACCATTTGTGTTGTTAAAGTGTTTTAACCATGATCATAACCACAGGCAGCAGGTAATCGAGGTAAAACAGTGATGCTGCTCCATATTCAGGTCTCAGTTTTACATTCAATTCCTCGCAAGTCTGCGCTGCACGTTCACTCTGAGCTTCACTATTAACATTCACCGGCTGCGTTTTAAAGAGGAGAGCACAGTGCTACTCCAGCAGACAGCGGGAGTCGCAAGACTGGTAATTAAAGAATTCATGTGGTGGCTGTGTGATATAACACAATGCAGTTTGTATAAAGAGAGCCACAACTCGAGGTTTCTCTTTTCATACTGAGGATCAGAGGGGACAGAGCTGCTGATCCGTCTTTGTTTTTGCCATGGCGAATCATATTGTCTCCAATCAAATACTACAACAGTATTTAATTAGACATGATAATCAGTTTTAACTCATTCAGCATAATTGTCTTTTAATAGTTCACTAAGTCCAAATCAGTTGAAAATAAATGGCAATGATTGTGTTATAACCATCCTGTCCAACAATATGACAGCTTCTAGAAGACTTGAAATAGTCCATGAGGCACTGAATGGTGACTTTGTTTCAAATTCAAATGTGACACTAATGTGAAACCCCCACCCTCTTGAACATGTTGAGGAGAACACTTATTATTCCTCCAGAGCTCAGAACTATTTATGTGTGCTGTTTCCATGTGATTTGTGTTTAAAATGGTAAATGGACTGCACTAATACAGCGCTTTTCCAGCACCTTCACGGCACCCTAAAGCGCTTTACAAAGGCCTCTCATTCACCCGTTCACGCCGAATGGAAATAGAACGTCCCCGCTTGGTTGAACAGTATGTTCACTTCAAAGGTTCCCTATGAAGGGAAAGCAGCTTTCTCCTTCACACTTTACTTTGTTTTAAACTTCAGACAAACCTGCCACGGCCACACCGGACTTTTACAGAAGTCTTTGCGTTGAGTTTCATTAACTTTCATTACCTTTGTGATATGCTGGTCACTGTGGACCACAGCAATTTGGGGAATACGGCCATGATACAAAGTAATATAGCCTCTTGCACTCTTATAATTATCATCTTGCGTGAGTTTTATTGTGTTGTGTTGAGGGACAGACCCAGGCTCCTGGGGCTGTCTGCGCCATGCTTTTATTAAAACAACTCCGCACAACTTCTGTGGATTCCTGCTCAGATACGTAAGTGGCTTTCTGGCACAACTTCCATTTTATTGCTGTCACTTTACCATGAGACAGGAAACAAATAAAAAAATAAATAAGAGCTGCGGCACAATGGGAGACTCTTGAGATAACAGCTGGGTAAATGAATCAAATTGCACCGTGATTCTTTAAGACTTTGTGTGTGCGTGCGTGTGTGTCCGTGGTGTTAAGTGGCTGGTTTTAATGACAAAGTAAAGATGAGACGTTTTAGCAGGACGGCTGCAATTTTACTTCTTCAGAACTACTGCAAGAAGCGCAGATCTCCTTTGAAAGGTCTCTCAGCTTGTACAAAGTGGATTTTATGACTTCTAGTGGTTATAAAGTGCATAACGACTTTTTGGTTTTTCAAGTGATCATATTTCCTATCCTCAGTTTGAATCAATGTCAAAGCCATTACCTCATATCCTGTTTGACAGATGAGCTGTAAACAGAAAGGAGTCATAAAAAACTGGGATTGATGCACTGAAAAATTCCCTTAAGCTGAATTTTACAACCCGCTGTGATGATACTTAAACTCCAAAGTCTCCAGTCTGTTTCATTAGTGTGAAGTTGCTCGGGTTCCAGGCCTGGGCCGAGGTGTACTCTGCTATATAGAGTATCACAGTAGGATGGCAGGTAACATGGTCACTCACTAGTGACATTACAGAAGTAGGAAACAATACAAAAAATAGGCATAATCATAATATTAAGTATATTATCAGCAGTTCTACAACTGCAGGAAAACACAAGGAGCCAAGCCTAGGTGATGATGCAGGCGTACTCCCGCATGGTAAATAACTATGTCACCAAACAACTGCGGCTAAACACTCGTGTCTGATGAAAGTGCAGCGCAAAACTAGTCAGTCACGACTCACGAGCCATAATGTTGTGTTGTTGGTTGCTCATAACCTGCAGGTGAAAGGTTCAGAGTTCACATCTGATTAATAAAAAGCCGAAAGCATATATTCAGAAGAAATCTCAGTTTACACGACACAATGACCGAGCACAGCGGCCAACCTGTCCACTCGAGGATCATTAGGGAGTCATTTTACAGATTTCCTTCTCCATCACTGCAGCCACATTAACCATTTATTTATTTATTCATTCAGACTCGAGGGAAATGAAGATGTGATCCCTCTGACCTTTGCAAGGCATTAGGGGGTCAAAGGTTACATTGAAGACTCGGGTTACTATTGGACGACACTATTAAGGGCTATGATGATGATGATGATGAAGATGATGATGATGATTATAGTGAGCCAAGTGTGGCCTGAAGCAATTATTAGAATTAATATATCTCATGTCAGTTTTTATAATGTTTCTCACAATTAATTTTGTGTTGTGTATCACTGGAGAGGGAGTTCATTGTAGTCACTACCTCAGGTGTAACTCTATGGTAAGCTTGATCACTAGACTATGCTGACATTCAGTTGAACAGCACAACCTTGTGTGAGATATCTATTTAAAAAAGATACTTAGAGTTTTCTTGGCTCCGCTTATATCATTTTCTTCTGTCCGGCAACACAAATTATTCAATTTGACTGGACTGAGTTAGTCGGAGTTAGAGTGAGCAACTTGCGGTCCATCTGCCAGACTTTTCTATTTGTGCTGAAGACAGTCTAAAATTTGGACTCACCCAAACTATGTCCAGCAGTCTTGAGACATGATGGTGAACACAGTGAGCTACACAACCTCGTATCACACAGTGGGTGGGTCTTCTGATGTAGAGTACATGAGACGCCTCAGAATTTGGAATGAACAGTGATTAAAAGACCACTAACTAGAAGTGGCACATCAAAATTAGTTGGAAGAACTTGTGGTGCTGTTACAAATCAGCACTCATGACATGCCTCTTATCCAATCATAATACTTGGTTGGAATTGGCTGTTGCAAACAGGTAAAAAAGCCTTGGTTTGACGATAAGAGAAGAGACGAGAAGTCGTGGTGACCACCAGACGAGGCAAGACCAAATTTCTTTCTTGCTAAAAATTATGTCTCTGCTCCGAGGATTCCCATCCAACCAAAATGCAGCATTTAAGGCTACAAACAGTCCTTCATGTGTTTACAGAACAAACTGCCCACAGCAAATCTCCTCCTGGAGATTCTGAGGCAGTGCAATGAAAAGGGAATAACCCCACCTGCCTGTGGCAGTAATGGTTATTGCCTGCTCTCCAGGCTGATCCGTGAAGCTCCTTTCAACAGCAGCGAGGACCACATTCAGAAAGTGCAAAGCCAGGCCGCACAGCAAAGTAACTGGGCCCTGAAACCCCATCCTTCAGCGGAATACCAATATAAATGCTTATTTATTCCCATTGTTGATGGAATGAGGCGCAAATCTTGACATGTATTGTAAGATCAGCCACCACCTGCTGCTCCGTTTATATCGAAGCTCTGTATTTTCCAAAAAAGTCTCACTGAAGTGAACTCCTGTGAGAGGTGCCCTCTACATTGGTGGTCCTGTAAGGACCCAACAAATCTCTGGGCACTCAAACAGAACTCTTACGTTGCAGCAGCCAAACTCTCCCTACCTACATGTCGGATGGATGGAATGGAATTGCAGTTTTGTGGACATTGTCAAGAGACAAAGTGCATGATTACAAGAGAGAGGATGCACATTTTCCTACTGTCCCTGTAAATCACAATTTTATCCAAGATACCATAAGTTACGTGCATATTTTCCCCCCGCAATAGTTCAACAAGCTGAACTACCAAGCCAATTAACTCCTTAAAGAAGGGGCAATTCTTTTCAACTCTCTTATATTTTGTCATTGCTTGGTATCTATAAGCATAGACTGCAGCTGGCTGCTCTGATTTCAACCCTCAAATTTCTCTCGCACATACAGCCAGCCGGCAACAGTGACTCTTTTTAATCAGTCTTAAAATTTCAGTTGCTTCATTTAACGGACAACGTGCATGCAGGAATTAGAGAATTTAGAATGTGATGAAAGCAAGGCGCAAAATGCTCCAAGCTACCCTGAAAAAGACCTGTGAGAAAAAGCTTCCATGAGGTATAAACAATAGCTGCTGCCGAGAGATTAGGACAGTATCCTCCTGCAATGGACGTTTAATCAGAAATAGATGACATTTTTCAAAGAGAAATAATGTGGGAAAGGGCACTGAATTCTGTTCTCGGTGGACAGCAGTTTCTGCTTTACTCCCATCTGGCTTTGGCCAGGTTTTACTGACACGCGCTCTTGTGTTATGGCTAGCCACAGGCTCATCAAATGAGGCTAAGGCATCCACCAATATGAAGCCTCAAGCTGGCAACATTCGCAGTAACAAATCTGGTTTGTTTTTATGCAACTATAGACAGATGGTTTGCCAAAAGGCCTAAAATTTCCCCACCTCTTACAAACACATTCTATGGAATCTTCACCAGATGGATACGTGAGATAAATCCAAATGATTCAAGAAACGTCATATCTTGCGAGTCAGGATATGAAATCTGCAAATTCATATCACTATTTCAAACCTTTCTCCCATGCTGCTCCTGGCCTTTAGACTGATAGGCAACTCATCTTAGCATCTAATATGAAACAAACAGATGTCGGCTAAATAATTGCTTCCTCAGGTGATGCTGATATTTGTTTGTTTTCCCAGCTGATCAATAATTCATGAGGCGATTATCTTGGTCTTTGCTGGTCAGTATAAGATTTCCGACAAAAGCTAACAGAAGCGTGACTTATTTTCAAAATCTGTTCTTTTTATGATTCACTCTCCTATAATTCTTTCTAACCCTTTGTCCAAATTTCATCATTCATTTCTATCTGCCAATACTGTGATCCAGCTAGGTGGCACCTCCCATACTAATGCTGCCTTCATTAACCAGCATCTGGCTGAAAATGAAAAGGAAAAAAAAAAAACCCTGAAGATGCACTCGAAGGGTAAGGAGGGGAAATGTACACGTGGAATTATTGGAAGAGACAGAGATAAGATCTATGATGTGAAAGATTGAAGAGATGAAGCAAAAGAATAAAGCCAGAGTAGGCAGGAGGTACATCGTAAGGAGAAAGCGGGAAAAGAGGAACAGCAAAGCTATAAAATCTAAGTTGGAAGTCGCTGGAGAATAGCTGGATGATAAATGGTGTTGCCATAAAATAATATTAGAATAGGTCTGGCCTTATGGCACTGATGAATACAGATGCTGCCCAGTGGGATTTTTGGCTGAGTGGAACTGGCTAATGTGAGCAGTCATCCTACCTGGGAGGCCAGTAAAGAGTATTAAAGGAAATGAAATGAAAGGTTCACTGTCAGATGTATACTTTATAGCTCAACAATCCCATCTCGCGGAGGGTTAGGTGTCAGAATTCCTCCATTCCGAGCATATCGGCCAGAGATGGACCCGCTGCTACTCTGAACACATCGGTGTAAGCCGTGATACAAACCGTCCCTCAACCTTGCCGATGAAATGAAAGCGTAAATTAGCCTCATCCCACTCCAACACATCGTCAATAATTGCCCCAGAGGGGCCGTGACTAATGGCAAATTGATGACAGCCCAGTGAAAAAGGGACCGGTGGAAATCTGATCAGCTGTATTGACTGGAGGATATTGAAAGGACATCTGGAAGTCTTAATTACTGCAGCATCACGGTAATGCCGTTTTATTGCATTTTGAAGCTGGTTTAAAGGTGGCCGTCAGCACACGATGAGGTCACTTTCAACACAGGGGAAGTGAATGAAATAAATGCAATTTCCAGGTCCAGCTCTCAACTAAAACCAATGGCAGGATCCCATTAAGACTGACAAATGCTGGGAGAAAATATAGCATGTTACCATAACTACATCATTTTCATGAAGTTATGTCCAGCCTATGTGCAGTGTTGCCTTGGGTACTGTTTATTTTGGTAAATAGTGATCTCCTGTTTTCTAATCAGAACGTCAAATCTGACTGATGTGCTTCACTTTTTTGATGCTGAAACAGCTCCTTCCATCTCCACCACAACTACATTTAAGTCTTTCTCTCACTTCCTTTATGAGTTCACCCCTCTACCCCCAATCACAGGGAACCTAGAGTGACCCCCATGATTTATTCTTCACTCCAACATAATGGTTATTTTCCTTCAGAAAAGCAGACGGGGGAAAAAAGTGCGAGGCGGTGGTAAGGTCAAGATAATTTCAAGCCAGATTGTATAACCTTCATCAAGCAGAGAGAGTCGATAAATAAGGGACAGAAAAACAAAGTGCGAATGCACAAACACGCACACACACACGCACACACTTTAGATAAGACTTGGGACAAGTGAAGTCGTCTTATCTCCCTACAACCCTTCTATATGTCAACTACTCCTACACCTACTGCGTGGATGTGCACGGCTTGTCCAATCAGACAGACGGCGGCTCAATCCTTGATATGCTTTTTGATTACACTTAGCGAGGCAGCTGTGGAGGAATCGGATTGTTAACAGTACAAATAAAGTAATTTAATAGATCTGAGCTCGAACAGGGGGGATTTATTGCGTTAACAAATGGCTCATTCTGTCGAGATGCCTCGTCCTAATACGTTCTTTTAATACACCCAGTCATTCTGTCATGTCTGACAGTCGGCCGTTCTGATCAGTAAAACATTGTCTTGTCCCCACCCAGGGAATGATATAAAAGCCTCATCTCACTTGACTATGCATGAGGCATTGGCAAACTGCCATAAAATATCCACACTCCACAGATAGGATGCGATGGCAGCAGCGTTACAGTGGCGCCCGCCATTCTACAAGAGATCTGTTGGAGAGTTTTACTGTTTCTTTGTGCTGCCTTCTCTCTCACCCTTTCACTGTTTCCTCTGCCCCTCACATTATTACTGTACCTTTGTCAAAAAGCCTTTTTTTTTTTTTTTCCTGGAGCCTTCAGGGCTCTGCCAGCTCCTGTTTTGAAGGTGTTCCTACACAACATGGCCCGCCAGCGTGGGGGGAATGGAGACATGGTTGACCCCAAACTGTCATAAAACAAATTCAGATGCAATCAGTAACTCGCTACTTTCTAACATCAGTGACCCCAGCTCAGGAAACCTGTGTGAAAAAAGTGCATAGACACAGATTGTACTACAAGTGTCATGGGACGGCTGTTGCTTAGAACCGGTCGGCAAATGAACGAAGGATCAGCGGTTCGAATCCCAGCTGCAACTGTCCACATGTTTAAGTGTCCTTGGGCACTAAACTCTATATTGCTGGCCGTGCTTTGCATGGCAGCAGCCGCTCATTGGTGTGTGAATGTGTGCGTGTGTGAATTTGGAAGATGCTTTGGGGCACTGTGAAAAGTGCCATCCAAGTCCCATTACAGCACAGTTGAACACACCAGTTGACCATTTTCTGCTCTAGTAGAACGCTGTAAGGTACTAACAGAAGCAGTTGCACATGGGTGACCAACCAGAGGACACTGTCATGACACGGCAAACCTCTCGGGACTTCTTCCAGAATACAAAAAGTTCTTTTTTCAGTCAGATGAAGTCACAACTTTTGCACCAAAAGTTAACTAAATTGGATTCATTGTGTCTTCATTTAAGATATAGAATTGTTGGGTTTTTTTTTTGTATTTTTTTAAATTATGTTTACTTTTTGCCTGGCATGCCCACCGGGGGGAGGCCCCAGGGAGGACCCAGGACACACTGGAGGGACACACTGGATGTCTCTCGGCTGGTCCTGGAACACCTTGGTTCCCACTGAATTAACTGGAGGAAGTGACTGGAGCCATGGAAGTCTGGGTGTCTCTGTTGAAACTGTTGCTCCCGCAACGCAATGGAAAAATAGCAACAATCGTAAAAGTTGTTGTTGTTCTAAATCAAGTGAACAGATGGAAATGAGCAGCTCTGCTTCACATGGTGGTGCACGCTGTCCTTTAAAAATCAAATCAAACAATAATACAAAACTCCAACATTCTGCTACAGTTTTTGGTTTGTAACTGGGTGTCCTCCGGGTTTCTCCAATGCACCCCACGACTGCAGTAGTCTTCAACCTGCAGTCAAAGATGTCTGAAAACAGACATGAGAGAAGTCTACCTAGTGTAAGCAGTATGCCTAATAGGGTTTATAATTAATTGAAAGAGCTAGATGTTCATCACTAGATACCAGAGTTGAGCACAGTATGTACAGCAACAACAAACTGTTGCAGGGGAAACATTCTCCCCTTTCGTCTCCTCTTGGCAAAAGGAGAGAATGTTGCCCACACACACACACACACACACACACTGTCTTTCTCTATATGCTTTTGCACCACTAGTTATGTACATAGTATAGTTCGTTTTTCCGACAATCTGACAAATTGAGATTTGCAAGGGACATCTTTCAGTGCTATAAAGGGATGCCGTTAAACCGAAGTGTCCAATATGCCGCATTTGGATTAGTTTAATTCTGCTGAGTCAAAGCAGTTTGACACGACTAGATGGTGCCAGAAATTTGGATGGATGCCGCTCAGTTATGACAGCATAATTGTAACATGTCAGAGGAGGCATATGCCTTGCAAGGAGTGATGGCTGATTGTGGTTTGAGCTTATCACTGCCATCTGCTCTTCCATCTGCCTTGACAAACAAAGCTGATCTGCAAACTATGAAACTCCTCAGCTCGCACTAATTGGGGACCTTTAATCACACTGTAATAAATTGTCCCAATTAGTGTTGTGATATGTGAATTATTTCTTTATTCACACCTGCATTACTACAATTTCATATTCATATTAGCTAAAATAGGATAATAAACAGATTCATATTGATTAAGAAGTTATTAGAATGAAATCATAAGAACATTTTCAAACTTGTCATTAATACAGGTTATAACAGTGGGTTGTTTTTTTTTTTAACATACAATATCCGAAAAACCCAGTGTGCAAAATAAACGAAGCGTCACCTTGAGAGTCCTAATGGGAACAAGTGCTGCTTAACTCTGTGCACATTTTTCAGATATTTACACCGTTCTAGGAAAATTACAGCACTGTCCTTCGAACCATCAATGGCTCTTTTCCTTAGCAGCTTACACTTTAGCCGAGTCAGGGGTGAATCGATAAGGTTCAATACACTCAAGATTGACGTAACCCCGGTGGTAGTTACATTAAAAGGGTGTCCAAAAGTGCACCTGCCAATATTGAACTATATTTAAGATATTCACAGCACTCTGAAAGCCTTCGTGCCGTCCACGGGCAGCCACACCTATTTCCACTGACCATTCCAGCCATCCCTCTGAGCACAGCTCTGTGTGACTTACTGCTATTTAATCGTTCCTGGAGAATGGTCCTCCGGGGAGACAGCAAATGACCTCTCACAATAGAGAGGCGAGGGCTAGAGCAGGAGAAAGGACATAATTCCTGCATAATGAACTGAGTAATTGCTCCAAAGGAAAGGCACGGTGACAGCGTGATCTCTGGCAAACAGAGCCGTTCATGCGGAGAGATGTTAACTTAACATCCGGGTCAGCAAAAGGACATTTTTCTGAAGGAGTTTTCAAAGTGAATCGCTTCACCTGACAACGTGTTGTCTTCAGAGTCATTTAGAGTTTGATGTTCTCAGTGAAAATACTTAAAGTGCAGCCATCATGCCAAAAGCACGTTTGAACGTTTGACATGCAGAAAGTGAGATACAACTATGTGGTTTAGCAAGTTAACTGATTAATTATCACATTCAATGGTAGGGCTCAGTTATCAACCTGCTGTGACTCTCCATGATATTAACTGTCTATCAGCAGTACAAAATGTTTTAAAAAGGCATATTTCTTCCCTCTTCATCCCTGATTGAAGCTTTGTGTAAATGTCGTGTCATCAGAGGGGAATTTCAAAAGCAGAATAACTTGTCCACTACATCCATAAATCTCCTGCCATTTCCTCTCAGCAAAATTAAGTCAGTATTCCAAGTATTTCTTTAAATAATATGTAATGATATTAAGAAACATTTGCAAATATTTGTTACATATTTGTATCATTCAGGGAAGCATGGCAGTGGATGTTTGACATTTCAGCAAGCTTATTTACAGCTACAGCCAATCACACACACACAACATGGGAATGTTGTGGGAGAAGTGCTGCAGAAGCAGACAAGCAGCCATGTTTCAGCTGCAGGGTGATTGTTCACGATTTGACACAGAATTGGAGTGGATCCACGACTTTAGAATGACCTCCTGAACCTTTGACAAACAATGCAATGTAATACCTCATGTGCCTGCACTCCTGTGCCCTAACATGCCAGTTTGCCCTGGTAAACCCACCACAGGACCTGTGAATGATGAACAGTGTTTCTCGGGGAGTTTTGTCTAAAAGTGTCATTTTGAATCACCAAAACTACCATCACATATGATGTGAAAAGTAAAAAGTTTGTTTTTTTGTATTAAAATATCATTATGTTCATTCAAAATTGATTATTCATGTATTTGAAGTTTAAATGTGTTGATTTTCAAAGTTAATAGAAATTCCAAAAAAACCAAAAAAAAAAAAGGTAGAATAAATTTACTGCAGCAGCAATGAATGGGAGACATTTCAGGAGACTACGAATGCAGGGAGGAACATGTGGATGAAAAATGGCACCTTTAAAGATTTAACCTTTACTCACCCCATTATGCAAAGCATGGCCATTTGTAAGCATCACTTTGTGGAAGAAGCAGGTCTAATGTTAAATATACAGCATTTCCCCTTTTAAAAGATTAAAACTCCGACCCACAATTATATCACCCTATCACACAAATAAGTTGCACTTTAATGTTGAACAGTGGAAAAATGCAAACGGGGAAAAAAAGAAAAGTGAAGTGAAGTGAAGTGAAGTGGAGGACATTATCTGGACTATCATATTTCCTATCCATGATGTGGGAGTCTGACCGATGAATAATACATCCATGAATTTATAACAATGGTAGAGCACACGAAGGTGTCGCTAAAAAAAGGAACAGCGTGTGCCGGGGATTTGCACTCGGGATGACTGAGCTCAGATGTTACACCAGGCCGGCGGCGCCATTGTTCGCGAGGCAGCGTCCTCCTTCACAGACATCTGCACCATTGAATTTTTCAAATTGCGACTCTAAACGTTGCTCTCTGGAGGTATTCATAGTTACAATATCTTCAGCACTTTACGTGAATGCCGGTATCTGTAACATGAGCAAAAGAAATCCAAGGGCTAATGTGATAGAGGGAGCAACAAAGCGACATCCTTCAAGAACACAGCCTTTGAGCTTTTCAAAGGCTTTCTAAACAGCGCTCTGCGCTAATCAGTGAGATACCTTTAAGTGCGTCTCCTTGAAGCGCACAGGCCATGTGCCTCTATGTGACATGGCCATTCCTTTTAGCCGCGGTGTTTTAGTTGCCTATTTAGAGTTCACCTGCAACATTAAACAAGCTTGACGTGTCAATCACTTTAAAAATTGTTCTTTAGGCTGAACCCTGCCCTGCCTCTGAATGGTTTCTTCTCCTAATGAGACCTTAGATGGCAGATTCCTCCTTCGCTTGTATGAACGCATCAACATGACAAGCATATCTGGGTTAGGGTGTTAAATAAATGCAGCTGGGTTTGTCTCTGCATGCGTATTCCTCTTTTTTCAAATAAATTACTTGTTTTGTTTTTTTCCCCAGAACTCATCAGTTTTTTTTTTTTCGACTTAAGGGTGCTCCACACCTGCAAGCAATTACCAAGATTGACTGAATCAGGTTGAGTTTGTGAGGGTGCTAAACTCGGTTTAATGTATTAACAATGCACTAAGAGTGGGGTCTTTGATATATGTTATTTTATTTTGGTTTTGGATTTTTTTTTTTTTTTGGAATCATCTTACAAAGAGTGCAAAGTGAGTGTAATGATGTTAATGGTTACTAAGTTTACACAGATGGAATCATCTATTCTATCTCAAGTCCAGCTCAGTCTATCTTACCGATCGCCACTGGATAGCTGCTGTGGCTCAGTTGTTGGGTGCAGAAAGTGCTTTTCAGATGTGCTGATCCATTCACTATCTATCTATCTATCTATCTATCTATCTATCTATCTATCTATCCATCTATCCAGTTAACCAAAATGCCTTGCACAGGCAGTCAGTCTACTACCCTCGCAACACTTATGCATAATAGCCACACGCAGACAGAAGAGCAGAGCGAAAAGAAAGACTTTTTCTTCCATGATAAACACACCCAGGAGAGAGCTTCCTCTGCCTTCTGAGCGCTGAGAATATCTCCAAGGTCAGTGAGCTTCCATTAGGGATTTATACCATAGCAAAGTGCTAATTAATAGGCCTAATGATGTGAGACAATAGCCGGATTGTTGGCACACTCCCCTGGAAGAGATACATAATGCACTGGTGGACTCTGAAAGCTATTTCAGGTCAAATAAAGCTTTTTCCCTCATTTTTTCCCCTTCAGTTTAGCTGAGAAGCTTTGCTGAGCGTGCAGTGGCACGACACCCAGCAGCAAAACCTTAGGACAACAGCACTCTCTCTGAAATGTGCGACAGTCCCGTGCCCAATTCACCACTTAAGGGCTGAGCAATATCTCCAAAATTCTTATTGCATTGCATTATCAACATGCACAGTATAGATATTGCAGAAAACTGCTGGAACAGCAGATTCATATTCCATATAGCATTCATTCATGTTTTTGTTGTCATGATGTCTTTGCCAAATTGAGCTGAGCCTCACTGCTCTAAATGGCCACCAACAACCATGGAGATGCTCGTGGCTGAACCTAGCTAAAAGAAAAAGCATGAAGACGAGTGCATGCAGTGAAAGGTCGGCCTGATGCTTGAGGAAAAAAAGGCTGAAAGACTGTTACACAAATCTACAGTGCCATCGAAAAAAAATAAAAATAAAAAAAAGGTCTGTGCAGTCCAGTCACTCTACAGCTCTAGAAAAGCACAAGCAAAAAGGTATTTGTGCTGTATTTTTCTCTCTCCTTTTTTGTATTTATTGCAGGTTACCATAGCAACGCTCAACACACTTACACACATCTTACTCTTACGACTATACAGCCGTCCAGGATTTTTTTTTTTTTTTAACATGTAACAATATATGAATATGAACTAATTATGCATTCTGTAGGTGTGGGAAGTAAAACCCGACACAAGCTGACATAGAAACTGCAGGTGAACCGCCGTGCGTGCTATGACCACACAGATGCTGCTTGGCAGCTGGTGGTCCTTTAAACAACAGAGAGAGACTTTTGTTATTTGTGCAGAGCTGAATCAAACAGGTTTCATGCGACTGCCGTCCTGTTTAACTCGGGGTGCATAAAATCTCTCTGACCATTTACCATTCATCGAACATGCTCTTTGCCTCCGCATCAAACTTGTCACACCTGCAACAACAATGACTCCTTAGGATGAACCTGCATCAGCAGGAGAGGATTTTCTTCCAGCTTTTTATTCAGATCTTTCTTGTTATGCTCGGAAGGAAATGCAGAACAAAAGTTTAATTTTGCACTCACCGCAATCAGATTGTGGCCAGACGTCTGTTTGATAATCATCTTGATTTATTCTCAACTCGCCTCCGCTGGCCCGCTCGTGATCAGACTCTTGTAAAACCCCAATCTGAAAGGGAAATTGAGTTTTTTCCCCCTACTGGCTTGATATTTCTTCACCTGTGCAACCGCAATTAAATGATTCCGTCTTTTCTCTTGCAGCTTTCATCGAAAGTAGCTGTAATAAAGTGATTTTCTGTTTGTTTGTTTTTTTTAAAATTGAACCAATGTGCTGCTGACACTACATTTTGCAAGTAGAAATAAAAAATATTTGGACGTTAAAATGAGATTACAATGAGCGTTATAATCATGGGTTCAGAGACGAGCACTGATGTTAAGCTTGTTCGGGATAACGGGACAGTTGCTGGACTTGAGCACTCTGACCGAAGTGAAAAACCACTCAATTGCAATCACTCAAAGTCTTGCATGTGTGCAAGAGTCACACACGAGAGTCACACATATGCACGTCTCCGTTTCACTTCAGGACTCCCTCATAATGCAGCCTGAAAGAAATGCAAAACTCTCTTCAGTCCGGTCTCTCTAAATTGTGATGAAAGTTGTGTTTTGAGCGAGGTGCCACCAGACGGCTGATCTGGTCAGACAATCCGTCAGAATAAGAGCAGCTTTCTCCCTCTGCAGAGGCACAGGCCACGTGGGTATGAGCGGTGAATGAATGAAATGTCTCCGCCGCGCTTTTTATTCCTCGAGAATATCAGCGAGACGAACTTAATTAAATTTTGCATTCATGCGGAACAAGTCAGTCCCCCCCCCCCCTCTTCACCTTTTCCCTACCTCCCCACCGTTTCATATCTGCGGAACATCTTTTGTCTGTTTAGTCAGAAAATATGGAACGGAATGGAAAAAAAAAGTTTGCATGCCTGGCGCAGACAAACAACACCAAGAGGACAACACATCATTGTGTTGTAATCCAATACCTTATTAAAATAAATGCACTCTTTTGTTCTCTTGGACAATCACACCTACATATCCTGTATCTCGATATCACATCGCAGCCTATGCATCTGACGCAGACGGTGTGGTTTTATGTGCATGGTCATGAAATCCACCTCAGTGTTTCATGGTATTAGTTCTGACATGGGTCTGACAGTGATATGATGCTAATCCGGCAGCGGTGGAGGTGGTGGTGATCTCGTCACACAGAGCGCCTCACTCCGCAGGTGCATGTTAACGTCATCTTCAGACAAATTGCCCCATTAACATATTTGACTGGAGGTGTGATTGTAAAAATGATGTCCACCGGGTCTGTCAATTAGCATGCAGGTGGACCAGGTTAATGTTAAATAGAAGCAGCTCGGCTCCACCAGCAAAGTTCATTTTACTTTAGGGCCAGTTGTTATCTACACTCGCCAGCCTCTCTAATACCTGAAGTATCAGAGTAGCTGAAGTGGCCGGCGAGTGCGCACGCTGTTTATATACTGCTTCACGGATGGACGTGTTGAGCGTTCCAAGATGCTATTCTGCCAAACTTGGACGTAACCAGCGGCTATTTTTGACTGTTTCTCTTGCACCCGTGGCCTCCAACCAGTCTGCCAAATTCTGACATCTGACCCCTGACATCAACAAGGTACAAATGCTAGCAGGATATTTTCTCTTTTTGGGACTATATAGAGGGTTTAGTATAAAGCACTCAGACCAACCTGATTGGCACCAACAGCCAAAGTCACTTACAACCCTTGTCTTCCTCATTCTGATGCTCATTTTGTACTTAGCAAGTCGTCTTCCTGTACAAATGCACTGAGTTGCGACCAATTGATTGGCTGATGGGCAATTTGTGTTAACAAACAACGCTGAACATTTCACCCATTAGACTGGCTGTTGAGTGCAGGGCCACAACACTTTTGGCTTGATCTATTAAAATAAAGTAATTTGAAATGCATTAAGGAGCTGCATCCTGTGTGTAAACCTCAAAATAGCCAGTGCCGCATAGAAAAAACAAACATCTAATGTGATATAATGAAGCCAGGGTGGTATACTTGTTGTGTATCCATAATGTGTGACTCTGCACCTCTTGGCCACAACACTGTGCTGTGAAAAAGCTTCAGGCTGTTTGCATAATATCCTCACATTCACCACACTCAGCGTAGCATGAAGATAATGTAGCTGATGGATTGACAGTGACGCCGGTGTGCACCAAGTGTAACACGCCACCTCTGTGCTCAGCATCAGAGTCAAAGTTTTTTTTTGGTAAACATGGAACTATGAGTAGCAGTGACGGTATCCAAACTTTCTATCATAATGTCAAGAGGTCGACTAGAGTGGCATTACTCTGAATTTACTTGCATGGTTCATGGAGAGTGAGGATGTGGGTGGAATGACCACATTTAACGCTAGCCCTGTATTGCAGCCCATATTACAACAACCTGCTGGATCGCAGATTACTGAGTGTGAAACATCTCTGATCACAAATCATCCAATGTCCAGAGTGAGACTTCATTCCACCCCCAGTTTATGTTGTATACGCTGCGACTATCCTTAGGAAGGAACGTAATGTGTTTTTGCCACTAAAACTTCTAGTCTATCTTAAAATCGGAACAAATGAGATGAGATGCAAAATAAATGCTCATGAGGTGAAAGATATAAGCAGGCTGATTGGGATTATTGGAACATCTCTGTGTTTTACAAAAAAAACTAAACAAAGCGCTTTCAACATGTGTCGACACAAAGGCTGAGCACTGGTGAAATTGTTTTCTCATGCGTTCATCAAGCTCTTAATATGACTTTTAAGGTTAAATAATTATTATTCTCAGCTATCCTCACACCAAAGTCACTGAGATTAAGATTAGTTTTTTTCTACATTTTTGTCCTAATCATTGTGTTCAGTCTCTGTTCTTTGAGCTTTTTGATTTGTTTTGTTTTTTTACAAGGGGGATGCATTATTTCACTGCACAGGGTTCATATCGTATGAAACGCAGGCAGTCTGAATACAAAGCTGCAGTCTTGCACTGGTGGATAAAACTTTGAGTCAAATTAAACTGACTGCATGTATTCTGGCTCCTCTAACAGGGCGACATGGACCCAGACCTATGCAGTGTTCCGACAGGTGATTAGCAATGTCTGTACTTTTGCCACCTTGACAAGGACGGTGGCATTCTGTGAAAACAGGACTTGGAACTACAAGCTCTGTGAACTTTAGAATTCTTTGTAAATTTGGCAAAACAAGCAATCCGACGCTCATTGGGAACGAACACTGTCCGACTTGGGCAGAGAAATGTGACTTCTTTCAGAAGCAGCAGGGACATATTTGATTACCACCACAGCACACCAAATAAGTAAAAAGAAATTAAGAATAAATAAATAAATAACAAATGAAAATTGCATGCATGCTTTCCATCGGCTATGGAGCTGATTCAAATTCCCCCAGTATTGTCCTGTCATGGCTGTTGTGCTTCTGACTACATTCAGTCATGGTGTTAAGATTTGCTCCTGACCTGAGAATAAATATGAAAAGGCTTCTTTTTAATTGCCCTCTTGGGTTGCGATCCAGCCGTGCAGCACTGAGAGCTCGATCAAAGTTGCAGCCAGAGGAAAAGGAGTTTGCCAAGGGACAAAACCAACAAAGCAAAGAACAGGACGCCCCTTTCAGGCCAGACAGAGAACACAAGCAGATGAAGGATATCACACAAAGGCTTACAAACAGAACAACACACATTGAGAACTGAGCAACTGAGGGTGATAAAATGTATTCCACAACAGAAGAAACACGGCAGGAAATTATGAAAGGCGGACGGTGAGAAAAGAGCTCGATGTCTTCCACAGTCCGGTTCCATACTGTTTCTGCCCGTGTGTGTTTGTGCGCTCCAGCAATGGAGCGCCTTCCTTTCCACCACGGAGCCGCTAACATTACACACTGATCTTCTGACTGCCCTTGTGACAGTCAGTGACAACTGCTGCCAAAGCTGTTGTGAAAGAACTCATTTGGAGAGTCGCATTTGTTTGTGCACTCCGCGAGACTGTCATCGCCAACAGCACAAACAGGTTGGTGTTTTTTTTGGAATAAGTCAGCAGGGGAAGAATGGATTTTTTTTTTTTTAAACCTGGTGTTATTTAACTGCATGTTATGGATTGGTCAATTTCCCAAGAATCTAGAAGCTAATGCAGAGGTGGTTGACCACAGCCAAAATAGTGCAGTATGAGTCTGTGTATGATATGCACAGACTCAAACAAAAGATTTTAGAGTTCCGCAGTAAGAAAAACTCTCATTTTGTGTAAAAAGACAGCAGACGACAACACTTGCCAACTTTTACCAGATCAAGACGAGAAACTTTACCGTCACTTCAACAAAGGTTTCACATTTAACATCATTGCCTTCATTGTTTGAACTCAGCACTGTTCCACTTACCTTGCTGAGAGGTGCAATGAATCCTCAATGAAGACGGATTAGCGATAAACTAAAATGACCCCTTTCACAATCCCATGTTGTGAATTGTGTTTATTGCTTTCATTTCCAATCATAGCTTGGGTTTCTGAACCAAGTCCATCCCATCAGTAGAGGCTACATGAAGTTAAACCCCGCCAGCTCACTGCCCCACTGCCTCGGTGGTCAAAGTGCCAGGTCATTGGTCCGCAGGTGGATGTACAACGCCCCCTTTCTTGGAGGAGGACAAATAGAAGGAGTTTTTTCTCAAGACGTTTGTTTATGGTGTGAACAGTGGTGCCGTATCAGAGACAGCCAGAGTGGGGGTAAATGAAACAAACCTCTCAGTGTTTAGTCATTAAGCTTGTGGACTGTCGAGTAAATTAAATAAAATCAAAGCTGGCTGCCACTTACAATATTGTACTGGCTGTTTAATTTGCGACTGATTACAAAGATGCCACATACTCTTTATTTTCTAAGGAGTTTTTTTTTTTTTTTTTTTCTTATCAAATTGGTCTCAAAATCTTTATTTATCTTTATTGTTTTTAGGACGAGGTAAGGATAGGATGATTTTTGTGTGACGTTGGCCTTTATCTCTCAACTGGATGCTCAGTGTGGCTAAACCTTCCACATATTTACTAACAAAACAGTCCAAATAAAGGCAATCTGTGCTGGTGAGGAGGGAGGCTGTGGATGGATGGTGAAGAGGATGTAAAGAGTGAGCACTCAGCCCTGAAAACAAGCTGACATGGAGGCAAACAAAAAAGATAGTGATTGGGAGAAACAGACGGTGCGGGTAACAGCATGTTCTGCCTTCTGGTCAATAGCCGTCGGTTGGAGGCATCCAATCCCAAAAGCACACAAGTGCACCTCAATGACTGTTTCCATCCTCCGTATCCTTCCCTTTCCTTTCATACTGCCAAACACTCAAATCTTCTTGGAACTTGGGAAATATTTCAGCTGATTTTTCTACACTCCCTCAGAGGGTTTCATCAATATACCATTGCTCAAAAAACACTAATTTTTCTTTTGGGCCATGTTTCTCCATTACTTTATGTTTTCTAGACAATGTCCTTTTTTCACTCTAACCTGAAAAACGTTGATTCAAACAAGCTGCATCGACAATAACTAAAACCTAAGTCCCTTCTCATACTACCCAGGCCCAATTCTTTCAGTCTTTGATCCAGATATACATTAATGCATGTAGGATGCATTTGCAATCTGAAAAGAGGCCGATTTGCCTTTGCACTAAATCATCCCTGAATACGAGCTTCCATATCCGGATTTATCGAAAAGACCATCTCTCGTCAGCATAGGGATCATTGTCAGCACCAGCCAGAAATGAAAATGGTCTTTTGTTATTACTAAAGTTAAATCATTTATTTTTTTGACTCGCCATTATTGTTCCTTTACATTTAAATTTGCGAGACTCAACAACTGGATCGGAATATTTCAAAGGAAGCACGCTATCCAATGAAACATAATTTCCAACTCTTGAAAGTACACCTCTTGCACTGACTGCCTGCATTTTCCTGCTCCACCACCACTCTGTCTCCACCCTCCAATCTATCTTTTCCCTCTCTCCTCTTTCATTTACTTCTCACCCACTCGCTCTAATTCTTTTTTGCCCCCACAGGTAGCCTGGGCTAATTGTTACATCGTCGCTGCACTTTAGCCTCCCTGCATGGAAAGCGTGGCCGAGCACCGCTGGGGTTGGGGGATTGAACAAGCCCTGGCCGTCAGAGCTGGTTAGCCTCACAGACCTGTCAAACCTGCAAACACTATACAACCTGTCGACTAGCCGGGCCCCCTGCAATTACCGGCTCCCCCGGGCCGAGTTAGCGCCTGGGGAGAGCTAACGCTAACAGGGGAAAGGAGGGGGAGCCACATTAAAAGGCTGAAGCAAGGTAGTGTACAAGAGGCAAATCCTGTAGGAATAAACACGGGCAAGATTGCGTCGGTGCGGGTACAAGTGCATTGGGTTGGAGCTAGGGATTAGATTCTAAAGGAGCTACATGATGGTGCCTGGTGGTGATGGTACGCGAGGAGGATCAGGGATTAGAGAGGAACAGAGCAGTCGAGAGGCAGGTAATGGATGTTTAGTGTTATTGGGTCCTTGGAAAATAAACCCTTTTCTATTAGTCCATAAAGTAGCGTTAAAATGATTGAATCAATGACGGGGGGAACTGTCTCTGCAGTAAAGTGATGTTACAGATGGAGGGGCTTTTTAGAGTGCTGGGAATGGAAATAAAAATGTTTTTTACGAGTATCGACCTGTTGGGCTTTATCGTCGCGGGCGCATCGACCTGTGACCATGACCTGGCCCCTGACACACAGGGACAGTGGGGCAGTGAAACAGGCAGCAGCACGGGACCCCTACAACACGCCACTGCTTCTCACAGCAACATCAGGACCCTCCATTGGTTGCACAACTAATTGGTTGATTTATTGATTCATTTTTTGGTCATTAAATTGCGGAAGGCATCGTCACAACCAGTGCTTGTGACGGGTATTAAATGAGGGAACAGTCTGATTTTGCTGTTGTTTTCCTTGTCACTACTTTTGTGTGACATTTTTGTGTTCTTTGAAAGTTGATCATCATCAGAGAAACAGCGTGTTAGGGAGCTCGTACCACCTGGACTAACTATGACAAAAATGCTTCAGACATCCCACGTGACTTCACTCTTTCCAGGGAGCATCTGACAAATCAACTTATTCCGGTAATCGGTCTCGGAGGAGTCTACACAGCCGTTTCATACGTGCACTAAAGCGCCATTGCACTCTGGGCAAAAGAGCTGTGATGTGTGAGTTGCGGCGTCTTATCTATCGCCATTTCCAAACACTGCATCTCTACTGGATTTAATCCCAGACCGTGATTCTGTCCACCGTCAGATACTCCCGGAAGCCATTCCCACCTGAAATATCATCACACATCCAATCAGTCTTTCATGTTTCTTTCCATCTCTCCCAATCTCGGCTCGCTCTCGCTAATGGTGGGAACGGCTGCAGTGGTCGTCAGCTGTGGTCTTGGGACCGGACCTGCTTTGCCCTCGCCCACTTACACTGCACATCTACGCGGATGGACTTGATGGCAGCCACCCCCACCCCGTTGTCGGCCTTGCAGTAGTAGCGGCCCCCCTGCACCCTCTGGATGCCCTCGATGCGCAGCGTCTCGTTGTAGATGGATGTTTCCTGGAACTTGTCTGACGCACTGCCCGCTGTCTTTGTCCACCGCACCTGCAGGGTAAGAGAGAAAATGCATGATGAGAAAATGATGTTTCTTCGGAGGAGAGACGAGCGCAGGATGGGCTAATTAAGATGAAATAGATTAGTGGAAGTGATGGCAGAAAGGAAAAGGTGAATGCCACCTCGTTGCCTTCCAGCTAATTTCTAATCGTTTACATGCAGCTTTTGAGTGGCAACAACGAAGGCAACCACATCTAATAGTCTGTCACTGCCCTCTATGGTTGAAACTTTACAGTCTGTTTATGCTCAGGTAACAGAGGCCTCAGGCAGAGTTATGGCTGCTGTCAGCCAAGAGCCACCGGGAACGTTTAGCGCGTCGCTGCTTTAGAGCTACAAAGTCCACATGAGAAGATGGAAGCTGCTGTTACAGGTCCACGCTGAGTTGATATCTGGTTTCCGACAGGTCTTCATGTTATTTGGTTTCCTTTTTAGTTAGTTGTTTGTTTTTACTCTGCCAAACATATTAATGTGAAGGTAAAAGACACACAAATCAGCATTTTTTTAAACTTCAACCTTCCTGTTGTGGCCAAATCAGAATGTCAGCATCATGAGAGGAGCAGTTAGCCAAACAGTTGGTCTGTTTTCCGAGGGAGAAAAATGACGTCCCAGGTCATTGTTTACAGTGCTAAAAAAAATTAAATAAACAGGTGCTCAACACTTCATATCCACATTCAGTAACACTTTTTTTAGAGTGGAAATTGGGATGGAATACATTTCTATATCTTATTAACAAACACTGTCCAAGGCCTTAATAATAGTGCTTGTTAAAATGTAAGTACAAAGGACTGGTAAATAACTCTAATTTTGAACATTTAGAGGGTTGATAAGACTCTATGTCAGCAGGGCCGTCCCATTAAACTGTCCGAGTGACTCATCAACTCATAAATGTGTTTTTGTCTTTATTCTTCCTGATAACATCTCTCTGTCTGCGGCGCAACGTGCCAGTTAATGACACTAAGCGCTCCAGTTGCGCCGCCCGTGACGCTAAATGCCGGCCGCAAAGAGTTTTGACAAACTCTATGTGGCTATTTCACGCTTCAATTATCCCATCAAGCAACGCTGCTCAGCCGACAGATACATGATACCCGCGCGCCGCTAATCACACACACGCAAAAACGCTCAGACATACACATACACACACGTGCGCACGCGCGGTGGCGCGTGAAAGCCTGTAAACTCGTCGAAACAGAAATGTTTTCCCAGCTCTTAAGTGAATGTGTGTGCGCTGCGTTGTGTGTGAAGTCCATTAATCCCTATTAACCCGTCTGTTATCAACATCAACAAGCCCATCCAGCATATCCTGCTGAAGAGGTCAGGGAGGATAATGGGCAAAAGTCACTGATATGGGGTGTGTGTGTGTGTGTGTGTGTGTGTGTGTGTGTGTGTGGGTGTGGATGCAAATGAACATATGCAGACGCAAAGTGTGTGTCTGCTTTGCCATTATGAACAGTTATCTCCTTTTGCCCCTCCGTAGTCACACTTTGAAGGTGTATATATTCGGCATGCATACGTGTGTGTGTGTGTGTGTGTGCGTGCGTGTGCGAGCGTGCACGCGTTAAAATCGTGGCCCATAGATGAGCAGATTATGAGAGTCTGTGTAAACGCTTCTTGTCTGTTTGTTCAGCTCTGTTTGTGGGAGGGATTTGCAGGGGGCAGACTGCCATTGATCAAACCAGCCAAGGTGAGCAATGAACCGAACCCTGCCTCTCCATGGTTTGGTGAGTCCGGTGTGCGTGTGTGTGTGTGCGTGCGCGCGCTGCGTGTGCGGGTGTGAGCGCGCATGCGTGCGCGGTTGTGGGTGTAAGAGCGTGCAGGCCATTGCGTGGGACTGAAAAGGAGCGAGAGTGTGAAAGTGAGCATGAAGTGTTCATCTGTGAGCTTCTGCTCTTTATCCTTTCCATTCAAGGATTAAAGGATGAGGGCAAATCTTACAAGTGATGGGCATTCTGTCCACTCAGGGTTTGTTTTGTTTTTTTGTCTTTTTGACGTGCGTTAGAGTTATTCAAGATAAAGTGAGATTAGGCGATTAGGGGCTTGGGAACGGGAGAATTTTGATGATCATATGTTCCAGTTTGGATCAAGTGCTTTATTTACTAATATGTCCCGTTGAAGAGACTAGGAGGATTTTGTTGCACTCAAAAGATTACAAAGAGTCAGCGGGGGATCGAAATGGAGCATATGAGCCAACAGTAATACAGCTGGGAGCATTGTTCCACAGAATTAAGGTGCTTTCCCACCAAAAGAACTTTTAATTTCCTTGTCCTAGGTTGTTTTCTCCATCTAATCTCAGGGTTAAACTTAGTACAAACCTGCTGATTCAAATTTGAACACCAAGATACAATTAAGATCAAGATTTAGCCAGCAGTGTTGAGGCTACATGTTTTTAGATTTGTCCCAGCCTCTATGTTGTGTTCTGGTACTCTCTAGTTTCTTCTTGAGTCAAAACAAAGCAGCGGGATCATTTAGTCACACATTTAATACACAAAAGACGCCGCAAACCTTTGTAAAATACCAGCACACATCTGTGTGAGTTAACTGGAATGGCTCTGATGGTGTCTGATGATGTCAGACATGTCTACAACCTCCAGATTTAACACGTGTGGGTCCTCATCACATTTCAGCTGAACATATAGATTTGTCATATTTTCTCCCTATATAGCAGTTAGCTTTAGCACATGGTTAGCTTGATTGTACAGGTCCGTACTATTGGTTAGCACGGGACTATCATCAGGTTTGCATTGTGACAGCTCTTTACCCTCTCATCATCAATACTGAAGAGAGACTGGCAGTAATATTCAAACCAGTCAACGTGCCCAATAGGACCTCTGCAAATTACAATCGCATGAAGAAAAAAAAAAAAAGGCCTCGAACTAAATTTAGATGCTGGTTTCTGTGTTGGGAGGGTGCCACGTTCCTGGAAAGGCTCTAAAGTTTCTGCAGTGGCAAAACACTGTAAGAAAGACCTTGGATGGGAGGCAAACAGAGCACGTGCCAAAAACAGAGACCGAGTGCCCAAGTTGGGCAAAAGGAAAAAGAACAGATAAACAAAACAGTGCTGACAGTACAGTTTGTGCGGGGAGGGCACAGCAGACGGTGGGAATAACGGGGCAGTGACTGGCGGCAGCTGTCTGCTGGAGAGAGAGAAAGGTGCAGTGAGTCGGCTGCACCAGGGGAGGCGGCCGCAGCGGAATAGGGAAGCGTGATATTGCGAATAAAGGGGATATTGTGTGAGATGCAGATGACAGCCGGGCGGCTGCACAGCCTGAATCTGCCTGTGACACCAGCAGCTTAAAACCATCACCTGCGCTCTCTTCCTCTGACCTCTTTTGCTCTCCCTCAACGCCTCTTTCTTCCTCCTCCTTTCAGACGGAGGAACGAGTGGCTCTGCTCTATTTTTTTCCCCTCAGGTCCCGACGGATCCGCGCGGATACGTTTTCTTTTTTGTCCTCTTTCTCCTCTCGCCCCCGTGCGGATGTCTGTGCCTTTTCCGTCCTCATGCAGTGTGGGTGATGTTGTCATCAGAGTCGAATGTACATTTAGCTACGCACCATAAAAACGCAAGGGCTGACAGATGCTGTAATAAAGTTCCTCACGTCGTTCAGAAGTCGGGACAGGTGGAGGCCTCCTTGGAATTCTGCTCGACATGAAATGCAGCAGGTTCCTTTGCTCTTTTTTTTTTTAATCATTATTATTATTGTTTGGGCTGAAAAGCTGTCTCCGGTGCACACGTTTCAGCAGAAGAACAGAAACAGTGTGGGGGGTGGGGGTGAGAAAAAGAAAAGCTTTGTTCGGAGTGCTGAGGGAGGAAGTTAGAGAACACTTTGTGGTTCGGTTTTTGTTCATCTGTGCTATTAAGTCCTATTGAGACTAAAGCTATTGAAGAATGCATTGAAGTACTGACCAAAGCCCAGTGGGCCAGTAAAATTCCCATTAGTGGTCATGTATCATCCTCACTCACAATAAATCCTTTTAACCAGCACGCCACAGATTCTGCACCAGTACACCCATTAATAGTAACAACATACACTTGCGTCGCATTAGGAGACTCATCACAAAGCCCACTAAAACAACACACAAGATGTTTGTGTATTCCCTCCATTCAGTGTAAATAGTGTTTCTCAGTGCTGGACGTGCTGGCCGAGTGCTTTCCAACAGCAAGCCTTTCAATGTTTAAAGTCTTGGAATCCAGTCAGTATCTGTTGGCAAGTTACAGCTTCAGGGTAATGCAAGTTTCCCTTTTCTTGCTCATTAAGCTGCATTTCTGCCGCAGAAAAGACAGCCGGCGAACGCTTGGAAAGGGTCGGCGCAGGATGTTGTGAAAAACACACAGGAGTCGAAACCTTCTTCAGTAAGACTCTCCAATAAAATCAATTCAACAAGGTGTTGTGTGGCGAAGAGAAGAGAAGAGAAGAGAAGAGTGATATGTAGGTGATACACAGGAGGAAGGTGGGGCACTGGTGGTGTCAGGTCAGTGGTCTGCACATGCTTCTTCCAATCGTGTTATTTCTTCTCTTCTTAGCGTCCTCTCTGTGTGGTCTCAGCCTCTTTCTTTCATTTTCTGTCCTACCGTACGGCTGAACGACTCCCCTTTCAACCTCCACTACAACCACCTGCTGCATGCGGGATGGCTGCTGTTCATTTTGCTTTGTTTGAGGTTTAATATTATATCATCAATATATTACAACAATTAATAATAATTGCATTCAAATGTATTATTAGAAAGTAGTATTAGAAAGTAGTCATCAATAAATGTATTTTTGTCAAAAGAACTCAACGCTTATGTGCAGATCATCTGCGTAACTGCTGCAGGAGACATATATAAATGATCATTTATGACGGTGTCAAAGTTGTGAAAGCATGTCATAATCGCATCTATCATGTAATATTTGCACTATTTTCTTTGTTTTGCACTGTTATTGTATTAAAAAAAAAAAACAGAAGGCATTACTTATAAAACCGTTGGCAATGTGAACAAGTAAAGACAGAGCGGGTGAAGTCGACTGCTGAATTTCTCTGACTCAGCTCCCACCTACATCAGACTCACAAACACGCAGAGACTCTGCCAGTGGCAGGAGCAGCACGCAGGCTGCTCCAGCTGTCTGTCCTCCTCTGAGGATTCGTCCTGAGCGCGACAAATAAGTCTTTTTTTTATAAACTGAGGTGACCGTTGCATCCTGCTTCTGGCTTTATGTGAACAAAAGTATTATTTTTTGTCTTTCTTGTTTCACAGCGTGAATCCCCGATCTCTATCTCTGCCAACATCGGCCAATACTGTGTCAATAAATGGTGGCATCAGCAAAAGTGAAAGCATGTATAGATCCAAAAATCATCGTGTATCAGAGACAGATGCTGAAGAAGCAATAAGCAATGGTCAAGTTAGTGAAGTCCACTTTTATGACTTTATATGGAAGCCAAGACTTTGTTGTTGTTTGCGCATTAAAATGTTGTGTTCTTGAAGAAGCTCTGTGTGTGTGTGTGTGTGTGTGTGTGTGTGTGTGTGTGTGTGTGTGTGTGTTTTAGGACAGTGGGGTGTTCAGGGTGTCTCTTTATGCGTTGGTCTACAGAGGGAGGGTGGCTGGGACTCTTGAGTTGCTGCACCTGCAAATCATCCTCATTACGCCACGGTCAGCTTTCCGCTCACATTGTTTATGCTGCCATTATACGGGTAAGAAAAATGAATACATTACTTGAACCGTGCGAGTGTGTCGTATCAAACACCTGCTGTTACGGCCCCCAGCCGTGCCTGTGTTTATTAAATGTGTGAGTGTATGTGTGTGTGCGTGTGCTTGTGCCTGTGCGTGTGTGTTAGTTGCTGGCTGTAACGTCTCTGCCTCTCCGACTGATCCCGCCTCCTGCCGCCTGCCATTGGTCCGTTGCTGCTGGTCATCTGATGCAGCGCCGGGTCTTTCTAAAAGCATCATCTGATGCAGCAAGGTCTTTCTAAAAGCAGCCACGACCAGACAGTGTGTGTGAGGAGAGGCGGTCCAACTCTGAAGTGTGTTAAGTAATTTGGAATTAGGTTTCAAAAAGAGTAATCCTGTGTGCCCTTAGCTCTCCTGTTTGTTAGCACCTATGTTTGCACCCTCTCTTCATTCTGTGTTATGACGTTAAGCTTCACTTTGCTTTTGTTGTTCTGGACTCATCGTAATTTTTTTTTTGTTTGTTTTTTTGTCTTTTGACTGTACTTTAATGGCAGAAATCTTTAGAAATAAACCACAGTTATTTTGTGTAAAACCCTTGCTGTCTATTTATTATGTCGCAATACACAGACTGGGACGTAACACCTGCTCAAAAAAGTAAACTACCGTAGTTGTCCGCAGACAGAAACACACATCTGTGAAATGACATGTGCACTGGCCAATGCAGCTACATACACTGCACATTGTTTCAGGTAACGCAGTGTCATCTTTCAGTTCATTGTTGATTGGGACAAAACTACGGCAGCACTACAAGATTCACACATTCACAATTTTGTTGTATGACTGCGCAACGCAACTCACTCCAGCCGCAGCTCCACTTGGTTGCCCAACTCGCCAACCACATGCACCAAACTCAACCATCCTACCAGCAGTTATTGTGGAACCTCTTCACCGCTGCTGCTATCTTGTCTTCCATACGTTGCAAACGCCACTCTACTGCGACGTCAGCACCTTCCTGCCGCAGCCGCTGATTTGCTTGATCCCCCTTTGCCCTTTCATTTAGATTAAGAGCCGTCCGTCACATTTACTTTTTATTCTCGGCCATCAACTAACTGTTTAAGTGCTTTATGATCACCTTAAACCTAATGTCCGCACCATTGAAACACAGTTAATCAAAATGTATTCTCGATATTTTACGATGCATTCCAAGCTTTCCCAGGCATGCAGCCGTGGCACTTGCTGCACATTTACTACGGAAGCTTGCAAGTGCATGTCCCCACTCGCGAGTGAACATGAAGCGGCGACTCAACCGCTTGGATGCCTGATCACGTGTAGAACATAAAACCTGTTCCTGTTTGACACGAGCAAAACGCAGCGTAAACCATCTCTTCACTACAGCTGCTGCCTGAGCTGCTACGATTCAAATCCTTCATATTACCTCGCAGTAACCCGCCACAAGCTTGCTAAGCCTGCCGTCTACATTTTCTCTAACTCTCTTCTTGATGTACCGCCAGCGGAGTCGACCATACAGTCCTTTATCCATCCAACTGGCTCACTTACCGTGAATAAGCTTAAGATGGTAATCCTGTTATCAGGGAATACTACTTGGCATAGACACGGACCCCCACTTTCGCACACACACAGCGCTAGACACACTCAAAGCACTAGCGTAAGCACACAGAGTAGTGGGACAGAGTACAGTGGAAGAAGAAAAGAATGTGAATGGAAAATACCTATTGCAATCCTCATGGGAGGACGAGGGATAGATAACTTCAATGAAGGACCGGTAACACAAACAAGTGACTTGCCTTAATTGTCAATTAAGAGTAATTTAGGGTAGAATTAAAGATGAAAAACAGATGGCATTATTTATTTAAAAAAAAAAAAAAAGGATTGCCAAATGTCAACAAACTAATTTTCCTTGTTTATCATCAAATATTATTTTCATGGTAATGACTATCAATTTACACGTGTCAAAATGAGAAGCTGGAACCACAACACCATCATTTCTGCTTGACAGACTGAATCTTGCAGGAAGTAAAACAAACAAAAAAAGAAGCCCACTTTCCTCTGTCCCTTTTCCATGTAGCTT
This sequence comes from Thamnaconus septentrionalis, assembly GCA_009823395.1. Lineage (NCBI taxonomy): Eukaryota > Metazoa > Chordata > Actinopteri > Tetraodontiformes > Monacanthidae > Thamnaconus > Thamnaconus septentrionalis. The sequence continues at coordinate 3,737,103 of CM020505.1, read as the reverse complement.
AGTGACGACTGAAAGTAACCCGATCTGACAATTTAGCATGCGACTGCACAGAGCTCTGCAGCGGGTAGAAGAAATATATTATTCTGTATCATTTCCTGTGACACGTTATGTATTAGTAGGAAATTAAAGAAAAAAAAGTTCTTAATGGACAAGGTTAAGTATACAACACGGCATTACAGTGGATCAGAGAAAAGACAGCCAGCAAGCAAAATGCAATGCAAGGCTAACGTGTTTGAAGTAATAATGTTTGTTTTTTTCCAGTAAATGTGCAATCAATAGTCAAGTGAATCAATTATTAATGCAATCTGTGCAAACCCACATACTAATCACATCTCTCACACAGCAAAGAATCCAACCAAACAAAACAAAGAAACAGTGACTCTCAGACTTATTTCCACAAGTGAGCTTGAAACAGCCGCCCCACTCGGCTACTCAATGCAGTGATGGCTCAGGCACAACGTTCAATAGCAGCGAGTCACTGATATTGAACACGCCGCCCTCCTCCTCCGCCTCCCAACCTTGTCATCTAATATGGATGCCTTTGCGCTTTTTTTTTTTTTTTTTTTCTTTCTCTGCAATATAAGACAAAGGCTGTGATGAAGTCACATGAATCAGAGCTGGGATCAGCTTTAAGGAAAAAGTCTCAGCCATGTTCAGCTTTCACTTCCATGAAGTCACTGAAGGCTAAGTGGGATTAACTGCTACAATCTAGGTAATGGGAATACAGCTTGCTTGAGCAACATCCAGGTTGCAATTGTGATGTAATTGTGTATAAAACATTTTTCTTGATCATTGTCCAGTTTACGTCAAAAACAAAGAGGTACTTTCTGAATCACTGTGCTGAAAACATACTTACTGGTGCTGCTCCACCAAACTCCAGCAGATCATGTCCTCAATCGATCACACAAGTGTCACTGTGCTCAACAAAAGAATGGTGAACAAATCTGAAACTTCTATTATGTTCTTTTTGTCCCAACTTGGCGGCCAACCTAGTTGATTTATATTCTTTAGTTGCATTAGATTAAAACATGCATATTGTAAAGGGGGTAAAAGAGTAATGAGACTGACAACTCAACTGCCTTTTAGTATGAGTTTTCTTCGATTATTACATTTTAACATTTGCATTAAAGAATTTTACACACATTTAAATCCGCAAGCAACAAAAACTTTAGTACTAGCAGCTTTTATTGTTTTCTGGGTTTTATTCTCTTCTTCTGTCTCGTCCTGTATGTCAATCCACTCATATGATATAGCGTATATGTTTGCTAGCATTTCATTTATGTTGGGAGCGTAGACATTGACTGTCATCTTTATTGCATTAACACTCAGCGAGGACCTTGTCTATGAAGCATGGTGTGTTTCCAGGGCAGCAGACACTCCCGAGGCTCTCAAATACACAGGCAATATATAGAAAAGCCCAGCATAGAGTCGACCTACCCACGGCATTATTATGTTTTATTTACTTTTTAGATTTAATTAGATTTTTATCCCATTCCCTCTCTCCCCTCACTCGCCTGTGAATTTTCAGCCACAAAGTATGCATGGATCCAGGGCTCTTTGGCGCTGAAGGTAGCCAACTGAGGTGGTTGGGGGAGCTCATCAGGATGCCTTTGGGATGCCTACCTAATCTTTGAGGTGTTCTGGGCACGTCCAACTGGACTGAGGACCCCGGGGTAGGCCCCGGACTTGCCAGGGAAAATATATATCCTGTCTGGCCTTGGAGCAGATCAGGGTCCCACCGGAGGGGCCGCACAGCAATGCTGGCGAGAGGGAGGCCTAGAATACACTGTTCAGTCCGCTGCTAATGCAGTCCAACCTCACACAAGTGGCGGCAAATGCACGGATGGATTCTGCTGCCGTAGGAGTCCCTGCACGTGGCTTTGTTCGCACAAACCCAGGAAAGACTGACTGAACAGCAATTTGGTGTGCCGCACACCGAGTTCACAAATGTAAAGTCAAAGACGCCCGAGATATTTACAGAGGCAAATGTTCCGACTCCACATCCGCTGGTAGCACCAATTCAGCAAACATAATGAACACAATTTGCCAGCTCATCTTCATGTCTCGACTCAGCAAGTGTCTTTTCATCGAAGGTCAGCGTGCCCTTTTCACAAAAATGCACCAATCACTCTACAACCCCCAACCCTCAACCCTCAATCCTGGGTGTGTCAGATTTTGGGCTGTGTCTGATGAATGTTAGATTTACTGAGGGCCACGGGCCTTCAAGACAAAGCTGAATATTAGCAGGTCCGCACCGCTGATTAATCATTTGCGGCAAATGGACCGACACCATGTTTCAGAGAAAGGTTTCAACGTTTCTGTGCTCAGTAAAGAGAATCTTACAAGAAGCACAATTGCACCCTGCAAATTTCCCCACCGTGGGATCAATAAAGGTCTTCTTCTTCTTGTTGCTAACCTGCTAAACCCAAGACGCCACACAGAAATTTTTATCCAAAAAAAAGGGTTCACAAAACAAAAATATTGCGCCATTTCAAAAAGAAACTTCCAAGGAGGTTGGATGAAGCTCCTGTGCTCGCCACTGTCATATGGGGCAGGAGAAGAGAACCATCCATCCAACCATCCATCCATCCATCCATCCTCTGTCACCACTTATTCTGTATTCACAAAGGGCTGCTACAACCTTTCCCAGCTAACTCTGGTCGGAAGTTGTAGGAAGAAGCTGGAGTACCTGGAAGGAACCCACAAACAATAAAAGAAAAATCTGACTTTCAATTTCAATTTTAGCACAAACTCGAGTTTTTTGCTTGGGGGAAGGTTTAACAAAGAGAAAAATTCAACACAATGAAGACGGCTTGCAGATTTTTAAGTTCAAAGTAGATGATTTACACACCTACAAAATACATAGTCATGAGAAGGAAATTTTTAGTGTTTTATTTGTCTCTTCACATTATTAGAGAAACAGAAAAGTTGCCCATCACAATTTCGCCTTGGTTTCCCTGCAGTATTGTGCAAACACCACCCCTCTGCTGTACTGATGCGGCAGCTTCTTCTCGTGTTGCTCCATCAGACATCTGCCCAGCGTCACATCTGCTGCCCAGCTTATCACACGACTTGTGTGCGCCAAAGACACATCGCTTGGTCCAGCTGCGACTTTAACCAGCGTGCCCTCCAGGCGTGTATCGTCATCTTCAGCCGCTGCTAGCATCTTTCTCCCACTGTCTTCTGCCTCCCCACTTCCTTCCCCGCCCGGTGAGGGGTCAAGTGGCGACCTTGCTGGTGTCTCGGGTCGTGTTCACGCTGAGTGCCAGCGCAGCCTTGCGCTGCCACCCGATCAGCCTCGCTTTCAGCCTCGCTATCGATCGACTTGCGCTCGCCCCTCAAGGACGGAAATCCAAACCCATATTCCCGACCACATCCCCTCCCTGGCCGCCCTCCTCCTCTCCTCTTTTTTCCCTTTCTCTCCACTTTTGTCTTGTGCATCTCGTTCCACCTCTTGCTCTCTTATAGAATTCAGCGCGCGCACACGTACATGCACGTACGCGGACGCGCGCGCACACACATACACATGCAGGTCTCAAGGTTGCAATGACCAGCAGACCCATGAATAAATAATAAGGAGGCAGGAATCACTTTCAGAAAAACCATTTACCCCCCTATTGTGTTCTTGAAGAAGCTCTGTGTGTGTGTGTGTGTGTGTGTGTGTGTGCGTGCGTGCATGTGTGTGTGTAGGCACGTGCGTGTATACATAACAAGGAAAGCTTTGTGAGCAAGACTTGCAGTGCTTTGTTAACTAAAAGCCCTGCACTCCCTGGAGTTACCTTGAGTGATGCTACAAGCACCTTTGTGTTGACCTCTGATACTGAGGTCTCATCTGCTTTTTTTTTTTTACTTTTTCTTTGAGGGATCTTGATGAAATATTCAGAAAAAAACAATCGATGAGCTTGACCGAGACACAGAACACAGTGTTGGAGAATCACAGCATAACTTTGCCACCCTTTGCAACGCTTGAAATCGTCTTACGCTCATTTCAGAAACAGTCTAAAGCTGCATTTCTTATGACCTGTTGACAAAACACTTCCCAAACTGAGCGGCTCTGACTTGTAATGAAACTGTTTTTCGAGCAGGCTGTTGTTCATTTGATGATGAGTCAGATGTGCAGAGATGTTTTAAAATCATTAAAAAAAAAAGTCCCTTGTGAGGAGAAGAAATAAGGAGTCTGAAAACAATGTGGTGAAAATGATGATTTTGAAGAGAGGATAGAATTGGTGAAATATGAAAAATGATCATAAAGGGGATAAATCAGAAGTTGGCAGAAAGAAAAAGACAGACAGAGAAAAAAAAACGATTAAAGTCCCCGGCAAGAGCTCTTTTCTCAATCCAATCAAGCTCAGGCAAAGGTAAACAATCAGTCTTGATAAAGGATTGGATAAATCCCCAATCAGACCCAATCTCAGCAAAGCAGCTATTTATTGGGCCGACCTCACATGGCTAAATTGGATCCTCCTTCTGAGAGGGTTGGAGGGGGGCGGAGAGGAGAGAATGGGGAAAGTCTACATGAATTCACTTTGAAAATGTGCTGATTAGTTTTGTGAGCTAAACAGTGCCACATTAAACTGTAATGTGGGGTGTAAAAGTCGTAGCTAGTAAAAGATCCAGACTGAGACGGCATAAAAGAGGGGAGGGGGAAAAAATCGTCTGCCAATCAGAACTCATACATCAAATTCCTGTGATGTTAAGTGGATCTATGAAAATGTGGGACACAGGCAGCTCTCGACTGGAGCCGGAAAGCCGAGATCTAGTTCTGATCTGCAATGAAACAGCTTATCTGATTAATAAAACATGAAGCTCTAATGTTTTAAAGACTCAGTGCGGTCGCCGACACGGTGTGTGCTCCAATGGAGAAGTGTATGAAAAACATTGTCGCCACAAATATGTTGCCGTATTGTTTCTCTGAATGGTGAAAACAGGGCGCGCTGAGAGGAGATTCTGTTTAGACTGGAGTAAACGCATGAATAATAGCAGAGCAGCCAGCAGACATGAACATCTTGTGTGTCTGCGCAAACCTGCAGGCATACTGCAGACTTCTCACTAACATTGTTGTTTTTTTTTCCCCCTCTGTTCTTTGCCGTGAGAGCCCAGCAAGAAACAACAAGCACGAAGCCGTGTGATGCAAAAGTTTTTCTTGCGCTCGAAAGACTTCGAAATGTTGTGAAAATGTCTCATTTCAAACAACACAGACCAATTTTGTCTTTAAAATCACTGTGTTATTCCGCATTGGACTTAATTCCCAAGTTTGTTGTAAAACATAATGATCGTTGAGATGGTTTTTAAACTGTTGAGATTTATTTTCTGACCTCGTACTCAGTTCTTGCACTCTTTAAAATTTAACAAAGTCAATACATTTCTGAAAAAAAGAAGTCAGCGTCTGTAGCCTTTCCACCTCCTGCAAGAACAGGATCAGTCCTGATGGCTCCACTGCCATCGCTGTTAGACGCATGTACTCCACGATCATTAGCAGATCAACACACACGCACACACACAAACGCACACACACAGACTAAAACTAGAAGGCCACTGGATAGCAATGACTAGAATGCGACAGATAAGCATTTTCGTCCGAAACACTAAGCGGTGCAGGTAGCCTTACTGCCAGACTCATTTGAATATATTTCAATTGATCATTTTGCATAGCAAAATAAGCTTCATTAGAAATAGCAGCTTATCAACGAGACTTTGTCGACAGCGGCTGCAGGCGGTATTTCTGGCACAGTCAAAGTGGACTGCCTCCTCTCTGCAGAGCTTATGGGGTGTGAATGATATTGAAATATATTGGATGATGTGACGGGCCAAAAAATAAAATATTGGCTATATATATACTTTAATAAGTAAGAGCTCTGACAGAGCCAATATACCAACAACATGATGCATAAAACTGCTTTACCACATAAACCTGAAACCTGTGAGCAGGAGATCTGTAAGATACACTTACTCGAACCCATCGGCAGCAAAACAAGTGCCAATTGCACTCAGGTGGTTGTAACTGTGTCACCTGTATGGATGATGCTCCTGGACTTCATTTCCTTAAGTTTTAGGTTGCTGGGATTGCGCTTGGCACCCAACTAGCTACCAGTTTCCTTCAACCTAAAAACCAAAGGAGCAAATTGCAGCCAGGTTACCAGAGCGCAAATTTGCACACCTGACTCAGGTGTAGAAATTTTGGCCATGTTTTAGACGGCATGTCCATCCATCTTCTATATGCACTTACTCCTGCAGTAACAATGTAGTGTAATGCAGCGAAGGCAGGGTTACACCCTGGGCAATTCGAGGCGGCATTACACTGGGGCCAAAACCTTTGTGGATACGCTGCTAAAGTGCTGCAGATTAGGGGGAACAATGTAGCGGCTGCCGTCCACTCTTTGAGGATCGGACCCTAAGACTAGAATTGAACTGAAACCTTTAAAAGCTCAGGCAAAACCTGGTTTCAGAGCAGATATACAGGGCTCTGTGAGCCTCCACTTTAGCGTTAGAAAGCAGCAGAGCAGTGCGGAAGGGTAAGGAGAAGGATGGGAGGCTGTAAGGATGGATGAAGGAGAGCCGAGGTGACAGAGATCCGGTTATCAATACAGGCGATGGAGGAGCGCAGTGGAAACTCGGTAAGCCCAAAGGGACCAACTGGAGAATGCTGCAGTGTGCTTCTCCAGCAGGACGCACTGGGACAGAGGTCAGTCTAATGACGACCCTTTACTATTCTGTGCACACAAGCAACAGAAACCCCTGCCTAGATGCCATCTTTGTTTGTTTGGGGTTTTTTCTTGACCTTTTTCTGACGGATTTTGAAGAAGTTATCTTTTTTTTTTTTTTTTTTCGCGGCCAGAGTTGGTGACAGTCAAAGTACAACAGACATAAAGAAAAGTTCCCGTTGACAAAGTCTGAGCTGCCAAGCAGTTGGGGTGTGAGCGCACAAAATCTTCTGCAATATTTTTTTCAAATTAAATTTCTATAAGCAATCTGGTGTAGCGGGGAGCAGTTCCTGTTCTTGTCTTGGGGCGGTGCAGTCTGATGAGCCAAACATCAATGACACGCCGGGGCTCCTCTTGATCACTCGCAATTCGACAGATGCCACGTTTCTCCCTCCGCAGAGAATTACACCCTGCTTGCAGGTAACAGCGTTATTGAATTTCTCAGATTGGCTGACACGTTTGTCACGCTTCTTGCACTGACTTATTATCTGGATTTAAGTTAGCTACAAGGCTTGGCTAATACCTTCGACCTGGGGTTCTGAGGGATGGGACCGCAGGTTTGGCCAAATAAAACATCGGTGCCATTCAAAATGGACAGGCGGCGTATAACAAGCGGCTGCTTTTGTTTACAAAAAAGTAGGTGTTACTGCTTCGCCAGCACAGCACACACAAAAAAAACACATTGACTTTCTCTGACATCTTCCTGATGTCAGAGATGAGTTTTGGCAGTGGACCTTCACCCGTTTTTCACTATTTATTTTTTTTTGCTTTTACTTGGTTCACGTAGCACTTACAGCTAAAAATGTATTGTTGCGGACGGACAAAAACACTGAATCTTTCTCCATTTAGTACATTGTCCACTGTACCTTACATTGAAACACACATACACAAGGGCAGATGCTGGAAGCCAGTGGACAGATTGCATCACTGATGATTGTATTCAACATGATTAATGTGTTCATGCTCTCAACAAAACTATTTTTTTGTGTGTTTTACTTGGGTAAACAGACAAAAATGCACTTCATCTTAGGTTGTTTGTCATTTTATTCATTGTGCCTCACTTTAAAAAACACACACACACACGCACGTGCACGCACACAGCTACACACGCGCACTCAGCAGGGAGGTTCAGGCCTGATTATCTTGACTCTTCATCGTTCTCCCCTCTCTTTTTCTATTATCTGTTATCGCTGCATCTTTCTTCATGTCACTGCTGCCATCACAGTCTTATCATTCTGTTTCTCTTTAATTGTCCTCACACTGCTCGCGTTTTATCTAATCTCAGCCTCCTCCCCTATTAAAATGTATGAGAATGGCTTTTTTATAACATCATGCTGTCTTGATTATAGTTATATCACGTCATTGGTTTGATATTACAGGCTGGTGTGGTTAAACTGCTGTTTATTTTTAACATTTACATTCATTTACAGTGCTTGTCAAAAGCTTTTTTAAATCATTTTTTATTATTATTATTATTATTATTATTATTATAAATTAGGTCTAAACATTAAAGGAAGTGTAGTGTAGGGTAGTGATTCATTTCAGTTATGTTCTCAACTGCATTTAATTTCTTCCTGTTTTAAAGGGGAAAAAGTACTGGATGTCACTCATTTAATATTATTTTGTTCACATATTCACTGAGCTCTCTCTCTCTCTCTCTCTCTCTCTCTCTCTCTCTCTCTCTCTCTCGCTCTCTCTCTCACTGTTTTGTTATGTTGCCAGGGGCAGTTAAGGCCTCGCTTGTCCACACACCATACAACTATAATATACATTTTACAATTCTGCCTTCTGACAATGTGAACAATGGGATCATTATTCAAAATATGCTCTCTTCCCGACCCACCGAACAAGCAATCACTGACACAATTTCCTACATCTCCGAAACGCGCGGGGGGAATTGAACTTGTGAAGTTTGCCTCTTTCTTTATTTTCTTTTTTGCACAAGTATGATGCTACAGTGATTATTACCGGAGGCCGGGGGGTGAGGGGGGCGGGGGGGACATAAATAAAATAAAATAAAGTTTTATTAAAGGTTGCATCTTGTTTGAGGGCACGCAAATGTAAATGCGGTGATAAATTGTGCGTGTCTGAGGGGAAGAAGAGAGCGAAAAGTGAGCGTGAGCGAAAGAAAGAGGGAGAGGGAGAGAGGGTGGGGGAGAGAGAGAGAATGATGGATGGATGAAGTGAGGGAGAACTGACAGCCACGATTAGTATAGGCTGGTTGGGTTTACACATCGGTGTGTAATTAGATTTTTCAGCAATGCACAGTGATTAGTCTGCATCTGTGGAATCCCTCTCTCTCTCTCCCTCTCTCTCTCTCACTCTCTCTCTCACTCTCTCTCTTACACACACACACACACACACACACACACATTGTTGATATGGAGATAGACACAGACCGAGGGAAACGAGGCCCAGACACTGGCGCTGTTTTATTCATGGTGATGTAATGCCAGTGGACACACACCCCGTGAGGAACACCGCTCTTCTCACCTCACACACTCCTACACAAAGGCACACAACACAAGCACACACAAACATTCCCCACACAATCACCTCATCTTACGTCCTTTCCTGTCCAAAATGTTTTGCTGGAGCTAAACTAAGGAGGCCAGATGTTTCGAGAGTCGGCTGAGGTCGGCGCTCCTGTGTCCGTCTGCGTGGGTGTGTGACTTAATGTACATCTCATTGTTTGTGCATGTTACCATCCATAAATACATATTTTATCAGTTTGAGGCATTAATGTATATGTATGACCTATCCTGCATCCTCCCTTAGGTTTGTTGTATTTTGTCTGTTTGTTATGTATGAACAGTGCAGCAGATGCTTAGTAAGACCAGAGCCTTGGCTAAATTGGCAGCTGAGTGATGAGTAGTTTGGATCACATCAACTAATCAACTAATTATAAATCAACTAAATCACTTTCCAACCATTGATATGAGTGACATCAGTCACAACTGCATGTAGTCATCCTCAAGCGTCCACCCCAGCTCTGAAAGAAGCATTAAACTGGAATATTCAGCTCAGTAAACTGGATCTATATCCTAGATAAGTTTTAAGAGAGAGAGAAAATAACAGCACAACAATAAAGAAACAACACAAGTATTAATAGGAGGAATAACAGGAATTGTAAAATCTTAGACTGGGTCTTAAAAGACGCACATATTGAAAGCATGAACATGATTTCCTCATTATGCATGAGGAAATCTCTTTGCATATGTGCAATGTAAAATGAATATTTATGTGAATAAAAAGGCTTTGTGGCACCAATATCCAGCAGTGGCACTTCCTGCTGATTCCTGTGTGACAATCCCAGAATTTTAACTCCATACAGCACTGAATTGGACCCATAATGTTGAGGTCAAAGTCAGAGTGTTTAAATCTCAAGTGGTTGCCACCCCCCACTCATTTATCCAAACCTCCATCACCCAGAGGACTCTGCTTCCATCTTGTTGGTGTGAAGTTTCAATGTGGGATTTGGCGAGTGCAAGAAGCCAAGCAACACTTTTAAGTCTGACTAATGTCTCAAGGATGTGTCATCAAATTTATGGCATCATGTTTTGTAGCTTGTGGTTGTCGCCGAAGGTGTCCCGGGCGCTTGGAGCCCTTTCAATCAGCGCCGTGTTTTGGCCTGACGCGCTTGTAAGAAAAAGACGACACTTTGTTTACACAGCGTGTAAACAAAGTGATATTTTGCCAGATTTATGATGGTGCTCGTGCATCATAACGACATCAGCTCCTTGACACAACCTTGGGCTCGCTATATTTGTGTCAGGAGGAGGGAAGATCGAGGCGTCAGCTTGAATGTCCGACATTTACAATCCAGCGACACTGAAGCAGGAGAGGTCTGGATTTAAAAGATAAACGCGAGCATGTATTTCTAATCACAGCTCTGGATGATCGTGAGGCCTTTTCTAAGAGGACTCAAATGTAATTGGCTGGATGATGGACGGTGGGTAAACTGTTAGACAAACATCTATATTGATATCCACACTGAGAGAAGTAGAACCCTTATCTTGTTGTCTTGATTGAGCCTCAACGGAATAAACCATCATTCATCTGCATGCCGTTCTCTCCATTCGTGCAAGCGCAGCAGCAGTAGTTGTGGTGAGTGACAAAACAAAGTCAGGCATGCTGGCTAGCTTACAGCTTGTTTCCAGAACTGCTGGAGATTCAATTGTTGAGAACAACAATGAGAAAGAGTAAGAGTTCTAAAAATGTCATGCGCCATCAGCGAAACTAAAGCCGGAAACCAGGATTAAGTTATTAGCGTTATTAAAGTGGCAATGCTGAAAATCACTTTAGCGTGTATGTGTATTGTATGTAGACCACAAGACGCTCAGCTTACTGTACAGTTCATAAATGGAAATTAGAAGACGTCAACCTTCTATTTTACTGTTCTGTTTTTGCTTATGAATTGGAATTTATACTAGCATTTTATCAGGCTATGGTTAGCATGGAGAGCTGCCCGTTTGCCACTGTACACTGTTTACTGACGTCAAGAGTGGGAGATGCTGTGGCTGTGCTAGTTCTGCACATTGCAACATTTGTTTTTCCCAAAAGCTAATACACTGCATATCACACGAGCTGCTTTAACAAACACGTCCCGGCCCATTAGCTTACCTGTGGCCGTGGGTGTCCTTTAACAATGCACTGTAGCACCAGCATGTCCCCTTCTTTGATGGTGTAGATTCTCTCACTGATGTTATCATCCTTGACGTTACACGCCGCGCCTGAGTGCACGATCTGAGCATTGGCAGGAGCTGCATGGAAACACACACACACACACAAAGAGAGGGGGAGAAAACACACGGCAGGTTAGGAAGACCTCTGAAAGATCACTGTTGTGGGAGTGCGAGTGAGTAATATTCCAGCCAGGACTGATGAGTCGGATAAATATTTATAGCACACATTTATATCACCATCTGCATAAACAAATATCTACGTAGACGCTATACATGAAAACAATACATGACTATATACTACAATAATATGACTAAATTTGAGAATGATGGTAAATTGGTGACGTAGGCAATGGAAAGTTCATGGTCATACAGTGCATGACGCCTCAATCTGAAAACCAACCTCTGAACTCTAACTTCTGAGAATGCTCCTGAACTCTGAGTTGAACTCACTCCAACATGAAAATAAGTCTAAATTATGGGTTTTTTGGTGCCACGACAGCTGACTGGAGTTGCTTCAGGCTTCATAAGCCTTGACTTTCACATATGCACCTCGTCTCATTACAGTTCACCACGGCAACCGGCAACAAAAAAAGAGGTCAACGTGTTTTATTGCCTTCAGTGAGTGTGAAAGTAATTTCAGGGGAAAAGTAACAGCTACAGTGGGGAAGAAGAGAGAATTAAGTCTGCATGTAGCCAGATCATTCAAAATTTAGTAAAATTACACTGATAATATTATAGATTAAAACTGGCAGACTGGTTCTCAACATTAAATTGGCTCTCTTTATGGGTCCAGTGAGAGAAAAGTCTATTTTGAAACAGACGAAAACGAAATGGAAGATCACAGCTCAGACAGCTGAAGCTTAGGAGGAATTAAAATGCCAGAGGTTAATTCTCAAGTCTTTGTGTAGAATTGCAGGATTTCATGTCGACCTTATGAATCCATTTACCTGTGAAGGAGTTACAGAAAACACATCTTGGGTGGAAATTAAAAAAAAAAAAGGTTTTGGCCGGACTGTGTTAATGGTCCAAAGTATATAAAACCTTGACTTGTGCCTTAGTATCGGCAGAGAAGGAAGGACAATAAATAAACTGCGAATCATTTCCCTTTATCTGAGTGTTCCTGGTGGTGGTGCTGATGGTGTCTCCACAATAAATGGTGTGACACAGAACCTGCTCTCGTGTGACAGCATGTCCACAACGGGTGACGCTGGTGACATTTTATGCAGATATAAGAAGATTAAAAAGAAAAAAAGTGACAGCAGACTTCGCCGGGTTCTGGGAATTTTCTCCTGACATCTCTGTGAGTTCCCACAGAGGAACGGAGCTTCGTCATCGACAGGATCGTCCGGAAATGTACAGACCAAAAAAGCACTTGGCTGAACTAGACTAAATATGTTTTGGACAGAGGAATAGCATACTGCAGTACACAATAATAGTATATAATGCAATTGAAGCGTCTTGCACTTATGTGAGAAGACTCTGTACATCACTTTCTGCATGTGATAATTGGGTTGTTGAATCTGGAAAAAAAATGCTTCTTTAGTTTTTCCCAAGACAATGTAACAAGTTTTTACATGATCCGAACTGTGAGCTGATGTGCAGAGAGAAAACGCTTTAAAGAATCAAACGGTCCGACTTGGACTGGTCAAAGGATCACTCCAATATCCTCACTTACACTATTGTATTCAACGTATGACCGCTAGCCTCTACAGTCAGTTTTGTTTTTTCCTCCGATAAACGTTGGGTGACGCTGGGGCTCAGGGACAGTCGCTGGCTTTGTACAGTGTGGCCCACCGACCTGCCAGCAGGCTGCATCGGATCGGAGCGTCACAGACGGAGGGGAGAGAGTGGCTGAGGAAGAAAGAGGCCATAGAGAGAGGGAGAGAGGTGTGTGGGAGGGAGGAGCGCTGTGATGTGATTAGCATCGATTCACAGGCAGAACACACTTTTGCCAGCCGCTACGGCTGTTATCATTGAGGAGACAGGAAGGAAGTGGGCGGCCTGCTCGCCCTAAACTTCAACTCGATCAGACGTAAGGCATCGCGCTCCGGGTTGAGGGGAATTCAAAGCAGGAAATCGTGACTTCTTTTTAAACAAAAATAAAGGCTCTGTGTCTGTCACCGCATGTTCGCTAACACGGGAAACGATGCTGTGTAAACAGCTTAAGGTATTGGGCCGGCTTGAGCGTGAGCCTGTAGCCTCATATCTTCTCATCCTGGCATTTCCCTTTTGCTAGGCAACTGTTTCCAGACGTCTGTAATTTCAAATTGCCTTGAACTACAAAATACACAATGAAGAAAAAAAATACAGCGACTGAGCTATAAGATTATTGATGTCCTGTTTTAGTCTCTTCAACTTTAGACCAGTGCTTGTGTTAATGTCTCTTTATAATTTGAGCGGGTGCAAGCACAGAGCTCTTCACCAGTGTAGTTCTTCGCTATTGACGTAAAAGCCCTTTTTGGCTTTCACAGAAAATCAGATAATAAAGAAATAAAACTTGTGTAGCACAAAGATGCTTGTTAAATTACACAAAAGTGCTCCGACATTAACCAATTTCCTCAGTCATCATGCCTCCTTTTATAATCAAGTGCTCACATTTGGATTGGTACACACAGACTCTCCCTCTCAGAAGTCCCGGTATCTGTATGCCAGGCACTGACCCATTCCAGTGCTGCACTTCCACACTTGCAGAGTCTCCTTCACTGTAACCAATGGGCCTTCACAAGCAGGCAAACTGTGACTTATTCAGCAGTGCAGACCTCTGCCTTCAAATCATTAAAAACGCAGCCCATGAAAGGATACAAGGGGGGAGAAAAAAGCCCTGTATGTGGTGACTGCAGTGCTCCAGAGGTGTGCTGACCTAACTCGGAAAGACGCAGAGCTGATATAAATGGTGAATAATTGTCTCCTTACAGCTTATTGGCGTGTCGGCATTAGTTTGCCTCTCTGGAGAGGGAGAGGGGTCGGACAGAGCGGCTCCTCTGTCTTCTCTCGCCTCCGGCAGCTTGGCTGCTTAGCTGTCTGTTCAGCTAGGAGAGAGGGGAGGATGAGAGGCAGGAGGAGGAGGGGGGGGGAGGAAAGAAGTAAAGCAGCAGAGAGGAGAAATGAAATAAAAAGAAATGAAAAGAGGGAAAGACGGAGAGTCGTAAGCTGAGGGAACTCCGAGAGGAAAGGAGGAGCCTGGGAGCAGGAAGTGGAGGGAGAAGAAGGGCACAGATAGATGGAGGATGTCGTCACACCAAGTCCAGCAGTGCAGAGGGACCCGGCGGTGCAGCCCGGTACTCAACCAAACAGGACCCGTTGTGTGATGCCGTTTTCTGTGTTGCATCCGCGGGGCGGGTGGTCCTTCTACCTCGCGCAGTCTAAACAGTTGAGCCTGGACGGGTCGCCGCTGAGGCTCCCATCGAAAATGGGTGGCGAACCATTTGCCCTTTCGCCAGATGTGGGGTGTGTAATGTGAGATTTTTGGTTTGCACAGAGAGTCAATGAACAAGGAGGCAGAGGGGAGACTGACAGCGAGGCCGGAGGGGAGGCAGAGGGAGGGGGCGGTGGAGGTGGAGGCTGATACAATCACAGGTAAAACAAAGGAGTGATGCAAACGAAGCAAGAAGGCTTCACCTGTTACACCAGAGTCACTGCAGCCCTTTGCTGCTCCCTCTCCTGCACACACGCACACACTGCCGGAATAACAACTGAAACCATGATAATAACAAGCGTCTGCTGAGCCGACAAACTCATTCCTATGAAATATTTTTATGTATTCTTATATTCTTATGCACATCCTTGCACATTGTCATGCTCTGACAACGGGGAACTCCATCATATCTAATAAAGAACTTTTTCCTTTGAGTGGTGTGTACTGCCGTTGATGCTGGCCATTCATGTTGGCCTGAAACAAACAAACCCCCTGTTTTACGCTAGAACAGGGGGTTTGTTTGTTTCATTTTGAGATTCAACCATCGTGACAAGTTTTGTGTTGAATTGCCGTGTCGTACTCTGACAGAAATAGGAAGCCTGTCTAATCTTTCCCCGAGGCTTCAGATCACCAGAACTGTGACAAACAGGAGACGTACCGCACATCTGGCGCCCTTTAGAGGCAATGGTTTTATTCCGACTTTAAACGTAAGTGTGACTTTTAAATTATTTGAGATTGATGGTTTTCTGAGGAGTCATGACTCTGCAGTATAATGTACATGGGATGCAGTACTTGAGACCAGTCTTAGTGGTCTCGGGACTCATCTCAGCCTCAACGCTCTTTGGTCTTGGTCTTGTCTTGGTCTATTGGACACAAGAGTCTCGAGGGTATTTTAAAAACCAGGCAAGAGGATCCTCATGCAGCGTCATTAATACTTGACCCCCCTTTTCAAATGCAACCAATAAGATGCATCTATTTTAAGAGCATATCACGTGTATTTTTTTCCACATTGGCACCACCACAGCCTGTGCTTCTCTATTTCTTCTCTAAAAGGGTAGAGGGACTTCTCAGACACCCCGATATGATGCTTTTGCTCACTTCTGCTGAAAGTGTTACTTCCTGTCAATTACCATGTTTTTTTAATCCTTGTTCTCAAAATGGCCAGTCTTGGTCTTGTCTTGGTCTCAATACCATGGTCTTAGGAGTGTCTTGGTCTCGATACCATAGTCTTAGTCTTGGTAGTGTATTGGTCTCGATATCCCAGTCTTGGTAGTTTCTTGGTCTAGGTAAAGTCTGCCTTGACTACATCACAAACATGAGGACAGCATCTGCGGATCGTTGCTGATACGGAAAACATTTCATCAAAAATCTTGCCTTTGTGCAAAGTTAGCTCATTTTCCATCTGTGGCCTAAGATGGTCTAAGCAGAGAAACAAAACAGTTGATGAATCAGGTGTCTGACGCCAACATTTGCCCAGTGTACCAGCAGCAGCAGCAATTAGGTTAGCGCAGGCGACGATCATCGCTCAGAGGAAAGCTGCTGTTTTGACAGGGGTCTATCTGAATCTGATGCTTCATCCATCACTGGTGCTCTGGGAGGTGTTGAGAGCATTAGCCATGCATTATGGGAAACTCTCCGAGACATTCAATGCACATTAGTTGTAAGTGAAACATAACTATTGGCAAACGTCTACTCTGATTAATTGATTCTCTGCCGCCTGCCACATCTGTTTTTGTCGAGGGGCGGGGGTGAGCAGGACATCTCTGACTAAAACTAACGATGGGACGGGTGAACCGGTGTCAAAACGCTGAGACGGCATGACTGAGTGCGGAGCACCGTGTGTGTGCGTGTGCGCGCGCGCACGCATGTGCCTGTAAAGTGACACATATGTCACTGCTTGTGCTTCCACGTCTGCTGTTTTGTTCGGAGAATCGCACAGACGGTTGTGAATCCTGCTGAACACAGAGTCGTGCAGCACATAATTGATATTCTTGGTTACTTTATGCAAGCTGCTCGTGCATGCCGATGAGCTCCGCCTCAATTCGCTCACTTCACAAGGGGCCATAAAAGCGCTTTGGCCATTTCCACGGGGAGGGACCAGGAATTAGGGCTACCTGAGAGAGAAGTCAAAATCTTTATCGATTTACTTCAGGAAGAGGAAGCGTTCATCCAACCCAAAGAAGCACTCTCACTCACTCGCTCAGACACACACACACGCACACACACACAGACTTAAACCTTATGACAGCAGCACTTTATCAGGATTCCTCTGCGCAGACAGGCAGGAGAAAGATCAAATAGCTGATGTCACGGCCCCATCTCTTTCATTTTGCCTTGATTGGAGCTTTAGATATCGAAAACGTGTCTGGGACGTGGTTTAACTTTTGACCTATTCACTTGATGACTATCATAAACAAAAAAGAGAAACTCTTTAGCGCCTTCAAACAACTGCAGCTCACCGCTCAGCTGACTTATTGTAAACACACACACTGCTGGAAAACGGTTTTATATGCACCCTTAAAAAAGGTTTGCCTTTTTTAACGTCAAGCAAATTAAAAGGTTGAAAAGCAAAACACAGGACAAGAAGTTGTAACACTGTTGTGCATTTCTGACTTGCGCTGCCTGCAGAACTGT
The DNA here is from genome assembly GCA_009823395.1 of Thamnaconus septentrionalis. Classification (NCBI taxonomy): domain Eukaryota; kingdom Metazoa; phylum Chordata; class Actinopteri; order Tetraodontiformes; family Monacanthidae; genus Thamnaconus; species Thamnaconus septentrionalis. The sequence continues at coordinate 3,719,668 of CM020505.1, read as the reverse complement.
GCACGTGGTGTCTTAACGGAAATCTTTGTGACTGCACCCTGCTGCGGAGTCTGGAGTGTTGTAATGTTTGCACATCTTTAGGTTGCATAAATTCATCTGAGTTATGTGTTTGTTTTGTTGTTGTTTTTTTTCCTTGCTTGCTGTTGTATTGCCTGCAGGTCTGTATTTATTTTAATGCTCTTTCTCCTCGTCTCTGTTTGCTCATAGATGGTAATAATTTGTTTGTGTGAGTCGTACCTTCAATTCTCTTCGGTGCAAGTTGAAAGATTGAGCGGTTATAAAGATGCGCAAATGCAGAAACTCTCCTTTTGGACCTGGGAGGAGTTTTCTCTTCTTTTCTAGCGCTTAAATTCAAACTAAAATCAATATTGATTATTATTTTTTTTTTTATGTGCTGCCACATCGGTGATAAAGTTTGGAAATATACAATTAGAGAATACAACTGTCTTTATTTTTTTTCAAAATGAATGCAACTTTACTTCATTATAGTACTATCGTTACGGTCCAGCAGACACAGGTAACGACACCTCTGTGCCCATTCTGACATTCTGCCGGCTCGGCAGCTGTGATGTCATGTTGATGAAACTAAATCCCACGCAGTGCATTTATTAAGTGTCTTAACTCCATCAGTGCAGAAACTTGTCAAAATATAATTAAAAGTTGTTTACATTCCAGTTTGTAAGACACACAAAGGTTGAGCGGTGCAGGGGAAGACAGATGCTGCTAATTACTCAACACACTCAGAGTTATTTTATAAATGATAACTGAGCGCGGCAACAGCATGTGCTTCCATAACATACATCCACAAACACACAGCATCAGTAAAGTCACTTTCCACAGTCATGCTTTGGTGTGCATCCTAGAACCAACAGCACCGGAAACGTTTCCTGAAAGGCAACATATTAACCATTATACCATGAGCAGATTTCACTCCCAAGGAAGGAAGTCTTTTTTTCTGCCATCAAGAACGTTCCCTGTTCGAGAATGTTTAATAGCTCATGGTGCTTCACACATGGCTGTGTATGTCAGTGAGCGTATATTACAGCACAGTGTCTGTAAGTGGGCAAAGAGAGCACGCTCAACAGGTGTCAAATTAAAGAGAGCAGAGGGTGCTGAGCAAGATGAAAGAGAAAAGTTTTGAGGAGAGAAAAGGCACGCGTGGGGTCTTTGCAGCATCAGGGGCTGCAGGAACAAATGACAGCGGTGTGAGAAGTGGGTCGAGGGAGAAATGGTAACGGGTCAGAAGTCAGGGTGCGGGAGGGGGATTCCAGGGAGATTTAGGGGCTACACAAGAAGAGGAGTGATGCCAAGCTATCCGGAGGTTTGTAGAGTGCAGTCAAACACGACTCCTGCTCCGCGTACAGCGAGTGCGCCTTCCACACTTCAGCCTTGGCGGGATGAAAAGATAACGAGAAGAGAGAGATGGAGAGAGCGCCAACAACGAGATGAAAACGGCTTAGATCTCGGCCGCCAGCCGGAGGAGAGCAAGGGGGAAGCTGGGGGAGGGAGGACGTCGAGGTGGTAAAAAAATAAGGAGAAACGTGACTGGCATTCTCTTTGAAGCGGCTCCATTCACAAAGATGCCGTCTTGAAAGTGACCAGCAGCTGAAGTGTTGCTGATTTCACAGCCGCTGAAAATCTTAAAGAGTTTCAGGAGTTAACGTCCGTCTTTCCAGCTTTATACCCACCAAACCAAGTTGAGCCTACGGGAAAAAAAAGGGGTGGAAGTACACGATGTGCAGCAAGGCATCGTACCTGCAGGGTCGACAGCGTCTGATGCCTCATCATCTATTTTTTTGATGCTGTCTTCAGAGTGGAGGAGAACATCAGCAAGGGCATCAGTGGTCTTCTTCTTCTTCCCAGCCGAGTGCTATTTAGCGTAAACTTTGTGTCCATGAACGGTGAAAGGACACATCCATACTACGTTTGCTCGTCCAGGGTTTAAAATGAACCTCTGAGGAAACGCTGGCAACGTTCTCGCGCTGCTGTCGCCCAGAGGATCGACCCTGTTGCCTTTGGTGCCATGTGACCTTCCTCGAGCGCCAGCAACACAGACTGACGCTGCCAGTTAAAGATTACCACTGGAAACGATTTTAATGGAATGAGATTCCTTGATTTGGGCCAAAGACGAGAGAGGCGATCTGCATTTGCCGGCGTTTGAAACTGATCAGCGTATCAGTGCTGCAACTGCATGTCCCGTCGACGCTTGAACTAGAGGTTAAAGTTGATTTGCAGCCACAAAGGTTTTACGCTGACTTTCCATTCTTTCCCGTGGCGGGCAATTTCCCCATGCGACTAATAAAGGTTTATTCTATTCTATTTTATTCTATACAATTTCAGAACCAGATCACATCCACCAGTGTAGCGAACAAGGATGACTAAAGGGCCATCATAGGGGCAATGCCTGGTGCGTTGAATAGAATATTTCCTCCTCTTCTTCTTCTTCACTGTTCTGTTCTTACTTTGAACTAAAACTGAGGCTACCATTGCAGGAGGACATGTTCTAATTAGCACTGACTGCCCACTGCTATGGTGTCAGCAGGGGACGACGTGGTGCTGAATGCAGGAAGGAAGAGGAAACGTGCATTAACATGATTGCACAGTGCGACAGCAGAGAGGGAGCAGTCCAAAAAACACACACACACACCAACGCTTCCGTACATGTAGGCAGCAAGCGTTGCCTTTCCTGAACTCTAATGAGCTAAACTCCAAAGGCCAACCTTTGACTGTGAACCTTCAAATTCATTCTGACTCATATCACACGAACACTGCAGGGCTTCGTGGCGCTGACTCGACCAGGCAGGCCACAGACCCCTGCTATGGACCAATCATGCTCTTTCCTGACAGCTGTTCCAGGTTTTCTGCCATCCTACTGGTACAGTTTGTCGACACTCTCTGCGTTAAGAAGGACGTTGGGGGGGGGGGAAAGGAGAGGCGCAAGAAATCATACGGGGGCAGCCGCTTGACTGTCAAGTCGCACCTCCCCCCCGGAAAACCCGCAAAGTGTAAATGACGTTTGAGAGTTGCGCTTCACGCCTCTACCATCATCATTCCCGCCAGCCTGCGTGTCTCTCAGCACAGCCGAGCATCTGTTAGGGAACAAGAGGAGACGAGAACGGCCACGAGAAGGGAAGAGGAGGAAGCAAACGGAGGACCGGGACAGCTGGCAGGGCCTGGCAAATTGCAGCGAAGATTTGGCTTTTTGTCATTGATTGTGTGTGCGTGCGCGTGCGTGCGTGCGTGTGTGTGTCGCTGCCACACAAACCACCTCAGGTGCAACATACGGCAGTTGTAGTCTCGTGATGCGGCTTCCTGCGGCAGGACGCGAAGGGCAGAGGAGGCAGACCAGGAAGGTTCCCGCACTCGCTGGTGTTCAGCGATTACAGCGTGCTAAGTAACAGCGGAGAGCCAAAAGAAAAAAAACAGTCTGATGGCTGAGAGGAGCGAGAGAGGAGGAGGAGAGAGGCGCTGCATTTAAGAGGATAGAGGGGAAGGAGGTGAAGATAAGGCGGCGTGGCGTGGAGGTCATGTGCCCAGCGTCGTCAGCCAGCCCGACTGTCAACCTGACCTTTTTCCATTTGACCGTAATGGTCGGACTTTGCCAGCAAAGAAAAACAAACACTCACACACTAAGAGCAGCTGCCCGCAGAGAAAGAAAAATGACGAGGAAACACTTGACGTATAGTGCCAGCACAAAACGCATGGAAAAAAATTTTGCGCTGTGTGTGTGTGTGTGTGTGTCAAGTGGGTGTGTGTGTGTGTTGTTTTGGCGTGCGCGCGAGCCTTTTTCCTGCAGCAGCGCAGCCTACAAAGCGTAGCGGTCAGTCCAGGTGAAGTGGTCAGGAGGAAGGAAGGAGTCGCTCAGAGAGGACGTCAACAAAGTGGGGGAAGAGAGGAGAGGCGGCCGAAGAAAAAGGTCAAAGGCAGAGCTGGAGGTGAGGAAGCAAGCAGGGGGAAAATAAAGGGGGGCAGCAGCGGAGGGGAAACAGCATATTGCATCCCAAGAGACCAGGTGAAGAGCGAAGGATTGGCAATCCAGCGAGGAAGAAAAAAAAAACAAACAAACAAAAACAAGCGGTAATGGCCGGCGGAGGTGCGGAACCATTTCACGCTCAGCACGCCCGGGTAGTAATGGAGAGCAGGAAGTACTGAATGATTCCACGCTCACTTTCAAGTGTTGTGCAAAGTGAGCAAGCAGGCTAATTCAGCGAGCCTGGCAAACCTGTGCTGCTCCTGCAGCACTGATAGCAGACTGGGTCGCCTCCATTCATGGCATTTTCGCGCCATCAGCGTCGGCCTGCTGGCCCAACATGTGCTTTTTTATTTTGTATCGGTGTGTCTGCTTCACCTATCATGAGGGACTCTCATTGAAAGTAAGTCAAGTACATTTATTGACAGGAAAAAAGAGACTTTAGACATTTTTCTGCACCAACATTTATCTGGTACATTGCCATTGAAGTTCAGTGACTTCCTCCTGATTTTTGCAAATAAAAACAAACAAACAAACAAAATGGAAATGGCATTATACTGTATACAGTCCCTCTCGGCCCTGGGCAGTGAGCACTAATCCCCAGACTTCTGTAAACAGGTTATCTCTGCGGTCAACTCCACGCTACGGCATCTATATCTGAATTTATAAAGACGCAGCAGAAGGCGAACAGCTTGGGGGACTGCGGTTGTGAGTAAATATCAACCACATGGGAATAATCCAAAAAGTGAAACTGACTGCAGGTCTTAACGGCGGCTTTGTTGGCCTTTTCATCCGAACAGTGATGATAAGTTTCATGGGGAAATAAACTGTTTGAGTTATAACATTTTCTTTATGGAAAACACCTCCTAACTTTACAAACACCAGCAGCTCAGCCTGCTGCAATCGTTCCTTGACAAGACAAATATTTGCCTTCACTATGGGGATTCAAGTTCGGCCTTGCTTGAGAACCTGCATCGCATCGTGGTTAGAAGGACTTTGCTGTCGGGCCGTTGAAGTCTTGACTTAAACTCCATTATCTTATCACGCTTGCCAGATGTGAGAAAAATGCTCCTCACTAATATGTCGCACTTCATTTCACTTTGACTTTCTATCAGCAGCCTTTAGGAATTAATCATTTAAATTGTGTTCTATTCTGTCTGGATGGATGGACAGATGGATGGATGGATGGATGGATGGATGGATGGATGGATCTGGATGATCATGGATGTGTTTGAGGAAACATACGCTTTTTACCAACTCATATTGAATGCACTAATGTATGCAGTCAGAATTTCAAAATAAAAGCATACGTTAAGGAGGGTTTGGACATGTTAAAATAGCCCTACTGTGGCTATTTAGATACTTAAAAAACATTATTTTGGTTTTCCACTGACTGGAAAGAATAAACAAGGTTTAGTTGGAGTTTTGAATAGTTTGTTATACTATAATATATATTTTTGTAAAATGAATGAATGGATCAAATTCAGATCAACGGTTCACTGCAACCCTGTTCATCACAATACACTTGACCAAAATCACATACCTCTGTAGTAAATGCTGTGAAATACTTGGAAACACATTCTCAAAATGAGCGTATTCCAAGTCTTCGAGTAGAGTAGAATCCAGGTTGTGCTCTGCATCAGAAACTCTATTCCTGGGAATAGCGACGCTGAATGTTCATTTACCTTTAAGAGGAATCTGTTATATTTTGAGACGTGATAAAAGTGTAATATAATAATATAATAATAATTTGAGCCAAGCAGCTAAACATTCATGATTCAGTGTAATAGAACTTTGGAGAACTGTTAAGGTGCACAGGGGGCCAACATCTGCTGCTCTTGGCAGAGATGTACGGAGGTAATTATAGTCAGTAAAGGTGTGCGTGGCGAAGATGAGAGAGGGAGAGAGAGAGGAGAAGAATTAGGCATCGCTGCACTTCAGGGATTGTTCAGCAACACAGCACCATCATCTCTAACACTTACTAAAAGGTACAAACTGTGAAATGTTGGGCTTTTTTAAATGAACAGATACCCTAAAACCCTCTAAAAATAGTAACCACACAGATTTTGCTTGTCCGGAGATTTAAAGGGGAGAAAAAACAGAGAGCTGAGGAGACGAGCTGCGAGGATAACTGCAAGTGAGAGACGTCTGAGTTGACGTTAAAGAGGGAGTTTTTAATCCAGCCTGCCTCGCTTCGGAATTTATATTCTGAGTGCTGGATAAGAGGAGATGGGTTTGAATTCTTGGTGAACATCCACATGCAGGTGCACCTATGATACAAATAATGTTTTAATGTGCCAGGAACAGCTAAATAATTAATTTTTCCATAAAAAGAGCTGAATTAGTAAAAAGAAATGCCATGTGAGTGTGTGTGTGTGTGTGTGTGTGTGTGTGTGTGCGCGTGTGTGTGTGTGTGCCACCCCATACCATCAGCTATGATGAATTATCACCTGTGGGCCTGCCCTAGTGAGACCCTCATATGAAAGTGGAGCAGCAGACTGAATCTTAAAACCCGGCCACAGATTTCCTTCATGTAGCTTCAAAGCTACACATAGGTCAATTGAAAAAAAAAAAAAAAAATGACCCGTGCTGAGAAGCGAACTCCACACGACGTAATTTATTTTTTCTGTTAAGGCAGCAGATTCAGGAGATTTTCAGTAAGATTTTTCTGAGCCACTCTTAAAGGCTTTTAATGTAGAGGGTGGCCAAGGTCTATCCTAGCATGCATCAGTAAGATGCATGGCCAAGATTTTGAAATTCATTTATTCACTCACATTTTACTGTTAAATAAATGTCATCATAAGAAATGTGTAACTGCTGCAAGATTAAGAAGAACAATCTAAATTAACTAACTAACACAAACTGCCTTTCAAATTACACTTCAGCAGTGAGTTTTAGTGATAACATTCATTGGTAAATTGAAATTTCCTTCAGAGATGATCAGAGATGATCTGTTTCTTTCAACTGATTGAGGGATCTTCTTGGAAAACAGATGTGAAACTCCTTCCTCTATACTATGAATCATGTTTTCGTACACTTTCTTTTTTTCACAACAGCTTCTCTCAAACTTTATCCTTTTGATCACTTGGATTATGCTACCAGTGTCCTTTGGCCCAGTTCTGCCTGAAAACAAAAAGCTGCCAAAACTGTTGCTGGCTACAACGGCGAGGTGTCCTAGAAGGTCTCGGTCTGCAGAGCGCTTTGTCGAAACACCTCATTTGGCACTTTGGCAGAGTGGAAGCAGCGCTATCTCTTTCAAAATGAATAATGCAAGCCGTAACTCAAGAAAAATGGGAATAAATAAAAGGATAAATCAACTTCTGCCTGAGTAAAGGAAACAAATATGAAAGGTTTTCCGCTATAAAAACAAATGCTTCAGATTAAATGAGTGCTGAGTGCACAGCGGGAAAGGAGAGCCAAGACATGTACAAAGGTTGAGATAAAAGCTTCTCTAATGTTGCTCTGAATTTTTTAAAGCCCCTGTACTTGAGATGAGGTAGGCGGAGTATTTATGACAATCCCAGTTTCAAAAAAAAGGAAAAAGTAGGGAATGGAGAATAATTGAATTAGCAACAAACACCCTAGCACCACATATAACCCAATGACTTCCTTTGATTTTATTGCATGACTTTAAAAAAGGAACTTATGTTCACTGTTAACAGATGACAAACCCCGGCCAATCAGGTAACTTTGAGGCACATTGCTTTCTTGGCTAATTAGAGACAGAGCTGCAATCAAGTTGTGGCAGGTGTCCAAAGGAGTGTGTAACTGAAGAAAAAACAGTTCCTCATCTCTGTAATTATCACTCAGCCTTAGTCAGTTTCAAAGTCTCACATTTGTAACCAAGCAACCAAAGTTCAGCGAAAGCTGCAGCAACAACACAGTGTTGGTTTCAATTAGCCTGGAAAGTTTGCAGAAAATGTCTAATGGTCGAAAAAGAGCTAGGGACGAATTGGTTTCAGGACATTCATTCATTCTTTAAAATGGTTCTATTCTAGTCATTTCCAGATTAAATTCAACAATGAACAAGGTTAGTTTGGTTAAAAAAAAAAAACAAAGTAAATAAATAAAACCTCCTTTGAGCTGGCTTTAAAAACAATTTAGAAATATAACAGAAAAACAGTTAATATACAAAATAGCAATTCAGGCCTGTGGGCCACTTCAAGTAAATGGACCCGCATCAGGTTCTGGAGCAACTCTGCTGATTTTAAAATGATTTTTATTTTATTTCTATTCATTTATTTAGGTACAAACCTACCAGACTGTTTCACCACACCAATCTCCTTCAAAATTTATATTGAGATCATTATTTGCTTCAGATTTAAAGAATTTCAACTTGATGCTGTTTAAACCTTTTTTTAAGCTTGAGGATGAGTACTTCAAGGCAAAACTATGTGATAAAAAAAGTACATTTCCAATACATTTTTTTTCTTTCAAAAAGTTGAACTCAAAGTCTTCCAAGAGTCACTTGAACAATGTTTCAGCTCAAGTCAAGATGGTTTGACAGAGAGGAAAAACTTTAACAGAATAAGCCTCAAAATCTCAGCGTCACACTTGGGGAAAGTATCGGTGTCAGTCTCGCTGTCTCTGTAATTTCATCTCCTTATATATGATAATGTGTCCATCCCCTGCGACACATTTGATGTCATGTATTACAACCAGAACCCAAAATATCAAATGGGCAGAACACTTACGGCTGAAAAGAAGAGAGTGAGAGTTGAAAAAAAAATGTTTTAAAAAGGGTTAGGTGGGGGGGTGGGAGGGGTGAGGGGGGCGGCATCCCAGTGGATTATTTTCAACTGAGGATGCATCAGACACTGATTTGGCTGACAGGAACGAACATGAAGCCCCAATTTTTTTTCACAGCAGGACTGAAGCGCTGTGGCCCAGACTGGGCTCACACTCAAGTCGTGCAGCACATCAGAAAAAATACAAAAACAAAGCAAAGACATCTGCGCTTCCTACAACGGAGCGAGAGAGGCCGCCTTTCTGTTTGACAACATGTCTCTGCGATCTGTCAGCGTTTTCAAGGTAACTCACACACACACACACACACACACACGGGCATATTTACCTTCATTTATGTCCAAACACTCTCAGCAAGTCGTTAGAGACTTCTGCCGTGGTGCAATAGCTGAATTTTCTATTATTTTACCGATGCTGTGGCTGATGAACTCAGCCAGGGTCTGATACACACACACACACACACACGTACATATCTTATGTAGTTATATATATATATATAGTTATATACATATATAGCTTTTTCTTCTTACAAGCTGAAACATGATCATTCCCAGATTTGCAATATAGGAGCAACAAGCTCTGTGAATTAATGTGTGAAGGGGACGGCTCATTAACGCTGGCTTATTTAATGTCCTATTAAATATTAAGCAGCAGCTAAGAACAGTCAGTGTCAAAAGATCCCCAGAGGAGGCTGCATAGATAAACACTAAGAAATTTACCAAGAAGTACCGCCGGGTGAACCGAGACTGAAAAACTGAGATTTTTTTCATGACTAACTGTCTTCAGTTTGAGATCAGTTCCAACTAGCGCAGAACAATATCTACCAACCTCTCTCTTTAACTTACACTGTGGACTGAGGCGGCAGTGCACAGCATGAGTGATAGCACAGAACAAATGTCACTGTGCAGCTGTTCTTTAACTAAAAGCCCTGACTGAAGGATCTAATAACACAGGAAGTGGGTTTGGGAAAGAGTTCATGGGAGTCTGGTTTACGTGCTGTCATTTGACGCAATTGACATTTCCAGAAAACAGCACATTTACAGGATCCCTACAATGACACTTGTAACAATTGCCATTGTATCATCGTCAATAGCATCAAAATCGGTGGTAATACACTTCACAAGAGGGAACTAAACTAAAATAAAAAGTAATAAAGTCATGAGCATTGAAAGACCGACTTCAAACAGTAAAAGGTCATTTATTTTCATTTGTGATAAGAAAAAAATGTCACCTAGAGCCTGAACATATTAACTCAAGAAAAATGGCATGCAGTGGTAGAGGTGGTAGAAGTGTGGGATGGGCTAATTCTTCTCCAATGAACTGTATTTTGTCATTTTTTAACTTATTGTAACACAATATTGTTGGTGTTGTGTTTAGTTAGTTTTGTTTTGCCTTTTCCTTCTAACGCTGCCCGAACTTTCCCATCTCGACTCTGGCGAACGTATCTTCTTAACCCTCCTGTTCCTGAGCCTTTCATGTGTTATTCATTTAACGTTTACTTTTCCAGTGTCTTTTTCCCTAGCTTGGGACCATTCTGTGTTTTCCATTGCAACGATGGACCTGACACTTGACCTCCGGCCACTTAAGCACCTTGCGTTCGCTGCTGTTCAATGAACGCTGCAGCTACAGGTTCTGGGAAAAACCTCCCAGAGTTCCCGGCACCTTCTTGCACTCTTCACTCAACTTTACACACACTGTCTACTCACCCTCTGCCAGTGACCTCTATCTTATGTCCCATGTGACGGAGCATGTGGGGGGATTATGAATTCAGATTATATGAGTCAAGTCAAACTGATAATTTATTCAGTGATTTAAATTTTTATTAGCTCAAACCATCATAAAGGATTTATGAGGGCAATTATGATATAATGAACGCAGAGTATGTCTGCGAGGGGAAGACTCGCATGCCAGGTCCATATACATAAGGGTAAAGCTTGTAATTCAATTTCTTACAATTGACACTTTTTTATCTATTGCCTCAACTAAAACGCTGTGGAGTATTGTGTTCAACAAAGTTATCAGCAGTTGCCTTTCACTGACCTCACGGCCAGGTGACATCTGCAGGAGCCTATTGATCCAAATAATATGAAAATACAGTGCTGATTTGTAAACCTCAACTGAAACTCAATTGAAAGTTAGAATCACTAGAAGAATTGAATTTCCACAGTGAAACAATGCAAAGATATGCTGATTGCTCAGACTGAGTTGTCTGCACTGTCAACCAGGCACATTTGTAGTTTCAGTCGGGGTGCTAGAAGGACAAACGTGTCTTTTGAAGTCTGCTCTTGCCTGTTTTCTTGCATAAGTTTGAGAAGAGTGGAGGAGTTGGAGGAGCGATGACGAGCACCAGAGGATATTGTTTCCTAATTGGACTCGTGCAGAAGAGGCAAGGACGCATAATCTCAAAGAAGGCATGATGGGTCTGTGCACGCTGACACGCTGGACTCAGCAGTGCACAGCTTCAGCTGCTCATGGCAGCAGGTCTGTTACACTGACACAGAACAAACAGTGGAGAGATTTACGGTTCCCCATATCCGTCTGGGAAAGCTCTCAGATACACTGTTTTAAAAGAGGAAATCTAAGATTCAATTACTGTCTTTGTCCTCAAACGACACTGATTTGTCTTCTACAATTCAGATGAGCGCTTCGCAGGATGTATCGAGGTTCAGATCTCAGAGAAGATCACAAAGGCGTACAAGTTCAAAGCTAATTCCAGCTGGACCTCAGATTCTGTGAATTCAGCTGTAAATAAACAGTCTGGAATCGTCCACACTGATTGTGAATCTGAAGAAAATTTGACCTGCAAAGTTGTCCGTTGACAAACGACGTTGGTGATGAACGGACTGATTGTTCCCACAATGAGGCACTCCTTAGTGAGTCAAATTATGTAGAACCAAGAGTGAAATGCCACTGAGAAGTGAAACTGGCCTGAGGAGAGAACATGTGAAAGTGTGAAAAGTGATTGCGAGGAGAAAAAAACAAAAAATCTGGTCTTGTGGTGATCTTAAAGGAGGTCAAGGCCTTAAAAAGAGCGTCAGGGTGACAGCTCAACCCAAAGTAAGAAAACATTTTTCACTGTAGTCTGTTTTATTTTTAGCTGCCTTGTCATTGAAACGTCCTCTCTCAAAAGCTTTGGGTTTAAATGGCACTTCACTCGTCGCTCTCGACGCGTCAACAGCACTTGATTTTGCTTTAATTAAAGCGCTTCTTTTAATGTGATAATGCACGTTGTGTGTCCCTTCTTCAAATGCTCAACATCTAAAAACACTTGCACAACACGGGCAGGCCGCTGCAGGCACCTCGCAGTATTAATTGCACTAATGGCGCAGCAGAGATTGGAGATGACGAGTTGAAACAGTAGGGGGTCTCCGAGGCGTTGCCTTCATGTGCGTGAGGTAGAGATTTGACAAAGCTGTTCGGATATCGCAGCGATGAAGGCCGTTTAACACTCTGGATGTTCTGTCAAGCCAAATATTCTATCACATCTCCGCTGCCGCTGCTTCTGCAAAACATTATTGTAGAGGAAGCTGAGAAATATGTCCGAATAACAAAACACTCCGTAATATGCATGCGCACAGGCCCGCATGCACGCGCGCACACACACACACACACACACCAGATGCTGTTTTTTTTCAATGCAACCATTAGACACATGGAAAATATGGAAGCAAGAGTTTGGGGATAAAGGGGAGGAGAGAAAAAAAAGAGATGATGGAAGATAAAACCTTCATTAAAATGTTTGGAAGAGAAGTTGAAATGTACGGAAGAAAATGAAAACATCGAAAAGAAACAAACTTGGAGAGATGGCAGTGCAAGCAGGCACGAGGGTGAACGGAGGGGAGCAGGCGGAGGCAAAAAGGGGAGAGAAAGAGAAAGAAGCAAAACAAGGGGTGTGATGTCACGGAGTGAAATGCCACCCAGCCTGTCACATATCTCTACAATATTAATTACACTGCGCAATGCCTCTGAATAATGGAACAGCCCTATTTAACCAAAGTGAATAATTTAGCAGCTGCTTGGCCTCTAGTATATATAACTGGATCAATAAGCGCCAAGTACAGGTAATAAAATTCCAAAGGAAACCTCAAGGAGGACAGAGTTCACCTGAACTCAGACACAACAGCCGAGGTAGTTGCCAACCACTGGCAACTGTCAGTGTGTGTGTGTGAGTGTGTGTGTGTGTGTGTGAGAGAGAGAGAGAGTGTGAAATTTACTCATTGCTTAGTTTTTATTTAAATAATTTATTATGCGGGCATCTATTAGCTCAGGTCAATGTTCATTGGGAAGGTAAATGTTTTAAAAAGACAAAACACAGCAATTCCATTGCCAAGAGGTTCCATATTAATTCTGTCACACAAAATGTAAGGTGTCATCCGCAGTCTGCCTTAAAGTTCGAGGCCCAATTGGCCAACTGACACTGAACGACAGCCAATCATGAAGCGAGACAAGCAGGACACTTGTTCATTGTTGAACAGTCAACAGTCAAGTCTGTTGGTCATTTTTTGCATAGGATTTACCTGAAGGAAAACACTGTGATTGTGTGTGTGTGGTCGTTCATGTTCCTAATTAGAACAGCCACCAACTGTGCTAATGTAAGTCACTATAGCTACCAAATGACTTTTCTAATAACCAAAAATGTCACTCAGATTACAGTTACAGTCTGTTCATGGCCAATGTTTGTCAGTTTGTTCCATTATCGGAACAGGAAACATATTCAACACACTGGATGCAGCGCAGATTCCTACAGCCTCGGCTTTCACTTACTACAGATTTACATTTGAGACGGACACCCGCGCAATGCAATAAAACCTTCTTTGTAAAAGAGCAGTTTTTTTTAAAAGGTATAGTCACCCAGAACTGATATTTCACACCACTTTGTCCGTGTATGATCATGTGACATTTTCTAATCCATGTAGCTATTATAGAGTTTCAGAGAGAGAGAGAGATTTCCACCCAATAAATTTCTGCTGTTTCCAGAGAATCTGATGTTAAAAGAGAAAAGATTACTGGAGGGAAAACATAGCGTTAATGACCTTCTTTGGCCAAAATATCCTCTGCAGCCTCCTCTGCAGCAGCTGTGTCCCTGCTCGCCATGTTTACACACTTCCTGACGCTGCCATCCATGTACTTCAGAGAGAAAGATGGAGGGCTGCTTGTCAGAGGTTACCTTGTTTATTGGTTGATGCTTTGACGAAAGCTCTTGCCTAAAAATGTCAGTGTTAAAGTCTTGGAGATGCAGTCTGGAGCCTCGTCTTGCTCTTTGCATTTTTTGAGTACCACATCTTCACTGTATTTAATGTGTATTCAAGGTTCTTATCTAAACTGCTTTGGCAAGAGGATATCGTACCTGTTTTAATAACTCATTTTGATTTGTTATCTCCAGTCTAATTGTTTATTTTCTTGTTTTTCTGGCTCAGGGTTTAATGAGCTGACATGGATCAGAAAATGCTACCAGAGTCGTGTATGAGCGCAACATCGATTTGGGGCGAACTACCCCTTTTTCAAAATGAAACATTCATGAACTGCGGAGTGTGTAAGAGAATTTCCCACTGGTGGAAGGGAAGCTTGGAGGGAAGGCGTCATTCCGGCAAGCGATTCTAAGATCGTGCTCGTCTGCGTCGCTCCCTCGGGTCATGTAACCGTCGGCATGCATACACATGCGAGCAGGTGCCTATGCAAATGTCTCAGAGGAAACAGCGTGTGAATGCAAGACTGTGCTGTGGCGGAGCACGGCCAGCCACGATTAATCAGGTCTGCCACGCTGCCCTCCCTGGAACGTCGATGTTAGCAAGGAGTCAAAAGACTTAATTCAAAAATAAATCACACACTAAGTAATAGGTGTTTGCGTTGTCTGTGGTAGCAGACGGGGGTGCGTGTAAGCAAATGAAGAAAGATTTACTCTCAATACTATTAATATGCCGAAAGCGATAAATGTGCATTACCGGGTGCTATGGGCAAGCGGATACAGTGGGTAGTATAAAAAGGGAAAAGATGGAGTGGGAATGGAAAATATGGAGCAAACTAGTGTCAGCACTAGAAAGAATTGATATGAGAGAATCGCAGTAAAAGGCAGTTGGGCTAAACAGGATAGATAAAGAGAGAGAAGGTGTGTAGAGAAAAAGCAGAGATTAAGAAGTAAAGATGAGGAGCTGTGGCAAAATGGGGGCAAACAGAGATGAAGAATAAGAAGGAACAAAAAGAGGTGACTGTTTGCCTCAGCTTGGCCGATAAATGGGCATTATCTCTTCTGGTATCAACTTCCTCTAAATTACCCTGGAGGAGAAATTGAATTTTTAAAAAATGAACAGAAAGAAATGGGCGAGTAAACCAACTTGCGTTTAATGGGCTAATGATAATGTGTCCAGCCCACAGCAGACAATGGCTGCACGGATCAACTGCACCACCTTCAGCTCTTTGCTTTTTTCGAACTCCTGCAGACATGCCGACCATGATGTTTAAATATTCACATGCCAAAGGAAAAAGGTAGAGAATCATTGGCGCGCACAATGGCCTCACTCAAGGCATACATTTTCTAGCTAGTCAAGAATCTTTTCAGGTACGAAGTCATATCCTGCAGAGTTATTACTGTTATTAGGCTTACTTGCACTCTGTCGCTCTTTTTTTTAGGATTTCAAGAGTTGCTTATTTCCTACCATGTCTTCTCCTTCCAATTATCTGAAGCACACAGCTTCTATTAAGGTGACTGTTTCCCAAACCTTCGTCTACTGATTACAAGCCTTCTGGAACCATGCTGGTCTCATGAAGGACCAAGGTGGGAAGTGATCACTTCCCATTTGAGACATGCATGGCTCAACCTGATTAGCAAGCAATAGCAAAATTCATCCTTATATACATGTGCGACACTCAAAGGACATTCTATACCTTCTCGTACTTGAGGGATTTTATTTAGGGTTTCTTTCTCACACACACACACACACACACACACACACACACACATATGCCTTGTAATATTTTAGCATGTCCTCCTGCAGAGCCGTTTTCTTTCCACATGGTTTCCATTTTTATGAGTGAGCTTGACATCTAATTAGGCGGATCACGGCCGTTCAATTAGCTCAGCCGCTCTGCCCTGGCTGTCTTTATAAAAGGGCACGACAACAATGACAAAACCATGAAATATCTTTAGGAGCAACTGACAGCTTTACTGCACTAGAAAACACAAACTGTTGAGCGCAGTTGTTTTTCTTTGACTCTGACATGGAACGCAGTTGAAAACCTTCAACCTGGACAAACTGGCTCTTGCACAAGTGCAGCTTTTAAAAAGGTCCACCTCACAAGGACAACAATTGCTATGGGCATGTGTTACAATTCTTTTTTTTTTTAAGTGTTTGTTTCTGTCAAGCAAGGACTTAATGTCTTCCAAATTCTTGAAGCACCAACGGAAAAACATAATTGCCATGCAACAGCCTTCAGCTGTGAGTGTACAGAACCGGCAATGCTGCATATGTATTTTTCTTATCTTTTCAGCTATGTTTATGTCTTCCCTAAGCGTTTTAGTTTCCCCAACGTAACTATTTCCAGATCACATACATTAAAACCTGAGCTAGGAACATTCATTTGTAAAGTATTCTTGACCAAGGCTGCGTCCTCACCCTCTTGCAGTTAAACAATACACCAGACACACTTTTACTCACAAGAGGAAGATAACTGCTATGATTAAATCACCAATTGTTGGGTGTCATTCCAATATGAAAATGTATGAGACTTTTTGGCATGTGACGATATAACTGCAAGGAGAAGAAGAATGTTTCCTCTAGAACAACCAGGTGGTGGCGAGCATTGCCAGGGTTGTGTGGCCCTCACACGGGTAGTAATAACTGCCCAACAAATGAACTGGAGGCCACCCTGAGTACAAAGAATTATGTGAAGAAGCCAAATCCTGAAGAGTAAAAAATGCAGACATGAGGAAGTGGAGACATGCTGTTGCAATCCTGCTTTGTTTTCTCAGCCTCATAAACCAAATTCAGCTGGTTGAGGTGGTCCCCGAACAGAAAGTGTGGTGGTAAAAATAGTTCTCCAAAGAGGCTTAATCACAACATTAATCACAAGAACCTTGAAAAGATTATATTATGGTTTTCACGTATATAAGCCAATAGTCTCTTCTTTCTCAAGTTTTTTAGTCTCACCACTGGCGTTCAGTCAAACAGCAGGTCGCATTTCCATGGCAATTAACTTGTGAGCATCAAAGTCGCCGAGACAAGAGGGCCCTGACTTTCACAGTCAGAGATCACTCAGCTGACAGATTAATTAAAGCTCAGGCTTGCTATTGTGCCGAAAGCTGTGACTTAATTGTTTCCCCTGACCACAGGGCAAACAAAGGTTGCCAATATTTATAACGGAATGATATCTGAGGGAACACAGTGTGTGTGTGTGTGTGTGTGTGTGTGTGTATGTGTGTGTGCGTGGTGTTGAAAGAATATGTGTGTAAATGTGTGTTTACTGGGGTTTGCCGTGCTTACTTCCCCTGAATCTATTAAATGTTAGTATGTGCAGATGTAATTACAAGACCTTCTCCCTCCAGACAAAACTCCTTGTAGTTGGTGAGTAGTATGGCTTTTTTTTCCCCCTAAAATATGTGTGTGAAGCTGGGCACTAGGTGAAAAAGTGCCGACGGGAAAATAAAATTAGGTCTGGGTGATGTCCAACAGAAGCTTGTCCACAAATGACTGTTGCGTGGAGAGAACAAAATGTCCCGCTGTGGCTTCTTCACGTATGAGGCAAATGATCTGGGTGGATGGATGAGGGGTGACACCTAGTTTGGTGCTGGGTCTAAATTTTAGTTTTTTGTTTATCTGGACTTTGAAAATCTTGGGTTGGATAAATAGATTCATAAAATTGATTGGACTGGGCTGTGCATGTTTGTGTTTGTTCTATCATCAGCATAGGAAGAGCAAGATACAGACTGGACAAATGGACACTTGCAGGCTATTTTTAACATTTCAAACTGTCTCTGAGAAAATTCAACTCAATAATGACTGATACATTCATGCAATCCAGTCATTTACATCATCCTATTTCAGCCCCATGTGTTTCCTTGTACGGAGGCTGCAAGTGGAGAGAGGAACTCTGCAATATACTTTATCAGATTAAATGGTTGGTTCTAATTGTGATATTAAATGAACTATTAATGAATACGATTCACAGCATTATATTTGTAATTATGTCGGACTGTCGCACTGTTAATTGCTTACAGCTTAGTTCCCCCCGATCGTGTATAATGTTGGAGATTAGAGTTAATGGCTGCAGTGACACTTTAAAAAAAAAAAATCATAATTACAAACAAGAAAAAAAGAATATTACCCTCTCGGGAAATATCTATCTCCCTATGAAAATAAGCAAGCTAGAGACAGCAAGAAACCAAATAAAGAAAACGAGCCAAAAGAGGCAAATAATCTGAGGTAACCAGAGAATAGCAATTGCTAATACAGCCAAATATTTTGTACACACTAATTGTTGAAAACAGCATTTACTCTAAACAGGAAGTGAATAAAAAGCAGTGTTTGTTGGCTGCTGTTTGACTGATATTTCAAAGAAAAGTGTAGTAAGGGAAAAGGTGGTGAAAGTTGGACTTGGAGATGTTTTAAATAAGTGATGAAGTAGACGCAGACCCATGAGTGCGCCATTGTTGTGTTCTTGACAAGCCCCGCCTCCTGCACAACACGCTGTTTTGAGAAATGTGCTTAAATGTGTACATGTGTTTACTGTGCGCGCTCCACCGAGCGCACGTGTGTGTGTGTGTGTGTGTGTTGTGTCTATAAAAAGGTTGCGAGGTTGCGGTTTTACTCCTCTAGGCTTGGCTGCGTGCAAGCAGGGCTCACTGATGAATAATGAGGCTATTATAGCCACAGCAAACCACATCGCACCGCCTGCAACCATTCAATACGCTCCAAGCCTTCCCTGAATTCTCGTGGCACCAAACTCTCCTCCCGAAGCATCTCAGCTCATTCGATATCGGGGAAAAAAAGGAGCTTGGTGGGGAAACGTGCAGGTGTGTGTTTTAAAAGCGAAAGACGCTTCTGAACACGCTTTACTGATGCACATTGATCATGGAAACCTTTTAGTGGGGGAAAAGAAAATCAACCCACAGACGCAGGCTCAGTTTAACTTTTGTTTATCGGTGTGTTTGATCATTAATAATAGATCTGATGTCAGGGAAACGGAGGCACCACCCTCGGGCATCTTTCATCAGCATCACCGAGGAGAAATGCAGGATGATTTTGCCCTCCACTCGCCTTTTGGAGGCGTCAGACATTCCAAAATCAAGAAAGCAGATAATAAACTTTATAACCGTTTTCCGTTTCTGGTCCGTTTCTATTACTGTTTTGAAGAAACACAAACACAAGCAAAACAATATAGCTGTTAATACTGAATATCAGATTCTGAGTAATTTTTTAAATTCTAACCTTATAAAACGGATAAAAGAAACAATTTCCCCAAAAGAGGTAAAAATTCAGAATGTGTTCTGAAAAGGAGACTGGAAAAGATATGATTTCACAATTACAATATCAGATCCAATTTGAATCTGATACCAACTCAGATGGTACAGAGCAGGAAGGGGAAAAAAAAATTGGCGTGTGTCTTGGGAGAGTTCGGAGAGGGTGTTGATGGGAAAATCTTTGAAATCCTCCCCGAAGCATGTTCCACTTAGCCAAGCTGGAATACAGCACACCTCCTCCTGACCTATTCACCTTGCACAGCTCCTGATAATGGCTACCCTGTGATCAGCTCCCCCATGTAAAGACATCTTTGCACCTATCCAGCGGCCGGCCTCACATCTGTCCCAGGTCAGCGCTGAGCAGCGAGGAGGGATTTAGAAGAAAATCAAAGATAATTTACTGTGACCGACTGTTGGACTTTCTGCTCCCGGCCTTTCTTTCTTTTTTGGCCTCAGTGGTTTTTATCAGCAATCTTGATTCCCTTTTTCTCTTTCTTTTTATCTTACGGCCGCAGACCATGAAAGACGCCACACAATTTAGAACTGCCCTTTAAAAGGAAATGTTGGTTTGCAAAAATGTTAAATTGACAATTACATTTTTCCAGTCATTTTCGGTCAAAATGACAATTTTTTTTATAGATACAGGCCACATTCCAGCCTCACCAGTTGGCACCAGAAACATGTGTGTCATAAAGAATAATAAATCTACATCTACGTCTTTTTTACGGTATACAGTAAACATTTAACTAACGCCACTACCAAGTTCAAGTGCACAGAGTTTGTTGCACAAAAAAACTCTAGTGAAAAGCTACACGGACCAGTGGGCATGTTTAATTGATTTACATGGAAATGGTTCATTAATACAAGGCTCAATATTGATCGAGTGTCTGTAAAGTAGAGGTGAGGTGAAGTAGGTGAACGCAGGCAGGAACACAAGAGATACAATCAGTGAAATAAAAGGAAGAAGGAGTCCACTTTGCTAATTGTGCTCCCATCGGAATTGTGTGTAATTGATAACCGGAATTAAAATTTTTAGCTTAGGTTCAACACGACGACTCAAAAGTCTTCTTAAAATGTGTTGTTGCAAGTTACAGCAGTTAGAGCATGAATTTAAGGTGCTGGTCTTAGCATCCTGGTTTTAGCATCCTGCTAAAACTGAGGCTTTGTTGTACCTTCCACAAGTTTGGAGGGGAACAAAGGGAAGGTGGAAGCAACACCTGGCATTAGGGTCTTGTCATGACGCTTGTAGTGGTGCCAGTGAGGTATTAGTGCCCTTTGTGACATCAGAAACAGTTGGTTTCCCGAACTGTGTGTTTCAGAAAACATTCTCTAAAGAGTGAAAACAAAAAAGCCAAGGATGCACTTTGGGAGAGTTCACAGATAATATGAGACCTTTACAAAACTCACCTAACCTTTACAAGCCTCCTCAAATGATTAAAAAAAAAAAAAAGCACTTCTATCTGTCAAGCTCAAGGACAACACCCAGAAATAAAGACCGACCCTGGATGCTCACAAACATGTGAAGATGTCGACTGGTATCCACCAAAAACGCAGCCAACTCACATTTGTCAACGATATGGCAGGGAGCCAAGGCGTCGCGAGGCACATTTATATTGCATCAACAATTTTCAATTTAACTTGGCACCAATAAAAAAAACATATTTTCCCTGGGCAGGGATTCAAAGGCGTCATTGCCAAACAAAAGCAGCAATTAGAGGAGTGGACATCTTAAAGGAAGATGAAAGTGCACGAAATCCCCTGTTTGCCAATTACAGCGCTCACATCTCCTCTGGCTGAAGTATTCTCTGTCCACTCAGGCTTTCCAACATCCACAACACAAAGATGGAAAAATATGTGAGACTTTTTTCCCTTTCCTTTCTAACCCTTTTCATATAATCTCATTAGCTGCACACAACATAATTGCATGTTAATTCACTCTGATTACTTTTTGTTCCCACAAATCACATCAAACGTCTGTGTGTAGCATCACGCGTTGCACTGCGTTGGATATATTCTTCCTGACACAAATTATTACACAGTCATGCTCACTCGACGTACACAATCATTTCAACATTGGTGAGTATCTCTCAGCTGCTGCGGAGTGACATGGCAAAACAAGCTGTGGAGCTTCTTATGTGCTTGGTATGAGTGTGCAAGGCAACAGAGGGAAAGACGTTGACTGGGCACTGATTCACTTCCTGCACACTGACTGTGTTGGAGGAAAAATAAAAAAAAAGAACTTTTTTTTGAGGAACAAACCTTTTATACACCATTCAATCAGCGCAGCCTCCAAGCTGAGAGGCTGACAGTGTGGTTCTTTAAACATGGTGCACTGAAGAAGCGCCCTAAAATACAGTCAGGGCGAATTTCAGGTATGCAAGTTATTCTGGATCCTCCCTGAGATACATAAAGACCAGAAGATGAGGAGGAGATGCAGTTCCCCTCAGGAGAGGTTTTACACATTTAAAAACACTTTCATTTGTCTTTGAAACCTTGGAGTTGGCACTGTATGAATTATGTTTTATGCTTGTCCAATTCCAGATTTGATCAGATTTCAAGAAAAGTTTCAAGTTGCCATTTGTATTCAGCTTGAAACCCTTTTTGTGAATATGATACAGCGCAGTCCTTTTTCCAACAGTTTTTCCTCTTTGTTTTTGATCAATTCCAGTATCGCTGACAATCGTGACATGCAATTATTCCTCTATTTCCTGTCTTGTATGTATTTCCTCTGCTACATGTCATTTTAATGTGACTGTATTTGTAGTTGCTTATTCAGGCGACCATGTCAGCGGTCAATGATGAAACACAATCTTGTGTTAATGTCAAAGAAATAACAGCGAGTCGAAGCGAAGGAAGAGGAGTGCATTAGTCGCCTTGTTAACCGTAAAGAAAAGTCTAAAGTTTATTCTGCAGAGGACGGCTCGTATAGAGTCCAAGAGAGAATAAAATGAGATGCACGACAAGACTTTAGCACCGGACGCAGTTAGAATAAAAAAAAAAAAGTCTGAAGGTCTAACTGAGCAGCGCCATGGCCACTTTGTCCAGTGGAAGGACTTTGCACAAAGGGGTAAAAATGCAGATTATGTCATCCATGTGGCCGAAAAATGACATTCATACAAAGAAAAAATTGATTATTTACAATAATGAACTGCGTGCAGACTGTGTCATCAACACTCACACTCAACTCTTGCCACATTAAGTAATTGTAAACTTGAGATAGATAGATAGATAGATAGATAGATAGATAGATAGATAGATAGATAGATAGATAGAGATAGATAGATAGATAGAGATAGATGCCTTTGCATCCTGAACACATCGCTCACTGATGCCAACAAATCCATTCCCACCATTCCCTTCTCCCCTTCGCCCACTTCTGCACAGAGGGAATGGCAGGCAGCAGTGGCTTCAATAATTCACTTCCCCCTCAGAACAGGTTTTGTTAGCATTGTAGGGTGCTGCGGGCAAGAAAGGGAGAGGCCGAGGAAGGAAGATTAAAAACAAGAAAGAATGAAGAATGGAGTCGAAATGGGCGAAGACTTGGAATACAAAGGAGGTACGACGGAAAAGGACGGCAGGGGGGTGGGGGGGGGGGTCCGCAGTGAGAAATCACGACACGGGGAAACAAAACAGGGGAAAAGTAAGCTGGTGCGCGGTAGTATGTGGGAGACTTCTTGTGTGTCTTCACAGGTGAGAGAGGAGATCATGAGGGGCAAGCACTTCACTACTGGACTGGACGACTTCCGTCCTCCGTGTATCAAGACTGTGGTATTCAGTAGAAAGTCAAGATATCATGTTACAAAGATTAAAACAAGCAGTGTTTTTTTTTAATATTTGTTCACAGCAGCTTCAGAGGGAAGGTTGTGTACATGGACACTGATGGACATGAATAAGTCAAATTAAGGCAAAATATCATAAAAAAGGGAGAAAAAAATTATTTTTGGGAGGAGTTTATCAACATTACATTCTCTTTCTACTGATTAAACGTTTATTTGCATCAGAAATGGTCTTTGATGGCTAAAGCTAACGTGGACTGAATTAGATAGCCCAGTAGGCAAATGTCAACGATTAATCACAATGTTCTGCTCAGTCGTCTGCAGGTGACGTGACTGAGGCTCACCGTCGGCTTTCAGTGCTGACCTACAGCCGGCTGGACTGAGACAAGGACGCCGGCCGCTCGCCTGCAACTCTGCACTTAAAGAGCACGATGGGGAACGACACTCTGTCAGAGACGGCAAACCATTTCCTGCGTGTCGGCGCGCTTTGTGATTGAAGTTCTCTTGTAGCAACCGAACAGTGGGATTCACAAAGGAACAAAAATGCAAAAGGAGGCCCCTGGGCGAACATTTCAAAACGCAGTTCAGGCCAGAGCAAATAAAGTTTCGGTGGCTCCCGACCACGCTCGTTCCATCCGTTTTTTTTTTTTTTTCCTTCTTCTTCTTTTTTCTTTTTTTTCATTTTTCCGAGCCCCTTGTCGGTCCGGCTCTGTGTCTCTGGGGAAGCCTTTCTTCTTCTGGCTGCTCTGTATCTGGCCCTGCCCTTTTTCAATGTCACTCACACTGCGCCTCTCTCTTTCTCTGGATTTTATTATGAGCCTTTCACTCTGTCGTGTGTCCCTTTTTTTTTTTTTTTTTTTTGCCACTTTCATAAACCAGATCCAAGCCTCTCACTGACAGCCAGAACTCGATCTGATTATAACAGCATCAGCAGTCCCCCGTCTGAACAAACACAGTTTTGAGTATCAGACAAACACGTTTATAATGTTGTTGATGTAATTATGTAACTATTTATTTCCACTGTGTGTCACTTCTGACTCTGGGATGTTAGTGTAAAATATGGATATCGCAGCTGCTCACTGAAATCCTCTGTCGCCTCCCTCTGCATCACTGTTGTGTGGCCACGACATCCGCTGACGAATCAGAATATCGTCGGCTCGGACGAAAAGTGCAAAATATACTGGCGGCGTTATCTCGCCGGCAAGCGTCTCAGCTTCAGATGAAAGATGTCTGGAGAAATGATTTTGTCTGTGCGATATTGTGTCCTTACTGAGCCACCGGTGTCACAGTGATTGAGTGAGATATAAAATTCTCATGCACCTGGAAATAGCAGCTATCATTTGTTTTCTCTGTCTTTACTGGGCAAGTTTCCCCCTGTGTAATCCCCAGCTCCATTACAGCTTGCATTACAACGCTGAGACTTGTACGTATCGTATTATTTTTCCATGGTGTCTTTGGAAAGGCTGAAAAGTCTCATCGTGTCACAATTAGGCTGACAGAAACATTTTCAGGCCTGAGTCATTTTGCGTCAGCATCAGTTATGAGTCACACTGGGTGAGACCAACAGACGGTAGCGCTAAAAAGTTCTCAGACAACCACAAAATTGTTGACGGTTTCAAATTTTATCAGTGTGGCTGCATCAAACAAACACATTGATTGATTGATTGATTGATTGATTGATTGATTGATTGATTGAAATATATCTATCAAATAATTTTGTCCCCAAATTTCATTATGGACCTTAATTTTTTGCATCATTCCGTTTTTTCAATTGAACCTTTTAAATTTTACCATTAGAGAGTTTCTGCGGCACGGTTTGTTTTCCTGCGATCTGTCAAGCACCATGGGTTGCATTTTAGGCATGAAAGGTGCTATACAAATAAAATTTGATTGGATTTGATTTGATCTTCTCCAGTACTGCATCTTTATATTGTCAAGTGATATTATGTTGACGGAATTTGCAATTTGGCGTTCGGAGGTCGCTCGCAAATTGCACAGCCTTGCATTTTGGGTTTAGGTAATGAGCTTTGAAGGGGTCTTCATGGCCACTTTGACAGCTTCTCGGGCAGCCACTTCAGCACACTTGAATTGTTTGGCCAATGGCGGCAGCATTTGTCAAGGGGCGCACTCCCCACCCCTCAGAAAACACTTCACCGTCTACAGACAATGGAGTTTCAGTCAAACAGCCGTCAATTGCGACACACTGTGTTGAACAACAGCTCTGCGACTCCATCAGCGAGTAGTGCAAACCACCAGGGCCCACATTTTCCTCAATGGTTGGCTAATGCAAGCTAACGCTCTGGGAAAGAAAGCGATAGGAAACAAGGTCAGCGCAGCAACAAAAAAAATGTAAAAAATGTGAATTTTATTTTCCCACACATATAATAATCCTCCCTTTCCTCCTAATAAAGAATCTTCCTCGTTTTCTGAAGCTGCGAGCGAGCGCCGGCTGTCTGCTCCCTCCGATGTCATCCCTCCACTCGGCTTCCCGAAGCCTGCCTGGCTTTTAACGACGGTATCTGCTTCGTCCCATATATGCGGTATAAGTGGAAAGGTGGGTGGATGCTTGCCACTGAACCAGGGGATGATAGCGAGAAGATGACAGGGCTTTAGGAGGAGAGAGGAAGCGGGTGAGGAGCGAGGCGGGGAGACAGGCCGAGCCGAAGAGAGAAGTGATGAGGGAAGTTAAAGAGGTGTAGCTGCGGAAAAGGTTGAGGATAAAGGCAAGGAATTAGGATGGAATGAGGATGTAAGTAGAGAATGGCCACATTTTGCCTCATTTGACATTTATGGATGGGCCGGGAAAGAAAAGAGGATCAGACGGAGAAGGAATGAAGAGAGGAAGATGACAGGAACATCTTTCTTGACAGGTACAAGTTGGGAAAATGACGGATTGAGGGAAGGGGTGGAGGAGAAGGGGAAGGATGTGTAGGTTTCAGAACGTAAAGTTCTTCTCTGCCTTTTTTTTAACCTTCCTAATAGATTATAACCAATCTCCTCGGAGTCAGCTGAGGAGCACGGGAATAGAGGAAAGTGTTAGTACAGCCGGCTAAACAGTCCAAAGACGTGTTTTTTAAAAAAGGCCAAAATCTAATTTATGACGTCGTTATAATTGAGGAAGGATGTCTGCTGAGGATGGACAAGGCTGAGAGGGGGGAGAAGAAGACGAGATCCGCAAGAAACACGCATGCATCGGTGAATTATTGAGGCCAGACGCTTGTAGGAGCAGGCGATCATTTTCCTGCACTGATCCCTTCTCGCTGTCGGAGGGTTTAGTCGGACTCGACCGGCTCCGGCATCTGCGGTCGCTCCGTTCTTGTTCGAGGGGTTTTCATCGAGCGCCACAGTGGAGGGCAAAAAAAATAAAAAGAAGAAGAAGAACGTGGGAGGAGAATCCTCCAACGTGGGGTTCAGTCTCCCTTTGTGTTGCGTGAGTGTCTGTGCATGTGGGTGTACTTGAGACTAAGCCGAGGCATATATCTATGTGATGAGGTTTCCCGCGGAATATTGACTCACGCGTGTTGCTTCTCTATGAGCAGACGGATCAATATAAAGTATGTCTGCGCCGTGGAAGCAGCCATTTGCTCTGCATGAGTTGGCAATACGACAAATACCTCGAAACTCCCCGAGGAGAGTCCCACCTACTTTATTGATTGGCACAGCGTGTGAATGTGAACAGCTAAAATCATTTAAAAAAAAAAAAAAAAGGCAATTAATGCACATTCATTAATGAAGGAAAGACCTCAGATAAAATTCACCTGTGCCTATTCCCAAGCATATTTTTTCTAAAAGGTTACAAATTAGCGCCGTTGCCCATTTTTAAGTAGCTTGATTGCCTGTTCAGGTTTAGAATTTTAAATTAGCTTTAAATTAAGCTGTCATAATCAGATGAAGCAGTGGCAGAGCCATTCTCAGCAAAGCCGTCTCACCCCCTTTGTGTTAGTCCTTTGTGCAGAGGTTGGAAAACCGTGTCCAGGCACTGGAGAAACAGTCGTCCCTGCTGTGAGAAGTTAAAGTGTATTGAAATGAAAGGCTGCTTGACGCTGCACAGAAGCTGGACTGCTCAGGTTTCTTTGTCTTATCCAAAATGCTCGCTCATCCATCTTGCAAACATCCAATAGACTGCATTTTTAATTGGTCTTACGCTTTCCATTGATTCGTCACGCAAATCAATTTCCCTCATGGCGACAAAGAGGCATGAGGGCAGGAAGTTGCTGCTCCGAGCGGCTCTGGAGAATCATAGAAGATTCACGAGGAAGAAGACACTACTGTGAGTTGTAAATAATGCCTACTGCTTTGCTGGGCTATGACAGACTGATA
The DNA here is from genome assembly GCA_009823395.1 of Thamnaconus septentrionalis. NCBI lineage: Eukaryota > Metazoa > Chordata > Actinopteri > Tetraodontiformes > Monacanthidae > Thamnaconus > Thamnaconus septentrionalis. Next base: position 3,692,403 of record CM020505.1, on the reverse strand, counting down.
GCACTTTTGATAGATGGCCTGAGATAACCTCCAAAATGTTCCTTCGACTTTCCAAACTCTCCCTAAGTGGACCCTCTACCAGATGGATACATTGGATGAATACAAAAGGATTTAGAAAAACGCTCCATCTGTCAGAAGAAATAGAATAAATCTGGATACCACTTATTCATACAATAGGGTGATGCACAGAAACGTAGAGTTGGCTCCTTGTGGATTGTAAAAGAAAAACAGTTTGACACCTCGCGTCTGTGGCAATCAAAAACCCACCGCACACACAGCTGTGCAATACTCAGATAAAACCTAATGGAAATTGGCTTTCTGGGGAAAAAAAAAAAAAAGAAAAAAAAAGGTATTTCCATCAACAATGTGCAGCAAATCCTTCACTGGCTGTTGCAAAAATATGACAACTCCACGCACAACAGGGATATGGGCTGGTGACAAAGGACAGAGGAAGTGGAGGGGACGGCACGATGACACTGCGAGAGGAGCACAGGAGGAGACAGGCAGTCTCTGATGTAAGCCATGTTCTCAGCTCTGTTCACAGCCGTCCTGTCGCCTCCATGAATAAGTAAGACACCAAATGTTCCCTCCCTCTCATGACCGTGCGTGCAGCAGGCACAGGCATGAAAACACACACGCACACACGTTTGTCCCTCTAAACTGACTTCCACCGCAGCATGACTATCCATGAATTGACTTTGAGCAAACCTCAAATTATGCCTTCCCTGTGAACCTTCTCACCCTCAACTGTTAAGAGGAGACTGTGATGAAATTGTGAGGACCAGCCAAAGCGTCCTCACTGTGTGCGCCTGCCCTGTGGAATCTGTTGAAAATGATCATTCCTGCTAAAACACTAAAAACTATCCATCTGGTTCATCCAGTGTGATTGCCATCGCACATGTCAAATAAACAAAGAAATAATAAAAACCAAAACATCATGTTCACAGCAACACACACACACACGCACGCGTGATGTTAGGTCTGTGGCTCCCCCTGCCATCTAGTCTCTCCCTCCCCTCCTCCTCCTCCTCTTGTGTCTGATTATAAGAGCAGCACCAGCCGCGGGCGGAGGTAGCAGGTGGACCCAGCTGCAACCCATCAGCCATCATCACACCTGCTACGAAAGGGGAGCAGTGAGATTCCACCAGCGCCTTGCGAAAGCAACACTTGCCGCTACTCCATGCTCTTGAACCAATTACGGACTCTGCTGCAGCCACTTGGTCGGCTCAAACCTCGGATCTTCGTCTCTTCCACCCGTCTGTCTGATCATGGCCAGCTTCACATGCCTGCCTGATCAACACCTGTTTAACCCGCCTGCCCGATGGCCGTCTAATCTCTGATCCAATGAAAACTGTTTACGTGTCCCAACCAACAGAGTGACAGACATGTGATTTACGTTCATACATCACTGTTTTTTTTTTTTTTGCAACATCCCTTTTAAGTCACAGTCTCTGTCTTGTTTACAATGTTGAATGGGGGAAAGTGAAAATGGTGCTTTAGCCCTGGGACTACTCCCATTCCAAAGCTGAGAGTGAGAGAATGAGAGTGAGAATGAAGCCCAGGCTTGGAGCAATGAGAGCAGGTGATGGTGAACGTGGGAACGATCTCCGAGTTCACAGGAAAAGGTAAACGCGGCAGGGAGTGAACATGTGAGTCAAAGTCGTGCGTGGGCGTTTACGTGCGTGCGGCTCTGACCTGAAAAATGACGACATTGTTATGTGTGAAATAAAAAGATGCCCGATGACTGAAGCGTGAACTTCAGCAGGAGGTTGAGGCCCTGTCCACACGGGAACGTTACTTTCCCGGGGTCGGAAAAAGTCGCGTCCACGCGCTGGCAGATGGAACGGTGGGTGAAAACGATGTAATGCGTATGCCGCACCGAAACGTGGCGCTGCTAACAGACGCTGACACAGGCAACGGACCAGGAATATAACAATAAACCCATTTCTGCCACACGACAATGGCGAGTGGATGGAAAAAAACTGAGTCTCTTGTGTGGGCCGACGACGAGGTGGAATCACTACTACGTGTCACACTGGATTACACACTGGTTATTGTTTGTGCCGCTGCTGCCGCATTGCATGCCTTGTTTTTTCCGGATGACATGACGGTGACGGTGCGATGACGTCATCGTTTTACAAGGAAAAGCCATTTTCGCTGTCCAGATGGCAACGATGTGACAACGACGAAACGGTGTTGTCAAGATTTTCCCACTCTGGGACCCGTTGTCAAAAAATACCATTTCGGGGACCCAAAACGCCGTTGCCATGTGGACGAAACGCCGTAACGGTTGAATACTTTACCGTTTCCACCAAAAAACGTTCCCTTGTGGACAGGACCTTAGTGCACAAAAACCAGGCCAGGAGCAGCTTTTTCAAAACTTAGCAAGTGTCCCATCATTATTTTTCAAAGCCGTATTCTACAATAAATTCATAAAATGATAAAATATGAAGGAAACCTCATGCACAATTCGGGGAACATGTTCCTGCATCGCCTTAGAATTTCCTTCAGTGCTAATGTGTGAAGTGTGTAGTGGTGTCAACCTACAGCCACAGTGTCCACACCTGGACTCCTTGCATTTACACTTCAGTCGGACTCTGAACTTATCCTTACACTCATTATGTGTTTATTTTAAGCCCACCAGCAGCCACCTTCAGTGACATACACTCGGATTTGATAAGACCGTATCATAAATATTAACCAAATTCAGCATAAGTTGATTCCCTGCTGCTTGGCTCAATGTTTGGAATATGTTCATTGTGATAAGCAGCAGCTGACACATAGTTTTGTTTTGTTGTTGTTGTCTCTTTTCTAGGAAGATGCTCCTCTACAGCGGTAGCCACACGCTTAGATCTGGCAGAGAGCTTCTGATACGTGCCGGTGTTTTGTTCCTGCTGATGTCTTTGTTTTTCAAACACTTTGTATAAACGTTGGCGTCAACTCTTCACTCCACACAAACCTTCTGATGATTTCAGCTTGATGTTTTTTTTGTTGACTCCCCAGTGTAGTAGAAGGCGGGTGGTGTTGTAGTAATATTTAAGCTGTTTCTAAACACAAAGATTTGGCCGCTTTATCTGCTTCCGCTGCTCTTCTTCAAGATGGTTAAGTGCTGACTTAGTAAAACGGTGTTGATAGGAACAGCTTGATGGACGTCCCCTAATGCTTACTGTACAGACACAATCGCATATCAGTTTATTATGCCTTCATTACGCCAGGGAGACAGACGCATCTTCCACATTTGCATCATTAAGACAATACGCCTGCTGTCAGTGTGCTTGCAAAGAGAGACTACAGTGGCATTTCGCTATGAGCCCTACAGCGTTGCACAGCCCACCTCTCCCCTCTGCCTTGGGCTCATGGTGCAGCTGTTGGGAGGCGGGGTGATAAATCAGACCTCCCTGGACGTTGTCTTAATGCTCTTATCTCCGGTCGCGCATTGCGAGGCAAGTTAGAAGCGCAGTCAAATTATAACCCACCGGACACGGCTGCCTACAGCTCCGGCGCCGACCCGTGGGTTAATAAGACTGTTGTCAAGCCTCGATATCCCAGTCAGCCATAAAAAATGCCTTGGCGGAGGGGAGGAGATTGTTCAAATGCACGTGCGCTTTGCTGTGCACGTATGCCGCTCAATATTCAGGCGGCATGGGCGGCGGCGGCGCACCACAGGCCTTGTTAATGCAGGCGGGGTGGGAAGGCAGACAAAAGCAGACAATTAAAACAACATGAGCAGTAAAAATTTTAGCAGAGCAGATGAGATCAGAGAGACTGGCAGAGTCACCCGCACCAAGGGGGAAGGTGCAGGAGGCAAACGGTTGGTCCGCACACACGTCTATCCATGTGTCTCTCTAGCCAAGTGGGGAAAAAAACCAGCTCGGGCAACAGTAAATTTAATGGCACGGACTTTAATTAAAGCTACAGTAAAAGAAAAAGGTCGTGCGGCGATTGCAGACATTATATATGAGGAGACGGCACCATCTGTAAAGTAGAAGAGGAGATCTTTGTGTGAGTGTGTGTGTGTTTGTGGGCGTGCAAAAAACAGAAATAAAACTCATTGGTTAAGTGTAGGTGGAGAACAGTAGGTGTCTGCTTGTGGGAGGCAAAAAAAAAAAAAAGCAAAACATTCCCATCACCTCGAAGTTAATGCTTCAGTCTCTCTCTATCAACATCTCCCGTCGCCTTCTTGCTGCCTCAGAGCCACCAATAAATTATGGATGCTTATTAGAAAAGGGCAATATTCAGCCAACCAAAATAAACTCAGAGGCGGGAGACATAAAAGAGACGCAAACAAAAATGAAAAAAAGAAGAAAAAAAGCGCTGATACGGGCTGAGGAAGAGTTAAAGTCACAGGGGAACCAGTGGCCGGGCCAGTTAAACCTGAAATGATCCTTTTTCTAGGTCACCAGTCTTCAACTCGTGTGCCACGGCAAGGCCGACGCACTGCGGCGAGTAAGAGCTCCATATTAAGGAAAAAGTTGGTTGCACACGCAGGGAGACGGCGAAGGGAAAGGAAAGGGAAAAAAAAAAACTAGCAGTGTATTCCAAGCCTTTCTTCCTTGGGCAACATCTTCAAAGTGATGTTGAATTTTGTGTGCAAGTAGGCATATTTAGCGTTGTCGCTTTCCCCGCATCCCTGCCGGTGCTTTGTTCTGCGGCCAGTGCCAGAGTCTCGGCCGTCCTGCTCTATTCAAATCTAACCGCCCAACACCTCTGAAAGAAACATTAATAAAAATAATTTTTAAAAAAAAAGGCGCAAATGATGCGAGTTCATTGAATTTCCTGTAAACGAAGACGTCGTCATGTCGCGCTTTGCCGGTTAATGCGGCTTAAATTTCCAGCACGGCGGCAGCGAATGGTGTCATGTGACTGTGTCAAGCCATCAATAACCGGATGTCCCTGTGAACTCGCACGGCGTGACAAGACACAGCACCAGGAAGGTGAGGAGACGCTTGTCTGCTGCGTTTTTTAGCCTGGACCGCTGTCACAAGCGACGAGTCCCTCAGACGACGTGTCGACGCCGTGGCTTGATTTTTGTACATTTCCTTTTAAACCCCCGCCGCCGCTCCACCCCAAAAAAAAAATCCTTGAAGAGGCTGCGTGAGGCTGTGCGGTGCCACCGAGGCGTCATGGTTGTAACGTCCGGGATTACACGCCATTCAGATTAAATGAAAACTTCAAAGGCGTGTACAGGGGAGGAGGTTAGCAAGCGCTCCTTCCTTACACACCGTAAGCTATCCTCAAACAAAAACCAAACAGAAGTAAAGGGGGAAAAAAACAGTGTGAAAAATACCTAGGGGGTCCGGGGGCAGGGGGTCCAGGGAGGTCGGCCCCTCCCGGTTTACCCATGAGACCCCCTGAAAGCCTCAAAGCAAAATTCAAGGAGGTCTCGTACTTTTTTCAAAAAGCTAAAAAAAAAAAAAGGAAGTATATTATTGTCACCTATATTCACTAAAACGTATTTAAGATCACCCTGGCTAACATCAATTAAATTAATATCGTAAGGTTATTATAGGCCTCCTGCATTTTAAGGAAGGATTTAGATTAGCTGGGGACCTCCTCCTCCTCCCACCCAAATATTGACGGGTATTTCGCACACTGGCGGAAACTGTTGTGTCTCCCATTCTGTCCAGCTGTACAGCCAGTTTGCACTACGGTATGTTCCACGGAGGAAGATTGTCTAATAAATAGGCTACTAACCTTTCTCATGAGGTAGTTGCCGACCGGTAATTTATGTGATTTCCAGACGTTTGTAATAAATCTGAAACAAAGGTCTCCCCAACACGCAGCGCGGCGTGATTGTGAAGATGGAAATTCAACATTTTCCTCTCAAACACAGCACTGAATCCTCTTGGCATCGCCTCCGCCCGGTGCTGCGTGACGGACACGTGCTGAAATCTTTCTGATGGCCGATCAAAACTCGCAGATGTACGAACGACGTCGCGCAGCTGCGAAAAGCAACAGAGGCGGCATCCACAAGTCCCTGCTGAGCCAGCAAACTGTTGCAGCCGCCAGAAGGGGAGAAAAGCACGCAAAAAAACAAAAAACTGTGCGTGTCTCACAAACAGGACCCACTCACACATGCATGGCCGAGCGCACGCACGCACGCACCGCACCGCACCGCACACATCTCACACCTCCACACTGTGACTCGCGGGCATGCTGAGGCCTGCAGAGCCCCCCCCCCTCCCGCTACAGTAAATGAAGCTCGCAGCCGTCCAAAGTGCTGACATCAATCAGGCACGCTCGCGCCGCTCGGCTCCCGCAGGACGACGAGTCGCATCTGTCGGAGCGCGCCAGCGCTAAACAATTCTAAAGTGAAGGAAAACAGTTTGGCCGCGTATCTGCATTCTCAGCATGTGGGGGAGGAGCGGGGGGGCGGGTTGGGCGGCGGCCTGCCGGAGCAGAGCGCAGCAGAGCCCCCGGCTGCCGTGTCAATTCTGAGACGGCAGCGCTATTGTGCGCATTGTGAGACAATTTGCCGTCGCTGAATGGCTGCAGCGCCGCTCTGATGATGATGTTGATGAGTTACTTAAATGAAACAGTCGCTGGAGACGCAGGCACAGCTGAGCGCAACACATGGGAACCTCGCATCGGTGTGAAAAGCTGGCGAGAACAAATCCCGGGCAGCTTTACGGAATTTTGATTTTTTTTTTTTTTTTTTAGCAGAGGCTGAAAAGCTGTTGTTGCACGTGACTTTTAACCTTAGGGGACAGAAAGGATGAGAGAAAAGGACAAAATAACAGAACTAAAAGAATCTTCGCTGGCACCAACTGAGCAACGCTGCGGTTTAACCCGCTACGTGTTTGTAGCCCGAGCCGGAGCAGCCGACAAGTGGCCGCACACATTCTCCACATACAGATCCCAAAAAGTGTTTCAAAGTGAAGAATACAAAGCTAACATTTTAGAGTTATAATGGGCATCTGCAGTATTCAGGAAGAAAGGTCACTTCATCGAGATTCTGCTAGATTAAAAAAAAAAATTAAAAAAGTCATGCACGGCGAAAATGCAAAAAAACAAAAAACAAAACAAAATCGTCTCTGGCCTTGGTGAGATAATTCTGCATTGAGCTGCTGCAGTTATCAAACATCCAGTGCACTCGCAAGGGCACATAAGCAAAGGTATTGCAATGCCAGAAACTGAGGATGTCCTTCCGACCTTCCAACAAAAGCCTCTGTAACACTAAAAACAATCTTACTTCTAGAGATGAAGCACTTATCAGCAAGCAATGTAAGACTGAACAACATTTTAGATACAAACATATGTGTATATTTATGCATACACATGCACAAGCACACGACATGGTGGGGGGGGGATTCTGGACTTTAAAATTATTAAAATGCCAACTACTGACACCTACTGGTTGGAAAATGACTCTAAATTCAGGTCACACATTTCAGAGTTCTTTTCTTTTTTGACTTAGTCGAGACTCTTTCACACAGCACTGCCGCTGTTCCGGCTGAGTAACACTATAATACAAAATGTTCTGAAAAAGGTCAAATCCTGACAGCCGTATTTTGCAGCAAGTGGTTTTTCAAAATACAATTGAGAATTAAAACAAACAAAAAAAAAATTGTGTGAGACTTGGTCGCGTACGGTAGAGTTTACACTAATCCCAGTAAGTTTGAATTGGGCTGATGTTTTGGGTTTTATTTTTCAGGGTCTCCGACTCGGGCATTAAGGCTCTGACACATAACGGACTGTCTGCGTTCCTCACGGCGACGGCAGCCTGCCAGATTGCTTATGACAAGCGCACTCGGCTACCATGACTTAACAGACCCTGTCTTCAATAGCCGCCACGCGCCTTTCAAACATCAGAATCTGTGTATCGAGGCTGACGGATGGGCTTGTTTGTTTTCCCTCTCGCCCGGAGGGGACGGGCTGCACGCGTATCTGGACGGGAGCCTGCAGCCCAAGAAACTGAAGCCAGTGCGGCGCAGCGAGAACGTCTCGTCTGGAGGACAAGGGGATGGTGATATAGGAGGGGGTAGGGGGGGGGTCGTCCTCAAAAAGCGCAGTCAGACACTCCTGTTAGACTAGACAGAGATGGAGAACGGTCCGACGGAGCTCTGCCAGCTCCGTCCTTGAGGCCTGGTGCTACCAAGGAGGCTGTTAAGATTTAACTTCTCCAATCAAAACAGGATGCGACACCGCGCTTGGAGATGCGAGTTGGGTCAGCGTGGCGTGATTGGTGCATGCAATCTGTGTGTCCGGAGTCCGGAGGGACACATTCGGACACTGAGCTGCGCTATTTGGAGAGCGGTTCTACTTAAGTGAGCTAAGTAATCGCAAAATTAAAAGAGTGAGAATATTTTTCTCACTCTCTCCTGTCTGCTTTTGTTCCACTTTGCCTTCTTCTTCTTCTCTTCGACCGATCGCTCTGTTACAGCAGCAGACGGCACGTGTTGCTATGGGTTATGCCTGCGGTGATGAGCCAATCAGATTATAGGTCTGTTGATCTCAGCCCAGTTAGCATATTACCATAAATGTGCAGAGTTTCAAGAGGCACTTTGGCGATGAAAGGGTAAAGCAATTTTTCTTCGTTTTTGTATTTTTATTTAAATTTTGATATCTCTCTCTCTCTCTCTCTCTCTCTCTCTTCCTCATGTTCCTTTTTCTCTGCTCGGAACAGGCATGACGTGATGGCTTTCTTCAGGGCCCGTATTATTTTTCATCGAATCGGACAACTTCATTAATTCAATACTACAAACTGCTCCCAGATCACCCGGGGACCAGCAGAACCAACATAAGCAGCCTGCTGCAATTTACAGGGCAAAATAACATTTTTCACATCAATATTCATCCTCCTTTCTGGTTCCAGTTAACTTTAAAGCGAGTGACAACGCAGAGTGGCCACTGAAGTTGCCGAGATATAAGCTGGTTATCTGGTGCACGGCAGGCCTCCGTTGCCTCCAGCCAAAAGCCTTTAAACAGCATTTAAAGTGTCTTTATAACACGCAGCGCAAATCTTTGGCCTCAAAGTGAATTTTCCGCATTAAGATTTACATCGGCCTTAAAATGAAACGAGACCGGCTTTACAGCAGGTGGGGTTCCCGCGCTGGATGCTTCCCAGGTGCCTCCTGCCACTTCTGCGAAGTTAATATCTCCCTCTCAAGTTAATTTGCCGCCGCTCTCCCAAAGGCTTTCTCTCCCAGCGGGTGAAACGCCGGTTATTATTCTGCCTCTTATTAGTGTGCGGCGCTGAAACGCAGACAATATGTGGCTCGCAGAAGCCCTTAATTAAGGTTACGGGCTAATAATTGAACAAATTAACATCGCTGCTCGCAGTGGTGCTCAGTCAGCCTGCACTAATCAAAGAACACATAGATGTAATAACAGGAAAACACTTGTAAATAGTGGGCTCCTTACCATAAACTCCTTGGCCCCAGGCGAGAGGGCAGACGCTAGAAAATAACAAAATCCAGTAAAGCTCCATGTTCAGCTCTGCACCCTCATAACCTGGGAGAGGGAAAAGAGAGAAGGGGTGAAAACAGGGGTTACGACGCCGCAAACTTAGGCGACAAACGGGCGGAGACGGTCAAGTGAGTGTCAGGAGGGCGGCGGAGGCAAAACCATCAACTGTCCATCTTATTTTCAGCCTCTTCGCCCCTGAAAACAGTGCCACACAGCCGCTGAGCGATAAGCCGCCCAGCCTGCACCATTTATTTCTACCTAGAGGTCTTGTCGCACAATAAGCGGCGCTGTTTCTGAAAGTTTACAGTCAGTTACTGTGTGTGTGTGTGTGTGTGTGTGTGTGTGTGTGTGTGTGTGTGTGTGTGTGTGTCACAGGATTGAAGCCAGATTGGATTGTGAGAAGAGGAGTTTCACAGGTGTGTAGCAAGAATGGGAATTGGGGATTATACTGTGTATACTGTGGAGTAAAAGAGAGATTAACGCACACACAGACACACATACATGTGTGTCTGTGTGTGCGTGTGTGCGTGTGTATACATCTCTCTCTCTCACTCACGCACACGTAATCACGACCCCAACCGACCAAAATGGGACAAAAGCTCTGAGAACTATTTCCTGGTTCAATAAAGGTTCAAAAGATTTTGTGCGCGCGCGTGAGTGTGTTGATCCGCAGGGAAAGGCGGTCGGAACAGCTGGAGCCAGGCTTTAATTAAACCTCGGTGACTCCTCTGACCGCACGCAGGGAGGTGTTGGGGGGGGTTCCCTCCGGTGCGTGGCCCCCCTCGGACGGGCGCATCGACGCTCCTTCCTTCGCGACAAGAACAAGCGCCCCGTCGTCAAACTTTCATGACGCGACGCTTTGTGCGTAATCGGCGCGCACAGCGGGCTGCTTACCCCGACATGTCACAAACAATTAGGGCCCGCGTTCGCCTGCTCGGGGAAACGCATTAAATTTTAAACGGCACCGGGTTCTCAGTTAAGTACCAGTAATTAAAGCCAAGAGAGGTGGTTGGGTAGTAACGCGCGCGCCGCGAGCATTTTGTGCGCACGGGTCGATGTTTCTTTCCTCTAAATAGTAGCCAAAGGAGGACGAAACACAGAGGAAGTTGGACCAAAAAAAAATAAATGTGAGAAACAATGTTCAGCGCTGGGATTCCAGCTCCGCCGCTGCCACTACCTTGTCTCCGCGCCGCCGTCCTGCGGGTCAGCCTGCTACCCCGAGCAGAGCGCGCTCCTGCCGGCTCTTGCGAAGAGGATCCCTCCGCCCTCCGCGCGGAGAGACAGTCCGCCGCGTCCCTCCTCGGATTGTGAAGAAAACAAAAAGTTGTATATCCCTCTTCAGCCCGAGCGTCCGGCGCGTGCTTGACACAAATCCCCGAGGTGAGGCGCGCGGAGAGTTTCCCGCGAGAACCTCACGCGATCCCCTCGAAGCGGTGAACTTTTTTTTTTTCTTTTCTTTTTTTTACGCACGGCACATTCACCAGTGTTTTTTTTGTTTTGTTTTTTTTTTGTTTTTTTGGTTGTTTGTTTGTTTTTTCAAAAAGGGGAACCTCCACTCCCTTAAGTTTAAAAAAAAAAAAAAAACTCAAGTCGGTTGAATAAAAAATGAAAAAAACGAAGAAACTCCGGCACAGGTCGTTGTGTCTGAAAGGTCTCTGGTGCGGGAGGTGTGGTTAGAGCGGCTTTGTCAACTGTTCCTCTCTCCCTCTCTCCGCTCCTCAACAGTCCAGTGAAGCTCCTTCCACTAGAGCAGCGCGTTCAATCAGCTCTGTGTCTGTCTGTGGGCTCCAAGTGATGCTGGCCAAGTGGAGCGTGTGTGCGCGGACTGAGAACGACCGCCCCTGTCTGTGCGGGGAGAGGGAGGAGGGGAGGGATGGAGAGAGAGGATGGATGGAGCGGGGGGGAGGGGGGAGGAGAGGAGAGGGAGGACAGAGGCGCGCACAGAGCGGAGGATGCAACGGGCGAAGCCCCGCATCCTCCGCACCCTCCCGTGTCTCCCTCCACCCGGCTCTCAGAGACCCCCCCCCCCCCAACAGGTTTCTGGGTGGGACGTGATCTTGTATCTCATATGGATAAAATAATAATTATTAAAATAGAACAAAGCAGAGGGGCAGCGGCGGGTTTGTGTTCATGGGGAAGTCGACCGCGCCAATTAGAACCAAAAGCCACCGCCAAAGTTTCAGCACGAATATTATGGCGCAGAGAGAGGAAGCTGTGTGTGTGTGTGTGTGTGTGTGTGTGTGTGTGTGTGTGTGTGTGTGTGTGTGTGTGTGTGTGTGTGTGTGTGTGTGTGTGTGTGGGAGGGAGGGAGGGAGGGAAGGGAGATGAGGGGAGGGAGGTTTGGGGGGTCAAGTTCCTGTCTGGGGGCCAATTATTTATGACGGAATAAAAAAAAAAACTGTTCAAGTTCCCCTTACAGTCTCTTTCGCACACACAGACACACAGACGGACGGACGGACGGACTGGTCCTCTTTGTCTCCCACCCACTAGGAAGCATCGCTGGGTTCGCGCGGACTTTTAACTTCCAAGCGTGGCCACAAGAGGGCACACTTCTGATGCTGGCGCCCAATGTGAGGAGCGCTCGTGTGTGTGTGTGTGTGTGTGTGTGTGCGCGCGCCTGCCTTTTGTTTTCTTTTTTTCTTTCCTTTGTTAACAAAGCTCCGATAGTGTCTGTGTTGCACCCTGCAGAGCCCACCCAGTCTCACAGGAGCGCGTGTTTAATTCCAATACTTTTATTTTCCATCTACAAATAAAACGTTGATTATAATATGATTAGCGCGAGGATGAATTGGAATGTGCCCGTTGTCTAATTACAGTGGGAGTAGAAGGAGAACCAGAGAGTAAACAAACAAAGAATTGATGCACTTGAAACGCTGGAAGGGCTTCCAGTGGCTCCATCAGACGGAGACAATTGTGATCCTGTGAATAAACGTGAGCAAAGACGGCAAAGTAACAAAAATAAAAACGTGACACATGTCTATCATTATTATAACGGTTGTTATTGTTGTGTTTTTTTTTTTTGTTTTGTTTTTTTGAGGGCACTTTATTTGGCCGCATGCCTGGCTGAGTAATTCTGCATTTAGATGAAGTAAATCCTTATTTTAACCTTGACGACTGACTAAGACTGTCTGTGGAGTCTGAATAAATGAGTGGGTGGGATGATTTTGAACTCTCAGGGTGATCCGAGATCTGAGACGGAAGTCTCATTTAATAAAAAGCAATTTGTCTTCAAATGCCCCGCCAGAAATATAACTACATTAATATAGGGTCGAACACTGATGGCTTATGATCATTTTGTCTTATATTCCCTTATTTGTATCAAACTCGAAGAATTGAAAAAAAAAAAAAACCCATGCGTGACTCGTGGGCTAATAGCTGGCCGATTTTACGAGTAATATTCCACATTAATTATAATCATCAAGAGTTGGTTTCTGTTTGATCTTATCAGCAACTGATTCATTTCACGTTTCATTTCACAGCTTGTTATGGGGCTGCATGAAGACACAGTTTATCACGCTGCGCTGTGCCATAGGTGCTGCTACCGCTGGAGGAATAAATATTAGTTCAGTTGTTGAGCTGATTTTCCTCTCTGACTTTCCTGGGACTGGAATCAAAATAGAATGATCCTTTTAAGGGTTTTTATCTAATCACTGTTCTCTCTGGTTTATTCTCAGTACGTGAAATGTTGTTGACACAGATCTCGCACCACAAACTCTATTTTTTATATTATTTAAAATGTGTTCATTTTATCCATCTATTGCATTACAGCAGCAGCGTGGCACAAAAACATTCTATATGGTGGAAAATTAAAATTAAACTCTGGTTTAAAAGGCGTTTACCTCTGAGAAATTGGCTCTTGTTGATCCTGGCACCAGACAAGAAAATGATGCATTAATGTGCCGAAAGTCCCTATTAAAAATAGTTCTGTTTTCTCACCCTGCCAGGTGTTAAACACCTCCCTTCTCCCAAATTCTTTGAAGGAACAGCATCAATGAAGATTGCCGTGCACGTCATCTGTGCGTCTCATATATTTCTGGGCAACTCTGACTTGAAAACATTCCTAAAGCGAATCAAGACCCTCAGCAATTACTTAGTCATCCCAGTTCAACTTCTTCTTTTTTTTTTTGTTCAGCATAAACAAAAATCATGGGATCTGCCTCAAAAATCTGCCTCTTCGCTTCTGTCGCTTCCTTCCTGCCTCTCATCCTGAACGGCAGCCAGCAGTGTTGGCATGTCTTGCTGGGAGCACATCATTGCTGCTTAAGGCGATGAATCTCAAAAGACAACATGTTGTAGGAACAACCTTGGGTGGCAGCCACACACACATACACATACACATACACACACACACACACACACACACACGCTCACAACTCTTGCCGAGACCATGTTCCCCTTTTCCCGGAGTGTTGCAGAAGGCTTTTAAAAGAGTCATTAACTGCAGCACACGAAGGGATCCAGCGAAAAAGTGAACACGGCACAGACGGCAACAAAAGCATCACAACACGCTCCAAGTTTGCAAATTTACCTACAGCACTTGCACAAAAGTACTTTTCAACTTTGGCTCCTTGGATGAAGCTGCGTACTTCCTGCGAGATTAGCGTCATTCCCTCACGCATTACAGACTTTAGAATGACACGCATCGTTGTAGCGCATAACTTAAGCTTTGAGGATTACTCCACCTCATCTAGAAGTTGGGTTGTACTGCACATAAGCCTTCTAGAAAAGTTCAGATCAAAAGGAGCATTTAGCGTCATCCTTATTGGGTGTGACCGTTTTTTCTTTCAACTTTTGTTTTAATCACTATCATTTTTAAATTTCTGCCTCCCATCCTATTTTTAAAAGCAAACTATGGCAGAACGAGTCAACTTTTGTTTTGATCATGGGCAGGGTTTAGCTCTCTTCCTTGCAGTGCAGCATGAAATATTAATGAACTTATTCTGCAACTAATCAGGGAAGCAATCAGAGGGGTTAGTTTAATGTTGTTTTTTATCTAGAACAACGTTTTGTGATTTGTGTTTGTATCAGTGTAATTCAATCAGAGCTTAAAAAGCCAAGCATTTCCACACAGCCAACTAACTAAACACTAAACAGGCCTGAAATATACACTTGAGTGTGGTAGTAGTTTTTTTGGTTGTGTGTGTGTGTGTGTGTGTGTGTGTGTGTGTGTGTGTGTGTGTGTGTGTGTGCGGACAGTGGGCAAAAGAAAGGCAACAGAACTCTGCTACAGCAATGAGATAACAAGCATCTCATCCACACAACTCAGCACGTCAATACCAAGACAAGGACGGAAAGTGGATGATGCAACGGGCTTGGAGGAGTCCGACTCACTGGACAAGATTCAACAGCGGCACAGTTCACCATCTTAAAGGAGGAGGGTTTTTTTTATTTATTAAATAGGCAGCAGTAGATGTCTCAGAGCATTTTGAGCTTCCTTAATTGGCCGGTGGGAGAATTTGCATCAGACGGTCAGAGCAGTTCCTAATGTATTTGGTTATCATCCAAATTGGACCTCACAAAGGCCACTGAAATACAAACATTCCGGCCAACTGCTATTGATCCAGTGCTCACGAATCCCACTCACTGGCAAACATCACAGATATGAGCTTCTCAGAGGGGATAAGCTGTCAATCACGCTTCACACCCATCTCGTTAGGGCTAAAAATCAGCTCAAGTTTATAAAGGATCAGAACTATGAAATAGAAATGGCTATAATACCAACCATCCATTGCAATGGGCACAATCCATTGGACGCAGAAATGCTTTGTTATTGGCTTATCTCATAACCTGGGTGCCAGACAGGTTGTAAAGCGACCTGTGGCAGCCAATCGTCAGGGCAGGTCGGGATACACTGACACGTTTTTTAGATAGAGGAAGGAACACAGTGGCTTGTACTTGACCCTCCAAAAAGTTAAAAGCCGTAGTTTTTCAGGGGGAGCCAGGCTCCAACATCACTGCACTCATAATTGCATATTAGGCATATTACCTCTGCCACTGGCTTAAAATGATGGCCATTAAAGATACACCTAAAGTGGAAAAAAATGGAATCGTTCTCTGACAACCTTAAGGAATAACTGGATGTTTCTTTACCAGCAAACCATTTATTGATTCTCCTTGTTGCCCTCACATTAGCAAAGGCAATAAAGGCATGCGTATATGATATTAGCATCAGGTTCTTTAGGTGTCTGGTGGCCTGTTTCTTGGGCTTTTTAAGATAACAAGCAGAATTTGTGTCCAGGCAAACTTGTCACTTCTTTATATTTGTTTGATGTAAACATGAGTGGAATGACGACGGTGTTCTTCCTCACAAACTCCTCAATTTCCACGACTGTCAAACCGGTAGCCATCTGTCAGGAGCAGCTTATAAAAAGGTGAGAAGGAGAGAGCGAGCGAGGGAGGGAGGAAGGAAGAGAGCGAGCAAGAGAGAGAGGGAGGGAGAGAGCCATTTGAATGTTTGGTCTGCCGTGTTTTCTTGACAGGGACAGCGAGACTGCAGACAGGCTTGAGTCCCAGCCGCCCGTGCTTCATGCTTCTTATTTATCTCGGGCTGATGGGTTGGTTGGTTTCTCTGGCCGCACCCGAGCGCAACAGCCGGCGCAAAACTAAAAGTTCCAAAGCCTGCACGTGTTTTCACTTTTTGATGCCAGTCGGAAGGGAAGGGGTGTGCGTGTCACCAGCCGGTCCCTGTCAACTTCTCCACACTGCACACACACATATACACACACACACACAAGCGCGCACACACAAGCGCACGCAAACCCGCATCCATGAAAGGGTCATTTTTCACTGGGTAATTGGCGGCGAGGCACATTGCCCTTGGGATTCGATAATTCATAACCTCCTCCCCATCTGATATTGGATAGCGGCTAGAAATGGGCTGAGACAAGAGGGTGCAGTTGCTCACAGAGGGATGGGAAGGAGGAAGGGCACATCATTAGAGAGGAGAGGTAATGGTGCCTATTGATCCTCCTCCTCCTCCCCCCTGCATCATTTCATGTTTAAAACAACACTGATCCTCATTACCCAGGCCGCCCCACAGACCTGATAAGGCAAGAGAGGCAGAGGGACGAGGTGAGAGGAGGGCAGGAGGTGGAGGTGGAGGTGGAGGTGAGGGTGGAGGAAACTCGACTTGAGGCCAAGAAGGGAGCGGCGCTGGTGTCTGGCTGCCTCAAAGCCTCACTTTGAGCGCTGTAAGTAAGTGTGTGTGTGTGTGTGTGAGAGAGAGAGAGAGAGAGAGAGAGAGTATGTGTGTGTTTCTCCCTTCTCCTTACTCTCTCCTTGACTCTTTCCAAATTTGAGTTTCTATTAGGAGAAGGTAATTTGCCAGCTCAATTTGCACCAAACTCACAACTGGGAGGATCAAATATATTATTCATATCTGGGGCCTGTATTTGGTGCTATTCAGGGGGTAATTTCTTTGTCTTGATTTTTCCTCCTCCCCTCCTCGCCTCCCACGTCATGTCGTTGGTCCGGCTGTTCTATAAAAAGACGCACCCCTGGCTGGATTCTTTGCTGCAATAACAGGCTTGAATTTCTTGTTTTGTGTCACCATGTAAGAGGATACTGCTTTTATATTGGGCACATATTCAGAGTGATCTACAGTGGAATTTGTTGCTGGAACTGCATGTGTAATTTTGATGTACGCATTAAACACATGATTGGTCCAAAATGGTCACATGATACACTGTTGAATCCAGTGGTCTGGGTTCTGTCTTGATTCTGCCATACTTGTTCCTTTTCACACCTCTGTTATGGAAATCGACAAAGAACTGACACCGAATCTTGTTTTTGTTTTTAACTAATATAATTATATATGCAAACATGTAAAGAGTCGTCTGTTGTGAGATTTGCTCATGCAGCGGTAAACCAGGCATAGACACATTGTTCTCCATTGTAGTTAGTAATGGCCCAAGCACGGTTCTTCATGGGTTAGGCTAACTTAATATGATGGCGAACAAACTCATGTCAGTACCCCCAATTTAAAATGAAAAACAGACTAACATCACAGGTTATTTTTCTTCTAAGAGAAATTGTAGCTCTCTGCTGTTTGATCAGCAGCAGTAGTTTTGATCAAAGTGTGAAACTTCACGGTAATGTTTAAATATTAATAGAGAATCTCTCGCTGCATTGACTTTCATTGCATAAAATGTTTGCCAAGTAATCTTTCTGTGTCGTGCCTGCCAAAGGTGTTTTCTCTGCTTTTCTCAACAGACCAAGAACCATGGAGAGTTCCAGTTGTCTTTCAGCACTTCAACAGCACACGTTTAAGCATTCCACAATGGCTCTGTCACATTGTCCATTTTGTCCATCATTTGGGGGTCCAGAGGCGTTCACCCCTGTACCTGTCAAGAAATTAACCGGCATTTCACCCCATGCAACTGAGAATACGCCTGGCCATGGCAGTTCAAAGTTTAGTCTGCAGTAATTGTTGCTGGGCTGGGCTGCTCAAGAGTTTTGAAAAAATAAAGTCAGTTTTGGGAAATGTGTGCACAATGGATACGAATTAGAAACATGTTTTTAGAAGAGACAGATAGACAGCACGAAAACCAACTCATTTTACACACAGACTCATAGGGCCTGATTTACTGTCATCGCGGATAGCACACAAAAACAAAAGTGCTGGAGACAAATACATACACAGATACATATATACATATATATATATATATATATATAACCATCATAGTGTTTCAGCTGAGTGTAGACAAGTGGACATGTGCAAGGAATCCTTTCCTACTTTATTTACAGTTTGTCTGCATTTCCCCGGGGTATTGAATATCCTTTGAAAGTCACTGGATATCAGGGCTCGCTAGGGTTAGCTTCTATACCAATGGGCTCTGTGTGACCATAAAAGACTCAGAGGTCACAGTGCAAGACACTACTATTGTAAAGCCTGACCAGGCTGCCTGCAGATTGTGTGATAAGCTCGATAAAGGGGAGATCATCAGCAAGCTGAGATGTTTCACGACCTCTCAGTTAAACCGCAAGCTATCTCAACTTGCCACATCATACCTTGAAAAGTGAATCATGCCCCCACAGTGACATCAGTGCTTCTGCATCAAATACCATGTGAGACTCAGAGTGGAGCATTAATAAATAATGATTTATCACAAAGCACCTGTCGAGGTCTCCACATTCCCAGCTCTAGGATATGTGGTTGTCCCCCTCGCTGTGTGTGTGTGTGTGTGTGTGTGTGTGTAAGGGAGAGTGAGAGGGAGAGACATGCACCTATTGATGGTAGTCAAGTCAATGGCATCCTTACAATAGTCAATTACCTGACAGAGAGGCAGGTTATTTCCCAGCTAGCCTGTGGAAGAGCTGCTACTGTTGTCGGACAGTCTTCTAGGCATGGATACCTTATTAAGCAGAGCCTTTCTTGATTATAATATAAACATTAGATATGTTTCCATTGACACTGAAATATGAAGAGGATTCCAGGTCAAGCGAAGAGAGATTAAAATTAACACTTTTACAGTGGTGTCGTGTGAAAAGCCTGTTTAATCTTCGGACTGTGACCTGTTTGGATCCTGCTAAGATGCAAAGCGGGAAAAGACGAAGAAGCTTTCTTTTCAACCGTTTTCCAGGCACTCCACAGATCTTTTTTCTAATTGCCGCATTTGATGTTGTGTTGTTGACTGAAAAATGTGCTTTTAAGTGGCAAAAATGATGTATATTTATATATGTGCACATCCTAATTGCACTGCTTACTCATCAACAGAGGCAATTACATACTCGTCATGTTCTGGCTCCGTCTGCCACCTCTTCTCTGACTGCACACTGAATCTTTAGGGGGGAGGAGGGATGGCGAATTAGTTCCTGAGCAGTCGGCCTGATGGTTATTTACTGATCCTAAATATCTACTTTATCTCCGGTGACTGAACGGACAATTTAGCAGTCCCGTTCCATATACAAGGCAGGGGACTCACACATCCTCCCTGCTAAAGTCAAACAGAACAGAATTGCTAGTGTCCACTGGGTGGAAAAACTTGCCGACACACAACTAAAATACAAAGAAAGCCTAATAAAGACACAGCATTTCTTGAAAATAACAGGCAGACAGCCAAGTTCAAACAAAGAGCAGCCCAAGTATATATTTGGGGATTCATGGCTTTGTTGAGTTAAAGTAAGCACATACAAATTTTGATGGCAAGATGTTGTAGTTTTGCGCTGCATGTGCACCAAAACAAACCCGTGCAGGCGCTTGCTTAGCCACCTCGGGTTTAAGGAAGACTGACCACCACTGACCAAAAAAACAGGGACCACCAGCGGTTTGTGGACAATAATTTAAGCAAGCATATGACGTCGCTTCCTACTGGAGATTTCTCGGTACTGCTAGTTCTGCACAAAGTAAAATGTCTTTTTGTTGAAGTCTAGTAGGAGATAAGATTTTGGTATGTCACCGTCCTGAACAATGCCGATTTTTCAATAGCATTCTTGGCCAGAGGGACTCTGTAGTGACTCCCAGAGTTCAGAAGCTCCAAACGACTAGACAGAGGATGAGAGCCATCTGCCTGGATTCTCTGAGCTTTCCTTCTCATCCCTTAATGCAGAGGTGGGCGAGAGGATTTCAGGGATTTTCCACAATTTTGTTCGCCATCGACACGATCCGATTTAAAATTTAGCTACTTTGGCTTTGTGAAATGTGTCACTAATTGTGAGCTTCCCCAGTTAGTCAGTCGGCGAGAAAGAACGATTCTACTTTCTGAACTCAGCCGACATTTCCTTTGCCACAATTTGAATGTGCTGTGTACAGGATGCTGACTGTGGAATAACTTCACTGTCCTGTTTTATTTCTCGCACTTCTAACTATAGCGACAAACAGAGAGATAAAATGTTAAGACTTTCCAGGTGCGCACCGAGATAACACAGCTCAGTCTTCGTAGAAGACTGAGCCACAGGGAGCACTTCTTAAAAACATGACCTGTGTTCCAGAGAAGTTCACCTGGCGGTCAGGAACTGTGCTAAGATAGTTCTGCAGTTTCCACATATCTTAGCAACAAACTGCTGCAAACGCAGAACTTTCACTTGTCCACGTTTAAACTGCCGAGAAACTCATCGCCCTGCCGTGATGGTTGTGTGGGATGGACATCAGGTCTTCTGCAAGATCAACAACAGAAGCTCCTTCTCTGTGTCTCTCAGCAACAAATGATGTTTGACAAGCAAATGGTAGCCTTCAAGACAATACGTGGCAGTTGGGACAATTTCGTGGTTGCTGCTCTGTTGTTTCCGATACTTGTGAAGGAGCTTTGGTCTGTCCATAAAAAACATCCAAAATCAGTCGTGGTGCAGTTTCAACTCTTGTAGGAGGTGGTGAGATTTTCTCATTTTTATGTTAGTGTTAAAACTTTTAAATCTGAACCTTTTGCATTTCTGTGCCATTCACTCATTGCCCACCTGGTGCCTTTAATCTAGCGGAAGCATTTGACTACCGCCGAAGCGGCAGAACGCGTCAAAATGTGCATTTAAGTCGACTGTGAATTAGAAAGTGGGGAGAACACAACACGCAGCCCAAACACTCTTCACCCCTCAGGCAGAGACCTGTCAAGGCGCGGCACCAGATGTTTCTACTCAACCCTGGCAGCTTGAACTATTGTTTTAATGAGGATTTGTTTTTGTTTGTCGTTTTGTTCCAAAGCTGCGACAAAGAGAACTCAGCACACTACTTTGACCTCATTCGACATCACACACGGTGTGTCTGGCTCTGCGGACACCAGCACAAAGCGTGCACGCATATAAAACACACAGTCTGGTTAGCCCCACCCTCACCTGAACGACTGAAATGCAGAGGTGTCTTACCGGGTGAGGCGAAGCTTTCGGCAGGGGAAGGTGAGGAGAGTACAGGCGCAGCAGAATCGACCCACTTTGCCAGTGCCAGATTATTTCATGGCGTCTTCCTCAGTATTAAATCAGTCACCTTCTCTCAGTCTCATCAGAGAAAAGCGGTGTTTCATTGTATTTCACGTCAAACCGTTTGCACGGTGATAAATTGTTTTCCGCGGTGTGATGTATTATGCACTCTGGTGATCTTGTGCTGTTGGAGTTTTTTTTTTTCCCTTCTGTGATGAAAACAAAAGAGTTTGTTTCGACCACGCAATCAGCCTCCCGACACTGTCAACAAAAAAATGTCGATCAACTGTTGCTAAAGTAGTTATGTGGAAAACGGGGGAGGGGGCAGAATGGACAATTACTCCTAAATGAAAAAAAAAAGGATTAGCAGCCAGAAGGACTGAGAGCATACGAACACGTCAGAGCACATCTGAAACCAGCGAGGAGTCGCCCGCTCGGGTTTGTTAA
This sequence comes from Thamnaconus septentrionalis, assembly GCA_009823395.1. Classification (NCBI taxonomy): domain Eukaryota; kingdom Metazoa; phylum Chordata; class Actinopteri; order Tetraodontiformes; family Monacanthidae; genus Thamnaconus; species Thamnaconus septentrionalis. The sequence continues at coordinate 3,670,701 of CM020505.1, read as the reverse complement.
TTGAGCGATGGAGTAAATAAGCACGCTTCAGATGAGACCTTCCCATGCAGGTGTTGATCAGCTGTGTGAGAGTGATGAGAATTGACAGAGTGTCTCAATTTCCAATAGCACTCACAGTGCGACATCTCTCTCTCTCTCTCTCTCTAATTAGGAGCGGAGAGACGGGGAGATAAATCCAGTGGGAGCTGCTGTTGCTTTCAATGAGTTGTTGTCTACTTTAATAGTGTCTCTCGCTCTCTCCCCGGCCTGTGAATGATGCGGGACGAGCTGAGCCTCCGGACCCAGGAGCTATCCTCTTCTGAATAACGGAGCACAGGTTGAACGCCACATCACGTGTAGAGCTACTTTCAGCCAAGCACAGTCGCTTGTTTCTCTTTGGCCAGAAACAACCAGATTAAAGAGGAGATACAAGTCATCTAAAGTGAGAGATATGTTTGCATGGCAGGTAGGCAACCATGTGGAAAAACATTTAGCTGACAAGTTGGTGGGAAGATGATAGATAGATAGGTAGGTAGATCTATCCGGAATGCAGTGAATTGCCGTAAGGTGACTGGTTGATCAGATGTCCGGTTTAAAAGTTCAGGTGAGCAGGTGCATCAGATAAAACGGACGGTGCGTATTTGAATGTACTTGCATGCAAAAACACAAAGCCATAAAGAGGGAAGCCTACATATGACTTATTTCACATATCCACCGAGTAAAGGACCCACAGAAAATAAAAGGGGGAGCGTCTTCAAAAAAGAACTATGGGATGTGGTGAGATGAATCTTTTCTATCTCGCATTTATGTGGGGAAAAAGTCAGGCAGTTAGCGGCACCTCCAGGCTTCCCATTTGTGCAAGTGGCAATTTTAGACTTGCGTCAGCTTTCCTGAGGACTGCAATGTGCCCCTGTTGTTTTTCAAAACTCCTGCCAAAGCAGGAGCCAAATGCTCTACAGGGCTTTGTTCTGCTTTTCATGATGAAGAGTTTCCCTGTTCTGATTAAGCTGTTGCTCGCGCAGCATCCACACTAACCTTGTTAGCTGGGGCTATGTTAGCAGCAGCTTCTCTATATTCCTCCTCTTCCTCTTCCCCTTCCTCTTCCTCTCCCGCCCCGCTTTATAAGGGCAGCTTGCAGGAGTCGTATGCTGCTTCCCTCACTACCCAAAGGACACTGTTTGGCTTCTCAATAACTGAGTTGGGCATGATGAATGTGTAAAAGGTCTTATTCTAAAAATTAAAAAAATTAAAAAAAAAACAGATCTGTACCTTTAACCCAAACCTAGTCTCACATTATTCTGCCCTCTTTTCCTTCAGTTCTTCCGTACTTCAATTTCAAGACTTTCTTTATTCCTCCATCCTTCTGTAAATGTTTTCTTGTTTCTTCCCCTCCATTTTTCTTGGTCCTCATCATCTTCTGTTTCGACAATACAGTACAGCATAGCAAATCTCCAGCTTTATGGCCCAGTCTTTATTAATTGACTAAAGGGGTTATCTTTTATTCATGTTCAGAACTTACAGAAAGAAAAAGAATAAAAGCAGCTACTTTTAAATAGATTCTGCCAAATGCAATTGGGGACGATAATACCCTAATGTCAAAACAGAGCTAAACTACTCCACCTTGTCATCTGGGTCTATTCCAAATTAGCACTGCAGCAAATGCTTTGGAAACAAAACATCAGTATGAAATAGTCTTGTTGACAGAACAGGATCAAGTATTACATACAATATTTTCTTGCAATACTAATCTTTTTGCACCTCTTGTTGTAACTCCCCCAAAAAAAAATCCATCTCCAAGACCCTCACCTTAAGAAACTGTATTGCTGTTTTACTTTGTCTTATCAAATAATCTATATTATGGACAGAAAGCTAATAAAATAACAGTCTGCCAGAGGTAGAGGCAAAGGCTGTGCTCAAAATCTTCAATGCCGCATGCTTATCGTGTCGTGTAATCTCAACAGGCTAACGTGTTCATTTTGCAACAACCAGGAGTGAGGACAGCGTGACACTGACTTATGCATATTTAAAATTGCCAAGAATCTGGCCACATATCTACCATTGAGGAATGTCCTTTATTGAAGATCACAATTCATCTCACATAAACCAAATGCTCCCCGGATCATTAATGCTTAATTAAAATGTGTTGCCATAACTAGGTTCACGCTAGATAGTACGCTAACGTCAGTAAATCATTAAAACCCTGAATTTCAGAAGAGCTCTCAAAGTGGATATCTGTAAATGCTGATGTGCTATCTGTAGAACCCCAGATAGCACAGACTGCCAGTTGCATTTCAGCTAACTTTCTTGCAATTACTGCAAGGGCTGACATAAAACAGTAAAACAATGATTAACATTGGCATTTGGAAGTCACAAAAATATAATTCACTCCTTGCTTACAGAAAACACAAGGGAAATCACATGCACCATTTCATCTGTAATCCAAGTAATATATTGTGTATGTGCCTGGAATCCTGTACATGTTTTTTTCATGCCAAGACGATACCTACTTATGTTAATTTATCTTGCCTTACAAGGTAACCATCACACTGCACTTAAATGGCTAACGTTAACGTGATTAACGTTTGTGTCATTGTGTACGTCTGTATCCGTGCATGACAAAATACAATCAATATTGACGTTAAGCTTTTACCATATTGTATTGCAACAACCTTGCTTATGTAATCATACCTCCAAAGCAGCAATGAATGTTGATGTGGTCTGTTAAATGTTGATGATGGAGTCATGCAGTGCTCTAAGAGGACCATATGGCATGCAGCCAACAAGCTCTCCTTACAACTGTGTGTGGGACACATGGCGTCTGACTTTGTCAAAACAGTGACTCAGGAGTGATGCCAACAATGTATGTCTCACCTCACGCTGCACGTAAACAGTTCTGACTACACCGACAAAACGTCACCCTGTGTATCGTTGTCACTGTGTGTAGTGGCTGTGTATGATGAGCAGTCATGAGTCAAGGACAACACGACACATTGTGTCTCGTTAATTTGACGTCTCTGCAGCATCTCTGTGCAGTGTGACGCTCAAGCTGTGTGTGTGTGTCTGTATCTGTGTGTGTGTGTGTGGTATGCACTGTTTAATAGGAAGTGATGGAGAACAGAGTTTTATCAGCAGGTAAGCAATCCTATTTTCCATAGTTGGCCACTCATTTAGTTTCCAAGGTAACCTGGGTCCTGCTTTCTTCCTTTCCAAAAAAGCGTGTCACACAAATGTGCCTTTGTAAGCACAGTTAGACGTAGTGAGTCTGTCCATGCTGGCCAAATGCTTCACAGAACATCGTGAAATAATGGCACAAATAAAAATGTCTGCCATATTGGAAAAACAACTGTTATGGAATGAACTTTTCTCTATTTGTGTGTCAATGTGTTATGATGTGTGTGCGTGCGTCTGTCTTTCTGACTATAGCGATACCAATAACTTAATATGACTTGCCTCGCCATGTCAAACTCTCACGAGATTTAGCCTTGTAGGCTAAAATGACAAAACTAATGCAAAGTCATTGCATGTCATTTCATCGTCCACTCATAGCTTATGAAGGGCACTGCACAAGTTTTTTTGAAAGTTCGACTTTAGCAGAATTGTTAAAAAAAGAAAATCAACTGGGTTCAAAATTTCCATGTACGCACGACACTGAATTACATTGCCTGAATGAGGACTGCAACCAAATAAAGTTAGAAGCAGGAAAACAACACAAGAGCAGATAACCCTAACATAGGTCATCCTCTAATAAAGCTCAGCCGGCAGTAATTATCCTTGAAAGGGGAATTTTCAACAGATACTGGATTAGTTCAGCCAGCCGCGGCTCTAAAAGGAGATGGTGTTCGGTGATAACGTCATACACGCTTTTCTCAGGGTTCACCTGGGGGCTCTCAGCGAGAGAGTGGAAAACTCAGCAGCAACGCTGGTGTGTATTTGGACTCCGTGGTAAATCTCAAATATCTGCAAAATTTTAAGTGCTCAGTGTGCTGCGGGGGATAGAGGGTGGCTAATGGAAGACACAGCTGCGGGAAGCAGAGTGTTTCTCAGTTAGTTTGTTTTTCGAGTTAATTGTCCTGGACATTTTGGCCTGATGTTTGGCAGCAGATCAAAGGGAGAGTGACCGGGTTCGAGTACCAACTCTAACGAAGCTGTCTGCTCAATTCAGGATTCTGGTGAAACGACCTCCATGCCGACGATACGCTGGGCTGCCTCTCACCAGTCGGTTCAACATCACTGTGGAGAATCTCAGCATTTCTGAACAGTGAAAATATATACATTGGATTTTGTACCTTGCCTCTGGGCAGGTGGATTCAGCCCTAAGCCACTTGGAATTATAATAACTGAACTTTCAGGACTTGTGAACACAGAAAATCTAAGGTTATTGGATATGAGACATGAAATTCTATTAATTGGATTTTCTATGTTCATTTATTCACAATTCAATGGCATTTAAAAATAAAAAAAGCCAATGTGCTTCCATCCATCCACTTCCCTCTCTTCATTCTCTCACTGTTATTCTGTCAACCAATTTCCACTAAACTAAGGAGCCAGGCTTTACTGATGATGAAGATAGAACTTGTCTCTTCAGTTAATGGTAGCTACCCACCATCTGCTAACGAAGTAGACATTTCTTTAATCCACATTTTGGTGCAAGAAAACCTTTTCCATCTGGTAGATAATTATAAGTAGACAATGTATGTAATAAGCAGTAATGACGTAGGCTGAGTGGGGATTAAACAGCTGGTTTGTGAACGTCAGCAAGGCTAATTGAGCCCTTCAAAGTGTTCAGGGTTCACGTGACCTGCATAAACACTGCTGGGTTCAAATCAGCTTTTGGCTGGCACAAAATCGATTTCATTTTGAGCACGAGCTTGCAGTTGCTTTCGACATGAATAAATAAATAAATGTGTTACTCCTGCACACACAGACACACTGAGAAATTCAACCTGAAACCTAAGCTGGACTGGCTCGTTCAATATCATGGATCACTCTGCATAAGCACATTTATTTTTCCACTTCCTATACTCGACTCACTTCCCTCCTCGCACAAACACACATATCATCACACCCCTCTATAAAAGGCTGCCCGTAATGTGATATTACAACAATTAGCAATTAGACACTGTACAGCACTGGCGCACAGAAATCATGTCTGCGTTCGGTGCATTTTGCAAATGTGATGGTGCCGGGTGTCACTGGGAATTTATTATCACTACTCGGGTAATGGAATTTGGGATGGGAGGGGTCTGAGGGATGGTGTTGTCATGGTTTCCTGACAGACGAACTTGACTTTTCCTTGCAGACTCCGCCCCCTACTCCCTGGTTTATAACATTCTCTTGATGTTGTTCTAATAAGCTTTGTCTTTGAACTCTCACGACCAATTTGGCCAAAGCAATTACAGCCAATTGACAAGTTATTTAAAACTGCTAATAATCACATCTTTCATAAATGATGTGAGTTAGTTCGGGGGTCAGAAACACCTTTCAGCAGGTTGTGGTCACTCCTTATTTCATTCTCTACCTGCTCTGGAGACAGCCTGATAATTTTAGCAATAGAACTAACATCTGCGTAAAAATGTTGATAATTTTCATGGAGCCACTCGACTGCACTCAAACGTATGGACATTTTTCTCGTAACATTTTGTGTCAACCCTTGTACTGTTATAACACATGGAGCAATGCTCATTTCTGACCGTCTCCAAGACTGAGACTGAGACCAATATCAACATTATTATATAAGCAATGTAAAATATTTAGTATAATCTTCACTTGCAAGATAGGTTCGGAAGTTTCATATTGTATTTTCCCAGAAACTGAGCAAGTATTCAAGAAAATTGGGCACATTTCCTGCAACACTTGGACAGTTTCTCAAAATACCTTGAATACACTAGAATAAAACATATATGTTAATGACTTGGCTGGAATAGATATGCAGTATTTAAGTATTATGCTTGCTTTTGGCAAGGATATAAAACAGCTGAACAACTTTGTAAAAAAAAAATCTAATTAGCTCTAAATCAGCTAAAAACAAACAAGTGTTTTTGTGTTTCATCAGCTCGCTCAAGCTCTCATGGGTTCACTCTCAATTTCTGCCACGCAGTCTCAAGGCTGAGAGAGCGGACAGCATAGTTGGAATCAACACGCGGCTTGACGGTTGTCGCCAGACCCAACGAGACTGGCAGCAAAACAAGTCCACTGTGTTCAAAACAACCTCAGTGGGCTCAAGGCAAAAGAGGGGAAGTCATCCCCACATTCCTCATTGGCCATGGTTGCAGAACCAACTGATGCTCATGACACTTATTATTACTGGATCAAGTGTTTCATCAGTTCTGATTTAATGGGCTGGAATCCCTTGTTAAGTGTTGATGGTCGATGCCTAACATTAAAATGCATTATAAAAACTTGACCGCATTTATTATTACTTTAAGCATACACAGTTTTAGCTAATTTGTGAGATTTGATTCAATGGTACAATTGACAGATGAATGTTTGCATTGAACTTGAGGTGTGACCACAAATAGAGCAAAAATAAGTGTTTACCAGTTAGAGGATGATCTGAAATAATCTCTACATTCTGTTGTTTTGATCCAATTCAAATTGTTCAGGGAGCTTGAATGCAATTGATAGTCAAAACTGCCTCAAGAGGACGAACTAGAAAGAAAGAAAATTAAGACATTGCTATTGTCCATAGGAAGTATTTACCAGTCGAAAAGACAAAAAACACTAATTAAAGAAGAAAAAAGTAAATGAAATGTTTTAATATGTTGACCAGCTGATTGTTTCAAGACCTCTTTTTTTCTCAGTCCGCCCCAGTTCATCAGTAATTCTGATCTTTCTGGGCATTTCCCATTCTGTAGAAACGTTAAGAAAACTGAGCCGTCAGCTTCTTTTTTCTTAAAGGTTACATGGAAAAAAAATGTTCGACCAACTGTAATTGCTATGGTAAGATTGGATCTTGCAGTGGAGAGCTGGTAATTTCCTCTTAAACCTGACCAAATGTCAGCAGCACGCCTATTTGGGGCTTCCTGCAGGACGTAGCCAGTCTGTACTGGGTAACGACAGTCTGATTGGCCACGGTACACTCGTAGATAGAGCGCTGGTCTCTACATGCATACTGATATACCTGTAGAACAAAGGAAAGCACGTCCACACCAAAGCCGACATCTGCATGACACAATGATTCCAAGGTCCTCCAGTTTATGAAAAAATCATTTTTTAAAAAGTATGGATTATATTTTTCCAGCTACACTTCTTCTCTCAGTTCAAAGCTCAGCTGGCTAAAGGAATGGGATCCAAATTTCACCCTCAACACCTTCACATGATCGCCTTGAAATATGCTTAATGGCACCAAAACCAATTAACAGTAAATCTGAGATCGCTGTTTTATCTCACATCCTGTTGGAACGTCGGAACTCCTGCTCGCACTTCCTCACCACAACGGCCAGCCGAGAGTCTCGGGTGTCAAAGCACGAGCAGCTGAGACACCAAAGGCAAAGACGGAGGGACTAGACAGACACGGCACTCAACAAATCCAATAGAAAGATGGTGTTTAGGACTAATGTAAGACAATCAATGCAGGGGGAACAGCAAGAGTGTCCTTGTTTGTTGAGCAGTAAGGAGATTATTTTACGCCGGCTACATCATCCGCCTACCCTAGCCAATACAGATCTCACGCAGACTGTCACAATAGAATACAGACAGACACAAAATAACAACAAATAAAAGGGGGCCAGAAAAGCCTCAAGGTGACTCACGAGAGTTCACAAATAATAGGTTTTGGTAAAATCCAAGGAGCGCAAGAATGCAGGTCCATCGTTTGAAATAAATGGTGCAAGTCACAGAAAATAAATAGCATTTTCCATTTCAAGGTCAGGACCAAAGTTCAAGAAAACACATTTTTTTGCCATTTGTCTATGGTTTTCTCCAGATTTATGTGATGCACTGTCTGCTTGTTTTTGGTATCAAACTGCTTCCATTATAATGGCTTAAAGGTCCTGTATTATGTTAAAATCATTTACCGATTATTGTTTGTTTCTTTTGTCCCAGTTTCATATCATAAATTATTCAAAAAAACAAACTAACAAAACAAATACATTAGTATATACGTGAAACTGTTGATTAGCACAAAACAGGATATTTAGCTCTTTGTTTCCAGTCTCCATTTGGTTTTGATTTAGTTGGACCTCACACGATTGGAAGGGGACTAAGAAAAAAAAAAAAAAAAAAAAAAAAGCTGGAGAGCATCCTAGAATGAGACACAAATATCTGATGAAGATGTTGGTGCACTTGTGACATCGCAAAGCGTTCATTTTCTAGAACAATGGGTTTAAGCACATACTTTCTGAAAAGTGGATCAAGAAAAAGACACAAAAAGGAAGGACTTTTCCCATATCATTAGTTTAACGACAGACTTGAGATTCGCATTATTGTGAGAAGAAATTGGTCAAGTTAATTTTGCATAACACTGGTCCTTTAAATAAGGACTTGGTAATGACTGTGCATACTTTCAGCCTTTTTAAAATCTAATACATCTGATGAGCTGATCTCTTGCAATATCGTACAAATAAGAACACAAAAAAAATCCTGAACTTGCAGCAAAGGACGTTTAGACAGTTGCATGAAGTCTTTGTAGTGTTTTCAAAGTCTCCACCACCTTGATGAGGGAGATTTCCTATATAAATTAATATATACATATTTGTGTGAGTGGGTGCTGACTTCCATACAGTTTGGTCTGGGTAAAGGGCAGTGCAGCAGACTGCATACATTCATGCTGGCGGATGGCCAACGTCTGTGTTTGAAGGGGTCTTTTGATCGTGGCTACATATGTTTTTTTCTCACATCATTAATTAAGTGCAGCCAGCCCACCAGATTCACCACTGCCATCAGAAACCTCTTAAATTATTGCCTTAAATTCTCTATTAACAAGTAGACGTCTTCTCCCGCACACAGTCAGATGGATCCTTTCAGTAAATAAGAGGAGCTTGAGAAGTAAAACTCTTGGCAGTAAGCAGATGTTTTCATTTCAATGAAAAAACAAACAAACTGGGGAGACACAAAATATGTGTATACATGTGTGTAACATGTGTGTATAAATATTAATATATGAAATGGATGAAATTATATATGTATATATATATATACATACAAATACATGTATGTATTTATGTATCATTCCATCCATTGTTCCAATAAGCACGCCAAAGATGAAAACACTTTGTCTATTCCAGTTTATTCTTTCTCGTTAAAGGAAAGAGCTGATAAGGAAAAGCAAGAGAAGCACTGAAAACCAAAAATAGATTTCTTTCCATGTTTTTCTTTCCACTTTCAAAGCCAAATTACACCCAAATAAAATATTTCTTCACAAGAACGGTTAGGTGAAGGGCAAAAAAGCAAGGTTAAATAAGGTTTTCAGATACAAAACAATCATTCATAATTCCAATTTCTGTTCATTCCTTCCACAGTTTGCCAGGAAACGGTTTGGAAAGTAATTATTTGCTGATTTTAACTTTCCAAACTCTGCCGCCCGACCTGCTGCCTTCCTCTCTTACAAGATGGATGAAGGCGGCGAGGGGAACAGAGAGAAACAAAATAAAGAAAAATAGAGCGATCAATAAGTGCAATGGGGAAGGAGGGAGCGAGGACAGGAAAGTAAAGCCCAGGAGGAGAGTCCATGTGGGCTCATCATACTAACTGGGGAAGAAAACAGAAGAGCTGAACAGTAGTGTAAAAAAACAAAAACAAAAAAACAACAAATATGCCAAATATGCCAGGAGCTGACGGCAAAATTCAAAACATAACTGATGCGAATAACTGTAATAAATGTGTAAGACATGATGAAAAAACTGAACCGAAAGTCGTCCCTCTTTAACCTCAGAGTGGCCGGCAGACATTTCCAAAGAGTCCAAAGTCAACTTTACCGGCTTGCGCTCAACGTGAACAACAGCCAACAAGCGCACGTAACAACATACAAGTGTGTGTGTGTGTGTGTGTGTGTGTGTGTGCGCGCACACCTGTGCGTGTGCGTGCGTGTGTGTGTGTTTGCAAAAGCAGAGGAGACGTGTGAACAAAGAGCGAAAAGCGTCTGGAGAGTCAGTTGTCTGTCTTCCTGAAGTTTGTGCACATCCAGTTCTTGAAAATCCACACACAGGGCACGGTGGGGTGGGTCTGTGGGGTGTGTGTGTGTGTGTGTGTGTGTGTGTGTGTGTGTGTGTGTGTGTGTAGGGAGTGGGTCGGGGAGGGCGCTACAGTAGAAAATAAGGGGACCGAGCAGGCCAATTCTTTCCGTCCGAACACAGAAGACAGTTCAGTGAAGTGTGCAAACCCACAGATGACGTCTCACCTGGTGGACACATCCCAACACCTGTGGAGCAGTTTGAACATGAAGAGGGGGTTGGGGTCTCGTGGAGGAGAAACAAGGGGGTGGCTGGGGGGTGGGGGCGAGGGTGGGCAGTGAGAACTGGACTTGGGCGTCATAAAAAACCTGAGGCGGGTGACTGACTGACTGACTGACTTGGTGGTTGCGTCTTGTGAAATCTCAGCGGTGTGAAGGTTCAGCCGGGAGGTAAAAGACACCGACTTCAACCGAGGCCGGCCAGCTCGGTTTGCATCGCAGAGTTCACGCTCAAGCGCGCAAAGCAGCTCATGTCCGTTTTGTTTTTTGTTTTTGTTTTTTTCTTTCAATTTTATATCTGAGGTATAAAGCAGAGTCCACACGGAGCGCCAAAAGCATCAAAAGGGGGCGACCAATCCCTCCGTCCTCTTCCTGCTCCACTCTCCCGTCGTCACTTCCTGTTTTGTTTGTTTTTGAGGTAAAGTGTAAAGTCTTGAACTGGCTTCCAGGATCGGCAGAACTCGTCACTGGGAGCCCGTTTCTTCTTCCTCGCACGTTCACTCGTTCTCCTCTGCCCCCAAACGCGTCCAGTCAAAAGCTTGCAAAAGAGGGTAAAGAAGTTGTACTTCATCCGCTGTCCTTTGTTGCGCAAATTCCTGTGGATGGAGTGTTTTTTTTTTGTTGTTTTTTTTTTTATTCTGTACCCAAAAGCCCCCTCGAGCAGCGGGGATGCCGTCGGGTCAACAGTCAAGACGCAGGTTATATCTTTTTTTTGTTTTCTGTTTTTTTTTAGTTTTTCAGAGAAAAAAAAAAACAAATTGAGGAGAGCTAGAAAACAGAGAAGGGGGCGGGAGCAGCGGAACGGGTGGGGGGAGGGGGGTTTAAAACTAATTCAGGAAGCAGTCCGAGCCCCGGAGGTTGTCTGGTGTGTGTGCGTGTGCTCAGGAGCACTCCTCCCCGATGCGCTGGCACGAGCGGCCCACCTTGCGGTCCAGCTTGACCATCTTGAGGACGGCCTCCTGCCGACCGCGGCCCAGGTGGTCAAACGGGCAGTCGTGCTGCTCCGGGAGCCGGTGGAGCATGCAGAAGACGAAGCCTGGCGGGGGAGAAGAGGGGAGGGGCTTGTTTAGACCACGGATGTATGATAAGAACTGGATTCCGAACTGGCAATATGGAGGCGTGCCGATTTTTCCCAGTGGCCACTCGATGTACTGCAGCAAAAATCCCATGGGCCCAAAAAAATAAACAGCTTTAGAACAGGGGGACAGGACGACTGTGACCTGGAACGTGGTTCATAGCAAGTCTTTGTATTGTAGATTTTTCAGTCATGGACTTTGAGACGTTGGCAGAATGGCAGAAATCACCAGAAAAGAGTTTATTCCCAGCGTGACACCGCGACGTCGGACGTGCTGCTGTGTCTCAGCTCGTTCTGATTGGCTGCGTCCTGACGTGTCCGTAAGTGAATCGCTCTGATTGGCCAAATAGATCATGTGACTTACACAGGCATAATGGGAAGTGACTCGACTGCGCATGCTCTATCGGCCCGTTAATGCAGAAGCCAAAAACTTTATCGTCGTATGCACTGGGTGAGCAACTTCATTGAAATGAATGGGCCGCCATCTTGGACTCAGGGGTGTGGTTTAGACCCACTTGTCCACACGCTGGGCTGATTTTCATTTTTTTTTTTTTTGCCACAATTTTGTTGTTCCTTAAATTTACCCGTATCTGTTCCTGCGAACTTTAAACTGAGGCACGTGCACACGAGCACGGCAAGATGTTTGTGTTTGATCCAATGGCGTAGTCTAGATTGTTCTAGTGGGTATACTCTGATTTACACATCTGTACACATCTGGCCAGCAGCAGCGGCTTCAAAATGACACAAAGGACAAAGCACTAAGCCAATGGCTGACTCCCAAACAGATCAGAACATGAAACATTCTTTTACTCACATTTAGAAACGGGAAAGATACACACTGATCCGTATCTTTGCACATTTGTTAGTGGTTGTACGGTAATTCGGAACCTTTTCTCGTGGTTATACGGTGTATACCTGCGTATCACGCAGACTACACCACTGGTTTGCTCGCTTCCTCTTCTAGGAGGGTTGCGGGGGGGCTTCATTCAGGGAGGCAGACGAGCAGCAAGCTTCTCGGTGACACGCTGCGTCTGCAGCGGCTCTCACCCAACAAAAGGCCCCTGCCGCTGTCAGAGGCTCGATAAGCTTGGAGAAGCTCGTTAGCCCTCATCGCCTCCCATTCATTCATTAATACGCGTAATAACACCGCCGGCACCCAATAAATGGCGATTAACGGTGCGGCTTGACAGCTGGTTTCTATGCAATTAAAACCTTCGTGATTACAGCGCGGCGCACAGTCAGGGAGACAAAGAGAGCCGGGCCGCACAGGAGAGGCCAATGGAAATGGAAGCTTCCGCAGCGCAGGGGAAAAGGCAGGCCATCTACATGGAAATGCACACAGATATTCATATTCAGATAGTATTTATTGGAGTTTTGGGTCAATTTCTGTTTTATCATCTGTATGAAAGTTAGGCGCATTTATTGCTAAACATTGTACAAATTGTACAGTTGGGTTAACTTTCAAGATTGTGAAAATGCCTTGGAGTCAACATGTTCCAAATCAGTGAGTCTGCAGGTTTACATGCCAATTTAAGATGTCTTCAACTACTCATGACATAAAACACTTTCTTTGAATACACACAGCGAAACAACAAATCCAATTATTGTTGTAATTTTCAAGGCAAATTGTTTACACCTGCAGCAAGTCAGTAAGGCCAAGTAATTATGCTGTGCTATAAAATGCTCTCTGACTGAGAGATTCTATCTTTAATCTAAACTCACAACAATGCAAAATCTGAGGCTTTCACACTAATCAGGGCTCCAAACCTTGCAACTGTTGCTTGAAGAATGTCTTTCTTCTAAGTGGACTGTGTTCAGAAGCAAAACAATGTGTTTGAATGGACGCTGGCCTCGTGCAGACTTATAAACTGACAAATTATTTTTGTAAGAGAGCAGCAGCCTGCTTAAATTCAACAGATACTACTTCCTGTTTTGGTTAGACTTCAAGCACAGAGGCCTTATAGTTAATTTACCGAACAAGTAATTTATTAGACTATGAATTACCATTTACAATTGGAGGACATGGCAGAGTGCCAGGCAATATTAGGAGTCAAGCGTCTGGAAAGCAGAAAAGAACCGGCCTGATCCAGCTGGCTTCAGCATTACAGCGCCACGCTTGTATTCTGACACACAGTCAACATGCAACACTGAGATCTGTCGACTGTGGATCATACAGATCACATTTCCTCGCGACTTACAACGTAAACATCTTTCTTTGTGCTTTAAACTCACTGCCACTGCATTCTTTGGTTAGAATCATTCGTTCTGAGGGGAATATTTAGTGAAGCATTCTGCAAAAGTGGGAGACGGCTGTAATTGCAGCCTTCCTCCCCCCCTTCGGCCATTGAAGTTATGTTGACTACATTTTCACGGCCAGCATTAGTAACGGATGGCCCGTGCATTACAACAGCGCCTGGTGGTAAGAAGAAAAGGCAGGTCAATTTCCAATTTGGAAATGATTACATGCTTCCAAGCAGATGGTCTTGAAGCTGCAAAGAGCCGCCACTTTTTAAGGGCTGTAATTTGTATGCAAACAAGTTGATTAGCCGGCCCAGTATTGGTTTAAACTGCATTATTGTTAGGGGTAATTGGCTTATGCTTTATGTGCAATGTGAAACATCCAGGCTTTCTGTATTGGACCCCGAGGGCCTGCAAACCCACTCCAGTCATCCACAAACGTGTGATCATATGCAAAGCTAGTCAATATATTTAACTGCACTGGGGGGTAACAATCACTCAAGTGCCGTCGGCCAAATATGTATTTGTGGATATAATATTACAAAAATATGTAATTTAAATCATTATGCAATGATCAGAAGTGGCTGATGATGTCACTCTAACATCTACCACTCACTGCTTCACAGTGTGACCGAGGTTTCACTGCATTTCGTGTAGAAATTAGTGTTTTTGTGTGAGAAATTATTTAAAGAGTTTTGTCTCAATTGGTTCAAACGACTGCAGTAAATTTATGATTTGTCCATTTCAGACTATTTCAAACCAAATGACCTCAAAACAGAAACAATGTCACCCTCTTTCTCAAAGTTCTTCCTTCTACACAACATTAAGTCCCGAGCTTATTCTGCTGATTCTGCTTTGGACTTAATGTCATTTTGTGAGTAGTGTCAGAGTGCTTTTTTTTTTTTTTGCTTTTTTCCAACAATTAGTCATCAATTAGTCACAATCACCATGTAGCCCTGCACAACTCGAGGTGAGCACATCTATACATTTGTGGATGCGAAATGTTGAGATCACCCTACCGCAGCGACAGGAACCCAGCTCTTGCTGCACCAGCTCCAGTTTGGTTTGGCAGCGATGGCAACGTTTGCGGCTCCGCTGTTTGGATCCGCTGCGAGGCGAAGACGACGAGGACGACGCCGCCGAAAAAGATGATGACGAAGAGTCGTCGCACTGTGGCACCTCGCTCGCTCTCGCTCGCTTCTCGGGTGAGGCGTCGCTCTCTGACCCTGAGGCTGGAGGCACAAGTAAGCGCAAGCAGGAAGGTCAAAGAGAGGCTAATAGCGGCGATAACCGCGCTACCTTTGCTCAAGTGGCTCCATTTTATTTCAGTTATCAAAGCAAAAACACCGGCTCCCGAAAATGACAGATGATGTTCGACAGCTTTATTCCATAAGGGCAAGCAATGCAATAACCGTGACCAACACCTGTGAGAAACACATGTCTTGAGAAAATTCATTGAACTTTACAAACAGTGAACAACATGATGTTGAGGACATTATTCTTCTGTTCAAGACGGCAGCAGCCTTTCCAAGAATCTTAAGAAAAAGCTCGCAAAATCTCACATAAATCAAACTCCGTAACAGCCTTTAATTAATCCATGAAAGCAGCTATTTTGATTTAGTGTGGCCTGAAACAAGAGAAGAACAGATAAACACAACCTGGAACAGAAATACCTCTCTGGGAGATTAATGCTTCTCCTGCGTTAGATTACAGTCAATCCTGCACCCGAGACAGGAGGAGCGTGAGGCGAGTTCCACCTGTCGGCTGGAATTTCAACTCCGCTTCTCTCATCAATCCTGCAGACTTTTCCCCCCTGGACGGGGCAAATGCTGATCAGCGCTCAATAAATCTCTGAGAACTAGGCCAAGCAGAGCAGCCGGATCCTTGCAGCCTCGACCAGTGATTGATTTTCTATGTGAGGTGGATAGGAGTCTGAACATGTGCATGTGTGCCGTCTACGTTATCCCGAGTCGTCTCTGTGGCCACTTTAGCAGTGTCTCGTTCTTTCTAAGGTAACATTCACAAAGAGATATATAGAGGGATTTCAATAAGCGAAGCCACAGGCCCCATTTTATATTGACATACACTAGGTTCGGCAGGAAGTAGGGACATAATTCAATGACAATGAAGCGCAGCAGCATAAGTAAAGATATAAAATAGATGGGATCAGATCTATTCAAACCTCAGGTAGTCGTTTAGATCTAAATCTCTGAGTCTGCTTCTGTTTAGTTTGCTTTTTCTTTCACAATGCTGAGAAAACAACCGGCCCATTTGATGCCAGTGCAGCGATGTTGATGAGTCCACTCCCCTAAAGCAGTCATGACAAGCACAATGGAAAACACACACACACAAAACGACATTGAGGAGAAGTGACTAAGCTCAGGCCTACCTGAGTCAAAGGAGCGCTTTGTTGGGGTTGATAGCGAACTGAAGACGTCGCCTGTGGTAGTTGCTTCTGAAAAAGAGAGAGTGTGGACATGAAATGAGGGAGAGAAAAAGTTGAAGAGGGAACTTGAATGCATGCAAATATTTGACTAAATTAGACTTGACTGTTAAAGACAGTTGGCTGAAAAAAAAAAATAGTGCAATTGATTGACAGGCAAAGTCACATGGTCAATTGCCCTAAATGGAAGTTAGGTTTAAAATTCTAACAGCTTGAGCAGCTGAAAGGCAGTCTTGTGGTGGTTGCCGGGATACCGTGGTGCCGCTTTCCTCATAGCAGCACAATGAAAAGGCCGTGACTGGGGAGCAAGAAATCCTTTATCATGCTCTGATTCTCTCCCTCTTTCTCTTGGTAGATGATCCATGTGTTTCTGGCACTGACTTGTTTACTTGGAAGAAAAAGCTCGCTCGATCCAAAATACAGCCTATTTGCCTTCAAGAGAGACTAATACACAAAGAGCTCACCACCCAAACTCCCCACCCTCTCCTACCCACCCTCCCCCAGTAAGTAAATTTAACAAGTCAACAACACTGAAACTTGTGTTTTGAAAAATAAACATGCCTGCAACTGATGTTTTTGACTTTTGTCCAGCGTTTTACATAGAAGATGTAAATTTTATGCGCGCTAGTACATGTAGCTTTCAAATGAGGGGTGTTAATTAAATGTATGCTGAACAATTATGAGCCATGTTGTGAGTCTGTGTGTACACAACAAGTCTGGAAGCGAAGACCTTTGGGCAGACACTGTCCTGCACCAGGTTAGCCTCTACAAAGAACCTTGTGACAGTCCCGAGATGACTGATGGTTTCCAAATTGCAGGTGTCCTCTTGGAACCTCTACTTCTGACGAGATGCCCTTTGCTATCAGTCTCTCTATTTTCTGCTATGAGGACAAAGCAAACCAGGGCAGGGACACTGCAGCAGCCTGAATGCCGAGTTTATAGGCATGGAACAGCAGTTTTCCTTGGAAACATAAGAACATTTTAAGTGTTTTAGAGCAGCGGGGACCACGAAAATCATGGCTTCCCATGATCAAGTTTTACAGCATTTTAATTAAAAAGGTCTCTTATTCAATAACTTTTCCATTCCACAAGTGATTTTCCAATAACTCTAAATGACCAGTTAGCCCTCTGTTTACAACCTTCCACAGAAACGCACCGTTTTAGTATCCTGCCTAAAATGATACTTCTCTTGGCTATTTAAGATTGTTTTTACCATCCTGAGCAGGTAAAGACGTCGCTCCCGTCCCTCCTGGCGACGGTTCCTCTTCTGTGTCTGCTGTCGAAATCAGCGACTGGCTGATGCTGCCGTTTGTTTCATTACAGTACATGTCCACCTGGCTGCTGCTGGAGTTTGAGGAGGTCTTTGGTGCACACTCATCTCCTGGTTGTTTCTTATGAATATCTGTGAGTAAAAAAGGAGGGTTTGGGGGTATGTCATGGAGGAAAGTCATTATGTCTGGGCTGTTCATTGCATTTCAACGTCCACATCCACGATTTTTGGCACTGCACGATCATGAAAGACAAGTCTGTCGAGTACTGTGTCAAAAAGTTTTAAGCAAAAAGAAGTCCGTGGCTAATGTTTGTGAAGCAAATTTTAAAGAATATATTAGTCCATTCCAGCTGGACACATCACTGTCAGAAGTGAAACAACTTTCACTCTCAAGATTGAGCCGCACTAGTTCTACCTCACTATAAGCTGGGCACACGGTAAGTCAACAGAACCCACATGCAAAAGAACAGGAACTCACCCGCAAAACATTTTGAGCAGAGATTCATAGTTTTGCTAGAGCTGCAGAAAAAAAAACAGATACATAATTAGGATGGTGAAAAAGTCTTCTATGAACTTTAAAACTAGCACATGCCTTCTGGTGATTTTTTTATTGTCTAGACAGTGCAAGAAAACCCTTTTTCACATATTTTCCTCACACAAAGTGTAAAGACATTACTGTCAAAAACCTGGAAAGTAAAAAAAAATGACAATCAGCATAGCATCTTAGATGACTTGAGCTAAGCTCCTTATCACGTTTGAATCATTTACATAGTTCTAACAAAAGTTGAAGTATACAATGATTTCTTCATTCCGAAAAAAACAAAAAAGAAGAAATTAACCGTTGAAACTGTGTTTCTTCAGTGTATCTCACTACACTCATCCAGGAGAGCTGAAGGCAGAGCTGCTGCAATGTTAGGGCAGTTTGACATGCACATACTGAAAATAACACTATGGCAGTGTGAATATTCTTGATTGTATTTCCCAGAAAGCGATAGTGATGTGATCTTGTCAAAATTCATTCTGTAATCTCAAATGAAATTATTGTTAGTGCTTTTTCCAGTATGATGCAGTCTTACAATGTGATCAAAGAAGTAGGTAAGAGTTAGAAATGGTCCCTTACCAAAAAAGTACAAGTAATGGATGTAAGAACTCCACAATCCTTCTTAGTTGAATGATTAATCTAACAGTTAATTTAACAGTCACCTTCAGCCTCCATGATCCTGGATAGAAATCTTGGATGCAATGCAACTGTTCTTAAGGCGCTGACTTCTGACTCTTGCCATTTTAAGCAGCACAACTCCTCCATGAGGCATGACTTTGGCATTCCCCTGAGAGGGCTCCTCTCATTTTCCACTGGAGCCCTTGACTTCACTACACTATCTGTGCAAGGAACGCGACGGTCACCGCTATCAATCACATTCTATTTATTTTAGGTGCACACCTTTGTCCTCATTTTGTGAGTGTACGGTCAGCTGCAGTCAATGTGCATGTGTGTGTGTTTTCTCCTGGGCATGAATAAGACAGAGGGAACACATAAGGACTGAGGAGGGCCCTTGACATAGGACACTGACTAAAGTTAAAAAAATATGTGCAGGTTACGCTGTAAGTCCAGTTTTACTTGTAAAAGGTGCAATAGTTTTGCAAAATTTACTTTACCTATGCTTTCTAACAATTAGTCAGTTAATTAACTCCTCAAAAAGCAATCTTTTTCTTCCTTATCCATGCAGAAAGACACACAAGGCTGGAACACAGCCCAATGTGATGTCACAAAGGGCACTGATAACATTGCTCACTCCACCCTCTGTGTCCTCCCTGGCCAATTTGTTTATGTATCCTGCCAAACATGTGGAAGGTCCACAGTACAGGAGTATAAAGAAAAGGTTGAACATGATGTTTTCTGGAGATATACAGAGTTCCTTGTGAGCTTCAATAAATGAAACTGCTCCTTTGGACTCCAGGGAGAAAACTCAAGATCTATTATAAAAAAAGAAAAAAAAAAAAAAAAGGGGGGCCATAATATGGGATCTTTAAATAATCAGAAGATATGAAATTACAGACTGATGAAGGAACTATGTGAGAAAAGACAATCAGTCAGCTTCAGAGCAGGGCTGCCCTGCTTACTAATGAGCCCCTCTGATTAGAACTGACAGGAAGCAGAACTATGTCACTTTTCTGCAGCAATGTGGTATGAACAGTGACCTGGAAATGACTTCTTGCAAATAGAACACAAATGTTCCCTGCTACCTCCTCTAAAACAAAGTTTTATACCTGCGGAAGAACTATTTTTGTATATGCGCTGTGTATTCTGGTACTTTATACATGTATGTCAGAGTATACATGTGCACACACACGGATCAAATTCCATTTTATATATATATATATATATATATATATAGTATACAGTATACAGTATACAGTGCATGTAATGAGGCATGTCTTTGGACTTATGTGACCAATGTGTGCAGATATAGATCTGATGTCAATAGCAAAAACAGCTAAATTATAAATGATCAATACCAGCAATATAAATAGAGAATAGATTTGATAATAGAAGGGTGTTAGTTAGTGGGGCACGACATGGAAGCTTTTATGATCAATGTTTCTTCTTAAGTATTAACTTTTAGCTGTGTGTGCTCTTACATGCCACAACATAAAAATAGTCAGTTTGAGCTTGCTGCTTAAAAGCAGTGCTTTGTTGGACCTTCCATTTGTCTTGCCTTTGCTCAGAGGGCAAAATGAACACTTGTCTGGGAGTGCTGTCACTAACATGGGAGAGGAATCTGTGACCTTTGTGACAACACAATAGTTACATTTTCAAAGGTAGAGTGAAAAGGTTGGTTGAGAACTTTAACTTGTCAAGTACGGTGGCCAAACAGTGAAATGTGATTAGTATTATAACTAAACTATAGTATTCGAGAGTAATTAAACTGTAGAATAGGTGTAAGCTTAAGCAGAACAAGATGATTGGGGTGAGACAATGTGTGCGGATACAATCCAGTGACTGTGCAAATAGAATATGGCAGAACAACGAAAGATGGTACAGCAGTTTCATTGTCACAATGGGCATCTTCATCTCAAACCTCCTTTTAGTATCATATAGAATACTGTATTATTCAGACAAGCCGGTCGTATCGTATAACTTCGCCATAAGTGGACAAAAATGTTTCAAGCCCAAGTTCCGCCACAACACCGGAGTGACAGCTGCCCCGTGCCGTCAGCGACTTGACAATACTCTGGCGACCCTTGTTTATATCGCCGTCACAACTGTCACATATGATGAGGACATAATGCATATTGCTTTTCTTTGTATTCTTTCTTTCCCCACAGCCCTGTGTCTTTTTAACGAGAGGCTTTGTAGCATTAGCCAAAAGCTAATGCTACAAAACAATGGGGAGGGGAGGAGGGCTGTTAAGAACGAGAAAAGCAGCTCATCCCTGTTTTAGCAGCCGAGGCTAGCCACTCTGCTAGCCCCTGCCGAGAGAGCCACATCATGCAGAAGTTCGTGAGGTATTTCGCCATCGACTCACCCCCAGAAGCCGCAGGGGCAGCGTGGTGGCACGACATTAACGTTACTCGGAGGCTTGCTGCCCTCGCTCCCCGTGTCGCCCATGTCGCTCCGCCGTGTGAGGCTCTCCGTGTAGCAGGTGAATCCGTGGATGAAGTGAGGGCCTCGTATTAGTGTTCAGCCCCCCCCCACCCCTTCCCGTGTCTTTTGGCTAAAATGCAGAGACGACAGCCCTTGCCAGACTATCCTTCTTCAGATGAGAGGGAGATGAGGCGGCCGGGTCCAGTCTTGCCAGTTTTGCGGCCGTTTTGAGAAGGTGTCGTGGACACGGGAGCCCTTCACAGGCGACAACCGACAGGGCCACCGGGGGAATCCTGGCCGATCAGCTGGAGTACGGAGCGAACCATCACCGCACAGGGGAGCTGTGCGAGACTGAGCCAGCAAAAGTTGCACCGATGCGTCTTAGTGAATTAGGTTAACACAGAAAGCTGTAATAAACTATAACATGCAAGAATTGGGGGGATTCCGATTAAATTGCGAAGTCGCATTTTTTTTTTTACTTGCTCATTATTTCAGGGTTTAACTTTTTAAGAGTATTTAGGTTGTTATGGTACAATCCATACTAATAGCTATTGTGACGGGGGGGGGAAACCCTCAGCCAAAATAGCTTGAATTTGTTTCGATTTATTTCATGTATTTTCTTTGTATTAAGTGCGTCTTTTTAAACATTTATATATTCATTTATTCATTCATTCATTTATGTATCTTTTTGTATTAAATGCATCTTTTAAAATGTATTTATGTATTCATTTATTTTAAAGAGATAAAAGGTTGGAGGGTTGCATCTGCTGCTTAGTTACAGAGCCCAAGAAATGTTTATTTTGTCTAACTGTTTCACATGTCTTTTACAGACAAGTGAGTGGAGCACAAGTGTCAAATCAGAACTTTACTTAGCTGCATTTGCATAAGTATAATTGGCTGCTACCAATCTAGATTTATTGCACAGTGAAGCTTCCTTTTGAAGAAAGAAACCTGAATTTAGACATTTTGAACAAGATTTGCATGAGCCCCTGACATTTGTATGTTTGCTGTTTGAGATCCAAAACAGTACTGTGGTGAAGGGTCAATGTTGATTGCAAAATATACATATATTAACTTGATATTGAGTTAATGTCTAATTTCCCCCTCTGCCTCATAGTGGCGATGTCAGCCAGTCTTTCAGGATGACCTCCAGTCTGATTGTTTAACACCATTCAGGCTTTGGAATAAAATAACTGCAGAATTATTGCATGGATGGCCTTGAAATCTGGCCATCATCCAACACTGGGATTCTAAGAGGGACTGCGAGGGAAAATCCAATGAGCAGCAGCAATGAAGTCTGAGGAGAAGGAGCACTTAAGCAGAAATGTTTATTGCAGAAGATGCTATCAAGGAGAGTCAGAGATGACGACAGTTCAACAATATCAATGCCTATCTAGCTTTGCATAGCAGGTCATATATATACAGCCCCGCTCAGGCGATCTAAAGTATTTCTTCCCTCACACTGGACAATTAGATCAAAATGCATTCATTAAAACATGGCTTTGAAACTTCGGCCTTGGCCTTAAAGGCTATCAGCTCTTCCCTTCTGCCTCCAGCCAAAGTTGTTTTTCGTAAGTGACTCCTCAAAAGCCATGAGCTCATGCAGCAGCAGACAGCACAGCAGGTGTCCTGGCTAATGAAAACAAAAAACTCCCTGTTTCACAGTGTTGGCAAAAGCCTTCATCATCGGGCACAGAATAACACGTATTATATACAAAGTCCTAATTAGAAACAGAAAAATGGCCTAAACATGGAAACATCAACAACAAGCAACCTTGTCAAATAATTTGTAATTGCGGCAGCAGGTCAGACCAGTCCCACTGAGATTTGTATATACGCATGCACATATATATGTGTGTGTGAGTGAGCGAGAGCAAGAGAGACAAGACAGAAAGAGAGAAAGAATTCCATAATTCATGTATTGCCTTTGAACTCATAACAGAAGTTCATTCTATGAAGTTGAGACAAGACAAATGAACCAAGCAAGAGGCGTGTGTGCACTGCTAAGTCCAGGTAACTGGAGTGAATCACCACTCAGACTAGTGTGTAACCTGTTGCATGTAACACCTAAGATTTATTTATTTATTTATTTATTTATTTATTTTTTTGCCTGCACTGATTAAAGCTGCACTGCTGTTTGGTTCTGTGGAATGAGGTTGCTTCATGTTCACAAATATTGATGATGCCATCCGCAACAGCATCGCAGCACAGCCTTCTGCTTTCACCTCGAAATGACTTCCAGGGAAAAAAAAATGCAACACTGCTGTAAAGCCAGGAGGTTGGATTCCCCTCAGCTAGACCTCCTCAGAAGTAGCTTGTGTCTGCAGGGAAGGACAAGTGAGCCTGTAGTGGAACGAAGATAGATACCTGATGGCTCATTAGCTAGTTAGGCACAGGGAGGAGTATTCCACAGAGGATTGCAGAATCTTGTTTTTCAGGATAGCCAAGAGCCCTGATTCTAGTGGGACACCCAAAATGGCTTATTTGCTACTTTCCTTCGATCTCAACCAGGGCAAAGCTAAATTGTTTTTCCATTTTCTTTCTTTTTTTTCCTCACCTGTGGTCAGTATATTTGCCCCTGATGTGTTGTTCACATGTCAGAAAATATAACAAGAGTTACTAGGCCAAGCTAACATGGGCCAAGGAGGCGCCGTTTTGGATGCAACAATGTTAAAGTGGTTGTTGGTTCTCTCTCCACAGCCTCGTCCTGCCTCGGGCATGGAAGTCCTCTAGAGATTTGCTGAAATCCACTTCAAAGACATAGCCCATCTCCTTACACACCATATAGCTTATCCCCTCTCTATAAACACAAGAACTTAAGGAATTAATTAGACACCAGATCAAACATGGGTTAGTAAATTCAGCTTGATAAAAATAGCCTGAATGGTGCTATCATATGTTTAGTGGTATATCCCTGTTCCAGCTATCTTTGATTTGTGGAAGCGCTATTTCATATCATATAGAGCATGACAACTTAAACTGGCAGTCTCTTGACCCCTCTCTGCTCAACAAAGGGATGTGGTTAAGGATATTCTGCGGGCTTTGCTCAACACACCGAGGGACACGGCCACAGCTCTTTAAAGATGCAAAGAAAATTATCCTTGATGCAGCATTTGCTCCTTGAAGGCCTGTTCCTTTCACCAGAGTCCCCTGCCACAAGGACAGATCAAAAAAATTCATTTCGCATGTGCCCACATCAAAGGGGTGAAAGTTTGGATAATTGAGCAAGGCATCGAGCAGTCCTGTTTGCGTTATGGGTGAAAAGGTGATTCTGCAGTAGGTTTCAATTACGACCGAAGAGACCCAGGGCAGTTTGGTCTTCCTACCATTCCAGATGGTTATAATGTCTTGTTGTATGTGCAAGAAAAGCAATGGAACACAAGCTGCACTCTACTTTTACCTCCCCATTACCTTGACGTAACACCGCTCAACCCTCCCCCTGCCCCTCCCCCTGGCAGAGCTAATTCTCGGATTGCATGGGAAATCTAACCGGACCACGTTAGGCAACATGGCCGAGCCACTTTCTTATCTTTTAATGCCAACCCCAGGTATCCAGGTGGGCTCACTGTTATTGACCGTCTGACACTTGGCGGGCCACGGCTTGTAGATTGGCTCCCTGGGTGCAAATCAGAAAACAGGATCAGGCTTAGCCAGATTATTGTGAAAACAGTGTCATCGAATTGGAGAGGCAAGAGCAATTTCACAGGTATTTACCGTCAGTTACAATATAACAACGATTCCACTTTGGGAGGAGAGACGCAATTTACCAAAAAGGCAGCTGCCAAGTTCTGCTCAAAATTCCGCTAGGTACGTTTGTCTATGTCGCTGCTTCCTGTTGTTGCGGCATGTTGTAGGTATTAGGCATTGGACAATACGCCTCTGCTGCACTCGCGGCCTGTCGACGGATCTTCACAACATGATGCAAGCGCCAACTTACCTGGTCTCTGTAGCCGCATGTATTTGCAGCAGCAGATGAGAAAAACCTCCTTTGACGTGGAGGCCTCGAGATCATAACTTCATCTGTGTGGTGCAGACAGGATGCGGACATCAGAGGGGACCCCCACCAGGCTGCTGCTAAATGCTGTTTGCGCCCCTTTGTTTGAGAAAAAATGCCCCTCCGTCCCACCAGCTGCCTAATTACTCCCGATTGTTCTTCATCTTTCTTTACACGCTTCTGCCTATATGACACCTTTCTGTTTCTACTCTTGGAAGCATGCACACATACTTTGCGCTGGTACACCCACCAACCAACTAGCCTCCCACTGCGTACAGAATGTGCCATGGAGCCACGTGTTCATCAGGCAGGGCGCGAAGCCAGCGTGAGCAGCCTCCCCGCACCTCCCTATCTGCTGATCAAAGAGCTGCTAAACAGCCAGAAACTACAGAGAGTGCAAGAGTGGAGCATACACAGCAACACAATTAGAAAGCACCATCATTTTTTTTTCCTCCCCCTCCGTATATGCATTTCAAATTTCTCTCCAGTTTACAGACATTTCCACACAGGCGTAGTTGTATTATACTTGGTGCATACAAATGCGAAAATTATAAATCGATAAAAACAGCTTTTTATTAAACGCACTGGCAGATTTGAAAGGTAAGACAAACTGCAAATTTGGCCAATGAGTAATTGTTCACTAATGGCATCAACCCCTATAATCACAAAGTTACTCCGTTGAAGTTGGTAAAGAGTCTCGGTAGGGCAAGGAGGGGGATGGAGGAGGATGAGTAAGATCAATGGTTCACAGACAACCCTGGTGAGAGGGAGGGTGTGTGAGAGGTGGGGGGAGCCAGAGAGGTTGGAAGTGAAGAAGAGGCAGGGAAGAGGTTAGCAAGACAGAGGCACTGTGAGAGGAAGGTTGAAAAAAGTGCAAAGAAAGACTAAACATACAAAAAGAAAAAAGAAAAAAAATCAGTCATGCTGCTATTTGAGGTTCTGCTGTAAGTTAATTGCCAGCAAGCTAAATGATCTCTGGCAGGGGTCATTTTTGTAAGAATGATAATATTCATCCATTTGTCCATCTTCTATACCCACTTTCTCCTGCACACAGGGACATGGGGGTCAGTTGGAACCTATCCCATCTGTCATTGGGAGAAGGCAGGTTACACCCTGCAAGTCACATGTTCATCACAGGGCCACATAGAACGACATATAACCGTTCGCACTCTCACCTACGGACAATTTAGAGTTCCTAATTTGCCTCACATGAGTGTTTTTGGGCTCTAACAGGAGGCTGGAGAGATGTAAATCCAGCACCATCGGCACAGCTTGTTGACAACTTGAAAGGGTTGAAACCTGAAGAGATAAACATACACAATTTTAGATTAGTGGCTGTCTGCAAGTGTGTGTGTGTGTGTTGGGGGAGGGGAGAGATTGGAGAGTTGAGAAAGAGAAAAGTTCTGTTGAGAAGGTCCATTAGCACACTTCAGTGCAGTACATTTATTGAGTGCTGCAGTAATATCGACACTGCCATTCGTGACTCAAATTGTGCACTGCCATTTTGTGCTTATTTATGCTGTACTTATTTAGTGTAGTGTACTATAGGATAGTATAGTATCGTGCAGTATTCTGAACTGAAATTTGGAACACACCATGTGTGTGAAATGGGAGAGGATAATCCAACTTGTCATCTGAATTTAATTTTGGAAAAAGTTCAAAAATTCAAATCCTTGATTGAGTATTTTGACAGTCTCACACAACCGCCACTAGCATAACTGAAATAATGAATAATTAAAATTAACTCTGTTTTTAGTCAGTATTTTGAAAAAAGTCTGATTGGATTTATTATTAGTGAGCAAGCGAGAAGTGTTATTGGCACTGTTGTTGTGTCTCCGAGCTGATGCACTGGCTTTAAAATGACTTTATACAGCCTTTTCCCATAAATATTGCTTCATGTAAATCAACATCAGGCTCACAGCTGAAGTGCGTGGATGAACAGGCAATAATAATTACAGGAGAAAGGCTGTCAAAGAGAGTTATCGATGAGATATTTGTGAGAGTAGAGTCATTTGAAACAAAATAATTCAAAGGAAGAGCATTTTTTCATAATGTTCTTAACACTAAAGGCAATGCGAGGACATTTCTGGGAAAGTTGCCAGATGGGGGTGACACACAAATCTGGGGAATGTGACTAGGCAGAATGGATATGGATCCACATTAGAGCATCAACTGGCTCCAGACTCTTTTACTGCCACTGCTTGTTCAAGTGTGCCCTCCAATGGAGAAAAACAGGTCATGTGGAGAAAAAAAAAACTGGCTCCTCTGCTGGATGTGAAAGTGATGCTTTCTAGTTTCTCCCACCTTTGTTTGGTGTGATAATTTCACTTAATTTTCCCTCCATCCACGTGTCGAAGCCAGTAAGCAAAGTGCATTTAAGCTAGGATATCAAGTGTGCCAGCTAAATCCAGAGTTAGCCCAGGATGTCAGAAAATCGAAACTTTGACTAGACTTGAAATAACTGAGGTATAAAATGATTGTCTCTGGTCATCTAAAGCGAAGGCACATGCACCTACTTTATGTTTTTTTTTTTTTAAATAAGTTCAAAAGGGACACATTCTAATGCAATTTTATAAAATGTCGCCGGGTGATTGCAGGGCTCGAATCCAAATGCAAAAGAGTAACTGATTTGGAAAAGTGCAGTAATGTGATGATAATGAGATGCAGATGAGTTCTCATCAGATCTGTCTGTCCATTAATGAGATGATATTTGAGTGTAGCGTATGCGCGCGTCTGCCAACGTGGCTCCGTGCGTCCGTGCAGGAGCACGAGTGCGAGCGTGGGTGTGTGTGTGTGTGCAAGACAGCACATGTACTTTCATCAGATTATTTAGCATATTAATGTTCCGCCATCCTGCCAGTGAATTGCTGATATGATTAGGAGGTGGCGGAGGGGGAAAAGGTGGCTATGATAAACAGGAACAACTGAGCTTAATAACGAGCTTCCTGTGTGGCCTTAAGGAAATGACACAGCCGTGAAAAATAGAAGTTTCTGGAGAGGAAGCCGTTGCCTCACTCATGTGTACACCACAAACCTATGTCTTAACAATGAGACCTGTAAATCTGGTGAATTCAAGCCTCCTCCACTTAAGCTTACTTATACTGAGACATACTGACCTCATGTGGGGTCACAGTTACCAGGACAGTAATCTGCAGCATTTAGCACTGTTACATAAAAAATGTACATTTTAGCCATTTAACTTCTGACCGCTTTAGCTGAGGGAGTATTCTGGCAGCTGATAATATTAAATAGTGTACCATCTCGTTAAGGTGTTGGACTACTTTTGCTTTATTTTTTGTTTTTTAAACAAAAAATAACTTTGATCCTCAGGTCGTGTTTCTCTCTGTGGTGTGTGTTGACTGTTTTATTTGGTGTTTGAAAGGAAGCAAGGAGCTCATGCTGGCCTGCTTTGAACCAGCAGCACTTGTATTTCTGTATTTTGATCATTGCTTTGTTTTTCTAGTCTTTACTAATGCAATTATTCAAAAGATTTAAAAAAAAAAAATAATAAAATACACCACGACTAACCACTAATGTACCACTAATAAAAAATAAACCTGTTGAGAGTCAATGAGAACACTAAGAGGTTCATATTCCACTACACATTGTAGACTTTGCAGATTTTTAGTTATTCGAGTGCACGAGTCTCTGTCGGCCTTTGTTTTGAACTTTACTCATCCCCAGGCGTACTTATTTAATAATTCAAACTCACATGTGTACATGAATGATTATCATACATTTTAAACAGGAAAACAAGCTACTGGTGTAATATTGAGCAGCTATCACAACTCTGCTACTCTGCTGATGAAGCCATCTTGCATCATTGCAAAAACAAAAAATACCATGAAAACTGAGCTAGAAACTTTTTTTTTTTTTTTTTTTTTTTTTTTTCGCTCAAACTCCAAATGAATAATGTTATTCTACCTTGGGACTTAACGTCCGTTAAATAGTGATGAAACAGAACGTAACCACTGGTCTCCACACTAAATATTAAAAAGCCCGACCACCCCAAATATAAGAGGAGGAGGAAGAGGAGAAGGAGATATGATTTAAGCCAGCCTATATCTATGTTCTGTTAAATCTATGCTCTCTGTACCATGATTCAGAATCTAAGGGCTGTTGCAATGAGGACAGTTGCAATTCATCAACACGTTCAGTTACAACTGTGCCCATCGTGCAGCACAGCATCATTTCACAGAGACACTGGACTCAACAGGTTGCATGTCTCTTTAGCAACAGCTTAACTACTAAATGTCCTTTCACAGTCACTGTAGGTCTCATCACACCTTCCTCTCTCCTCTCTACTGGCTTCACAACTCACAGTGGAAACGTGTTTGTGTGGAGTATTTAGGTCCCTAGATGGCGACAAAGAGCAAATGAAATGCCTGCTGAAGCTTGACTTCAACTTCTCAAAAGCGGTGGACCAGGCCCATGTGCCTAAGAGGCAGTCAACCGTCTGGAAGAAATGTAGCAGCATCATTAACGCTTCCTTCCATGAACAAAATGCTACTTATGTTTACAAGCCGGGTCACAATACTATTTTGGATATGCAAGATCCACCTGGTGACAACTTCAGACGCAGGAAATGAAGGCTGCCTTTATCAGCTGCATTCAAAGGGTATTCAGACACAGTTGAGTTCAGCAATATGTCAGTAATTCACATATTGAAATTCAGAATTATGGCTGAAATTGTCAGCTTTTTTTTTTTTTTTTTTGGTGAAGCCACTGAAAATACCTCAAATATCAACACAAAGGTCACAAAAGAACACCTGTCTTGGGAGGCATCCTGGCATAGAGATTCCTCATCATACTTTCTTGTGTGACTGTTACTCTCTGATCATCATGCAGCTGTCCATCAAGGACCAGGACATGCAAAGATTCTATTATTAGAAGCTAAAACACCATCTCAAGCCACCTTTCCCTTATTTTAGATGTGATTTTACTGCAATAAGTGAACATTAAAAAGCTTTGGCAGAACAAAAGTTGATTGAGGAAATAAATCTGCTCTGGTTCTGCTTCTCTGTAATGTTGCTGATATAAACACGATTCAGAGGGTGCTGGACTGACATCTAGTGGAAAATAGTGAGTGAGTGAGTGAGTGTGAGTGAGTGAGTGAGTGAGTGAGTGAGTGAGTTTGATAAATTTCAAAACAGCTTTTGGTACCCAGAAACAGAAAAATAATTACTGTCTTCCAAAAATATTATTTCAGCATTTAAACCAAAGATTTCTTGCCACAATTCGGCATACAAATATTCCCTTTAACTGCTGACATGTAAAAGACAAAGTATTATAATGAATCAATGATTGATTCTGAGGTTAGTCATGTCAACATAAAAACACAATGGTTGTAAAACAGGTCGGATTGTTGTGAGTGAAGCATTACATTGCTTTTAAAAGCAAATATATTTTATGATAATTCAGAAAATGTAAAACATTTCTAAGTCCATAGTCATATAATTGCAGCTTAAGAAATTATTATTTTCCAGCGCAATGGTTGAGCACAGCAGAGATTTCTTTGGGAATCACAGAGTGGTTTATGTCCACAGAACGCTCAATTACACTCATTTTTTTACATTTAACCACCGTCAGCAAAGCAAAAACACAGCTGCTGCAGTGCATCCAGGGGAAAAAGACAGGAAAGGGACAGCATTAACACACAGTGAGCAAACATCATTATAAAAAGTCATCCTCACTAGCAATATAAATACACACATTTTAAAAACGTGTTTAATGATCTGCAGGGCCCTCATGTTGTTTTCCACATTGGTTTCCCTTGGTTCATACACATCTAAATCTCCGACGCAGCTTTATGCCACACAATCTTTGGCCCTGTGAAAAAGGTTATTGCACTTTAACATTTTTTTACGATTACTGAACGCTTCATACAGCGGCTTCCACAAAGACGGTTATGTCCTACTCCTCATCACCGTCATAGAAAACAGGTTGGGTCAAATAAAAGGTCACCTAACAACATCAAATTTCTAGGTCAATGAGTTTGGCCTTTCTTTGTCCTCTTCTTTTAGTTTATTTTCCCCTAGGCCCTAAATAAACACCGATGGGTATTCACACTCTAAGCACCAACTTTAAAGCCTGCACTTTTTCAAAACCAGGCTTGACTGAGTTCATCACAAGCAGCCAGAGTTGGCAACTTCATCCGCGTCTTAATCGATCTTCTCAGGTGGAACCACCTCCATCATCAGCTGCAGATAGGTGGTGATCGGTCCTGCAGTGAGGACAAACATCCGACAGTGGCATTACATTAGATGATGTACGCACGCTGCACCATTTGACTTCTGCAAGAGTTTGTCAACAGTTCAAAGTGGTTACCGGTGATTTTGCGTGCCCACTTGACCTTCCGGTAGATGAAGATGAAGTAGAGGATGAGTCCGCTGAAGATGAAGATGACACAGTACAGGTACACCATCGACGGCTGATCGATGATGGGAGCAATAACTAAGTAGGCGGACATCAGCACCATCAAGACTGGGATGACAATCGGTACCTTCAAGCACAGGAACACACATTTAGTCAGAGTCTGCTGTTCATGGAGACTTGAACTTCTGCACAACTTAAAGGGAAGCTCAAAAGTGACACTTTGGCAACTCGTTCTAATCCACATGACCCTTCCTCACTTTGATAGAGGGATAAAGTTCCACCCAAGGATTCAGGACTCCAACTTAACATCAAACAATGGGGAAAAAAACCATCTCTAAAAATTGCTTGTGCAATGTCATCCTGGTGTACAGTAGAGAATTGCAGTCCAGTTTCTCTACTGTGATATGACATTGTGGTTTCAGCCAAAAAATATCTACTGTAGTCTCCTATTCAGCAGCCTCTCGGATGACACAAGTATAGCAGCTTTTGTCGCCAGAAGTTGCATGAAGGTAGTCGACTAAGCAGCTTAAAAACCTGATGTTGCTGTTTTGGGACTGAAGATTGACCGTCTAGTTTGCTGAGAAATGTTTTGCTTTTATTTTGAATTTAGTATTTTTGTATGAATATAT
The DNA here is from genome assembly GCA_009823395.1 of Thamnaconus septentrionalis. Lineage (NCBI taxonomy): Eukaryota > Metazoa > Chordata > Actinopteri > Tetraodontiformes > Monacanthidae > Thamnaconus > Thamnaconus septentrionalis. The sequence continues at coordinate 3,638,725 of CM020505.1, read as the reverse complement.
TACTTCAGTATCTAAGTACAGTATAGACTTTCACAGAGTGAATTTATTCCGCAATGAGAAACTCAAGAGAGGTTGTGTGGGTTATTGTGTCACCAGGTTCAATCAGCGTTGGTCGTAAATGGGTAAAATGTCTTTTAAATTGTGAAAAGCAACACAAATCAAGTAAGTATACAATCTTATCAGATTGGTGAGTTCTTAAAAAAAACAACTCACCTTTACTGGTCTGTTGAAGTGCTTCCTGGTGAAGCGCATGACGATGAGAGACAGGGCAGCCATGCCGTAAAACGCCCACTGAGCAAAGCTGAAGTAGTTGATCAGTGTGTTAATGTCGGCTGGGATGATGTAAAAAATAGCCACAATGCCCTAAAATGGAGACAGAAGTTTCATATTTTATGGCTTTTGTGTCTCGGCGTGCGGGGTCAGCAGTCTTTTATTGCCTCAAACGACTGTAAAATATAAACCACACATCTATATAAAGTTAAACATTGAAATTTTAAGGAGTAGGCTGTGCTATTTAACTCACATTGAATATGAGAGCAGGGGCTGGAGTGTAGCGCCTCAGACTGATAAAGGACAAGATTTCCAGCATGTGACCCTCTCGACTGGCCACGTAGGACAGTCTGAGGAGAGAGAAGGACAACATGTTCTTTCTTCATACCTTTCATCTATTTTTATCTTTTTTACCTCCTCTGTGCCAAAGCCTCAGCTACTGCTGCCAGATAGCAACGCTTCTCTTTTTGAAACTTAGTTCATTCGTGCCTTCTTTCTCACACCCGCAGAAAAAGTGTAGCGCGGTGACACGCACACGGCTGAGGAGTGTTCCTCGCCCTCCTCCACACGCAATGTGCCGCTCGTGTCTATCTCGTACCTGCCCGCTGTAAAGCAGCTTCCATTGGCGGCGCCGAATGTGGAGAAGGCAACAAAGAGGGGAACGATCCATGACATGGGGTAGAGGACTCTGTCTCCGAAGGTCTGGGGAGGCACAAAAAATACAGTGAAAGCCCCCAGTGAAGAAGAGGTAAGGCAGAACTGCACAAACCAACAGAAACACTTACCACAAAAACATTAAAAAAAAAAAATTTAAAAAAGAGTTTCAAACTTTCACCCAATTGTTTTTGTGTAGTGTATTGGATGGTTGACCAAAGTGAGTTGGTAACGGCACAAACAGCTGGCTGGATGTGTTGTCACTGCTGACTTGGGAGAGATATCAGTACCCAAAATATGCACAATAGAGCTAGAAATCAATGGAAAGTGTTTTTTTGCTGTGAAAAATGCTCAGAAAATGAGACTGAATATCAAACTGACATCTATCGTCAGATCAACTAGGACGATGCGACTCTCATCACACCTTACTCATCACATGTTCCCCTCTTACCACAGCAACAGCTGGAGAAGACAGCAAGTCAGCAGGGGTCATCACAGTGAAGTAAGCAATGTTGACCATCACATAGCAGACCGTCACCAAGGGGATCCCAATGATGATGGCCAGCGGCAAGTTCCTGGATGACAGGAAACATGTTGTTGTCCTGTGACGTGTGTCTCGATCACTTGGAAGTGTTGAAGGCATCAGCGTCTTCGCTGACCATAGGAGCAATGCATAGCCCGTCTTACCTGAATGGGTTTTTCAGCTCTTCCGTGATGAAATTCAACTGATTCCTACGGATGCAAAAGAGCCAACAAATGGTATTCTTACACTCTAAATGAGCCCCTACAAAGAATTACAATGATTGAGTGATGGAATTTCTTCTGCACTGCACTGCAATTACACTCTTCTAGACTCACTGTGGTAAACCTGCAAAGATTTGTTCAGCCTGCCGGGCCAAGCTTTGAAATTTCGTCAGTGTACCATTCAACATACCATTGCCTTCCTCTTAGTTTCAATATTTGTAATGGTTTTTTCAGTCTATTTTCACCAACTGTCTGATTTTTTGCCTCTTAACTTTCCAATCGCTCTAAATGAGTGTTGAAACACTGAAAAAAAAAAATATGACAACTCATGGCTGACCAGTGCAGATTCACTGCATCATTTGAAAAGACTCCTGCCTCCCAGCATTACATATTCTCTCACAGCACAAAATGAACTCTTACCACCCATCGTAAGCCCAAAGCCCATTATAGAACGCAAGTCCAATTGCTCCAAAAGATGTTGATGATCCTTCAAATGCATTGGACAGACTCTCAGTTTTTCCTGCAGACATACAAACACCACACAGCATACATTAGCACATTGTCACAAGACAAAAAAATGTACTGTGTATGTATATAACAAACAAGCACACCTTGGGCCAGCATTGCAATTCCAGCGACCACTATGACAAAAATGATGAGAAGTTTGGCTGCGGTGAGGAAGTTCTGCACGAAGGCTGCCAGTTTCACACTCAGGCAGTTCACAGTGGTGATCAACACTAGGAAGACATGATCACACATGAGATTCATTCAGTTTCACTCTGTTGTTTTAGAGCAGCTTGAGAAATCCCCTCAGAGCTCGTTCACTCGCCTGTCCTTCTCGTGTTAATTAAAAGCCAGGTGTTAAAAGCCAGCCTCTGATGGTGGTGAATGGCGAACTGAACCCACAACCCACAACCAACCAAAGACCAAACATCATATCGTCAATCATATAGTATCATTATCATTAATACTTTTTTCGATTATATTTGAATTTTGACCCCAAAAAAAGAAAAGAAAGAAAAAAAGCAAAGCGGTCACATTCAGATGTTTCCAGCCCTGTTAAAACATAACATAAGTTAAGTTTTTAAGTTCCATGTATCTTTCTTTAACTTGTGGAACTTAATAATTAACTGGCAAGGGTCTGTAGGAAAACTCACATATCGCTGCCGCTGCGAGACACTTGGTGACCACAGAAGGAGGAGCACAGCCGGGGTAGAAAGGAGTGGACGCGTACTCTGCCAGGCTCAGCGTGATGATGGCGAAGGAGGACGGCTTCAGCACTATGACAGTGGTCCAGGAGTAAAGGTATGCCACGATGGGGCCAAAAGCCTCCATAAAATACGGGTACTCTCCTCCTGATTTGGTAATCATGGTGCCAAGCTCAGCATAGCACAATGCTCCTGTGCAGCAAGAAAAACAAATTCAGATACAATTTTCATAGAAGGGTAGAAGTAAAATTTTGCCGAACAACCGAATTTTGTATGATATTTAAAACAATAATATATTGTATTTTGATACATTTATTAAATAAAGGGTGAAATATATATTCTGAAGTCATAAATACCTGAATAAAATCAATCTAACTATATAAATAAATATCAAAACATTGGCACTTCACTTCAATTATCGTCGGGCAAAAAGTTCGGTGAACATTTGACTGTCTGAACGTAACAGTTATCCAGTCAGCACATTTCAGAAGCACCTCAAGACTTGGATGACCGTCTTACTTCTTTGTCCATGATCATCGAACATAGTAATGTAAAACAAAAAAATTGTGTCATCTGTGCAATAATCATATATAGTTTATTGCTAATCTGTGCGATGAATTCGATTGATACTGCTCTCACCCAGAGTGGATAACACGCCACAGGCAGCCCAGATGATGAGGCAGGGTCCCACAGCTCCAGTGTACATCAGAACAGACTTGGGAGAGATGAAGATGCCTGAACCAATCATCGTTCCCACGATCAGGCAGATGCCACTGAGCAGACCAACCTGAATATACACAGGGCACAGTGTTACTTTAAGCAAAGGTCAGGGTTCATACACCTTTTTCATGGTCAAATTCAAGCACTTTTCAAGAACTTTCAAGGTCAGTTTTCAAGCTTTTCCAGTACCATAAGCATTTGGAAATTGCATTGTGATAAATTCATGCACATGCAAAAATGGTAATTTCACTTTTTTCTTTAATTAAAGTTTTGCAACACAAGAAGGAATTTATTTATTTTACTTACTCTCAAGTATCAGTAAGATGCTTAACTAAACACACACACACACACACACACACATTCTTTCTTTATCTCATATAGATCCATACAAAACACATAGCTGACCCCCATCTACCTCGGCTTCAACATTTTTACATGGTTTTTCTAGTCAAGAAACAATTCAACTCCATATTTTGGGATTTTTTTGGGATTTTTTTTCTACACCGCACTTGGAAAAAAAACCTCATTTACAAGGAAAAAAATTAATAAATTACACGAAAATGACTGCAAACGATGCAGTACCTATGCCAGGCCTGGAGTGGCGCCACACGTTTACTCCCTGAAGGCGGAAGAAGAAGAGGAAGAGGAGGAAGCAGCGCACCTGAAGCACGCCGTATTTAAAGAAGCAAGAGCTCGCTAAAGACATTTAGCACCACAGATCACAGAAAGAAATATCGCTGGTGAAAAGACGGTGTGGATAAACGACAGAGTTGAACTTCTGCTTCGAGTTACTTTTAAACACAAAGCCTAAGGGGTACATGCTATGACTGACTGGGAGTCTGCCAGTTTGTCAACATTTTTGTTATTTTGGTTTCCTGCTTCAACATCCCAGTCCATCTACTCAAAGGAAAAAAATGAATAAAACGTAAAACAGGATGTTTGCAAATAGCTTCCGTTGTGTTTATTTTCACTTTGCACCAATCAACGATCGATCAATCAATTGTTCTGAAATATGTGTGATTACAACATCAAGCATTTTCAAGCAGTCGAATCAAAATTCAAGCATTTTTCAAACCTTGAAAATACAACATTAAAATTCAAGCATTTTCAAGGATTTCAAGCACCCGTGGGAACCCTAAAAGGTACTTTTTTTCACTCAAGGTTATTTCCTGTGAAGAGCGAAGTTCAGCTTTCCTGTCCACACTTTTACATCCACAACGAAGAAAAATTCTAACGTTAGGGTTAGGTAAGGGTAAGGGTTTCTATTTTGCAACAAATAGAGAGAAAAAAAAACATTTGACTCTGAGTGACATTTTCAGCAGATTTTTTGTTTCAACTGAAACACTTTGAAATTTAGTGGGGAACTTAATGTTTGACTTCCACAGGGTTGGTGAAGAGTCCTTCCGTCTATTTTACGAGAAAACTTAACGGATAGTAGTTGTGTGTCGTCACTCCCCTTTCATCTTGTTCTTTGAGGTGTCAGCTGTCTGAAATTGACCTTAGATCAGGTTGACTTTGATGGGCAAACCAAGGAAATACAGAATGAAAATTAACTGAAATTAACTATCAAGAATTTTTGGGTAATATTAATCATGGACATGATATTGACAGAGGAACCGTTGAAATCCACAATCTTGCCTGTGAAGAACAGTGAGTTAATGTTAAAGTGACCTGACTCACTCTTAATCCTTTATTTGCAATGATTGACATAAAACAATAGGTTCTTCGTGTTCAAACATAGGTGCTTTGTTTCATTTCAACTAACATAACATTTTGTGGTTATTGTTTTTTTTCATTCACAAGCTGCAGCACAGGTTGAAAGCATCTTAATTCAATGAAAAGTTTATTTTTCAGTCACCCTAAATTGACTTTATGGCTTAGTTGGGCTTATGAGGTCTGGACAGCAGTACTTGGAGGATCACTGTGTGGTTAATAAGAGGGGACAGTCTCTGTGGTACTGCCTGGTACCCAGCCCAGCTACTGATACTTGAGGGGGGAAAAAGGTTTAGGTGGTGGGCTATTGCAGTGTGAACTTGTTGTGTGAATTGTACTCGGGCACACACAGGCACACTCACATCTTTTTGTAGCACTGTAGCCTTTGCAGCTGACTCATCTTTGGTCCGCTTGTCCAGGTTGTGGCCAGTGGAGCCATTCTGAGACTCCTTCCTCTGCCTGATGCTGCCTTCATCCATGTCCTGGTGCATCCAAAACCAATGCAGGCGTGCATTTTAACAAAGTTAAAATGATCCTTAAAAAGCTTTTCTAATCTAATCATCCCAATCTTTATCAGAGGTCATGACACAGACAACTGCCACTTTTACAGCTGCCAGCAGAATGCAAGCCCATTTTATCGTGCTTAACAATGAGCCACAGAAATGCCAACTGACTTACGTGTGTGTGGAGTTAAATTCCTAGAGGCTGCTGAAAAAAAAAAAAAAAAACTTTTGCTTTTCTTGGTTTTCTGCAAACTAATTGAATGGTTCCTCACAACTAGTTAATCTCACTAATTGAGAGAAGTCATTTTCTCTGAAAAATAGTAACGCCACCATTTACTATTTATTGAAGTATTACTTCAGCCGTGGCAGAGGATAATCCAGCACACTGTTGTTTCATGTAGATAGATAGATAGATAGATAGATAGATAGATAGATAGATAGATAGATAGATAGATAGATAGATAGATAGATAGATAGATAGATAGATAGATTGTTTTAGGTAAAACTAACTGACAAATTGTAAATGGACATACAGCACAAGAAAAAGGTTAATGGACAAGACTTACTGGATTTCTGTGATAATGTTTAACTTGGGCAACAAGTGCGACCGACTTGCAACACAGCCACAAATTTGTTCAGCGTTTTTGTTTTTCAACATATCAATGTAAAGCTTCTGTTATGAATTATGAATCAGTCTGGCTGATGACTGCATATGAGGCACTACCTAACAGGTAAATAGCAAATACAAAAACAAACTTAACTTACATGTGACGCAAAACCCTCAGTGATACTCCTTGAGCAGTGGATGTAGTAAATCTGGAGCCCAGGTACAGTGATATGTTTCCTCCAATGACACTGAGACAGACTTAATGAAGTAGAGCAGGAATGTCTGGAGTAAATGAAGACCTGGGGCTCCCTGCCACCAAGCTCACTCCTCCAGTGGGAGGCTCCGCCGCCTGATTGGACCTTCAGGATAGCTCTGGACAGAGGGGTGGGAGGCAGAGAGCTCCCAAGATAGTTTTGTTTACGACTTGATAAAACTCACTAAGCACTCTGGGATGCGGCACTTAACCTGAAATCAAAGGGAGTTTTGCCAAGAAGTTTCACCACTTAGTTTGACTGATCAAATACTCACATTTTTTCCTTTTGTTTTCGGCACTCTGGGGGCCGACCTTCTTGTTTGACAGATTGAATGGAATACCCGGAAACATGTTATATTCTCTGAGCCAGACTTCGTCCACAATGGCTCTTTGATTAGGATACATGACACCTGTGTGTGTTTGTGTGCTATTCAAACCCTCGCCGTCATTAACATTTCTCGCTTTATCGTCCCAGCTCCTGTTTTGACCTTTTATTTTCACTTTGTCTCACAGTTTTACTGCATTGTCAAAAGTTGTCATACATTACAAGTATGTTATCTCTTCATTAATTGCATTAAACACAGAGCTTAGGTTTTACTGACCATGTGCCAATGTCTGCAGAATGATATGTTTATGCTGGAATGCAAGTGCTTTTGCTGTTGTCTGTAGCAGAAAAAAACATAGTTGTCTTTCTGTTTCTGCAGCTAGTAAATGAAAAAAATATATCTGCAGAAAGAAGCAGAGTCTTGTTGATAGTGCTCTGCTCCAGCAGAAAACAACGGGTATATGAACTCAGTCACCCTGAGAACAATAACTGAGCACAAGTTTCAGACAAAATCACTGGGGCTTAGGATCTAGCTAAGTGCATTTACAGACATAACTTTAGCCTTGGAGAATTGTTGTTCCGTTTGCCTGCTGCATTTAAGCCCATTTAGGAAGAAACATTCCTAAAAAATGAGACAACGGCTTAGAGATTACTTAAGCACTACTATGTACTACTACTTGGCCAATGTAGATTTTAGCATGGGTCAGCTTCAAATACACCTCACACTGACTAAAAACCAAACTTACAAAGCTGAACTGAAAAAAGTTGAGGGAAATACGTTTATTAACCAAAATAAAAATAAATCATATTTACAAATTAAAAGATGTATTGTTTTTAAAGAATTTATCTCAAAATTTCTTCTTTCGTTTAGGTCAACGATAAATCAACTTATCACACCCAAGCAAATAACTTAAGCTAATCTTTTCTGGTCGAACAAAACATTCACAAGCTTTGTGACTATAATCATAATTCAGTGTTTAACATTTAAAGGGAACAAATGTACCAAACTCCATGAAATGATTAGCATATCATACATACCTTGTCTGTCTTGTTCCGTACTGTACAAAACAAAGAAGTGATTAAATCTACTAATAAATAAAGAGCATAAAAAGAAAACCAACAATACACGTTTTCAAAGCGAAAAACAGCGTGGAGTTACGACAGGAGGTACGAGAGGAGGTAATGATGTCTTCTGTCTGCAGATGGCGTGAGCGACTCGTGACACATGTGCGGCGGCGTGGTGACGTCGCTTCCGCCAAAACAAAAGTCCACTCGGAGCAGACGGCTCGACCCGCCACGGTGAAACAAGAACTTTCAAGGGCGTTGAGTGAGCACAGCTGAAGGACCGTCGGCATGAACACCAACTTAAAGCACTGGAAGGAGGCGGCCACTCTCATTCTAGCCGCAGGACGCAGGCTTGCGGCGGACACTTTACCGTCCAGAGGGCCGCTGACAGCAGCTTCCGCCTCGCCGGCGGACAGCGGCCGGGTACCTGCACGGATGCCCCTCTGGTCCCGCTTCGATTACGACGTGTTGATGCTTAAACGTAGCGGTAAAAGCGGATTCATGCCCAATGCCTACGTGTTTCCCGGGGGTCTGGTCGATGCGTCGGACTTTTCGAGCGAATGGCTGGACGTTTTCAAGCAGTTCAGCGACTCCCCCAATTTCGGGTTGAGAAGTGTGAAGCAGCAAGCGGAAACGAGACCCCCGATGTTCGCCACGGACCGGCTGAAACTGGGGTCCCCGGTCCCGGGAGATGTCGCCTTCCGGATCTGCGCTCTGAGGGAGACGTTTGAGGAGTCCGGCGTGCTCCTTGTGGTGCCTGCGGGGAACGCCTTGTCGGAAGTCACCCAAGTCGCTTCATGTTTAAGTAGCAACGTGAATGACCTGTGCAGTACTGAGCTCTCCAGGTGGAGGACGCTGGTCAACCAGGACCCGTGCAACTTCATCAGGATGTGCAGGGAGCTGCGTGTGTTGCCCAACATTTGGGCTCTGCACGAGTGGAGCAACTGGCTGACTCCCGTGGGCCGGTACGGTGCGAAGAGGTTTGACACGGCCTTCTTCATCTGCTGCCTGCAGGAGATCCCACAGGCGCTCGAAGATGAAAAGGAGATCGTGCAAGTTCAGGTGATCGATCCAAATACTAAACATATTTATCAGGGTTAAACAAAAAACAATATTCTCACTGTCTGTGCCTCCAAGCTTGTGAGAAAATGTATTGCGCTGTTTAAACGGGGAAATTTCAAATTTGCAACACCAGAAATGCAATTTGCAAATTGCAATTGCAAGATATTTCAAGAAAATAAAAAAGACTGCCTTAAAGTGCCAAACTAAAGTACAAAACACAAATATTCCCAGTGTCTAACATTCCCTCTGTGTGCTCTGTGTTTTAAGTGGTCCACACCCTTGGAGATCCTTCACAGCTACCAGGCGGAGGAGTTGTGGATCGCCCCGCCGCAGTTTTATGAGCTGAGCCGATTTTGCCGCTTTCCTCTGCTGAACGACCTCCACAACTTCTCTGTGCAGCGCGCCACAGAGGGCTGTGAACAATGGCTGCCTATTATTTCAAAGGATGAACACAGCAGGCCGGTGTCACTGCTGCCAGGTGCTCACTCTCCCTCTTATATCTCCATTGAAAAAAAAAAAAGAAGCAAATATCACTATGCATTAAGTAACACATCAGTATGTTGTGTTTCATTTCTAATTATCCAAAATTATATGGCTGTTTTTTTTACATTGGATACATGGTGGATGTTGCCTTATGGGCCGTATTGCTTTTTATCTTCTCCATGTTCTTGAGTGAGACTGAAACAGAAGGAAAGAATTTTTTTATTTTATTATTTTTTTATTTTTTCATGTTACCTTATTACATATTATTGCCTGAAGTCTGACACAACACTGCTACACAACTGCTACACAAATGACAGAATATCTTTTCAGCAGCTCTCATCAGTTGCTGTTGTGGACAGAAATATGGATACTGAGGTGCTTCCATTTAAAAATCCATCCTGGTCCTCTGACTTGTGTTTCCTCTCTCTCTCTCTTTTAAGGTGATAAACTTTATCGTTTATCTTCTGGAGTGGCAGAAAAGAATGTGAACACACAAGATCACCAGCAGGATCCACAGGACTCTGGACTGCATCGTATTGTTATTTTAGGTTCACATGCTGTACAGCTGCAGATCACTGTCGCACCCAAGTATAATCACCTACTCCCCGTTAACAGACAAGCCCTCAGCAACGACTTGGACGGACAACTTTGATTTGCTCCTGCTGTTGCACAAGTGTCACATCTTCTCTGAATTCATCACACTGGACTTTTCACAGGTCATCTTTAGTCCTGTTCCATTATAAGAAGAATAGAAGACACTAATTACATCGCTGTTAGTCCTATAATATTTATGTTGAAGTGACAGGGATACACAAAGTGACTATTTTGTGCTGCCTGAAATTACAGATCAGTTGCCTGGATTCAAATACGTCTCGGTCTTAAACAGTGTGAAGCTGTACTACTATATTTGCTTCATTTGCAGAAAAAAAAAACTCCATCAGTCAGCTGCAGTCATTTTATAGAGTGTGTGCATATAGACACCATGGACAGTGTTATCACAGGAATTGCCGTTAAATCTAAAACAATTTGATTTGATCCATCAACAACTCTTCTATGATTCTCTGCCATAGCTTCTCTTATTTCTAATTTATTTTATTTATTTTAGATTTCATTTTTAACATCATCAAAAAAGGGAAATCCAAGGCCCTCTTCTTAAAAAATAAAACGCCTTTATTTTAAATGGCCTTTTAAATGGCTTTTCAAACTTTCAAACGTGGGTTACAGGCACAGGGTTCCAGACAATTAATTTTGAAAGTTGTTGATATTTTATAAACAAAAAAAGTAATACTATTCAATGTGCCTTTTTCCTTCTTGCAGTCAGCCATAGAAGTATTTTTCTGTTTTTTCTGCTTGTTGTTCAAAGTTTACTTTTCAAATGACGTGTCAACGGTTTGTGTTTCCGACTGTTGTGTATTTCATTTGGTGAGACCCTGCAGGGTTTCTGCCTTGTCTTCTGCAGGTCAGTTCTGTGCATATGTAAAACCTAATAACTTGATAACTATGTTTAAAAATTTCTTAATCCATTAAATCATATATATTTTGAATCATGCTGCTGTGAACTACTGTTCTCATTTGTGCAAGGAACATAGATGCCATCACACAACCTATTCTGGAATATTTTAGTGCAATATATGGTGTCAGCAGCTGGCAATTAGTGTGAGGTGAGCATTTATTTAGCACCAAAGATGTGACAATGGTAGTAAAAAAAGATGAATATGTGCAAGAGGAAAGTCAGCTATTGCGGACATCAAGAAGAATCTTCAGTGTTGCTGTAGTGTTGCTGCACCCAGGAGGGTTACCATGAAGTCACTCTGACCTTTTTGACACGTTTTCTTTGAACGTTACACTGTGTAACAGAAGGGGGCCAGGACCTCGTGCTCTGTCGCCCATGGGCCGAGCGCTGATTCTCTTGTTTCACATCACTGGCCGTTGAGCATGGCAGAGGCGGAGAGGGACCGAGGTGAAATAACAGCGCTCAACCTCCTGTGCCGTTTGTGCGCGCGTAGAGTTTCTATGGCAACTCACAGCCTTGGAAACCCACCATCTTCATCCAGATGAGGTGACGATGCAGCAGCTTGTCTCCGCCAAGTGTGTTGCTCGCCTCTCTGTAAACCAGTCCACATAGCTGGTTTCCAAGCGACGGAGCAGAGCAAATAACGATGCAGAAACGCTGCGCGTTAAGCTGGAATCAAGAGATTGGCAAACTGTTGCTTTTTACTCACCTGCGACCGGTCAGTCCTTGTGCCAAATGGAGCGCAAGCCCTTAAACTTTGATGGTGTGTCTATTTTGAGATGTAGCTTACGTAACAAAGGTTGCCGCAAAGTCATTGCAACATGCCCCAAAGTTGCACTGATGCAAACTTTCAGGTGAGCACCGCACCTCTTCTTAAAACTAAGAAACATTTTGAAGTGCACTATTTCGGGAGGCTTTATCTTGGTCTATTTAAATCCCCATCCTTTTCTCGTGCCAATGTTTAATTAAACAGTTTTATTTTTGGATCTGCAGAAGACAAAGTTACAGCTGTCATCGATTTCAAGAGGTTCATGACTCACTGCCGACATATCTCAGTGCCTCTCAGAGAAGGCAGCGTGAATAAACAAGATATCAGCACGCCTGCTGTGTAAACTGGGGGATGAGAGCTGCAGATTTTCATGCATCAAAGTCTTGGCCAAAGAAAATGCTTTCGGCTCGGTGGACACAGTGCTTTTAGGAGTTATCTTGCATTTTTCTGTCCTTTTACAAGACTCTATTAATGTTTCTCTAAAGGCCTCTGTCCCCAAGAGGCAGAGAAGATGGACAATTTAGGAAAAGAGTTAAAGCACAGTGGAAAACAAGGAAATGCCTTCAAGTAGTCTGCTATATAAACATTTAATGTCCCAAGCGATTGCTCTACAAATCTGTGACTCCCTTACATTTGCAAAGTTGTTTTTTGATATTAGGTTTTAAATAATAAAAGCAGATAAAATTCATTTCTCAGCACTCCCTGGTTGCATTAACTTTGATCCTGAAAATTCAAATCTCCTGCTGAGGCTTTCAGGTTTTCAATTGACCAGATAGAATTTTTAGAGAACCGCTCTAAGGATGACGGCGCTGACCTCAATCTATAGCTCATTTGCGGTATAGCAGCTAAGAGTGGCAATTACAGCAGACTTAGACCATTATCCAATAATTATATGAATTAGTGAGATCTGCTTTTGGATCTCATGGCCATTTGCCAAGTGTTCTCACTGTTGCTGCGTGAAAGAAGCCACAATTGATGATAGACAGATGAGATGGAGCTGCTTACAGTAGCAATGTAAGAAAAAAAAAATGGAGACACTTGTTTAATGAACTGGGGTAATCAGTTTTGATGCTTTAACTTCTCTGCCAGTGAGGTCAAGAACAGTTCTTAAAATCGTTGCAGCTGGATAGAGGTAAAATGTTAATCCAAGGGAGATGAAGTAACGTAGGAAATAATGGAATTAATCTGCTAATTTAAAATAACCCTTTTAGTGCAGCCTTTTAAAAGCACTTAATTTTCCAGTACAAAATATGTTGTGATTTTTAAACTGTTGGGATACAATTTCAAGACTGGAAGTAATACCAAGTCATAAATCAAATGCAGACAGATTTGTCTTACACAAGCTCCTAAAACACAGCAGGACCCCTGATTTGAAAAACCTGGAAAATATTCAACTTAAGTAAATTGTTCCACCGTCCAACTCTCGTTACTTAACACCCATGAGAGGATTTTGACTCTGACAGTCATCTGCCTTCAGCCTCGTCCCACTCCACAAATACATTGAAAGGCTCTTACAACTAAAACCATTAGGGAATTAGCCTCTGTTTTTGTTTCCCCCTAGTTTTAACACAAGTGTGCCACATCATAATCCCCGGCTCTAAATAACATCTGATGAATGTATGCAAATCTTTGCAGTGATTAAAAGTAGGGTCTGCCTCCAAGAATTAACATTCCCTGTGTAACCCTCACACATGTGGAGACTTAATAAATGCATTGCAAACACAGAGTTGTGCAAGCTGCAGGTACCATTTCAAGTAGAATTTCAGTTATTTTATTATAATAAATATATTTATGTATGTACAGTATCTGATACAGCAGTCTGTATGTACAAATGCCCTATTGTCACATGTATGTACATTCAACACTGTTTGTGAAGAATACCTGAACAGAAACAGGCTCACTGTGACCAGGTGCTTGCTCAAAACACTCTGGGCATTCTGATTCTATAGGCTTTCATGAAACTCACCATGGTCCGATGCGGTGAAGGGAAAGCTACAGTCTAGCTGCAGAGATGCCACCACATATTAGAACAAGTGCTAAGCAGTGGAGCGTGGGGAACTGTGTCGATCCGATTTCACCTCCAACCTGAGTGACGTGTGCGGGTCTCACATGTAAAGCTGGCTTGACTAGTCTCCATACGACATCAGAGGACCTACGAAGTCGTCCAAATATATCTGACTTTTAGGGAGTCGGAACTCATAAAGCAAAAAGCATCAATCAGCAGGACATCAAGGGAGGGATACTTAACAGAAGGCTACATTTATGCTGAGCTTTTCCCCCACTAATCCACTTGGATTATGAGTTGTTTGTATCATCCTGATGGCCAGACACTGTCACGTAATTTTAAGACTTTTTCCCCCCATTCCACTCCTCCTAAAAACCACAACCCACTGGCCCTTCAAAACAGGCTACTTAACCTCAAAATGCACCTCCAACCATTCCCTCTGATTGACACAGACTGAAAACACACACACACACACACACACACACACACACACCACACCACACCACTGCTTTCTATTTTATCTAGTGCAACTTGGTTCAACTCTCGTGATTTACATTCACAAAGCCCAGAAAGAGGAACAACTTGGTTTGGCAGTTCTTCTTTTCCCCTGTGCGCACCGCAGAGCTCAGTGTCCCTCTCCTTCCTCTCCGTCTTTCTTTGGTGTAGCTGTTGGCTCCGAACCGCGGTGTGGCCCCCCGAGGGGCTCAATCCACACGGGGCTGGGTGTCCATCGGGTGTTCGAGTGACGGTTCAGGACATGTTGACGACCAAGTACCCCAGAACCACGGCGACCGTGATGATGACGAAGAAGACGAGCACGGCGCAGATGGTGGCGAAGCCCGGGTCTCTGCTGCCCCCACCGTCCTCGTCTTTGGGCTCCTCTTCACAGATGGAGATGACACCAACGGAGGAGTTCCCCACGCTCATGTTGGACTTGAGTTCCGCGCCGGGCTCCTGCTTCGCCTCAACGGCCCACGGCGCCACCTGCACCTTCATCTCCATCTCCTCCATCATCTGGCTCACCTGGGTGATCTCGCTCTGCAGGTCCCGCAGGTCGACCGTGTCGATGTTGCTGTCCGCCTCGTACTTCATGTTCTGCACGCTCATCGCACGGGCCGCCACAGTGGTGGTGCTGCCAGTCATGCCCGTCTGGATGAAGTGTCTGGTTGGCACCTTCAGGGGGAAATCCTGCCCGATCTCCAGGGACCTCTTCATGTCCACCTCCAGGAGCTCCATGCAGCTGGAGAAGAGCACCCACAGGCGCTCGTACTCGGCCCGGTCCTCCTTGCTGATGCTCTTGTCTTTGAGCAGAGAGGTCAGCTTAGTCCTGTTGGCCACCGCCAGCTCCTGGGCCTTTTTTCGGGTCTTCTTCAGCTCCTCTCGCAGGTTCTGCGAGTCCGATGTGCTCCCCAGGGCGATGACCAGATGCCTGTAGCAGGCGGTGACTTTGTTCAAAGCATCCAGCATTGTTTTGCACTCGTCTTTCCCCATAATTGGTTAGATCAGTTGATCAGTAAATAAATAAATAGTTAAGTAAATAAATAAAAGCTGTCCAGAAATTTGCCGAAGCTTGGAGTGAAATGACTAGCAGTTACTGTGCTCCTAGTTTGCACAGCGCTCCTCGGGCTCTGCAAATCCCCTCGACGCACTAGTCAGAGCAAATTCCTCTCTATCCATGCTCCTTCCTGTCTGCAAGCAGGCACAAAGAGCGGCTTAGAAATTAATGCGTCCGTAAATGGCTTTACGCCGCCTTTGCGCTTCCCCACTCGAGATCAAACAGCGGCGGCAGCACGTCTCTGGCCGCCCGTGGACACCAAAAAACCAAAAACGAAAACGAAAACAAAATAGAAATCCAACCACTCTCTCCTTCTGTAAGAAATTCAGCTACAGGTGTCCCCGTCCGCCTGGCTGCCGTTTGCGATGAGTGAACGCTGATCCGCTACTGCCAGCATCTGAAATATAAGTCCGGCGATACCCAGAGATGACGCGCTCCGGAGGAGGATGGAGCTCTTCAGTGGGGAGAAACAGAGGCGGCGGCGGCGTGACAGCGTCCCGAGCGCGGATCAAGAGGAGCCATAGCGTTTTGGATCCGCTTTGTTTATCTCGGGGAGGTCGAGCGGTCCACTCCTGCGCCCCAATCGATGATTTTTAAATAGGCCTACCAGTAAGCGCCTTCTGCGGTCACATGTGCGCGCTGAACGCGGCCGTGCGAGCAGCCAAGTGGCGCAGCTGCACCTTCCATTGGCTCGCCGGTGCGGGGGGTCTTGCTCGGATGCGCCTCGCCATTGGCTGCGCCGCTCTCACCGTGGGCAGGGCTGACGCATCTGTCAGCCACGGATATCAAATCACGGAGCCTTAATCCACCTGCCATTTGTCATCGGCGTCCAGGAATTTGACGGCAAGACACCGAGCGGAGACAAGTCATGGCTGCGTGTCTGACAGCGCACTCAGGCATCCTGCGTGTGATTGTCAGAGCAAAGATTTGCGCACTTCAGCATCACAGTCATCCCTGGAATTGCTTTCCCTAAATGTCCACTCACTTTCTAGTTTTTTTTGTTTTGTTTTGTTTTGTTTTGGGGTTTTTTTATGTTTGCAGCCAGTTAGAACCCATCACTAGCCCTCAATCAGTTTGTGATGCTTGGCCTCACAAGCATCATACTGGTTGAGTAATGTGTTGTTGCCTAGTTGACCCCTGCTGTGCTGAAAGGTAAAGAGGCAGGCATGGCTGTGTTTGCTTGGGTTGCTCTTTTTGCATTATTGAAGCGCTGGGCTCTAATGATCCGTTGACTGCAGTGTGAGTCTAATGGAGTCAAAGGATGCCCAAGCAACTTAGGGCGAGACTGGCCGTTTGCTTGACTGAAGATGGCTTTATTTTTTTTCTCTCCATATATACAGTATGTGCTGAAAAGATAAAAAAAAAAAAAAAATAAAAAAAAAAGCTTTGCTCGGACTGTATAAATTGGAACTTGTTATGATATCATGTTTATCCTTACATACATACATTTCGAAATATAGATTTTGAAATTTTTCTGGCTACTCAGTTCTACTCAGCTCTGTCTGTCTGACTACCAGGAAACATCACTTTTAGTAAATGACAATTCACAAATTTTGATAATTTCTTCTCCTGTTATATTTTGTAGAACATCTTTAAGTATCCTGAAAGTGCTATTGTGTATATATATATATATTTTTTTTTTTTTATTGTTAGATGCTTTGTTGAACCTTTCTTTTTATATGTTTCAATGGCAAAAACTACTCTGAATATTAACACTGACATAAATTGCTAAACTCATTCTTGAAATTCGTGGGGAAGCAGGCATCACTTATAACAGCTGCAGCACAGAAATGGTGTTACTGTGGCCTCTGTCTGGCTGCATTCCTAAAACAAGATTTCTGATAACTGGTCTGTTAGAATAAGTCAGGCACTGGTGTAAATGCTCTCAGAGTGAACACATCATGGAAACCTTAATCTGATTCTGAGTCTTTGGAGGCTGTCTGTAGACTTACAATGGACAAGATAAGGAGGAGCTTCGGATAAAGATGTTGTTTGTCATGGACACATTGAGAAATCAATTGACCTTAAAATGTGGATTTATTTTTATATAATATAATTTAATATAATATAATATAATATAATATAATATAATATAATATAATATATAATAATAAATTACTTGAATTCATCCATCCATCCATCCTCTATACCCACTATATCTCCTACACTCAGGTTTGAGGGCTGCTGGAGCCTCTAACTAGCTGTTATACAACAAAGGCAGGGTTTCACCATTGGCAAGTCGCCGGTTTATTGCAGGGCCACATAGAAAGGTAAACCAAAGACAAACAAAATTTCCAACACACATACACACATCTACGGACAATTTAGACTTCCTAATGTTCTTTACATGTTATATTCAACATGTAAATTTAGTTGAGATCACTCCTCTTTACCTCTGTGAGTGTTGAATGTACAACTCGGTTGTGGTTCTGAAACATTGGCAGGCCTACAGCTGTGTTATGATGAATCCATGCCGCTGTCCATGGTGCTGAAATGTGATTTTCACCATGCATTCAGTGCTGTCCCCCTGCCTTTTTGTCTGTGAGTGATACTGACGTGATCATGGCTATATGGACTGCATAGTACATCCATTGGATCCTCCATTGCAGTAGTAGAAGTTAGAGTTCAAAATTATTTGACCATAGAGGATTGTGACAAAAACAGAGGTAAACGCAACAAAAAAACAAAAACATCCCAGGTCTTGAGAGGTCACGTGTGAATGATCACGGGGATATCAAAGGACATGATTTTCGATAGAGTGGCCAGCATGAGGCTACGAGGCATTTTAATCCAGATTAGTAACTTTCAAAAGTTCCTGGGCTCAGCAGAGTAATGCCCACTAATGTATCTTTTAATGGAGGCTGTCATCTCTCTCTCATGCTTCCACATCATATGGATAAAATGGTTTTATGCAGAAAACTGCTGCCGAGTGACACTTCCTCTACTTCACATGGGATAATGGTCAAAAGTGGACAAGCGTGAAGATGTTTTCCCCTCAAAGTGCAATAATACGCATATTGGAAAACTCTTAGATGACATCTGAACTCTTAATAATCTTGGCCTTACCCACCTCTAAACACAGCATGCTGCTGTTTAAATACTCTTGGCACATTTTGGCAGATGCACTGAACACATTGTCCAGAACCAACATGAACAATGATAACATTTTGTTGCACAACTTTAAGGCTTAATCTTTCATAAGAGTTCATTTTCCACTCTTTAGCACCTACGAACCCTCATGCATAGCCTCAATGAAAGCACTTTGAGGCAGCTGCTTTTTCTAGATGCACGCATGTAAATCCAATTAGCCAGATTCAAAACTTGCTTTATAACATGATATGAAACATCACTGACAATGTTTTAAGAACCAAAGCTTGCAGCAGAGTCACTTCATTCACAAATTAAAAGCCTTCTCAGGATTAAAGGATAGAACCCAAGATTGAATCTTCACAATTTTCACAGAACAACCTGTCTTGGGACATGGCTGTCCCTAACTGAGCCACAACACTATCAAAATATCATACCCCCCAAATAATTTTAAACAGCTTCATTTTGCTTTTCCCATGTTTACTATGTGACTTTGCACAGCTGCCAAATCATGTCTCAGCCACGGAAAGGAATTAAGGACAGTTGAGGAATTTCAGGCCCTAATCGCACATGGTCATAAAAACTCTGGTGGGATCTTGTCACCAGTGGAAAAAAAACAATCTCTTAAAAGCCAGAGATTACTTGAGTCTCAGATTTAGATTTTGAAACATATGCGGCATGATTTAAGTGGTTTTGGATAGTGAGCTCAGCAGAAAGGCAGCCCAGAGGAGGAAGCTGCATGTGGAAGTGTGAGGAAGATTCAGCCGGATAGAAACACAGGCAGAGCACGGAGGGCAAGGAAAGGAGAGAGGGAGAGGAAGTCTGTCTCTGTTGAATTATTGATGGACCTTATCCACTATGTGGTGGCTTACACAGACCAGCATGCAGCATCAGGGTAAACCGTGAGTCACGCCTTTACTCCACCAAGGGCCATACACAGGAGGATCTCCACCCAGCCGTGGCTTACAAAACCACATGCACGCACGCACGCACGCACGCACGCACACACACACACACACACACACACACACACACACACACACACACACACACAAAATGTCCCTTCGAAACTTGAAACTTGAAGTTAACCCTAAAAAGCCTCATAAAAACTTTGCAATGATAAATGCACATCGCAACCAAGAAGGACAAGAATGTGGGTGTATTAAGTGTAATTAACAAAAAATCCACACTTACATCATCACCTACAAAAAAATACATATTTTTAACCTTCATGTTAAGTTTAAGATGGGTCGCACAAATAATTCAGCCTGTGGATGCAAACCTCAATGTAAAATGCACATTTTGCCACCATTTTCTACAAGTTAGCCATGCAGGCATAGGGACAGCATGCCACTGCGGATGTGCAGGTGGGTGGTTTGTTTTGGTGCACATGCAGCACAAAACTACAACACCTCACAATTACATAATTTGTGTGTAGCTCCTTTAAGGAAAGAACATCTTCATATCCCCTGTAATAAAATGTAAAACATATTTTCTTGACTTTTACAAATAAAAAAAAACAAACAACAATATGAAGTTTGCATCGTTAACATAAGATATACATTATCAATCTTTAGATTATGATTCTTTGCTTCTGACGTGCATCTTACAACTTCACTGAAATCGAAAGGGAGTAGCGATTGGGGATGGGAGAGTGGTGGCATGAAGGGTTAAAAGGTCTTGCCCTCCGTCTGTTTCACTCCTGTGGTTTTAAAAAGCCAACAGATTGCCCTTCTCAGAAAATCCCCTCTTAAAGCCTTCTAGATAGGATTTATGTTGGCAGGGCTAAGGTGGATGCAGCACAGTTAAGCCTTGTATGAGGTTAGAAACCAGTTTATCATGGCCTGGTTCTGTGTCACTGGTCAATATTTCCACCAGAGACATGGCACTAACATCAGAACATAGCATCCAGCATCCACTAACCCTCAACACAGCTCTACTCCACCCTCGCTTGACTGACAGCGTGGAAGAGAGCAGCGCGAAGCATGAATTAACAGGGTTATGCTGAAAAAGCCAAGAGGTCACTCAATGCTTGAACTCTGTGACCCTGGCAGATGCGAGGATTTAGAAATTCAATAATGTGATGCTTCAGAAAGAGAGGAGAACAACAAGGCTAAAATGATAATGATCGTAATCATGCCAACAATTATTCATTTTATGCCTAACTTCAGCAGAGCAGCTTTGAGATCCCGAGAACACAGCATAATTAACTACCAGGTGGTGTCAGAGAGTGGAACAAACTCCCACTCACATGTTACATATTTACTAATGCCCTTAGTGACGTCCCATTGGGATTTTTTGGTGTGTGTTTAACACATTTTTTGAAAAGCAGAGCCAGCAAAGAAGTGAAGAGTGAACTTTTGTCAAGGCAAGAGACACTAAAAAGTAAATTGTGCATGAAGTGGAGCCTTAAAGCCAAAAATGACATTATTTTTCTAAATCTTCATTCTACTTATGAGATACCATAGAGGTGATATTACTAATATTGGCATTGCACAAGCCAAAACAAAAATAATGCAGACTACAGTGTGAGAAATGTCTTTGCTCTAATTGTGCTGAAATTGGTTTGTGTAATTACTGATTTTTGACACATTGATGTCATTTCGCAAATGCATTTTGTTTTTCCCCTCCTTTCATTCAAAGGGAACACTGGTCCAACACACACAACAGAGATGTGGGTGCCAGCTGCAGTCACATCCTCAACTTGTTCCACACAACTCCTTCCCGCCTCAATTCACTCCACTCCAAAATAGCCTGCAAGCCAACAAAGGTTCCAGGTGGATATTTATGGCCCAAAAATAATAACGCACTTGGGAATGCACTAGGTCTCCTGTGGCTGATTTTATCTGTTATACGAGCACTTAGCATTCATTATTTAATCGAATACAAGTGTCCTGATTACATCAAGAGTTAAAATCAGCAGAGCCTTTTTTTCTCTCGTAGTCGCTGTTCACGGTCCCTAATGTACACTGGGGCACCTCGAAGCAGGAGTTGTCCGGGAGGTGTAGATCAGCCAGAGAGCCGTAAGGAGGATGCGGCCGACAGTTTGCATGCTGCCACTGCGGCTGCTCTCTTGACAGGTCTGATGCTTATCAAGCCATAATGGAAAGGGTGGGCGGGTGTGGGATGGGGGTGGGGGGGAGGAGAGAGCAGAGGCAGTTCTGAAAATGGAAAGGGCTTCAGTCCCCTGTCAGCCTTTAAGCTGCTTTAGAGGATTGCCGGGTATTTTTCTCTCCCTTCCTCTCAAACATGCTGCTGATATCGGCTCTGAACCAGAATAGGAGTGGGCAGAAGCCCCGGGGCCCTCACTGCGCAGCTGCAGACACAGGGCAGGGAAGGGACAAGCTGCTTTGTCTTGACTTCATAATCCACTCTTGGGGAACACGTGACAGCCGAGACTGTTGCCAGGAATGTCCTGCTGCTCCCTCTGGGGCACTTACAAGTGGGCATCTGTCTGGAGCTGACCACAAGAGACCCCTTTAATAGACTGCCGTATGTTGCACTCAGACACATCGTTTTTTTGTCCTCTAAATCCAAAATGAACGGGCAGAGCAGTGCAAAAGATTTATCATGTTCTCATGCATCGTTCTGGAATGGGGACATGATACTGAATCCTCATATGTACAAATGAAAATTTGGAAAAATTGTCTCAGACCTCTGACCATCTATGACAGAATGCAGATGCAAATACTATAAAAATAAAAAGGAATTTAAGGCCCCAAAACAACACCAAAAACTAACCAACTCTCATCATTAGTTAGATGATTACCAAGTGATTATTTAACACAGCTTTTTATTGTATAATAATGTAATAAAGTAAATAAAAGCATGTGATTTTCTTGTTTGAGCAGATTTGAGCCAACAGCTATGCTCAGATGCAAAGATGATGTAGTTTACATGCACTTTTCCATGCACTTACTTATCTTGCAGACCCAGCATGTAAAATTTAGTTTCAACTAGTGGCAAGAAAGCATGTTGCATACAATGGATACTTGAATTTTCCCCTCAACTTTGTTGTTACCATAGTTTCAGCTATCAGGGTGGAAAAATGTAGTCAGACCAGTAGACTGAATGACCTGCTTTTACCGCAACACTCTGCAAACATTCCATCAAAATTCGGTCTAAATCCATGTTCTCGTGCCAATAGATCTCTGTAAATATTACACAACAAGTGAACCTTTCACATATTATGTATACATGCTTGAACGCTTTACCATCCATTCATTTATTTTCTATACCCAGTTGCAGTATTCAGGGTCAGGCTTGCTGTAGCCTATGCCAGCTGTCATCTGGAGAAGGCCATACCCTGGACCAGTCGTTAGTCGTTACTTTAACCGTTGCAGGAGCTCTAAATTCAACAGACTAGCTGACAAATTTGGAGACAGTGAGTGCAATGCCCCATGTCGACGTTGACGGGACAGTGACTATCACGCATCCTTCATTCGAACCAGTCTGCGGGCTGTGGATGCAATTCTGTCGCATTCCACGAGACGGTGCTATCTTAACAACGATTCCTTCCCCTGACATACACGAAGGGTGCCGAAGAAAGCCGAAGCATAACCCCGGAAGCGCTGTCGTTGGTTGCTGGTGGTCACTGTCACTCCGTTGTTGGAGCAATGTATTGCCGCTTCAGCGACCACGGCTGCGTTAGAGCAGGAGTAACGCTCTAACCAAACACCGAAATGTGTTAGGAAGACGCTGCCAAAAGAAGAGCCCGGAAGATGCAAAGGTGTGTAAACGAGCTGTCAGTGGAGCGGCTCTCCTTCGCCACTCGTCGGTAGCGTTCAGAGTTAGCATGCTAGCCGCGTTAGCTGCATTGCTGTGTGTATTGTAGTGTCAGTGGGTTTTAGCCCAGCTTCAAGAGCTGCCACACTAGCAAACTGTGTGTGTGTGTGTGTGTGTGTGTGTGTGTGTGTTCAGTTTTAGTCACGAATCTTTTTTTTGTTTTTTTGTTGTCGGGCGACATTGCTTTAGAACATTTAGCCTCTTACTTGATTTCTTGATTTGATAGACCTAATTCCCCCTTTAAATTGTTGTGGTTTCTACCTTCTTTGAAATGTTAAAATGTAAATCATAGTCCATAGAGGGAACAGAGCATTTGACAGCACATTGCTGTCAGCTTTTGGTGGTTATATAAATAATAATAAATTGGGTTGGGGAAGGATCACAACAGGATCATTGAAAAACAAGGTTGCTCGAAAGAGTTTATTCGTATGTCAGTAATACTGGTGTTTTGTCTTTTGTGTTGTCATGAAGAGTGTCAAGCTGAAAATACTTATACTGTCACCACAGTGTTCTGAATAGCTATCCTTTACACACATTTTGATGAAGACTGTTTAAAAAGTAGACCTTCATTAAGAAACAGCAGATACATATGTTCTGTGTTCTTTAAATAAAACCTGTAATATAAGTCCCCCTCATATGGTTGTTTAAAGAGGTTCAGTCGATGGTGTTTTTAAATTGATTGAATTCCACAAAATGAAATGCTAGATTAAATAAGCCCACAGTTAAATAGCAGTTAAATTGAATATTTTAGAGTAACATGTGAAGTATTTCTTATTCGTTTTTGTTTTTCAGGTACCTTGTGAGCACCCGTGCCATGTTCTGAATGCTGGTCTTCAAACACACAAAAGTATGGTATTGTAAGAAATCCTAATTGGGTAAGTTGACCTCTCTTTTTCCCGCCTTGCTTGTCTGTCTTTTCACCCAATAAAGTCAGTGCGGAAAGATCAGTAAACAGTGGTTCTGCATACCTTTTGTATGGTAACACAAAACTGGAAGGGTGGCATTCCTGATGTTGTGGTTTACTTTCAGACAGAAGTTTTTGGAGAAGGTTGTGTTTGCTGGCTGAACCGTCTGTTTGCCTGAGGATCTATTCAAGTTTTTGCCACTGGAATCGAATGACTGTTAAGATCTTTGTGTTGTTTGAAGAAAATGTGTCCCTTTTCATGATAGTAATTTGCATCAGAAAAAAAATTCACTTTGGCATTTTGCTTAAAATAAAGTATTTTATATAGAAAATTATATGCAACTTTGCTGAAATCCACTGCAGACTAAGCCATAAACATTTTCTCTTCCAGATTCATTTATGTTTTCTTAATGTATTTCGATTGGAGTGGCATTGCTTTGCAAACCAAACTGCTCAGCAGATCTCTCGTGTGATTGTGGGACTTAAAATAATTACGTTAATCGAAACTGATTTCTTCCCAGAATATTTTTGGCTGTGGTTCGTGTTTCATCTGATGTTTTTGGGCAGTAAATGCCAACCCTGGCGACCCTGCATTGTTATCTGAGGAGAGTATCACAGATGACCGCAGGTCATGTACATCAAGCAGAGGAGAAGCGTCAAAGGGGAGGTGTGGCCAAAAGAGAATATTGGCTGTTGTGTTTTGCCCTCTAAGGAGGGAAGGGCAGACAGCTGGACCAGCAGCTGCTGTGCCTGTAAGGACCTCCCTTTTATTGACTCCAACAAAATCAATATGTCTTAAACTGGCCAAGAGTGTGTTGTGTTCTGTCCTGTCCACTCAGAAATTGGAACACAGTATTCTGATATTCAGGAACACATTTATTAAGTCAGATAATAATGAAGGATCCATGTGGTAGAGGCATTGTAAAGCTCCACGAAATAAGAGACCTGTGTTCACCAGTGAAATTATGTTTATTTCCGTTTTCAAAGTGGGGCCAATGGCGTTTTTTTAGTAGTAGAAACTCTTATTTGCACATTTTACCCCAGCCCCAACCCCAGATGGTCAGTTGCAGCTGTTGTTTTGTGAATATCAAATTTGAATATAATTTTTGCTGGACTCAAGTGTAGCTCTGCCTGCTGTTCTGCTGTTTCAGCGCTTTCAAAAATGTTTCCCTCATTACAAAACCAACAGTACAACAAACTTCCTGGATAATTGAATGCCTTCATCAGTTTAGATGAAGGTGAACTGAACTGAATTACAATTGGAAGATATGCACTACCAGTCAAAAGCAGGATGAAACAGAACTGCTGTCAACCCCAAGCTAGACGAAGAACAAAACTAAATGCCACTCTTGTCTACAGTGCAAGATTGACGAGTGCCATGTTGTGCGATGCTGTGATGCTCCACTGGGTCAGAGCAGAGGTCTCCTCGTATTGGCCAGCAGAGCCAAAGATTGTGCTAGTCTTCTTGTTGGGGTGTTTTGCAACGTCACCTTTCTTCAGTTACCCCTGAACCACATGCCACTTCTTTGTTCACATGATTTAGAATAATGGCTGACACTGGAAATGTTGTGGCCACAATCAGGTAGTGTGAATTATGATGTAGTCAGATCCAACTCTTTTGATGTTTGAATTTGTGCTGTCAGTCTAGATCACAGGTAGGCACACGTTTTGACTGGGCCACAGTAGGTTCTAAAATGTGAGCTCTGGGGCAGGAGCAGATGGATGGAGTGTTTTGGTGACCCACCTCATAGGAGGAACAAATCTATCATGAGATATGTAGAAAACGTGTTCTGGTCGAGACGCTGCTTTTCTCCTTTCCTCCAAGGCAGTTGGTCTGTGTTTGCATCACTTCTCTGTCAGTGATCCTTACTAATGTCAGACTTCCTGTTGCTTTGAATCACCAGCATATGAGCTGCCAGTTTATAAAGAATTAACCATCATTTGTAACCTTGGAATAACAATGTTTAAAATTTTAGACGCGCAATCACTCAATAAATTACGTTATTCTTGTATTAGGAGGAAAAATATTGCGTTCGTCACAATGCCACCGTTGCATCATTCTATTTTTAGGAAGGAAGTCGCACGTCTTACGAATTAGTTTCACATCAGGTTTTCGATGGATTCTGAAATCGCTTAACTCCTTTGCTAAATAGAGTAACTGTGCAGCAGCCTGTGATCTAATATCCTATGCATTGAATATACTGGCTCCTTCTAGCTCGACCAGTAACAAGCTGCCTGCTATTTTTACATTTACTAGAGTAAACAAACAAACAAAAACATGAGGCTTTCTTTATTTAAAAGTAGGGTAGCCTAACCTGTGATGGCTGTAGTGATGACAAATGCCGGTTTCATGATTGAGGAAGGTGGAAAAGCAACTGGAGGTGAGGAAGGAAACGGTAACCCTGAATCTTGTGTCGTTTAAAAGGTTTTCCGCTCCCTCAGGTTAGGATGCAGTCCTCAAACCACCGACTGCGCGACATGGAGCAGCACCACCCGCTGCTGTCTGCTGGGCCAGACGTGGAGACTGGAAGCCTGGCGGGCGGAGTGATCGTTGGGGTTCCCCATTCGGGCCACACAGCTGCAAATCGCACGTTGTGGTTCATTCAGGACAGCTGCGGGATGGTGTGCGCAGGCATAACCTGGTTCCTGGTGCTCTACGCTGAGTTTGTGGTGAACTTCGTCATGCTGCTGCCCAGCAAGAGCTTCTGGTACGCTCTGCTAAATGGAGCGGCCTTCAACTCGCTCGCGGTGCTTGCACTGGCCTCACACATGCGCACCATGTTGACAGATCCGGTAAGGATATTAAGGGGAGCATGAGAGAGAGAGAGAGAGAGAGACTGAGAAAGTCTATGAGCAATGTTAAATTTTACTTTTTCAATCAGAACGCAGATAGTTTAAAACACTTATTTATAAAAAAAAAAAAAAATAGGTCATCGATATTTGACTGTTTGCTACTGTGATAACGTTCTTGTATTTTAGAACCTGCAGCATTGATTTAGTTTTGTTTCTTTTTAGGGTGCCGTTCCAAAAGGCAACGCAACCAAGGAATACATGGAGAGCTTACAGTTGAAGCCCGGTGAGGTCATTTACAAGTGCCCCAAATGCTGCAGCATCAAGCCTGAAAGGGCACACCACTGCAGGTCAGAACACACATTGTGTCCTCTTACCTTCATATTTTGCATCATCCTTCTTCTTCTTCTTCTTCTTCTTCTTCTTCTTCTTCTTCTTCTTCTTCTTCTTCTTCTTCTTCTTCTTCTTCTTCTTCTTCTTCTTCTTCTTCTTCTTCTTCTTCTTCTTCTTCTTCTTCTTCTTCTTCTTCTTCTTCTTCTTCTTCTTCTTCTTCTTCTCCTTCTCCTCCTCCTCCTCCTCCTCCTCCTCCTCCTCCTCTTCCCCCTTCTTCGACATTCTTCTTCTTCTTCTTCTTCTTCTTAAGCGCTGATTGTTTTTCTGTGCTGTTTTGCAGTATCTGTAAAAGATGCATCAAGAAGATGGATCACCACTGTCCCTGGGTTAATAACTGTGTAGGAGAGAAGAATCAGAGATTCTTTGTGCTGTTCACTGTAAGTACACAGAGCCGCTACTCTCCAAAGTGGAGAGAATTATTAAGAATTATTAACTTTTCATCTCCACTCCACTCAAAATGTTCACATCCATTCACGTATTAATGAAATAAACCCACACGCAACAGCCACATACATAGTACTGTGTTAAAGCACAATTACTGTGAATGCAAGTCTTTCTGTATAATCTCTCATCCATGCCTTTTGTGTTTTCTGCAGATGTACATAGCCCTGATCTCTGCCCATGCTCTGGGCCTCAGTGGTATGCACTTCTTCACCTGTATAAAGGCTCAGTGGAATGGTAAGCATAATCTATTGTTCAAATTTTGCTGCAACCAGAAGAATGGTCGTATAAATCACAAACTGAGCTGTTTTAGAAGAGATGCACTGTGTCGTGGAAAGAACACAGCGCAGTAGCTGTGCTGCACAATCACTTTAGAACTGCTGTTTGTCTTTTCTTACTCCCGCGTGAGTCTTTCCAAAGTAATAAATCAGAAAGTGAAGATTTTATTTCAGAGCTGTAGCTTTTTTTGGACACCACAATATAACTGCAAGATTTACAAGGAAAGACTCGTCAGCAGAAACTGAAGAATATTCTCTTTCTTGGCCAGAGTGCAGTGACTTCTCTCCTGGGGTGTCGGTCCTGCTGCTAATCTTCCTCTGTCTCGAAGCCATCCTTTTCCTGACATTCACAGCAGTAATGTTTGGCACACAGATTCACTCCATCTGCAACGACGAGACGGTCAGTATCTACTGAAGCCGCACACACTTTGTTCCCTCTTAATATGCTATATGTCAGTGTGGTGGAGGGGTTCAGTTGGGGGAAACAGGACTTTGTTCTTGCGATCTTGAATACGTTTCGCCTCTCATCCGAAAGGCTTCTTCAGTTCTGAGAAATGGTTGGAGTCCCAAGTATTTAACCACCAGCAGGTGGTGGTGGGAATAAAGGCTGATGGTATATTCTATTAGCAAGGTGTTGGTTTTTCAACAAAAGGTGTTTATTATCAAGGAAGTGTTGATTATGGTATTAGAGCAAAACTCATGAGAGTCGGTATTCTGACAAGCCACTAGGTGTGCCTCCTTCTTCTGCCCTGCCATCAAGGCTTGTTGAGGCAAACCTTTTCTTAGAACTGAAGAAGCCTTTCAGATGACAAGCGAAACATCTTAGATATCGCAGGAACAAGTCCAGTTGACCCAACTTAACCCCTCTAACTTAAGATGACCTGGATAACTGAGAACCTTCACAGACATATGTTATGTCAGTGGTATCAAAAGTCTGTTTTATTTGAATATTCAGGAAACAAATTCAGTTCAACCTAAGTGAATCGGTAAAGGTTTGTCGAAGAAAAAAAAAAAAAGGAAGGAGGAAGGAAGGAGAAAATAGACTTTTGGAGGAATCTTGGACATTTAAAGTAAGGTAGCTACTTGTAAAACAGTTCCAGACTCAACATAAGAGGAACATGCAATAAATAATTTCAGTTAATTGAGGGGGGCAAAATCTTTCAGTATTTGATTGTTTTGTTTTCCATACATATTTCTGCTTGAAGCTTTCTGTTGACGGAGCCATTCCAATTCCTCGCAGGAAATCGAACGTCTCAAAAACGAGAAGCCCACGTGGGAGCGTCGCCTGAGGTGGGACGGCATGAAGTCGGTGTTCGGAGGTTCGCCCTCGCTGCTGTGGTGCAATCCATTCACGGGGCTGCGTCTGAGGCGCCTGCTGCTGTTGACCCACGGCCGCCGCGGAGGATCCGAGTTCTCCGTGTGAGTGAGAGTGAGTGAGCGAGCGAGCGAGCGAGAGGCCAGACGGACGCAGTGCACCGACACTTGGCTGCGTCTCCGTCGAGATCTCATTGACTGCCCCCGCGTGGCCGGAACTGAAATGGACCTCACCTCCCCGGGAGGCCGTTCCTGCTGCGTGGACAGTGAGCGGAGACCCAGGTGCATCACACAACCTCCAGGAATAGATGGTGTTGAAACTCTCAGATGCTGACGTAAATCCGGCACCTTCTGCCTGCAGAGTATGCTTTAAAAAAAAAAACAACGAAAAAATGGTGTACTGTGTCTAACATGACTTTTTCTTTTTTTTCTTTTCTTTACTTTTTTTGTAAAGCATGCAGGAAATAACTCACACCAGTCCCTAGTGAGACCGTCCGAGGTGTACTTTTAAAAAATGCACCTTCTGAACCCAATTTGAGCCATTTGTTTTCTCTGCTCCACACATGAGATTCACTATGATTTCTGGGTTGTTGTTGTTGTTGTTGTTGTTGGGTTTTTCTTGTTTTGTTTTGTTTGTTTTTTTTGCTTGTTCTTTCAGGTGATAGCTGCAGCATATCTTTCAACATCAGCGGATAAAAAAGGGTCCCAAGGTATTAAGAAACAGACATTGACATAGCATCCCAGTCAAGAACATGCGCTGTGCTGACAGGGCTTCATTAGAAAGTCCAAACTCTCGCACACGGTCAGCGGGCATCTCAAACTGAACTGAACTGCCTTGTTTTTTCCTTGTAGTGCAGCTCAATCAGTCAGTGTATCTCAAAGGAAAGGTACCATGGACAGGTTTGCGCAGACGAGCCCTTCAGTACTTTAGAGATCGAGTGGCTTCTTTCAACTGCTGGTCCTTGTCTTGTTTTGGAGTCTTCTGGTTGCTCTGGCTCAAGCAAATGACTTCTTTCAAACCGATGCTGAAGGTTCGATATCACAGTAACCACTCACTCCGCAACAGTCAGCACAGTGATTCACGGGGAATGACAATTATGTCAAATTTTGTTTTTTTTGTTGTTGTTTTTAAAAAAAGAAAAGAAAAATCAAAAATCAGTGTTTTATATTACTTGTTTGTGCCCATGGGCCGCAGCTCCAACTCTCCTATTTGCTGCTTCATGTCTGTTTCTCTGCAAAACAATTCGTGACCTGTGTTTTTACAAGTGACTCACTCTGAACAATCAGATCTTGCTTTTAATGGTGAAACCACATTTTTTTTTCCTGCTCTGTGAAAAAAAAGGTCGAGGCTATTTCTGTCTCACAGGATTCAGGTGGATCAGACTTCAAAGGATCCCAACTCAGCCCAAAACTAGCGTGCGCAGGCAAACACACACACACACACACACACACACACACACACACACACACACACACACACACACACACACGCCAGGCTAAAGCCCAGCTTCAGACAAAATGGCTTTGCAGGATTCTTGGCTACTGTGTGGTGCCACATTCTAGAAAAGACGGCCAGTCTGCTTGGGCTCTCACTGTGTTCTCACTGATCCGCGGGGCCGTGCTGCATTGTGCCCCTTGCCGCTTGAGTTAGAATAAAACTGCTTCGGTGAAAAGGGGTCCCAGGCTCATTGATCGGGCCTTAATACTGAATACAGTCCCTTGGAGCACAGGAGATGCTTTCCATGCCTTTACTACTTTATTTTGTCGACACTCCCGTCATAGATTCTATTACTTTGGGAAACTATGTTCATGCCTTGAAACCAGTCAATCGATTAATTTATTTAGAGTTTTTTTATTATTATTTCCATGATTATGAGAACGCCTTCTCAAATGAAGAAAACTTATTGTTATATGGCAAGTGAGCGTGTTTGCAGCGGATGAATGTGTCTTATCATATATATATATATATATCAGGATCCATTGGCAAGTTACTATCAAAGCATTGTCGGTTCTAAAAGTCTTGTTTTTATCTCCGGACTGCTGTTGTTTCTTGTTTTGGTCGAGAGGGAAACAGAATTGTTCCAGTGGCCACACGACCTTGATGATGAAATCTGTGTGTTGAGTTTTTGTGTTTGAAGAAACGTGCTGTTGAAAGAATGTAAAACTTTGGAGAAAACTTTGAAAGCATAGTCACCGTACATTATAACACTACTGCTTCTACTCATACAAAAATGAAAAAATCCAATCATTTACTTTATTTGCTTGCATCGCCTTTTTTCACAAAGTGCGTGCCAAAACATGCACTACTGGATGCTTGCCTCTACCAACCTTCAGCCAGATAATCAATCTCAGAGACCATCTCACTGCCACATTGTTTTTTTATATGGTGTAAAATGCAGATCTGTTATTCTGAAAGGTCAGTTTTGTTGGAGTCATGGTTGTGGATAATATGGAACCTTTAATTTATCTTAAAGACTCGGCCTTATTTAAAACTCTCAAACGAACAGGAAGTCCCCGACTTTATGAGCAACGGCTATGGAGTTTGTTTGTTTGAACGGCAGGCGACTGCCTTGAGATGCAGGTGCAATTAACTGAAATTATTAAAAAAAAGTATTAGAGTTAAGTTCTATGTCATGGGGCAGTGCTTTTCCATTGAGCCCGCAGGCGCGAGAGAAGATTCAGGACACTTTGACTTTGACGGAACACAATGTTGATCAATACCACTGGAAACGTCTGCGTCAAGCCAAGCATTACTTGGTGAAGTAGCTGCTGTGAAAAAGATGATAACAGGTGCTTGGTACAGATGCAGCCCAGAGCCCATAACGATTAATTATGCAAAATGTCATTAGAATAGAAATAAATGTGTCATGTAGAAATAAGGATAACTATGGCTGGATTATTGTACTTGGGAAAACTCTTGTTGCATTTTTTCTTAGAAGTAACAAAACATCAAGTACTTAATATGGATCGACAAGTAGTGTTGTGTTGAATGAGTAAACAAGTATTTGGTGTTGACTGGAACGGTTTGGACAATAACTTGTGTTTGGTTGAAGCAATATGAACTAGTGTGGTTCGTTTTCATCACTAAACCCTGAGCTTGTACCCGCAACACATTTTGCTGTGATTCTGTTTTGGAGAAGGAATTTTGATATTCAAACCCAGCAACAGAATCAGTGAATCATTGGAGTTTTGGAATTGACTACCAGCATCAAAAAGCTCTCTTTATTTTCTGCTGCGTGGCCTACAGAATACAGTGAACATGTTAACAGGATTGTGAGACAGTGGTGGAAACCAACACTACTCTTTTTTGTGAAGAATCACATTATTTAACTGGGATTAGTGCAGGAATCAAGGAGACCTTGTGATGTATAATAGTTACTATGAACAAGATTGATGCTTTATCACAAAATAACCATTAACAATGCCATGAACAGCTGTGAGAGGTTTTGTTCCCTTTCCTGCTGTCATTCTCTTTCCTCAAGAACAAAACCCCTTTAGGTTTATAAAGAAAGTATAAAGGCTAATATAAACAATATCCTAATGGAATGTTTTATCGAGGATTTTTTTTAATTATTGTGACATATCTTATAATGTCTTCTATCATCAGTGTCATTCTTTTACACAATAAACTTGATTAAATTAAAATTTGTGGAAACCTGTTTTTTTGTCGTAAGTGTTTTGAAGTAATGTCACTTATTCTGAAGTTTGTGTAGACCACTGTGAAACAATGTGGGTAGTTAAGAGTTAATGCTAAGCCTGAGGGTAAAATACATGGCAGTAAACATCATTACAGTGAACATTAAGTGAAGTTATAGGCCTAGTGTATACCATTTACTGGAATATCTTTGTATAAATCTGATTGTAAAATACATAGTTATTTATATACTATTAGGAAATATGACTAAAATTACATAAAATATTAAATTATGTACATTTTAGTAATATTTAAATAATTACTAAATAATGAGTATTACTAAAATAGCTGTTGTGCATCATTTGTTAACAATAATTATTTACATTCAAATAAATGCTGCGCCTGAATAGTTGCTCCAGTTCCTGTAGGGGGCAGCATTTCACCATACCAGTGCGCGTCCTGGCGGAAACGTATTAGAGAAGACGAAGAAGGAGAGCGACCGCGCGGGCTACAACATGGCCGAGAAGGAAAACATAAACAGCAGACCAAGTGTCTACGAGGCCGTTGTGAACCGCTGGTTTATGGACTACTGCTTTCATTTGGCCGTAGAGTTATTTCAGAAACACAAACATGCAGACTTTGTCGAGGTTGGGAATGTACTCAGCAGTAAGTAAAGAAACGCGCAGTCACTTGTCTATGCAACCCTCCTTAGCTGTAATCAAAGTTGATGCTTCTTTTTCAATGCGGTTGCCAAACGTGCTTCGAGCGCCACATTACGCGGCAAAGCTCAGTTCTGAGCTCGTTACCAGCAGTGGTAGTGTAAGTAGTAAATCAGCTTACATTGACCCCCAAGTGAACACATCGCGCCTAACTTTGTGGGTGGTGGCGGTAGCTGAATGCCTTTCTGACCTGGCCTTTGATGCAATATCAATGCAAGCTATTCATATACACTGCCAGTCAAAAGTTTGGACGCACTGTCTCATGCATTTAAAATAATAATAATAATAATCTTTTCTTTAACTTTACAACTACGCTGCAGATAAATACTGAAGGCATCAAATATATGAGCAACATATATGTTGTTATGCAGCAAAGAAAAACACCATTTTTTTTAATGAAAGGTAGCTACTTTGAAGAATTTAAATATAAAACGTGTTTGAGTTAGTTTTCACTTTTATTGTTTACTACAGAATTACATGTGTGTCCATACGTAGTTGTGATGTCTTCAGTAAGAAACTGCAATGTCAGTAGTCATGAGAATGAAAGAAAAGGCATTAAATTGTGTGTCCAAACTTTTGACTGGTAGGGTATTTACACATATTTTCAAAACTTGCGTATTTTTTCCTCGTGCTTGCTAGGACAGTTTTTTTTGCACCTTGTACATGTAATATAATGTCTTTTTTGTGAACAAATATTATTATAGTATTCCCAATTTTGACTTGTTGAATGTTTGTTGAATAATACCAGTTGAGAAGGACTTATACATACACACTTACTAACTGGTTGTTTGGCTATTATCTAGACATATTTTGAAAAAATTATGATCTTTTCCTGTCCTGTCACAGGTCTATTGTCGCGTCCACTTGAGATCACAGATGTCACACATCTCAGGGTTCGAATATTGCAGTTCCTGATCTGCATAAACCAAGTGGAAAACTTTGGTAAGATCGCCTTAATTGGATCACACTTGTTGCTTCCAATAGCTTTGTTAAAAATGAATTTAATTAATGAGAAGGGTCTTTACATGTGTCTATTCGCATCAAAGGAAACAGTAGGGTTTTTAATGGTCATCTCCCTTTATTTAACAGATTCATTTGACACTGATGAGATGAACCCTTTGGAGTCTGCACTGGAATTGCTTGAAAGTATTAACCAGGACTTTAATATTTCACTGCCGGATTACAAAAATGCCTGCATTTCACTTAAAGAGTTGGTATGTGTTTTTGTTTTGTCACTGTGGTTATTGTACCTTTTAATTTGTTTGAGTTTGATTTTTTCCCCATTCAGGCCCTCCAATCAAAGCTACATTGTGACTTTATACACTTTATCCAGATGTTGTGGCACTGCTGTTATTGTAAAGATTGTTCATTTCACCATCATTTGTTGTGTAAACCCCATGGAAATGTGCGTTAAGCCCCAAGTAAAATGGGTCAGAGTTCCATTCCAAAGAAGAATGGTTTAAACTGTTCTACTGTTATCATTCACATCTCATGAGTACTGAGCCTTAGAATGGTTAATATACTTTGGGGTATAATAATCAATTTTGTGGGTTATTTTGTGTTAGACTTATGGATTATTTGAAGGCCTGATTCAGTTTAATTTCGGTCTTATTTTTCTTATCTTTTCATGAAACGGCAGTAGTTCAGTTCCACCAAAGGTTGAAAACATTATGTTTGACATTTCTGTCCTTGTATTTATATGGTTCAATTGGGATTATGTCCTGTGTTATCATTTGAATTTGTCAAGACTGTAGTCTGGTGGAGATGCACTTTACCATATCTGATCGAGTGGGGGCTAGAGCTCATCCTCCATCACCTACGAAGACAAAATGCCTCCATTATTAAATATATGCTTTGGGTTTTAGAAATTGCCATTTAACATAGGTCTCTGTCTTTACTTTGTCCCTTTTAAAGATTGTGGTGGCTTTCATAAAGAAGGAAGAGTTTGACAAAGCGGAGGAGATGCTGAACAAATACTTCCCCAAGTCAAGAGTTGGTAAGGTGAGTGACGCAACATCTCTTCTTGGGTCTTAAATTTCCTCATTCATGTCAAAGAATCGGGCTTGCAACTTACTTTTATTAACACCAGACTATTCCAGCAAATACAGTAAAACTGAGGTGTTCCATGTTCAACCCTGTAATTAACATGATGCTTGTTTCAAGTCCACCCTCAGTCAGCCGTGTGGTTATATAATATAAAATGTGTTTGACTCTAATTCTACATATGGTGGATTGGTGGATTGCTGGTCATTATTTTTCCTCTTCAGAATGCTGTACTAACGGAACTCATTAAACGGAAGAGCCATTTGCATCCAGCCATTCAGCAGGTGGACTTCCAACAGTTCCGAGAGGACACGCTGGCCTTCTGCCAGAAGATCTGCCGTCTTAGCATTCCCTTTCTCCTCAAGGTGTGTTTCTGTGTATACAGTACATATTCACTACCGGAGGGCTCACTGCACAATTAAACAGCCTTCTTTTCATGGTCACCAAGTTTGTGGCCACGTGTCTGTGTATCTATTGTTTACGCCCAACTCCTCCATTTCTTAATTAACTGAGCTTTGCTGATTCATTTACAGGCTGCAGTGATATATGTGGATAAGAGAGACGTGGAGCAAGATGGGGATGAAGCTTATCAGGATGAAGAAACTGAACCCATTCCACCCCCCACCGCACAGTTAAACATCAGTGTCCAGTGCTTTCCAAGGTAGGCGGTCCTGGTTTGCTCAGCTAACTGTGTGGATGAATGAATGAGGCCAAACTGCTATTGAGTGCATACAAATATTGGTGGAAATACATGAAAGTTTTGTTTTTATTTGACATCTGATGTGAATTTAGATTGCTGTATTACACCAATGTTTCGTTTTTTTCTCACAGCATCCTCTAGTTCCCAATTTGATATATTTAAACTATAGATTTGATTTTTGTTGGACCTGTTGCACTTTCACTGTCTTGAGCATTCAGCACGTAGAGTCAGATACATTTGATCTCTTGGTCAACAGCTACTGCAGATTTGGGCTTTGTGTGATTGTTATTTAAGTGAGCATAACAGTGATTGTAACCACAATTACAACCATTTAAAGTACAGATTATTGCTTTTCTCTCACAGTACACACTGTCTGCTGCTGCAGGGCACCTCGGGTTGAAAGTTGTTGTTAAGTTGTTATCTTAAATGTACTATTACCTGTGTTTTTGACGGACAATGTCTCGTGTCTCCGTTTGCTAGTGAAAAGGCAGCCTTACCGGTTTCCAGGCTAGCGGCCGCCTACGAGGATTTGGCTGTTGGTCCTCATCAGAAATCATTTAATGAGCTGGAGGAAGAAGTGAAGACAGAAGAAAGAAACTGTGCTTGTCATCACCGGCCCCCAACTCCAGCCAACAGGCAGAATTCGGTGCCAGACGTGTCACTCGAGAGAGACTCTACCAGCTCTGTTGATCCCTCCACCTCCACCAGCACTGTTGATCCCTCCACCTCCACCAGCGCTGTTGATCCCTCCACCTCCACCTCTATTGATCCCTCCACCTCCACCTCTATTGATCCCTCCACCTCCACCACTGAGCCGCCAGCAAAAACGGATGTCTCCCCTCAAACAGACCCAGGGTTGCTCACAAAGACTGTCACAGTGTCATTGAAACGGCGGCTTTTCTCTGTAGCTCAGCTGGTGGTTGAGCCTGACAGCCAGACCAGCTCCCCGTCCATAGGGCCCTCTCAGGAAGAGGAGACTGAAGTTGGAGCAGAGAGGCTGCAGGAAGCAGAAGAACCCAGTCAGAAAGACCTGCAGAGCCCAGTGAAAATGATTGAAATTGCCAAACCCGTAAGGAAACGTCGCCAAAAAGCAAGAGTATTCTCTAGCAGGTAAATATACGTATCAAAGAAACACACACAGTTGCGCCGGGCAGAAGCTTTGCTTTCGTAGAACTCTTGACCTTGATGTTGTTTCATCCTCCACAGGAGAGGTTGTGATGAAATGGACAAGAAATATTTTTCAAAATACAGTGTGTTTTTGTTAAGTATGTTCAACATTGTAAATTGGTAGCTTAAAGAGACTTGGCTGCACATCAGTAGTTAAATACAAGGTGGATAGATGGTGGTCAGTGAAGTTTATTTCATCTAGATGGCTTTATGTATGAATCAAATAATGAACATTTCAATTGTTGGGGGGGTGGAGAGGAAGACAACAAAAATCATCAGGATTGGACTCACCATTAAAATGCTCTCACCTCCTTTCACGCTTTTAATTCTGGTAGCTCAGAAGAGAATTTGTCCAACAGTGAAGACTGTACACCAGTGAAGAATCCAACTGGCGGTTCCATCACCAAGAAAAGTCATGTTTCATCACCGGTAAGCTCGGTGGTAGCATTTCCAATCAAATGTTAAAATATGAGGATACATATACTGTATTTATCATTCTTTTAAAATGTTTTTTTCTTAGGATAATACAGTATCATCATCTCCAACTCAGAACTCAGAGCAGGGTGCGTATAATAGACAATATCAGTTTTATTGTCATTTTTCTTTTGCTGAGGTGTAACAGCAGTTAACACTCATCATGCAGGAGTCCCCCCCAGCCAAAGAGAAGGTCAACACGCAAGGTCAAAGAACCTGCGGTGTTGCCAGCTTCCCTCAGAAGCTCACAGCAGAAAGCCCCAAAACAACAGGCTGCAACTCCCTGCAGCAGGCAAGTCCCGGTGCCGTCCTGTCTCCCATTGGACAGTGCATTTCCCTAGCAAGTACTTTTGGTATTTAAAAATGTATTTGAATTGCAGCAATGCAGGCAATGCGGATGAACTCCACATCTCAGATTATTCGTTGAACAACTCCCCCAGTGCCTCTCCACCTCCCCAGGAACCAAAAACCAGCTCCACCCCTCACAAAGAAAAATGGCAAGTGAAGACCACACACACACACACACACACACACACACACACACACACACACACACAGAGAAACAGAGAGAGGGAGAGAAAATATCTTGATGGATGAGTCTCTTGTTATAAACAATTAATTTGATCTATCACAGATTCAGTTCACTTTGTAGTCCACATATTAATATCAGCCACTTCACACTGAGTTTTTAATTAATTTTTAAGTCAGCTATGTTCAATGTTAATATCAGCCCTTAAAAATACAGGCAAACTTTACAATAACAATAAAATTCCAACCACATTCATGATTGTCATTCACTGAGGATACTTTTAATGAAACTAAAAAAATGTTTTTGTCACAGGAAACAACTCGTGAGAAATGCAAAGGAGAGCAGAGACGATTGGTCTGATGAAGACTCGTTATTCCCCAGAGTCTCCAACAAAGGTAATCTGTCTCGCAAAAACTCTGCCATTGCTCACCGGGCTCATACTCTTTAGACGTCTTGGTGGTAATAAAGTCTGTGTGTCACTCAGGTTCGCACACCGCAAGCAACAACACAAGCCCGGGCATAAAGAGGAAAGTGAGTATAGCATCCACTGGTCACACTGTGAAACACCTCCATTCTTCTCTCTGTCTCCAGTGGGTGAAACCACCTCTCCTGTTTTTTTTTCTTGGAGTTTGTTTTATTTGAGTAATGTCTACACCTGTTGTACATCTAAGAGTTTGGCTTTTAATTTGCAATAACTTTAGGTGCTGCCAGTGGGACACAGCAGTGGAGCGCTTTGTGACACACATGCTTTTTGTGTTGCAGTTGTGGACCGATGAAGAATCAAATAAGCTAAAAGAAGGAGTTGAAAAGTTTGGCGAGGGGAACTGGGGCAAAATCAAGGCATACTTCTCCTTCAAAGACCGAACCAACGTCAACCTCAAGGACAGATGGAGAACTATGAAAAAGCTGAAACTGGTATGAGCACTATGGGAAAAACAATTTTGAGTTTCTTTTGCCTCTTCATCACTTTTTCTTATGTTTGAGGGAAGTCGTCATCTGGTTCCATTTCAGTTAACACTTTTCTGTTATAGTTTTCAAAATTATGAGGTCTGACATTGTTTTTTGTTTGTATGTGCAAATTTCTGTAAAATTACTAAAGAAGACACCTTAATTTCATTAAATTTTAATTCTGAAGAATGCAAAAATTCTCAACTTTTTTTTAACATATTTTTGACACACTTGCACTGAAATCGAATATAAAGTGAGATGCTCACAAATACTGTTGCACTTGGTGGATTTAGTTGAGGAGAACAGATCTTGAATCCAGGCGGGAAGTGCTGAGACGAGGACATTCAGCAGTTGGCGAATGGACTGTAGACTTTCAGCTCATTGATGGTACTAGAAATATGAGCCATTGCAGTTGTTGTTATAACCAAACATATTCCTCCTCTGTAAAAAAAAAAAAAACACTGCAGCTGGAATTTGTGTTGCTGGTTGAGAGAGAGACAAAAAAAAAAAAGGTCCATTTGCTGATGTGATTTTATGTCAGCGTGTCTTCATTCCTGATGAATTCTCCCACGTCGGCTTGGTGGAACACTACTATGGACAGGGGATCTACTCGCCGACAATCCTGCGTTGACTTTGCTGCCACGCCAAAACCCTGAGAAGAGAAATAGTCATGAAAAAAAAACTGCACAAAGAGCATTTTGTTTTGATACATTGAACAACAGAGGTGATGTGGCTATTTTGTGCAAAAATACGACGTGCAGGTGCAGCAACAATAAAACGCCCCAGTTCAGTGTGTCAGAAATAAACACAGGAAGTGAGCTAATGTCCTCGTTCACGGACCATACAGTGTCCTGGTTGGGGAAACTCACCAGGGGCACATCCGCCATGGAGTAGACCACCACTCCTTGGTACTGCATTGTGTTCTCAGTGATTCTCCCGAGGCCTGATTTCAACACGTGGTTCCCGTAGAGGAAGGACTGCTCTGTTCCAGGTTTCACCCACACCTTAAACTGAACAACGACAGAAAACTTGTTTTAACAGGTGATGCAGAGTGCAGCTTTGTTTGTAAGATATGCAATATATCAGTGAGCAAGAACAGACACGATGCACCTAACACAAAACCAAAGCATGTCACAAAATGAACAGAAAAGATTAAACAGCCAATTCTTCTGTTCAACCCAGTGTCTCAATGATGCAGAGTTTCAAACCATTTTAATGTTGGCATCATTGATTAGTTTTACAAGGTCAGACGGCAAATTTATAAAACTATTAGCACTCATTGTATTTCTATTTTTTTAAAATTATTATTTACATAGACATAAATGATGTGCCACATCGAGCCACGCACCAAGTATTTATAGCCAGACTAACTTTTAATGCCGGTATGTGGATTGACCTTGGAAATACATCATCCACACAGCAATTTACAACAATGAACCTGTATATTAAAAATAAAAAAAAAAAAAAATCCATATGCAGTGAAAGACTGACAATGCGAAGCTAACTAACACCATTAAGTCAAGATAGATAAGAGTTCCACATGTTGGAAAAGCTGCACTGAGGGTTTATGTAGCGGACCCTTCAAGTTCCCACTAGATATATTATGGAGCCGAAAGCTCTGAATGGAACCACCAGGTCACAAGGCTCCCATCAAGTTACCAACGTGTGCAGTAATGCTATCTGACACATTTCAGACAAGATGGCAGTAAGTAATAAACATACACGTTGCACGCATAACTTCAATACAGTCTGGCAGTTTGTTTTCACAATATGTTAAGTTGTTGATGCTGTCAGTCAACCACAATAAAAACTGAGATGCGGTCATAATCACCTTAGCATATGGAGCCAGGAAGTCCAAAGCTGTTATGTGCAAACGGAATTTATTGGTCTTGGTGAACTTTCCGAAGCATGTTCCCACCGACACCAGCTTGTCCCGGGAAATGTTGGTCGCCAACTTGAGGATCCTCTCACTGTGTACACACATGGGAGATGCGCGAATGAATCCACGTGGGAGTGACTTTTAAGAGAAAAAATAGCAGTAAACATGTATTTATCTTAAATTACCTCATGTAATATACACGGTCGTTGTGTAACCTGAAACAATATGTACCATCCGGTCGATCCACGAGAAGCTTTATGTTTTCGCCGATGCTGTGATGGGACAAGAAACACAGTCAACACGTTGGCTAACGAAGATGCTAACGTGTCGAGCATTTACGGTCTGAATACACCGACAAAGGTTCGGTCTGTTTACTTACTACTTAGAAAGTTTTTCAAACATGGTCTTCGTCTCTTCATCTGTTAGGGGTCTCATATTTAATTGTTTAGAAAGAATATCTGTATGTAACAGTAACTGGGGAAAAACGTGCGACTGACTTGCGGAAGTAGTCGCCCTCTCTCCCGGAAGTAAGGTGACGTAAACAGCTAGCTCGGTTCCTGGACTTCTTCTTCTTTTTTTTTTGCATTCTTTCAGCGTTCAGTCGACCGTTTCACTTGCCACCAAGCCAGCTGCCATCTGGTGAGTTCTACCGCGTAAGAATGCGATAACTCTCGGAAACGCGGCTACTCTACGTCCGTTGAACATAGAGACGGATGCCTACTGGAATTTCTTTTCGTTTTTTGTGGAGCACCGATGTACTAGAGTCGAAAACGGGTTGAGTTAGCTTGGGCTAGCTGTCAGTCGGGACAACCCGGGCGAGCTCGTCAACTTTAGCTCGTTGAAGCTAACTCCGTTGAAAAACGCTGGTGCTTTCCTCCATCCGGACACTGCGGTGATTCCCGACAATGACCCCGCTGCAGCAGAGGAACCGCAACGGGTGACAATCGAATCGGTTAAATCGAGTCTTCCCACCTCGAAATGTTAATGTAAATTGTCACCACGGCACCCCCCGGCTGCTCTGCCCGTAAGGAGAGGAGCGTTTTGCCGCAGCGATGCGAAGTCGGTTACATAATGTTGTTTGTAAATAGCGATTACCTCCGTGCGATCGAGGGTAAATGGTAAAGAAACTAATCCTTTTAAGGATTTCAACAGTAATTACGGTCAACGGTTGTCGGCCCTCTCTCTTTGCCTCCCTAGCACTTAATGCTGCTCACCTGTACGGAGCGAGCACACTGACAGTGGCCGCTGGATTTAGATTTAATGACCCTAAAATAATCTGTCAGCGAATCCTTTGGGTCTGATTAAAATTTCAGTCCCTAAACACCGGTATGGTGATTTTAACAAATAGCCCACTTTCGGTGTGATTGATGAAGCATGTGATCAACAGCCAGACTTCCTTTTCGCCTCCAGACCGTTAACACCCTTTGCTTATGTTGTTGGCCTTCCTGTCTGCTCGCCTCTTTCTTTAGGCAGCTATAAATGTCACGATTAGTCATTGTTTTCAGATGATGCCACCATATACATTCTCTTTTTAAGTTTCTAATCTTGTTAGTTGACAAAACCTCTAGATCGTTTATGTGTCCTAACTTATAGATTTAAACAGCGGGAAGAAAACTGAACTTCTCAAGGCTGCACTGTCAGCATCAGTGTGGCTTAAAGTGACATAACGACTGTGAAATGTAAAGTTAGTCCATTTTTTCAGAAGCACTGAACATCCCTGTTGCCTCTAGCATTAGTTTTGACCTAGTTTTTTTTTCTCTCTCTTGAGGCCCCTGACACCAGAGTGACCTGGCTAAGTGAAAACAGTAGCATACTTGTCACTGAAAAGTCGGTTAAAGCAACATCTTGACACTTTGTGTTTGGAGATGTCAGCAAGCAGCCTGTTCATGTTCTCAGTAGATTGACCTGAAAATAAGTCTGTTTAATATAGAGCAGCATCAAAGATAGAAAAAACTAATAATTTGTGTGTTTTTTTTTGTTTTTGTTTTTTTATCCCCCTCCTCTTCTGTGAACAGGAGCGCGCTGCCCCAGCATTGGGAGGCTTCTTGTGTCAACAGTCCCCTGGGGTTTAAGCCGGCGGGTTGACTCCTCTCAGTTCCTTGCCGGTGTGTGTGTGTGTTTTTTTTTTTGTTCTGGTCGCCACCGAACAGGAAGACACTCGGCAAAAGGCGTCTGAGCAGACAGAGGAAACTGCTGCGGCTTCTTCGTCAGCCTCAGAATGACTGAGTTCTGGGTTTGTTTCAGCTGCTGCATCGCAGAGCAGCCGCAGCCTGTGAGTATGGGATGCGTGTGAAACACTCGGCAAAATCTTGTTGAAAGTGCGTTTGTGTGAGTAAATAGATTTTTGTGGAACATACCATCTGATTTGTTAGTTAAGTTTGTTTTTTTTCTCTCTTTAAAATACTTGACATTTTATATTTCTTGCATGCTTCTGCTTGTGGCCAGTCCGCCCTGAATAAAGCACGTAGTACCTTCAATTATTGCTGATGGTAGAGATTCACCACTATTTTCTAATGTTTAAAAAAGAGCATCATAAATCTGCTCTTTTTTATCAACAGTAGCAACAACCTCAAAGTCAAAACGTGTGCACGCTATCAGACTTTTAGAAACATTGAGATTTATTAACCTGTCAGTAAACAAGCTGTGCCTCACTGCACTCTGCCACTTGTTCAGTTAATATAATATGCAAGCTGTGTTGGTTACAGCATACAGGTAAATGGGTCAAGGTTTCACTTGTTTGTCTCTGGACGTGTTTGCAAATTGGGGGAGGAGATTATTTATTTTGTTTTTATTGAGACTCTAAGTGGGTTTTGTGTTTTCAGAAACGACGACGACGGATCGATCGCTCCATGATCGGCGAGCCGACAAACTTTGTTCACACCACACACGTCGGCTCTGGCGACATGGGCATGGGCTTGCCATCGGTGGGTTCATTTTTGTCGCTACTTTTGTGTACGAAAAGTACAAATGTGTCCACTTTTCAAAGCTTTCTGGCAGCTCTGGTTTGCAGTTAAAATGAAATCAAACTATCAGCGTGGTTGATGATTATTCTTTTTTAGGTGGACCTTGTTCAGGCCCAGATGAAATCAAAAGGTGGCTACGCACACGGAGGGTCTGAAGGCTCCCAGTTGTAACGGTGAGTGCTGCTCTGTGTTCTCTGGATTAACGTGCACGACGCGTCATCGCAATGTGGCGTCCGCTCGACCGGCGACCCCAGACTGTGCGAGCGCCGTATGTTCTTCCACGCTTATTTCTAAATGAATTCCAGCTCAATCCGTGCGACAGCGTCTCACACAGTCTCGGAGGTGAATGGCCACGTAGAATGCCCTGCATCATGTACATACTTGGTATAATTACATTTAAGCAGAGGAATTTCCTTCCTCCTCCGTGAAAGAAATCGATCCCTCACCGCCTCGGTGGATTTTCTT
Organism: Thamnaconus septentrionalis; assembly: GCA_009823395.1. Classification (NCBI taxonomy): domain Eukaryota; kingdom Metazoa; phylum Chordata; class Actinopteri; order Tetraodontiformes; family Monacanthidae; genus Thamnaconus; species Thamnaconus septentrionalis. The sequence continues at coordinate 3,593,763 of CM020505.1, read as the reverse complement.
GGGCGGACGCACTGAGGTCTTCCTTGTGTCCGTCCGTCACTAGAATCACGTGAACGCCTACTCGGGTTTTTCAACTCTGACCTGATTTGAACAACGCTGTTGCTTTTCTCCTCTTCAGGTTAGCTGTTAATGTTATTGCACTGCTTCTTGATGCTGTCATGGTTACCGTAAAGCCACTTTATTGTCCCAGTTAGGTAATAAATGGGTTTTAACACAGCATTAGCAACCATAAAAAAAATAAAAAAAATGACCATGAGCGGCACAGTCACGTGGCTCAACCCACATCCCACTTATCAGTGGCTCTGCAGCGTCTAACATCTGTTCCACTTCTTCCCTCCCGCAGCCCTGCAGTCTCGTGGAAACTACTGTTGTTGATATGAGGAAGAGTTTTCAAAAAAAAAAAAGCAGTTCTGTCTATAATGGACGCAGGACCAAAAGATGAAACTACTGCTTTTTTTTTTCCTCCCCACCATAATGTTGTATATATTTTTTATTTTTCATTCTTTTTTTTTTTTTTTTTTTAAATGAAAGCACTGCTATCTATTTGCTGCCAAACTGTTGCACTGTAAAGAGTAGCTGTTCAGAGCAGACAGGAGGGTTTTAGAAAGCTCATAATCTCCATCAGACGTATGCTTGTGTGTATGCATGAGGAAAATAGTTCCCCCCAAAATCCCATATGGATGCCTGTATTTATTATTATCTGATTTGCGACGCGACCTCGCGGTGGCTGGGCCACACTGGAGATGTGGAACGTTCCGTGTCCTTCTTTTCTTCTCAGAGGTTTATCAGAGGACAGGCGGCGGTAGCAAGGCAAAGAGACAAAAAAGCAGCGCGTTCATCGGGTTTTTTTTTTGTTTGTTTTTATGCTGAGAACTTCGTATGATTCTGAGTGGCTTTCAGGGTTAAAGATTGCTGTCTTGTAATAAACTTGAAATGGAGTAGAGTACACTGGATCATACATTGTACACTCACACTCGCTTAGGATTTTCGCATTTGTTAAAAAAAGGTTTTTTATACTCATTTAGATTAAAACATAGAATTTTAATAAACCATGAACCTCCTAATCTGCCTTCTGAAGTCATGTTCGTGTTTATTTGTTTAATTTGTCCTGCTGGTGGCTTGATGCTGGAAAACCGAAACTACCGAGCTGAATTGTTTCGTTACGATGCTTTTTATACGTTTTGGTGGTTGCCTTTAGAGAAACAAGTAACCATTATTGGGTTTTTTTTTTTAATTATAGGTTCATTGCATGTTTTCTAAATAATTGTTAGTCTATTAAAAGTCAAAACTTATGTCGTAGTAAAATGTTCCAGAACCCAAAGCCGTGTCTTTAACATTGTTTTTTTTTCTTCCCAAAAATTTCTCGTGTTCATCATATCTACAAAAGGCAGCAATTCCTAGTTTCAATTCAATGAAACCAGCAAATATTTGACAGCTTTTCTTGAAACAGTCATTTGAACGGATGGATGGAATGTTTCTCTCGTCAACTCGTCCTTGCAGCTCCAGTTGTGTGCCAACCTTTGACCGAGAAATTAACTCATACCGTCATTAGCAGCACCACTGTCGATGTGGGTCGCGCTCGATGCAGTCGTCTGGATTGTCATGCCTGCATTTTAACCTTGTAAATCACGCTCTTATGTCACCGTGTAACTGTTGCCGCTTGCTCCGGAGATGTTTGTGTTCCAACGGCTGGCCCAGGCGTCATAGAATAGGACCGTACGATTGGCCGAAACCAAGCCATCCAGCCCGCGTCAATGGTTAGCTCCACATATATGCTTCACACATCAGTTGTATTTATGCTTAATGTTTGCTTAGCTTTATTGTGAGTTTAAGACCAAAAACCTTTGCATGTAATTAATGTTTTGATGGATTGGTGCAGTATGGCAAAATGCCCCTTCGATGCTTGATGAGTTTGGAGGATACTGAGGAGTATTGGTGTTTGGTGGTGGGTGCGTCTTCACCCTGCCAACACCACCTTGTGTGACGTTGCCCTCCTGGTGTATCAAAAGCTTCGCCCCTTGACAGACCAATGGAATTTTCCCTTTAATGGCTTATTTTTGGAGTAGTTTTGGTGAACAAGTTTTGTTTGTGAAAGGAGAAAAAGGTTAAAGGTGACATTAATGTTAAATTGTCAAACGGTTAACTGTCTGTGCAAACCGTGCCCTCATTTTCATCTCAAGGAAAAGCAAAGCGGTGCAGCATAGTATTGTCAGATATCCAAGTTCTCCCCAATCCAGGCTTCATTCAGGGTGATAAAGAACAGAACAGTTTGCATTGAGTGAGTGATGAGCAGCAGATTGTTACCAGATATTTGCTCATCGCTGTCGAAAGTGATTGTAAATCTTCAGAGTCAGAGGTGCCAAGTTGAACCAGCACAACCAGATCCAATCATTCACGTCTTTGTCTTTCATGTCTATTATCATCATCGCTCTATTATTTAACATTCCGCCAATAGAATGTGGTCGTATTGTAAAAGTCAAGCAAAAGTCTGTAGACGGCTGTTCAGCGGTGCTCTCGTCACGCTGTCTTTCCCACCAGAATGAACTATTTTGTGTACATGCAGGAAGATGTAAAAGAAAAAATAATAATAAAGTAATGAGCCAACGGACACATCATTCCTACATCTCAGATTTGACCAATGGCAGCCTTAAATTTGCTGGTTGACACTTTCCCAAACGTTAACAGACAGATTTCTAATGTGATTGGTTAGCGGCCTCCGTCACTCAGAGCTCATCTGTTCCCAAGGTTCTGATGTAAATCCTGCGTGAAACACAGTCGCATTTGTACCGATGTATTTTTATTCTGTTCTGTCTCCTCATTCCCAGCACTGGGCTAAAAAGCTCATCTTCAAATGTACTGGTGTTGCAGTATACTATGTGACCAGCAGGCTGTGCGAGAGGACTGTTTGAATGTGACTCAAAAAAAACAAACGGATTTCCATATAGGATTCCTGTCATAGGATTTATTTTATGATATATGTAAAAAATAAAAAAAACAGGACATAAAAGTCATGGGTCTGTGATTAAAATGTATTGAGGGTCATATATTTTTGGTCATGTTTCTGTTTTGGCAAAGAAGATTTGGATTTGTTTTATTTTCCTCAGGAACTGCCTGATATAATTGTTCCCACTTTAAGGGGAAACTCATCTGTCTTTTTCTGCATTTTTCAGAATTAAAAAAAGAGAAATAAATGTTGATTGTTGATGTTTATCCACTTGTTTTCAGTGTTTTTTTTTTATTAATCAAAATCCTCTCTTTCTAATTAGCCAAAACACAAGTTAAAACTGGTCTAGAACTGGCAGCAGCCTTATGACTGTGGTAATATAACTCTTTCCAAATGACTTACTGAAGCACTGTGCAAAATGCTTTTGTTTTAAGGGTGGCCAATTTTGCTTTATGCACTAAATATTTTCAAACAATACTGAGCTTAAAGTATTAAATTAATTGCTGAATGTTTGTTACATTGCCCCCCCTGCCCTTTATATGAAAAAACAACAAGAGGTTTAATGCTTTTGAAAAAAAAAAAAAAAATTATTTTTAAAAGTACATTTTTAAAAATGTTTTGACAAGGGGATGAGGGATCTTAAATTTAGATCAGATCCACGTTTAGTTGAATCTCTGAGCTCAGTCTAACGTTCAGACTAACTGAACTGAGCCAAAGCGGTGGGTAAAGGAACCTTATGGGAGGCCCAGTGGGTCACGTCTTCTGCCAGAGGAAGGTTGAGTAACGGGTGATTCTGCCTGAAGCGAAATGGGATCTGTTGACTGGAAGCTGTGGTGTGAGCTCTTTGTCTTCAGCATGCGTCTGCGGTGGCGAACCGTAGTGAACCCTGTGTAATGATGATGATGACAGAGCCCCGGCTTGGCTTGGAACAGGATCCTGTGTTCCGCACGCTCAGCAGGGTGCACGACCACGCTGCCGCCTGACTACGCTGCCCTAACGCTGCTGTTTTTCAGCCTCTGTCAGCAGACGGACGCTAGCTGGGACACGAGCAAGACTTCCTGAAGGGGGGAAAACAAAATAAAAAGTTTGAATAAAACATATCGATGAAAATGAACTAAGGGACCCCGACCCTCGCTGCACCGCTACGGCATCAGTGTTTGCTGGTGCGTCGACCATTCAGAGAGCTCCTTGATCCAGCTCGGACCAAACAGGTCGCTGTCAGCGTGCAGAAAGTATTGGTTGTCCTCAGCAGCACCTTGGAAGCAAAAACACACAGCAAAAACACAGTTAAAGAAGGAAGGAAGCAACAGGGAATTCCAAGCGCAGTCGGCCTTATGCTCAAAAGGCTTTGACACAAACAGAAGAGGATTTACCTTCCAACAGACGTACTCGATATTGAGCCTTATTCAATCTGGCAGATTTTTTTTTTTTTTTAAAAAAAAGAAAATGTTTTAATTTAATTCCATATTTTGCAAAATCTATTGTTTTCTAATAATTCATGTTTCTGGCCTGCCAGTGAACTCCCCTGAAATCAAAGTTTATCCTTTGCTTTGTATGTTTGCTCACTTTTAAAAAGAAAAATGTGTGCAGAAACATACGGCTGTGTACATCAGCCCCTTGTGATGTCACAGAAGGTACTGGTACCTCTCTCGATTCAGATAAGTAACAACTGAAGTGTTCTGAATGAGGTAATCGCTTCTGAAAACCCACGTCTAATTGTTTTGTCATGTCTTCATTGTTTTGTAGACACAATTCCAGTTTGTCAAGCATCATGGGACAAAAACCCAGCGGTGACTGAAATCACTCCTTTTTGATATTCTCTATTAAAATTATTATGTTAAGCTTTATTTGCTTTGATAAATATACTGTTAGTTTTTGCTCTGCCCTCGTAAATGGCCTCATACCTCCAGTTTTCCTCTCTACACAATCCAACAAAGCATCAGTTTCAGAAGAAAGCTTGAACCCAGGTTTTTTTTTAAAAAACTTAAGTTCAAGAACTGGACCACTTTAGGGGCAAGAATCCATGTAGTGGGGCTGCTCCACGAATGAACACTGGAATAATGTCGGCGGGGGAAAAAAAAAGACTCGAGAATTAAGAAAAGCAGAATTCCACACACATACACAGTGTTGTAGATTGCCACGGGTCCCACAGTGTTTGTCGTCTCCACCCTCTCTGCTCCGCAGTCTGGTTCCAGAGCTCAGCACCGTCCCAGTGGTTCGTCTGCTGCAGGGGTTAAAAAAAAAAAACAACAGCCAGCCTGAAATCGTGACTCAAGATACAACTTGCAAAAGGAGCCTAAAGTTCAGTTCGATCCAGGTGGTGAGTGTTTCTCATAATCTGATTGCACACAGTCTCCGCCCCTCTAGTCACAATCATAAAAGCGTGCTAACCTCAAAGGAGGCCTCGCTCTGCTCCGGCTCCTCGGCTTTGGCCTCCCACGTCCCTGCGCGGCAGCATGCACCACCATCGTCAGCCGAGGCAGGCAGAAAACACAATGCGACGCGCAGGTTTTGGACGATCAAACAGTGTCTCACCGGGAGCTTGGTAGATGTGTGTGAACGTGTCTCCTGTGGGGTTCTCCGCTCTGTGTGCCGCCACCGACACGGGTCGGTGCGTGCAGGGCTGCCAGGTGTGAGGCAGGCAGGAGTCCAGGCGCTCGACGCCGCGACCGGCCTGCTTCTCCTGAGGCCTGCTGAGCAGCCGCAGCCCTGGGAGGTCGAGCGCAACTCATTATTACTCATCAAGGTCATAGGTCTTTTATCTGTCTGTCTGTCTGTCTGTCTGTCTGTCTGTCTGTCGCAACTCACCTCTCCTGCGCCTGTGCGTGTGCACGCTGGGCAGCATCCTGTACACCCTGTAGGCGTTGTTGCCCCTCTTCCTGCTGTGCTCCTGCAGCTCGCAGATGTCCGGCAGAGAATTCAAGGCGCAGCGGAAGTTGGCCTTCCACGTCTTCGGGTCCGGCTTGTCTTTGCCCGGACGGAATCGTCCTGAGGGGGGCACAGCATGGAGAGGTGGCAAAAAAGTATTCACATTCTCTACTTGTGTCAAAAAAGTACTGATTCAACTCCTTCATTCAAGTAAAAGGAAGAAAGTACAAGTTCTGACATTTTCTCCTTGCTTTTTTTGCAATTAATGAAACAGAGAATTTGTTGTTTCGTGCATGTTTGCACACTTAATAACAAAAACCATGGGTGCTATTTTCAACATGTTTATTTTTTTCTCTGCGCTGAAACTGTCTTCCTCTAAAACATCATCAAGTTTATATTGAACTACACCACAGCAGAGTTCAAATAATTCCCCTTCAAGCAGCAACAACAATAATAAATAATAAGTGAATTACTTACAGAATTTGTATCTTCTGAAGACTTTCAAAACACAAAAGTGTCAAGCATGTTTTTTCCAATGTAAGGAGTTGAAAGTACAGATATTTATGGATCAGTTTAGGTATTAAAAGGTTGAAAGGTTGAAAGGTTGTCCAAAAAACTCGAGTAAAGTACCTGAAAGTTACCTGGAAAAACGTCCTTAAGTATTTGTACTTTGTTACTTCCCACCTGTGAGAACAAGTGTGCTTCAGGTTCAAGCTTCAGGTTTATACATGGGCACTTTAGATGAGCCACAAGCCGAGTCACCCTCCTGTTTTTGCAAAGCCACCTTTGAGGTTCTGGCTCAGACTTTGATCAAACTGAGACGTTTTACCCAAAAGGAATAATCACAAGTCATTCACATCCGAACCCGGCATGAGGTCATCTGTCACCCTCCATTTACAGTGGTTCAGATTTCTAACAGATTCTGACTGCTGACTGTGGAGTGGAATCAGTGGAGCTTAAAACATCCATATATGGCTCAGTTACTGAGCAAAGGCAGAAGCAACAGTGACGCCGATGAGCCGAGTTTGGCTTCACACTGTTGTCATGTTGATCATTTTGTTTTTGTTTGCGGTACACTAGATTATATAAGACAGAGATTTAAGATTTTAGTTGTGTTTTTCTGGTTTAATTTTAGTTTGGCTCCCGCTCAAAGAAACTTGATCCCCATGGACGTTCTCAGCAGCTGGACCAGAAACTTTCCCATGATTTGATGACTCTCATAAAGTAGGACTTTCCCAACGCTGTGTTGTGTTTTGCAGTGATGTGTCTGTGCTTGTAAAACCACCTTACCTAACTTTGTTCTGTGGTATAAGACAAGACTTAGATCTAGATGGCTAACTAAGAAATCAGCAAGAGGATTGGCATCAAAAACTGTATAAGGAAACCTCCAACTCCCCACCCCCATTTAATACATTTGCAATTAAAAAAAAAAACAATTAAAAAAGAGTAAATAAAGAAATGGAGATTTTCAAACAGGTAATTAGCCACCACTCTATGTTTTCCTGAACGTCTGCACACTGTAGTCTGTGAAAATGAGGTGCAGCAGAAATGTGCAGTTCAGGTCTTAACTTGCGCTAAAAAACAAAGCCCATACAAAGAGTTTTGTTGTCTTACTGTCAGTCCAAGCAGTTGTCTGGATTGAATTCTCAAAGCCTCCAAACAACGTAAATTGAAACTAATTCCGTGAAATATCAATATTTTTTGTGCAGATATCTTTCAGTGACGGATTTGTGACATCAGTGGGGGGTCACAAAACTTGGTTTCTTAGCAACCAGGCAAAAATAAGTATTACACGAAGAACTAATACTAATAATAACATTATATTTAGTAATACATTAAAGCCCAGAGTCAACAGTACTAACCACTGCCCCGTATTTGATAATATTTTGGAAAATGTATATTCTCAACCTGTATCTAATTTTATCATATGTGTATAATGTGGACGCAGTGGCTAGCAGTAGAAGGTTTAAGGTTCGATCCCCCGTCTGAGGCCTTTCTGTGCTGAGTTTGCATGTTGTCCCTGTGTCTGTGTGGCTTCTCTCAGCAGCTTCCTCCCATAGTGCACCCACATGCATGTGAGGCGAATCGGAAACTCTACATTGGCCAAAGTTGTGAGTGCCAATGTGTGAATGGTTGTGTGTCTTTCTATGTAGCCCTGTGATAAACTGGTGACTTGTGGCCGGAGTGTAACCCTGCCTTCACCCAAAGACAGCAGGGATGGAGGATTAGCTCTAGAAGATGAGTGAATTAATGTATAAAGCGATCACTTCTGGTTGGATAGAAGAACTAGTTATTTTTTACAGTGAAAGAAAAGTGATTACCACCAAGATGCAAAGATAGAGCTTCACTTAAATTTTAACATTTATGATGTCATTTGGCTGAGGCCAAGTTTCTCAGACTAATAATGAGGATTTTACATAGGAAAGACAGACATCTGACTCTTAACACTTCGTATAGGGTTATCGGGTTCCTACCTGTGTGTATGGCCCAGCTTCTGAAGAGCGTAGCATCCTGGTCGATACTCCAGCCGTGACGAGCTGCATGTTTCCAGGGGATTTGGAAGATCCGAGCCGACTGTGAAATAAAATGAAATGGAACAGCGCCGAAGAGGCAGCGAGATTATTCCATGCTGCTCAACAGAACATTCTCCGGCGTTTGTGTTTGTGTGTTAAACGATGACAGTGCCGTGGTGGCGAGGAGGAGGCGCGGGTTCTACCTGGTCCAGCCAGCTGACACCTGGGTACCTCCCAGACTGGATCTGCTCCTCCAGCCACGGCCTCAGCCTCAGCCGGCCTGCCTGCTGCATGCTGAGGGTCTGCTTGAGCCTCGGCGACACGGGAGCCTCACTGGTGACTCAAAACTTTGCACTGCTGCTCAGCTCAGGTGGGATCATATCTCGTGTTGGGACACCCAACCTCCTCGCTCTTCCAATCAGAGGCAAGTACAGCGCTTTTCGCGGCCCTCCACGAACCCCCCCTCACAAAGCAGAATCTTCATTTTGAGGAGAAGACATTTTGTTCGGAGGAACAACTGTGGTTATATTTCATTTCAGCACTCAGTAAGGACAACAACTTTTCGTTTCATCTATTTTTTATTCCATCCTTTATAAAAGAAAAGAAAAACAATTTCATATAAATACAAACTTTCTCTGGTTAGGATGAAAGGGAGCAGAAAGAAGACTAATCTAATCTAATGGACTAGACTGGACTAACATAACTTTATTCAGCTCATGGCTTTCATTGGGGTCACGAAGGCCCTTAGCTGAAGGACATTGTCCAAATAAATTTGATATACATGCTACAAATGCTTCTGGATGATTTCCCCCCCTACATTTGAAAGACTTCCCTCTATATTATTTTAAACCCAGACCCTGATGAAATTGTGCCTGGGGAAAAAATGGATCTCAAGTCCCTCTCTTCGTTCTGCCAAATAGAGCTTTTCAAAGTGGACGCTGCTTTGTTTTACTTCACCCGTGCATCTCCGCAAGATGTGAGCGACAAGGATGGTGTGTCTTTGTGACCAGCAGGGGGAAGCAGAGTAACAATGCTACCTCACATTCCAATGACAGCTTCTAAATCGTAACATCGTGACTGAGCCATTTGAATGTCGGGGCTATTTCCTCTTCCAGCTGGTGCCCCTCGTGTTGCTCTCGTTTTAATTTGTTTCACCACAGATACAACTATTGTGTGGACACGATGCATCACACTCCGTCTATTAACATTTGAACAGTGAGGACAGCAGTGAAACACTGTGTGCAAGTCATTCTCCTTTGAATCAGGAAATGTTTCTGCTGAAATGAAGAAATTGTCCGGCCTTCTAGCATCTAGTTTGAAGGAAGGAAAACGTTTTTTTTTGTAATTTCCTCCACGTTTTACTTCTCTTTACCAACTCATTTTTACAACAACAAGTGGCACAAACAGCTAGGGGCAACAGCTTTATTTCTCAATTTTAAATAAGACCCCACTTGTCAGAATGGAAACATTACCCAGTCACATGAATAAGCTGAGTGTAGTCGGATGATTGAGTGGCTGTTGCATGTTTCTGTGGAACAGTTTGAGTATCATCAGTTACAGAGAATTGCAATGTTGCGAGGGAGTTGGCCCCCATGCAAATGGCACAAAGTACAATTACCAGCAAGCACACAGCAAGGACAAATAGATTAAACATACTTATAAGGTGCATTAAAGGCCCAATGCTGTGTGAAAGCAGACAGCAAACTGTTCATTTTAACTGGTTTACCTACTCTTAATGTAGAAGGAAATGCTCATTAGCGAATGAAAGCGCAGCACTTATTTGTGACTTTAACTTCAAAGTGCAGTCACATTATACAGTATTTCATGCCAACAGACATACATTGACCATGCCATTTTTTTTTTTTTTACATCCAAATGTAGATATGCACACATTTTCAAATTAAACTATTGTTCTTAAAAACAGCAGAGATGCACTTTCCTTAAAAACACACAAAATCAAAATCGTAAATACAACATTACACCATTTACAATGGAAAACAGAACAGGTTCATAAATTGTACATTTTCACACCAAGATAACCGACAATGTGACCGATATGATCCAAGGAACAGGCTGGCCTTCAAAATGAAGACATACCAACAGTTCTTCGCCGTCTTACTTCTTTCCCTTTCTTGTGTTGCAACACCAAACTCATTTTTTAAAAAAAGAAAAAAAAGCAAAAAAAAAAAGAAAGAAAAAAAGCAGGACAATTTCAGTGCTCTACACACATTGATAGCCGCTGTCAGTGATGACTGGCGTGCACGGACTGGCGCAAAACAGCGGGAGGAATGGCCTCTGCACCGTGGCGGAGACGGCGGCCGGCTGGACAGAGGCGGGAAGCGGGAGGTGGGTGGCGCTCAAACGCTCCAGGTCGTCCCCGCTCGGCTCCCCTGAGCACGACGCGTCGGGCCACTCCACCTGGGTGTGGAAAGGTTGGTATTCGTCTTCGACGGCCGGAAAGCCGAATGAGCCCACTGGCACGGCGCCGTAGCACGGGTTCTCGTCGCACACCATCAGCGCTTCTGCCAACTCGTCGGGGCCGCCGCCATGCCCGGCCTCGGCGCCGGGTACCGGGTCACCCGACACAGTTGCGTTGCCGCCATTGGAGAGGGACAACACACTGGGGGCTTCGGCGTGTGGGAAACTCTCAGGCTCTGCGTTACACTGCTGATAGGACATGTCGGTCAGCATGAGGGATGAACCAGGCGGGCCGCCGCAGAGCAGCAGGGGAGTTGGAAGGAGCTGCTCGGAACAAATCGCTGCAGGACCCTCACTGGCATGGTATGCAGCGTCAAACTCTATTTCCCCTCGCAAATGAGCCGCCGGGCCGTTGGCCGGAAACTCTTGCGGGAAGACGGGAATGAGGATTGAGTAGGTCTTGTTGTCGAAGCCGGATGAGGAGGAGTTGGTGTCATTAGCTCCGCTGCCCCACAGGGCGGAAGGAGAGGAGAAGAGGCTGCTGTCTTTGTACAATTCTGATGCTGGGCAGGCGCTAATAAAGGATATTGGGCTTATGTTGGCAAAGGTGTTGCCAAGAGCCTCCTGAACACCTGCTCTCACGTCAAAAGGAGCCGTGTTGGCATAACTGAGGACGGTGGAGCCGCTATTGACGTCTCCGCTGCCCTCGGAACTCCCGTCGCTGGAGTCTTTCTGGAGTCCCTTTGACCTAAAGACCGTGGTTTAAATTTGTTTAATTCTACAAAAAAGGCAGCTTCAGGACACGTCTGTAACTGGAGATGAACGAGTGCAGCCGTGCTCACCATAGCTTGTCATCATCTTGAATTAGGTGCTCAACGCAGACGGAGGAGATGTAGGGTAGCGCAGGCTTTAGTAGCTGCAGGGATGAACGTTGCCAATGATTAGAACAAAAGACTACAAAGCAATTCATTTTCTTCTGTTCAGTAACATTTAGTTCCTTCACTGTTATGAACATATAGTTTAAAACATGTTTGTCTCGTTTACTCCATCCAAATTAAAACGTTAAAACTGAAGTTGCGGGATCGTCACCTTTTGCTCACTTGGACGCATATCAAGAAGTTTTGGATTTTGACTTTTAAAAGCTTGGTCCCACCATTTTGCTTTGGCCCTAGGATGGAAAACATTGTTAAAATAGGCAATATTCCTTCAAGCTTCCTTAAATCTCCCCCAACAAAACAGGGGAAAAAAGAAAGCGTCTGTTCGTGGTACATACTTGAAATAACAGCAATACATGGCACCCATGATGCTGACTGCACTGATGCTGAGGAGGACGACAGTAACAACCAGTACAGTGTCATGTGACCAGGCTGTGGGAGGAACACGCAGGAAGCATGGTTAGAGATGGCGCGACATCAGATGTAACACAGCATTGAGGTAAAATAGAGACGAGCAGAGACCTCCCACAGGCTTGTGCAACCTTCCAGTGACATAAGCACAAGACTCATTTGCAAACAAATTCAATGCAAATATGTGCACTTTATTATATCCTAGGGTATTTTATTGAACCCTATTAGGCAAAAGTTACTTTGCCAGGCGTTGCTGACTGTTTTCTTTACTTCTTTTGCTTGCTTTTAGGAGAGCGCGTGCAAAAACACAAAAGGTGGCAACAGAAAAGCTACACACATTCACCGATGGATGTCTAAAATGGTCATGAAATGGAAAATGAACCATATCCGAAATATATAATGCACTATCAATATGGTATAAATAAGACTTACGCGTCGTAAATTCCCACTCTTCACTTGGGTCACTAGAGAGATTTGACCAGTCCAGGTAGCTTTTCACAATGACCACATATGTTGTACTTGGCTCCAAGTCTTGGCCGTCTATTTCAAAGAATTTCAATTTCTGTTGATCTGAGGCTGGTTTAATTTTTTTAGAAACCTGGGATTAATAGTAAGAAGTTAAATGACAGAAACGTACACATCTTTCATGACACCGCGTTCACCAATGCACAGCACCTACCCTCTTCGTGTCTCCTTTTTTGTAATACGTGACCACCGCTTCCAAGTAATCATCCACCATGGCAACACTCTCCATGTTTGATTGCCATTTGACTTGAAAGTTCACATTGGATTGTTGTACTGAATGGATTTGTGGGACTCTGGGTTTGACTGTCAAGAGAGGAGGGACAGAAAAAAAAAAATCAAGGGTGCTTCATCAGATCTCTTTAATATTTACAGACCATGGTTTCATATAAAGCTTGCTCACACTATAAATTACAAACTTAAGAGAAGTCAACTTACTGCTGTCTGTGATAGTGATGTCTTTGGAGGTCACTCTTTTGCCTCCTCTCCAAACAACAACGTTGATGGTTTCTCCCAAAATGGGTTTTATGACAGTAGAACAACAACATCGTCCATCGCCACACTGTGTAAAATCACAACTTCCATTCCTGTCAGTTAAAAGGTCACATACTGATCAATACATAGTCATTGTAGCCTGATTTTTGCTAATTACAAAGGGTATTGGTAAACAATGCCATGAACTGGGTCCTTTAAATACAACGTTACATAATTCATATGAACACGGCTACTCTAATTAACTAACTTAACTGAAATACAATTATGTGCTGAATGATTAAAAAAGATAAATGAAAACGACTACTTACTCAAAAGGGTTTTGGAGTGACAAATTGTACTGAGTGCATTGCTGTCCGTCAAATTCACAGTTGACAAATTGGACGAAGTCGTTGAAACAGGTAAGATTTAGGTCTGTTGTGCTGTTAAATGCTGTACAAAAACAAGGACATGAATAATTCATCGAAGTTAAATGCAATGCAATACAATACATACGCGCGGCTCACATATGGCACTTACCAGGGAGAGCTGTAACACTTCCCAACACGAGTAGAAGGAAACGCAACATTCTATCGCCAACGCGCCTGAGGAAAAGGAAAAACAGAAACTTTTATTATGCGTCACGCAACGAAGTCGGAGATTTACTAAAAAAATAAAAAAATAAAAAAAAGAAGACATATACATAAATTTCACCCAAACCCGCACCTCGTGTGTCATGAAAGACTTACGACGACCAGCCGCGAGGACGGCGAGCGTAATAATATCCTGCGAGGTTGGAGTGGCGCATTCTTCCTCATAGCTGGGAGTTGTTAACTGGAAGTGTTGCATTCACGGGACGTGACGCACGTCTCCCACTTCTGCGTAAACTGAACCAGGGTTCCAGTTTCCGAGTTATATTTAAGTATTGGACACGAAACTGATAAATTAGCCTCGCGGTAAAAACTAAATGTGCGGTGTATGGATCGTTTAATGCAACATGAATACATCCCGCTTACGCACTAACTACGCAACACGCAATGTAATATGTAATATATGTATAATAATTTAATATAATTTGCTTTATGCGAGAGTAGTTGGTCGTGTTGTTAGGAGAAATGTATGCACAACCAGAGTTGCAAAAAAAAAAAAGAAGAAGAAGAAGAAGAAGAAGAAGAAGAAGAAGAAGAAGAAGAAGAAGAAGAAGAAGAAGAAGAAGAGAAAAACCCAACAGTTTATCCGGGTTTACTCCCCCCTTCTTTCCTTCCGTGTGTGTGTGTACACTTCGTGACAGTAGGGGGCGATGATGTGAGAAAAGCACTGTTCGTCAACGCTCACCAAGAAGGCGAAGGAGACGTTATTGTGAGACGGCGCCTGAATGTTTTGAAAAGGTCGCCGTCCTCCTGCCAGCTAGTTAGAACAGTCAGATTCCCTCGGAAATGAACTCCTGGGTCCCGAGGTTAAGACCATGCTTGTGAAACGGGTACTGGCGGACTGTGTCGTGTTGTCTCTCCAGGATTCCAGCGTGTTTTATCCCAGCTGTAGAGGCTGTTTGTCAAGGATCGATGTCGAACAACCAGACGGGACGAGGTAAAACGCAAGCAGTACATTCTGGGAAAGTCATGAAACGGACTATAAAAAAAAGTTTATAGATTCAAAAACATTTTTGTAAAATGTAAGAATAACGATATTTAAGATTTTTTATTTTTTTTATTATTAGATTATTTGTCATTTGCATTTATTCACCGCCAGATGAACACAGCTTTTTTAAATTTCAATTCTTACCTTCGATTTAGATTGTTATGGAAAATTGAGAATTTCCCCAGAAGTGTCCATGTTGTGACTCACACACACGGAACAATATAAAAGTATTTCACAATTGTGTGTCTCCCCGTGACCCTGAGTTGGAATAAGCGGGTATAGAAGATGATGAATGAATGAATGAATTGTGTGTCTTGTTTTTTCACACCTGTGTCCTCTTCTCCTCCCCTCCCCTCTCTGTTTTATCCATATTCACACTTTGGCTTCCTGGTCAACTCAACTCAGATGCAGATGTTGTAAGTGTGGTTACAGTTGCTCAAGGGAGCTGGTTGATTATAGATACCGTCTGTCAGTGTGGGCCACCCGCGATGGATGTATATTTGGGATCACAGTGTTTGGAACCTGCTTGAACCCATTTTTTGGCATTCATGCAAGTGGCTTAAAGAGGTGAGCAACGGATTTTTATGGCTTTTTAAACAGACAATGAAATTTAGCACACCATCCTTCTCAATTTCAAAACAAAACACGCATTTCTTAATTTATAGTATGAGCCTTCAGTTTTATAATTTGGTCCCTGTGGAGAGTAATGTTGTTAATATCTTTTGTGTTTATTGTTTTGAAGGCTGTTGGAGAACTTGGATGGTCCCATTGATGCATCAACCAGATCCACAGTATTGCTGAAAGCTGTGGAGGACTGTTTCACTGGCCGACACTTTATATTTGGAATAAAGGTACAATTATGAAGATGTTGAATTTTTGTCATGAGTGATGCCTGTCTTGTATGTACACTGACAGCTTCGGCCAGATTTGGATATTTTTATGTACAGACCCAAAGCTTGTATGACGTTTTTCAGCAACACATGTAGTTATCAGATGCTCTTGAATAGACAATTCTTCTTTTTGTCTGTCTAGTCAAACCCTTCAGATGCTTTATGTGTCTGTAAATTCAATGTTATTTATGTGATATTTTTTATATGCAAAATGTACACACATTAAAAGGTAAACTATTGAACAGCTTGTTGTGTTCTTGTTTTTGTAACCCTCTCTTATGTTGTTCTTGCAGCTTTCTGACACAGAAAGAATGCCCTGGGTGGGAGTAGCAGCTACTAAGGGCTCTCGCAGTGCAGAGAAAATCCAAGTTATTGCAAGTCAGATGATCCCCCCTAGAGCCCCAGTGCTGGGAGGCTGCACAGTGGTCAGTTATTATCAAATCTTACTTCAGAAAGCTGCAGAATGTGAGGTGGGATTTGGTGAGTCAAGCAAATTGTGCAGACCTCAACAAACTGCCCCGCTGCTTATTCGTCATCATGCTGAAGCTGGCAGCCTTGAACATGATGCCTCAGGTTTTTGTCGCCTGTCACTGCAAAGGTAATGTTGTTATGGAGCTGCTTTTTAGTTTCTGTTTGAATTCTTCAAACTGATAGAATTGTTTGTACTTATTTTGGTGTTGATCATTTCTATTTTTTTCACTTTTTAGAACACCAATGCACCAAGACTCCACCCTAAGTCCGACTCCTCCCTTTCAACAATCACTGGGACTGGTGACCTCATCTGCAGAGCAGGAATGCTGCAGTAATCGCGACAGTGTGGATCAGGACAGCAGTCAGACAGGCGAGTTCCACACACCAAGACCTTTACGGAGCCGTGACCCCGAGGACCTCAGCGATACAGAGTCGCTTCTGACACCACTCTCTTTCTCAAGCCCGCTTGCTGACAACTATTCGCACGTGACTTTTGAGGGAGAGTCCGGAAAACCTTCTTCTATCAACTCTTGTACCAATCTCTCCCCAGCCGGACACATTTCAAAGGCAACAGCCTTTTCCAGCAGAGAACTCGATGACGCATCTCTGGCTGATTCAGTGGCATGGGAGGATTTACCTTTCTCTGAGAGTCTGTCAAAATTTCTATTTGAGGAGAACATGGTTTGCAATGTTAGTAAAACTGAGCAGAACGTAGATGTGCAGAATCAGGTAGAAACGCCAAAAAACAACTCAAGGTTAATATCACGAGAAAGACACTTCACAAGTAAATCGGCTTTGTTGCCTCGGAGGCAGACACAGATGGCAGACAGGCGCTCGCAGACTTTACTGAATATCACTAATACAAGACATATTGCAGATGACCATCATGAGCTGCCTGATCACGCGTGCAGGAACGCTGTAAGATCTGTCACCAGAAGGCAGAGCAGAAACTTTACCTTTGATGACCATAATTTGGAGGACGCTAAAACAAGCTTGCTGTCATTTGATGGTGAAAAAGAAGAGGCGTTTGGGAGGGATTCATACAATTTTTCAGCAGACTTGTTCAGTAGTTCTCTTGTAAACAATATTACCGCACACACAGAAACTGTCAGAACATCTCTCCCGTTGCTTCCCGCAGCAGGCCAAAAGTCCCCGGAGGGTGAAACGATGAGAGAGAGTTTTATCCCAGCAGACAGCCAAGATCTTGACTTTGTCCCTCCCTCGCAGTCCACGCCCATTGTAAAAGCAGCTGTTGCACCGGATTGTTCGTACAGACCCAACAGATTTGGCCACAGTTTTACTCCTAAAAGGAGCTTTGGGAAGGTTGCAGGAGACAAAAACCAGCCGCTCATTCGACAACGTGCTGGGGCCCAAATCGATTCACCAAATGTCGGATCAACACAGAAGATCCGCCACCAATGCGACTCGGGCAGTTCTGATCTCATCGTGTGCGATAGCGAGGACAGCCGAGAAGTCGTTTTTCCGGCCACACCGGTCGCTAAGACAAAGCAGATCAGGAAGGATCAAATGAGGGCGCATATTGACGACAACAGTGTTAGTTTGGGTCAACCCTGGGGGGAGCACAGAGTTCCAGGCAAAAGAGTCAGGTTGAATCAAACACCTTCGGCATCACACACCCAAACAGGAAGTCGTGAAAGTGGCGCTATTTTGAAGGGCGGCTTGGAAGGATGGAATGACGACAGCTCTGTATGTAATTATTCCAGAGATCTGTTCTCGGACTCTGTGTAATGGATCGAAGGGGAAGATTTGTCAGACCAACTTTGTGTCGATCCACAAGTTGTGCTGTTGCTGTGATGTTGCTCCAGAAATAGAGCAGAAACGGCTCTGTATATCACTGGAGGAGGGGGGCTGTTGAAAGACACTACTGAAGAAACTTGTCCCTCTGCCCCTCCTGCTATTTGCACACCTCTTTATGAGTTCAGCTGCTCGCTTGCAAGCAAAGAGGGATGGGCACTGCGCGAAAAGCAATAAACAAAGCCATATATTATTTAGAACTTATTTTTGCTGAAAACATTCTTGTTGAGATTGCTTTAAGCATACTGTTTAAAGAGACATCTCAGCAACTTAAAGTGAAAGTTCATTTACAGTTGAAATGTCACTCATTTGCCACTCAGCCTCTACATCGGTGTACACTTTGGTGACATTTTCTAATCTTTTGGTTAGCAACATTTTTTTCTTTTATTTCTTATGTTCAGTAGTGCAGTGACATACTTTCACACAAAACACTCTGTCGCCTCCTTAACTTCCGAGAGCGTGTGAACGAGCAGCTGGGCTGCACGCTTATTAATGTTATGTCCCATGACAAATTCTGTCTAGGAGGCAACAGTAGGTATTGTGGCGACAAACATGGTGTTAATTAACAGCGCTGTTGTGTTGACTGAGGGCGTTTTCCACACACTTGGAAGATGACACACGAGTGTGTTTCTCCTGTTGCAATAACTGCAAGTCGCATTAATTTCGCGGCATTGGCATCATAATGGTTTTAATATCACACGCGACACTAATGAAGTTGAAGTCTTAATTTCGGAGGAACCATAGCTTTAAGCCAATGTGGGTGACGTGCCTGGGTCGTGATATGAAAAATCGCTATCACATTTTGCACACTGGCGCTGCTGCTCCGGTGTCGGTCCGTCGTGTTTGTTGATAACGAGGTACAACATGTCTGGAAAAAACCAAAGGAAAAGGAAAAGTCTCAACAGACTTTAGGAAAATGCAAACGCGATGGTTCATGTTGACTGTCAGCTGGAATCAAGCTGGGGCGGTTGTGCCCTGAGGCGTTAGTATTCAACACAACAACGGAACAGTCTAACTGCTCCGTCCCCGTTGAACGCTCTCCAGCCTCATTTAAATTTCTGCTGGCACCGACACCATGTTGAGTCATTGTTAGAGGTGGGCTTATTTTAAGTGGAAGGCCCTGTTCCTTACAGTACGCAGTGCCCGCCGGTATCCAACTGTTTTGGCACATGTGGTGCGGACATTTGTCTTCTGCCGTCTGCCAAAACAGTTTGGCTCCTCTTGATGGTCTAATAAATTGAGTAACTATAGTGTCCAGTGTAAATTTAGACACCACAAGTGTTAGTTCATGAACTCTGTGTGATCATCCAGATTTTGCTGAGATATGAAAGTAAAAGATAGCTTAATGCTTTGCACTTGCATGAAGCTAATGTGGGTTACAGCAGTTGTGGAAAGACAAAATCCAATTCAGAGTTTGGTTTTAATGATTTAAAGTCTTCAATTTTTGATGAATTCTATATATATATACCTGGACATATTGTTCAAAACAAAGCAACTGGAATGCAAATATTGTTATTCTTGTCTTTATGTCATGCCATATGTTATGTCTTAAACATGGAGAAACTGCAAATTTCGAATATGTTAGAACATTCAATATATATGTGTGTGTATATGTATATATATATATATATATATATATACACATATGTGAATATATATATATATATACACATATATATATAGATATAGATATATATATATATATAGATATAGATATAGATATAGATAATTCACATATGTGTATATATATCTAAATCTATATATACATATATATATATATATATGTCACAGAATGAGATGAGAACCAACAGCTCATTAATCACAACTTTGTGGACGTGTTCATGATTTGTCTGCAGTCTTTACTGTATGACCGATACATCCTATGTTGTATGAATCATGTTGGTGTTTTGTTTGCAGCCTGTCCAGTAGTGCAGCACTCCTCTCTGCTCGCTGGTAGCTTGGCTGCACCTCAGACATGTGGTAGGAGAGGCATGACAAGCACATGGTGTGGAAGGGTGGAGAGATGGCCTACTATGGAACTGTAAACATTGCGTCAGCTGCAAGTGGTTCGTTCCCCTTGTAGAGCTACAGCAGATAGAGGTGTTTGGAGGAAAAGGGGCTCTGAGTTTTTTAACTGCCGTATTTATCTGTGAACGTTTCTGTATTTCTGTTTTTCCTGCCGCTGAGAAGAGCGTCTCCTACACAAAGCAGTTTTTTTTAGCAGTTAAAAATTTAATTTAATCTAATTTAATTAAGAATCAAAGTCAGTCGGTCTAATTCATCTCAGCCTTATGATGCAGTGATGAAGAAATGTATTGTGTCACAAGAAGAATGAAATAATCAAAATAATCAGATCCATGATGTAATTGAATGTGTACTGAAAAAATGTTTTTAAATAAATTCATATTTTAATTATTTTTAATCCCATTTTATTTCTTTCATTTTGATATATTGTATCAGATTGTTGCTCCTGGTGTGATTTGACTACTAAATTTTACAGTCAAATAAATTGAAAAGTCAGAATATGAAGTATATATTTCCAAACAACATTGGCACTACTGGAAACACGTGACACTGCGCTCCCAGACACAATAATAATACCAGCAGGTGCCACTTTATTGCTCATCAGCCCATGTAGACATTGCTTTTTAATTTTAACTTTTAACTGTTGGTTTCAATGACTAAAAGCTAAAATTAACTGATTACTCATATATTTGACTTGGTCTGTTTAGGTTTCTCCACGTGTATCACTTACTGTGATGTCCAAATAAATGCAGCTTCTAGTAGTCAGAGTTCTACGCTCTCCTGCAGGGGGTTCTGTGGGCTAGCCTATTTCCCCCTCCATAACGGGCTATGGAAATTCTGACATTAGAGACGTCGATGCGCCATATAAGCACCTGCCCTCACACGTCACCTTGATCCCGTCTATGAAAAGCGTGTGATTGTTTTCCGAATGACAGAGTGCGTAGACAGTGCGTGGAAAGCAACCTATATAGTCTCCATTCTGCTCCAGCATGGTCAGATCTTGACTTTGCACAACTCCTGATAGCTGAATTTTGTTGCACTCCTCATACTAAACCATGGAGGTAAGTGTCCATCTTTTTACTTTTCTATTAGTTTCTATAATAGCTTTCATGTAAATGTGAAGCAGAAATTAAATAGTTATTGTGCACAGAGGAGAAAATATACTAATGTTTCTTGTGCACATATCTAGTTCTTTCAGGCCCCATTTGAATTTATGATGCTATTTCTCTTCTTGGCTTTCAAAGTGTTATAGAAAAAAAAAATGTTCTTTCTAATAGTAGTTGTGGGAGCACCATAACAGAAAAACCTGTAAAGTTAAATTAAATCAAAGTTTTTATCCAGCTAATCTGATCAATATCAGCATTAAGTTTTCAAAACGGTAAATGTGGCAAACGGAAACAGCAGGAGCATAGACTCCGTTGCATTTTGCTACTCAAGAGGCCCACTGCTGTTGCTTCATCCTTCAAAATAATTGATACTTATTTTGTATGATCTTGTAATGTGAATGTTATTGACAGCTGGCCCCTCATGCCCGCAATGGTGGCAACCATGCAGCATCTCTATTGGCAAGTTTGAACCTCCAGAGAGAACAAGCTCAGTTCTGTGACTGTGTGCTCAGAATGAAACGGAACCCAGATCAGCTCTTCCCTGCACACAGGTGAGTTTATCTGTTCACGTGATCTCCCTTACTGCAAGCAAATAGCTGATACATAGATGCTATCAAATCTTTACATTTGTTATTACATGCCTTCATGTCACACTCCCATTCATTCTGGGCTTGCAGATGTGTCCTGGCAGCTTCCAGTCCAGTGTGGGCTTCTCTCTTGTCTTCTGCTGGTGCCCTTGTGGAACTGCAGGCTCCGTGTCTGACTGACACAGTCCTGGTGCAAGTTGTGGACTACATTTACACAGGGGTCCTTCCGCTTGATCATGATCAACAAGAGTGTTCCGCTCTGCTCACCGCGGCCTCCTACCTGCAGATGGATGGGCTACTGGAGACATTGCGGTCCAAAGTGAAATCAGCAGATAATGCAAGTTCATCGACAGCAAGGCGTGAAAGTCAGTCATGTAAACTGGACAACAGCGCTCAGGCTAACATGGAGGATATGTGCCAGCAGTTATCAAGCACTTGCAGTGTAAAATCACCGGAAAGAGCGAGCCAACACAGGGATGACATCAGTGTGTGTGGTGGTAGTGAAAGAGATATCTGTGAAAATGCAGACCTTAATGTGTCGAGCTTCACCACAGGTGAGTGTAGACAAATGCACAATCAGACTCCCTGCGATTTAATTCAAAGCATCTCCAGCAAGACTGGATGGCACAGGGCCTCAGGAGAGGACAATGAGGTGTGGGAGGATCGGTTTCATTCAGCTGATAGTTGGCAGATGAGTAGGGACGAGCTGGCTCAGAAAGCTGAGAGTCTGGACGTACTCCTGGGTGACAAGGTTCAAGAGGGAGAGACAAGCAAGGAGGACAGTACGCTCCCACGGTGTTTAAGAGAGACAAGAGACTCCAAGGACATGAAAAGGACAAGACAAAATCAAGACACAGTCCAACAGAGTGACCAACATCATTTCTCAACCCTCCACCTTGGGGACAGTTTTCCTACCTCGTCTAGGTTTTTCAGGTCATCCTCCACATCATCTCATCCATGCAGTGGTGCAGTGCCTGTCATTCGTCACAGTAGTACAGCCAGCGCGGATGTGTCCGCATTGCCTTCCCAGCATTGTCCTGTGACACAGTCCTCAGTTGACTGCTGCAAGGCCTCGCCATCAGGAAGCACAGACAATGACCAAATTGCTGAAGGCATTAATAAGGATAAACTTAAGAACCAACCTGTGGCACAGAATCGGGACAATGTCAACAAACAGGACGAAAGGTGCTGTGACATAGAAGCTTTGGCTCAAACTGCTGAGCAAGATGCACGTTACAAGCCCAACAGACAAGACTATAACTGCTGCAGTAGTGATGTCGATAGACATTGGGATAAATTAGGTATTACAGGTGACCACGTCAACCGTTGTGATTCATTTCAGAATCGCACTCGACATTTTAGGACTGACTTGATGGCACCAAACAAAGACGAGCAGCTGCACTGTTCCGATTGCCACAACGTCCTAATGGTGACTGTGACAGAAAATCAATCTGCCCATACTCCAGATGCACAGTCCGCAGTTCCACTACCTTTACAGGAGACAGGCACAGGTAGTGTTTCTTACTGTGAGGAATTTGGTCCAGAGAGGGAAGTGATCAAGACACTCAGTGACTTACATAGGTTTCCATCTGATAGCAATGCGCAGCACAGCCAGTGCCATCGCTTTGGTGCTTGGAATGAGTGGAGTGCTAATTTACATAGAGTTGAGAAGAGCTTTTCAAGTGCTGTATGCGTTAAACATGCGGACGTGGACGTAGACGCAACTGTTAGTACAGGTACTGTCCGGTTCAGTTCTGAGCATGAAAATATCTCAGAGCAAAGCTCAACTTTTGCCATGTCTGTTGACAAGAGGTCTGATGTTGACCCTGGTTTTGTGGGACACTCATACCATGGACATCTTCACTACCACTGCCTCTCACAGGAGGACCCACACTCTCATCCCCAGCACCCCTTCTCTCCACATAAACCATCGAGCCAGTCGGGTGATGAGCACGGGGCCGGGCTAATTCCCTGTCAGGCTCTCAGCCCTCTGAGGCAATACCTTGCTTCTGCAGAACGGGTCGTGCTGTTGGACATCAGCACCAAACCAGCTGAGCTGCTTGTCTCCTACACGTCCAACAAGACAGAGGCATGTCTTGAATTTGCCCAAAAGGACACATCTGGAAATGGACTTGAGAATACTGCCGGCGAGCCAACTGGCCAACGAGCTGAAGGGCAAAATGAAGCTGCTGGTAGTCGGAACAGTGAGAACGGGCCCACTGCCTTGACAGTTTGTTCCTCTCCTGGTGTGCCAGACTATGTTGATGCCTCCATTTCACCTACCTTGTCTGTCTGCATGCCATCTGCCATGCCAGTCAGTGTGCCAACAAATGTATCAGAACAGCTGTCAGCTCCTCTTCACCACCCCTTCCAATGCTCCATGTGTGAGCGTTCCTTCAGCCAACGGGGCTCTCTGAATAGACATATGCGAAGCCACCTTGGAATACGGCCCTTTCCTTGCCCACGTTGCCCCATGACCTTTTCACGTCAATACCGTGTCACAGAGCACATGCGTGTTCACCAGCGCTTTGTCCCTGAGCGTGACTTTCCAAAGCCTTCTGCCCCATCAATATGAACGCAGGAGGAAGGGATATCAAAAGTGGCTGTCCTCCATATTGAGGTGCATCAGCTATAGAAGTGAGCTCAGCTTGGTGTAAATATCTAAAAAAAACAAATTGAGCAAAAATTTTGAAGAAATGGAAATATGGAGGTATGTTTTCAATGTCTCTAAAGATAATGATGTTAATAATGTGCTGTGTGATATGGAAATAATGCAACATTAATGTTTTCGGAGAACAAACTATGGTGTGTACTCATCGGCACAAAGGGTCATTTTCCCCTTTGTGTCCATGACATGGAATGATGTCAAGCCTAGAGATGGCTGCACAGACTCAGGGTGTCTTTGATACTTAACTTTTGATTTTGCATGGTTGAATCTCAAGTTCTGCTGGCTGATGCAACTGCAAACCTTTGCTTCCAGTGAAAAAGGAAGAGAAAAATAATATTGTCTGGTGCACTGTGTAAAAGAAAGTGAGTTCTACACACTTTCATTTTCTGGCCTGAACTTTTTGTAATTTAAATGTTTATTTTTTTCAATTAATACTCAAATCATTGTGTTTCTGAGGCCAGTTATAGTTTTAAGTTACAGTTTATATTTGCAGACAGTCAACATGTAATGTAGGGTAAAGAATGTTTTTTATCTACATAAGGTTCATGCTGACTCAATTTTATATAGATGAGAAAAACTGATTCAAAGTCATGTATTTTAACAATACAATTTGAAAACGTTAGTGTCAAAGAGTCGTGTCATCAGTGTCATTGTCATCAGACATAACTATTGCACCTCCTTTAATAGCAGTGTTAGAGGTGTGTCTCACATGCTCTCAGTGAGCACAGGAGGTCAGTATTTATGGTGTCACTGTATGGTGCTGCTGCTGAAACATGAGCTGTCATGCTGGCAAAAATGCATAAAATAACTAAGGGAGACTTTTCTGGTTTATACAGTGTTTTATTCCTCACCAGCGATATCACACATAGAAAGACAAAGACAGACAACCATTCACACTTGCATGCACACCTATGGACAATTTAGAAAGTTATGTTCCCAAAGTTATGAGGTTGTGTTTATCGTTTTTATTTTCATATTCATTTAATTTTCATTTCATATTCAGATGCTTTAGTGATGCTGTTCAAATAAAAACGTTCATGTTTCAAAATTAATTGAATTCATATGTGTTGTAAGAATTTGACCAGTCAGGTTACCACACAGGTGTGTGTGTGTGTGTGTGTGTGTGTGTGTGTGTGTGTGTGTGTGTGTGTGTGTGCATGTCACACAATGAGCTTTTACATTTTACAGGCATAACATCATACTTTACCATAATTCAGCCAAGGTGATAGTCAAATCACTGACAAGATAAATAGTATAACTGTGTCCCCTAAAGGCCCGGTGTTATGAGGTTTAGTATCATGTAATGATAAGAAAGCATGTTGCAAACACTAGGTTAACCCCTGGTTACTTAGTCTCGTGTGATCTCACATTTTTGTTATACCAGCTGTCACATCAAAGTAGAATCACATTCAGGGCTTCTGCTGAAATGTATTGGTGCTATATTCCAAGTGGAGCCACTGACTATATAAAAAAAATATATATGTAAATGCTCATTATAAGCATTTAAAACACAACACTTATTTATCTTCAGTGACTTTAACTTAAAACATGAGGACTTCCTTTATTCTATTTCATTCCAATTCATTCCTTTGAAAAATGCATGAAAAAAAAACATTTTGTTTGGAATTTAAAACGAGCAAATACTGTAGAAATAGAAATAGGAATTTGGAGGTTGGCGCTGTTGAAGTGAGTGGTGAACAAAAAAACAAAAGACAAATAAGTTCATAAGAGTTTGCTAAAAACAGAAACAAGAACAATCGTGTCCAAAAGAACCAAAGGGCACATCAGGGTAGTAATCAGAAATCAATAAAAAGTTATTTTTTACAACACAGCTGGCAGACAGTGCTCGTGTGTGCTGATAAACAGCACTTCACATTCTTCATGTTCATTAACCTCGCTGTTGAATTTTGCAACTTCCGCTTGTTAATCTTACTCAACTGGTGGTTCGGCTGCAGCTGCAGTCATCACAATGACTGCCTGAAATGGTGAACATGAAAACAAAAAAACAAAAAAAAAAACATAAATAATTGCCTGATCAATTCATGTATAGAGCCAGATAATCGGAGGGCTGTTTTCTTTATTACCTGGGTCCTGGTGGAACGCAGGGCAGCTCCCGCTAAGCATGACATTATGATGAAAATGATGGCACCCACACAACTGTAGAACACGAAGATCACTTCAACAGCTACTGTCATTTCCTGAATGAGAAGAACGAGAGGTCATGTGATATAATGGACAAACACATCTGTTTTAATGATTGATAGTTGTCAGAGGGCAAAGCTGTTTTAATATTATTCTAAGTCTCCCTGAAGGACATGTTCTTCTTTCATTTGTGGAAATGTAATGCAGCTTTTACAGAAAATGGGCAGTGCATTAAATTTAAATCGTCAACTACGTTCTGTTTTAGAAATGGATTTGTCCAACCACTTGGTAAACAAAACACATTTGTCAATGTTCATCAGTCTTCCAATTATTTTTATTGACCAAGATTTTGTGAAGAAATTCTGATAATATGCTGTTTTCGTTTTGCAATCACAAACGCAGAATTCACTATTGCAGATTGATTAATTCATGTCTAGCAGCTGTGAGTGTACTCGTGAGGAGTCAGAAGTGTCCGTCTTTTACTTGATTTGCTTGTTTCACGTTTGAGAATGTAAACACTAATAATGACAGTAAGGTGACTTACTGCAAAATGCTGTGACCACAAGTTTTCACTCTCTGTGCTGTTTTCTTCAAAATACTCAAGGTGTCTGTAGGGGATGCCGCTGTGTTCTATGATGGACGAGAGGTGGATTATGGTCCAAAGTGTTGCCAACAAGGACACGATAGTCATCGCCAGTGATATGGTGACCTGGGGCAGAAATATTCAAGCATGCTGTCAACAGTTCATGCATTGATGACACTGACTGCAGGTAGAGTCCAGCAAGAGGCCATACATCAATAATAAAAACTGTTAAATTTGCATATAAAAGCATGAAGGGCACATCTATTCTCACGCTTATACAGTGAGCTTGTCACAGATCCAGTAATACAGTGAAGAACATCAGGTTCACTTAGTCTGAGAATGAATTTTAAGCTAAAAGCAAGTCAATATTTTATCTTTTGTCAGATGGAAAAAATGCCACTCACTGTTTTTTTGTCGTGTTGTGCGCTGCCACAATGTACAGAATACCGCAAATGATGAACTGAGAGAGACAAAGAAATTAGAGACAGATTGCAGATTGAAGAACCTAACAACAGCACAGCGTCATACAGACAGGATTCATATGCTGCAGATGACCTCAGGCCTGCAGTCAGATGGGGTAAGATACAGAACCCTAATCTATCTTTACCCGGAACTTGCGTGACATATGCGTGACTTGTTTGTCAATTCAATTTTGCATCAGAGTATGACACAGTTTGGAGAACCAGCAGATGTCAGACTTGACTAGGACTAGCCTTCACTGATTAAAAGTAAAGATTATTACATATGGAGACATTGCTCTGATCAGTTAGTACTTAATGAGAGGAATGACTTTTCTTTTGCCAACCAACCAGTGAACCCAGCATTAAGCTGGGAGTGATCCATGAGTGAATGCTGCTCGGGTTCACCGCCACCGAGACGAAGAGGAAAGAGCAGCCCAACACCAGAACAACGATCTGGAAGGAAACCACGAATAATGTTATTTGTTTTACTTTAGAGTCATTTGTTTGATCAATATTGGGTAAACAGAAGGGTGTGTGTATGAGTGTCTCACTCCAATACTCTTGGGTTGGCCCCTTATGAAACGGTGTAATGGTTTGCTGCCTCCTACTGTAGTACTGTGAGAAGACACATTGTTTCCACTTGAAGGGTAGAACTCCGCCGACATCCTGTGGCCAGAAATGGCAATACTGTTTATTGCAAATATGGACATTAATGTGTTTCATTTGCAAACACAAATCAGTTGGGGAAAAATGGCTGTTTTTCTCTTGTCAGAGTCAGCAGAAGGGACTTTACTATTATAGACAAGTGAAATGTCATGTTAATGGACTGTAAAGCTGTTGCCGGTGTGGGTTCACACTAGTGTGACGCACACAAAGTATTTGGTAACAGTTTTGATATATGCATATTTTTATTATTATTATTTTATTTATTTCCTGGAATGTTTGAATGCCATTCTGGGTGTTAAATTATTATTATTATTATTATTATTTTTATTATTTTTTTTTTAAGGAGAAGCCAATTTACATGAAGCATACGTTTAATGTGTACGCTCAACTATCAGTAGTTAACTTCCCTTGGTTGGTCACTCGGCGGCAGTGTAGCGACATCTCTGAGTCACTAAAGAGCGGGCTGGAGCTACTTCCTCAATCCGCTGAGGAGGCTTGGACTGAAGAAACGGTCGCCAGTGTCTCAACCGGTTCTTTCTTTTTCAACAGGTTGGTGCTCATTTCAAGTGTACTTAATTACATGTAGCGATGATTAATATTGTAATGTATAGCTACGATTTAATCTTGAGTTGCTAGCTAGACGTTTTGAGTGTTTGTGACCACATTGAAAACTGTAACACTTCCGGGTTTCCTTGTTCTTTTTAAAAGGGCGAGCTCGTCCCGTTCGTGTGGCTCACTGAGAGAGATAGGACGCTGACTCCAAAGGTACCTTGTGTGTAAAAAGATTCAATATCAGATGTTGTTAACAAAATGTTCCGTTTGTCCCTGTTAAGCACTTTCAGAGGGAAAATAGTTTTCTTTCTAAGCCTTGTATTTTGTGAACAAAATTAGCCAGTACAATTGATTTGTTTGTTTCAAACACAGTTGTATGAACATATTGAAAGTGTTTTACTGCGAAAAGAAGAGATAAAGGGAAGTTTATTTTTGTGTAAAAGCTGATCGTCAAAGATGGAAAAAGAGCAAAACAATATTGTATAAAAAGTATACATTCATGTAATGGAATTAAAGATTCCGCTGAGGAGGCTTGGAGTGAAGAAACGGTCGCCAGTGTCGCAACCGGTTCTCTCTTTTTCAACGGCGGACATAAAATCTTAAAACGGGATCTCCCAGTGAGACCTGTAACACTAGCATCCCTCATCTTTTATCTGCTGCAGAAGTAGTCAGGTAAAAGTAGGTACAAGTGAGCTCAGAAGGGCTAATTTGTATTTTAGAGTTTCTATAATTTATTTCAAATTTTGCCCAACATATGGTTTGAGATGGTGAGGCCAATAATCCGATTTTTCTTTCTCAAACATTGCAGTCATTTGAGGGCTGTAGTACTTAAGCTCCATCTCCTGCCACAAGACCTTGTTGAGTTTTTAATTCTACAAACAGTATTGTATTTTAACCTTTAAAAATACAAGGTTACACTCATGAGAAATGCAACAATTTATGCCTCAACCAGGACAGAACAGGACAGAGCGATGTGGAATGCTGGCGGAGGGGGAGGAGGTGCAGGAGGAGCAGGAGGAGGAGGAGGAGAGAGTTGTGACAATGTTATGAACTCCAGCTGCCAATGGAAAGCTGATTGTTAAGCATGCAAATTAGGAACCGTCGGCTGGTCGAGGGATAAAGTGAAAATAACTGAACTTGCAGTGTTAAACACGAAGGTTTGCAAAGACGACGGCAGACGTGAGAGTGTGGGCGAGACAAACCTTGCGCAGTCGCTCCGTCGCTGCCTCTCTAACGACTACCAGCTGGAGCAGCAGCGGTCTGACGGGCGGTTCATGAGTGAGCCGAACACTCTGAACGAATCCTGACTCATGGCGCGTCAATGTGCTACTTCACCGGGGTTCAACATCTCATCCCTGTCTTATTGTGTCACTGGCATGGCAACTAACCAACAACCAACAAAACAACTCACAACACACCAAGTACAAACACTTACAACTCATGTATTTCTGCATGGCAGAGTTCTTTGGATACTGAGGGACTTTTATATAAGCGGCTGAGCTGATTATCATAGTAAGGCCTCTGTAACCTTCAAGTGGGTCATCAAATCAACTTAGTTTGTTGTTGATGTACACTATAAAGCAGGATACACTTTAAACAGTCACACATGGATGTTGAGTTTTGAATGTGTGCTTTAAAGTGAATCTTTTCAACAGAGGATTATTAATGATGTGTTTATAAATGATTGGAAGCTGTCCTACTCATAAAGACTAGTGTAAACAAAAAACAGAACAAAAAAATTCCTTCGTCTTAGGTTAATATGATCATCAGATTTACAGTTGGAACAGAACTACTTCTGCCTGGTCTGCCAAATCAGCCGACTCCCAAGAAACGGCTGAAGAGCCCCTCACAGTACAGGAGGAGGTCTGTGATTTGCTGTGTGTCAGGAAGTGTGTGTGTGGTAGAGTGCCCCGGGAGTCAGAGCAGAAATGGGTAAAAGAAAGGAATGTGATGAAATTATGTAATGGAGGGGATGAAGGCCTGCCTTCCTCTTTTCCTTACGGCTGTATGTTTCTTTATTTACAAATGATTTAGACTGTGTGAAATTTTGGAAATGGATTATAGGGATTATCTTCTGATTTGATACTTTGATCACAGGCAGAGCAGCCTTATGAAAGGAAGAAAGAAATCTCTGGAGGACAGAGGTTTCTTTCAGTTCTTTCTTTCAGTTGTTTTGAACTGACTTTTTGAACAATATGTACACTGTACACAGTACAGATGGATAGATGCATGTTTCCTTCTGTATGTCATTGAAATTCAACTCTTGGTCACTGACAGCTGCGACTCGTCACAGCCTGCCATGTTGACTGAGTGTTAGACATGATAATCAACGCAAAAAATGCCAGCTATCTATCCATCTATCTATCGATCTGTCTGTCTATCTATCTATCCATGTGAATAAGTGCATCAAGAGTTCCACACTGGCCCAGAATAATAAAACGCACCACCAAAAATGGAAAGATGGATCAGATGTGCAAGTTAAGGTTCAATTATTATATCAAGGTTTAAGTTTTCTTTCCATGCACCTAAACCTGACCTTGAGTAGCCCATTATTTATCATGATTCAAACAACTATACTGTAGACTAGACACATTTAAAAAGCAATGAAGCAGTGATACCAGAGTAAAACAAACAAACAAACAAAACAAGTTGACACAAAGTAGCAACCACATTTAACTTTATTGAAAAATGCACTGAATGCAACTTTTTTTATTGTTATTATTTCAAACTACACTGTTAACAATAGCTTGAAATGCAGGTTGCCCTGAACCTAAAATACTGGACATGGAACAACAAACTGAGTCAACATCCACTTTTAAACAGAGAGCCAGGATAAATGATAATCAATTTATCTTTCATGGAAAGAAATCAGGTCATAATCATCAAAAAGATGCAAAGTAGATGCACTAAAAGTTAAGGTATAGCATTACATTCACTAAAATTGTCTTTGCTTCTTTTTGATTTCCTTATTTTTTTTGTAAGACAGTTCTTACAATAACAAGACCAGGAGGTAATGAAAAGACTTGACAGTGTGAACGTGTTTGTGCACATTCTAATACCATTAAAAAAAAAAAAAAAGATCTGCTGCAGGCTGCTGAAAAACAGTCATATGCAATATGGAAGCCACATTCTCAGAATTCTTCCTCATTGGTTTGTTTCAAGGGACGTGATTCTCACAAAGATCAAAGGACGATGATCATTACATCCATCTAGCTAAATATGCAACCAAGAACTACAACTGCATGCATTCCTTTGATTTCCTCTCCTTTCACAAATGACCCTGGCTTGACCAACAGTCACGTGACCACCTGCAGATTTTGAATTAGTAGACCATTCAATTCTGATTAATTTTCCTCGAGGCAAACCTTTGATCATTTTCTATTCTTGCACAAATAACACATGACAATACACACATTATTTGCATATTCTTTCAATAACAGATGCATTACTAGTAACATAATTACCCATTAGGTAGTCTTCATTTTCATTTTTTCCATGTTGTAAAAAATGCTTTATTATACAAACTGAACTGCACCACACTGTGACAGAGAAACTTGGACAGCCCCTCTGAAGTACTTTTGTTGTTAGACTGCAGAAGTTGTTAAACTGCAGAAACCCTGTCGAGATAATGCATTAATTGGCTCGCCTTATGCATTTTCATGTCGATAACTTTCTATACAGTGAAACTGCCACTCTTGTGCAACAGCTGGCTTAAAATCCACTGGTTGTGAATCATAAAACGACGGCAAGTGCATTTCAGGAAACGCAAGTAACAATAAGACAATATTTTTAACCTCAAAAAACCAAAAAAAATCTGCAAAGTTAACTTAATGTTTTCAATGAAAGCAACAGTGATTTTAGTGGTTACACCATTTTAGTCTAGCCAGTGACAGGCTCAAATAACCAGAGCTCATATTCTCGAATCAACTGATTGAAAAGGAAATATATAAACTGACAAAGAAGAAGGCATACAATTAAAAACAAAGGTATGGGCTTATGCAGCCCTTGCATTGATGAGCATTAGTAATTAGATTTATACAAACACCACGCAATTTATGTTCTACATCTTAGCATATCACTGGTGTGAACATATGTGCAGATTTCTCTTGTTGTTTTGTTGCATTGTTCTGCATTTATCTTGAGTGTTTCCATTCAACCCCTGTCTTAGAAATTATGTCGGAGGTACGTTATTTTTCACAGTAGCTCGGTTCACACGCAAAGGAGCCGACCCGCAGAAGAGGTGTGTGTGGCACGGACAGTGAGTCTGTCCCAGCTGTTTTTGCACGATCTGGATTGTTTACCTGTAATTTGCTGTTATGCGATGCCGGTGTGCAGTTTAGTGTTTGCTACCCTTGAGATTGAGAAGTATGTCAAGGCCTATCGTACAGTGAAACCCGACATGCATACCTGTAGGTAGTTAATGCTGAAACAGGATTGAAAATATTGTACTTAGTGACAAATGAGTAACTTCTGAGTCATGATGAGGTGTTTTTGTAAATTATACCAGGCTTGATGTGCATGTTCAGTGTTTCATATGTTACATTTTTCTATTATTATTTTTGCAAAGGTCAAGCCTGAAACACCTTGTGCATGTTATTCTAAAAAAATCAGTGCATTTTTAGTGCTGCTAAAAATAAAAATCTTCTTTTAAATTTTTTTTTAGCATTTTCATAACAATATGTTTTCATGGCCGCAACATGTTAGTGGAATGCCTGTGTGAGTGTCCCCAGTTGTCTGTGTGTGTATGTGTGTATGTGTGTATGTATGTATGTATGTATGTATGTATGTATGTATGTGTAGTGTGCCTGTCTGTTAGGTCAGTGCCATAGTGTAGGCATAAAGTGTGTACAACTGCAGTTGTTGAAATTCTACTTCCCCTCCCCGCGGTGGCCATTGTGTTGTTGTGTTGTGTCGTCTTCACAGCTGTTCATTGATTTTACAGGTTTCCCTCAGCTTGTTTCCAGGAGCTGAGGCTCCTCTGTTTCCTGCTGGGAACCATCTGGGAGTTTATCGCTCCAGTAGTTGCACTGGCCAAAGGTGTCCGAGGAGGGAAAGTCTGCTTCCTCGTCTCGGAACAGCGGAAAGACGTGGTCCACCATTTCACAGAGATGGCCGTAACTGAGAGGAGGACATAAAGGTGTCAAAACCTGAGATCAGACTGATCGTTACATCTGTCAGAAAAAAACACGAGTGACAACTGCACTTACGAAGATATATTGGTTTTGGCGTGCTCCTGGATGAGCTCTCCCTTGGGATTGACGGTGAAAATTCTGTTCAGAGGAACGCCAACCTCCTTGTAGGAGAAAACATCCTGAAAGCACAGAGACACGGCTGAAAACCAAAGCTGACAACACACACCAAAAAAACAACTCTCTATAGCTCTTCCCTGCTGCGTGACAGATATTCTTATAATTCATATTTAAGGACTCAATGCCAAATATTGCATTGATGGTTTTTAAAACCTTAAGTATCTTGGCCTCTGCACAACTGTCTGCCTTTTGCACATCTTGCTCTTGTTCCTATTTCTATTCACTTCAAGGTTCCTTCTAGTGATTGTTGTCTAGTTTGTATTGTTTGATTGTTTTTTTGTTTTTTTTAGTGCTGCAACAACAGATTTTCCCAATTTGGATCAATAAAGTACATCTGTCTATCTATCTATCTATCACTCAAACTCAATCTGGGACCAGCAGCCTCACCGTGGCTCGGTTGCCGAACGCAGCGTAGAAAGGTTCGGTGTTGGGATAGAAAAGGTGCTTTATGTCCGTGAGACACTCGATCTTGAACTTCTCCGGCTTCTTCTCGATCACCTCTCTGCACAACACAGCACAGGAGATGAAACACTTGAGAGAGAGGGGGGGTGACGAGGAAACTGCTGGTAGCAGCTCACAGTTGCAGCTTGTTGGTGTCTGACCTGTGAAAGGCAGAAAAGAGGCTGCTGGGGCTGAGTAGCACTGGGCCCATTGGAAGCATGGTCCCGCGCTCATTGACCCAGTGCAGGTAGCCTCTTGTCATGTCAGCCATGCCGATGGCCCTCGCCGAGCAGTACAGGAACTTGTATCCATTCCTGTTGCAGAAAAACACAGCGCTAGTGCCACGGTCCTACATTTAATATGAATAAAGAAATTGCACACGTCTGTTTTGCCTTTGACAGGCGATTTGCGGATTGCACTCACTGGCTGACTTTGTGGTAAAGTCTTGCGATCCCCTGGTGGGTCCAGTCTTTGCCCAGCGTGGGCAGGATATGTCCCAGGGTGTCTGACCTGCATCAGGAAGACAACACAAATGTGAACAGTTACTTTTCCAACCGAGCAGGAGCTTGTTACAGCGCTCTTTGATGTTTACAGGCCCGGGTTTGGAATAAACAAGAATTTCTAATGTCTAATAAAGTTATTAAAATGTGTTGTGTTTTCATTTGCAAACAACTACTATTCACATGAACTTTCACACATTCAAGCATCATGATCTTATTCTGACATCACTGCTTTGAGATCGATGGAATTTAATTTATTCATTTTTCACTAAGCCCTGCTAAAAATGTGTGCTAACTTCTGGCACTGACAGAAAAGAGTTCCATGTGAGGCTACCTCGTGATGGTTCCGTCGATGTCAGAGATGACGATCTTGTCGTCCCAGCTCCAGAGATAGATTGTGCCGTGGCAGCGGCAGGTACCCTGATACTGGGTGGTGACGCTGAACACAACGTCATTAGGACCCTCCTTCAGCTGCAGACCCATCTGTCAACAAATCCATACAACGAGTTAACCCCTTTTTCAACAGAGGTTTAGTTCGGTGTGCAGCTTGCAATATCAGAACCAAACCACACCAAAGAATTTCCCTGTTGAAGGACCGACTACACACCAGTTCCTCTGAGCTGAGCCGAAGAGTCTTCTTATAACAGACATTGCCGGAATTCACCAGATGCTCCGACTGGCAGAATCCCGAGCCCTGATTGCATGACCTGTGGTCTTCATCGCTGGAAGAAGACTCGTCCTTCATCCTACAGGGAGAAGGTGACGCTTTGATCCGAGGTGAAAGAAAGAAAAGCAGAGCTGCTGAGAGAGAGAAGTGTAGATTTACAGCCTCACCTGTTTGTGGAAGACATGCCTTCTTCGCCGACTCCTCCCACCTCTGCTGCTGACTCCTATAGAAGCACAGAAGTCACACAGAAAAGGGTGTGAACCTTTTCTTCCAGTCTAGTGTGTTTGTTCCTCTGAAGACTCTTTAATTTTAGATCTATATAGTTGAACACGCAACAAGAACAAAACAATATGATGACAAGTGTGGGTGGACTCACTGATTTGGAGTCGCTGTTCCTGCTCCTCCATGAAAACCACCAGCGTCCACCTTTCTTGGGCATCTTCTCTTTCATGATGTTGTCCACTGATGCCTGGAGACAAGCGTGCACATACAACTCAAAACTGACTGAAAATGTAACCAAAGATGGACACAGTGGGACAAAGCAACAACCATAAAGAGATGACTTAAATAAATAAATGAATGAATGAGTGAATGAATGAATAAGGCCCAATGGATTTCAAAATGATTCACAAAAGAAAAGTGAGACTCAGTGAAGCAGCATGCAAAGTGCAGAGGAGGCATTCACAGAGGGAGAGGTTCACCAGAAACGTGTGTATATTCGGAAGAGTCTACATGAATAGGTGGATGTGGTGGATGTTTTGGCCAAAAACATGGTCTTGAACGAATTTTAAAGGTTACTTTTTTATATATTTTTTTCTTTTGTGATTTATTCATTCTGGAGTCCTTGACTATAACAGGTGTCCATTGGCTGGAATTCTCCAGGCTAGTGATGAGGGCCAGTAAATGTCACCAGAGCCATCAACTTAATATACAACTAAGCTGAAATTGTGTGAAGTTTTTTTCTGAGTTTAAGTGGCACATCCCTCAAATGATATAGATATAGCAAAAAAAAAGAAAAGAAAACTGGGGAACGAAATGTGGGAATTGAGAAATCAACGTACAGACTCTGCCGTGCTGTAGCCAAACAGACCAGGGAGGCAATACGAGAAGAGGCCAAAAACAGAGAAGACATAACTCAAACACCAGCACTGAGCACACACAAGCACACACATGGATGGTGGGATTTTAAAAAAGGAGTATTAAAAGGAAAAAAAAATGAGGAGGGGAATAAAGACATGAAATCATCAATGTTATGTTAATCATAATGTTTGACGACACAATAATTAAGTCGGACCAATTTTCAGTCAGAAAATGGCAGCAAAGCAAGCAGAATTCAAGGGACTGAGCCTGCTGTGACCTGCCGACCCCTGCTGGCACCTGCTGTCACCACGAAACCCCTCAATAAGCATTCTGTGGCTTGACTGTATGAGTCGGAGGCCCTGATGAGACAAATGAGTGATTTATCTTTGCATCGCTGGAAAGCAGTCACATGGATCTGGGTGGCTGTTTTTGTTTTTGTCAGTGGCACTGTAGAGCCAAGAGGCTCAACCCCTCGTTTTTTTTTAATGTTTCACCAGTCTGGACCTGTGTGTGTCAAATTTGATGACTTTTGAAACATGTTTAGTGGTGAAATATGTACAGAAAGAGGTCTCATTAATCATTTGTGTAAGCAAATTATGGGTTATGTTATGTTCACATTTCAGAGAAGGTTGTCATGTGTGAATTGTAGGCGTTGATGAGAAAAAAAATGAGTTTTTGTTTGATGACTCTTGAGACTCTTGACTCTAGTGGCAATGAGGGCCATTTATGTGCGTGGGGTCAGCTTCCAAACCCAACCCCAGCTCCAACTCTAACCCTAACCCCAGATCCAATACTAACCATAACTCCAGCTCCAATACTAACCATAACTCCAGATCCAATACTAACCATAACTCCAGATCCAATACTAACCCGAACCCCAGATCCAATACTAACCATAACTCCAGCTCCAATACTAACCCTAACCCCCACTCCAACCCTAAACCCAGCTCCAACCCTAACCCTAACCTCATATATGTGCATATTCAAAGTGATGTATGTGATCAAAATGGTGTGTTTTCGTGAAATGACCCAAAGGAGCGTTTTGTTCATCAAAGTGGTTTGAATAAGACTGAGTAAAGGGCTTTAGAGTGAGAGGGATTTAAATATTGTATCATAAGATTTGCACAGGCCAGCTGTATTTATGTCTGTAGGTAGCAGTGTTGGGACTATCAGGCTTATTTTTCATAATTAGTTAAGACTTGTAAACATGGATAATGTGTGTGTCAAACTTCATGACATTTGGAGCATGTTTAGTGTGTCAAATGTGTACTGGGGCTCAGTCCCTAAATATGATCACATATGACTCAGGTTGTGACATCATGCTAGTAAAATGAGCCAAGTAAACATTGGATCAGAAGGAATTAATAGCAAGAAGCAGGCAGTGCACAGGTGAAAGGATGCAGGGGAGTGCACAACACCCACAGACACCGCCTAACAAATATACCCATGGTGTAATTAAATCAAAACCACTCTAAAGCATAACAACAGTTTCAAAATTCTGAATCACTCTGTGATATACTGCCCTGATGGACAGACCCAATGTGTCTTTCAAGAGTTTAGCACACACCCGGCTCACTTCGCTTTCCTCTCTGTTACGGTTCAGAGATATTATATAGTACCTAACTGTTTACACTTATGGTGCACAATTGTGTCTATATTCGATCATGTTCCTTAAACTGTGCATGCTGGTTGAAATATGCATAGATGGTAATAACCTAGTCAGTTGACATAAGTGTGTTGAATTGTGTCACCTGTGGGAGTGGCTTCTGGTAGACTTGCATGGCCAACATAACTGGAGCTGCTGTGCTCCAGTTGTAGTACCTACAAGTACAGGCAGAGGGCAGTGTGAGCACAGAAAAAAAAGATCCTGACGATTCAAACGTTTCAGCTCTTTATACTGGTGATACACACTTGTTTCCTATCTTGACAACCAGGTTTGGGTCATCGATGATTGACGGGTTCTCAGAGAACTGCTGGTAGGAAATTGCCCTCTCCTGAAACTGCTCTGTATAAACACACAAGCACACACGGAGGTGACCGGGGGGAGAAACGATGCACCAGCCCGGGTGGATGGAAGGCATTTCATCTGCATCAAGGCCTGCTTGCACCTTTCACCTCCTCCTACCTCGTGTGATCTCCTTGTTGTCAGTGAGTCCTCCACACAGAGAGATGGCGACGTGCTGCAGGTCAGCTATTGGGTCGCACAGACTGTCCACGCCGCTGTCCATGCCGCTGCTTCCCACGGACTGCGGGGACTGATTAGCGCTTCGGACTCCCGGGATGTCTGAGTCTGCCCTCGTGGAGGTGCAGCCTCCGTCACTGAGGGAACAGAGGCAGTCGAACATGCATCAAGTACACTTTTAAACGTATATACATATTTTTTCTAAGGTTCTTAATGTGTAGTTTTGTACTTTACATTGTTTTTATTTGTCTTTGTTGATAGCGGAGAAGATGGCTACTAGCGTGTCATCTCACCAACTTTAAAAAAAAGTCTACATAGGTGTTACTATGTTCAATCAGCTCGGCCTTCTACTTAAAAAGTCAACCAAAAATCCAAATGGTTCGTTTCAGTGCTGTCACACAGTCAGTCACTATTCTGAATCCTGCCCCTCAGAGCAAAGTGTGCGCATCCTTTGGGTGCCACAACTGCTGTTCTTATAAAAGGTGCAAGAGCACCATGTCTATCTGCGCAAACCTTTTGGGGAAGTAGAGAGCAGCTACTTCTGGCTCCAGCTCTGTGAGGTCATCCAGATACACGCCATCAGTGCCCAGGTGTTGGCTTCTCTTTTCTGCTGAAGGACAAGATCAGAAAGCTTTGTTAGGCCACATTACAGTCCAGGTTTCAAACTTGTGGACACTCCAAAACAGATTGCAGGAGGACAAAAGCTTTCGGTTGTCAGCCGACAGAAGCTGTTTCCACACCAGATGGACGAGGTCCCTTTGCTCGGGAGAATAACATTACTACAGCTCCCTCAACCTTGACAAAGCTGATGACCGTGTCCCCGCTGATGCTGTGTATGTTCTGAGATAGATCAATGATGCAGACACCTTTCTTCTTGGACGGCGAATCGGTTCCTCTGACGGGACTTCCTCTGTTCTTGCCTTCATCGAAATGATCTGGGACACTCCTCTGTGCCACTGTCACTCCTTCCATCTCTGTACACGATGACCCAACACTTTCCACTTCCCTCTCTAAAGCAAACACACAGACAAGCACAAGAGAAGCATAGGCATTGGTCCACCGGATGTTTCAATTCCACCCTCTGTCGTTGTACTCAGTCCAACCCTGGCACCTCTTTCAACCCCTTCACTGCCATTTGCCTCACCGTGCCCACTGGTCTCTCCTCGCTGAGGGTCACACGGGGTGAGTCTGGAGTCACTGATGGCTCTGAAGTGAGTGCTGGCCGACACCGGGATGGAGACGGACGTGGCAGCGTCATGCTTCTGGTGAGACGTCAGAAAGGACGGCTGCGGGGACGGAAGACCGGCAGACATCTGTTTTCTTTTTGTTGTGTTTTTTCTCACTGATCCCCAGATTGAAAGACACACACCTTTTGTTGTGGTGTGTTTTATTTACAGGGACTGCAAATGGCAGTTGATAAACTAAAGCTAAATTCCAGCAAAAAAGAATTCTTTGGTAAATTTACAGTTATTTCTTTTACCTGTGCCGCCTGCGGCAGCTCACCCCAGGTCCACAGCATCTCCGGGTTGTCTTTGTTCTGGTTGTTTATCTCAGAGTCACTCTTCGGCGTTGATGACCTCGAATCGTCCAGGCTGCTGTAAAAATTGCATGTTGTGATTTTGTCCAAATGTCTGAATTATTTCATTCAAGTGCTGGGATAAGGGAAATCGAAACGGTGTGGAAAATTTAATGTATTATCTAGTTTTTCGAGGGAGGTGATTTTAAATCTGGCAGTGATACCTAGCGTGAGCAGAGAAGCGAGAGGTCTGCTGAGGACAAGAGATGGACAGGCCACAGGGTTGAGGGATGGACAGAGTCTCCTTCATGACAGAACTGGAGACAGACGGAAGACAAGACAAAGAGGAAGAGAGGATGGAGAAAGATGAGACAGTAAATAACTTGATTTTATCATTATTATTGTTATTATTATCATCATTATTATTATTTGTGATGACAGAAAAACTAAATTAGAATCAACTACACAAACATATGTGGCATAAGTTCAGTGATAGCATCAAACGGTACCTCTGTGGACGACTCCATTCAGTGCAGGGGTGTGTCTTTGTGTTTCCTTGATCACCGTACACAGGTCTGATACACACACACACACACACACACACACACACACACACACACACACTTTAAAATTAGTGCAATTAAATTGTTTTTAGTCTGTAATCATAGCTATGTTTCCCTGAGGTCAAATGATAACTGTCCTGGAAAAGCAATGAAATAAACAACTTTCACAATAAAAACTAAACTGAGCACAGCAGCTAAATGTCACAACAAACAAGCTTGCAATGTTGACCAAGTTTAGTAAAAGGAATTTCTCTGCCACTCTGCCAAACTTTCCCTCTCTCTCTCTCTCTTTCCCTAGGAAAAGCCCGGGGTGCCTGCAGTGAGTGCAGTGCAGTGCAGTGATAGGGTGCTGAGACTCATGAAACCAATGTTAAAAAAAAAAAGAGAGAGAGAAACGGTGGGAACGGGACTGAATTCCTGGAGTGTTTCCAACAAACAGAGCTGCTTTAGCGATTAAGGCCTCTCAAAGATGTCTCGCCAAAAACCTATCTGTGGGCCTTTCTTAATCACATGACGTGAGCATTTAAAAGGATGAAGTGCGTCTAACACACAGCCGTCAGCACGCAGTGGGTGTCTGCGGTGGCGCTATTTCTCTTGGACCAAGAGAAATAGCGCATGCTCCAATTTCAGCTGGGTTTCCTCAGTCTGCGAGGCGCCTTTTTTTTGTATTCTTCATCATGTTATTGGTTACCCATTCAGCTGATGTCTCCAATTCTACCGCATTGGGGTCATGTTGAATATGCACACACATGCAAAGACCCACACAGTGAGAGGAACAACCACCAGATGTCCGTCCCACACACACACACACACACACACACGCACCTGCTGCCCTCCCCCTCTCTCTCCTCGTCTGAACTCAGGTCGATGGTAAACATGTCCTCATCCTCCGAGAACTCCTCCCCGCTCTCCTCCCGTCTTCCTCCCCCTGCCTCGGGCCGCGCTTTCCTCCTCCTCTTCCTCCTCTTCTTTGTCACACCACCTTCACTCTGCTGCGGCCCCAGGATCTGGACAGGAAGTGAGCCGCAGGGGATGGTGTCTGCGCGTGTGTGTGTGTGTGTGGATGAAAAGAACAGCATGATAACCGTGAAGGGGAGAAAAGACATTGAGCGTTATCACATTTTAAGGAAAGAAAATGATATATGCGTCTTTTTTTTATTTTTTTTTTTAATATGACCCACCGTGGAGACGAGAAGCGCCTCTGCTCAGCTGGGACTGCATCAACTGCTCCCCAGTTG
Source organism: Thamnaconus septentrionalis (assembly GCA_009823395.1). Classification (NCBI taxonomy): domain Eukaryota; kingdom Metazoa; phylum Chordata; class Actinopteri; order Tetraodontiformes; family Monacanthidae; genus Thamnaconus; species Thamnaconus septentrionalis. The sequence goes on along the minus strand of CM020505.1, from coordinate 3,551,581 downwards.
ACATGATGGGAGAAGTGGCTAAGTAAGATGGAACAACTTCCTGTCAAAAACAAAACAAAACAAAACATTATTTGATGGTATAAGAGCTGTGCCAGACACGATCAAAACCTTAACTAACAGCATTTTGCATGGACAAAAAAAAAACCTTTTAATTGTTTATATTTGGGTAACATTTTAAATATACTGTATGTAAAACTATACACATACATACATATATATCTTTGTTAAAACTTTTTTTTTAAATCTTTTTTAAATGCGATTTGATGCGATCATTAAAAACTGATGTATTTGTGTGGATATTTCAGCCATTTTAGAACCCTGGGCCCAGCCACTAACAACAATCCAGCATGATTGCTTGTCTTTCACAACTGAGGCACAGCAGTCCAGAGGGGAAACCATTTCATGGGAGAGAAATGCTTTGGTTCCTCTGCCTGGATCCACGTAATCTGCTGGATTTCGCGCTTGAGCTGAGATTAGCAAAATCACACAGATTTGCTGATTTCTGTCCAAATGTGGAGACGCTGCCACGCGGAGAAAGAAAGGAGGGGAGAGGGGAGAGCGGAGAGGGGGAAAGATGAAGTGCACACTGACACACATGCAGTACTGTGCACGTGTCACAACACGGCCCAACACTGCGATTTTTGTCTAAGCTGAAGTTTTCACCGCAAAACCGGAGACAGCTCCTTTCACAATCACAACAGTTTGTTTCCAAACCACAAGCCACATTATTGAGAAATCGTTTTTGGAACTTCCAGTACAACAAACAAGGAAAACATGAATAGGAACAAGAGAAGACCATAATAAAATATCTATATATTCAAAAGTAGGATAACAAACTTTAAGATTAAATTTTTTTAGGATAGTCAATAATTAAACAGAGTGATAAAAATGGGACATTAGTTGAACTATCTTAAAGCAGTCGCTCTTATTTTTAAATGCATTTACATTTTTAATATAACTACTTCAGATTACAATGACTTGGACATCTGTGTATCTTCACATAGAAATCATCACAAAATAACTAGTTTTACCTTTAACAAGAATTTCAATTAACTTTTGAAAATAGATTTGTCACATTTGACTCAACACTGATCCTCTGAACTTAAAACACAACCACACTCAGTCTGATAAAGCACTGACAAGTCATCACCAGGGCCACACGACCTTCAAAGCAAGATTCTGGTGAAGAAGTTGCTTATTGAAATTTCTGGCCTGATAGCCTGAATTAGAATATCTGCTCCATTTGGTAAAACATATCATGCGCCTCATGTGTGGACATAAACACACAAGCCTTGACAACGATCTCTGGGGCAACTGCGACTAAAAAGACAGCAGGAGTCGTGGGGTGGTTCAGAAGACGAGGCCGCATTCCAAATATCTCCACGGAGACATTAACCGTTGTCCAGTTGGACGGAGAAAACGACATCGCGACAGGGAGACGCAGTCAAAACGTTCTGTATATGACAAACTAACGTGAGATTGTCAGGCCAAGAAATACGAGCGCTGTTTTGAGAGACAGCGACGAGAGCTGAGCCCAGTGAAGCAGCGGCACAATGTGGGTCAGCTGCTCTCGGCCCGACTGTGTTTCACCACCTTGTTTGTCACGCTCCTCTTTTTACCCCGGCCAAGCCAGTGACCTTCTCGCCTGCCGCCGCGTCGTCTTTGGACGCCGCAGGGCGGAGCGAGCGCCGCTTTCGCACTGCAGTCCACGTGCGGCCGGGGTTCACGTGCAGGTGAACCGGCGGTGCAGCGCTGCTGCTGATTGATGGACTCTGTGGAAGCTGCTACTTTTGTGCAGGTTCAGCATGTTTGGCAGGAGACAAAACAAGGAGGCCATGAGGCACTGGTAGCTCACTCGCCAGGGGGAGGTCTCAGTGAGCTACCAGTGCCCTCTGTGACATCACAAAGGGTTGATTTTCCAGAGACATGGATTTTTTTTTTGTGTTTCCTTTACTAAATAAAGGAGAAGAGTGTTCTCACTAACATGCTATAACTTAGGAAAGATTGGTGAAGATTAAAGCACATTGAGATATGTGTGTGTGTGTGTGTGTCTGTGTCAGTCAGTATCAGTTTATGCCTTCTGTCAAGATCTCAATTTGACAGGATGCAACATCAGCAAAGACCCTTTGTTCCCTTTTTGTTAAGATCTGACATTTGACCTGATGAGCTGAACCTCTGACGCAACGCAATTCACATCTCAGACAACAGACTTTCCTCCATCTGTGAAACTAGAGTGAAACTAGACCCTCGTGAGTGTTTGGCTGTCCGGTCAGCGTTGAGTACAAACTCTAAGCCGCGCTCCAAAACACGCGGGCATGTCTGGGCTGCTTTGAGGCTCGTCTCTATTCTGGATAAACACAATTTAAGCCAAACGGCGTTTGAAATGACACACGACTGAAGAGCAAGTGCAAAAACAACACGGGGCAAGAAGTCAAGCAGCAGCGGCCCAGTTTACGCACGCCTTCTATTTTAGCCCAGCGCGCACGACCTTCACGTCAGTCGGTTATGTCGTGTGCTATATTGGAGTGTGTTTACTGGCTGGAGCAACATGGACTGCGTCAATCAGAACTCACCAGAATGTCCTCGGTCTCTTTGACGAAGAAGGCCTCGCCATTCTCGCCCAGCTTCATGTGCAAACTCACCGGCTCCCCGTTGATCTCTATGTCCACCTGCAGGAGGACATTTCTTTAGGAGACGACGAAACAAGCTGCCCTACATTTAGGTTTTAAAATAGATGCGTAAAGAAATATTCCCCAGTTGAGATATGCAGCATGGTAAACTGACATTGTTGTCTGGTACTGCACATGGACTACGCTGCTGAATATACAGAGTCAGCCAAAATAACACAGACACACTTCAGAAAAATGCATAAATATCTTATTTGTTTAAAACTTCGATACATATAGTTTTTCGTTTTGTTTGTTAAGTTTGATCAAATTATGATTACACTGTTGTATCATATTTTCCCAACCGATGTCATTGCACTCATGAATGCAGCATCAACAAGTGTTGAGGTAACAAACGTTACCCAAGCAGTAGTTCGCTGTACTCATAAATGCCTGGAAGCCAATGGCCACCACTTTGGCCAAAGGTACCTTGAATTAATCTTGCGATGTCTGAATAAATTTGGTATTGAAATATTCATGCAAGTCTTTCTTTTCCTGATGTGTGCACATTATTTTGGCTGACTACGTGTCAGCTGATTATTATTAGCATGACCACCATTATCAGAACTTTAACAGGCGAGACAATGAAGGTGATTATGGTGGGCGGGGCCAGCGATCTTACCACTTTCTCACGTGACCGCAGCACGCCCATCTTGCCGAAGCGCACATGGAAGGGCGAGCACTGCAGCGAGCCGTCGGGCTGCCGCACCACGATGACGTCGATACATCCAGAGAGGGTCGCGGGGTTGAGTCCCCTGTACAGCTCCTTGACCTGCACGAACACCTGGCCGGCCAACTGACCCACATAGTTCATGGTCTGCAACTGGAGGGAGACATGGGAGGAAAGGAAGAGGCGGGTGACTCCGTTGTCATATTCCCCCTGCAAAGGCAGATTATTCCTCTTTTTTCTGAACTTTTATCCTTTCTGACCAGCGAGAATTAAAACTGACTAAAGAAATGACGTCTGGAAAGGTCACACGTTAGGTGAAATTCACTTCGCAGTGTTTTCAAACAGGAAAATGTGGCTCTTGGCAAATTTACTCAGATTGTATTTGACTCAATCTCCAAACTCACACACTCCTGGATGACATCCCCCGACTGGAGACTGTCTCAAGGTTTAAAAAAGGTCAAACAAAAAAAAAGGGAGCAAGTCAAAATTGATCAGTAGGAAGCTGTAAACAGAGGGCTAAGTATGCTGCTTTTCAGGTCAGAGTTTCCGTGGGAACAAATCTCAACTGGCAACGCTGGAATCCAGTTTATTGAAAAAATTAGGTCTGAAAATGGTTGCATGGGACCTTTAAATCCTGAGCTGCCCCATGTTAAAAATGACAACCAATCCACTAAGTCCACTCGCTGCTCATAACAGCCACATGACCTTGATATTTAAGCAAGAAAATCACTGGACTTCCCCTCGCTGCGACGTTTTTGGTGGCAGTTTGTGTCGGTCGGGGGGTTGGGATGTTTGAACGATGACATATCAGTTTCTTGTTGATGAAAACAACAATAACCCTGACAGAAACTCTGCGGTGGTTTATCCCACTCAGACTCGTTCACGGGTGAGAGTGATAATGTGCTGCTGTGTCAGCCAGACTCTCGGATCCAAAGCCTCCAACGCCCTGTGTCCAGAATGTCAAGCACTGCCCCAGTGAGGGAAAAACCAACTGGCTGAGCCACTCGGCAGCGCAGGGAGAAAAAAACCCCATCATAGTTGATAGAAAATACTTTGGTCACATATTTGAAATCAAAGGTTCCATTTCTAGCAGATTGTTTCATGTCACACAAAGGCTCAAACAAAGAGGCCCAATGATACTGATCGTGGCTTCAGATGGGTGAGAATAGCGTCCGTTTATTTTGCGTGTTGGGGCCCTGAAGTCGTCCCATCATGCAAAACACATTTAAAGGTCTCCACTTGGAACGCAGGGTGGAAGCGACGCCTCAGTAAATTCAATGATTACATGTCAGGAAAGAATACAAAACTCTGCATGTCACTTGCTAGCGCTGACTCAGACACTGGCACACACACACACAGAGACACACACACACTCTCTGACTGCTGCAGGGTACCTTTTGCACAGATGGCTCAGTCCATAGTCAACCATGGAAGAACACTCCAACATGCTAACGCCCATCAACTACTGTGAATCACTCATTTCAGCACATTATCGGCTCTCATGACAAATTCATCATCTGTGGTGCATCAGACCCACGTGAGACGCTCGTCGCAGGCTGGTTGTAACACGCCCGCAAAAATAATACAAGCTGTTAAGCCAGTGGGCATGCTGCAGCTGCGCACATTGCAGGGACTGAAAGGAGTTTGACTCCGAAAAAAAAATCAACGGGCCTGTACAAAACGAAAAGAAAGTAAAGGCCCAGGCTTTACTTGTATTATCATTATTTTTTTATGTACCATTTGTGTTAGCTGTTATTTAGCTCTGTGTTTTTCAACCACTGTGCTGCGGCACACTAGTGTGCCATGGCATAATGCCAGGTGTACTGCGAAAAATGAGCCAGTTTCACTTGATTATTCTAAAAAATAATAATAATAAGGTTCCATTGTGGAGTGACTGCGTTTTAATAGGAATGTGAGCCAATTTTCCTCGGATGATATCAGCTTTGTGTGCATTTGAACAGATTCCCCAGGTTTCACACTGAGTGGGTGTAAATAAATTGAGACTAAATCGTTATTGTTAACGTTAAGTGTGAGACCGTCTTACACAGGGGTCCTTCAATGATGATGGGTTAAATTTATCTGCACTTAAACCCAACACTGTAAGTAACTGTGGGTTGGTGGAGGCCCATCCGTCTCAAGATTAACGCAGTGACAATCACCTTGAATTTTCGCTGTCAACACTGACCACGTGCATGCGGTGGGACACACACACACACACACACACACACACACACACACACACACACACACACACACACTGTTCCAGGAAAAGCTAGACTAACGGGCCAATCACAACGCTTCCTCATTACGTAATAGCCAATCACGGGACGGCTCGGCGGGCGAGTCGCTGTCATTCATTCGCAATTGCCGCGTTGTTTTTATTCCGGGGTGGCAAACAAACGGCCGATTGTTGTTCGGACCGCTGCGGTTTCAGCGAGGGCCGCCAAAACCCCGCAGACCCGCGCTTTCCCCGCCCACAGCGGCGGGGGTGACCGCGATCATCCAATTAAAACAATTGAATGCGTCTGGCGCAGCAGCGTGACACTGACGTGCAGCCAATTGACTGCAATGTTGTTGTTGTTTTAATAGGAATGCTTCCATATTGTGATGTGTGTGTGTGTGTGTGTGTGTGTGTGTGTGTGTGTGTGTGTACCGTAAACACAGCAGGAGAGGAGGTGAACTGTTCATTGCAAGCGGCTGACGTGCAACCAAACAGGATCGAATTAATACAATAGAATCCAGCTGTTGGTCACTATGCGGTGGTGTCGTGCGTATGTAAACATCGGCACACAACGGGGGGTGGGGGGGTGAGGCTCTGCAGTCTGCACCATTCGAACACACACACACACACACTGAATCCTGCACCCAGTAAACATGGTTAAATGGGATAAGAAGGCATTTCTGCCACCACAGATGCAGAAAAATGAGCGCACTTACATTATTAACGCGAGTCACTCCTCGCTCCGGATTCCTTCGTCTCGCACTCCAAATACTGCACCAAACCTCCTCGGTCAGCCCTTCGTATTCCGTCACATGTCCGGATCCAGAACCTGTCGAACCTCTGAATCTGCAGCGGGTCGGTGTTTGTTTTTTGCTTTTTGTTTTTTCTTTTTCTCTCAGCTCCTCCAGCCGAAGCTGCTCCGTCTTGTCTGTTTAAACCGCAGCAGAGAGATTCCGCCCACCTCCGCCGGACTGCGGCCGAGCGGCACGCCGATTGGCTTTGCAGCTGCTGACGTCACGACATGTTTACAGTAAATTTCCCTCTTGCAGGCAGCCCCAGTTTGTGTTTTCCTGCCAATTCTGTGTCGTGATTGTGTGAGCCACACGAAGCCTTCAAGGTGTTTTTTTTTTTTTTTACTGTTAATAAAGGTTGCTGTTTATTTGCTGCTCCTGAAAGTATTTCCAGTCCTCAGGTTTACCCGAAACAAATCTGTGATAAAAACCAAATCTCAGTCTTTCTAAATGTTTTTTCTGAACTTGGGCCAAGGATTTTATCGTCAGTGTTTTGTCTTTTTTTCATATGAAATGGTTTATATAAGTGGAAGAACTGTTCAGTGAGGGTTAACGAAGCATCTGTTTCCTATTTGCACATTAACGGGTAATGTGAGTTACAAGTTCGAGGCTGTGAACTCTTGTAAAAGTAGCTTTTAAAAGAGAGAAAGTGTCCAAGTCCGCTAGGTGTCCACTGACAAGCTTCAGAATTACAAATTTGAATTTCTTCTCTCCAAGTGGGATGATAAACACCATGGAGCGGTACTTCGATTTACGTACAGAAGCATAAATAGACGGCATGCAGCGTGCGCTCTTCCTATGTCTCCAGCAACACAGGATCTAGTTCTTCTTCAAAGGATGTAACTGTGGGCCGGTCCAGAATAGCCCTGACAGCCAGGCACGTAAGATACGTCTGCAGTTGAGCAATAGAGCCGACAGAACCGTGTCTCACTTTTCAAAATGTGAATCTACCCACATGGTCTGTAACCCAACACGCCCACGGCATTGTCCTCAACATTTTCCTGCCCGGCCTGCTGCTCATGCGTGTGAGGGAATGCGGCCTTTCTGTAACCTGCTGTGTGCGTCTTATCATTTATGTGAAGGCTGCAAATCCGCCGTTGTTTTAGGAACACACACAACGTCACGCAATTAGATACGTCGCTGACTTCCGTAATAAGATTATAGTAAAGTTACGTAAGTCCTCGACCTCTGACTTATTCAGGGGGGCCAACGCAAGTGTGCAGGGTTTCCACAGTGTGAGCTTCTTGCCATAGTGATTGTAAGGAGTTACTAAAGTTAGACTGAATTCAATCTTCTGTTTTTGCTTTGGGAGAGCTCGGGGGACAAAGTGAGGAATTACAGCATGACCAGAGTGTATAATAACAGTCTCAACATGTGACTGAGCGACGGGTCAGTGGATGGGAGTGTACGTATTGGGGTGGTGTGTGTGTGTGTGTGTGTGAGTGTGTGAGTAGTGTGTGTATGAAGTTTCAACAGCCACTCACCAGGGGAGTTTTATGACTACCTGGATCCTATTTAATCAATGTGTACACACCTGCGAACTCTTTGACTATCCACTTGGTCATGAACACACTCCCTCACACACACACACACACACACACACACACACACACAATCAGCAGCAGCATCAGCAGGCAGCCGGAGAGGGAACAAGGAAACACGTGCATGTTTTCTGAGAACTGAGCCATTCATCAGGCAGCAGCAAGCAGCCCGCCAAAGACGGAGAGAGGAGGAGACAGAAAAGGAGACCAATAGGAGGGAGGGGGGGGGTGGGGGGTTGCAGAATGTTAAGTTTGCGACAGACTGCATTCTGCGTTTACTGTGCTTAAAGGCCCCAGAGTGAAACATTTGCAATGCAATAGGAAATAGGTTTTTCACTCGACGTCGTCGCTGAAATCCATTATTGTTGTGTTGAGACAAAATACCTGGCATTTTGCTTTCACAGCTAAAACGCTCAAACTGGACCAGAAGCGTTGAAACTGACGCAGTAGTTTCCACAGAGGAAGTAGGCAGAAACACACAGTACTAGCGAACATCAGCATTTATCAGCAGGCTCATTGCTTCTTGCTGAGACGACATACAGTAGTCAAGAGTCAATGACAAAGTCGCTTTCAGAGGAAAGCTAAAATCTCATTGTCGCTTCCGGTGAGTGCAAAAATGTCAGATGTGTGCTCATGTTCAATGTTCTGCATTGAAGTGTACTATGCTCCTGCGTTAGAGTTCAATCAATGGATCAATCAACTTTTATTCTAAATTACACACAAAAACGCCTCAGAGCTTTTTCCCAATGGGAAGAAACCTCCAGCAGGCCCAGACTGTGGAGTGCAGCCATCTGCTTCGACTGGTTGGGGTGGAAAGAAAATACAAAATCTATTTGCAAAAGAGATCAGGCCCACTTTTGATTAAGAGGCCATATGACAATAACACAGTTTCCAGTGTCATTTACTAGCAACAGATGATGTAAATTATAAGAACTCTTGACCAACCTAAGGAAAAAAAACCCTCAAAACCATAAATGCATATTGTGCATTATAAATATTCAATACTCTAACGCAGTAAAAATTCCAACTGCCAGATGACTTGCCTTTGGTGCAACCACATTTATTTATTGATTTGCTTGGTGTTGCTCCGAACTGTTCGCTGGGCAGCAGCATCATTAAGTGACAGAAACATAGTTTTTTTGTGGAGGGAAGTGAAACTGCAAACACAGACTTTTAGGAATTTGAGACATTCCGACACATGCAAGGCCATGTGCTTCTTTGTTGATACAGGTAGGCTGGTTAATATTTACCTTCTCCATGCTTGAACAGTGTCTGTATGCGTCTTTGTTTGCATGGGTACGTATATGAGCCAATCTGTGAGTCAATGTGTGCGTGTGTGTGTGCGTTCTGCAGGATTCCCTCATGTCAGACACGTGAGCGTGGAGGGAGACAGGAAGGAAGAGGGCAGTTGGCTGGGACGCTCCCCTCCTCGGGAACCCTGCATGAGGTCAAGACCGCATTCACTTCGTCACCACAGAGACGGGGAGACGGAGACGGAGGGGGCGTCTAAAGGGGGATGGGCTGCAGCAGCCAATCAGAGGGCTGCCTGAGCCACACATTCCGCTTGATCTATAGACCCCACTGAGCCAATCACCAGCGCGGAGTTTTGTAATCAGCTTCAAAGAAAATGTGAGCGGTTTCTGAGGGAAACACGTCTGTTGTTTTCAGCCTTGAGCTGGAGCCAAGAATGTGTCACATTTGTTGGAAAACACTCCACTTTACGTAGTTATTGTAGTTATTATTAAGATATCCTGTCATTTAGTGGTAACATATATGTATAAAGATGAAGCTTTTGAAAAATCCTCCTAATGGCCAGTGAGAGGCCTCTTTAAATTCATATCCTGTGTATTTAGAGACACGTGACTGATTGTTTGCAAGTCAGTAATTTATCTGAGCTCATAAAACATTATCACCCTTAATTGTTTTTGAGGATATAAAGGCTTTTGCATGTCTCTGCCTTTATTTTCTTGTCTCAATAACATTTTTTGGTGATTCTTAGATATTTTTTTTCATACTGAAACTGCACTTTCTGAAAAGTGGGAGCAAGCAAAAGAAGTCAAGCAGAGCTCTATGGCGAGCAAGAGACACATAATAATGTAATAATGCAAAAAAAAAAAAATAGCACGAGAGAGGACAATCAATTAATATACACTGGTCTTTGAAAGTTCTTGCACTCCTCGTGAAGTTGTATATTCAAAGCATGTATGCTTCTCCGTTTGCCTTTCAACCGACAATAAGCGAGTGGGAAACTGTGAACATATGAGGCTAATATACATTTTCAGTTAAATTGTGACCTGCCTCAGTGAAAGATTAAATCAGGGTTGATAAATCTGTGGTCGCCTGAGCCTGCGGAGCCACTCCTGGGAACAACCCCCCCCCGAGAACTGCCTCTGTTATGTAATGGTCTCTCTAACTGTGGTGTAATATGCCTTTTTAAGTACTTACGTGGGTTTGAGGTCATGCACGGTGAGACACAAGCTCACGGTATGGTCTCACACTCGCGCAGTCACATACGCACACACACCCACAAGCTCGCGCACAAGATGTTCAAAATTTTGAAACCGGCGCGCACTCACACTTTGAGCCGGCGCCAAAGTGCACAGTTGCACAACAGAGGGGTACACAGACAAACACACAACGTCACACTGGTCTTTAAACAAGCTCATCCACAGAATGTGTTGGCTATGTGATCACAGTGTTCTAAAGGTTGTAAAGACACACCTGAGGTTTCTGGGAAAGAAAGTAAAGACCTCTGAAAGGTGAGGTGACCCCTGCTCACGCCTGCCTCCGACCGCCTCATCCAGGGCTGCTCATTGTTTTCATGGAAATGTTGACTTCACCGATTTCACCAGCTAATGTTTAATCTGCAAGAGCAGGGAGGCCCGTCGTGACACTGGCAATATCACAGTCCAGTCCTCAAGTCCGTCTGAAATGATTTTTCATCTGCATTTCAATGTAAGCATTATGCATTTGCCAGCATTATTCTGTGCATGCAACACGCAGGCAGGCGGCACGTGAACAACGTGAGGCTCGGCGTGTCTCCAGTAAAAAGGTGTTTAATTCACTGCTAGGCACTTCTGGTTGGATGCTAACTGCATTTTGTTGCTCTGTGCTGTGATATGTGCAATGACAATAAAGTTAAATCTAGTTTAATCTAATCTAATCTATTAAATGTCATTTGATTTATTTATTTATTTATTTATTTATTTATTTATTTTAGAGTAACCACCTCTAACTTATTCTTATTGTTAATATCATTATTATTATGATTATTATTTACCCAGGACCAGCTGTCACTGTTGCAGTCGTCCTCGCTGGAGCTGCTCAAGTCCGGCTCTGACTCCTCCAGGTGGGCCATCGCTCCATCGCCAGGCTGACGATCCAGACTGAGCTCAGCTGCGAGGTGAATGGTGGAGGATCCCAGAACGTGACCGGCAGGATGAGCCTCCTTCAGGAATCAAGAGAAGAGAAGATGCTGCACAATGAAAGCAAACTGACTGATAAACTTGGTGGCTCCTCTAAACCTTCGGGACCCCTTGATAGTGTTTGCATCTCTTTCGGATGCTTGTCGCACTTAGGTGCTACTTGTTTGGCACGTTGTGAGTGTTTATGACTAAATTTATCAGCATGCGTGTTCTGGGAACGGACTACTTGGAGGAAATTTGAGAGGGACGATCCCTGATGCTGCATGCGCACAAACACATGCGCGCACACACACAGAGTACATGTATACAACTTTTTCATTTTTGTGCAAAAAAGAGTTACAATATTTTTTTGATTTATATATATATATTTTTTTTTATTCTTTCCTTCATGCCCTCCTGCAGGGGTTTTAGTGGCATTAGAACAAATCTGCATTCTAGGAACCAAGACGCCTCAGTGCGGGTACACCTGAGGACAGATGGAGTATCCGAGGCGTCGCCTTTCAACAGAGGTTAAAGTTTGCCCAACCTGACTCTCTTTGCTTTGGACTCATCTGCCAAGAGCCACGTGCGCTGTGGCAGTTCTGTTTGCACGCCTCAATATCTCCTGAGCGCTGGGACAGGCACCGCAGGGCGCAGAGCTGCCTGTGTGTCTAACAAGGATCAAGGAGGAAGAGACAATCGTCTGGTGCCTGTCTGTCATCTGGGAGGGATAACGGAGGATATTTCCACCCTTTCTGACATCACAAATGGTTTCTCCATGTACGTGAACTGAAAGGAGGAGCAAGCAAAAGAAGTAAAGGATTCTAGGCACGTTTATTTAAGTTGTAGAATATGGCAGCTTTACGACAGAAAATTAGAAAAAGTAGAGAATATATACATTTATGATATCTGAGTCGCGAGCATGTAAGACAAGCATGCCATGGTTAAGCCATAAATACGTAATAAGAAAAAAACAACAAAAAAACAATTTGTGGTCTGTTCCTGGTTTAAGTGACAATAAAAAAAACGCCAAAAAGTGTACAGTTCTTTATCTGTGTGTTGCAATATTCGGAGTGGACGTAAGAAAAAGCACAGCAAAACAAACAAAAAGAAAATCAATGAAGCAAATATCTTTACAATAATAACATGAAAAATATTGAAAAAAGGTCCATAGTACAATAGACTCACTATCAAATTGTGATCCATAACTAGTCAGAAACAAAATGACCACACATTCTATTGTTCATCAGACACCAGTCTGTGAAAAAAACACAGAAAACAATGTCAACAATATATTTGTAAACACAGACATGCAAACAATCCTGTACATGGAGGGTCAAAAGTGCCAAAATTAAATAAATAAATGTGTCCATAGATCAATCGACTTAAATGTGAAATGACTTCAAATAAGTTACTTAGTCCAAAGTAATTGTGTGATTAAAAATGAAATAGAAATCTACTCAATGATTTAATGGTTCTTTCTGCTCAAGATATTGACTGCTGAGTTGCTGGAAAACGATGATAATATTCATGAATAAGTAATTAAGCGCTACTCTAGTCACTTACATCAGGACACAGCAACAAACACAGTGTGTGTTGAATTGCGTGTCGTTTGGTTGAATCATATTTGTCGTGGTTTAAATCCAGGACAGTGGAAGTGATGGAACAAAGGTTTCGACTGATCAAACAGAATGAATGATAGATATAATAAAAACGTAAGGTGACAGTTTCAATTATTTCGCGATGGCAAAGTAGGCACATCACGTGATGGATCATGAAATATAGAGTGCAATAAATAAATGCATTCATATTTCAATTCAGGACAAATAATAATGAGATGGTATTATTCTATTCATGTTTTTATTTATATGCTTAATTAATCATTGACGTATTTCAGTATTCATTAAACAATGCATTTATTTATGAAACGTTGGCACTTTCAGCCCTCCATACGCCCTGAAGTAACCCTGAATCCACCCCATAGAAAATGTTTGTTGCCAAACATCGGCTACTATTGCACATAAAGGACTGTGACGCCCCTTTTAGAAACCTGTAATGTTGTGTACACCTGCAGGGAGGTGGCCATGCAATGTAAAAAGTGCACTTGAAGCACTTGCAATTACAGATTACAATGATTTCCTCCATCAAATATGCACAATA